>JAWNOK010000003.1:5000000-6250000 GCA_035046005.1 Drosophila acutilabella
AATCTAAGTTATAACTGAAATATAAAAGGCATTTACAGGCCATCTTTGACCAACGCTCAGTTATTGCTCCCCTAAAAAATCTTGAATTACGTAATCGGTGTTAATAACAGCAGCAAGAAAATCAAGGGCGTAGTGCGAGTTTTCCAATTTTCTTTTTAGATTAGAAACAAGTCAAAATTTTGTAGTTGAAATATGATGAAAATCCGTCAAGATTAATAGTCTTTGTGCCTATAATTAATAAAGATTTCTTATAAATTTGTGATGGGTGTGGACATTTGTCTTTTTAAGTTATATAAATAGTATTAAACATAGCATGAAGTGGCATAAACTTTAAGAAATTGAAAATTTAAAATTTGTGGCAATTATTTGCTAACTTTATTGTGGCTTAAACTCCATTCTGACAACAACAGCAACCAAAAACAAACAACCAACTAAATTAAATTTTTGGTAAAAGTTTCTGAGAGTTTTCATTGGTACAAATTTAAAGTTTAAACCCAAAAAACAAAAATATGTTTTTCTTAAAAGCAAAACAGCTCAAATCTCCAAACTTGTATTGTCATCATATATTTTACAGAACATTGTGGGATTAGGAATTATTTAAGTTGCTTACTTTGAATTTTGGGGGAGTTGTTGTGACCCCAATTGATCCGCCTCTGCGCGGACGCCCTTGTTAACAGTTCCACTTCAAATTCGAGCTAAAGTTCCATTCCCCTAAATAGTTCTAGTTAAAGAGGACAAAAAGTCATTTATGCAAACTGCTTCTGGCAGTTGACAGCAATTGAAGCAATAGCAAAACTGGAGCAGTCCTTGATAATTGAATGTATTGTTCTTATATTGTGCTTTCTTGTCTGCAATGAAATGGAAAAGAAAAAAACACCACTAAGCATATTCGGGGAACATTTATATAAATGTGCTTGTCGTTACTAGACAGATAGACACAGAAAGTGTAACCGCAAGCATTCAAGCATTTTATCGGACTGCCTAATTCATTACTTTGTTTATGAGACAAGTCTGACATTGTGATGACGCAAATTCCCCAGCTTTTTCAATGGACAAAAGACAACCTGTTGGCATGAGACTGTTATTAGATTTTTATTATAGAAAAGTCTATGAATACGTATGTAAAATCTGTGACAACTTAACTAAGAGTATATTTAATATTTATTGGCATTATTTATTGCCTTTTGTTGTCGAATTTCATAGTCGACATATGAATTAATTAATAATATGATTACTTACAATTACATTTATAAGAAAGTCTGCTTCTTTTCTTGTGCAGACGAATCAATCAACAACAGCACAGAGAATGACTTTGTGTGTGTATTTATAACCTTATAGCTTTCTTGCTTCAACGGGATTACTCAATTTGTTTTCCTTCATTCACTCTCTCCCTCTCTCTCTCTCTGTCCCTATCTTCGATGTCTGCGGCAGCCGAAACAAGCAGCAGCATGCAGCCAAATCGAAGCAAACAAAGTCAACACCCTCAAGCCAAAAGGCTCTCAAAGCCAATTTACATGTGGCACAGTCAAACCACTGTAATTGTGGGTTTCTGCTTCTCTTTCTCACACTCTCCAGAGGTGTGTTTGTGTGTGTGTCTGCGTCTGTGTGTGCTTTACACCTGAGGCCACTTGGAGCGAAGGCCTCGAAGGTTTGACTTTTGTGTAGCGGCTGTTGACTTTTCACATTGCTCACAAGCTCACACTTAAAACAAATCATCTTTTATTATAACGCATTAATCATACGCACTGTGAGCCGTTGATGCTGCTGTTGTTGTTTTTTTTTTTTAAGGCGGAAGTGCAAAGTTCTAGCAGCAAACCAAATAGGTTCACAAAAATAAACACATTTCTTTACAATGGAGGGTCGTTGGCAGTGCCATTTTAGCTCGTTTATAGCCAGATGTACAAGCCAACACTGGAATAAGCAAAAAGCTGTGAATTTTAAAGGCAAACAAGTAGTGGAGTGCTCAAAATTACTGAACTCTAAGCACTTTTACTTTTCTTTTCTCAATTTTAGAGTGATTTAAAATATTTCAATATTTTTTAAGCTATTTAAACATTGTTTTCAAACTAGCTTTTTCTTTAGCTCAACGTAAGCTGTCAACACTGCAGGTCTCTTGTGTTTTGCATTGGACCCTCAGCTGCCCAAGCTTTTAATTTTTTCGTTCTTTGGTGTTGCCTACTTTTGTGCTTGGCCATAATTTATGGCCAGGTGTGCGGCAGCTCTAATTGCATGATAAGTTTTACCAATGAGCATTTCCCTCTCTCTCTCTCCCTCACTCTCTTTCCTTCTCAATTTTTCTTTCTCACTTTTTTGTGTGCCGATTTTTGGTTGTTTGTATTTCATTCAGCTCGACTTGATGCCTTATCGGCCGTTTTGTTTCGATTGACGTCAATTCGTGTGGACTCCCAATTTGTGCGACTCTGTTGAGCTGGTCGAGTGCTCTGGCCAAAAGGCAATTGATTAATGGCTACCGCTTATTAACAGCCATTTTGTGTGTGTGTGCCTGTGTGTTTGTGTGTGTGTGTGTGTGGTAATCGCAAGAGTGCCTTCACGTTTTTTGGCCAAAACAACTCAATTGGCTGCCTTTTTAGTTGTGTTTGTGTGTTATTTGTATTTGAGCGCAGTGAAATAACTTTCTTTTTCCTACTTGAAATTCCCAACTCATCGTGCTAAAAAGCGAGGCAAAAACTGTTACATACTTTTCAGCGTTTTGTGTGCTGAACAACGAAACCAGCAAGTCCAACAAGACATCAGAAAATGTCGCAGTATATCTTGCAACAGGGACCACAATGACAATGCGGTTGCCACTAGAAAGTTCGTTCAGCGCGAATTGCTGTGGGCATATTTCGTGCCATTCTATTCCTTTTTTTTTTGCGGCTAAAGTTTTACTCGCTGCGGAGCAGCTGCAATTGCCGAATTGTTGAATGCTAGATATTTGGTGTTTTTGCGGCAAAAAGTCGCGACTGCGTTGCGACTACGTTGAGTGTGGCATGCAGCTGCTTAATGCCAGTCAGCCAAGCGGCAGGGAGTCTGTTTATCTTGGCTCTGTCAACGGCTAAATGTAGGCAGCAGCCCACCTTCCGTCCCCCTTTCCTTTGTGGTGCTCTTTAAAACGCAGTTTGGCATTTAGGCAATGCCTTGAAATGTGCCAGAAAGTAGGCGGTAACATTTGATATTCAAAAACCAGCTGACTTATAGACAACATGCTGTGTTCTAGGCCATTTGGGCGTGTCTCCATCCTGAGCATGTGGGCGTAAGTAATATATATCCAAGCGGTAAATTGGACTGAGTGAAGCCATAGCACTACAGGCCAAAGGTTTAAAGGCGACAGCGACAGCGACAGCAACAACAACAAGAATCACTACGAAGCCAGCTCAGATTTCAAAATGTCAAGCCAAAAAGTTTGCATTTAAATTCAGGACACCAAACAACAAATTAATGCGCAAAATTGTGATTTTGATTAAGAGTGAATGAAAATAAATGGCTGTGCAGATGCCAAGAGAAAAGGAAGCCATCCACTGGGAATGATATTAAAATGCTAATTTTTGTTAGAGCACATTGTCTATTATTGTGAAATGGGAGTAAAATTGGTTAAGGCTGAGTGAATTGTCTATAACGCCTTTGTGTGTGTGTGTGTGTGTGCTCTTAAATATGAATTGATTATGAATGAAGACGAGCACTTAGTTCAAGGACAAAATTAAAGCGGTTATGAACTTAAGTTTTTTGTGTGTCTAAAATGCTAACAATATTAATTAAGCAGTCTAGCAAAAAGCAATTAGGTGGCTAAATTAGTAATGTTCCTTAAACTTTGGTTAATTTAACGATTTAAGTTGCATTAAATTCATAAAAAGGAAAGCCAAGGAAAAAGGTGGTTAAGTGGGAATAAAAATACTTAGAGAAACTCAGACTTAAAATCCATGTAAACTTAAACATGTTAACTAGTTTTAGTTCCCATTTGTTGTAGGCTGATTACCTTCAATTCTGTTTGAAGCTATTTACAGCACGTGAACCCAAACAGGAAACAAGTTCAAAGTGTAAATGAAATAACCTTTTCAATACAGACACATATCTTATAATAAACAGTTTTCTAGCCTGTGGCCTGATTGCCATTTCCACGCTTTGTATTTTCATAGCAAAGAAAAATCTGCTATTTACTTGGCCAATTCAAATAAGTTTACATTAATTTCAGTTGTAGGCCCACCACAACCACCTGCCTGCTATTAGCCACAAAGACTTTAATGGGCGCGTAATAAATTTGCAAGTGGTGAAGGCAGACACAACAAATAAATGGTTAGAGTTTTTTGGGGTAATGGAGATAGCCAGATTCAGCCAAGAGGGAATTGGGTTTGAGTTACCAAAACTGAAACAGGCAATCAAACAGAAACCATTTTCTGGCAATAAACTTGCAATTAATGAACGCCAAATGAGTTCCGATGGCCAAGCCTGTGGCCTCTTTGTGTTAATGCTTTCTGTGTGTATGTGGGTGTGGGTGTGGGTATCTGTGTGTATTTTGGCCATGGTTTGTCAGGTCAAAATGGTAAACAAGCTGACACGTTTCGACGATAGTTCACGGTATTAATTCTGTGAAAATGTTATACAAAAGCAACGATGCTGATTTTGACACCAGTCAACACACGACACGAGTGACAATCAGATTTAACAGGAATTCTAAACAAATTGATGGCAACCGGCTTAAATTTTGCATTTGTAATTCAAGAACTTGAATATTCAAGCTGGAAAAATTGATTGCGGTTGTGCGTTGACAGAGCTTGCAACGAATTTTGCTATTTGCTACAGGCATTTTGTGTACCAAAAAATGTTTATAATAAGCAAGGGATATATACATTTATTTATATACATATATATATTTCCGCAGCAGTTACCTTGTGGACCAGAGACTAAAATTTGTGGAAACAGACAGGCAAATGTCTGGCAATGGCAATGGCAATGCCAATGACTTTAGACTTTTGACTTCCGCTTCCGTTTCTAACAAAAAACGCTTTGGGCCATCAAGTTAATAAAGAAAAAAGCAGCAACTTTGTTGCTGTGCGTTTTACTTTAATAAGATTTTTTGAAGCGTTTAACGTTTATGCATAATATGGACTTAAGGCAATTTACAGCGTACTTTTTGGTCTAAGCTAATTTTGGGGTAATTTAAGCAACTTGCAACAGAGTCGAGTTAAATTTAACGGTTGCTTGGCCAAAAATGGAATTATGACTGCGTGAAATCGAGTGTCAACGGCGATAAGGTCTGTGTATCATTTTGGGCAACTTTAAGTGCATTTGACATTTCGCTTGACTGACCAAAATTGAATTGAAGTCAAGTCGATTATTCAATTGAGTTGAACGTCTGCTATCGTCAACAAATTACCAGAAATGATAATCCAACTGACAGTCACACACACAGCACAGCAACAGCAGCAAATCAGCAGAATAGCAATGTGGCCTAAAGTATATTGCCAAACAAAACGGGCAAAAACCAAGCCAAATGGACTGCGAATGTGGCTCAAAATTGAAGTGGGGAGTCCTGGATGTAGGTAAGTGGGTGAGTGGGTCCGAGTGGTTTCAGCTGTGTTTCATTTTGTGCCATAAAAGCCAATTGCTAGCCATTTTTTGCGGATTGGTTGGCAAGCAAAAAATACAGAGGAAAACTCTTAACGGTGTCAAACTCGTTTTGCTCACAAAACAAAACGGGAAAGCTTAAGGCGGAGAATGGCAAGCGAAGTTAACAAAGTGTCGACTTTTTGCATTTCGCAAAAGGAGCAAAAATTCAGCCGTCAAATCATTCGAACAGCCAAACAGCGAATTCCCTTGGGGCACTCACATTTGTATATGTTTTTGCATTTGTTTTTCTTTGAGTTTTCCTTTGTTGTCAACGGAAAATCAATTGCCAACTGGGCTGCTTGTTAAAGCATTCCACTCTTGTTGTGTTGATTACACCGCGGGCGACCATAATAATTAGAATGAAATTAAGGGAATTAACGCCTTCTGCAAATTGAGCGCACTTTCCCAGCTGTGTGGGTTGAGCTCTCTCCACGTTCCCCGCTCTCCCCACACCCCTGTTGCCATTTTACACATGGAATCGCATGTTGCCTTTTGATTATCATTGCGGCTAACCACAGTAGCAGCAGCAGCTGTGTGTGTGCGTGTGTCTGTCTGTGTGTCTGTGTGTCACTTAATATCAGGGGTCCATTTAACTGGGTGTTTTGCACCACATGAAAGTCACAGTAAGTTAAACTCGTTCTTCAATTACTTATGCTAGCTAGTTTATGGCTATTTAAGTCCAACTATGATTAAGTAATAAAGAAAATTATGCTCGTTTTATTATAAGACTTTTGTAGCACATTAGACTTGGATTTAAGCGACATACTCGTTCAAAGTTAATGCTAACAATTACCTCTTAAAAAAATGCGTTTAAAAATAGCTTTTTCCACTTCTTGTTGATGTTTTAATATCTTAAACATGTAAAAGAATTTCAAACTGCTTATCTGTGGCGGCTTTCATGCTAGGCAAGTTTTACTGTACATATGTACCTGTCAATTGCTCATAATGATTTGCAAAACTTTTGCTCAAAACTTTGGCAGTGCTGCCAAGCTAAAACAGCTTCAGAAAAGTAGCCACAAATTGGACAAGAGTTTGCCAAATTTATTTACATTACTGTATTTAAAGTTAGTAATTAAAATACAATAACTATAAGTTTAAATAAACACAAAAATAGAATAATATATAAATGCACTATACCATTCCTAAAAACTCTATAACATTTCCAGTTAACAATAGTTATTTTTGCAGCAGTTATAAGTGTAGCAGATACACTTGCACTGCAATCTCTTTTTAGCTGGAATTCTTTTTATATATTTGTGCTCACTGTGCAGTGTGTAAGTTGTCTTTAACACGGTTAGTTTTGAAGTACTTATATGCACAGTTCGCTGAGTTTTCACATCTTAAAGTTGTTTACACACTTTTTGTGTTGTTTCTGAACTGACAGGAATTTTCTTGTTGTTGTCAATAACTTGGAAATGTTTTTATTTCCGCTCCATTGCTCGATAGTCGTTATAGTTGAAATAACTTCCTAGAATGTGAAAAGTTGAAATACTGTGCATGTTTTACGCTTTTCTTAAAGTAAAAGATTTGTTTGTCTTTTCCGAGAACTTTCCGCATACACAAAAGTAAGGAACTCTTTCTGGTTATCGGAAAACATTAGTCTAGTGATAATATTTATATAACAAAGTTCATGTTGTGGTTCTATTAGTGGCTGCACTCAACTGTTCACCTCTATTAAATCCTCTTTTCTCCGGCAACACTCGACGAGTATTTAGCAATTTTCACTTTTATTATGCTGCCTGTATGCAGATTTGTTTTCTTTATCGATTGTGCGATAACAGGAGTCGACTTTTATTTGTCTGCCCTTAGTTAGTTTGTCTATCCGTCTATCTGTCTATAGTCCCCTTTGTCCGTTTGCCACAAAAGCAAACAACTTCCGTGTGACAGCAGAAACTGGAGCAAAGCCAAAGCCACAGTCAAAGCTAAAGCCGTAGCACTCAGAAAAACGCAGATAGAGACAAAAATAGCCAAAGAGAGAGAGAGAGAGAGAGAGATAGAGATTGCTCAATATTTGCGGCTGTTTATTTTTGGATTTCTTTTGAACATATGATGTTGCAGTTGAAACTTGAAACACGTGCCAAAAGTTGATACCTTTAAAGCAATTTATTTGTTGGCAATTAAGCGAATTCCAAACTTTTTTTCATTCGTGTTCATTTTCTAAAAAGTAAATTTAATTTTAGCTTAACGAAAGTTCAGTCTCATCAAAAATTGAACTCAATTTGATTAATTAAATCGGCAGCATTTAGGACGCACTTAATCTAAATAAGTGTCTGATTGGTGCGAATTAAGTAGAAGTTTCAATAGCTTTTCCAAAAAATACTCAACGAGGGGAGCATCAAGACTAGCAGATAAGGTGTTGCCTTTTCAGTTCCGCATCGATGATAAACAATGGATTCTCAGTATTAAATTGAAGGCAGAGTGAGTGGCAGAGAGGCAGAAAAGAGTGGAGACGTCGAACTTACTTAAATGAACAATCGATGTTATCTTTCAACGTGGGGTCTTGTGTCTGCTCTCACAAGACAGACACGTTTTTATGGATGGTACTTAAATGAAGGGAACTCGGCAACTTTAGCGCCAAGTTAATGCGTTTTATCAATTGAGTTCCATCAAATGAAACACTTTGTACGTAACTGTAGCGAAAACTGAAAGCCAAATGAAGGCAAATAAATTGGATTTCTTTACCAAAACCAAAAAGAAAAAAAAATTAGAAAAAAACCGAAGTTAGTTAGTTACTCCGAAGGTAAGTAGACCACCGCATAAATTAGTTGTTCACTTTAATTCACGGCAACCCAAAGAAATATTTACAGCCATGCTCAGGGAAAAGGTAAGGCTATTAAAGCCACTTGCTGTTGGCATGTTAACTTGGCCGAACTCTTTGTATTTTTATCGCATTCCGTTAAGTACTTTTAATTAAAAGACAAAGACGTGCATTCCTGTATGAATTGTATATTTTAATAAATTAAATTTGAATTTATTTATAGCACACAGAACGTTTTTATACTCTCTGCAAGAGTATATTGGGTTTGTGAAAATGTATGTAACAGGCAGAAGGAGGCGTGGCAGACCCCATAAAGTATATATATTCTTGATCAGCATCACAAGCCGAGTCGATATAGCCATGTCCGTCTGTCCGTCTGTCCGTCTGTCCGTCTGTCTGTCTGTCTGTCTGTCTGTCTGTCTGTCTGTCCGTCCGTATGAACAAACAGATTTCAGAGATGGTAAGAGCTACAAGTTCGAGCTTGGTCTCAATCGATCAGATATTTAGTCAGTCAATACAAGAATCTTTTTTTTTTTCGATGCCACGCCCCATTCGCCCACAATGAGCAAAAAACTAGACACACCTCGGAAAAAATTGGTGTTTTGGGCGTATATCTCAATAACTATTGCACCTAGGATCACCAATTTTGGTATGGAGGTTTCTAGCGACATCCTTAATGCATTGACATTTTAAATTTTTGGACTGCCACGCCCCGTTTTCCCACAATTAATAAAATTAATTCTCAACTTTCACTCCGTTTTTAGGCATTCTTTAATATAGTACAGTATTGTAATTTATAATACGTGTGAAGACTAACTATATCAAACTATCCTGAAAGGCGCATTGAAATCGCACTATAAACAAGAAAACTAGAAGCGTTGCAATATTGATAACTGAATGCAATATCATGTATGAGTGCAAGTGAGACAGAAACATACAAGCACATGTGACGGCAGCGCTGCCGTATTCATATCAATGTATGAGTGCAAGCGAGACAGAAACATACAAGCACATGTTTGAATGTTTTCGTTGCTTGCGTGGCGGCAGCGCTGCCCGCAGTCGCTGGCCGCGCTGAATACACACATACATACATACATGTATATGCATCATATATTGGCTTTCGTATGTGTATTCGCATACAGACAAACAGATGTATGTGTGATTATGCTTAGATTGTTTTTGTTTCAAAGTGTTTAATGCAAGTACTACACAATGTAATATTTCTGAACCGATTTTAATAATTAAATCGCGAAAAAATGCAGAGAGTATTTTACGGTCGGGCGTGCTCGACTGTACTTTTCTTACTTGTTTTAACTGGAATTGTACTTATATTTCTCACAACAAGTAGCATAGTGAATATTCTTATGGTATTTACACATTTATTTAAATACAATTTATATATGTCACATTTATATCTCAGAAGTAGGTTGAAGATCAAACAGTATACACAACATTAACAATTTATTAATTAATTTAAGTAGTATTATATTTAACAAATTTGGTTTCGGTTTCAGTTTCGATATCGGTAATTTCGTTTATGGAATTTTAAAGGTACAACTCTCAAGATTAACTATAGTTAATATTTTTATGTACACTTCTTAACGCATTTTTGGCCTCACTTAAATAGTATTTGTTGGATATTTAGTATATAGACACAGAAAAAGATAGTTGCTGATTTACTATACACAATTAGCTAACTAACTAACTTATGACTATATTTTAAATCTCACAAAAATAAATAATATTTGGATGCAGGGAAAAGCTCAACGATTAATTGGTTAAACCAATAACTCCATTATACTTTATGCTTATATATAGCCAGGGTTTGTCTCCATGGTCACATTAGACCCTCGCATCGGTATACTCAATGCGTACAGTGCGTCGTGGTCGCTGCCCTCTCAAGGGATTCAAGTTTGCCTCAGAGGCTCCACCCAAACTGCGCAGCGCCAGCAATTCCCGCGGCTACAATTGTGTGCGTTTTGCGGCGCCATTCGTGCCCGCATTGGGCGCATCTCCAGGTGCCTCTACATAGGAGTAGGAGGGTGTCTCCATTACCAGTGGATGGCATATCTCATAGACGGGCACCTTGAGACTTGTCTTGCGTAGCCCACCCAAGCTGCTTTGCGAACTTGAGCTGGGCCCAAACGAACGTCATCTGGAGTCGGTGCCCAGCTCGGAGTGTGAGTGATGCAGTTCACTTTCGTCACCAAAACTATGAGCCGCTGCACTGGGCGTAATACTTGGTGTTCTGCCCTGTATGCGTATGGCAGACATATCCGATCCACGACGAGAACTCTTCAGTGAAACACTTTGACGCGAACAGAAGCAGCGGCAAATGATGCGCTTAAAGGCAAAACGAAAGTCCTTAGAGAAGAGCGCATAAATCATGGGATTAACTGCCGAATTGCAGTAGCCGAGCCAGAAGAGTATGGAGAAGAGCAGCGGATCAACGCAATCCTGACAAAAGGGTCGTATTATGTAGATCGTGAAGAAGGGACACCAGCAGAAGATGAACATGCCCACGATTATGGCCAATGTTTTGGCCGCCTTTGTCTCCATGCGAAAGCGTTTCACCTGCGCTTTAATATTCCTTCTGCCCATCTTTTTGTTAGCCGCACGCTGATGTCCACCACTTTCACTTGTGCTGCTCTGACGTCGCGATAGGTCTGGCAGCGCCTTGCCCACCTGCAGGTAACAGGTGCTGCCGCCATGATGTTGTTGTCTATACAGCTGCGATTCGGTGGTCTCTCGACCATGTGCACCGTTATAGTGCACGGAGAAGAGCGCATTGCCCGACTGACGGCGACTTTCGTGTCCTGACTCCGTTTGTGCCAACTCATTGATGTTCTCACTGGATGGATATGATACTGAGATCTTGATCTTATCATGCTGATGATGCATGCGTCGTGTTGCATATTTGCTGAGTCGCTCCGGTGATGGTGTGCCCAGTGTTGTTGTTGTGCTCTGTGTGCTGCCATTGCTGTGCATCGAATCCTGTTGATTTGAGCCACGTCCACGATGGATACGCAGCGTTAAACGTTGCTCCTCGAATCGTGAGCCAATACCCTTGGAGCCTGTTTGGGGAAAATAGTTAGAAAATTGTATATTAGTAAGGAATTTACTTGAAGTTTGCTATCTTATTGAATATCGCTCATACGCGCTGTTGCACAGCAAAGTGTACGATTTGCTGGCGAGCTGTCGGGCTGCACTTTAGCAAATTAAACGTGTAATTATGCAAATGTCTTGGCGACGAAGCTCTTAAACTGTTCCCCATGCTCCTGCTCCTTTTGCCTGTCTTGGCAACACAATGCCCTCCTGCTGTTCGTCTTAGACGCATTTAAGCTGCCTTCAAAGCGAACTTTATTTCATTAATACACATACATTTGCATAAATTCACACACAAAATGAGACAGAGTGAATGAGGGACAGAGAAAGAGAGTGAGAGAGAGACAGTTGCCGTATGTCTCTGGACTTTGTTGCTGCCCGTTTTGCATTTATTACTCATACGCACGTTTAACAGCTGTATAAATTTTCATTACACGCCGCGTGAATGTTATGAATAATCAGCACAATAATGTCTTGTCATTTTGTTGCCGGTTCTGTTTCTGATTTGGATTCAGTTTCGGGTTTGAATTGTTTTTGCCAGCACTCTCTTAAATTATTAATGGCTGTCTGACAGAGCTCTGACCTCTTTTTAAATTCGATTGCAAGGACATCTTTATTTTTAACCTGTCAGCACTTTAAACCTAGCAAAGTGAACTATTTGGCTTGCTTTTGACATAGTTGTTGTAGTTCTGCTGCTGTACATGAAATATTTGCTCAGCAAAGGCGATCAAAGTAATTGTTTTGTCCGCATTTCTGGCATTGGCCAGTCAACAGAATTAAGAATGTGGGCATGAAGCATTTGAAGCTATCAAAGCGTTGTCAAAGGACAGTTTAGATTACAAAGCAATTAAAAAAATATTTTTAAACAGTAGAATTTTAATTAAAGCGAAAATTTAAGCTGTGAACGTGTTTTAAGGTAATCGAGTTTTAATTTCATATTAAATTTTATAGTTATATCTAACTCTATCAATCTCTTTATGATCCTGTAACTGCCCCTTTTGTTTAGGTGTCTAGCAATTAATTTGTTTATAAATTACCTGCTTACTTTTGTCGGCGTTCGTTTTTGTTTTCATTACCATAATCTTTATAGTTTGGTTTTGCATTTATTTATTTATATTTTAATCTTTTGTTTCTTGTCTTTTCTTTGTTTGTTTTGAAAATGCTATTTATCTTAAGCATAAAATCGGTTGATATACACATATAATTAAATACAATTTTATAATACACATTAAATATAATTAAGTAACTAAACTGATTTAAGATGACAACAGAAGGGAACATTAGATTTGCTTAATATACAACGTAGACAATTATTTAAGTTAAATGCTTAGTTCTAAGTATTTTTGTACTTAACTCACAGTGTAACGCGGTGAAGTAAGTACAGTAAGTATGTTACATTTAAACTTAAGCTTAGTATGCCTTAGGCCTAGGTAAATACACGTAAATTATTGCCATTAAGTTACAATGTCGTTCGAATGCGAATACTGTCAATGTCAAAGGTCAAATTGCGATTGGCGGCTGGCGGTTGGTTACAAAAGTACAAAAGCGAAATAAATTGGCTTATGTCAAATGTAAGTAAATTGTTGTTATTTCATGTTGTTGTTGTTGTTGTTTGGCTTAGAGCACGCGACCTTTGCAGAAACCACCACGTCGTATACGCTTCGTGCTGCCATTGGTGTCCATCTCGATGCTGGAGTCCTGCGGCAATGAAGCTGTACGCTGCAAAGGACTCGGCTCATAGCTGCCAATTAGTCAGCTGAAATCAACACCATCCCCATCATCAGAACAACCCGAAATTGTTTTATGAAATGTCGCCGGTGCCATCAATGCCCGTGCCGCAATCATTTGGAAATTCTCTGATGCTCGGAAACCGCTGCGAGTGCAAACACAGCGACACACAATGCGCTTGAAGGCAATGCGAAACTCATGTGAGAAGAGTGCATAAATCATGGGATTAATCGCCGAATTGCAGTAGCCCAGCCAAAAGAGCACGGAGAAGACCGTCGGTTGTATGCAATGATCACAGAAGGCGCGTATCAAATACATTGTGAAGAACGGCAGCCAACAAACAATGAAACCGCCTACAATTATAGCCAATGTCTTGGCCGCTTTGGTCTCCATGCGAAAACGCTTCACTTGTATCTTGGCACTGCGTTTTCCTGCCCTTTTCTTGGCAGCCGTTGAAGCTGCTGAGTTGCCACGCTCCAGATCATGACCTGAATTATTTGAGTCCAAATTGAAGGTGGTTTCGCCTATGTCGAAGAGACTGCTCTTGAAGGACGCACGTCGTCCGTTGGACAAGGAGTTGGAGCCACCTTTTGTGCTGCTGACGACGGCATAATGCGGCGACGGTGGTGGCGCCTGAGAGCCGCCTAGACGTGGAGGTTCCAGCATATTCTCTGAAGATGGAAACGACACTTTGATAGCCACCTTCTCATGCCGCTGTCGATTAACCCGCATTGAGGTGGCTCTCTTGGGTGTGCTGAGCTGTGAGGCAGTCTGTTGATCCTCGTTTGTGGCGTTCAACAGTGTGCCAGCTGCTCCGTTGCTATTCACACTGAGTGTTGAGGACATGGAGTGCACGGAGAGCGGTGTGCGCTGTGGTGTGCCACAAGGACGTCCACGATGAATGCGCAGTATTAACTGAGAGTCGTCATCCCGATTATTGCCACCCGATTCTCGTGGACTGCCTGCAATAATTCAGTATGTTTTGTTTTTTGGAAGTTGTCGGCAAGTCGAAATTGAAAACTGTATACAAAATTTCACATGGTACATGATGTTGTTGTTGTTGTGTGTTTTTATATAGTTTCTTTGGGTGTCATTGTGAGCATTGATTAACATTCAATTTGTATTGTACATGAGATTTGGATGTGTGTGTGATTGATCCTTGTTCAGTTAGAGACAGATGACTCGTTTATGTATTGTTGTGAGACACGTTAATGTAAGACAGGTATCTAACTACGAACGTTAACATTGAGATTTTTGTTGGAAAAAGATTTGCATACTTAAAAATATTTATTAAATCTGTACACTACGTATGTTACTTAAAGTTAAGTATTATAAATAATTGTACTACAAGTTCATGTTCTCAGTCCGATTTAAATTTCCATCTGATTCAATTTTTATTGCATACTTTTTGGGGTATGCTAAAATTCATAATGGGGTATCAACTTTATACGTTTTTATGATCATTTTATAAACAAAGGAGTTTTTAATCTGATGGAAATTATACAAAACTAAGAACATGCCATTGCAGGTTTAAAAAATTTATAGAAATTTTGGGTTGAGCCAGGCAAGAGCATTCCAAAAATGCTTAAAAAGATTTAAGGTATTCAAATATTACTTATTATAAGGTTTGTAATATAAAAAATTCACAAAATCTAATTGATTTAATATAAAAAGTGTTAAATAGTTATATTGGATTCCTTGATTATTTTCTTAGGGGGTAGGTTTTTAGCTTGTGTTTTGATTATTTTAATCGGGCTTAATTGCTTATACAATATTTTGGGGAGAGATCGAGTTTCAGGTAAATAGCTAAGTTGATTGGGTACTAAATATAAGTTTTGTTTATACTTTTGAATAGCTTCATCCCACTTTATGAGATTTTTAAAATTATCCATAATATACGGATGACATGCAAAAGAATAATTAAATAAAATTAAAATACAAAACTGAAATTGATTTAAAATTGCCCATAAATACTTCAACTGAATAATTCTTTTCCTGTAAATCGCGAACCAAACACTTGCTCTATTTACTTAAACTTTAAACCCACTGGGCATTGCAATTTTTTCCTTTTAACCATAAAATTAAATAAACCTTCAACCGATTTATATAAGTAATTTAATGGCAAATATCAAATATTTGTACCCTCAGGTGAAATTTGTTTTTTTTTTTTTAGCAATACCGGATGCCCCATATGACCATTTGCCAGTACAATATTGGTAAAAGTGTATTAAATAAATAGTAGAAAAATATGGAAAAGTACATTTGCATAAACGCAAATGGAAAGCGAATCCATAAATGTATGAAAAAATGCAAATTCAAAGGACCTGCTTTTGATTTATATATATGTGCAGTAGTAGCGGAAAAATAACAGAGAAAGAAAGAGAAAATGCAAATCTATGATAATGCCTACAATATTCCAGTTGAAAGAGTACGATACGAAAAAAAAGGGAAAAACAAATTTCCCTATTAATGTTGCATGGAAAAACTACTATTTATATATTTGCATTCCTTTGTACGAATGACTCGTAAAGATCCTGAGGCATTATGTGGGCGGTAATACTGACTAAAGCGTGGGTTTCCCAACAAGCAAACAGCAACAACAAACAAACAAATAAATAAATGAGGGGAGAAAACTGTTTTCCCATCTAAACTGTTGACAAATTGAAATGCTTCGCTTTTGCCTATGCAAATTGATGATTGAATACACCCACCCATAAACGGTATGCTAATAATAATGGTAATATGAAGTATGTATAATTTACATTGCATATGAAATAAATGCAATAAAATAACGCTGATTGTTTTTCCAAACTCGTTACCATTTGTGGCATTTGTATGCATTTTATGATGATTCTGCAGCATTTAATTAGTGTATTTATATGCACTTCATTAAATGTTTAATTAGTCTGTTTGAAAATTACTCATGTGGTCGCGCACTCATTTAATATTGTTTATTGTTTATATAGCTATGTAAATCTGCCATTTGACCTTTAAGTAGCACTTGATGCTAAATGGCACCGGACGTCAAACTGAATTTTGTTCAACAGACGCGAAAGTCAAGGCGACCGAGAGTGGCAGGCGTGAAAAAAGGCGTAGGTGGTGAAAGTGGTGAAAGTTGCTGCTGTTGACATCAGGGCCAGGGTCAAATCTTTTCAAATTGAAATTTTTGAAAGCCCTCAGCTGATGTGCAACAATAACTACAGTCTACAGACTCAAGTGCCCAAGACGCTCCGACGATGTGTATATTATATATATAGAGCATTTTAACGCCATGAACCTCGGCTAGTTGTTGAACTTGAAACTTGATTACCTTCAAAAGCCACTAAGAAGCGTGTGCGGGTCATATAGGAAAAAACAACCCAAAAAACAACAACAACAATACAAGAGAACTACGCCTTCGCATTGTGTCACGAAATGTTTTTAGAATTTGTGTGCAGAAAACTACGTTGAGTCTGGCATGTGTTTGGTAGCACTGAAAGAATAGAAAACACGCATGGCAAGTGGCCTATGTCCTATGTGTTTGAGAGTGTGTGTGTGTGAAGGGGTGGGTGTGCCACTGTATGTGTTACATATTTCAAGGCTGTTCCATGATGTGCTGTAAGCGGCTATTCCATAAAAATCTGGGCATTGTCTACAGAATAGCGCCAACTAAGGACACGCCAACTGCAAAACAAATCAACAAAACATGAAAAACAACAACGCAAATAAACAATAGCATGTCGTCATCAAATAGCAAAATAATATATGAATATATGACGTGCACAATTAGTTCAAGTTTGTCTAGATGAAAGTAGACGTCACTCAAAAATGTTCACATGTTCAAATTAGGTAGCAAAGGACGTCTGGTAAAAGTAAAATTTTAGAAGTTAAAGAAAATTTAATTCCTTGCATAAAGAAGAGACTTAAGTGTATTCAGTCAAAGTATATTCCACAGAAATCAACAAATGTTTAAAAATTCCATTAAATGCATTCCCTTAATCTTTTGGGAACGAGAACTGCCCAAAACGGAACTCTTCAACCATTAAACAACCATTTTTGAGTGTAAGCCGCAGCTTGATATAATGATGATAAACACAATAAAACGAATCCGAAACGCATCATTTTGTGTATTTATTGCGTTTGACTGACAGAAGTCAGGAAATGAAAACAAAACGATTTCTATTGTGGTGCGGAAATGAAAATTACATGTTACTGTCTATTAAACAATCATTAGGAAAGCCCTGGCAAATTGTAGGCACTCGGCACTAGGCACTAGGCAGTTAGGCACTTTCGGACTGAACATTTATTTTGGGAATTGGCTTAGAGTTTTTTGGGGCCCTGGGCACGCAATTAGCAGGAGCATTGACTTTCAAAGCGTTGTGCACGAAACGTGTCTATTGATTTTTTATATATGTTTTTTTTTCTTCCACTTTTTGTATTATTATTATTATTATGCAACCCGTTATTTAGCCAGTTAGCTGCTGTGTGTTGTTGTGATTAAAGTCAATGCGTGCGCTTGGCTTAACGTCCCAAAGTCGATGGGATTAAAAACTCAACTAGAAACTGTGCCCAATGAGCTGATCAGCCGGAAGAAAGTGCTCAGTGCTTAGTATTGGCAAAATATTGCCATATGAAAAGCATAAACTTTTAAGTATATATAAACATATACACAGTGTGTGAGTGTATACGCTTTACAGACTTGGACTACATATTTTTAATAACAGTTTAATTTGTCTTTAAAATGTGTGCCAAATTCACACATCAAAGCACACTGAGTTTCCCAGAGCAATAAACGAGCTGACTGAAAATCTAGTTAAACAAAGATACATATAAGTATCTAGTCTTTCTCTTCCTCTTCTACATCTTTATCTTTTTTCTTATGTGGATTTTTATTTTTGTACCCTAATGGCTAAAGTTTGTTCATTTCATTTACGCTGCCTTTTTGTGTCTAAGCCGATTTGTTTGATGTCCTCCATTGTGCATATGGAATTTACTCAGTATTGCATGAAAAACAATGCTCATTAGAAGAATTGTACATGTACATATGGTAATGCCTTTAACCCAGAGTCGAACATAAAATACTCTTCGACAAAAAAACCAAAAAAAAAAAAACGACATTAAATAAGCAGATTAACTCAGTGGAATGAAAAGTACATACGCATCTAATATTTTAATAGTCACTGGCAGAGGATTAAAGGAATATCATAAATTCTGATTGTAAAAGTGGGCTAAGAGGTTAAGGCCAAGTCTTAAGGGGAATTGCAAATCAAAAGCATACAATACATGTCATTTGTGTATTAACCGAATCAAGTTGCACTGCGACTTTAATTCAGTCTTTAAGAGAAAATGGAGTTTATGAATTTATGGCCCGATGTTAGCTTAAATTATTCACAGTATATTAAAGTTTATTTTATATATAAAAATATATTTTTTATGGTTACTTACATGGGTATTCTATACTATAAATATTTTTCAACTAGAAGCTACAAAAATGCGCTTGGTTTTATATTAAAATTTATGCTTGGATTTTAGTTACAAGGATTTAGGATTTTGCCGCTTTAACGTTCACTATACAGTAGACAGCTTAATTTTTTGCTTGGAGTTTTTAAAGGTATTTTCTTAAATTTTGTCAACTAAAATGTTTGAATTTTTGTTATATTTTTTAAACAGAATTTTGTATATTAACATTTCAAATTGTTCACTTAGGTTAGGTACTATTTAGGGCGCTATTTATATATTAATTATGTATTTTAAATAGTAATTTATTTCTTGGTATGTTTATTAATGATTCACCGAGTGCAGAACACAAAAACAAAATGCCGACAAAAAATGTGTGTGGTTATTTATAAATGTTGTTTTATTTATTGCCAATTTTTGGCAACTGATTTTGAGTTAGACACGGGACAAAAACGCACAAAGACAAAGAGATGATATCCGCAATTGCCAATTTATTGTCGAGATATTATTATTTAGTCAGGAGTTAAATAGAGACAATGATTGCATGAACATTTTGTGTATTGTGTAAACCAAAAAGTCAGGATTCAAGGACGTCACACAAATTCTACACGTTTAGAGTTTTCAAAATTGTTTAGCAGTTAAAAATTTGGATAAAATTGTACGTAATATATTTTATTTTTTGAGCAAACCAACTACAAACGCTACGTGGATTACATAACTTACGCTAGAAATTATCAAATCAAATCAAATTGAATTGAATTGAATTAGAATTGGAATTAGAATGCGAATTAGTTAAAATATATATTGAGGGGACAAAACTTTAAGCTACGCACAAGTTGCTGAATGAGAGATAACAAATATTTATATGTCCAGATGTGTGTATTTGTTTAAAAGTAAGTTAAGTTAACTAAACTTACCCTTCGTCGTCTTGAAGCCTTGATTAATGGCCCGCGTAGTGCGCACGGCTGCTCGATAAATGCGCCAGTAGAAAAAGAGCATTACGAACATGGGTATATAGAAGGAACCCAGTGCCGAGTAGAGCACATAACCACGATCATTGGTCAGTTCACATTTCCAGGGACAACTTTTAGCCGGTTGTGGAATATTTTGAACTGGCGCATTTAACAGATCGTAATCCATATCAGTAACTGGTGAATTTGTTGTTGTTGTTGTAGTTGTTGTCATGGCTGCTATATGAATCTCCGCTGAGCCATCGATTGGGGCAAAATTGGGATCATATGGATTATAGGCATTTCCAATAGCATTTCCATTGCGATTTCCATTCCGATTCCCCTTGCCAGTTATCAAAGAGGCTGCTGCCTCCTTGTGCTTAATGCTATTGCTATCTACATCTATTTGCTCATCCTGTGTGCTTGACATTGTGGTGGCATAGTAAAGCGTATTATTTCCCCGTGTATAGGTCGGTTGTACCATGGCCTGAAAGAAAACACAAACACACACATATACAGAAATATGTTAAGAATAGATATATGTGACATTTGATCGGGGTTATATTGTATGTATATTAGAAGCTTTGTCAACGACTTTTGCCCATTGAAATTCTAGACTCGAACACGTACACAAAAATGAGCAGAGTAGAGAAAAAAATAAATTCTCCAACTCACACATTGCTCACAATCA
This sequence comes from Drosophila acutilabella, assembly GCA_035046005.1. Lineage (NCBI taxonomy): Eukaryota > Metazoa > Arthropoda > Insecta > Diptera > Drosophilidae > Drosophila > Drosophila acutilabella. The sequence goes on from JAWNOK010000003.1 coordinate 5,020,273, forward strand.
GCCAATAAAAATGCAACTTAAAGCGGTTTATTTTGCAAAAAGATATTCAGCGACGTGTTTGGCATAAATGTAATATTAAGCCAAAGGTGTAGCATACATTTGGGCGCACGACTACTAAACACTCTAACTTAATAGTTTTACAGCTGAAAGGTTAACGTAACGATTGATTTGTTATAGCTGCAGACAGAGCTCAGCTGTTTGAAAAGGATATACACACGTCTACTTGATGAAACCCTTGGGTTACACTTTATGGATATGGCTGATAATAAAGTGGAAAGTGGAAAGCGTATTAATAAAAGCCACCCTCAGCATACAGTTCAAAGCTGCGCACAGAATGCCAAGGGCGACATTTAGGAGCGAGTCACATACATATGCTTATACCCTATATAGGGAAATGCTTCTGTCACATGCAGGTGGCAGATGACTTTCAAATTGATGGCGAGATAGTCGTATATTAATGTATTATATGAATAATCAATACGAACAGCATGCGAGCGGAGGTTTCTTTAATGTTATGCAATGGCTGAAATGCATTTAAAACGGTTGCCAGTTAGCCCAAAGGCAGCTGCTACTGTTACCAGTTGACTGACTGATTTTGTTGCATAGGTTTAGGCCAACAAGATGTGTGGCACAAGTTTTTTGCCTTAGGCCATATAAGATTTATGTGTCTTGGTCAACTCGATGTCTCCATTAGGCCACAAAGTTGAAACAATATGGTCAGGGAATTTGTTATTGCCTGACCTGAGGCACAATTGGACTACAAAAAGCATAAGACACTATCGTAAAGTGTTGAAGGAAGTCGTAATTCGTTGGCCCAGTTAGTAGTTCAGCCATATCAAAGAGGTCTGATTACCAAAAAAAACCACAACAACAGCAACAACAATGTAAATGATGCCAATGTTGTCTGGGAGTCGTTTTGTTTGTCACACATGTGTAGCACATTATTGACATTGTCTTTGTGTTACATACGAGCGAGACGAATGAGAACGAGCACAAAATGTCAGCAAAAGGAGGGGGCGTATAAAAACATGTTGTCAGGGCATTTTCAACATTTTCCACATTTTCCAGCCATGGTTATTTTGGCCTGTGGTTTTCGACCAGAACTTTAACTTGTAATGGTGTCAATGACAGTCTTATTGATAACTTTCTTGTCCCCCAAAAACGAAGGCCCAAACGAAGTTTTTCTCTTCTTTTGTTGTCGTTGGCGGTTTGCATGCCAACAACAGTTTTTGTTATTTTGTTGTTTTCTTTTGGGCAAAACTAGTTGGCAGTTTAATTTTTGGTAAATACCTGCAGTGTTGTGTGTTGTGGTTTTCACTTACCTTTTGATCCTTCCAGCCCACTAAAGGCGGAAAGCATATAACAAATGAGAGTACCCAAATGCCAGCGATTAAAGACTTGGCCTTCTTCGTTGACATAATGCTTGGATAGGTCACTGGTCGCGTGACTGCCACGTAACGATCCAAAGATATGGCACATAGATTCAGTATCGATGCCGTGCACATCCAGACATCCACGGCCAGCCAAATGCGGCACCAGACATCGCCAAATATCCAAACCTAAGGAAGGTTAAAAATAAGTTATTTAAGGAAAGTATTGGGTTTAAAATTAAGGCTGATTAAATGAGTTAGAAAGTATTTTATTCTTGCCTCTACTACTTTAACTTACCTTGAACACCTCCCAGGTGGCCGAGAATGGTAGCACCGCTAAGCCTACAAGTAAATCGGCAACGGCCAAGTTAACAATAAAAAAATTGGTAACACTACGTAATTTGTTTGAACAGAAAACGGCGGCAATGACAAGACAATTGCCACCAATGACCAAAACGTTGATGAACTCGAGTATGGCCAATGAGATCAAATTCGCCGGTTCCGTCCATTTTACAGATTTAATGAGATCCTCACACTCTGTCTCATTCATGGCGGTACTTTTGTGCTGGGTGTATCTTTGTGTTCACCACCTGTAAAAACATATAGAAAGAATACCAAATGAAATCAAATAAGAATCAGTAAAGTTTATGCATAATTAGCCATGTTCCATAAGGCCGCAATGAACTACGTATATTGCGTGGCCGGCATGCCTAATTAATTTATGAAAATCAGAAATAAGTATGCGCCAGCCAAAAAAAAAACACAGAGAGGCATTAAAGCCGAGGTTAACTTTTGGGCTGTGGCTCATAAATGCGTCGTAATTTCGCCGAAGATTCGCTAACAATAGCAAGAAAAGGGAAACTTTAATGCTTAACTCTCTGAACTTTGTCTGGCCAAGTCGTGTAACTTGTTTCGTTGTAGGATACTCGCAGTAAGCCAGGCTAACAAATAATTGCAAGTTGAGTGTTAACGGAAACGGAAGCGTTGACATTTCAGCAACGCAAAAAAACGAGTGAGACTCAAGTAATTTGGCATTCAGTTGTTGTGTACATTGCAATTTAATTGCGGTAATTAATTGCCATCATTTTGTCAAGTTTATTAAGCAGAATTTATGAATGAATTCAAAATGCTTTTGCCATAACGAATGCTATCCGCTCATCAAAACATGCTATAAAGCCTAAACAATTTGCTTCAATACATTGCTTGCAAACGGGCAATCAATGTCCATAAAACTATCACACAATATATATTCAAAAAGCTAATCAATATTTGCAGCAAGCAGTATTTAAAATTATTTTTGACTCTAATGGTGACTGCCAACTGCGAAGCACGCACATAGCTAAACAACAGCAACAGAAAATAGCAGCAACACATTGGGGTTTGGGTAATTGCCGAGCATGGAATATTCAAGGCACGCAATAAATCGATTAAAATATATATTAGGCTTAAGTATAAGTCTTGGCCTGACTCTTAAGTTACGAGTACTTTTGAGTAGGTTGAGTTGAGCACGTTTGCTTTCATTTCACATCGGTGGCACGAGTAAACAAAATACATGTCTCTCTATGTGATAGAGTGCACCTGTTATTCTATAGTTTTGTTTATACTAAAATGCACTATTCGCATCAGAAAATTCATAACAAACTGGCTCCTTGAAAAGGTCAACCGTATGGGTAGTAAGTGTGTAATTCGCTTGTTGCTGTAACTACTTTTTCGTGCACTTCCCACAGCAATCGATTTAGATTGAAACCATTGTCAAGGTAAGACATGACGTTGGCTACCTCAACAATTACGTAATTTTAACAAAAACACTATCTTCTTTCCATGTGTTCCCCACTTCATTGTGGTAATTGGATTGTGTGCAGTTCAAGCACTGAAATTTCTGTGCTCAACAGGCACTGACTAATTTGCATTTATAACCAACAGCCAACAAGTAGGTTGTGCCGAAGAAGCTCTGCAATGCGTCATAAAGTGTCAAAGGAGATATTAAAACATGAATATGCTTGACACAAAGTCTTCCCCTTTTTTGGTTGTTATGTAGCAAGCTCAAAGTGAGCCGCAGTGTCACAATAAAGGCAATCAGCCGCATTGAGGCTATGTGGGAGCCAGCATAAATTACTCACATGACACAGAATAAAAAAAAAAGTACAAAAAAAAATAAAAAGAAGCGTATTATGAGCACTAAAAGAGAAGCTGCCTTTGTGACTCGGCTTGCAAATATTTTTTGATGGGTAGATGGGCATAGAGGTGGGCTGAGCGCTGTGTGGAGAGATAGGAGGACTGTGAGGTATTCGCTATCAGGCAACGGCAAAGGGATTTCTCTGTGCTGCATTGAAAATTAAAATAAAAAAAATATATACATAAAATATATATGAAGTAGCTCACGTCATAGCGGAATATTTGACATTTTGCATGGTAAAAGTTGCTTTACGGCAGCTAATAATGAAAAATGCCTAAATTAAGTTACAAGTCGAAATTTGCTAACATTAAATTGTTGCGCATGTATGCAATAAATAATTGACATTTAAAAGGAGACGTGTGTGTGTGAATCCAAAGGGTCCCTTTTACATGTTTTTCACTTCTTTTTTTATTTGAGCAGTCATACGCGACGCATACGCAATTTTGTACTTTGCGTTACGCATACGCACTGCTGGCGCAGGCTTAACAGGGAGCAGCACATTAAACGCGTAGGCATGTATTAAATTTAATTACAACGGCGTTAAAAAGGATGTCGGTATGCCGAAACGGCTATTTAATTGAGAGATTTACTAAAGAGGCATACAAAAAAAAAAAAAAAAAAGAATTCAATAAAATGTGCATGCATTCAGACACCGCAGCATTTTACAGCTTATAAGTATTACTCATGTATTTTAATAATCTATATGGCAGCCGTAAAAGGCTGCAAAATGAAAAACATTGAATTTAATCGAAGTAAATACAGTGAATACATTTTTAAAAACAGTATAAAGTGGTGAGTTCATAAAGCTTTAATGGAAATTATTAATGTTTTATGAAGAATTTCTTTTACTTTGCCAGTTGCCGGTAAAATGATTGACTGAGAGTTCATGGTCACTTAATAGCCAAACTAATGGACACAGTTGCCCTTCAATGGCAGACACACATAAGTGCAGACTACTCGCCATTTAATTAAGCAGAAAACTTAGTTAAGCAAAAAAGCATTCAATATTTGCATTTCACACTTCACAAACATTCAATTTGCATAAGAGTTTCTTCTATTTTAAGCAAATTTGCTTTTCAAATCAAAATGAATGAGTAAAACAGTCTGAAATGGTAGATTTATAAATGTTGATTTTAATTAAATGAGTTTCATGTTTTGCCAGCTTAATGTTTTTAGCTCTCACTCATTTGCTAATGTTCTAAATGGTCTGTTGCCACAAGGGTTAAGCGTGTTAGTCTCTCTCTCCCACGCGTTGCCATCATCACCTAATATCTAAACCACAAAATGAGCTCCATGGAAATTAGCGCAATATGCAGCTCGCACATCATTGGAATGAGCCAAATTAAGTGCAAAATTTGCAACAATTTTGTGCGGAAGTTGAGAGCGTTACACAACAAACCACATAGCGCACACATTTTACCAAATTTGTTGGCACTGTAATTTTGTGGCAACTGTATTTGGCTGTTAGCAGCCCGCAAAAACTTTTCATTTAATTCTGATAATTGCGCAAAACAAAAATGAGTGAAAAAAAACGTAAACGAAAAACAAAACTGAACTGAAATGAAGTTAAATAAAAGCAAACTACTTAAAAATAACCAAATTCTGATGACTTTTAAGTTGAACTTTGCAAATTGAAGGATTTGCTAAATGTGTCCTGACTGAGAACTGGGAACGACAAAATCACAGAGTCCCAATGCTGCTTTTGTGGCCAACTGAGAGCTCTTAACCGAAATGCAAATGTAAGCCGCTTAATGACTCGGTGCTCTCAAGCAGAGATTTGAGCGTATCGTTTGGCTTAAAGCTATCACATTAATTAATTATACAATTTAAGTGAATCCTCGATGTACAAAATAGTTTCAATGGCAGTACAGACAAATTGATATTGTGGCCTAAAACTTGGTTAAACTAATTAAATGTATCTTGCAGATACGGTAGCTAAGTAGTTTGACTATTAGCGAATCCCACTCGAATCGCAGTGAACATTTCGTTGCTTTAATGCTCATTTTACGAGCTGACATGCGACGTGTGTGTGCGATTCGGTGACGTATACGTAATGTTTACGAGCAACTGCCCCCACACGCGTGCCACATAAAAAAGTACTACAAGAAGAAGTAAAAGGAGAGCAAGATGTAGTGCAGTTTGTGATCCCGCTGCCATTTGTCACAAGTGGCATGTAGATTCATTCCAAGTTAGAATGTTATTCCCACTTGCCGCTCATTGCAATAGGCAATCGTGCCACCAAATGTGTCTTGCCGCCGCCAGCTGTGTCAACTTGTAACCTTGACAGTTACAATATAATCAATGTCTTGGGCACGTATCAACATGTCAAAGTTGATTGCAACATGCACAGCAATGCTACAAATATAGCATTGCTGAAATGTGCATCTCAGCAAAGTGTAATTGTGTGTGTGTGTGTAAAAACTACACAACTTGTGTCACAGAGAGTGGCAAGTTGCCTCTGTCTTTGAATTGCTGTTGACATATGTGTCCCACTGGAGGCCTCAGTCCTGCCGTGCTCTACAGTGCTGTGTTGTTTAGTGTAGTGTTCAGGATGTGCGTGCCTTCATCAGCTGCGGAAACGGCAGCGGAAATATTAACAGGAAATGTTGCCAACAATATTTTCAACACGCCAAGCTTTAACTAATTACACACACGCTTAGAATAACTGCCTAACATATGACGTATGATTTGTTGCAACAAGCACTTAATGTAGCAGTCAGGACAGCTCGACGCAAAACTACTCTGTAGTTTTTGTTATAAAAATATATAAAGAGAATAAATTAAAAAGTATCCTTCTTGAAATTCAAAGCACTGCTAAACATCTGGCATGTTCACGGATGTTAATTATTTCTTTAAATAGCCAGTAGAAATTATTTAAAAAATCCTCTCGAAACATTTGACTAGCAGTTAAAGATTTAAATCTGCCTACTACACCCAGCAAGTCTCATAAATAAATTGTTTATATTAAGCTCCAACTCAAACATATTAATTAAGCAATAAAACTTGATACCAGTTGTTAACAAGCATTATAAATATTGTCACAAGACAAACTTATATCAGATTGTCATTTTTTTTTTAAACCAAAGCAAAGCAAAGTAATTTCTTTTGCTTACCAGTAGCAGCAGTTTGTTGGGTAGTTGTAACCATGAATTACATTTAGTTCGTTGCTGTTGCCTTATGGCCATATTGTTGTTCTTGTTGTTGTTGTTGATTTTGTTGTTTCTGTGCTTGATATTGACAAACACTTGCCAATGTTAATGCCCCAATAGCGCCGTCTTCGTCACGAGGCCCCCGGCATCCACTCGTCGTCTCCATTCAGAATACACGATTCTGTTTGCCTCTCAACTTCGGCGAGAATTTGAAATGCTGTTGTTGTTTTGGTAAGTTTGTTGTTAACACATGTACTATAGTACAGTAGTATATTATAGTACGCTATGAGTCACGCTTCACTTTGAACTGCACTTGCATTGATATCCTTAGCACTCACAGCAGCTTATTCATCAGACAAAATGTTTACACGATTTTTTACACCGACTGTCTGTGAGCTTGGTGAACTTCTTTTTTGGCACGAAGTCGAACGTGTTCGTAGCTTTTGGTTTTTTGTTAAATGAAGGAATTTCACAAATCTACTGTAAATAAAAGAGAAAATTGATAAGGAACGACGTAAGCTAGAGTCAAATAAAACACACGGCGTATACGTAATATAATGAAAAATGTGCAGCACATAGTATACCAAATAGTGCTGCCATTTTAGCTATTTTATTGAAAATTTAGCTATTTTTTAGAGGCAAATGTAAGGTAAATTTACTGCTTTTCATTCTAAATAAAAGGGACTCGAACGACTACAGGTCTGAAGATTCATTTTTCTTATTTCTAAGTTAAGTTAGTATTGTTTATATTTAGAAAATTTCTTAGTTTAATTTTAGCTAATTCTAGCAACTGCTTTTTCTAAATCTAGCTATTTTGGCAGAAGAAATTCTGGCAACACTGAAATGAAATGTAGTCTTCACTTCGAGTAACTTTTCAACAGTTTTTGAGCTCACGAGTCAACTATTTGACAGCAATAGAAACAGCAATCAATAACTATAAATTGTCATTAGTAAACTTATGATTGCAACTATGCAGTTCTATTGAAACTCTTTAAAACTTTGCAAAGGTTGCTAAAGTAAATTAATTTTTGCTTCATATTGGATATAAGTTTTACTAAACTGAAAATCAAAGTTTCATTCATCTTCAGCAATTTCTAAGTTATTTCTGTTTAATTTGCCTTTAAATCCGCAATGCGGTTGCAATTTTTGTGTTTGACGAATCTTTCAACCATCTCAAATCGAATTTTTCTCTGCTTACTTCATGCGCTGTCATTTTCCAAATGGTAGAAATTTTCACTTGTCAGAAAATCTTTTTCTTGTGCTCAGCAGCTACGAAAATGAAACGTCAATGTGCAGAGTATGACAAATTGCATTTCCATTGTTAATTTGTATGCAAAGCTTGTTCCTTGGAAATGGAAATTACTTTTAACGTTTTCTTTTTCAGTTTTTTTTTTTGGCTCATCATATTCAAAATGCGAAGAAAACTTTTTCAATATAAGTTTGCTGAGCCTATAGCTGAGCCAATTGATTACTTTCCAAATAAAATCAATAGTGTACAAGTAATCAGCATTATTTTAATTACAATTGGATTTTGTACTTTAAAACACCTGCAGAAAAAATGATCCCACTCAATGGTATTTGTAGTATTATTTATATTTATGTCGTGGGCAGACCTTCTGAATGAGTCATTTCAGTTAAAAGGTCAAAAACCATTCCATAATGCTGTCAATAAACCGAATTTAAATATTTCTGTCTGAACTTTGACATATAAAATAATTATGCCCATTTATTTTTTTATGATAAGACTGACGTAATATTTTATACCATTCACATATAACTTTATTCACGAAAAAATCAGAAAAGCGAATAAATTCGAATATTCTTTGTATAATAACTTATTTAGCTTGTCTGCTGAAAATGGTTCTGTACACAAGGGCGCGCCTACAATTTCTGCTTTTGGTTTTTCTTTATTCGTTTTTTTCATTAATAACATACAGCCGATAGGGGCTTTTGGCCCTCAGATATAATTTCATTTGAACTGTTTAGCTAATGACTGTGGTCGAGAAGGGAATGCCACAAAGTGAATATCAAAATAAATGTTCTAATTTATTAAAGTAGATCATAGCTTATGGCTGCTTAACATGAAGGTGTATGACATTGAAATAGCAATATATAAATAAACTTTTTAAAGTAAACTAATGATAAATAAGAAAGCATTTAAATATAGTAGAAAATCAAATTCAATCTCAGCTTATTTCAACCACAACAATTTTTGGTTGCATACTTTTAGGCTGCTCCTAAAAATGGCGCATTTTTCTCACCTCTGCCTGAGTTTTATAATAATTTGTGATTTATGTGCACATTAAAGTAATTAAAGCATAGATAAAGAAGATATATATGTTGCCAGAATCGAGATTTATAATATTTATGATATATGTTTAGCTGTATACATTCGTTTTACTTGAGTGTTGAGCTAACCGAGTGAGAAATTTTAAAACGAGCAATCTGTAATAGGATAACATGACATAAATATGGCCATTATGACCAAAAAGTCCAGCTTAACTGCCAAGCCAAGACCCGACAAAATGTCAAAGCAAGTGTTAGTGTGTGTTTGTGTGTGTGAGCCGTTAACAAGGCAGAATCACTCGACTGCAAAACAGATTGAGATTTAGACTCAATGTCTCTTAAGTGTTGAGCACACAATTCCCATTTTCCCACCATTTCGCCACCCCACTCCCCGCAGCTGTTTCTGTTCATTTGTGCTTTATTCATTGTATTCTCGCTTGCGTAAATAAGTATGTGTAAAAATTCACAACAAGCAGCAACAACCTACAACTGCAACAGCGACTACAACAACAACAGCGTTGCATGCATTTGGATTTAGTGTGTGTCGGCGAACGTGTGCTTTGTAACAGTATGTGTGTTTGCGTGCGTATGTATGTGTGTGTGTATTTTATGGCTTTCATGCTTATTGCTTTTCCAACTACACACTCACAGCTTTCACACTCGCGACGACTTCGCCTGAGACCAACAAAAGGATTTATTTGCCATGCACAACAAAATAGAAAAAAATAAAAATATTCTACACCACTCAGAGTCCACACACAACACACACCCACCCACCCACTTACAGCAGCCTGTATGAATGTGTGGCGTTGTCTTTAGCTTTGCATAAAAAATTGGCTGTGAAAACGCTTTGGGCAAATTTTGCTTTCAGTTTGCACACATTTCTCACTCTGCTTGAATTTCCACAAGTTTTCCTTTCATGACGGTTCATGTTGCGTTTTACTGCCATTTTATTGCTGTCTGCTTTTATTTTAATTTTAGTTTTTTTCTTTTCCTTCGCTTTCCGCTTTTTGTTCTTTATGGAATTCTCCACATTTAGTTTTATGTGGCCGAAGAAAATGTTTCGGTGGCCCAAACTAAATTGCTTTAAGTATTTCAATAATACATTTTCTTTTAGCACATTTTTAAACACTTTGATACTATGGAAGGAATGTGTTTTTTTTAGATTTATTTTGACTCCAATTATTGCCAAATAGGGCGTGTCGCAGAATGCTCAAAAAATTGGCTTAAGTGTCTGAATAGTTGCCAAGCGCAGACGTCGCGACATGGTCATAATGCAAACTGTTAGCAAGTCATATAAATTAGAATTGTAGTTTTAATTTAGCTAATTGAAACAGAAATCAATAACAATGGGAACTTGGGTAAATTGATTAATTTGTTTATACCAAAATACCCACCCAACTTAGAAAAGAATAGCAAAAATTCAAAATTGAATTTGTAGTTTGTCATTGTCATTGCCAACTCAACTATAAATCTATATAACATATATAAAACAGAACTCAGAATAACAGAATAGTTTCTGACATTGAGCATTGTAATAGGAATGAAAATTGAAACTGAAATTGAACAGAGAGAAAACAGCAGACAAGAGAGAATTGCCAAATAGATGAGTTGTTGGCAATTCGAACTGCCAATCAACATGACAAAACAACTAAAATCAAATCCATAAATTGCAATACATATAATTTGAAATACACTAAGAACAAGCAAAAGAATATGACATAGTTTGAAGCTGTTGTGGCAGTGAAAAGAGGTGTAAAATCTTCTTGTGAGTTAAAACTAGTCTTGACTTGGTAAGGGTATGCCTGATTCGTCTGTTTTGTCTAAGATGCAATTTATTTTTTTGCATACTAATGGAAACATGCAAATGCAGTTTGTTATCGCTTCGAGAAAATAATTTAAAAGCCAACAAATTTATACATATGAGCGCCAGAGGCGTGGCTGGTAACCCCCAAAAAGGAATTTGATTTATATGTCTGTCTGAATGTCTTTCCGTTCGTATGTTTGTTGTTTGACAGCTTTTACATTTCATTTAATGGCAGATGACTTTGACAACAACAATCAAAACAATGACAAAACTAAATGACAAATTATTAAAGTAAGCAATAAAAATAAGAGAAAGCAGAGACTCATGCTAAATAACTTCCTTGGTGTGCTATTAATTTGGGGCATGACATGAAAAAGTTACCGTCATTAATAAACATTTTCTTTTTCGACTCCTTTTCTTGCAGCACTCTAAACTTGGTCTATAAGTAACAGGAAAAAAAAAATAAAAGTAGAATGTAGAACCAAAATAATTGTGTGTGCAGTTCATTTGGCACGTTTTGGGTATAATCCCAGTCCGAGTGTCATTCGTTAGATGTAGTGAGAAGTAGGTCGACAACTGTTGGGACATCCAAATGCGCTCAACTGTCTGGGAAAGCTCATTTCCGTTTTATATTTAAACACTTGAGGCTAAAATGTTTGCTTTCCCAATGCCCCGAGTGTTGCTGCAAAATCATCATAAAAAGGCAAGAAATGAAAAAGCAAACAGTCGGGCAACAGGCAAAAGGAAAGTTCCTGCCTATATACGTATATCTAGGTGTAGATAGAACTTAACATGAAGATGGAGATGGAGCATGGTGTTGGCAATGCTTAGCAAGTGGATTTTTAAATTAGTTTGTAGACTCTAGCAGGACTTATGCAACTAAGCGTGGAACTGAAAGCTGAACTGAAAAAAAAAAAACGAAGAAGAATTGAAGAACGAACGAAACGAAGTTTGTTTGGCGTTGTCCTTTGGCCAAATGGACTTTCACATCATTGGCTCTGACATTTTGGTGCTTATTTAAATGAATTAAGTGATTTTTCAAGTGCTAAGCTCGCCACGAGCTGCAAACTCATTTCCGTCTCCGCTACGAGTACTTTTTTGGCCATTCCATTTCACATTTTCATTTCGAATATTTGGCGCTTTAAGCTTCATTTGGTATCCATTTTTTATGGCAAACATTGCAATGAGCTGTTTATTTACAGGCAATCAGAACTTTAACAACCCACAGTTTGAACAAATTTGCAGACGCTGCTTTATGACAGTCCATCAATTTTGAGCAAGAAGATATTGTTTCAACCTAATGCCATAGATAAAACTAAATGCTAAAAAGTTTGTATATTGCCAACGAAATATCCAATAACTAATTTTACGAGTAGTATTTCAAACAGACTAAAGTGAGACATAAAATTCTCTGCTGATTTGCTAAAATTATAAACTTTTGTTAGCTTTGCGTGTTTAAGAGTAAGTAGCATGTTTGGAATATAAACAGTGGTCCACTATAAATTAGCTGTGCGTACCATAAAAAACGTGCCAAAGACACTCTGCAGACACTAAGACATGTGAGTACTTGTTTGGGTACTCATACTCGCACTTAATTCGTTTCTTTGTTGCTTCTCAGCAAATTTTTATTGTTTGGCTACCTGGCCAATGCGTCGTATACGCAATGAAGTCTTTGGGAGGTCTCAGCCAGTGTTTGTTTGTGTGTTTTTTTTTGGCTTTGCTTTCGCTTTCGCGATTGCCTTTGCTTGCCAGCCTGAATGCTGTTACATTGCCCATACGACACGTGTGCCATGCGAGCCGTGAGGTGACAAAACATTGCAATAAAGTTGCAAAGTGGCACGAAAAACGCGAATCGTTTGAAACAAGCGTACACAATTCGTGAAAAGGGTTCGCTTTGGGAGCCACGCCTTCGCCCCGCCGCCCTTTAACCCCTCCTTATTCTGTCACCTTTCGCTTTGTTGCCTGCTTACCAACTTTGGGCGAGTGTATTCGTGCTCGAGCCGTTTTATTGTTATGTTATTGTTATTTAATGCCAGCACACAAACTGCAGACACCTAAAACAATTTTATAACCACCTCATAAATAAGTAGATTTCAACTTTTCAGCTTTCCATATATGTATGAACATCCCCTCCACCCCACTCACTGTATGATAAAGACCGCTGCAGTCTGGGCAGTCACCCAGTCACCAGTTGCCAGTTTACCGGTTACCCGTTTCCCAGTCTGTAGTTTCCATTTCCCATTCCCACACAGACAAACACACACTTCAAATCTCCATACATTTCTCACTTTGTATTCGAATGATTTTCATTTAAGTGTTTTGTTTAAGTGTTGAGCTTAAGAATCTCAGGTTTCATTACCTCATGCACGTAGGCTGACACTGTCGTCAAACTTGCTTTAAACAAAGAAATTTTTGAGAAATTTTTAGCATGCGTAGCTGGAGATTAAAGTAGTTGAAAACAATATAAAGCTGTCATTTAAAATTTTTGGTAAAATCAATGGAAAGTGCTCATTAGCATTGTTTATTCTACATTATATATTATTTATAAGACTTTCAAGCTATCACCTATGACATACACAATTTCAACGCCTGACCTTTTCTGTTCTAAATGTCTGAGCCCTTTTCGTCTGTCAATTACAATTACCTGATCTACGTCACTGTCACCAGCGGTACGCAAAAGTTACATTTCTCTGCTTAAATTCAACACGAGTGGAACGAGCAGTAAAATCGAATTTTTTTTCTTACATTTTATATGCAAAAATTTCCATTACATTACTCAAGACAATTCTTGGAAAATTTCTAGATAAACCATCACAAGAAATTTAGCAAATAATTTAAGAATACTCTGCGGACTCTTCCATAAAAATTCTACCAATACGCGAGTGTCAATTTCAGTTAATGTTATGGAAACTATAACACTTTGTCAACTAGCTTTTGTTTACGGCTGTCAAAGCTGATATATCAGTTGCAAACTTATATTGTTCTTACTTGAGAATTATTTGACATAAGGAGATATGAAAAAAAATAAAAGGGGAGCAACGTTTGGATAATGAGCTGGTTTTATATGGTATTTAGTGCATTGAAAAAGGCACTTTAGTTAATTAGACTACTGGCAAAATTGTAACAAAATCTGTTACTAAATGAGCACGTGCCCAGATTTCAAAGCCGCAAAATTGTAAAAACAACAATACGCGTATTTCTTTAATGGCATTTTGTAATATGCCCTTCTGCCTTGTTGCTAATTACGCTGTAAGCTGTGTCTAAGAAAAAACACAAAAAAACAAAGCTAACTAAATGTGCTACAGTTGTATGTATGCGACTTTAAGATGCCCTGTAAGAGGCATTAAAAATAACTGATCGTAAAATTAAAATGCTCAACTTTATAGTGTTGTTTAATATAAAATAAATTAAATTAAGTTTTGTAAAACTATTCAACACAGCAGGTAGTTTTTTAAGGCCTCTTTTAGTAGTTTTTTACACAGGGTAAAGTGGAAAACAAAATATGTACGTTTGCTGTCGTCATCAAAACTTAAAAAATTGTAATTAGTTGGAGTTAGCGGATTTATGACTGAGTGCAAAGCGCAATAAAAATCATTCAAAATAGTTGCACTTGAGAGTTCAGCCCTGAAAACGATTCGTAAAACCCAAAAAAAAACAGCAACAAATAAAAAACAAGAGACGCCTATTTGAAATATCAATTTGCATATTTAAACGCCGCTGGCAGCTGAGCAAAATGTGCGTTTAAATTGAGCTCAAAACGCGACTTACCTGTATAAATCATTGCGATCGCGAACGCAAAATCGAAGGCGATTCTGGGCGAGATTAGAGACGCCAAATTGATTGAAAATTCGGTCAAGTTTTCAGCATTAGTTGTTGTTGTTGTTGTTGATGCACTTTAGTGGCGGTAACCGGCTTGACAATTTACTTAACAATTTTTGTGTTGTAGATTTCATTAAATTACTTTATTTTTTTATTTTGAATTTAAACTGTTGTCTCTTTCGTTTTAGTTGTTGCTGTCGCGCTCTTTTGGCAATTTATTTGTTGTCACGCATTGAAAAATTGCGAAACGTACATATTTTATAGTTAACTGCTCAATAGCTCAAATTGTTTACTTATGCTGCAAATACGAATAATTTATGAGAATACATTTATATGTTGTCATTTGACAATTTATTAAACAAAGTCTCTGTTATCTGCAAATTGCTACAAGTTTATTAACAAGCAAAAAGAAATGGAATTTTTCTATTGTTAATTTATTCGTTTAATTGCTATTCGAAAATCTATCTCTGCTTTGTTTCACGCATAATTATCTGTCATTATGCAAATTGTGAAACATTAAAAGCAATGAAATTATTTTCAAATAATGCTAATTGCAGAAAACAAAAGGAATAATTGTGTCACACACACGCACACCCACTCACACACACACACACACTGATTATAACAAAACGCGAAACATAATAAAATCAAATAAAAGACTTTTTACACACTCGACAAACTCGAGAACAAACAAGTAAATCTGAGTGCACTCAGTCACAAATCTCTTTCGTTTTTTTTTTTTGGTTTTTGTTTTTTGCAATAATTATAATTATTTTTCTATACACAAGTATGCATTTGGTTTGTTTTTTGTTTTGTTTTGTTCGGTTTTGAACTGTTGCTCGCCGAGATATTTGCCGTCTGGAGCACGTAGCAGCTGTTGCAGTTGCTGGCAATGTCATTGGCCGAATAGTGTTGGTCACATTTGAATATCATCTGTGAATAGTTTAAACACACACACACACATGCACACATTATTTCACATCACTTTGAATATCTTTAAATATCCTTGCACTTTTGCTCTGAACGAGGACTCGTTGGCAACTGAAACGAATGAAACGGAAATTTTGTTGCGATCACGACTTCGTTTTGTAAACGACTTCGGACACAGCACGCACGCACGCACAAAAGAATTCCATGCACACCCACACACAGCTACACGCACGTAACGTTTTACCGTTATGCACTACAATTTTTTAAAATGGCTACCAACGTTAACGTTTTGATGCGTTGCACAACCAACGCGTCGGCATTTTCAACACAAACTGATTGTCGCTTCGATTCTGTTTCTCGTTTCAACCGCTTGCGGAACGTTCTGGCAATGGAACACAGTATAGAACGCTGTGAGTTTTTCCACACAGACACGCACACAAGCAGCTGGCAGCAGCAACAGTCGCCGGCAACTGCGCTGCTTGCGAGACCAACCACAAATATCGCATGCGATAAAGTGCGTGTACTAACGAAAGTATATCAAAATCAACGCTAATTAGGCCGAGACTTCTCTTACTTTTTTTTGGACGTTGGTTGGACGTTATTGTATCGGATATATTGGCGGAATTTCGAGTCAGAGAATCTACTTTGATTCGCGGCTACTTGTTAGCCATTTGACGCCGCTTTTTGGCCGCTGAAGGACAGCAACTGAACGGATGCGCATCGAAGGGACGCATAATAAATTGCGAGCATCAAAAAATTTGCTTCTATTTTTTTTCATTTTTTCTTTTTGCTACTTGCCCATCAATGAGGCAATAAGAAGCTGGTGCGGGGGGGGGGGGGTAAGAAAAAAAGGGAGCAAAGGACACGCACCGCTTGCAAAAGTGCGAATTGTGTGGCAAATTGTGTTGGGTTTTCCGTTTTGACGCTCCCTTTGCTATATTTGCAATTTTACTTGATGATAAAGTTGACATTGTCAATTTAGCAAATTTCTTTTCAGTTTTTTTTTCTTCGTCTCTTTTTGATTCTTTGCTTTCCCTTTCCTGCGTTTTGTCACTGCTCTTTACTACTTTTGTTAAGCAGTTTTCCATTAGATGGGGACTGCTTTGATTGCGTATGTTGCCTTTTGGGTTCTGACAGCCGATTTGATTGCATTATGTGGCAGTGGTTTACAGCTAGTTTGAGTACTGCCGGCAGTCATTCCGTGAATTAGCTAATAAGCTTTAAGCTATGTGTGGTTTGAAAATTGTTTGTAAATAAATTTGTTAACAAATTTGAAAAAGTTTTTCAATTTGTTTAAAACTAAATTTTAACACTAATTAGCAAGTCGAAAGACTAACTAAAAATTAAATAACCTTGTTTCAACTCTTGTTATATATGAAATAAAAATTTGAATTCTGCAAAATTTTCAAATGTCAAAAAACAATAATAAATATACAAAACTTTGTGGCTTCCATTAATTCATATTTCACACTTTTATATATATTTTTTTTAATTTGCATAAACTGTGCAAAAACTCTAGAAATTAAATAATTTTAATATGTTATAGTACCCAACACTTTTTACTACAAAATATCAAAGCAAAACCCTCTGGCAACCATTAGTAAATATTGTAATTTTATGCTGTTTAGATGCCTCAACAATTAGTTTAGTAAATCATTGATATTTGTTTGTTTTGATGGTACACGTGAAGCCTCTGAAGCGATAAATCAGCACAACTCGTTTCAGTCACGCCCACTCACACACACACACACACCCATACACTTTTACACACTCTGGCACACAAGCACTGAGGAGGGTTTCATCTCTAATTAGGATAAACAGCTGTTGCTTAATTAATTACATACTATGATGGGCACATGAACATAAACACATGCCGCCCATCGTTCAGTAACAAATGTAACCTTTTTATCCCCACCTCCCTACACTTTTCCAGCCGTTGAAAATCTAATATCTCAAATCAAAAAGGACAGACGAAAACCCAACTCATTCGCATTGTATCTGAAGCTGCGAATGCTCAAGGCAAAAGCAATAAATCTTACAATCAGCTGTCGCACTCTAAGATACTTTGCCAAAAAGTGGAAAACTCTCAGTGCAACTACAGTTTTTCTTACATTTGCATAAGCAGTTGGGGAAAATCCACTCGAACGCTGCAGTTGGCGGTCCTTTGTGTGTGTGTGTGTAGGTGTGTCTGTGAGTCACCAAACAGAAATACTGACTGTCTTTTTGGCACACAGAGCAGAGCAGAGTCAAGTAGAGCTTTCTTACCTTCTTACTTGGCAGGTGTTGCACAGTTGCACTGTGGTATATTTTATTTTAGCTGTGGTCTGTGCAGAAGTCAACGCCTTGATCTTTATGCACATTGTGAATGAACTTCTTGAAATTTCATTTCTTTTCTGTGGAAAAAGCAGCTTAATTTAGTTGGTGAAATATTTGCACTAAACTTTGTTGCACTGCCTTACTTGCTATCCCTGTTTCTTATTCCATTTTTATTTATTTCTGCCTATAACCCAAAAATTTCTTATAATCAACTTAGCTGGCGATTTCTGGTGCTCAATTTCCCCAAAGCTGATTACACAATTTCTTACTTTCCTTACTTATATTCCTTTCTCTGCTGCTACAACTCGTAAAAAATAGCAAATATACAAAACGTATTTGAATTTTCCTTCTGCTCTGCTATCGATTTACTACTTAACATTTCAGGACCCAGACTGAGTCTGAGACTCAGTCTCCGATTTGTATTCGCTTAATCCTTGCTACATTTGTTCTGCTTTCCAATTTTGTGCTTGCAGTTGAAGCTCTTCGATTTATGTGCCCAAAAAAAAAAAGAAAGGACTTTTAAAGATTATCTTTGCGTATGTCAGCAAATTTAAGAAAACATTAAAACTCACTTTAAATTGAAAGTTTTCCATGGCAGAGACGGCGACCATGCCACAAGTGTGTGGATGGACTCATGAGTCACGACTCGTGATTGTATAACAGACATCAGATACTATTACATAATCTTGCCAGCATTCAATGACTTTTGGGCGCTTTTCTGTTATTACGCTGGGGATTTTGTACTTGTATTTTTTTTGGCTAAATTTGTATAGTTGTCTGACAGCATTTGGTCTTTGCAATCTTATTGAATACCTTTGCCTAATGCGGCTGTTTTGCTGCCGCTGCCGCTGCCGCTGCTGTCACTCAAATGCAAACACCTGTAATAAATATTCGTTTGTCGTTTCTGGTTTACGCTTTTGCTTTCACTTGGTTATCCTGGCCTGGCTTCTGGACTCCTTTTTTTCTTTTCTGGCTGCCTGCCAGTACATTTTGCTTGATTTTCCAAGCCAGTGCACAGCAAGAAGCAAAAAAAAGAAACGTAGAAAAGACGAGAGGGAAAAAAATTTTTGTGCCTTGCTGGCACATTTTCATATGGAAACTTAACTCAATTTCGAAATCGGGTAAATGGCAGAAAAGGCTGACTGAGAGGACCATCATCAACATGAATGTGTGGACCAACAGCTCGAGAATAAGTGCAGCCACGCACTTGATGTCAGCCCGCAGGGCTAAGCGAGTTCATTGGCCAACTGGTTTTTTTAGGGCCGCTTAATTTGAATGCTTGCACATGTTGCACATAGATACATCAGGTGTGTAGCTGGCTGAACATTTTCAGGTGTTTAGTTGTGTCTTAATTTAGCTCAATGGAGCTGAGTTTTTGCTTCCTTCCCGCTAGAAATTGCAGCTGGCGCACTTTAACCATTTTGCGCACATCTGAGCACTCAGTGTGTGTTATTAATTGCGTAATTTGTTTATTAATACACAACTGAGCACACACACTAGCACACACACATATGGCCACTATGCATAATGCAGCTGTAAGCGGGCCAAGGCTGTGAGCGCCCGAAGGATCCACTCAATGAGATAGAGAAAAGGACACACAGAGACACACACAGCGTGTGACAGAAAGGTAGTGAGAGAGGAAATGCTCATGCTGCAGTCATAGTTATAAAACGATTTTCAGCCACAACTTGTGGCTTATTCAACGCAATTATGCTACTCACCTGCCTTACTGCCACAAAATTTAATCACATTTCAACTGTGCAACACACACACAGACACACACAGACACTCAAAAGAAGTGTGTGCACACTACACTGCCGCCAAGTGCTTGACTTGCAATCGTGAAATGCTTTGCTTTTTCTCTCAGCATCAAAATGTTGTACTCTGCTCTGTTGTGTTGCATAAATCAATTTTTATGTACTCCTCTGTTGGCACTTGAGGAAAACCTTCTACTCTTTGCTGTTTTGTTTCCAGTTTTTTTTTTTTGCTTTAATTGCTGCACATGGAAAATTCTAATGGCAAACACGAGCGCGCTCGCACTTCCGTTACTTCTGGCTTGGGGAAAATGCGAAAAGCTGGCAACACTTTAATTAAATTATACATTAATTTGCCAGCGTCTTATTAGCACAATTACAGGCACTGCCACAGCCAGTACACGTGTCCTTGCTCAAAACACACATCAACTCATCAACACTTCAACATTATGTCGAATTCATCTTAAACATAAAGTCAGTGACCTTTTTTGGCACTGAAATTCACTTTAATTCGCCGTATCCATGTGTCTACCAAAATCATTTACTTTTCATTTCAGCCATCGTCATGCCAATCAGGTATCAAATTAAATCATTTGTCAATATGCGAGACAACAAAATGGCCGATCTTTGATTGACGAACATTAAATACCCATGTTTTTTTGCTAGCGTAGGGTAAATTAGTTTAATTAATTTAATGTTTATGCATTATGTGTTCTTAGGCAAATAATTAACTACTTAACTTACCAACTGTCTCGGAAATATAATTAAAATTATTATATTTATATTAATTCTTCCTTTACCTATTTTACTTACTCAATTCTACAGGGTGTAAGCAGGTGAAGTCGGCACAAAAATCAATAAGTATATTTTGTGAAACAGCTGTTAAATAGGAAAAGGTCAATTGAGTGCAAAGCTCACATCATTAAGAATGTATATTTAAATGGAATGGCAGTGTTAGGTAAAATTCTTAGGGATAACAAGTTTATTTAATAATTTATAATTAATTAGCTTATAGAAACAGGTAGAAATAACCTGTTAATAGCTTAGATATTGAGCCAATTTTGACCTTGACAAAGCTGAGCAAGTATTCAATAATTTGATAACACAGAAAAACTTAATAAATATCGAAATAAGTTTTTGATGTCTTTTTCGATAATTTCTGTAGATGAACAGCGTACCTTCAGGAGACCCCAGCTAAATGACAATAATCTCTGAACGCTTAAATTTCATTGGCTTCCCAAAAACCACATTTGTTCAAGCTTTGCTATAAAACAGCTAAAATGGCAGCACTAAGAAAGCCCCACTGGCTGACAAAGAAAACTAATAAATCATCAAAAGAAATATATGCAGCAAATGGAGTAAAATATTCGAAGCATTTATGTTTATCACGTAGTCCTGCAGCGTTGAGCAATGCGGAAACTATTTGCATAGCGAGCACTGATTAATCAAAGCCATAAACCACAATAGCAGCAATAACTTTCCAACAAGCTAACGTCAATATTGTGTATACGTCACGTGCGCATATGACTTGCATGAGAGCTGAGTTGGTCAGGACTGGCATATCAATGATTACCGAACAAAACAGCACTAAACACACGCAGGTAGACAAACACAAGCACGAGCACATGCACTCACTTAACATTCACAAACACTCAGGCACACAAACACACACACACAAAGGTACTACACTCATACACGCGCATATCAGTTGCAGCCTTATGGCCAAGAGTTTTCAATTGCAGCATCTGCTGCTGACTGTTGGCCAACAACTACAGCAACAGCAGCAACTACCAAGAAAAATGAAGCCAATACAAAAACAGACACCCGAGGCGTCGAGTGCATTAGATGAATATTAAAAGCATTTCCCTTTACATCTCCCCAGATGCACTCAACTGTGCTCGGACTTTTCTTGTGCAGACGTCAGCACGGAGTTTCATAATTTTGTACATTGTACAACCAAAGTAAAGGCTGCAGGCTGACATATTTGCTATAGTCCATAGTACATGTAATTTACATTCATTTGCATGGACTTGCGTTATAAAGTGAAATCCTAATTTATTTTACGAAACAAGTGACTTTCGTTTTGACAAGCGATGAGTGCGCGAAAATTCAATAAATTCACACTTCATGCAAATCAACAGATAACTAACTCTTTTCCTGTCACTTTTACCAGCTCCCTCTCTGTCGCTCTTACATTCCGCTTGACAATCATGCTGCGTAATTATGCCAAACGATTTATGCAAAAGCAAAATTGTGGTTTTGTGTAATTCAGAGGGTTGTGTTGGACTTTTGAGTGGCATTGTGATTGTCACTGGCAGCAAAAACACAATGGCAGCCACAGCTCGACAAACGGCTCGACAAACGACTCGACAGCACAGCTCGGCTGTCATTGGCAATGGCGGCCACAATACGCACACCTGTTGGGATTTATTAAGGTACTGAAATCATTGGCCATGAGCATCTGCAGCTGATGGATGCTTCTGCATTGCACGAGCTTTAACATAAAGCTGGAAAGAAGGCAACGGTGTGAGACCCTGTAGTTGTACAACAAAAGTAAACATTTTTTAATACTTTTTTAGAGCTTTCTGGTGTCTAGTGACTAACTTATGCCACCCCTTGTGTGTCCACAAGTACAGGACATTATTTTGTGGACATCATGGCGATTTTATCCGAATTAACCTTTTATTTTTGCTCCCACTTGTTGCCACATCCGTGCCACAATGTGCTTGCTTTTTTGTTAATCAAATCCCAACCAGAAATGTAATTTATTAAAAGCGCACAAAGGACCAACAATGTCTACTCGTATTGACAATGTTAAAGCGCTCTGTTGGCCAAATACAGTGGGGATTACATGTGGCTGGTTAAAGAGCGACAGGACGTGATGTCATCGATGGGACAAGCAAAGAGATATATATTTCAGACTCTGAGCTAAAACTGAAATCCGATTGTTTTATAAATAATTTGTCGAAAGCAATTTGAAAGTCAGTCGAAAGATGAAGTTAAGTAGCATAAAGTATAACTGAATAACTTGAATGTGTGCTCATGTGTGTATGAGTGTGTCTGTGTGGGTGTGTTTTGAACACAACCACAGAACTAAAAGGGGAGCAAAACATGTGCCTCAAGGACACTTAAGGCAAACTAACAGCCCAACTGAAGCTTAAGAGGAGTTGGGATTGGTTGGCTGAGGGAGCCAGAAGCCAAGACAATAATGGCTTACAATGTTGGAGGTAAAGGGCATCGAAATTTCTTGAGCTTATCAACGAGCCAACGCCGGAAGCTGTGAAAACATTCATACATATTTACACGCCTCGGCAGCTGGTGTATTTGAGTTGGAAGGTTTGCAGCATTGTGTGTCAAGCTGCTGACTTTGTGTGTATCGTGTGCTCATCAAATTACGTATTCAGCAGACAGACAGTCAGACAGAGAGACAGACAGAGAGGCAGTTACACAGACAGACAGTCAGTGAGTGCAGACAGGCAGGCGAGCAAACAAGCGACTAATATAAATTCCTTGACTGGAAATTTGCCTGCACTTTGCTTTAAGCAAAATACTCGTCAGCTTTTGAAATATTTATTTAATCTATTTATTTAACTGATCGTTAGGGAGCTTCTTGCTCTTGTTTGTTCACAATTAAACGAAAGTAATTGTTTCAATATTCATACAACAATTGCATATTCATCAGAATATTTGTAAGAATTCATTCCAACGGACATGTAGATTGGCAGGCGACAAATTCAATTGTCGCATCTTAAAAAGAAAACGAAAATTTCCATTTACAATTTTGTAATTACAACGTTAATAACTTAATGCAATTGACATCAATTTCTTGAGCCTGGCAAAAGTCGCCTGTCGTTCGACGAAAAAATCAATCTTAACTCGATTAACGCCACGGCAACAGGCAAAGTCCTGCAAGGAAATGGGCATGTCAATTTTCCCCTCCTCTCCCCTACCAAAACTTTTCACAGCAATTTTCGCTAGCAAAAAACTTTAAAGATTGAAAAGTTTTGAATTTGAAATTTTGTTATGGTTAGAGAGAGAAAAGTTTAAAGTTTGTCATAGAATTATCTAGGCTTTGTGCATTTTATTTTTAGCCTGAGGTGTACTTGATTTAGTACTTGATATGGCCACATTAATTTGCAGATCTGAGCACAAGTAACGAGACAGTGTCACGTAATCAAGCAACTCGTTACAAGGACAACCATCTATCAAACAAATTGAACACGCCTACGAAGCGTCGAGAGTAGTCAACTCTTTAACGGAGTATATCAAGTGCATGCGTTGCCAAATCTGCACAGCGTGCGTAGACTAACAATACGCACTGTAGCAACCTAATGACTCGTCATAAATAAAGGCACACAAAAAGTGTGTAAGTGTACAGATATTTCAACTAAGTTATACCCGTTGTACAGTTTAAAAACCTTATTACAAAAAGTGTTGCATACTTTTAGGCGAGCCTGTTTTAAAGAGCCATAACTCCTGTTGTACTTAACTGAATTTAATTTAATAAAGCAGAAAGATACACAGTTGTACAGTGTTATGTTTGTAGCGTCAGATTCAAAATACCCTTCCAATCAAAAACTAACGGGTATGCAAAGCCGTATCAACCTGTTCGCTAGGCTAGTTGACGGATCAGCCTAAGGCCATCAAGAAATTGAGATGGCAACAGATCCTGCAGCGCCAAATGTCGCACTGCCACAAATGGTGGCATGATAAAAGAGTGGAAATGAAGCATCTGACCTGGAATGGGGTGACTGATGACACAACATATACCACTTAAATGTCAACGTGTTGAAATGTTAGGTAAGCAAATGAGAATAGACAGTCAGTCCAAAAATAAACAGCGTTAAATTTGTTGCCATTGCCAAGTTTAGAGTCACGAGTCTCTTTAAAACTAAGCCGCAGACAGGTCATTAGCTGGAATAGACTGCCGCAGAGCACTGTACACACACACACACACACACACACACACACAGTTGGTGGTCCAAATAAATGACCTCTGTGGACATTGTGCGATAATAAATTTCAGCAATTTATAGAACAATTGCCGTTGTCTGGCTGGTTCTAAATCTGTGCTGAAGATTCTGGAATTCATCATTTCATTTGTAGACTCGACTCGACAGCTCAAATGGCATAGATTTTATTGCGGCTTTAACGGATGCCACGAAACCGACCTATAAAATGGTACTCATGTTGGTCAAAACGACCAAAGGTGGCTAAAAAGTAAGAGAAAACACTCAACTACAATGCAAAAAGAGATGGACGAACACTAAAAAAAAAAAGAAGAAAAAATAAAATAATAATAATAATAAAAATCGATTTAAAACAGGCTCCAATTGAAATTGAATAGAGGTAGCCAGGACAACGACAACGACAACGAAACCAACAACAGTGTGTGTGTGCCACTAGGCACTCTACTATAGTGTGTCTGCCCCCAGTGCAGCATCCGCCTTGTGGCACGTTGTCATTTGATAACCCATTGTGGCAAACGTTTTCCAGCGAAAGCGCAAATTGAAAAAATAAAAGAAGAAAATAGAAAAAAGTATAACAGTGGCATTGAGTGCGAAATGGCAAAAGGGAAAGGATGTGGCCTTATCCAGGCAACTAAAGTGCGGCCAGAAGTGGAGAGTGGTGTGTGGACAGAGAGTGGCAACTGACAAACGATGAACGTGTGAAATCCACAAAAAGGATACCCGCTCGCTGATGGCGCGTGTCCATTTTGTGGCTGTCATTGAACATGAAAACCTAAGCAGAATATCAAAACCTCAAAAAAAAAGAAGAGGGAAATGAAGGAAAACCAAACGAAAACCAATGAAACCCAACGAATCCAAACGAATCGAAACCTAACAAAACGAGACACGACGAGACGAGTTGAGACGCGACGAGTTAAGACGAGACAAACTCGTTTACGTAATGCCAATGTCATGGACCACGATGATGAAGTCTCAATTAGTCTCATTATTGAACTTTGTTGCAAGGGTCACAGTCGCTACGAGCAGTTGACCGCAGTAACATGAGTTGATACTTTGATCGAAATGTCTATCAGTAAGCTGCAAAAGTCCTTTGATTTCAAATTCATGAACGGAGCAGCAGCAGCAGCAGCAACAGAAATTAACATTTAAGCCAACTCGCAAGTGAACTTTACTGCCAACTTTTGGCATTTTGTGCTGTGCTGCACAGACAGCGCAGTCAGCTTTAGTCAAGCGTTAAGATAAAGGGCAAGTTTCTTTTTGGCCATACCTTTAGGCCATAACCATGTAGCAGAGCCAAACTGCAGTTTCTGCACAATGTAGTCGAAGCACTGAAAGGAAAAGAAGGGAAATGAAAAGGAAAATGAAAATGAAACTGTAACTGTAACTGTTACTGATACGTGCCTGCCAGAAAATCGAGCTTATCTAGCTTTTGTTTGCCGTATGCACGTTGGCCCACGCTGCGTATGCGTAACACATTTAAAGCTTATTTGAACGCCCTGAGAAATTCTGAAGCGCTTAATGAGCTCAATAAACACACGTGGGTAAAACACTCCAAATTCAAAGAATAGCTCTCATATCTTTAACGAAGTTTTCAAATTTCTTTAGCGCGTGCTCTTAAATCTCAACGATACACACAGCATGGACCAACATTTAAGATTTAAATTAAATATTTTTCTAGTCCAAATCCATGCCAAAACAAGCATCAGAGTATAACGCTTGCCAGCAAGCAGCTCCTTGCCCGTCTTCGCTCCCGCTCCTAGCAATAACTTTGTCTAGAGTTAAGAATTGTGTTTATGCATTAAGTGAAAGGAGCCACGGTGGGGCAACTTTTTTGATTGGGTTATGGTGTTTTTCAGGGCCGCGTGTGCCGGCTGTTTGGGTTAATAAAATATGCAAATATCCAAGCATCCAAAATTAAGTTTCGTTTTCGGTTTACAACAAACCCTTTCGACTCGGGCTTCAACTTTTTTTACCCCCCCTGGTGGGTGTGTGACAGAGGATGGCATCACAAAGGGCGTCAGAAAACTGAAAGCGACATACTTGTTCGCACTTGAACAACATCACACATACGCACTGTTATCACAGCCAACTTCCAACACTCACAAACTAATAATCAAATTATTTAAAATAGCTTAAAAGTTTTTAGCACGTCTCACACCTTTTGCTAATGAGAAAATCCTGTTTTTCATCTACACTTATGTAGTCTGATTCATTTATAATTAACACGTTGTTTAACTAATAGAGTAGATGTTAATCAACTTAGGTACATGCTGAATATGTTAACAACTTGTTACCAAATCTTACAGCTTAAACTATGAACTATGGCAAATCGTTTACACTGATGGAAATGTACATGTTTGATGGTAAGCAGCACTATAAAGCTTCAGACATAACAGTCAAAGCGTTTAATTTAATTACGAATATTAGTTGAATCTTAAACATTCCAGCGGCTTTCAAGCTAAAAGCAGGCAAACAACAAGCTACAACTTTCTGCCCCAGCACAGGATGCGGATGCTCAAAGGAGGCATCATTGGCCTTTGAGATTTTTATCGCAGCTATGCGGATGTAGAAAATACGTAAAGCTAGCAGCAATCTTCTTTCTCCACTGCACTTTTGAGGAAACTACTTTTTTTCTTCATTAAAACTGTGAGCTGTGAGCTAAACTGCCGTTAGTCTCAAATAAAAAACTTAAAAGAGTAAAAGGAAAAAACTTTACTCTGGCTAATTAAACTTGTAGCTAAAGATGTGAAGTAAATAGCCAAGTTAATTTTATTAAACATGTTAATGAAGCTTTATTATGTGACCAAGACTTGCTTACAATTTGAAGCCAGCAATTTTTATGGCTTTACATTTGATTGTTCAGTGGAAATGACTGAAAAGTATGGAAAGTATGAAAAGTGTCAGTAATTTCGAGTCCCCAAGGAAATATGCAAGAAAGCAGCTCAAAATACACACAACATAAGCATAAAACATGGACAATAATTTATTTCACATTTGCCACACGTACAAATAACGAAATTCTATTAAATAAATTGAATATGTGTAAGCGAGATGAAGTGGGAAGTCTTATAGCCAAAAAAAAGGCAGGAAAAAAAGTAAACCTGAATGAGCAACAAGAGTACAATACAGAATCTCAGTAACATACACTCGTGGGCTGACGTTTACCCAGCCAAAGGCTATCTCTGTCTGACACTCGCTGGGAGTATCACACAAGCATATTTATGATATAAATGTACATTGTACATATATGTTGAGTAAACGAAAGTCGATAAGCAAAAAATGCCATAAAACGAAATAAGCCTAACCAAAAAGTCAAATGCCTTTTCATTTTGTTTGATTGTTGTGCCGCATACTTAGACACACGCACACACACACACCCTCACACACTCACTTGCTCATAAACTTCTTCATGTTTCGTCATTTGACGTCTGTCAATAATTTCATACCTGCAACTTGCCAAGAATGATGTATTATTCATGTCTGTGTGTGTGTGTGTGTATGTTTTTCTGCCTGTGTGTGTGGGTGCGCGTATTTGTATTGAACTGAAATTGAATTGTTATTTGTGGTTGCCGCCGCTGTTTACACGTGCCTTATGTAGGCAACGCCACGCGCATAAACTTTCTGCTGCTTTGTTAATAATAGCACCAAAAATAAGAGTCGAACGTGTTTATGCCACAAACGAAGTACTTTAGATCCAATTATATATATGTATAAGCATCTATATAAGAAATCATAATGGAATCATTTTAAAGGCGACACTTGGCAGCCACTTGTTGTTTGCCCAACACAATCTTCAATCAAAAACTCTGCAACAGGTAGCAATAAATCATTTTAAAATTCAAAATTTTCATAGCATATTTTAGCAAATTCTCTCTGTTAGCCACAAAATCTGTGTGGAGCTTTGCCAGCAAACCAGCAACAGAGAAAACCAAAAGCCAAATGACATTTGATAGCTGGCATCTACTCGTTTTATTTTCTCGGTTAGCAGTGGTTTACCAAAAGTCAAAATAGGATACAAATTCTGCACTTTAAATGGATTTGTTAGCATATTTAAGTGGTCAGTGTGGCTTTGACAGCAGCTGCAGATTTGACTGCAAAATGTTTATTAATGATGACTTCGTTATTTATCAGATTTTATTCATTTATTTCTGCCATTTCATGACGACTTTTCACCACACCACACCCATTCCCCTAACTCAAATAACCCACATTACTCATACGCAAGCGAGTACGCTGTGTGCTGCTAAAGACGGCAGTGGCAGGGCATTAAAATCAATACTTTGGCAATCAGTTTAGGGCTTACAAATGTAAGCAACCACATGGTCCAATGACCAGCCAGGAGACAAGACTACAAATCCCTGTTAATGTGCCAGCAGCCAGCATTCAATGACCCAAAGTTGAATAGAGACTCAGTAGCGTCGGGAAATTCGAGTCCCAGACACACAAAACTGACCCTATCTTGGTGACTCTGTAATCGAAACCCAACAAGAAGAAAAAATGTGGGCGAAATTCTTAACATGTTAACGCCCCAAAGCACAGACAAAATCGCGAAGTCCAAATCCATTGAGAAATTAGAAATTAGTTGAGCTAGTTAAGGAATTGCCTATTCGCACTCACTACTCAACTTGTCAAGTACTTAAACACCATGTATCGAGGGCTTAACAGACTGGTTAAAAGTTAGAAGGGGCTAACAAAGAAACTCTTGAAGTTTAATCAAATAAATCACAGAAGTAGTAAGAAACAGAAGCAGCAAATTTGGTAGAAAGACTTCAGATATTTGAAATTAAAGCCAGTTTAGTTAATTTTTTGATTTACCACTTCCCAAAATATTTGACTGGTAGTTTGAAAACTGGAATTTCAAACTGTAAACTTTTTAAATTTAAAAGAAATTTATTAAGAGCGAGATTTCTTAAAGCTTAAACAACTTTTGAAAAGAATATCGACAAAAGTCGTACTGCCACAGGGTATTTAACGGTCTGTTGAACTTGGCATTACAGTTCTTGATAGTTTTTATACTCTCTGCAAGAGTATATTGGGTTTGTGAAAATGTATGTAACAGGCAGAAGGAGGCGTGGCAGACCCCATAAAGTATATATATTCTTGATCAGCATCACAAGCCGAGTCGATATAGCCATGTCCGTCTGTCCGTCTGTCTGTCCGTCTGTCTGTCCGTCTGTCTGTCCGTCCGTATGAACAAACAGATTTCAGAGATGGTAAGAGCTACAAGTTCGAGCTTGGTCTCAATCGATCACATATTTAGTCAGTCAATACAAGAATCTTTTTTTTTTTCGATGCCACGCCCCATTCGCCCACAATGAGCAAAAAACTATACACACCTCGGAAAAAATTGGTGTTTTGGGCGAATATCTCAATAACTATTGCATCTAGGATCACCAATTTTGGTATGGAGGTTCCTAGCGACAGCGTGAATGCATTGACATGTAAATTTTTGGACTGCCACGCCCCGTTTTCCCACAATTAATTAAAGTAATGCTCAAATTTCGCTTCATTTTTAGGCGTTTGTTAATATAGTACAGTATTGTAATTTATAATTCGTGTGAAGACTAACTATATTAAACTATCCTGAAAGGCGCATTGAAATCGCACTAAAAACAAGAAAAGTAGAAGCGTTACAATATTGCTAACTGAATGCAATATCGTGTATGAATGCAAGCGAGACAGAAACATACAAGCATATGTGGCGGCAGCGCTGCCGCATTCATATCAATGTATGAGTGCAAGCGAGAGAAAAACATACAAGCACATGTTCGAATGTTTTCGTTGCTTGCGTGGCGGCAGCGCTGCCCGCAGAATACACACATACATACATACAGTTGCGAGCAAAAAAATAGTAGTGGTTGATATCGTCAACATTTTGGTCGTGGTTTCGCATGATACCACTCTGATTTGATCATAACTCAAATTTATTTTGATTAGTTTATTTATGTATTACATGTCTAATTAGTTTAAACGACTCTTTAACCTTCTTCCACTTTACAAATTTAGTTTTAAGTCGAAAAGACCAATTTCGGGCGAGCAAAATAATAGTAGTGGCGACGCTGGAAACGCAAAAAACGCAAATCTTAAGCGTTTTAACCAAATTTTGTGCAGACTATTTAGAATTTTTAGAGATTACAATTCAAATTTTACTATATCTTTATTATTAAGTAGCTTTAACAGGCAGGGATAAGCGCACTTTCCTTTAAAAAAGGATTTAGTAAAAGAAAATCCAAATCCTCGTTTCCGAGGACAGAACTTGTGCAAAATGCCAACAATATGAATGTTCCTCCAAACCTGACTTTAAATTCCCAATATGAGATAAAAACTAGCGGGCAAACGCGAAAAATGTAGAAGAAATTATAAAAAATTGCAACGGAAGCATTAAATCCTCATCCTTTGGGATCCACTAGGATGACCCAGGAAGAACTGGAAGTGTCGTGGAAGGTTTGGTCAGAACCGCTAATGTTAAAGGAAGATATTTTTACTATTTGTAGCATACGGAAATCTCCAAATATATTATGAGAGACCATAAACCAACGAATTGAGTATTTTATAATTAACCTAAATTACCCACTACCGGCCAGGAGTGGAGTGGCCCATGAAACAGTGGTCAGTTGGGTCCAGAATTGGACTGCTCTTATGCAAGGGATCACGGTTATAGGTTAAATGACCAAAATACCCCGAAAAGGTGCCCTAACACAATAAACAGATGAATAATATCTTAAGACGCATTGTTATGGCCTGAATACACCTTTCCTACTTTGGAGCTTGGTCTATATATCGTGTCCTAGATGTCTAAGATCAAGATGAATACTTTCAAATCATGGGTAAATCATTTGTACTCTATACCAGGGATGAGATTCCTCATTTTGGGGTATAAGAACAAGATTACGAACCCAAACATACAGCAAGTTGTGGAAAAATTTCTAATAGAAGACAGGAGTTGAACTAATGAAGTGACCCTCGCAGGCTCCTAATGTGCCCCCAATTTTAAATATGTGTTCCGATACATAGATTAGTGTGTCTACTGCAAATCCAACAACCAAATAAGATCGTTGGAGTAATGTAGACCGCTAATGGATGGCTATTGCTTGTTTAAAAAGCTAATCCTTAGTAGAGTCCATGTGATGGGGCCGTTCACTTGTAATTGCCACCGAAGATCATCCAACTTAACCTTAATTGGTTAAAATTTACCGAATCTTACATTTAAAAAAGTTTTCTTGTGATAAAAGTTCCAAATTGTTGTGTTATTGAAATTTAAAAAATTCACTACTATTATTTTGCTCGTTAAGAAAAAGGATTTATTTCTTAAAAGTGTCATATTTTCGAAAAAGGATAAAGGACCCCTGGGTTTTTTTTCTGAAACTTAACAATTACGACCTCATAAACAAATCTGCTACTACACTATACACTACTATTTTTTTGCTCGCAGCTGTACATGTATATGCATCATATATTGGCTTTCGTATGTGTATTCCCATACAAACAAACAGATGTATGTTTGATTATTATACTCTCTGTGCTTAGATTGTTTTTGTTTCAACGTGTTTTAATGCAAGTACTAAACATTGTAATATCTCTGGACCGATTTTAATAATTTAATCGGGAAAAAAATGCAGAGAGTATTTTACGGTCGGGCTTGCTCGACTGTACTTTCCTTACTTGTTTTTTTTGATTTTCCGACTTGAAGTAGCTTAGCATTTACACAGCGTTTAGCACAGCGCCTTGAGTATTTTGGTATGCCAGCTTGTGGTCAGGTGCCAGTTTAAGGGGACCGAAGAGTAAATAAATTCAGGAGCGCCTACGTAAACAATCAAATTGCTTTACAAATCCGTTGTATTGGGGGCGGAATAAAAAACGAAATGAAATGAAAATGTCCATTAAAAATTGCCACACGCAACATAACGAGGAGCAAGACATGCGTCAATGTTTTCAGATGCTACGCAATGAATGAAAGTAGGACTTGAATCTTGGGTACGCAATAAAAATCAATCGTCACTGACGTCAACGAGACAAACGTCTTTCACAGTGTCTTCCCAGTGTCTTCTACTTATACTACCACTTCTGTGACATTCGTCAGCGTTTGACCTGCATGACAAACTGTGGAAATGTCACACTCTCTCTCGTGTTTGTTTTGGGGTGAAAAAAAAGAAGAATCTGTAACTTTTTACTAGTTTTAGTTTTAGTTTCGTTTTGGTTTTGGTTTAGGTTGCAAATTGCGTGTGGCTGGTAAAATAAAACTGAGACACAAACTGGACTCGGTGTGTGTGTGTGGTCCAAAGTCTTTTCTCTCAATTTGTTGCAACATTTAACTGAATATGCTGCTAATGAAATATAGTACTACACAGTCAAAGGACAAGACGAGCCAGCTCAATTCAATTACGTACAACTAAATGCAATTACATGCAACTAAATAAACACAACTTGCATTTTTCACTCTGCTCAACTTGGCAACTGGAGACAGTAACAGCGAAAAGGAGAATCAGTGAAACAGAGAAACTTTAAGAGCTAGAAACAGTAAGAAAAATAGAGGAATAAAGAGAGCAGAGTCTGAGTTGTTCTTCTTGAATGAAAGAAATTAGAAAGCAGTCGTCTCTGGTCTCTCAATCAAAAGGCAAAACAGCTCACTGATTCAATTACAAAACTCAAATTTGCTAAAAGCCAAACCCAAAGCCAGAGCCAGAGGCAATGACAGAGACAAGTTAACAAACAGCAATGTAAAAGCTCCTCAAGTAACTGTCATTAAATCATTAAAGCCTTAAGAGCAATCGGTTCAAAAGGTCACAAAAATCAACACCTGTTAAACGTTTAACTTGACCATTTTTGTGACTTTCTGTCTCTCTAATTCGATTTGTTGAATCAGATTGTTTTCAGTTGCTTTTGCTTTGTTTAAACACTTGCCTTAACTTTAAAATGAAATTATTTAGGCACTGATTAAGTTGATTTCTAAAGAACGCAAGGACTTAAAGTTGTACAGTAAACTTGTTAAAAGTTGGGCTTATATTGGTAAGAGAATGTTTGGTTTAACACAAAAATATTCTTATTTTATAGGGGGAGATATTTAAGTACTTTTTGTGTCATAGTAACAGGTGGGTCTTTAAAAGTTATGTTAAATATGTATAGCTAGTTAAGTCTTGAATGAGAGACAGAGGTAGGGATTTAATAAAGTAGATATTTTATTCATTATTTTTAATTTGACTGTAGAAATGTTTATAAATGAAAGGAACACAAAAATAATTTAAATAACATAAGGTTTTACTGTAAATAATTAATGACTTAGCACCACTTAAACAAGAGTTGTGAATTGTTTTTATATGCCGTTAAAATTTAATTTTATACTCAGTTGGAGTTTAAAATACACTCAAAGAATTGTATTAAAGCAATAAACTTTTATCCACAGAACATGAGACTTTTGCTGTCAAGTTTATTTAAAGCAAATTACCCAAATAGTTTTTTTTATATATCAACTGCAAATCAGTTTAGTTTGCTACTTAAAATTTTACAGCAATATTGATTGGGTTTTAAAATATTTAAAGCGCAAGATGGGGACTTAATTATTCAATTTGCTTTCAGTTAGTTGTTGGTTTGTCAATTTTGTGGCACATAATTGAATTTGTCGACTTAATACGCTGAGCATTAACAAAGTAATTACGCGCATTATGACAACCACATTGGCAGTCAGCTCAGTTACAGTTACAGCTACAGTTACACTTACAGTTTCAGTTACAATTTCAGTTACAATTTCAGTTACAATTTCCGCATTTGTTTCAGTTACATTTTTCGGTTACTCAGACAAACTGGCGAGTTGCCATGACAAAAGCGACAGAGACAGAGATAGAGAGAGAGAGAGAGAGAGAGAGAGAGAGAGAGTTGGCTGACAATATGCTTCAATTGTTCTTGTGCAGCTGCGGAAACGAGTGCACTTAATCAGACACCAAGCTCGAAAACAATTTTTAAATTAATAGCTTCCTTTATTGTACAAGAA
Organism: Drosophila acutilabella; assembly: GCA_035046005.1. Lineage (NCBI taxonomy): Eukaryota > Metazoa > Arthropoda > Insecta > Diptera > Drosophilidae > Drosophila > Drosophila acutilabella. Next base: position 5,054,835 of record JAWNOK010000003.1, read on the forward strand.
CAACACGAAATGGCAGACTTACTATACATTTTGGCCAACAGAAACTTTAACAACCAAGCAACCAACCAGCCATTAATCAGTTAATATTTTGTGGTATTTTCCATTTAATAAATTTCAATTAATTTTCATTACACAAGAAGAGAAATGTTTGCTAATAAACTATTAAATCAGAACACAGCACAGAAAACTTATTTATAAACTAAATATGCCAATAATAAATAAGTTTTTAATGTATTAAAAGGCAGTTAATAACAATCACTTGCTGTGGATTTTAACTCAATGCTAATTTGGGATCTTTTCCGTTAGCAAATTAAGCTAATTTTCTTGTCATTCAGTCAATAAGACAGGCATATTACAAAAGAGTCTCAAGCTGGCTTTTATTACAACCTACAACTTGACATTTGAATGGTGACTCTGAAATCTCTTCATTTAATTTGTATTTTCTTACGTTTATCCATCGGACCATTTGTTGTGTCAGGAGATTTAAGTAGGAGCACAAAGAAAAAAAACAGCCGCTGGGTCTAACACAAAGCACTGCCAAAAGCCAAAACACAACAAACGAGGCATTAAATGAAATAAAAAACACAAACACTGTGAAATGTCAGACCAGAAAAAAACAACCGAAAATGAGGTGCAGCTGCTCACGTTAACGAAGGTAGAAGTACAAGAACAAAAAAATAAAATAAATAAATAAGAATCCAATAAATTAAAATCGAATATAATGTGGAATAAAACAGTGGATATAAAAAAAGAAACAACAACAAGTACAAATGTGTGGCAGACAGCTGTTAGTCTCGGCTCTGGGGTTCAATCAATTGCTACCAACTGCTGTTGTTGTTGTTGTTGTGGCTGCCAACGAATGGGGCACGTTCAGAGATCTCTGCTGCTATTAAATACGCATACGACATGGTTGCCATATCAAGCAATTGGCAGCACTTTGTAGCCTGTTTACAGTTCCTTCCTGTTTCACACTCACACATGTGTTTAGAATAATTTCGCATTTAAATTCGTAAAAGAGCTAAAAAGAAAAGACGTGAAAAGAATTTCATGCGCAGTAGCAGACGATGTTGATACGTTAGCTGCCACTTGCCAACTGTCTATGACCAAAAACGTTTTAACCATGGAAATTGCAATTTCCAGGAACGTGTTGGCATGGGGAACGTATGGAATGGAACAGAACAACAACAGAATACACTGTAGTACTTGTAAATACTCCCACTTGCATAATACCAATATTATCTTGGCTTAGCTGTGCCCAAAACAAAACCAATTTTCTAAGAAATTATTGGCATAAAATTTATCAAATATTTTTAAAAAATGTATTTAAAGTTATTCAAGTTAATGCAGTCAATTGCTGGAAATTTGCGTGGTAGTTTTGTGATGCCTTGTGGCTTGAGCTTTCCACAAATCACCTGTTGCTGTCACATTCCATAGCCGAGGGCCTTAATTAAGGTCTGCCTAACCGTAGCCAACTTTTTCGTTACTTTGGCAAAACTTTGAGCTGCCTGCGGCTCTAAGCCAGTCACAGAAAAAATAGAAAAAAACTTTGATTTTCTGTGTGTGTCTGTACAACTGGCAGGCAGGCCGAGCAGGCTATTGGTTGGAATTAAATAAATTACATAATCCACTTCACTGACATTTGTCAAAGTAGATATAGACAAGCGAAAACCGAAAGCGAAACTAAGTAAACAACTAGAAATTGTATTCAATGTGACATTTGATTAACAGCGAAAGCAACAAGTAAACTTGCTTTAAATCCAATAATAAAGAAATCTAAGCAGAGAACTTTCTATAAAGTGATGGAAAAATTAATTAAAGTTAAAGCTCATACAGTGCTCAATTTCTGCCTCTACTACCATAGTACTTTGTGTAATTATAAACTCGGTTTCTTTGCTAAAAATAATCCCTTAATTAACTTCCATTCACAGCTTTGTGGTGAAACATATTTGAACTAACATTTTTACTACAACTTTGTGTAAGTTTTTGTACAAGAAAAACCTTTTACTCTGTGCTAGTAACAAGTCGACTGTAAAAACCCAATGTGAATGAAGCAAACAAAATGCAAGACATACGCAACTTAATTGTGTGTAGGCGATGCTTAAGTGGAATGTGGTTAAATGTCGTAAACAACAAGAATAAAATAAATAATAATAAGGAAGAAAATAGTTGCCAACAAGGCTATTACAACACTTAAATGCTGTACAGAGAAGAGGAGCAGAAGAAACGAGAACAAAGCAGACAAAAAAAATGGCATCACTTCACACATATGAAATATTCGAGCTGACTGTCTTTGATGGCATCCCCATTGTTGCGCTAATGACACTTTTATAACTTTTTATAGATTTTTCACACTTAATGTGAACTTGTGCCATTTATCGCAACGTAACTCGTCGCATCCCCGACAGTGACAACAATCCTTTTATTTTTTTTTTCCCCCTTGTTTTGTTCTGCGTTGCCTCGACTATTTGGAAAATGCCTGCCCGTTTGGTTCCCTTCTTTTCTTATGCTACAAACTTATTTACGAGTATGTGCGGAAGATGATGCCGGATTTGCACAGGGACCCAGAGTCGGCATCATTATGCCCATACAAATAGATATATGTGTATGTGTACAGTGTACACACGTCTAGCTCTGTCTGTCTGCCTGGGGTAAGCCTTCGGTTGTGCGGTGCGTATACGCAATGTGCCGCATACGAAACAAGACAGAATAGAACACAACCGAACGATGCTCTACAATATTGCAACAAATCCCAAATGCCAGGCATGAACAACTTTTAAACTTTCCCCGTGCACACATTCACACACACACAATGTATGTGTGTGTGTGCGTGTGTGAATGGTTTGCCTTAGAAACATTGATGCGTGGCATGTTAAATTCAAAGGGAGATAAATTGTGTCGCGTCCCTTCTTGAGCAGAATCAAAAGCAATCATGATAATATTTGCTCAGCACATACAGATTATGTTTAAGTTTAAATTTTTTATCCCAAACTGTGTGTGCTTAAATAGACAAACGGCAGCGATTAAGATTACTACAATTTGATGGGGCTCATGTGCTTTGACTATTTGCACAATATTCTTAAAGGTTTCAAATCGATTTAGTTTCAAAAATAAATCTACATTAAACAGTTGTTACTAGCTGTTGGGAAGGCTTGACTAGGAGATACTTTCTGAATTAAGTCAAACGTAAAATGGTAATATATTTTAATGGACATTGAAGCTTTAAAATCATTTTTTAAATACACAAATACATCCATTTTTGATAACAAATGATTCTACTACTTTTCAAGAGTTTATAAAACTAAAGCCTTTTAAAATAACCCAAAAATTGTCTAAGCTTTGACTGTATAATACAAGTTCTTGTTAGAACTAAGCCAACACATTACACAAGTATTTCTTTAAAGGGGATTTAAGTTGTTAAGATAGACTTTACCACAAATATTTATTGTTGAAACTTAGTAAAATACGCAATCAGCAATTCATTTGAATAAATGATTTAAATTAAAATTAATAAGAAACAAGCATATTTAACCAACTGTTTTAAAACATAACGATTTGGCTGAGCTTAATATTGCGTGAAATTAAAAGCGGTTTAAAAAATTGACATAACATAATCACGTATTATTTAAAAAATTAAATAAAAATATCACTTCATGCATTAAATCAAGTAAATTGAGTGAAAACAATGCAATAATTATACTAAAATTAAATGAAAATGTTCACTATTGATTTCTTTTTCTATCGTATTTCGTTTTCAATAATTTACAGCTGGTAATCCTTTATGTAATATCGTTGCTTTTGTTAAGAGACGCAGCAAAAATGATTTCCGCTTATCACCACAGCATATTATGTATTCTCATTCTCATTTTCATTTCATTTCTTCTATTCAGACTCATTTTCATATAGCTTAAAGTTTAGAGAGAAAAAAAAGCGGGTTATGACTGCTATCGCTGTTCTGGACGGACATGGAAAAAAGCCGCCATTGAGGTTTACACACGATTGCTCACAAACACACACACACACACACACACACACATGGGGATGATGGAATGACAGGCGTTGTTAAGCGCAATTCAATTGGAATTAAATTTAACCGGCAGCATTTGCTTCCAGCTTTGACTGCATTTGTTACTATTGCTCCATTGTCGTCATTTTGTAGCTTAGCTTTGCTTTTGTCTGCCTGTATATGTGTGTGTGCATGTGTATATGTAGGAGTGTTTTATTCAAGCCGCTTATACACTCATATATATTTTGTATATACAGTAGTTTAAGCGCACTTTGCAACTGTTGCTTTTGTTCAGCTTACAAGTTAGATTTTTGCTGCCATTGCTTAGATTTACATATTTATTCTTGTTTATGTTATTTTTATTTTTTATTGTTGCTGCTGCTACTTTTATTTGTTGTTCGTTTTTCTATTGATGCGAGTGTATTCACTGTGCCATGTGTTGTCAACAGCTTTAGCTGCTTATACCTGAGGAAAGCTGCATCAGTTTCCACTGCACCTGTCGCTGCTGACCCCTGTAGTTCAGTTTTACTAGCTTAAAGTGGGTTAGCTACTTTTGGAGTTTAGCAACTCAACTCTTCTCCTTTTCCTACTTTAATAACATAATTAAATATTTAATCAACTAATTTCACCTTCCACGTTTATTTATATATTTAATTGCAGTAGCGTCACTTCAGTGCATATCATTAAAATAAACACACATTTTATCAGCAATCGACGCAACCACAAAAACAAAACTTGAAATAATTAATCCGATTTGCGCATAATTAGGCAATTCAGGCAAAATGGGATTGCCTGTAATCTATGCGCAAATTGCTGCAATAAAGCATTTAATTATTTAAAGCTTTTCTAATGACAGCATTTAAATCAAATAAATAATAAATCACATGTAAAAATGATACAGTAAAGCGTGCTTAACTTAATAGCATATTTAAGAGTGGAATTTATTGTGTAAATATTTTAAAGGAGACTCTTTTTCAGGGCAGAAAGAAATCAAGTAGAAACAACACAGATGTTAATTATTGTTAACAAATTTTGAATATTTCAAATATACAAGATTAAATGTTGCAGAAATGAGATTAATGCATAATTTGTGTGGGAAATGCAAAGTTTTGGGAATACATAAAAATAGCAAAGCTGGAAAAGCGTGTGAGAATGGCGCAGTTTTCATTTAACTGGCAACCCGCTGTGGGTGCTGTTGGTGATGCTGCTGCTGGTGCTGTACCTTCATTTCTTTCCTATTGTGCCGCTAATAAATTGTACTCTCAAGTTATTTACTCAAAGCGACCCATGTAGCCCTAACCCAAATGCATAAATCACACGGAACTCGCTACTGCGCGCTGTGGTATGGGGTTTCGGGGTAAAGGACCCCGGGAACTTGGAACTTTCGCGGAAATAGGGTTTGTGTGCTAAGGATGCTTATTGTCGTTTCGCTGCGCTGCGCTGAAAATGAAATTTCTCACTCTCATTCAGTGTTTCGTATATAACTTTGGTCATTAGGCAAACCCAACCTTTTTTTTTCTTTTTTGCTTTTTGGTTTGTGCTCTCTGCTTGGCCATAAGGACTGCGACGAGATTGCAGTTTTTCACACACTTTATAACATTTTTGGTTTGTCGCGTCGCAAAAACCTTAAGTACATATCAGCATAGTATAATTTATATTTGACGCTGGCAAACATGTTAGGCAACCCCACCACCCACTCGCCCAGGGCAACTACCTCCACCAGCAAGTGCAATCTTATCGACCAGCAGCAAGCACTGCAACTGGAATATGGAAATTACCCAATGCTGACAGTCATAAATATAAAGCTCAGAATACGCTCTGTTACCAGTTACCAATGGGGAGAAATAAGAAGTAATTTCTAGCACTCACTTGAGTTGCCTTCCCAGGGTGATTACAAGTTGTTGGCAGCATGTTTTCCTTTAAGTCATTGCTAATTGTCGTACCACGCTGCGTATGAGCAATGTGCTAGGTGGTTGTTGGGCAAGTGAAGGCGTTTAATGAAGTCACCAAGTACGCCAAGCAAATGGCTGTTAGTTATGAGTTGATTATGTGGCACTCCGCACCCCCTCTCGCCATACCACCGGATCACTCCTTCTGCCATGCTGCCTGCTCCCTCCCCACTGTACTTTAACCCCCTTGCAGTCATGATTAATGTGCCATTAAATGTGATTTTGGGGAGCTTGACAACAACAGCAAGAACAACAACAACAACAACAACAACAACAACAACAACACACGCGTGGAAAACATTTTCAGTTAGTCACAGCACGCGAAGCGTCTGTCAAAGCGACACGCAAAACACTTGCAACATGGGAAAGGGGCAAAGCGACAAGTTGCCCCAAGACAAAACACATTTTTATAGCATTTTTATTGAAACACGTAAAACGCAAATTGAGCAGCTCGCAGCTCGCAGCTCACTGCTGAGCTGGGAATGGGTAGAATCAAGCTACTTTCACTCGGAACCAGCTAAATAACAAGATTTGAATATGAAAGTAATCGAGTATTGCCCGGAAAATGGCGGATCATTAAAATTTAAAATCAACCAACGTTTTAAATCCGTTTTTAAAAGTCTTTGATTTTTAAGCTATTCTTATAACCTACTTTTAATTCTGTATTTAAACTTAAGTTTCATTCTTAGCCAAAACAACTTCAGTGTTTAAATATTAATGCAATTAAACTTTAAACTCGATTTTCTATTTGAGATTGCTTCAAGCAGTTGCACTGCTTACCACGGCGGGCACGGCTTTCTTTACTGCACTGCTTGTTCAACTGCTTTCGGTAAAGTGGCAACCTTATGAGTTATTAATATCGGTTATCGATTGCAATGATATCGAACAATGATAAATATATATATATATTATTGGGAAAATACAATCACACTAATGTTTAAAACCATGCCGACGGTGATTTTAAACAAAAATATAAGTGGCTGTAATATATATTATTTTAAACATAAAATATATATATACATAAATTTACATGTCAAACTTAAGCAATCAGAGCAGCGTCAATTGCAAGTATGTTGCGGCTCTTATGCATTATTCCATTTGTCAACACTGTCCATTTCATTAGAACGTAAGTAATAATACCATTAACCAATACTTCTGGTGGTTTAGTTATTATACACTTAGCTTTCGCATGACCTATATTTATTCATTTATAATTGTCTTGTCTAGCATACATTTAAAAAAAAAAAATGTTTGTTTTTTCACAAACAGCAAGCGCAGGTCAAGCACCTTATTTTCAAATAGCGCAAACATGGTTATGGTTGTACTTAAACAACTATCGATACTGGACGATAGTTGTCACAATCGATAGCGATATTAAAGGCTTCGATTTTTCCCTCCATTTTTTATTCTTTCAGCGTAAATACGATTGTTGACTAACAAAAAAGGATCCACCAATGCAAGAAGTTCTTGATAATTATAAACGTGCCGAGAAAATTGGCGAAGGTACCTACGGCATTGTATACAAAGCCTGCAACAGTCAAACCGGACAGGATGTGGCACTCAAGAAAATCAGACTGGAGGGGTACGTAGTGGAAATCTCAAATCCAATGGCAGTCCCATTGTTGGTCTTATTTCATGTTCCTCGACTACGCTCAACTGAATGAAAGGCCAACTCCACATGCAACTGACATGATGCAAAACATTTCAAGTGTGAGAGCAAAGTGAATGCGATGTTTCTACGTCTGGTTGGCAACCGCGTCTTGTCCTTGATGTCCTTGACGAATGTCAAACGGATCAAAGCCACACAACGAAGCCCGGATTTTGTGTGTGCTGCGCTTTTACTGCTTAGACACGTAGCACCACATGATTCGGCTTCGTGGTGCTGGCTAGTGCAACCAATGGGCTTGTGTGATGTACTGTGCTTAAAAAACGTTACTAACAACTGCATCCGTTATTCATTTAGGGAATCGGAGGGCGTCCCATCGACTGCAATACGAGAAATATCATTGTTGAAGAATCTTAGGCACAAGAATGTGGTACAACTGTTTGATGTCGTTATATCTGGCAATAATTTGTACATGATATTCGAGTATCTCAACATGGATCTCAAGAAACTAATGGACAAGAAGAAGGATGTCTTTACGCCACCGTTAATCAAGGTACGTAGCATCACTTACATTCCCATGAAACCGGTTTAATTCTCCACTTTTCACAGAGCTACATGCATCAGATATTAAATGCGCTAAACTTTTGTCATACGAGCCGCATATTGCACCGGGATCTCAAGCCACAAAATCTACTCGTTGATGTTGCAGGAAATATTAAGGTAGGTCATGACGCGGAACATCATTGTTATCACCTACTAATCTTGAACTTATAGCTAGCTGACTTTGGTCTAGCACGCGCGTTCAATGTACCCATGAGAGCATATACCCATGAGGTGGTTACGCTTTGGTATCGTGCACCTGAGATACTTTTAGGCACTAAGTTCTACGCAACGGGCGTAGACATCTGGAGTCTGGGTTGTATATTCTGTGAAATGGTGAGTCTTTGAAACAATTTCCATGTCTACTTTACTTTACTTAAACTCTCTGTTTTGTAGGTCACAAGACGTGCTCTGTTTCCGGGTGACAGTGAAATCGATCAACTTTATCGTATTTTTCGCACGCTGAGCACTCCGGACGAAACTAAATGGCCTGGAGTTACACAGTTACCGGACTTTAAGGCCAAGTTTCCCAAATGGGAAGCCTCTAATGTACCTTCAGCGATACGTGAGCACGAAGCTAACGATTTAATTATGGTAACAGTTTAGCTACTATACTTACAAACTATTCGCATACTAATTGTATCTTTTGTTATAGTCTATGCTCTGTTATGACCCAAACATGCGGATATCTGCAAAAAATGCCCTGAAACATAGATATTTCATTAATGTAAAACATATTTGTCCTGTGGCGTTACCTGTCGATCCCAATGCTGGTAGTGCTGCACGAGTTACCCAACTCGTATGACTGACAATATCATATTTTGTGATGTTTAGTATAGTAAGTTATTGTGACCGACTCTACCTCAATTTAGCTAATTCAAGTGCAATTATAAAACGTCTAATGACAATAATTTTTTTACTCTTTTGTTCACAGATGTCAGCTTCATTTCATTTGTATACAATCCACCACAGACTTACATACATCATCATCGCCATTATCATGAAAATACACATCATTTTACATCATACAGTAATACAAATTTTTATTATTATTACTACTACATCTATTGTTTGTTTAATGCATTTACCAGGCGTGCAGGCAAAAGAAAACCATGATATTTTCGCGGTTTAATTTTATGTGATGACGTCGATTCCACCTTCCGATCGGATTGACGCTGACGTTGCCGATTCCATTGATCGTCACGCATGTACGTGCCAATTGCATTGCGCATGCTTTCCGAGAGAGCTGCGGGGGCGGAGTCGTCGGGCGTAGAATTAGATTCGTCGTCGTCTTCGACTGCATTGGCATTTTCATTGGTCGTTTCGCTAGCACTGTTCTCGATATCATCGTCTTCGACTGCAACATCGCTATCCGAGACTTGGAATGCCAATTTCAATGGATGCAGTACAGTGTACTTTTTGCTCTGACTCTCCTGCTCGGATGTGATATATTGTGGCTGGTCCTCTTCGACTGGTGCTTCGTATTGATATTGATTGTAGTAATCGTTAAAGGCCTGCAAGCGTCTCAAGTTGTAATAACTATCGACACTAGGGCCATAATAGTACATCGCTTGTTGTTGCCTCAGTGCTGAATCATAATAATCAATTGGATCTTCATGTTCTACTGGTTCATATGACGGACGACGTTTCGATTGTGTTCGTCGCCTGCGTTTACGCTTGTTGGGACTCTGTGTTGCTGGTGCTAACTGATCTTGGTCATCTTGATTATCATCGTCTTGGATTTCAGATTCCAATGGCACAGTTTCAACAACGTTATCGTTACCATTATTGAATAAGTTCGAGAACGGATTCGTTAGATTTCGGAATGCAAAATTGGGACGCACACTGCGCACAATATTATTCCAGATGGCAACAATGGGTCGTTCAGTCGGCTCAGCTGCCTTGGTATCCTTCTTCTTCACCTGACGACGACGATTGTATCCACCGTGTGAGGAAACATCTTGGCGATAGCTCGGATAATCACTCTGACGTCTGTAAGAAAGTGAGGAAATTTAAGTACTAAGAAATATACTTCGATACTAAAAACTTACCCAGGGCTGCTTAAAACCTGAACGGATTCTGGATCCCAGACTTCTATCAGCTCGTAGTTCTGACGCCTAGCGGATTCAACCAGATTTGAAGCACAAATCCATGTTAGCAGCAGCACAGCTGCCCACAATTTCCACTGCATTTTAATCTTCCAAAAGGATCTCGAGCTCTTGAATATTTATCAACACACGGCCGCGTTGCTTAGTGGCCCCAAGACAACTGATATGCGAATCGTTGTGAACTTCGGTTGTCAATCCAAATTTTGGCAAAGACTTTATTAAACATTCTTAGATTTCAGCTAATTTAAATTTTGTTTTGGCCTAGCCATTGGCCAGTGAAAGTTTTTAAATCAATTTCGCATTATTCAACGGAAGATGAAACAATACTAATGTATGTATGTCAACCCAATTCTGTAGCTGTTGAAAGTCAGCAGGTGGGAAGTCTTTGAGCTTGTTGGCATCTACCAATCATCATGTTGATCATTGATATGTTAATTTTCCGTTAACGATATGTTGTTTGCCAATTTTTAAACCTGTTTGATTTACAAGAAATTTGATAAATATGAATGTTTAAGGCGTTAAGACGATCGTTTAAGCATTTTACGGCAGAAATGATTGGTTTAGCGCAGTAAAATACGCTTTTAAAGTACAAGCCTTAAGTTTTCACTACAAAAATTGGCTCTAATGGATGTGAACTAAATTTCCTTGTAGAGTAAACTACGAGTTGGTTTTCTAATTTTTGAAAAGGAACTAATATACACGAAAGTGTAGTAAATCTTTATGGACAAATCTCATAATTCAGCAATTATAATATTTAATCTGATTAAAGACTAAGACTTGCTCGTAACCAAAAGTTCACTGACATCAAAATCATTATATTGATTTACATATTTGAGCTAATAAACGAACTTGTGGTCAGGTCAAAACTGAGGAAACACTATAATAAACTGCATTAATTAACAAAGACATAAAGGGAAGCAAAAACAAAGGTAAATATTATTAAGTTGTCAGTTTATGGCATTTAAACGGATTTTGAACATCAATAAAGCTAAGAGGCCTTTACCAAAATATATAAAGCCTTCAATTGCTCTTATCGAGTACAATCTAAAATAGCTGACATTACAGAACAAATTTATCGAGTCCTTCGAACTGTTCGCGGGCCTAGAACAGGGAGAAGCCTGGGGATTTGACTGCATGGGGCCTCGAAAAACAACTTCCGAACCAAATCCAAAACAAATAACATACAAAACGTAAGGAAATCTCTAACAAGTGTCAACAAAAACCTAAACAAAGTGAGAGAATGGGGACAGCAAAGCGAGAGCGGGTGAGAGCACGAGAGCGTAAGCTTTTCATAGGTGTTAAGAGCGAGCTTTAGCCGAGAAGAGCCTGAGCAAAGCTTTTTGGCTATGCTGTCGGCTAAAGGCGCGCTCAGAAATTAGTTCAGTCGACGTTGAGATTCCTGGCCAGAAACGACTGTGTGCATTAAATGGTCTCCGTCGCGCGCTAGAAAACAAAAAACGCTGGAAAAACGCCAGCAGCACTAACAGAACCAAAAACCCAAAAAATACAACAAAAAAATAGAAAGAGAAAGAGAAAAATACTACAGTTTTTCCTCGGCCTAGGAAAACTAGTGAAAAGGCAAGTTTAAGTGGCAGTTGTGAGACCCAAAAATACCGAAAAACTCGAAAACCGAAACCCATGCCCTACAATAAGTCTTGCCCCCGTGTGTGTGAGTGTGTGTGTTTGTGTGTATCTATGTGCGTGTGCGTTTTGTGTATCCGTACAGTGTTCAGTTTTTGACTTGCTCCAAATTATATGCAACAACAACAGCCACCAAATTGATGTTCATATATGTAATTGAATTAAACAAAGGGCTCAGACTCAACCAGAGTGTCGCCTTCAGTACTATTTTGTTGTAATTTATGTAAGGAAATGTGTGTGAGTGTGTGTGTGTGCGGGGGGAAAGGGAAAAGCTGTAAGAATTGCGTAAAGTTTCATGCCTAACACACAGGCACAAGCACAAGCACACAAATGCCATTAAGCGCTTAAGTAAATTATATAAAATCGTTTAATGCATCAATGAGCATTCATAACAAAAATGCAAGACCATAAAATACTGCGAAAATTTAAGACACACATTTAGCTTAACTCTTTTCTTTGGACACGCTTGTGTGTACACAAGAAAAATTTGTAAGAACACTTACCCTATCCTATTATGCTCCAAAACAGATACAGATAGACGCCAGGCTCAGGCCCAGTGTGTGTGTGTGTGTGTGTGCTAAATTTTGACAAGCTTCAAGACTGTGGCAGCTGTCAAGGTGTGCGAAAAGAAAGGAAAGAAACTACTTGACTCAAACAATGACAAACTCAGTCCATTCCCTTGCCCCTGTCACATTCATCTACACCGGTGTCCTCCTCTCACCTGGACTCAAGACAACCAACTACACGTACAAATTGAAACATCTTGGCGGGCCACTTTTTGAAGTGCCACATTTTTACCACCCACAAAAGCACTCTGTACCTTATTGTTATTATTGTTGGTGTTGCTGTTGTTGTCAGTTGCAGGTGTGTCTTTCTCTGTGTAAGAGTAACAATTTTTGGCGTCACTTTCGTTTTTTTTGTGCGCTATTTTGTGGTCGTGCCCTCGCTCAAGCGTTGTGCTTGACCATAACCACTAAAGCTGTCACATTGCGTATACGCCGTGTACGCCGTGAGTTGTCCTCGACCGTTTACTTTTTCGTTGCTCGTTGTGCTCTTTTTTTTTTTGTTTTTGCTTTTCACTTTTTGGCCAGCACCCACGCGACTCGCCAAGAGCGCAAGCTCTCTCCCACGCTCTCAAGCTCTCTCTCCCTCTCTCTCTCTCTCTCTTTCACTCTCTCTCTCTGTTGCTGCTCTCTTTCAGCTGTTTGGTTTTTGTTTTGTTTTGAATCGCATTTACATTGCCCGTAAACAACCTGAACCTCACACCACTCACTCAACCATTCACCCACACAAATCTCCCACTGCCGCCTGCCAGTCTATTCGCCCCTCGACCCTACCCCTATGTGGGTTATCAGTCTCCGCACGTTTTTTCCTTGCCCTGTATGGCAATTTAAATTTTTATTGTGCTTTTAATGCAGCGTCGAAAGCAGAGCAAAGCAAACAAACAACGCTGACAAGCTACGTGCTGGCATCTTCCTTTCATGCTTTCTATAGAGTGATTTGGCGCCTAAATGTAGGCAATGTAATTATGTTTACTCGATTATTTGCACTTGCTGTGCACAACATGTTTTTGTCTGTGCCCTAAACTGGCTTAACTATGGTCAGAGAGTAACAGAGACTAAGCTGTCTTTTAATTAATAATTGTAGAGGTTTTAAGTAGGGATAATAAAGGATTTATGAAAATTTAACTTATATAAATTAAATATCAACCTAAAAACAATTTTAGTTCCGGTTTATAGTATAAGTTTCTTTTAAAACTGTGTTTCATGCTCTTAAGTCAGTGATTTACTAATCAAACCTACGTTAACTTTAATAAATATTGAAACTCTTCACCGCAATCATTCAATTGGTAGTCCATTTTTACGAGCCCAATTTGGAAAACAAATAAACCCTAGTCTGTCTTAATTTCCCTAGCGAATATGCTGATTCCTCTGATTATGCAGAGCATTTGTTATTAGCTTTGATTTTCACCTGCTGCAAAAGCCATTAAAATTTAGCTCAAAACAAGTTTTTGCCTGACTTGCAAGTGTCTTGGCAAATGGCCAAAAGTGGCGACAGTATTTCCGCTTTTCCTGCCCTGTCGAAATGACAAAATTCTTTAGTTGGCTCGTCTTTTTTTACCCCTTATATTTTTTTTGGCTTGTTGATGTCGCCTGTCGCCTGTCGCTTGTCTGTTTGTCAAATTTGCCGTCAGTGTTATAGCAAAAAGTTTTTTGGGAAAACCAAAAGAGTTGGAGGAAAAAAAATGAACAGCTGCAATTTCCATATTTCTCACATTAGCTATTAATAGTACAGTAAACAATTTGCATTTTCCATGAACACGAAGCGAAATTAAAGTGGATTTCTTAAGGCAGAGGGGCAGAGGGAGAGAGACAGAGCGTGTAGTTGTGGTAAGTGAATAATTAATACACAACCGACCTGTTGGCAGCTGTTTGCTGTTTTATTAACGTGGCTCGGGACCGAAAGTTCTTACAATTAGGGATTCAGTGTTGCGCTTTATGAAATCATGATAGGGTCGTATATCCAAAAAGCTTGAGACAATCCGTTCACCCTTTGGACGTGTCTTTGAGTCGATGAGTAGACCAACTAAATAGAAATTCTGCACCACATCCGTTTCCACTTGTATGCCCACCAAGGGAGCACCCTGATAATAGGTCTTAGTGCGATCCTGATAGCCACAGACGGTTGTGCTGCTGGTAATCAGTGAAGGATACGTTTTTTGACAGAACGGTCGACCTATGGTGTTGACCCAGGTCTTGTGCTTCAGCGGATCCTTGATAGGCAAACCGGCGACCACAAACATTTGGCCCACCAGCGTGTCTTTGGCCAACGATGGTGGTGGCATACAAATGGGCATCACTGTCGGCGTGAATTTGGCATCACGTTGTAGTCGCAGCACCGCCAAGCTGTGCTTAAGTGTCAAGGGATCGTACTCGGGATGCACGGCTATTGAGTCCAGTGGTATGTCCTGTGCGGGCAGCACACAATAACCATCCTGATCACAGTTCACCTCGTGTGCATTGGAGCTCTTGTTCCATACGCCCAGTTGCACGGAGTACGCATCGGCCTGCCCATCGTACTGCACAAAACAGTGGGCAGGAGCGAGCACATTGCGCTTAGAAATCAACACACCCAAACAGCCGTCGTTGGGCAACTTGGCCTCGTGTCCTACACAACAATATTACACACGATTACTGTTAGTTTTTAAGGCTCTAAAGTTCAGTTTACTTACCATTTTCATAGGTAATGCGGGCTAACCATTGATGCTCTGTGGGCACTGCAAATTCGTTTTGTTTGAGCAGCTGCTCCTCGTTGATGTAGCCACATTTGGCTTTCTGCTCCGAGCTCACAAAGGAAGCTACCAGTAGCAAAATCAAACAGCTTAAAGCCAGAAATAGTTGCATTTGTAAGCTTGGCTGAAAGTCAACTAAACTGGAAAATCATCAACGACAATGGCGCATGTAGAATATGGTAATTAATACTATGAGCGAGGGTTGCTCAAGCAGTTGTGCCTAATTATATACTAGAAGAAATAGCTGCGAATTTATTTTCTAGGTTTATCAACTAACAACCACTAAAATTTTGAATTAACTGCTAAAAAAGCTACTTCTAATATTTCCCAAAGCAACTCCGCTAAGTTTCCTGATTTCAAGCCAAACTTCTTAAACTCCCCACCCCATCAATAGTTGCACTTTATAGCTAATGATTAAAACATGCAGCAAAACCCGTTTCCACTGCCAGACAGTGGGCAATTCACCTCACGATATCAAAGTCATCACGATATTGTAAACAATGAAAGTATCGACAACAAATAATCAAATTGGGGAAATTATTATTAAGTATACAGTAAATTATGACTTAAGTCTAAGTGCGGGTATTCTCCACTAACCAACTGCGCCAGGGGCCCACATCTTGAAAGCCATACACGGTTGTCTGGCCCACGATCATCACCTCTGACAGCAAACCAGCCAGATAGAAACTCTTGGGCACACCGTTCACTATATTCATGCCCATAAGAGCAGCGCCTTGGTAGAACTTGGTACGCTTCACTGGATAACCGCAGAATTGATTCTCGGGCCGTGCTTTTGAGGCCATGCTCAATTTGGTACAGTAGTTACGTGTTATGGTGTACACCAGACCTTTGCCTTTAATAAAATTGCTGTGATCGAAGCCAGCGTAATGAAAATTGCGACCAATCAGCGATTTGAGCGGTGAAATGGGCTCCAAGCACAAAGGTTGCATGTAATTTGTGAATTTTATACGCTCCGTGAGACGTAGTAGAGCCAAATCATTGTCACCCGTATCCTTGTCCGCCTCTGGGTGCATTAGAATCTCGGCCACAGTATGTTGCACTGGTCCCGGTACACAAAAACCCTTTGCATTGCAGATGTACTCCTCGTCGGGTGTGTGTGTCTCATTCCAGATGCCCAATCTCACAGCAGCCGTCTCCGAGCGATTGTTAAAGCGTCGCACACAAGACGCCGTGGTCAATACATAATACTCACTCACAATGACCACATTACACTCGGTGTTCTCAAATTTAGATCCCTTGAGTTGATACAGTAGACCCATCCAAGAATATTCCGCTGGCTCCGTGGAGGTGTCTGTGCTGTAGAGCAGACGCTCCTCTAGGTCTCCGCACTTCTCCTTCTCCCCCGTAGCAACTAAAACATATAAATCTTTGTTGAAAAAATTAATTATTTAAATCGCAGTTGGCATTCACCAGTCAGCAGAGCGCAGAGTAGTAGCACAACTAGTTTATCCAGCATTCCCATGACTCAGTGTTGATTATCCGCAGCTATTTCTGTTCTAACTCACAGCTCAGAGCCAACTGCTAAGTAGTTTTAGACAGGCAGCAAAAAATGAGATAAATTAGTCAATTTCTCATAGCAAAATCATAGAAATTGTAAGCAACGCTGCGTATACGTAATGCGCCTGTAAGTGTGCTGTGTAAAAATTCGTGACTTTATTTAATTGAGAGATTTTTTCACTGCAAAAACTTGTGGGATTGTAAAAAATTCTTTAATTCCACGCATCAGCAACCTGTCAAAAAAGCTTTACAGTTTAAATACTAACGAATTTATTGTACTGCACTTAAAAAAATTAACTGTTTGCTGATTAAGCCATAAAAGCCACCCAATTACATACTCCAACCCATAACGCAGCTATTCAAGGTTATTAAAAATCAATACAAACCATCAAATTGCAATATTTAAAAATCAGCACAGTCTGTGGCAAATTGCAGGCTATTAGACGTATATCAAATTAATGATGGGAAGCTCCAGCGATTTGAGATCATTAGAATGCTATTAATAGGCATCGATGTCTGGCAAATATACGTAAAGTTATGTATTTGCGTAGGACGTGCTCTTAATATTTAATGTTTCAATTAGAATGTCATTATCGGGGACAAGCTGAATGCCCAATGGGCTGGATGGCTCAAAAGACAATTTGAAGGACGCCAGAACCATTTGGGATGACCTTGAAGTGGGTTTGAGAGAGAGAGAGTGGTGGTGTGAGGGTGTTGGCAGTCGAAACTGGAAAGGGCATAGGCCAAAGCACAAGGGGGCATAAGGTAGCGGGGTCATATTTAATGCTGCACTAAAAGTTGAACAAATTGCCCCACTTGCTGTGGAAGTGGCAGCAACAACTGGCTGTTTATTGTCCGCTGTACAGTGGGGCAAAGTAAGCTTTGATTTTAAAAATATATAAACTAGTTGGTGTATGGTTGGTAGTATGATATAAGGATAGATAATTAAAATAATACATTTAGTCATATTTTAAACTTTACTTTAATAATTATGCATCACTTGTTCCACTGTGCGCTGTTGACTTTGGCTCAACTTGACCTGAACATCGCATTCATAATAATGCCCCATTGTTATGAGGCAACCCTCTGCTACACACACACCCTTTTGGGGTACGTATGTGTGTCTGAGTGTGTGCAAACTGTGCATTTGAAATCAATGTTATCCTTGCTTGTTAGAAACCGAGTCGAGTTGAGCTTTTAACAAGGCTCCTTGCCTTGGGATTGCGACTGACCAATAAAATTGTTTGAGGCGTACATGCAAATAACACACATTCTTCTCATCTCCCTCACTCTCACTCTCTCTTTCTCTTTGACTTGTTATGTGCGTGATTTTTGGGTGTGCGAATTCGCCCTTTACATGTTAAAAGTCTTTGGCATTGCCTGCAAGTTGGCCATCAAGCAAAACAGCCGCGTCTTGGCCAGTTTTTCTTTGCGTGCACGTCTGCCTCTTATCGCGGCTAACACGTGAAACTCACGTTTAAAGCGAGGGGGTAAGGAGCTGAAAGGTTCTAAGAAATATCAGACAGCTGAGAAGTTGCAAAAAACATTTCAAATATTTGTACGCCGTTTGCTATTGGAAAAGCAATCGAAAAAGGGGTGTTATAGAACTGATGGGAGTGTTTACGATCCATGATCGGTATTAGAAATGTATGATATGGACACATTTCCTTGAGAAACCCATGTACTTCATTCAATTGCAGTGCCTTAAAAGTCACACTCACATCATAGAGCTAATTTTATGCCCTGTTATGCTTAAAGTATATTTCTTTTCATAGTTTTAAATTGGTCAACCCATAGTCGAGCATTCCCTATTCACTCTTTCGCAATGTTTACGCCCTTCCTACGCTCCCGGAAGCACCTAATGCCTAATGATTGTGTTAATTTGTTATCCTTAATTACAGCACAGGGACACTATGAACGTCAGCGGCGATTGGCAATGATAGCATGACGCGCGACGGCGAAATTCCAGCCATCTTTAATCCAAAACGCGTTCGCACGCCCTCCGTTGTGGTCACCGGCGACAATTCGACAAATGGACCCTACAATAACAATAGCAGCACCGTTGGTGCTGGCAATGGAGCTGGTGTTATACCCAGCAGTAGCAGCGTGGGCGGTTGTGGGTTTAGCAATGTGCTAACCTCAAGTAATCCACAAATAACCCACCAGGACTCGATATCATCGAGCCAACAGGATCCCAATGAGGTCATTACCATACAGGCAGACACGCCCACGGGCACACATGGGTCACAGCATAATTTTGGCGGTGACTCCAGTGATACACAGACTGGACAATTGGCCATCGATCAGCCGGCAAATGGACAGGGACAAGCTCATGTCGAGGATGGTGAAGTGCGTTGTCGTAAGCTCAAGGCCTGCCAAGAGTCCTGCTGCTCCGAATTGGCCAAAAAGGTAGCTTACTCATAATAGCTTATAATACCAATAATAATGCGCTCTTTACCTCCCTCAGATGTACTTTGGCGTCTGCGTTACGATATTGGTAACTGCCTCTTGGGTGGGTGCAACGCACTGCATCAAGTACATGTATCTGTATCGTGCGCCATATGACGATGAGCTGGACGATGATCTCGATACGTCATCAAGCAGAGCTGAGCTCAGCACTGAACTGGAGGATATACTGGCCATAAGTGATTCATCGCTGCATCATGTCGAGGACGCCACCGAGATGTTCAACATACCACCGCGACAGCCCGTCTACTTTAATGCACCGTTCTTTGCTGCCTGGTTCTTTACCAACTTCTCGTTACTCTTCTTTCCCATCTATATACTGGGCCTCATATCGGCCCGCAAGTGCGACAAGCTCAGCGAGATTCTGGCGGATGTTATACGGGGATTTCGCGAGCGAGGTTTCACAATTGGTAAGAGCGGGGAAGCGAAAGAAAAGAGGGAAGGTGAGAGAGTTTAAGAGGAATAGAGAGAGGGAGGGGTACTGAGAGTAGAACAAAAGAGAAGGGTACTAAAGAGAGTTTGTCACCTTATCAGCCCTTTTTTAAACTATGCGTTCAAAGTGTAGAGTTTTATAGACTTGTGGTATTGTTTCTAACCTACTTTATAAAGGCACTCTCGTTTCCATTTAATGGAAGTTTAAGAGTTGGAAATATAAGCTAAAGGGTAAATAAAGTCTATCACACTCGAGCGCATCAATTTTCTAGTCCCAAGAGTCACTCTCTTTAAGACTTGATTTTCAAAGTTTTCTGGTAATTCAAAGGGATTTTAAAGTGGAGTCTATACCAGTTCACCTCTCTCCCAAATAAAGTCTATCACACTCGAGCGAATCCATTTAATAGTCCCAAGAGTCACTCTCTTTAAGACTTGACATTCTTAGAGTATTGTCTTAATAATATTTCAAGAGTATTTTGAAGTCTATCTTGTAGGCAGTTTTCCCATACTCATCAAGTTCTTCTGCTAAATAATAGGTATTTTAAAGTCTAGGCTACACCTGTTTACCCAACTCCCCTAACCGATTTAGGTCACTTCCTTAACTCTTATTACTTACAGGACGCTTCCTCAATCGCTGCCTGTCCTTTTGCGTCCTGTGGCTGGTGACCACCTACCTCTACACGCTGTCGTTGCACGTGCTTTTTGCCACAGATGCACTGGCTCTGTTTGCCACAAATGTTGCCTGCGTCTATCTGCTCTCCTGGGTGATACTCCACGAACAGTTCGTGGGTGTTAGGGTGAGTATAAACCAAAGTCTCCCAACCGTTTTAGTTAACTATATCGTTTAACAGATTGTGGCCGTTATCCTGTGCGATACGGGCATCGCGTTGTTGGCCTATATGGATGGCATAACGGAAAGTCGGACATTGGGTGGCGTTGTTTTGGCCACGTTAGCTGCTGCCGGCTATGCCGTGTTTCGGGTAAGGTTTTTCTGGGCTGTTACAAACCTATTTCGTTTCATGTCTTGGCATGTTATGCTCATGTTCGTGCTTGCACTTGCGACCTCCTACCTCTTTAGGTTATGTTCCGCAAGGTGATGCGAGATCCGCCCGTTGGACAAATCGCGTTCACATTCACCGCACTGGGGCTGCTCAATGCCCTGCTGCTGTGGCCTGTCGTGCTGGCGCTGTACCTCACGGGCACCGAGAACCTGACATCGGAAAGCATACCATGGAATATATTGTTGGCAGCAAGCGTGCTGTATTTGGGTAGGCCATAAAGCAATAAGGGGGAAACTCTCCTCGGCAAGCCGAAGAGTTGATACCCTTGCAGACCGGTTTGGGCAGCAGATGTACAAGTATTTTTTTAGTAAAACTAAAATTTCATTCTAGTGTTACTATGATAATTATATAATTTTGTAGACTGTTCGAAATGGGTTTTATTGGGTTATTGATTAATTAGCTGAAAATAGCTGAAAATGTCGAAAATTATCCTCACAAAATCATCTATATTAAAAGTAGTCTAATTCAAGAGTTTTCCTTAATAAATCTCCTATTTAATAAAGGGATAGTTGCTTGCTGTTGTAGTTTTGTAAGGACAACTCAATAAACAAACAAGTTTTTCATACTTCAACTTTTTTTTCTTCTATATGTCCTATCATATATACTAGACCGATCCGTCATAACTTTCTTATAAAAGAAGCTTTGACAGAGACACAAGCTATGTAGAATAAAGAAGATTTTTACTATCCATCACTTGATCAGTAAATATACTTGATTTTATATACTTTATGCCAACTGTCATCAAGTTTGACAACTTCAGCATACCCTCTGCAAGGGTATCAACTGTAAAAGGAACCCAGCTACTATTTCAATTCTGTTGTGTTATAAACTTTTATCGTTGTAATTAATTTTCATTGCAGTTTTCCACGTTCTAATGCAGTTCAGCGCCGCTGTTACCTACAATATGTTTGTGACATTGGGTCTGATAACCGCTGTGCCCGTTTCTGGTGGTGAGTACAACCTCTCGAACTTGCCCATTTCGTGACTATATATTTTATTTTAAATTGCAATAGAAATGGAGTATGTTACACATAGAAATATGGGTCACTTTTTCTTTGATTTGTTTATGGCTTTTCTCTAAAAAACTGTATATATAAAAACTCTTTTTAAAATTCTACTTAAATGCAATTATATATATAAATATACACAATACAAAATTTCTGCGATTTCATTTACACAATTTACAACAATCATCACAGCACTCGACGTCATACTGTACAGTGCGACATTTGCGGGCATGAAACTGGCTGGGGTCATTCTAATTGCCATTGGCTTTTTCCTCGTTATGTTCCCTGAAAACTGGCCCGATTACATAACACGTCTGCTACGGTAAGTGCTCAGCTCAATTCTACAATTCTTTCTTAATTTTATTTGGTAATTTTTCTTTTTTGTTTGTTGTTAAACAAAACAAATTAATGCTAAAGTATTTTTATGCTAATTTTACTTAGTGCGTAAAACTTGTGCGTGATTTTTTCAATAAACTTTTCGTTTTGGTAAATTTATTTTTCTTTGTTATTGCAACTCTTTTAGTTTACTTTTTTGATAAAATTTACTAACTTAACAAAACTTAAAAAAACGCTAAAAAAAAAACAAAAAAAACCAAAAAAATAAACGTAAATTTTGACTACATATATATTGCTAATATACAAACTTTTTTTAACATAACATAAAAATATATATTTAATTCTATATAAACAAACATCTTGCAGAAAGAGCGTTCGTGCCATACTCCGTTACCAATGTTGTTGTGAATTAGCCGAAATTCGCTATGCTCATTCGGTAGGCCAAAACCAACTCCCAAAAAACCAAAAAACAAAACAAAAACCAAAACAATCACCATATAAATTAGTTTAAAATATTTAGAAATTTTGAACATATAAATGTTGGCAAAAATAAGATAGTAATTTATCAAACAAACAACAAATATTATTAATAATAATAATTCCCCTTTTTGAAGAGATTTTTAATAAGAAAATGAACCAGATTTTTTACTGACTTTAATACTATACTATATACTACATATCTTTACATTATAGTTAAACAAAACATAACATGAACAACAACAAGACACCCTGGCTTCCAAAAACTTTTGCGCTCACCCCTCTAAAAAAGTTCTATATAAACGTACATATATACCTAACTATAACTATACTATAAACTTTAGTCACCCAATTGTATACACCTATACTTAAACTAATACCAACTTTTGCCTTGTTACATGACACCCACATACTCAATGTTAACTACTTCGGGCTGTTGTTGTGCAGTTGTTGGCCAATAAATTCCCCAATTTTTGCTGTTACTTTCTTAATGTTTAATTGTTGTTGATACACTCAAACAAATTATTAATTATTTCGTTACGTTATGGACAGATCTCTAATAAAGGATCTCAAGTGTTTATAATTTTTGGAAACGCCTTTTGTGTAAAATATTATAACTTTGTACATGGATGTTGTTGCCAAGGGTTCCATAACTGTAGTTTACACCCAAAAAATATATTTATATATACAAAACACACACACCACAATACACATCTGCGTAGCTTGACATTCGCTGGTGTTGCGATATTCTATATATTTTTAAAAAATAAAAACAAATATTTTATAGAACCCAAAAAAAGAAATGGAAGTTTAAATTCTTCCAGGCTCGTTTTTAATTTTTATTTGGCTGCTTGTTGTGCGATCGCCGCTTATTGTTTAATTTTATTTATTTATTTTTTAATGGAAAAAAACTGTACATAATTGTTATTAATTCAGTTTCATGTTTAACTGTGTGCACTTTTTGACAGCAGGGCGCAAAATAGAAGTCCAGATTTATAGTAATCGGTGTATTTGTCTAGCATGATTGACTCAGGGTGCCCCTCAGTGTTCGGTCTTGTAAGCTGTGAAAAGCAATTAAGAATGCGACCTTATTATAGTGTATGTGTATGGTATGGTTACGGGAGCACAACAATTAATCAAGTGCATTAACAACCAAACAAAAAAACCTTCTATAAATAAAAACTAAAACGTTAAAAATAAAGTGTTAAAATTATTGGCATGTTTTTTATCAACTTATATGTTTTATATATATATTTAACAATTTATCTAATTGGCCACACTTTTTTCCTTTTTCAAAACTTCATAACTTTCTTTCGGTTTTCTCTATGATTTGAACTATTTCCCAGTCTGTAACTTCAAAGCAACTAACTAACTATAACTATAACTATACTCTACTCTTTATGCTATATACTCTACTTATTTCTAAAATAAAAAATGGTGTCGACATTTCTCAATTGTATTTGCAGAAGCATCATAATGCTGGGTCACAATGCGAGGTGAGTTTCGTGAGTTCGTGCAGAAGAAAAAAAAAAACAACTTTTAAAAAACTAAATTTAATTTAAGCATATACTAAACGATGCTCAAATCTAAAAGAGACAAGTTTTTGTTTGTTTCTGTACAATTTAGGTGAAAACATACCCAAACTCAAAAACTTAAACCAAGTTACTTAAAAGAAAGCAACAAAACCTAATTTAATTATTTGATTTTTATTGATTTCATTCGTTTGAAGTTTTTATCCTTCGGGTTTGTTTTTGTAATGGGCATACAATTTACATACAAATAAAAATCTAGAAGCGATTTACCAATTAACATACACAAGTATGACATGATAAGTATTTTATCCAAATATCCAAATATTTTAATAATTAAACAATTGCTTTAAATAGGGATCAAGTTTAATTATTTTATTCCTTCTAATTCAATTAATTTTTGATTTAATTGCATCGAATCTTTTATGATTTTGAGTTACTGCAGATAAAGTACAAATTCGTTTAATTCTATTGCTAATCCATTACGATAAATACTAGCTAGTTTGCGTAGTTTTGAGACAAATCTTAAGTAATCGTAGCTTAGGTACAAAGTAGTTTCTTCTTCTACTTCAATTTTTATTCCCAAAAGTAAGGTAAGTTTACTTCAGAGTGCTCAAAAAAGTCTAAACAAAAAGCACGCAAAATTTCCAACTACAAATTTGAAATCACCGCACCAAGAAATCGATCACAATTTATGTGTGTGACAGAAACTGCAAAAATTACCACGTAATTTGTTTACAGTATGTATGATTTGAGCAAACTAAAATCACACAAAATTCTCATTTATTTTATACAGAGAAAAAAAATGAAAGAAATATTTAAATATTTGCAGCTCTTAGTAGTAAAAAAAAAAAAAGAAAAAAAAAACTTTTCTGATTTGTATATAGTAAACACCGCTAATCTGTACTATTGCTTCTTTTCTTCTTGTTTTTCTACTTAACCTGTACCACGATCCGACTCTCTACGACTGTCTCCCCCTCTCTCTCTCTTTCTCTCTGTTTCTCTCTCTCTCTCTCTCTCTCTCTATTTCTCTGTAACGACACGAACACTGACACACATCAAACCTGGCTTTAATCAACTACAAAATCAACATTGTCATTGCAAAAAAATCACAAAATTATTAATTCAAAAAACACGTAATAATTTTGAAAAAATCAAAAAAAAATACTACACCAAGTAGCGGTAGGCCAGCGCTTTGTAAACGAGATGCTGCAGTCACAGGACCGTCCACGAGATATGCGCAAAGGCACATCACGCGTTCGTTCTCGCACCACATAAGCTAAAAGTTGGACAAATCACAGATATATATATATATACATAGTAAATCTGTACAAACAATACATGACATATATATATTTTGTAAATGATTTTCCCACTCTGAAAAGTTGTTAAACAATTTAAGAAAAGACCACAAAAAGTCCTGCTGGGGTAAGTACCACAAAAATGCTACTACTTTTATCTGTAATTTGATGAGTAACTCAGGTACAGTTGCCACTTGGTTGAGTGATAAATACTAGTTATTTAACTATAGCTATTGCTCGATAATTTTTGTTTTAGTTTTCAAAACTTTCACCTGATTTTTTTATGCTTTAAATCCTCTTCCTAAATTATATGTTGTTCTCTCTCTTTCTCTTTCTCTCTCTTTCTCGTTCTCTTTATTTTGGTGTTTTTTTTATATTCACAGATCGCAGCATATTTATGCGTCCCATTATAAACATAAACGAAAATATTATGCTGTCAATACGAACTCATATGTTGTTTGAGCCAAAAAGCGCATGATAACAAAAAAATACCAAAAAAAATACTAAAAAATACCCAATCCTACTAGAGACAGCATACGTTTTGTAGCGAGATTGTGTGCGGCTTTAGGCGAATTTTTGTTAAGCCCCACGGCCCACAAAAAGATTTTTTATAAATGTCGTATAACTGTTGAACAATAACAATTTTATACCATAAAAAACAAGCTAAAAATCTATTTAGTAAAACAGTACAATAATATTTCAAATCGAACGAAACGAACGAAACGGTGAGCGCTTTTTACATTTGTCTCTTTCACCCTCTCTCTTTCCCCCTCTCTCTCTCTCTCTCCCTCAGTTCACTAGCTGCCCTCGTAGCACATACCCTACACAGAGTTTAAACAAATAATATTAACTATTTATTGTTCAACATTTGCTTAGTTACACTGTAAATAGCTGCACTCTGCTTCAAATTGTTTCGTTTTGTTTGTTTGGAATTTTTTTTAGTGTATTTAGCTTACTGGAATCTCTATGTGGCACCGCCTCCGCTTAAATCCACAAATATCCTTAAAAAAATATAACTCAGTACACACACACCCACACAAACACACACAGAAACCTATAAATTTTGTATATATTAAAAAAATACTAAAATAAAATACGCCAAACTTAAGAAACATCAGTAAAAAATCAGTAAAATAAAAATAAATGCTAGCTAAAAATATTAGACGCCTACAATTAGTGTCAACTAGTTAGAAACCAGTAAATGCAGTGCGTATTGAGTGAATAAATAAAAATAAAAAAAATACTATCGGCAAAACTATCGCATAGATAAGTTATGCCGTAATAAACGCTTATATAATTAAAACTGCTGCGATAGTTTTACCGATGATTTTTGCAGCGCACTTCAGTGGAAATACTAAAAAATCTACATACATTTATGTACATATATATATATTTTTAGAGCATTAGAATTGAACAAACACAAAAATGCCTAGAAAATCGAAATAAATCTCTAGTTTATTCCACTGCTAACTATTAACAAATTCTTCTTCTATCAATACCCATAAAATTAAAAACATTAAAAAAATAGATGGGGTCGCGGCCCTCGGAGCGGTACTTCAACAGGTCAGCATCCCACCATTATCGACTATCGGACGGGATACATAAGGTCCCATCTTCGTTCACCCTCTGGCCGTGTGAGATGACTGATCTATCGCCAACTGCAACGGCTGGGTTTCTGCATGGCAGTGCCACCAACGCACACCACCACCACCATCACCACCATCAGCTGTTCCAGCACCACAAACAGCAGCAACAACAACAGCATTTGCAACGACAACACTCGCACACCTCACTCACCATGATCCATCGGCAGAGCAGTAGCCACAGTGTTCATGGCAGTCGTCGTGGCAGCGGTGGCATACGTGCCCCGCCCACCGGCACCGGACGACTCTTCTCCTACTTCGGCAATGAGCACGAACACGAGCACGATCGCAAGAAATCGGAGACATCGTTCTTTAACTTGGGTTTCCGACGCAAATCCACAGTGGTTTACTATGCGCCCACAGAGTAGAGCTTCCCTAGGAGGTAGGCGTTAAACGGTAGGCGTGGCCACGCCCCCCAAATATCAAGCAACTAACAATCAGGCACTGTAGCAAAGCAGTTCATAAGTTTAACTATATATCAGCTATATAGCTTAGTGGCTAAGTCAATGATCGTCGTTGTTGTTGTGAGAGTTAAATAAATACACACACAATCACACACTCACTCACACACACACTCGCACACACATGCAGTTCGAATTTTGCTCAAATATTCAATAATTAATTAACGCTACAAATACAAAGTTTACTTAAATAAAATCACAATATAACCATGTCGAAACCCGAGCACACTCAGACCACAACCAGAAGCTATGATAGAGCTCAAAACAAACCCAAAAAATACCAGAATGAAATAATAAAAATGTTTAAAAATTAACAACTAAAAAATAAATAAATTAAATGAGATATCGAAGCCAATTGTTTTTAGCAATTATATACATTTAAAATTAAAAACTAAACAATTAACAATTATATACCAAAATATTTTAAAAATAAACCGACACTGCGGCACATTTTGTTTTAAGTGAATCTAAAATCGTTAAAAATATAAAATAAAAAAACAACCGTTCAGAAGTTTAGATATTAAGAACTGTAAGAGATATTGGTCATAGGCATCACCCTAAATTTTAGATACACCTAGCCGATAAGCTCATTTTATAGTTATTAGTGATGAGATCCAGATATACATTGTATTAAGATATATACTACATATATCGAATTGTTTTAAAACTCTGGCTTTTGTTAATGTTAAAAATGTGTGCGTGTTGATTTGTTTAGTTTAAAGCAATGAAACTTAGCTAAATGTTGTGTATAAATTATTAATTATTATTGATTGTTGATCGATCCTGTTGTATTATTGAGTCACTGATTGAATCCATGCAGTCGACTCACAGGCTATTCAATGACTGATTCATTCGATTTTCGATTGATCAATCATGCTCGAATCATTGCAAATCGATCGGTTCGTAATTGTATTGAAATTGTGTAGCCACATCCAATAATTGATTTGTGATAGTTTTTAATGATGATGTTTGTAAACCAAATTCTGTATTTAGAAAATAAAAAAAATAAGAAAACTCTACAAAAAAAGAAGACTTGAAATTGATATGGTAAGATGACGTGTGATCCAAGGGATACTCGAACTAGAACATGCGGAAAACTATTCAAAAAATAATTAAAATTTATTTAATAAATTTACTTAATATACAAAGTATGATGTGATATAGTATGATATGTATAGTAGTCCGATCCAGATCAAACTTGTTTAGGATAGTATAAGGGAGATATATATTGTATATATAAGAGTTTTGTTCCGATCTACAAACTAATACTACATGACTTCATACATATTTCCTATTTTCGACCGGTTTTATTCTACTGTATATGTATATACTTTCTAGGGTCGATAATACAGTAGAATCCGGTTATAACGACATTCAAGATTTTACGTCGTTATAGCCGGTAGACGGTTTAACCTAAAGGAGACAAACGGAGACCAAGGGAAGGGGACCAACCAAGTCATCGAATTTTCGGACGGACGCTTTAAGCGAAGTCGGTATAACCGGATTCTGTATATATACTTTCTAGCGTCGTAAACGCTTCCAACTATCAGTTATGCACATTTAGCATCTGCATTCTTTTCAACTACGGAATCTTTACAAAACTTCGCACTGAGTCGCCTACATTTATCACTTTACCCACACCTTCAGCCAGTGCCATCTAGTTGGCCGTGTGAAATTTGCCCGGCTTAACGAAATATGTCAGCATAATAGCCACAACGTTTTCTCAGTACAAAAACATCTCTCATTCAAATTGAAACCCTTCCAAAATTTGTTAAAATTCTAAAAGGATCAAAAATAAATCAAAGTTCGAATTAACGATTTATTCTTCATATTTCGCGGATAGCTTGGGCCGATCGCAACTAAATCGTATCAGTTCAGCCGTGCATACAACTACCGCGATATAAGAGAAACGTGGCGCCCAACGACAAACGGGCGGCAACTAACATATTTGGTTTTTCAAAGTTCTTGTGTTTTGTTTGTCTTTTGTTTTCTATCAAAAAATAAAAAAAACCAACCATACAGCTGGACGAAATTGTTTGCGATCCCAATATGAATAAATTTGGTAAGTTTTTAAATACAGTTTTACAATCATTTTATTGGAACAATTAACTGTTGTTGTGTGTAGAAAAAGATTCATTCAATTTAAGCTTAAAAATAGTGTGGTTATTCGAAAGATATTCGTTTTGTCAAGGCACTTAAAATATTTATAAAAAAGAGATTACATAATACAAAAATGAGAGACAATATTCATTATACTTATTGGACGGACTTACGATTTAGTCTTCTATAAAGTTTCCGATTTGCATATACAAAAGTTGTGTATATTTTTAAGGCACACAATTGTCGTTTTTAACTGTTTTTTTGTACTGTCCTACAAACTGATATGTTTCAAAGTTTCAATGGAGTAATATGAGAGGCAACCACTTGAATGTGTTCCCGCTGTGTTGGCTTGAATCTTCAGCCGGCAACGGCACAAATTGAAATGGAGGAGTCGCCCAAGAGCACAGCGGTCGTCACTGCCCATTCTGTCCGTTTTGCCCATTGATATGACGATGAAAAATGTGTGAAAATAATTTTTTTTTTTTGCTTTTTGGCTATACCGCTACCTCTACCTCTCTCTGACCATATCATTTTTTAATGAAAATCAAAAAAATGCTGGCAGTTGCCCTGGCAGGAGACCAAACCAAACCAAAGTAAAACCAAGACCAAGTGGCTGATAAACTGGTTCCCCTGTCGCGCATAGAAAAAGTTCTCAGGGTATATAGATAATAAAAATTCAAGCGCATATGATAATCAAGGCGCAACATAAAAAAAATGAAATGAAAAAAAGACAACAGCCGAAAAAAATAAGAGAAACGACGGCATATTTAATTCAGGCACAAAAAAGCAGTAGCCAATGGACCATCGGACCCCGCAAAGACGACGATTTAATATAAGAAAAACACTAGGTCCACGGCAGGAAAGGTGTGTGTGTGCGGCACAAACAACCCTCTATGGGCGAGGATGGGTGTAGGTACTACGGTTCCTAACTGGGTTTTGATGTTAACAGGTTTGAGATCGCTCTTTTGCTCTCTCACTACACGCACACACAGCTGTGCATCTTCACGGACATTAGCAAAAGGAGCACAATCGAAAGCGGCAGCAGCAGCAGCAGCGACAAGAAATGCGGCAAAAGTTTCGCAGCAAAGCAGCAGCGACGACGCTTCCGTAATCTGAGCACAGTAGGCGCGGCTGTTTGCGCTTTTCTGCTGTCGCTGCTGCCGCTGCTACTGCTGCCTCTACCGCTACTGCTTCTGCCGCTTTTGATAGAAATGACAAATAACCAGATTCATTGTAATAGATTATGTCTACAACTTAATCGCCTTGCAGATAAATGATGACAATGTTCGGAGAGCACACAGCATACAGACTGGACTTGGTTTTTTTCCTTTTCCTTCTTTTTTTTTGTGCTATTTTTTTGGGTTTTGGTTTGGTTTGCTTGGGCAACAACTGCGCGTTTTGTTTTGGGTGTCAATTTTGTGTCTTTCAGTTTGCTGTTGCTTTGTCAGTTTTGTCTTTTTTTGTTCTATATAGTTACGTTTTTTTTGCTTTGCTTATTTATCGAATGTTGAGTGTTTTTTGTGAGCTGCTATTGGAGGGAATTTGTTTAAGATATTTGGCTTATGGACGGTGCTTAACTAAAGCGATAAACTAGCGTTATAGTAAGGCCAAACAATGAGATGACCAAACCCAATGCTGATTGCAAACCAGCTGCTCCAGCCAAACGGCATTTGAACATATCATAACGTGTCTCCTTATCGGCCACAATGTTCTGATATTCAGCCTCAACCAGTTGGCCATCATAGTAGGTGATTAAATCCTCAAAAGGATATTCGTAGCCCTGCAGACACTCGCATTTATAGCCACCAGTTTCATAGCCACGTCCCATAATCGGCACACACTGTAAATAGTTTTGGTTTAAATGAGTTTATTAGGAAATTTAATAATTTACTCACATAGGAAGTCTTCTGATCGCACTTGTGCGTGTTCTTGAAAGCATTTGGCGTGTAATACCAATCCGGGCACTGATTAATGTCCAACTGGAGCATATCCATGGATACGGCAACCACACCCCTGAAACACACAAGTCAACAAATTAGTCAATTTAATTGCTTAAATCTGCATAACAAAGCAGAGTCACAAGTCATAAGTTAGGCCATGTCAACACTTGAAAATTAGACAATCAAATAATAGAAACTACAAAACATCATAAAAATTTGCATGAGAATAAAATGTGCGAATGGGACTGGCCCCTAAAAATACAAATAATAAAATATAAAAAGGGGTGATCTAGTAGGCCCGTGACAGACTCGATCCCAACCGGATACGCAAAGGACCGGGCCCAAACCAGCTCTAAATGATTGTATCTTTTTATAGTCCTTGTCCCCCTTTTGTACTCACTTGAATTCCAGTTTGACTTTAAGGCTATCCCAGCCAAAGAAGGGCGCCGCATAGGTCACCAGCCACTTTTTCACATAACCATCACAATCAAATTGTGGTTGTGTCCAGAATCCATGTTTCATGTTTGCCGCCCTATATGAGTTTGGATAATGCTCATACTTTTGCTGGTATTCACCTGTCTCATTGTGTCGTATTTTGATTTTCAAATAAAACGTTTCAAGATCATCAAAATTGGTATTCCAACGTTGTTTCAAAAACTTGAAGTACTTCTTTTCGGTATACAACTCGTGAGTTTTATTCAAACGCGCCAGATCCTCCACCTTGAACTTGCGTGTATTCAGCTCGGTTTTATAGGCATAGGGTGCAAAATAGGTGCGATTTGTGAACTTATTGCGCTCCCAGAGCGTCGATGCGGACCAGACTTTGCTGTCACCCATCAATATGGCCAGAGTTTCGCCAATCATCTGATCCTCGGTCAATGGCTTGTCTGCCACACGCTTGCCGGAGTAGACCTCATTGGGATCCGATATCTGAAAATAGATTCAGGCGATTGTTGGGGATTCTTTAGAGTTATTTCCCCCAAATTCTACCACCACTACGTATAGCTTAAGCATTATACATATTTCCCTGTGTGTGTGTGGCATTTAATGAAGACGACGCCTTGTGGCGAACCCGTTTTTCGTGTCCTAATGAATTTAGCATTTTGGTAATGGTTTGACACTGAATATTTAATTCATGAAACCAAGCAGAGGAACTGGCATTGCAGGAAATTCGAGGAAGTTGAATTACGCGTGGAAAATTATAATTTACACTTGAGAAGTTTTCAAGAGCCTTCTGTTCGACGTCGAAGGCTCCTTAATAGGTGTCGGGTTTATCAATTATTGCTCTTCATTTAGCGTGAAGTTCAACTCGATGGGAAACTTTATTTTAAGCTTTATTCTGCTTACCTGTAAAAAGGCGCTAATAAAGTTGGCCAGACGCACAGCCATTTTGGCTTCGTTTTCAAATTGTTCCTTGGCTCCAGAGCTAACATCGCCGCGTAAAATCAAATCTTGTGGATGGAAGCTGGCAAACAATTTATTAGTTAGTAAATTCCTTTTTAAAAATCCCCTTTTCTTACTTTTTGCATGTGCGATAGTTAACGCCGTGTATGTACTTCAAAACCTGATCAATATTTATATGCTGTGCGTGCAGAGATCTCGAGCCGGTTGTATAGTTGCGATAAACTGGATGCATATCCAAGTACTTTTCACGTATGTGATACGGTGCCTTCTCCCAGGTAATCGGCAACTTTTGTATCCCTGAGGATGTTAACATATATTTAAAAGCTGTTCTTAAATCGGTTTAGTTTCTGTTAACTTACAGCCAATTTTGAGACAGTCGTATTCATTGTAGTATTGCTCTGCCGAGGCGCGTTCCACAATCTCGCCCAAGTAGGGACGCCGCACCACATTGGGCAGTCGAAAGCCTGGCTTACAGCGACACTGATAGCCACCGCGTCTAAAGCCCCAGCCATGTAACGGTTCGCACTCTGTTGTTTCCTTTTTGCAACGCGCCGTGTCCGCAAAGTGATTGGGTCCTTTGTTGCCCTCGCCCAGCGGACACTGATTGATGTCTATGCGCTCAAAGTCCATTTCCAGCACCGAGACGGCAGTGTATCTAAAGAATAAGTTATTGTGGATTAGAGGTTTTAGCAGTACTGGGGAGGGTTGTCAATGGTATTTTAATATACTAATTACACCAGAAATTAGCCAAATTTGAAGAGGAAAACTGAGCAATGTTAATAACTAGCATTTAAATTAAATTTGCACTATTTTTCTAAATAGTAGCCTAAATTATGGATAGTTTTAGTCTTTGAATAATTTAAAATAAAATTTGCTTGATTTCTGATTAAATTATCGTTGCTATAAAGCCGATAATCGTACAAACTATTCATTGGTTAATTAACATCAACTTCAAATACTTTAATTACTTTTCACTTGAATTTAGTGTTTCTAGGAAACGTGTTTTGGAACACCCTGTATTTCAGTTCTTTCCCAAAGTATTTTCTTTTGGTATTTTTTGACAACTTGCTACTCACTTGGGGTATTCAATATGTCGGAACTGGGTGTGTCTGGGATAGATATCGGCTATGGGTACTACAGCAGCCACAAGCCACTTGTTGGAGCGTCCACAGTCGAAATAGGGGCGTGTTAGCTTAATTGGTCCGGGATTTTCTTCAGAGCCAGGCGGACCATGGAATGTATAGGTTTCATTTGTATTATTCGCGTAGCGTATTTCCACCTGATAGGTAATCTTCGTGTCGTGACGACCCGCCACATTGTCCGGCAACCAGGCGCGATACCATTCATTGATTTTATACAAATCATGTGTGTAATCCTTGGATATGGTGTCTGGATGATGTGCGCCCAAGTCTTGAACATCGAAGGTATTCCATGTGGAAATCTTTTGCAAATGAATGGGATCATTGAAATCATCCTGACGGAAGGTGCGTGGTCCAAAGCGTGGGAAGGTCTTGTTGAAGAAGCCACGATACGATGACGAGTACGAGCTGTTGGGCGAGAAGTATATGGCAGAGGCGTTGATGCTGGGATTGGCTGAGACATCGGCCACCGTAGAGAGGAAATAGTACATCATGCCGGGATCGTAGGTGTCATTGATTGCGGGACGTATGAAACGCGACTGGAGTATGTAACTCCAGAAGAAACTACGACTCAACGCCATGTTTTGCAGATGCAGCAACGCCGTACGATTCGGGAATACGGGATTCACATTCACCTCCTTGATGTCCGGTTTGTGGGAGACTGCGTCCATGGGCATAAACAAGTCCGCATGGTGCTGAATCGGGCAGTTATCCGCGTTTACTTTATCAAATTGTATTTTGATCTCGTCGAAGGAGTCCCGCACTTGCCACTCATGCTGAGCGAACACGCCCACGATGAGCACCAGCACAAACAGCAAATAGCTGCGCCCCAAAATTGTTGACGGCACAAACGGAAACATGTTTGTGTGTGTAAAGTTGTTTGTTTTCGGTGTTGTGTTGCCGCCTGCCTCCTGGGCAGCTAATCAATAGGTTTGCAACACTTTTTAACTCAACAAAACGAAACTAAATTAAACTAAGAAAAACAATTAGAACAAACGCAGCCACATGCAACGCGATTAGTAATACAAATGATGCTTTGCACTTGTTGGAACTACGCCCTCAAAATCAACAGTGTTGCAAGCTGATGTGTTTACGTTATATCGATATATCGATAGCATGGCATTCAGCACGACAGGTAGTGTTGTAAAGTGCGGGCGTGCGTGTTGGCGGTTCAATTAGTTCGCACATCGATGAATTGAACCAGTTCCAATAAATAACTCGGGCTTGAAAAAGTTTAAATTTGAAACAATATAATTATTTTCATTTATTTAAACCGTTTAATGCCATATAAACATAAAGTAATAATGATTTTGTTGCTCGTTAATATTAAGTGCTGTAATTTATAGTGGTTATAAAAAGTTCGCGGCAATTAAAATAACACGCGCGCAATTCACCGTTAGAACTTGCCTACCCCACCCCTTCCTTCTGGAATTTTCTACAATTGCATTTTTGTGTAATTAAAACTAAATGTTTGCATATTCCCGCCCCCCTCAAACCGTGATCATCTCATGTATAATAATAATCGTGCACATATCGCAATATGCATTTGACACTAGATTTATTATAGCACCGCATGTGCCAGAAAATGGGCTGCAGTGAAATATTTTGGGTGGCTGCCAATAATGAAGGCAATGCCCTATGGAATAACATCATAGATCGGCATTGATATTGCTGATTGCATTATTCACGTAGCGCGCTATAAAACGGTAACCGCATCGAGGTCAACATACACATCTACATAAACATGTATAAAAATATATATTTTTGGTAAGTTCAACTGTCGCGAACCGCAGCCATTTCCTGGCTGCTCCTATCACTGTCAATCTGTTGTGTGTGATTGCTGCTGTTCTTGTTGTTGTTCCTCTTCCTTTTTTTCTTGTGTGTCGCCACCTGCGCTAAATGACACGAATTAGCGAATGAACAACTCGCTGCAGTGTCCCTTGCTCATATAGCCCTCCCTCTCCCTCTTACGCTACCATTCCCATTTGAGTAAACTTTTGGCACTACTCTTGATACTCTTGCAGAGGGTCACTCAGTGTATGTGTGTGTGTATTTATGTAGTGATGTAAAGTAGATAGCGAGATAGCTGTCTTAGAAGTAATGGATTAATCATTCTTTATTAAAAACTTTGCTGAATTAAAATTGCAAGTTAAAAAATGCATTATAATTTATCTGATCTTGGACTCAAATTAAAATCAAATAAATTTCTTAATAAAGCTGAGTTTAAATAACAGATTAAAATAATTTAAACTAAAAAAAAAACTTGCATAGGCCTGGTTAAGAAAAATAAGCTTTGCTTAAACATATTTTTCATTTTGACCTACATTAAATTCTTCCTCAAAAACCAATCTTTATCCATGTTTATCCCACTACCATTTATAACCCATACAGTGTCCTGCAAGTGTATCAAAACTTCAGCTTGTATTTATTTTCTTTGATGCCTGTTTTCTCGTTCAGTCTGACCACTTCACTAGGGTTATTTATTACACCTGTCGTTTTGGTTTTTTTTGTTTTTGTTTTTGTTGCTCCCCCGTTCGTTTTTTACCCAGTTGGATTACAACGCCGATGCTCCGCTGGCCAAAAAAAAAAAAAAAGAGTAGCAAAACTTAAATTTGGCACAAACATAATTTTCAGTTTGTCGACTGACATTTCCGTGCCAGTGTGAGCCGAGTGTGTCGGTGTACGAGTGTGTGTGTGGTAGGCACTGTTTATCCTTGTGGCGCAGCCCGTAATGCAGATAAATCTACGCGACGGCGCTCGCATTGTTTTATTTTGCACGTGGGAATCGACGGCACTGAAAAAGCAACTGCAACTCACTGAAAATGTTGCAGTTATTTCACTCCCTTTATATTTTTTTCTTGTTTTAGTTTTACATTCGCTCCTGTAATTGAATGCTGTTGTTCTTGTTGGTGTTTCGGTTCCTCTTGCCGTGTCCTAAATGCCAACGGCAATTGAGTTTTGCCAAAAAGTTTATTTTGGGGATTTTACGCTATAGTCTAAAAAAAGGGTTGAAGAGCCGGTAGGGAGTGGGCGGGGTTGGAGCGATTTACCAGTTAAGCTCGACGAGATTAAAGTTTCATTTGAAAAAGTGCCAAAGCATTAAATAGTTTTGTACTTTTTTGTTTTTTGGCCCCTAAAGAGGCATCAAATAAAGTTGGCAAACATCCCATCAAAAATACATGATTCCGTCTCATTTCTAGTTATAATCAAATATTTTTAGACTAATGTGTACAGCTTCAAAAATAATTTAAATTTTGATACACACAATCAACGCAATAAAAATGTTTCTTTTTAATTTTTTTATGTTGCTGCTGCTGCAGAATTTTGTGATAATTTTTTTATCAAGCGTCTTTGCGAATTCCTCACCAAAAATAAAAGTATATTATATTTAAATAAACAGTCACACATAAAAAATATTGCGCATTCGTTGAAATCTTAGCGCAAGTTCAAAAAACCACAAGCCATAAAAGCAAAGCACAAAAAATAGAAAAAATAAGCGAAAAAATAATCAAAATAAAGAATGCTCTTTTGCATGCTAATAAACAGACATGAGACACAGCGGAGCACAGGGCGTAGACAATAATTTAAACAAAATCAAATGGCAATTGTTAAATACAAAACAACAAGCGAAAAAATCAAAAAAAGAAAGGAAAAAGAAAAAGGATTTTGGACATATGCAAAACACTCGACTCTCGTTGTCTGCGATCTTTCGGATTGCATTTTGGCAATGGTTTTCCAAAACAGAAACTGCTAATGGGGCAGCTGTCTAGCGAAACCGACTACTGAGAGACCGTGTACTTGGTACGTATACTAACTTTGCAAACTTTGGTTGCCAATGCACAGTCCAAGTTCAAGTACAGGGTCTAAAAGTAGTCTAAATTCAAGAGCTGGCTTCTTTACATTATAATGTTAATCGATGTGCAGACAGATCGAGTCACTAGTAAAATTCTATATTCAAATCACATTTTCTTAATTTTCTCAAAAAAATTACCAAAAACTGCACTGCTTTTCTTATACATTCTCCACTGCTGCTTTCATTTTGGCACTACAAAATGACTCTTCTACTACAGGGTCTAACTAAATTTTAGTCACATCAGTTCCAAATTTGGATGCCTTTACGTGCTGGGCGTCAGCATCAGCAATCTCGCCAGCAACAACAACAAGAAGAACAACAGCAGCAGCAACGGCAGCGGCAGCAACAATGCAAAGCACTTCCTTCCCAGTCAGCCAACAGCAAGCAAAAAAATAAAAAATAAAAAAAAACACATACAAGCGGCCTAACACAGTGCAAAATTTTTTATTTTGTCAAGGGTGAATGACCCAGAATCAAAATCCACAACGTTGTCGCTGCCTTGCTGGCTGCCTGGCTGTCTGCGTCTCTCTCATTCGCTTACCCGCTCTCACTCACTTCTCTTCTACTCCGCTGCTCTTGCTTGTCCCGCCGCCTCCTTCTTCGCATGCAGTTGCTGCCCCCCGTTTCCCAAACAC
Source organism: Drosophila acutilabella (assembly GCA_035046005.1). NCBI lineage: Eukaryota > Metazoa > Arthropoda > Insecta > Diptera > Drosophilidae > Drosophila > Drosophila acutilabella. The sequence continues at coordinate 5,093,336 of JAWNOK010000003.1, forward strand.
TCACACGCCCCCCTGCTACGCCCCTGCAAGCGCTCTCTAACAATGTAGTGGCTCGGTCTCGGCCTCGACGATTCGGTTTCGGCTCCTCGGGCTGTTATGATTGCCGTTGCCAGACGATAACCCAAACCAACAGCAACAACAGCGGCAAAAACTGCTGAAAAAAAGCTGAAAATGAAAATGCGAATTTGAACATTTTTGCAGCATTGCACACGCGACTCTCGCGCGCTTGTTCTCAGCCAGACAGTCTGTGAGATACAGCTCCACAGCCAGAGCAAACGACTACAGCTACAAGATACAGATACAAATACAGCTAGCAGATATCAGCTACAAATGCAGACGCCGTTGGACGCTGCTTTTGACGGTTTTTCTTTCCTTTTTTTTATGGTTTATTGTAAAATGCTGCAAAGAGCGTTAATTGCATTGCTTTATACGCCTTTCTTGGCTGGAAAAAAAGTTTGCCATTGCATCCGTTAGATACTTTTTTTCTTCGTGTTGCGCCAGAATCAATCTTCATTTGTAGAGCAAGAACACGTCGACATATATCAGCATTATGATTATGCCTCTCAACAAAACAACATCCAAAGTAATTTGAGCTGCAGCCAAAAAGCTTTCAACTACACACACACACACACAATGGAGCAATTAAAGTTGACCCAAGTTGCTGTCGCTGCACAGTGGTTAAAAGCTTTGACTTGCACGAACTTTAAGAGCTGAACTCTAATCAAAAGGTTAAACTCTGTTGGATCAATTGTCACCAGGGTAACACAAAACTAATTACAGCCGCATCAAATAGCTTTTGACCCACCGTGCGTGTCGTCGTTGAGGTTTGCTTGTATATATATGAAAAACCTGTCTTATTCATCGTCTCCGTCTGGGCCTGTCACCTAATTTCCGTTTTAAAGAACATGTCCTTTGGCCTGCCAAGTGGCCACTTGAGAGAGTTTTGTATTCTGACATGTGTCCCGTCCCCTATAGAGTGACCTGCCTTCCCCTGACCCCTCACCTGACCTGTAGTTTGCTGCCTGCTGTCCTGGTCGAAAAACTATACGTAGTTTCAAGTCATTGCTAACTTTTATTTGGCTCTCGTAACAACAACCAACGAAGACAGGCAGTAGCAATAAAATAATTTTCTTAGTTCCCTGTAATTTAATAGATTCAGAGGGTTGTCAGGTGCAGTGGTTTAGTAGTAAGTCTTTTATGTGTCCTGTACATATTAAGCTTAGTGCTTGCTGCATCTATTTGAGATCGCGCAGGGCTGCCTTTAGTCCGGTCTACTCGCTTAAAGACTCTTTTACTAGTTTTGTAATTCAATTGTAGTCCTTGTCGCATATGGCATTTGTCGTAGTCGTTGTCGTTTGTCGGTTGTTGCAGTTTCTTCTGACCAACCTGGCCACAGTTCTGCAGGCAAGAATATTCTACATAACAACGTTGTGCCCGACTGAGCTCAAGAGTTATCCTGCTGCCTGTTCGAGGACCTACGACAATAGCACAAAAAATAAAAACGCTGCCGAGTGCCCAGAGCATAAAAGAAATGACCCAAGAAGCAGCAACAAACTGAGCACACACCGCACAGCGCTCTCAATACCCCGCAAAACGTTTCTATCCGCAACAATTTTAGCAAATTGCGACCAGTTCATGGATAGCAAAAGAAATAGGGATTGAGTAGTAATAGGAATAGGAAAAGGGTTGTGTATTGGGATAGGAAAAAGTATAGGATTTGGTGTAGGAATTGGCATATAGGCACTGCCTCACATTGTTTGACTTTTTCTTCAAAAATTACTTCAAGAGGCAAACAATAGTCGATTCTCTTTAAACAAATTGCTTAAAAAAGTCGATTGTGCTATGAATTTTTTGCCTTTTCGGAAATAAATATATCTAGATAGCGCTAAAAGAAGTAAAACTTGTATATCTTTGAATTAGAAGAAAATAGAAATACACTCTTTAATGCAATTAAGCCCTTTTATTAGAAAATTAACCCTTTAATTGTAAAAAGAATTAATGATTTTAAGCTATGAATATGTATTTTTTAAGTTCCTTTAAGGATTATAAATTTACCACTAATTTTCAGACTTTAAAAGAACATTCAAGGGCATAAAATAGCTTCCCTTTTCAACAAAGATTTTTAAGTTCCCACAAGAATTTTATGAAATAATCCTACAATTCTTTAGCACTGCAACTGCCAAGTCTACTTGCACTCACTGCAGTTTGCCTTTTAAGATTTTTTCAAGTTATTTTCCAATTATAGGGATAATTGTTGTGCCTAGTAAAACGCATCCTTCTGCTTATCTCAGATGAGATGCATTCAGTTGCATTCAGTTCCCATGGACAGTTGCGTCCTGTTTTCTGTTGTTTTTTTATACGCCGCTTATCTGGCATGTAATTTATGCGTATTAATTTCATAGCTGGCCTATCCCGCTTCCTGTCTGTCCGTCTTTCCAACTGTCTGGACACAATGGGAAAATGGCGTAAAAAGGATTGGCAAATCCTTGCACGATTCGCTCTGGCGTTGCAACAAAAGATATCGAAAAGGGATTCACAAAACCAAGAAAAATAATAAAAAAATGAGAAGGGAATGCAATGCGAGGATTGCATTGGTTGTGGATACGCGAATAATGGCAATATGAATATAATGCCATTTGGATATGTAAATAAACAAACACGAGCAGCGACTTCAGCAGCAGAAGCAGCAGCAGAAACAGGAGCTAAAGTTTTTATTTTTTTTGAAGGCTGCGTTCTAATTGCTGGCAAAGGACCTGCCCGGCTGGCAGGCATCCTGCTAGGCTTGGACATGCAATTGCATTGCATTTGCCATTGTTTTTTGCACAGCATTCGTTTATTTTTTATTTATTTCTTGTAGTTAAGGGTTGAGTTTCAAGTTCTGCCTGCGTCGGGGTTATCGCACGATTACAAAAGATTTCCTCTGGTCAACGAAATAATTTGAATGCAGCGGAAGTTGCCAGCCAGCAAAAAGAGCTGAAAGACTCTAAACTTGAGCTGCTCAAGTCGTAGAGTCGTCGAGGTAGCGCTGCAGTTTCGCTGCTAGTTTCATCATCATCAGCTGAAGTACAACTTAACTTTTTTATCTATGAGATACTCGTTGGCAGCAGCTGTTGTTTGTGTTGCATGCAACAGGGGGAAAGCAAAAGCACTCAAAGATATTCATCAGTCGAGTGCTAGACTCGGTGCTGCACTCCTTGGCAGAAATCGAAGTCATATATCAGCGATATCCTGCATGACAAAAGGATAACAAGAGCATCCCTTTAACCCGCTCTCTCTCTGTCTCTCTCTCTGCTGCGACCTTCGATGCTGTCATTGAACCCAAACACACACACATGCACACACTCCTGGCGAGTGCAGGGAAAAACCATTGCACTTATTATGTACTCATTATGTGCTCATTATGTGCACATAATGTACCTCGAGGCACTTCAAAGCACCGCACGGCAGTTTTCTTATGCTTTTTTTTTTTTTTGTTTTAACATAAGCACATTCAGTTATACACACTAGCACACACACACACACACCCTCACCGTACTGACCTATTCCTCTGAAAATGTTGTATGGGTTGGCTGCACAAATGGCAAAAAGTAAATAGCACAAAGCGATTTTTTTCTCCTTTTTTATTTTGCATTTCAAACCAACTCATGTGTAAACATATTTAAAGTTTATGTTTCTCTGCCCCAAAGGGTTGTAGTAGTGCTGCGGGGAAAGCGCTATAGGAAGTGGGATAACAATGCAGCTGCCTTTGGAGATCTTGGATTAAATGGCATGCTAGATTAAAAGGAATATAGCTCTGGGTAGTACAGCTATCCAACTAGCACTTTAAGGCTCTCTTGCTGATTAGAAATAAAGAGGTTAGAGCTCATTATGTTTGCCCTAAAGAAAACTTTGTGTATGCTAAAAAGGCAAGCTTAAACTTGGCTAAAAAGACTTCATGTTGACTGTCTTCTTGTGTTTCTTTAAAGCTCAGCTTTGATAGCGTATTTATTTATAATAAAATGTCGGGAAAGGTCAAGTCGTTATGGTTCAGTAGCTAATTATAGACTAAACCTTTAGCTTAAACCTTCTTTCTAAATTTCGCGCGTTTTTATGTCAGAACTGTACCCAAATGGAGCCCAAGACTATCAGAGTTTGGCTCTAAAATTTCATGGCTGCCAAAGTGCATTATAATGCAATCGAGTGCAACTGATTTCGCTGCAGCAGGCAAATATGATCCCTTTCAGGGGCAGGCAAAGGAGCACAGTGGATCGGAATGAGGATTATGGGCAAATGAGTGAACTTGCTGCTTATTCTTAACTTAATTTTATCGTCTGCTGCTGTGGCAAGTTAACAAATTGGTTTAACACCTTATTAAGGGCTACATGCGAGAGGGTTTTTGGTAATCGATATTTGCGGGGCTACAGCAAGCGAAAGGGTGTTGCGGGCGGTGAGGGTTAAGGGGCGTGTTCAGGTATTGAATGTATTTGTAATTAAAAAAGGAGTTGGATTACAGAATATAGCACAACAAGGAAAAAAAACAAGAAAAAAATATAAAAAAAACAAACAGGACAAACTTCTGCTTCTTCTGCTGGGGCTTTTCACTTAACACACAAGTGAAGCAGAGGAAGAAGAAGCAGCAGAGGTAGAAGAAGAAGCAACCAAGTCGAGCAGCACACGCTACGTCTTCGCGACGCAATCGTCCTCTTAAAATGCACTTTAAATGGCAGTTTCCGGTCACACACACACCGACACACCGGCACACACACGCTCATGCATAGAAATGTATGAGCATAATAAAAAATACAATGCGAAACGTTAAGTAAAAGCTAAAAGGAGTCGCGCTGTGCCAGGAGCAGCAATGCACCGCTTGGTACATACTGTACCCACACAAATACACGTACATGCCCATACATGCACAAACATGCATGTACACGTACATAAACACGCGCTGTCATGTATGCCATTTAACTTTGTTCTCGTCCTTCTTCATGAATAAAGTTGCATCAAGCACTTTTTATAGGCCTACCCTTTTGTATGTGTTCAAGAGAGTGTGTGTCTGTGTGTGAGTACGCGTATGTGTGTGTGTGTGTGTGTGTGTGTTGCATTAATGCAACGCATGCAATTGTGTCTAGGCAGAGTTATGCCTTCAATGCGAACTGCAGTTTTTGTAAACGACGATCATCCAACGTCCGAGTTGGCCAGAACTTTAAACTCTTAAACATACCCTGTAATTTAGGTGTATAAAGAAGGATGTGCCGTTAGCTTAACTCTATAATAAATTAATAAAAATGTAATAATTTAATAATATGATCAGATTTTCAAATAATTGACTAGTTAAGAGATTGAAAGTATTACAAAATTATTGATTTTTAAAGAAACTACTAAGCTTAGCTATTTAGAGGGTATTTTCTACTTTGACTTAATGTTTTTTAATCAATTTTAGGCGGAGTTTCGTTTAATTTCTTCCACATAATATTTATTAATATATTTATTTTACTTACAGGGTATATGCTACCCTTCAGTTACTTACCTATCTTAATTATTCAATGTATTTTTATTTTCTACTTACAGTTGCGCACAACATTGCCCGGGGCACTTATCGGCCCTACAACTCCGAGTCGTATACCTCGCGGGCCAACTCCATGGGTCAACATGGCGGTAAGTGGAGTAATTCAATTAATTAATTCTGGTACCAAAAGGGGTTGGGGATGAAGGGGGTTTTCCACATCTTAAACCAAACTTTCGGTTGAATGCAATTTTCCACACACTTCAACGAAATTGCCTCTGACCTGAAAACTTCAGCAAAGTCACTTCACAGCACAACAAAAAGATACTTACTAGCATGTGTGTGTGTTTGTGTGTGTGATGAAGAAAAAAAGCCAGTCTTTGGTTGCGGAAATGTTTTTATTAGTTAGCTCACCTTAGCTCTTGCATCCGTCTGCACAATTTGAGGTTAGGTGATGTCTGCTGTCGGCGGCACTTCAAGGACTTTTGCTTACCGCAGCTCCAAGAGAGCGAGAGTGGTTGAAGAGTGGGGGGAGTGGAGAGGCGGTATGCGCTGCTCTGCCCATCTGGAGTCAGTTTTTCCTCAACTCTTGTCTTCTCAATTGCAGACACGACATCTCCAAGCGCAGCTGTAAGTTGTTCTTCATCAAGTTCCTTGCACTCCCTGTGATACTCTTGGTCCAGAGTGTAGTGGGGTGTTATAAGCTTGTAGTAGCAGGCAGTGCGCATCTTACAGACACTTTTGTTTATAAATTGCAGTGTCTAAAGTATCTCACTGTCTAGCAGACTCATTTGTAGCCTATTTTGCTATATAATTTATCTTTCCTTGAGCTCCTTAGTCTTCCTAGCCCGCTAACTTTAAACAAGTTAGGCAACTAAAAGTTTATAGCAACTACAATTTTTTGGGATACAAGTTTTTAAAGTCAAATGTTTCATGATTTTGCTACTTAGCTGCCTCAAGGTCGGTCTTAGAAGTTTGGTAGAATCATTATGTGTGTAATGACTTATATAAGATGCCATTTTCCGTGGAAGAAACCTTTAGATTGATTAAAATAGTTTCTCTTTGTACTTCACTCTGTATAAATCATTTTTATTCATTTTATTTAATTTGTATATTTTCTTATTTATATTTTAATACTTCTTGCTACAAAGTAAAGTATTTCACTGTCCTTCTCACTCACCAGTAGCCTGTCTCAGCTCTGTGTTTTTATACTGTTGCACAGTGGATGTTGGTGTAGGTCCAGCCGGTTCCACATGCATGTAGACCACATGCCCACATTTCGCACCGACTGCGTTTACATAATGCAAAAACATGTATACATAAACATGTATATTATTTTATATATATATTTAATATATGTATGTAAAGTATACACATGCTCTTCACGCCTTTCGGCACATGAACCTTCCCTCTCTTAACCTCCCTGTCACTCTGCCTTGTCAGCACCTTTTTTTTCGACTGTTGCCACTGCAGAATTAATGGGTTAAGTAAATAGCTATGTAATATGCTGCAGTGCCCCGTTCCAGGTATGATGATTTGGGGTGGCAACACCAGGAATGAAGGAGAGGGGCAGTTGGGAGAGGTGGCAACGCTTGGCTGCCAATGCCACCGGTTGTCGCTTGTCGGTTGCCTCTTGAGGCCCCTTGAAAACGCTTTACGCCTCACGTTTCTGCCAAGTGATGATAATGTAAATAGCATACACTTAAGAGTCTATGCAAATGCAGGCAAGAACTCGTATTAATGAACGCCATGGCATTAATGCGTAAAGCTTTAAACTACCCTCGTTTTTTGTGCTGTAATAAAATATTTATTAAATTAATAACTTAATGAAAAGAAAAGTTATGTGAAGGGTTTAGTTTTCTTGGGACTTTAGAGTAGGTACATTAAACTATCTCTAATGCAAGCTTAAAATATTATGCTTTATATATTTCTATGGATTACTGTCCTCTTTTTTTAGGGCATCTTGTTTTTACTTTCCGTTAAAAAATCTTTCCCCAATTGAAAGCCTTGCAAATCTAGCTTCAAAACGGCTGTTCCCTCTGCGCATTTCAGCGCCGCTTTTGAAGCTGCCACAGCTGCAACTTGCAACCTGCCACTGATTGGTGTGGCACCTTACTTTTTTTTATTTTTTTGGTTTATTTTTCGTGAATGTAGGTGAAACAATTCCCATTGAAAACGCTCATTGCATTTTAACTACGAGTGTGTAATGCCCGTATAAGCAAAAACAAAAACAACTAGTTGGAGTGGCGACAGTCTCTAAGTAAGCTCGACGGTTGTAGACCCTGTGCAGTGTTAGTTAAATGTAGTAAGTTGGCTTACCTTAAATTTATTTAACAAAACACGATTTTCATATGAATTTAGTTATGATTGAAACTTTTTAATGATTCTGCATTTGCTTGCTCCACTGTTTATTTACTCACAACTTAGTATAACCTCTGCACTGCTTAAGCGCAGGGTCTTTGAAGTAAAAAGTGGTTCAACTAAATGTGAATTTCGCTGTCGTCGCCATGTGCGCTGAGAATTTTGCAGAGATTGCGTTTCAATGAGCTTCCTTCTCCCCTGTGAGTGAGTCCGTGTGTCTGTCTGTGTGTGTGTGTGTGTCAAGCTGCACCATGTGCAAGCTGCATTTGCAACAACGCGGTGCAGCCTCTGTGGTCGTTGCTGTTGTTGTTGTTGTTGCAACAACATGCTTCGTTATGTTAAGGGTTCGCGTTTTGTTGAAGAAAAACAAAAGTAGGCCAAGTTAAAATTGATTTAATGCGTTGATTGTTGCAGCTGCAATGTGTCGCCCCCTGTCTCCGTGTGTGTGTTAGTATGTGTGTGGATTTGTGTTGATCTCGCAGCTGTGGCACAAATCTTAATCTTGATCACAATATAGTGCGTGAGATTTGTACACGCGGGCGTATGCGTAATTTGTGCCTGAGGCAGCTTCATACACGCACAGTGGTACACAGCGCATTGACCCAGGACTCACACACAGACAGACACATACACAGTGCCTAGAAAAAGTTCGTTAAAAATAATTGCCAACCCTTAAGCGTCAAGTCGCGTGTGAGAAAAACGGAAAAGCAACTTGAAAAACAGTTTTCTCCAGCGCTGCTTTTGCTCTGCATTTCCGCTCCTTTCAATGCTGTCAAGTGGACAACTTTGAGGGCTAATTGGGTAAAGGGAAGAAAGGAGATATACTGTTCACTTTCCGGCTTTCTAGATCGAAACGAAAGTCAATCAAAAAAATTAATAAAATAAAGAAGTTTGCCACACAACGTCGCATCCATTGTATTTTAACACCTTCATCCAATTTTCGCTTATTCTAGTCCACTCTCTGCTGCTGCTTCTCTCTGCTGATCCTTTTTTTTACCTTAGCTTGGCTTTTTGGAACGCTGTCAGTTGCTCGAGGCTTAATTTATGGTCTTTGGGCCATTTTTTCTTGCTTACATTTGCGCATCATTTTATTTTCCAAAAAAGTGACGACAAAACATTCCACAATATGACAAAAACAACACACAAGCAGCAGTTAAAATAATACGCTGCTGAAAAAATTATAGAAGAATACAAAATCCTTTTTTTTTTCAAGGAAATAAAATAAAATATAAGTAAAAAACGCCATCGACAATTTAGATAAATTTTCCCACCAGCGTTTTTGGGCATAAAAACAAAGCGGACCTCGAGGTCCGTCCACCCCATATATGCGAGGGGTGCTGGGTCGCCTCCCTTAACCTTCTGGTCAGCCTAGAGAGGGTTGTCTCCTTACTTCTGTTTTTTGTTTTTTTTTTGGGTGCATCCGTTCCTTTTACAATAATCACACTCTACGCTCGATATCAAATGATAAACTCCAACTGAACTGCAGCTTGTCTGCTCTGTCTCGCATCAACTCGTGTTCTCTTTCTCGCGCTCTGTGTGTGCAGAACGGCTCAGTGACGGCTCGGCGCATCCTTCAGGTACAACTTACTCATATATCACAAAAGGATATCGCAGCGATTTCTGTGTGTGCTTTTCTGCTTAGCTTTTCTACTTTGTCTTGTCTGGTCAGTATGTGCTCCTGTCTCCTGTCTCCTGTCTTCTATCTCCTGCCTCGAAGGTGACACCGTGGCGCACACACAATGGACAAGGCAACTGCTAAAAAAATGTATATTAAAATACGCAAATACCAAAAAAAAAATAAATGTACAAAAAATTAGAACCAGTAGCAAATGTGTACACAGAAAGAAATCAAAGAGAAAAAAAATCAAATCGTAAAAAACGGAATTTTATTTGTTGCTCTCTGCATTAAAAATGCAAATGTCGCATTGAGTTTCTTTCTGCTTCTTCTTCACCTTTTGGTACTGTTAACCCAGCCACTTCCTGTGCTCTTAAGATTTTGGGTAAACAATCTGAATCCGCATACGAACCTGAATGAACCTAAACTCTGCCTCGATCGTCACTAACTCGCATTCAAATTGATTGCTTAGCACAGTTTTTCCTATCTTACACCATAAAAAATAGGAAGCAAGAAGAGGTAAAGGGTTTCCGGGTTCAAGTCCTTCATTCGCTTGACTTGTATTTGGCTCGTTTTAACTAATGAGCTTAACTGATTTCGAAGCCATTAAATAACTTCATAAGCTTCATTATTTTGATTAGTAAAAATAGAAAAAAATATTTATTAAGTTTTTTAGATCACAGAAAAATTCAATAGCTTTTAAAACATTTTCAAAAATATTTAAAATATTTTATTTGAAATATTATAAATTTAATTTAATTTAATTTTTTTTTTTTATAATAGCTATGGCTATTTTTTACTTAGTTCCATTTTGTATTTTTAATCTAAATTTTGTTCATATTTTCTCCTGCAACCCACAATGATCCTTTGTTGAGAAACTTAGCCAAATTGGCTTTTCCTTAACTCTACTTAGATTATAAAATATACGTTTTTTTTTAAATATTTTTTAATATTTTTTTAAGTCATTCATTAAGTTATAAATACTTTATTAGAGCTTTTTGGCACATAAACTCCAAAGCTCCTTGAAGGACCTGCTCCATTCTCTTTTTGTTTTCCTTTACGATCTACAAACTTTTTGAGCCTTATGACAGCGTTAAAAAGCTCGAGACCAAGAACCACCACCAATACGAACGAAATGAGAACAAGAAGCAGAAGTAGAAGAGGAAGAGCAACTATCATCGGAGTGCTCAATAGATTTTTTGGTCACTGGACAATGTCCATCCTTTTGTGGTTGTCGGAGCCAAGAGGTTCAGGTACATTCGAGTACCTCTACCTACATTCATTTGAATGGAGACAAGTCCATGGGTCCTTTTTTTGCTCGCTTTCGTCCAAGACGGGGTTGAGGACGAGGACGATCTTCAGGCAATCCTTTTGTGTGGCCAAGTGCGCCGATGTCTGCCTTCACCCCTGCTTCTAACCCTACCCCGGCCCTACCCCTATGCCCACCCCTACCCTTAAGTTTGCTTTCTGGTATCTGGGGAATGAAATTAAAAGCACGCAGGATAAAAAAGTTTTTATTATGCGCGGAGCGAGATTTTATTTTATATTTTTTTTTGCTTTTTATATAAAAATATTTGGAACGGACTGCGGTGCAGGGTTGTACCGCTGCAGAGGCACAGCAGTACTTGGGTTGGGGAGGTGAAGGGGGTAAGGTTGGGTTAGGGCCTTGCGCCTTGAATTCTGCCTGCGCTCTCTCTCGGTCTCGATCTCGGCAGAAGAAGTGTTGGATGTCATCTTATTATTTTGAGACCACGACGATGATGATGACCATGCGCCGCGCTGACCAGCCGCTCTCGGGGTTACTATATAGACTTGTCCCCCGGTCAGTTGTTGTAAGCCTCGCACAAAACTGTGGGAATAAAAACAGGATTCAATGCCAATTTTTTTTTGCATTTCATTTCTTATTTTTTATATTCTGTTACTGCGCAAAAATTGCGTTATCGCTACGTTTTTTGATGATGCCTCGGTTTTTTTATGATCATCAACTTTATCCTTGTTTTGCCTATCGGCGTTTCTCTTTTACTCTTGCTTCGTACACGTTCCCCCGCTCTCCAACATGAGTGGGTGTACTTCAGTTGCTCCCCAAGCGACCAGAACTTTTCTGAGATCTAACTATGATAGAGCGCTATTTCAGTACTGATAAGCTGATAAGCTAAAAGTGGAAAAAAGTGAAGGCAAGTTGCGCATGACGGGGCATAATGGGATTACTCATTGAAGGATCTATAATTTGTGCAGTTAATTGGATGATCTCATTGAGCTTTTAAGCTCTCCCTAACGGTCAACGCACCTGCAGTAGCACAGCGCACACAATTGAGTTAGCAGCGTAAAAACACACACACTCGCACACCCAGTGTAAATGAGGTAGACAGAGATGACAGATCTTATCGATGCAATCTCTAGATTCTAGATACGCTTGTCAGTCAGGGACAGACTTGAACTTAATTAAACTTGGACGCCACAAAACTGAAAAGCGAGCGAAGCGAGTGGATCATTAAAACAGATTGCGATAGCCTCAAGCAGAAGCTGAAGCAGAAGAATTGCAGTTAATTGAAATGTTCCTCTAAAGCAGAGAGTGAGTGAGAGCAGGCAGCGCATAGCGACAAAAACGCAACGCCAAACTGAGGGGTCAATTCCGAAGTAACAAAAAATACACAAATTGTCTGCGTCGTATGTGTGTGTGTGTATAGGTATGTAGAAATAAAAAATGCCAATAGTCTATTGCAAAAAAAAGTGCTAGAGATGCCAAGAGAGACAGAGTGAAGAGAGTCCATCAGACTGCGAGAGTGCGAACGTGGTGGCGGTAGAGTAGAGCAGAACAGAGAAAGGGAGGGAGAGAGCGAACAAGCTTCGAGCTACAAAATGTTTGACTACAAAACGACTGCGGGCTCTGGGTGGTTGCTCTCGCTGAGTAACTGCCCTGCCTGACAACGTGTGCAAAAACTACAAAAAGCACACAGTGAGCGGCGTCGACTGCGACTGCGACAGTGTGTGTGAGTGTGAGAGAGCAACGACTGCATATATGCATTGCATACCAATACCATTACCAATACCAATGCAGACATCGCCGCCTTTTGCCTACTGCGAATGCCAAAACAAAACAAAAAGGAAACGCACGCTGCGCTTGTGTGTGAAGCTTTGCCGGCTTTATGAGCGTCAGCGACAGTTAAACTGATGCGATGTCTGCATGTATGTGTGTGTGTGCGGGTATTTGTGTATGCGAGTGTTTGTTAGTTGATTTGTATGGGTGTGCGTCTGTGTAGCTGCAAGCTTTTTTGTCGCTGTAGCCGAGTGTGCGAGACCGTCGTCTGACTAACTGAACGACCGGGTATCTGTATCTGTATCGCATCGTCACTCCACTCGCAAGTATCGCGGACGCGCAAACGACCATGCGAAAAATTCGCAGTTATAAATCTGGAACTTTTTACACAAACGGTTAAAAACAAAACGAGCAAAAATATAAAATTATTTAGCAAATTCAAATTGGAACTAAAATAAAATAAGAAACGACTTCAACATTTTCGGTTTCCTCCTGCAACGTCAACTCTTTGGATGCAATAAAATTTATTTCGAAAAATCAAAAACAACGCAAAAACGGAGTCCGCGCATACGCTTCATACATTGGATAATAAATACAAAAAATAATAATAATAAATATTGAAAACAACAATAGCAAGGAAAAACCATACACACACATACACACAAACGAAAATAAACCAATATTCCGAAATTCCATATTATTGTTAGTGTTATAAAGATTTTTCATAGTGTTTAGTGCAACATTTGCCAGTTTTTGTTTAAGTTTTCTTTATTTGCAACGAGTATAAAACGGTAAAAATCTCTAATAATAATAAATTAAACTAATAATATAAGCTCAATACGCTTCTATTTATTCAATACCGATAATAATCAACATAAACCATAATAAAAATCGTATTAAATTAATAACAATTTAATAAGCATAAGATACTTTCTATGGGCACGAATTGCGAACTGTAAAAGCGCATTAAAAATGCAGCGCCATGTTTGGAAATGCATTAAAATTAAATATAAAATTTATAAATTGCTAACGAGTGAAACAAATACAACCTGAAAATAAACAACAAAAAAACGAAAAGGAAGCAAAAACAAAAGTGAATAAGGAATTATTAAATCAAGTGTTTATTGTGCAAAAAATAATGATCATAAAGTGAAAAGGATTAAAATAAATATTTAAGATTACATAATATTTAAAGACGACTGCGTTTAACTTCAGATACATAGATACATCGGATTAGCACTGCAACCTAAGCAGAGCATTGGATTGAATTGGATTTGGAATTGCCCCTCGAAGAGAAAGTTCTTCTCTTTTTCTCTTATTGCCCCCTCGTAAAACGCAGTCCACAAAATTATTAAATATAGCAAAAGGAAAGGAAATTGAAATCAAAATTGAAAATAAACCAATCAAACTTGACTGCTAAAAACGTGCCTCAAAACTAAATAAAAACTAATATAAAAAGCTACAAAGACAAATGTAACTTGTAACTCGTAAGCTTTAATCGAAGCTCATAACAAGCATTTACGTAACTCGAGATAATTGCTGCAATTACCTACAACTGCATACACACAAACGCGTACATACATTGGAAAGTGCATGCAAAAAAAAGCTCATAGACTGAGCTGGACCACAAACGTGTAAATGATTGACGATCACAGCGCTGCTTGAAAGCTCCAAGAAGGCAGAGAGTACACGCCCAAGCAAGAAAACTCGAGAGCAACGCACTGCAACGAGCTGCAGAGGCAGAGGCAGAGAGAAAGAGCAAGAGAAACTGCAAAACTGCAGCAGCCGAGGAGCGCGTCGCGTTGTACTCGTAACTTGTTCGTGTCGTGCTCTCGGATAACGCTTCGTGCACTTCCTGCGCCGCAGCCCCCAGCAACAAGCAGCAGCAGCCAAAGCTACTGAGCGGCGACAACGAGATCAGTTCGTTGGCGAATGCAACGCTGATTGCATTTGACGCTGCCTGCATTCTTCAGCGAAAAGTGAAAGAGTTCGAACAAGGCAGTGCAAAGAAGAGTGAGTGAGAGAGACAGAGAGCGACGTGCGTGTAACTAAGAGAGTGTGTGTGTGTCTCTGACTGATCATCATCATCGTCATTATTCGCTCTACTGTACGCCGGTCACTCAGCAACGTCGCCACTTTGCCAATTTTCCCCCTCCTGAACGGGGGCTACAAAAAATTATAAAAAAACTTTTTCATCCAGTGCTAAAACAAGAATTTTCTAATACAACAAAAAACAACTTGAAAAACACGTAGCAAAAACATTAGATTTGATATCTTTAAGCATTTTATAGTAATCGAGTGTAAACGTTAATAAGTGAAGTGAAAAAATACAATATAATAGTTTAATACACACACAAATATACACTATATATACTACATACACACACAGATACAAAGATACAAACGTATTCGTAAGGCAGTTTCTCGGATTAATTATCTACACCTGCTGCAGCCAATTGGATACAATACTCTCATTTGGATACTCAACCACAGCTACAGCAACAGCAACAAAAGCAGCAACTAAAGCTACTGCTTCAATTCGCTTGAGTAAGTTACTAAAAAACTAGTACTAATACTTACAGTAAAAAACCAACAAATCTAATTTATTGCAAATGCATTTTTATAGACCTCATTACGGGTGGTACCTATAAAATCGTTATGCTAGAGTAGAGTTTGAAAATTCAGAAATATCTTACGAAATGGGGATTGTAACATTTTGTTAGCAACACAACAAATAGCTATAATTTTGTTACAAAAAAATGGCTATAAACTAGAAAAAATGACTCAAGAAATTGTTTTTTATATTCTCTTTAATAGATAAGAATATAGAACATTTTTTTAAGAAATATTTCATACATAATATTTTTCTATGAAATTTCATTTACTCGCATGATTGCAAAAAAGTTGTATTAGAACACGCCGATTTTTTGTTATCCAAAAATAACTATATATTTTTACAGCAGTTATGTAGTTCAGTTTTCTAGATAATTCTAGTAGATCCATATAATTTTGTTAATGTGAAAAGTGAAAGGGTCACCTCCGCTTGCAACTTTGCAGGAATGTTTGTTTTTTTTATTTTAAATGGTATTTTGATCGTTTTAATAAAAGATTGTTAAATTTTGTGCCCTGTATCGTGCCTGTTTTCCTGTTTTTATTCTAAAATATATTTAAAATCAGTCAAAATGTAAAAAAAAAACAAAATTTGATACGATTTTTAACTAAATTTCTAACATTCCATTGTGAATTTTTTATTTATTTTTTTGGTGCGCAACTTGTTTCCGAATTTAGATTCCTGGTAAATCGGCAAATTGGTAAAGAGCTTCTAAAGTTACGCTCAAAAAATTTTACTGTTAGGCCGAGTAGTTCCCATGGATTCCATTAGCTAACTAAGTTTGTGTTTGTGTTTGTGTAACTTGAGAGCTTTTAAACTCTGGCGCTCTTGGCGAGAGTAAAATAAATAGAATGCATATTTTGATTAAAAATGCGAAATGCTGAAAAAGGAACTGAAAACACACGTGCAGGCCCCCCACCCTTCAAAAAAATGAAATGCAGGAATTGACGAGGGAGTTGGGAGAAAGGGGAGAAGGGGGTCAAGGGAATGAAACCCAATAACTAGACGAGCGAATAAAACCCACAAGTTCATGACCAAAATGCCGCATGGCGGCAGCAACAACGACAACAACAGTGAAGGCGAGGGCGACGTCGACAGCAACTGAGAAGGCGAGCCCACCAGATAAGCGTGGGCGCAGGGTTCGGCCAGTCACTCGTTCGGCCACTCACAATGCTCACACAAACAAACAAACATAGATTTGCATGTATTGTGTGTGTTTGTGTTACGAAATGCATCGGTGTGCGTGCACTTTATTTAACGTTGCAATTTGGTTTCATTTCAATTTTAGAATGTTACGGAGAAATTAACAGACAGACTTTTGCTAATAGTTAGATTGTTTGTGTGTGCGCTCGTTTAACCCCTTCGAAGGAATGCTCAGCAGTTGTTTTTCTTCCTTTCCGTTTTTTTTTGCACAGACGCGCAAATAATGTGGCTTCTGAGTGTGTGTTTGTGTGTGGATGGCATGTGGAACGTCGACGGTGAACGTAGTTACTGTTTTCCTTTGGACAACAAATCCTTTTTGCTTATGTCTTAGCATATTTCTTGGCAGTTTTCACTTTTATTTCTGTTACTTGTAGCTGAAGGTTTTTTATGCTTTTTGTACTTTTTTTCGTTAAAGATAGCGTTACGTTCCACATACACACATATAAATAAACTTGCGTTCCACACGCGACAACTTTGCCCGCCGACAGTCGAGTTTTTTTTTCACGTTTTTGCATTTCAAGACACTCACACACACAGTTACACCATACACAAAACGATCTTCTGCAGTCAGAGTGACGAGTATTTGTATGGGTGTATGTGTGTGTTTGTATCTGTGTCTGCTCATGTTTTTTCGCTTTACGTTTTTGTGTGCAAATTCTGCCGGCACTCGCGTTGCTTATTCTCTCGCTCTCTCAACGCAGCCAGCGTCGGCGTAAACTTCAAAAAGCGCGTTCTCTCGCAAACTTAAGCTCTCTTGCTCCCTGTCTTGCTCTCTCACATTCTGTCGGTAGTGTACCGCTCTCTCGATGCTATGTTTTTTTGCACGCTTTGCAAAACTTTTTGCCTGCTTACTATGTGTGTGTGTGCATTTGTATCTGTATGTGCATGCGTCGCCGTCTGTAGTCGACTCATTGAGTGTGTGCATTTTTGTAGCCGTCGTCGTCGTTGTCGTTGTCGTTGCCGTCGACGTCGTCGTCGCTGCAGCTTTCGATACGACTTGCGACTGCGACTCCCCAGAGTTGTTTGTGGGTTTTGTTGTGCGACGCAAGTGACGACGTGAAGACCAAACAGAGAGCCCAGCAGTAGTAGCAGCAGCCAGCGAGCGTCAGACGTGTGCGAAGAACCGAACCAAGAACCGGTGACGTAGACGTTGCGTTGCGTCCGCCATTAAATTACAACAACGAAACGGTTCTGCAACACGAAAGTTACAACAAAATCAAATATAAATAAATAAATAAAATAAAATATACATAGTCACATATTCACAAATATTCGGAAATTAGCAATAGAAATCAACTGTGTGCAGTGCGGCAATTTACTAAATCAAAATAGAACAAAGCGTTCACATAGATACATACATACACTGCTGTATATATGTGAGTGTATGTGTATATTTTCATTTGATGCTCGTTGGAGAATTCGCAAACACACTCACTCACTCTCACACACAGTCACACCGAGTTATGTAGGCAGAGCGCGCGCGGCACGCGAAACGTTAACGGAACGGAACGGCACGGCCACTGTGATCTCATAAATAACAAAAATATAAATAAATAATAAATAAATAAATAAAATTTATAAATAATATAATATTATTATAAATGTAAAAAATGCAAAAGAGCTAGCAATTAAAAAATAAATACAAAATACAAAAAATAACACAACGAAATCTAGTGCATAAAAGTGAATTATTTGTGAATTTTAGTGCAAGCATTATTAATTAAAAGGTAAATGGAGTATAAATTATTTGGCTAAAGATTGCAAACACTCGCTCACTCACACACACGCACACACACGTGCAGACACAATCGACAACAGTAACAACAACAACAAGCCGTCTCCATATCAAGTGCCAGTGTTGTGAATGTGTTAGTAAAAAGCACACGGCGCGACAAACAGAAACAGAAACTGCGACCAAGCGACGGCATTTCTTGCCGCTTGTTTTGTGACAGAGCCCCCAAGTTTATGTTTGTGTGTGCATGTGCATGTGTGTGTGTGTGTGCGTGCAATTAAGTGCAAAAATTAGACAGCAACATTTAGTATACGAGTGAATGTACATTCGCTTTGTGTATGCGTGTGTGTGCAGATATATTTAAAGGCAAACAGCTGACATGTGGCGTGAAATAAAATGAAATTAAATATACGATGTGCGTTCAGGTGTTTCGCTCATATGCAAAAAGGCAAAGAGCAGGCGACATAAGCAAAAAATAGAATAGAAGCAAAGCTTGACAGCAGTAGAAACAGCGGCAACAACAACGCCCCACTGTCTGCGTTTTTCAACACTGCAACGAACACAGACGCACGCCATAACAAAAGCGGCCCCAAGTACACACACACACACGCACACTAAACAACACAGACTTGCAGCTTTGACGGGGCTACGTACTTTTTTTTTTGTCTGCGACGCTTCGCTTGTCTAAACATTTATATCTGTGTACATGTATGTGTGCATGCGTGAGTGTGTGTACGTGTGTGGGCAATGCATTTAACATCGTCACAATCGCATTAAAAGCCGCTGCGTCGTCGTCACCAACGTCTCTTGGCAGCGCAATGTCGACGTCGCAGTCGCCGTTGCTGTTGCTGTTGCCGTCGCATGCTGCCGTCCACCATTTTGATTTTTGCCTTTGCATCGCCCTCCGACTCCGCCGACGTCGTCGTCGCCGCCGCCACCGCAACAGCGACAACAACAACAACAAGAACCACAGCAACCAAATCATTAAAAGTGAACTTAAAATAAAGAAAAGTCCAGACAAAGTTGGCCCGCATCTGTGTTGTTGCTGTTGTTGTTGGTGTGCGAAACCGGTTTGCGTCGTCGCCTTTGCCTTTGCCTTTCCTTTGGCTTTCGATCTTTAGCTTCTCTGTTTGTTGCCTTACCAAGTTTGATTTTACATTCTCCTTTTTATGTTTTCCTGTTGCCTTTAGCCTCACGTTCTTTAATATTTTGTTTTTGCATTGCATTTACATTTTGCTGGACTCCACGTCAGCCACGTGTCAACCAAATGGCGTCCACACACACAGACACAACTCACACTATTGCACATGTGCCATTCTCTCTCTCTCTCTCTCTCTTACTGTCTGTCTGTCTGTCTGTCGGCTTGTACGTGTGTATGTGCTTGGCGAAAACCGGCCGGCGGCATCGTTGCATGCAATGAGGGGCATGGGTCGTCGCGGCAGAGCGAACGGTGACGGTGAGCGCCAAAAGCTTTTGCTGCATTGTCTGACTACAAAAGCTTGCGAGTGCATTGCGCGCTCTCCGAGAGAAAGAAAGAAGCAGAGATAGAATGGAAGGGAGAGCAAGACAGACAAAATAAATGCGAGAGAGGTACAGCTGCAATTATTTGCAGTTCTTGTCTTGTTTCCGTTTCTTTGCCCAAACTGCCTTGTCTTGCTCTGTGTGTTGTGCCCCCCTTTTCTCCCTCCTTTCACCCCCTTCTCGCCTCGTCCTCATCGTTGTCGTTGTCGGCATGTGTGGATAATTTGGCGCTTCGCCATGTTTTCTCCGTTTCTGCTTTGACTTCGCTGTCCCCTCAGGAGTTTGAGGAGTTTCTTTTCATTTGGGTGTTGCAAGGGAAGTAATCGACAACGTTGAGCGGGACTGCAGTTGCCAAAGGGGTAAGGGTGAGCAGAGGGGGGAAAACATTGTAAGTTTGGATGCCGGAGGCGGGACACAACGAGTTCGTTGCCGGCAAACACGTTTTCATTTCGCTTTGGCGCATTTGTCGCTCGCTTTTGCCTCTTACATTTGACTTTTCATTTGGCCCGTTGTTGTTGCACCTTCTCTTCTCCTTCTTCTTCTTCTTCTTCTACTTGCTCTGCTCCTTGGCCAATTTCTGCTGCTTGCTGTCGTTCAAAAAGTTTGACAGCTAAAAAGTTGAGCCAAAATTACAAATTTTTAGTACAAATACATGGGAAACTAATAAGAAAATCAAAAACTTGGAGGAAATGTGGCATCGGCAAAGTTTTGTAATTTGTAGCGAGCTTTAAAATTAATAAAAAGCTTAAGGTAGCACATTGAACCTAATTAATTTTATTTATTTATGTCCTAAAGCTTTGCCATAAATAAATGAATGCAAATCTAAATTTCTAGTGCTTGCCACATGCAGTTGACTTTTACGACACTTGCAACTAAGTTGTGCATCTCTTTTTGGCACCACACTGTAATTTCCTTTCACGGCACACAATTTATGCAACATGGCAGGCGGCAATTCATGTCGGTGGCGCAACCACATGCAATCAGCGGGTTCCACTGTCTCCCAGGGCAGTAGTAGTAGTGGTTGTAGTGTTGGTACCAGGCACTGACAACTAGCGGCCACAATGTCCTCGGCTGCTCCACACACACACACAAGCATACAAAACACACAGCGGGCGGCCGTAAGCATTGAGGGAAAAACCATTCAGCCTAATTTCGCAAATAAAATATGCAAAATGAAAACGCGAGGAATCCAACCGAGTCAAGAAGCATCCTACTCGCCTTCCTTCTCTGTTTCTTGCTTCTTCTATTCTGCCAATTGTCTCCCATTCGGGCTGGAATTGAGCGGCGCCTGCTGCGGGCACTTTTTTAATTCGCTATAGAAAAGCGCAAAAACTCGAACCCTGTAATTTAAAAGAAGTCAAAGAAGCTGCAGCAGGCAGTGGACGTAATATTAATAGATCAATTTTGTGTTGGAGATACTCGACTGCTGTGAGCCCAGTTTTTGAAATCAATATTAAGGGTTAGAGGGAGTTTCTTTCCCATAGAATGATCAAGAAATCAACAACTTCAACTTGAAGTGTTCGACTATTATATGCCCAAGTTCTTTCAATCTCTAGTCTCCTAGATCCACAAGAAGTTTCCCTTAAATGATGCTGGGTCTTTTTCAATTCTGTTTACTTCATGCTCTGCTGTCCTACGAGTGCCATTTATTTATTTTCTTAGCCAAAAATAAAACATACCGTTACATTTTCTGGCTGGCAACTTTTGTGTATTGTTTGCCATTTTGCAGCCTCCACTCGATCTTTGTGGAATACACTGTGAAAAACAAGAATAGCATTGTCGTAGCGTCGTCTGTCGACGCCTTTGGGTACTTTGGGCCATGCCACGTTGTACGTTGTCCTTTTGGCCAAGCTTTGCGCTGCACAAATACAAATACACACAGTAACACAAACACACACACACACTCGTTGCAGCGAATTGTCGTTGCATGCCCCCAAAAGTGCTACCTACACCTTTGTTGCCTGCTTCCTGCCGCATTGCAGTCAATTTTTTTACGGCCTGACCAGGATGTTGCACGTGACTGTTTCCCTCCCTACACCCCTTCGCCATTTTATTTGTTGATGTCCGTTGAGCATCGTGGAGCGTGTCCTGCGCTTTTGGGCCACAAAATGTGTGTGGCCTCAAATATTGAATGTTGCACGGTTGCCAAAAAGAAGCAGAGAACATTTTGCAGTCTCCGTCGCCTGATTGGTTTTTTGGCAGCAAAACTGGCCAAGTTATAGCGGCTGAGATAGCCTTTTTTTTGGTGCCTTCTTGGATTTTTGGCACTGCTTGAAAACTGGTTTCCAAATCCCGAGAGCTGAAAATATGGAAAAGTTTTAAAATTTATGAGCGCAGTGAATTGCAAGGAAATTTTCAATTTTCATCAGAGGTTTTTACATTTAATATCCTTGTCCGTTGTCCTGTTTTCCCATTTTGCCGCTTTCCTGTTTTTCTACGTCTAGCTTTTATAGTCGCCACAATTTGCCTAATGGCCAATGCATTTTGTCTGTCTTATTTACCATAAATCACAAGAACTTTCATTTCATTTCCCGGGCTTGCTTTGCCTATCTCTCTCTCCCTTTCCCCGTCTCTCCTCTCTCTCTACCTCTCTTTATTACTCTGTGAAAATTCTCAACGTTGTCGCAATGGTATTAATTTGTGCAACTTATGCGGCCGCATCGATCCAACACGTGCCACCTGCCGTCTCAGTTCCCCACTGACTCTAGTTAGACCCTGTAGTTAAACTGATTAAAGTGTAATACTTAAGCTGTTAGTTAAATACCGAATGTATGATATAATTTCCAACTACAGGGTCTTTTGCTGTCTGCTAGTTTTTACGCCAAACCTCCTTAACTAGCTTTTGCTGCTATATGATTCTAGCCATAAATTACAGCAAACATTTGCCACACTTCCGCTTGGACGACCCCAACCTACCGCCCTTTCCACTCTGCCGCCCGCCCCTTTTGTGGGCATGGCATGCTAGAGTTTTCAAGTGGCATGTCTGCAGTTTCAACTACTTGCAGCTATTTTCGTGCCTTAAATCGGCTTATGCCACTCGGATCGGGTGGCTTATCTGCCCCAAAGGGTTGCAGTTTGTCCCCTGCCACACCCCTTTTCTTGCCCTCCTTCTGGCTTTAAAGGAGTTGCCGGCAAAACGCATTGAAGAAAATCAATAACGAAGCAGTCAGTTTTGCTCTTTCTTTACCTCTTTCTCCACCTTCTTTCTCTTCCTTTCTCTTGCTCCTTCTCAGTCTCTTGTTCTCACTTCCGATGGGCGCTTTGTGCTTCTATTGTTGTCGTAGTCGTCGCCATCGTCGTTGTCGTTGTCGTCCATGGCAATAGTAATATTTAAATAGCCACGAAGTCCACTAAGCCCTGCTCTTCTTCTTCCTCCTCTACTTCTTCTTCTTCTAGCCATGCCCATTCCCATTGTGACGGCTGCCCTTGTGCAGCTTCTTGTAGTTTCAGTGACACTTACAGCAGTTAAATAGTATGAGCTTTTGGCTTAAGCTTAAATGTTAAATATTTAAATAAATAATTTAATAAATAATTTTTAAGTAAACAAGTGTTTTAAAGCTAATTAAAGCTTACAGTTAAAGCTTCTTGAAAAGCCTTCCGATGAAACAAGTTTATAGACTGTCTAAAATCGACCTTTATATTCTAATAGTTTTAGCTTTATATACAATTATGCTGGCTAAAGTTAAAACATTGCTAAAGATGACTAAATTATAGCCACAAGCTTGCTTAAACTGTAACTAAAGCTCTGCTAATATTTTGCAACAGCTTAGTGGATTAAAAAGCTTTCAGCTGGTGTCATTTTGCCGCCGGTAAGCAAACAACCCTCAAATACCGTTAGCTCTGCGCTGCTAGCTGTTAACTGTTGGTTGTTGGCTCTTCGTTGTTAGCTGTAACTGCAGAGCTTCCTTTGCTGCTCTTCACCCTGTCTGGCATACTCGGCTGCATTGTAATTCCCAGCACCAGACACCGTACTCCTCCCATGTCCCCATGCCGACAAATGGCGACGTAATGTCTAGCGACGCCCAATGTAAATATAATAAAAAAATGAAAATAAAAGCATAAAAACGAAGCGATTTATTTTGCTTTATCAGCAATTTTGATTCTCCTCTGTCTTTGTGTGTGTGTGTGTTATTGAAAGCTGCATTAAATTGGTCGCGTCGCTTCAGACATTTGTCATATCGCTGATTTACTAACCTTACACCAGGCATTATCTCTTGGCCCAGAGAGACGGAGAACGCGAGCTCTTCGGCCCGGGGCAGCAGCAGCAACCACCAGAAAAAGCAACAGAAAACAGCAGCAGGTTTCCACTTAACGCTGCTGCAGCTGTTCTGCTCTGCTCAGCTTATTTTTTGTTTAAGGGTGCAAAACGGGGGAGATAAAAAACAAAAACAAAACTAACTAACCCGACATGGACACGGCTACAAGTGCAGGATATGTTGAGCTGGTTGTTTGGTTTGTCCGGGTTGCAACACGAAATTTATTGAGGTAGTTACCCAAAAGCGGCTCGGCAAAAAATGCATAAAAAAAAACATTCTCGAGGGCGGTACTCGACACACGGCTGGGTTGCCACAACAAATGGGCATTAAATACACAAATATGAGTGTCAAAGGGGACAGAGGGTGTTAGCACTGTGAATACCGTTACAAAAGAGACTAAAAATATTGCAAAAATTATAATTTCAATTTCAATTTGACAGCAGAGTTGCACTTTTTGCTGCAGCTGTAAACCCTACACTCTTTCCCCTCTCTGTCTGTCTCAGTGTCAGTGCAGTTGTCAGAGCTTGCAGGGTTGCCAGCTTTCTAGAATTTTGCTTTCTCACAATCGAAACAGATGAAATTTCTAGTAGGCTTTGAAGGATTTGACATTGGACATGAGCTATCAAACACGAGTTCTCTCAGTTGTGAAAAATTAGCCGTACGTGAAACATTTCGGAACAACGAAGCAAAAAATAAAAAATCAAATCCTTTTCCGAAAAAAGCGAAGCAAAAGATTTTCATTTAAAAACAAAAAAGAAATCAAATCAAACCCAAGAAAGCTAAATTTATTAATTCGTGATGCTTGCAAATATTACGCAGCTTGTCGTGCCCGGCATCACCGGGCGCAATTCTAGCGGTATCGCAATGGCAGCAGCGGCAGCCGCCGCAGCAGCTGCTTCTTCCACAAAAGACTACGAGATTAAGCCCCAAACCCGGGGCGCAAGTGAGTAACAAACGACAGCAACAACAACAACAAACTGTGCAAAAAAAAAGTATTTCAATGTCACGCCAAAGAACGAAATAGCAGAAGCAAAGGCAAAGCGCGTTGAGAGAGAGCCCAAACTGGGTGAGAGCTTTACTGCGAGCGAGCGGAGCAACAAACAAAAAGCAGCGGCATTAAGAATCGCACTCACAAACACACACACACACACACATACGTACAAAACATAACTGCACCCCCCACGCATGCGACGCCTGCTCCCACGCTCTTTTCTAGTTTGCAAATTCTCTCGCTCTCTTTGTCTGCTACGCTCTTTCGTTAGCGATCGACGTTTTTTTTATTGCTCAACATTACGCAATAATTTGTAGTTCTATACGTTTTGTGTGTTTGCAGCTTTTGTGTTTCGCATTTGTTTGAAATACATGCAAGCACACAAACACACACACACCTATTATTTATTGCTGATAATATAGTTTTTGTTGGATTGGCTTTTGCATAGATTGGCTTGGTAACACAGCACTTTGTATAATTTTCATTTGCATTATGACTTGCAAAGCATTGCACTGTGATACCACACACATTTGTTTAAGCAACAAATGTGGAATGTGTGTGTATCGCATGATTATAGCATTTGTGGCAATTTATAGCTATAATTATGCTATCAAGCGAACTGTGTGGCCTGCGTCATTCAATTGACAGCTAAAATACCAGTTTTACGCTGCGTCCTAATGACACACAACTGATTAAAGCACACAAACAAACACACACGCTCACAAGCGCGCTCGGCAACTGTCAGCGGCGTCGTCATAGTGTGCGACTACGTCATGACTAACGCTGGCACGCGTGCCTTCACAAACGGTCAGTGCGTGAAATTTGTGCGAACGAACGGGTAGCGACGGGACAAACGCACAATTCGCGAATGCGAATGGGAATGGGAGTGGGAATATGCGGCTTTTCTATTGTTTACCTTTTGGCTTTGTGTATTTTATGCTCTCTGGGTCTGTGCTGATACTTATCTCTGTCACGCACGCACTAATTTTGTGCGTGCGAGAGCCGCTCTCACTCTCTTTTTCACTCTAACCCACTTTGCCGATCATAGGCGCTGTTTGTTTGAAGTCAACGAACTTTTTGGCAAACTTCTGCCTACGCTGTGCTCTCTTTCGGTGTTACTCTCCCACTATAGCGCTCGCCACCTTTGTTGTCTGACATAGTTTCGCTCTCTCGCGCTCTTTGTCTTGTCTCATCATTGTGCGTGTGATGCGTGTATTGCGAATTCCCATTTGCAAAATACTCAATTTTGTTGCTATTATTTCATTCGTTCATTGAACTCTGTAAGGTTGTGAATGATTACATGTCGCTCTCATTTAAAGCTTTTTTACGTTCATTATTTAATACTCTTCCACTCTCTTTTTGTTACAGAAATGGCGGAAGGCAATGGCGAACTATTAGATGACATTAACCAGAAAGCCGATGACCGTGGCGATGGCGAACGTACAGAGGATTATCCCAAGTTACTGGAGTATGGTCTGGACAAGAAGGTAAAGTGCTATAAATCGCAATAGTGGCATGTAAACTAACATATTGATTTATTAGGTCGCTGGTAAACTGGATGAAATCTACAAAACCGGTAAACTTGCTCACGCCGAGCTGGATGAGCGCGCCTTGGATGCGCTCAAGGAGTTTCCCGTCGATGGTGCCTTGAATGTGCTTAGTCAGTTCCTAGAGTCAAATCTGGAGCATGTGTCAAATAAGTCTGCCTACTTGTGTGGGGTCATGAAGACCTATCGTCAAAAGAGTCGCGCCAGTCAACAAGGTGTGCCAGCAACCGCCAGCACCATACAGGTGAAGGGTCCCGACGAAGATAAGATCAAAAAAATTCTGGAACGCACCGGCTACACATTGGATGTGACCACAGGTGTGTATTAGTCTTAGCTCTTCGCTCTCCTAAGGAGCCCTATTCCTTGACTTTATCGCAACTGATTTATACATTCTTATCTTCATTCATAGGACAACGGAAATATGGCGGTCCGCCACCAAATTGGGAGGGCAATGTGCCTGGTAATGGCTGCGAAGTGTTCTGTGGCAAAATACCCAAGGATATGTTCGAGGATGAGCTAATCCCGCTGTTCGAGGACTGTGGCACCATTTGGGACCTACGACTCATGATGGATCCAATGACTGGCACAAATCGTGGTTATGCATTTGTCACATTCACAAATCGCGATGCGGCCGTCAATGCTGTGCGACAGGTATTTATGCCAACCTTCAGTTCTATACGTCTATATATATACATATGTCCTCCTCTTCACCCCTGTCTCCCCCTCTCGACCCAAGATCTGAACACAGAAAAAATATAAAAAAAAAGACACTGTCTGACCATAACGCTTTATGTTTAAATTTTACGATAAACATTTACATAAAACTATACTTTATATATATCAAAATTTCTGTATAGTAGGTAAATTCGATAAACGTGTTTTGGTACTCAACACAGCCGCTTGCCTCCAAATTTCAACAATCTTAACTTATCGACTGCAAAATTCGTACGATTGATAAGCAACTTTACAACAACAACCAGAAACAACCACAATAGATCAACTACTACCAGAATTATACCAATTCGGCGCTTTGAGACCAAAAATCAAATTGAATACAATCGATCACTTTTTTTTAGTACCGCTGTACCACTAGCTTTTTTCACTCACTTTCTCTCGCTCTCTCTCTTTTTATGCTCTACCTTTATTACATTTCTAACTGTAACTTGTTATGTATGCATGTCCTGTCTTAAATATAGATTGTAATTTCGTTAAGCGTTAGCATCGATATCGATATACGATAGCCGATAACCAAAATTTGCAAATTTGAAAAGAGCTCTCTCTGCGATACAATTTGAACTGCAAAAAAAAATCCTCTCTACTTTTATTTTAATTACTTTATATTTTTTCTGCTAATCTTAAGTCGAATCTAGTATATAAATATTATCAGTAGCTTTGTAGATGATTTATCTAATGCATAATTAGGGGTACGTTTCCAATTGTCTGGTTTTATATTCAAAAAAAAAGTATTGAAAGGCCGAGCATGTCCTACTGTACTAATTTTTTAGGCTTTGAAAACAAACCCTTAATATAAACTAACTTAAAAAAAGAACGAAACTAACCGCTCATACTCACTAACTAAAACTTTTACTTTAATATTTCAAAATGCGGACACGCCACAACTCTGCAAATAAAAATCATTTCGAAATCGGTAATGCAAAATTATTACAAAAATTTACTTATAATTTTTTCCCCCAAAAGATTTCCTGCCCTTTTATTGATTACTTAATTTTACTTATGATTTGAATTATTATTTATTATGATTAACATTGAATTGGTATTGAAACGAAAAGAAATCAAACTCATTTTACCTTCCCACCCACATCTAGCTCGATAATCACGAAATAAAACCCGGCAAGTGTCTGAAAATAAATATAAGCGTACCGAACCTGCGCCTTTTCGTAGGCAATATACCCAAATCAAAGGGTAAAGATGAAATTTTAGAGGAATTTGGTAAACTTACAGGTAAATTAAAAAACGAACAAAAATTACAAATTAAAAAAAAAACTCTTTAAAATTTTCCAACTATCTCGAGCTTTAGCGAAAAGTTTGCGTTACTTCCACTTTCATTTTCACGCAACTTTTCGACCTAAAGCTACTTAATCGGCATTAAATTGTAAACAAAAATCCAATTGGCTCACAATAATTGGCTAATTCCACAGGCAGGCAGGCAGGTTTTGTTTAGGATTTTAAATTTATTTATTTTTTAAGTTATTTGAAACATTTTTTTGTTACTCCTTCATCACATCCCATATGTCATAATCATCCACAAAATGCAGTACAAATTCATGTCATAACAAGAACCAACTAAAAATCACGTGTCCATTTTCCAAATTTGAAACTGAGACTCTTTTCAAATGAAACAAAAACAAACACAAGATACAAAGATACAAATACCACATGGATGCACTTAACCAGCTCGAAATGATATCATATATGTATGTAAAAATTGTATTTAGGTTGCACACACACACGCCCAAACACCCACACACACACACACACATTGAGACACGCCCCCATACTACATACTACGCCCATAGCTAGACGCCATTGTCATTTCTCATACGCTTTAACGGTACAAAACAGACTATCTTTTATCTCAAACTTGTTTATATATAATCTCCAGTCATTAACTTTGCGTACTACAAAATGGAAGAGTTTAAAAAACCTATTTCAAATTTATTGCAAAATTCCTACGCATTTGCATATTTACTTAATATATTTACTTTTACTCATAGGCTGCATTTTTTTTAGTTTTCTTTTTTCGCCATAAGGTCATCTGAAATTGGTATTACATAAATTTTAAATAATTAAGGTAAGATGCGGTGTACAAAAACAGAAACTTCGGATGACTTTTGAGCGTGAAATAAATTTTTGGTAGTGAACACACGTACATATAAACAACAATAATTAGTTGAATAGCTAAACAAAAGTTTTATAAAACTATTTAATAAATTCTTTTTTATTTGGCACGCACTCGATGAGAACTCATAACCAAAGAACTTAATTTAAAACTATACTTACTAAGGCTAAGCTTAGACTTTAATTTTTTTAAGTCCACACCGACTCGACTTACAACCATATCCACAACCACTACACACACTCACACACACACACACGTATACAACTTTCACCCCAAAAAACCAATCCAAAAATTGTGAAAATATCAAAAAAGTACCAAATGGATACAAATTTTTTCATAGCAAACCAAAATTTTCTTTTGTTTTGTGTGAACTTTTAAACAATTGCAGCTAAATGATTTTGAAATTCGGAAAGGCAAAAAGATTGGTGTTACGATATCATTTAACAATCACCGGCTATTTGTCGGCAATATACCTAAAACTAGAGATCGTGACGAATTAATTGAGGAATTTTCTAAACATGCACGTAAGTGATTCAAAAAAAAAAAAAAAAAAACAAAATAAAAAACAACCAAAAACCAAAACAACAAAACAAATGAAACCAGCTAAAAACCAAACCCCCCAGAAACTCCCAGCGAATTGGTAACAAACAAATTGGTAACAAAAAAAAACGTAAGACAAACTTTTTAGGGGCGATACTTGCAGACAGCCTGAATTGGACTAATAAAAACGAAACGAGTGTTTAAATTGGATTTTTGTTTTGCAATTTTCGCTTTTAAACTGCTTACAAAATCAAAAACAAACAACAAAAATATATTAACATCATCCAAAAGCGATGGATAAAATTTCTACAGTTGCAAATTGTTGAAATTTTACTCCATCGAAATGACTCCCAATGAAAAACTTAACCCCTCACAACCCTCTGTCTCTCTCTATCTCTATCAAGCTCTGTCCTCCAACTATTTTCTGCTAGCAAATACAACAAAAAATTAATTGTAACACATTAAAAAAACTTTATGATTTATTATTGTGCCCAATTTGTTGACATTGAAAACCTGTAGCCAAAAAAAATAGGGAAACAAGAATTATGGCACACAGTTTTGAATATTTTTGAAAAACAAAAGAAACCCCCAATACTGCCTCATAACTTTTTGATTTTTCTTTAGCGCAGACTTCAATCATACATAACTCTATAATATACTTACATATATCTCTTACATAAATATATATTTAAAACTAGACAATTGCGCGCACACAGCAAAACCAGTGAAAATTTCCATAATTTGGTTAGCTTTTTTTTGTACAATTCGTAAAAGAAAATTAAGATCGATATCGTTAATCGATAAACGATTACCGATTGTTCTGGCCAATATATAACTGTGGTAATGACTGGAGAAAACACTTTCTGTAAACGTGTAACCCTCCTTCCCCTCAAAAGCCCCACCCACCAATTCTCAAAGAGTCCTCTTTCTCTCTCTCTCTCTCGCTATATATTCTTACTGTCTTTCTCAGTGTATACTATCCTCTTATTTGTTTTTTATTATATATACCCACAATGTGTGCTCTACTTAAAATAAGCGTATTTGTTTTTAGTTCAAGAATCGAATTCAAGTTCATTTTTGTTTACTTTCTAATGTTCTAAGTGTGTCTTAATCTTTCTAACTATATCTCTTAATATACCTATACAAATATATATATAAATTTCTATATATCTCTATGTGAAACAAATGTCTCTCTCTCTCTCTCCTCATACACAACAAAACTAAGTTTAGCTTAGCGCATTTATTTATATATTCAAAAATATTTGAAAGCAGGAATTTGTTGGCATTGGTTTTCAAAATCACAAAAATGTTTTTCTTTTTTATGAACAATAAGAATTGACAGCTCTTGAAGCTGTCTTAATCATTCATACTAAAACCTCTATCTTTTTCACTCACACATACTCTATCTCTGTCACGAACACACACACACAGTCACAGTTACACTTACATATACTTAAATGCTGTCAATACAAATACTTTTTTGTTGTATTTCTCTATATATGTGTGTGTGAAAAACTAATCATAATCATTTAGTAGAACTGCATTTTAACAAACTTTCTCTTGCTACAAAAAGCAGAAAATTTTATAAACAATTTACTAATTTAATAAATATATTTATGTATATAACTGTAGCTGGCCTCTACGAGGTGATCATCTATAGCTCGCCGGATGATAAGAAAAAGAATCGCGGTTTTTGCTTTCTCGAATACGAGTCACACAAGGCGGCTTCTTTGGCCAAACGAAGACTTGGCACTGGTAGAATTAAGGTGGGTAAAACTACTCATAATTTCTTTATTTATTACTAATATAAATTAATTTATATGCAGGTTTGGGGATGTGATATTATAGTCGACTGGGCTGATCCACAGGAGGAGCCGGATGAACAAACAATGTCCAAGGTTAAAGTGCTGTACGTACGAAATCTGACGCAAGATGTTACAGAGGAAAAACTGAAGGTAATTTATAGGTTTGAAATATATTATAAAACTTTTAAATATATATATTTTCCTTACTATAGGAACAATTCGAGCAATATGGCAAGGTGGAGCGCGTTAAGAAGATTAAAGACTATGCCTTTATACACTTTGAGGATCGTGATAGCGCCGTCGAAGCTATGCGTGGCCTTAATGGCAAGGAGGTCGGCGCCTCGAATATTGAGGTGCGTAAGAAACTAAAAATCTAGCCAAAGAATATTAATTTAATTGTTTATAAATTGTTAATTAAATATATTCACCTAAAAATCAGGTCTCCCTCGCCAAACCGCCATCGGACAAAAAGAAAAAGGAGGAAATTCTGCGCGCACGTGAAAGACGCATGATGCAAATGATGCAGGCGCGTCCAGCAATTGTTGGGTAAGTAATTGGTAACTAAAACTAACTTAACACACACCTGCACACACACACACATTAACGATCCTTGTCTAGCACAACAAATTGGCGCAAAATTCAAAAAGAAATTAACAAAATGCAGTAACTTTAATTGCATACAAATTGGGCAAAGTTTCGAAGTAAAAATATTTAAATGTTTGCTTTTCAAGTCGCCATTCAATTCAATTTATTAATTTGTATTTTCTTTTTATTATGTTTTCTTTTCTTTTCGTAACGTATCGGCCCTGTGATCACATTGGATGATCCCCCCACCCGCCCCACAACACACAAATCACAACCATTAACTGATTAATGATTTATTTAAATTAATACTACTACCACCATGTCTCATGAACAATTTGGTTCGCCTTGTAAAGATTTGAAACATTGTCTCCATACAGAAACCTGTCGCCGACACATCCCAGCATGATGTCCATAACGCCCATGCGCCTTCCAGGGACGCGTATGCCGCTGCGCACGCCGATGCCCCGTGAATACGGTAAGTTAGGCAAATACGCCAATAAGTGATATCGTTAAAACGAGCATAAAATGATTCGATCATTCAGTTAAAATGATTCATTATTAATCGAGCATCTCTGAGAGATAGAGAAAAACGAGAAACAAGAACGAGAATGCAGGATAAAAAAAAAGATGAATAATTATTTGGATACATTTTTATAGCATTCGTATATAATTTTTGTAGTTAAATTTATAGCGAATTCGAACGTGATCAAAGCGGTATTGTGTTAGGTTTTTATATACTTACTACTACTACGTTTAGTTTAACTATTAGTTAAATGTATTTGCCACTAAGCTAACACAGCGAACTACTAACCCTACTACTTTATCTTGAACGTTGATAAAGTACCAAAAGTAACAATAACTAATTGGTCTGCAGCTTACAAATTTAAGTTATCATCCAAATAATCTGGACATGTTTTGATTATGATTTTCATCTCCATTACTTTATCATTTGATCGTCTCCTTTCTCTCTTTCTCTCTCTCTGTCTCTCTCACTCACTCTGACTATTCATATCATAAGTATATCTATGTATACTTATTTTAGTTAGTTATTTAAGGTTAGTAAGCGCGCTGCCCACTAACTTGTACGCTCGTGCCCTCCGCCCCTCCACACACATACACCTATCACAGACACACACACACACACACGAACACTAAATACATTTGCACCACCTTAAACCACCTTAAGTCTATATTAACACAGCCAGTATCCAGCTAGATTGAGTCTAAAAAACAGAAATAATTCTCAATTGGCCATCAAGAAATTCGTAACCAACTATTTGTGCACACAAAACTAAACATAACCAAACATTTATTGAACATAACCTCAAAAAGTTTAGTTTCAAGTTTTTTCGTTCCACGTACAAATGTTTTATATTTGCAAGTTTTTTGATATGTCAATGCTCTTCTACTTTCTCTCTCCCTCTCTCTTTCTCTCTCTTTTTCTCTTTTTGTATCCATATTTATTGTTTATTTGCATGTCCGTTTACTTTCGTTTCCCTTTCCCCCTTTTTCGTTTGTAAAACTTCGGCTCTCCCAAAAAACCAAAAAATTCCCCCTCCCACAAGATGCTGAACTCTCTCGCTCTCTCTCTCTCTCTTTGTCTGTCTCTTTCTGACAACAACAATTACTAATAATTAACAGTACATTTAGTTAGACTTAACCTCTAAACGTTGTTCATAGCTGTGTTTTATCTCATAATTGTGTGTTCTCTGTGTAGCGAATGTTAAGCACCCTGTATACTGTTTGATGTTTTATCACCGGTAAGTAATCCAACCAAATACCAAACAAAAAAACCTACATAAGTACATAACTGTCTGTGTGCCACGCCCCCGCCTCCCCCATGTCTACCCCCAGCGTTTAGCGCGCGCCCAATTCGAATTGTGATTCGGTTAAAAGTGTTAGGATTATTTGCTCCATAACAAACACACACACAAACACTCACCAGACACGCCCACATAATCGCAGGCTTTTGTATCCTTAATTAACATTTTAATTAACCCTTTAATCCTATAAAATACTTTAACCTGCCACTCCTACTCCTCCTTCTTTTCCCCCCCACGCCATAACCTTTGTCAGACTACGATTATGATTATTTTGGCTACTCGGACTATCGGGCCGGTTTTGGTGCCGATTCCTACTATGATGATGTCTATCGTGTCTATGAGGGCGATTACAGTTATTATGATTATCCGAATGGTGCGAGCGGCAATGGAGGTGCCGGCAGCAGCGTTAACAGCGCTGCTGTTGCCATGCCTGGCAATTCAGGCGGCGGCGGTACCTCTGTGAACGCCTCGCAGCGACCATCAAGGAGTCAAGCTGGTGGCACGGTCAATTCGTCGGTGGTTATGGTGCGTCATCTTAAAAAAAAATAAACACAACCCAACAAAAAAAAACCAACGAAAAACGGAATACATCAGTCACAGTTACAAGTAGCAGTTACAGAAAAAGTTGCTGTTACTTAAGCAGTAGCAGTAAAGGTCGCTGTTATGGTCACTTTAACAGTAAAAAATTCAATTTAGTTGTTGATGTTACTTACAGTAACATTAACAGTGACTTAACATAAGCAGTAACAGTTACTGTGACTCTTACAGTGACAGCAAAACACACGCACACAGAACACATGAAATTTGTAGTTTAATATTGAACACATAGATTTGTTAACTACATTTGTTAAACGATTGTTTTTATACAATCTTAGCTTCGTTGATTCTTATTAAAGATTTATATACTTGTTAACAAAACTGCCTTGATTTTGACGATTCATTGTGAACCAGCTTCAGCAAGTCTCAATTGCTTAATTTTAAATAAATTTATTTTTCAAATTTAAGTTTTTTTTCAGCATATTTGTTTCTGCTTTTATACCAAATTTGATGAATTTTTTTTTCCTTTCAAAATTCTGCCACAACTAACAGCACAACAAACACACTCACACACACACACCATCCAACTACCAAACTGCACGCATCTTTTGGCCAAAAAGGATACATTTTTATCATTTATTGTTATTTTATTTATACGCTTTGCTTTCGCTTTTTGTCATGGAAACTAACCAAAAATATATATTATAAAACTGCGCCTACTTATGCTTAAATTATATAATTTAAATGCTTTTTGCTGCAATGCTTTTTAAGTTTATTGTATATTTAAAAATATATAAAAACAATTATTGTTTAGCGTGTAAGATACAAAATGCTTTAGTTTTAAACAAAATTAATATAGCATACTTTTAAGCACCGCCCAACGCTTTTTATTTGAATATTTATTTCTTTGATATTTTTTCACTACAAATTTGACAAATTTTAGTAAAGTTATTTGATATTGTGTCAATCGCAAGCAGAAGAACGCTAAACTAAACCAAACAAAAAACATATAAAAGACGTAGCTCAAAAGTTATAATTAATTCGAATTAAATTCTTGCGCTGTGATTTGTTCATCCTACAAACGAAATATTAGAAGCAGTAAATTGCTCAAATCGAGCATTAAACAATTTTAAAAACTATTAATACACAATTTACAAACATATTTTATATTATTAGCATTCTTTTCTCAATCAGACGTAATTTTTCATATACATAAATAAACAAAATAACATATATATATTATTGTATGTAAAATACAAGAATCTAACGCGTTCATTTCGATTTTTCTTTTCTTTCTTTTCTTTTTTATATATGTGTTCTTGTTATATACTCTTTATATACGTATATATATATATTTATATATATGCAAACAAATTTGTTTTTCGGTAACAACCAAAATTATACAAAATTTTGCAACAAACTCAAAAAAAAAATTATATATATGTTCGTCAAAAAACAAAAAAATCCAAATACCAAAATTCCTAACAAATTATATATATCTCTGCCTACAAAAATAAAATATCCCCCAAAACAACCAACCAAACAACGACCAAAAATCAACCAAAAACTATCGACAAAACTTTTCGATTCAAAAACCAAAAAAAAAATCTAAAATATCGTTAAAAACCCGTTTTTTAAATTGTTTGCCCAAAAATAAACAAACTGTCTCTCACTCTCTCCGAAAAAAACTAAATTCGAAATTGCATTCGACTTCAAAATTCCAAATCCAAATGTTTTTAATTTGCTTTCGTTTTTTTTTTCAACTGATTTGAAATGACCAAAATTTGAAAATTCTCTTGGCGATCCATATATATACTATATATATATATTATTTATATATATACACACGATTTATATTATGTTAAAAAATATTTGTAAAACTGCAAAAATTCGATATCGAAACCAAAAACAAACTCGACGCTGGAAATAACTATGGAAATGTATGGAAACGCTCGCTGGATTTCAATCGATCGACATATATATATATAAATGTATATAATCGAAAAACACACACACACACACTCATGCACACACACATACACAACACAAACATGCATGCATGCCATGATGATAACGATGATGATCGTAATGATGATGACTGATTAGGGGGCTGGTCGTGGCCATGGAATCACAGTGCCGCGTGGCCGAGTCGTTGGCCAACGTGGCAGCATCAATCGTCTGGGGGCCCAACCAGCGCCACAGGCGGTGGCAGCGGCGCCGGCGGTGGGACAGGCGGCGGCGGCGGCGGTGGCGGCTCATCGGGGGGCGGTGGTGGCCACCGCTCAGGGGGCGCCGGCAGCAACCGGGGGGGTCCGTGGGGTGGCACCAACGCGTCCCAGCGCTCCTGGCACCCAGCACGTCAAGCCGCTACAAAATTTACCAGGTGAGCTCAACAACCACAACAACAAAAACAACCACAACAACAACAAAAACCACAACAAAAAAAATTAAATAACTAAAAAAATAAACAACCAACCAACCAAGTCAACCAACAACAAATCCAAAATAAAAACGACAACAGCAGCAGCAGCTACAACAACAACAGCGGCAGCAGCAGCAACAACAACCATGATAATAATAATTATAAACAACACAAACACCAAATTCTTATAAATTAATAAGTTGAAGCCAAGTTAAATTATTTAAAAAGAAAAAGAATTAAATACTCTTCCCACTTCCCTTCCTACACACACACACTTACACACATACAAAGACTCGCACACCATCCAAAAAAAAAACCCAGCGACTTTTTTGCTCCCCACAAACACACGCACACGCACCTCTACTCCTCTCCAACCTTTGACCTTTCTCCCCCAACTACGCACGGGGAGCACAGCACAAGGTTTTTTTTTTTTAACATTTAAATGTCGTGTGTATGTGTGTTTTTCTACTTTATTTGTATTTTTTTTTATAATTTCCAACAACTTGTTATATTTTCTGCATTTAAGCGTGTTTTAAATGTTGTGACCTTTGTTTGACATTCAGTCGTTTAAATTTTAATGCTTAAATATTCAAATATATATGTCTTAACTTAAACTTAAATGTAGTTTTTGCTACTTGCTGACTTTTTGGATTGTCGTCGCTGTGAAGAGAGGGCGAGATTTTCTACTCCTACTTCTCATACACGTGCATACAACATTCTCCATTTTGTTTTGTGATTGCGCTCAAATGTATGCTACAGTTTTATTTGCATGCATCTAGTTTATCAGACGATCAGCCCAAAAGCAGTAAGCAGCAGCACACAGACACACCTCTACCCACACAGACACACACACATACACACACTCTCACACACATTATGTATATGGATAGAGCCACTACATAACAAATGTAAAGCATATATATGTATGTTTGTATGTATATACGGATATGTGCTGTGTAAACGTTTATGAATCGATTAGTATTTAAATACCGCCAACAAAAAATACCAAAAAGAAATTAAATGAAATGTTATCTTAACCCTTTTAACCCCTAATAAAAATCCCCATATATATCGCAACTACGAATCAAGTCTATATAAAATCAGTGAAGAGAGTTGAAGTTTTCCCTCCGCACACCACCAACCCCTGTCTCTTAGTTCTTCCCTGCTCAGTCCCTGCAAAATTTTTGACGTACGTGTATATAATTTTTTTTTTCTGTACATAATTTTTGGTTACACACACACTGAAACACACATACACATACATGAGGTTAATAACTTTTTGTATTAATTGCGATTGCACAACAAAGAAACGAAAAACCGAAACATTTGAATGATGTGAATAATTTTTCTAAATTTTGTCATTTGTTTTTAATAATATAACCAGAAAATTAAAACCAGCAACTGTTAAATATATTAACCAAACATATATATACCGATATATTAATACGTAACCTTTAAAAAACACACATACACACACTTCTGTACTTATATACTTACATATATATATAAATGTTTTTTATTTGGTTGTATTTCCATGTATTTATACAAATACTAATCGATTCGTGTATTATGTTTACCACACACACACACACACACATACACATACACCCAACACACATACACACACCCACACTATATGTATAGACGCTTTTGTGTCAATTTTTTTTACCTTTACCATTTTTCACACGCTTTAAATCCACAATTTTTTACATTATATTTTTTTGTAAGCTTTAGCAACGGCTTTTTATTAAAGTTCATTCAGCAAACAGACACCAAAAAAAAATCACACAAAATTTGTTGGAATGAAAATTGCAACTAAAATCTGTTTCTAGCTGGATCTGCACTCAAAACATTCATGGAGGGCAACTAAGCGTAGCTCCTCGGTCGTCAGCTCGACGCGCAGTGACAAGAGTCGCTCGCCGAGCAGAAAACTGAAGCGTCAGAGCTCAGCTCACAAATTACACAAGTCCAAGAAGCATTCACGCAAGTCTAAACAATCTCGCGCCGATAAGAAATCAAAGAGGAGCTCTCACAAAGAAAACTAACAAAAAAAACACCCACACATACTCCCCACACTCAAACCATAAAAAAAAATTACGAACGCAAAAACAAGAAACTAAACAATTTAGCAACATCAGCATTTCTCGATATCAATGTCTTGATGTTGCTAAATTCGTCTTTAATGAACCCTAAACCAAAACCGAACCAAGCAACAACCAACCACACACACACAACCCCTCAAGAACCCCCCGAAGAGCAGATCAGTTCAAGTACAAACCTCAATACTCAATAATTTTTTACTCGAGCTTAGGCAAAATTCCAAATTCTTTGACGAAACACAGGACACTCAGCAAATAAATTACAGCGCTCCATTTGAAGATCGGTCGTGGGAAGAACGGTGTCAAGAGATATATGAAAATCAAGCACGCCACCCCTCAAGCCCACAACTAGACAAAAAATCACCTCCCCCCTTAATAAACACCCACACACCCACCACTACATTTAATACTTATACCACACCACAACTTAAATGTTTCATGTTGTTTACAAAGCGATAATATCATGTCCAACGTTTTATCACATAATGCACTCGTACACACGTATAACACACCCACATACACACACATACAAACACACACAATACACTACACTACACACACACACACATCTGTGTAACATTTGTGTACGAATATAAGTCCCTGACGTCTATGTTCCAAATAACAAAAACAAATACATTATATTGTTGTCTAATTTGTACGCAAAAGAAAAGCAACAACAATAAAACGAGCTAACTAATAAAATCTATCAAATTTGTGTGTGTATTTTTAACCAAAAGAATAAAATTACAAATTATAATATAATAATAATTACAAAATGAAACCATCCCATAGCCCAGCAAATAAAAAAAAAGATTGAAAAAATAGCCAAAAAAGAACTCTGTTCCATTTGTAGTATTAACAACAATTTTAACTCTCTCTTTTTTCTCTTTTTAAAACCGTTCCACAACTACAACCAACCGTATAAAACATACACTCACTCAAACACGCATACACAAACACGACAACACTCGCATATCATCAAAAACACAACCTCAACTACTTGAACTACAATATAAAATGGCATTTCTTTAACGGGCTATCCGCAGTAGTCGGTAAACGTAAGTTCGATGGAGGTCACCAAAATCCGGCAGATGTTAAGCGACGTTACCAGAGCGGTTTAATAGGAAATGGCGGCAGTTGGGGCAGTTTACCGCTACCACAGCAACCGTTAGGCACAAATGGTGAACAGTGGTACATGGATACGTTTTCGGCATGGAGTTAAAACCACAACCAACAACAGTTAATCACAACCAACAACAACAACATGGAATTTAGAAGCACACCAAACTACAACTACAACTACAACCAACAACAACAACCAACAACAGCATATATGTATCTATCTATCTATATCTAACTATCTAAAACTTCATCTTTTTTCCAATTCAAAAAAAACTTAAGCAAGCAATAAATTCTACTATATAAACAAAACATTTAGCAATTCGGGCTTATCCCTCAAATATATACATATATAAACATTTTACTGCTTTGCACACACACACTCTCACACACTCCTACACACTCTTTTCTCTTCTACAAATCCGCAAAGAATAAATGCATTATAGCATGCAGTAGTTCATCATTATAATAACAATAATAATAATAGACTTGCCGCAGCATTTTAGCAAACTTATTTTGTTAAAAACAAAAATAAAATCCTAAATAATTAGCATTTTTTAAGCAGCATTGTGCAGATTCAGAAATCCCGTTTTAAAATTCGAGAATTACATACGTTTTTAACTTGAAAGTCGATACAATAATGAGCATATATAACAAACTAAAACTATATAAAATATATATACACACATATATATATATTTATATCAATATACTGCAGTTAGGCTCTTATTGATTTTTAAAACTTAAGCAAAACACACACACTTTTTTATACATAGAAAACGCGTAAACCAAATTAAAAAAAAAAAACAACTAAAAACTCTTTAAAAAAAAAGTAATGAATTCAATGGTATAATTAACATTTTACTACTATTTGTATAAACATGAATCAAATTGAAAATTAAAAGGACTTAAATTATGAAATGCACACGATATAAACAA
The DNA here is from genome assembly GCA_035046005.1 of Drosophila acutilabella. Lineage (NCBI taxonomy): Eukaryota > Metazoa > Arthropoda > Insecta > Diptera > Drosophilidae > Drosophila > Drosophila acutilabella. Next base: position 5,134,424 of record JAWNOK010000003.1, read on the forward strand.
AATTAATCCCCAATTTGTAAATAGGAAAAAACGCTCTAAAAAAATACAAACAAAAAGAAGTAATTCAAAGCAAAGCTTAATGAAGAAACATTGACTGAAAAATTATAAAACAAGCAAAGGAAAATTTACAAAAAATAATAATTAATTAAAATAATAATTAATGCGGAGAAGCAAACATTATTATATAATGTCTGAAGGCATCGCAAGTTGGCAAGACTTTCCGATTTAATTGCAGAACTGTAGCTTAGGCAACTTGAAATCAATTATGAGTAAAAACTAAAAAATAAAAAAAGTAGAGCTAAGAAATTGCACAAGAAAAAGATACAAGTTACAGCAGCATCATCAGATACAGCTACAAAGCGATCGATAAGCAACGAATTAGTAGGAAAAAAACAACAATAAATTTACACACACTCGTACACACATACACACACATCACATGCAGTCAAAGTAAGCGATACTATATAGGGAATTTAATAAACAAATCAAGTAAATTATAAATAATTATATGAAATCAATTAGCCAACGCGCGTGTCCCCTTAAAACATTTAATTAACTAAAACTACAACTAATACTAAACAATTGCATAAACAATTTGCGTTTTGTTTACTTATGTGTGTTTTCGTTTAAAAACTTACCCTTTTTATAGAGATATATATATGCATATATAAGCATCCTTTAACTGTAACTCCATGCCTAGACAACAACAACAACTAAGATACACAACAAGAACAAGAACTTGCCTGATTTTTCAAAATTTTCATTTCTTTCGGTCATAGTTTTTTTTTTTGCTAGATCTCAAGTAAAGCAAAAAGTTAAGTAATAACTAAAACAAAACAAAAAAAAGAATGTATAAACAAATTAAATTAGTTTTAAACTAACAAACAAACAAACTTCCAATTTTTAACTCAAGAACAAAAATAATGCTAAAACATAAAGGTAAAAATAATGTTGGAAAAAAGGCGTGTGTTTTTTATACCTAATAAAATATAAAAAATTAAGTAAACGTATCTACAAACATTGTTCAGCAAGCGCCTAAACACAAACGGTATATATGATATTTTAAAATTAGACACACTCAAACACACTCATTCACACACACACACACCAAGCAGTTGCCTAACAAAAATGGGAAATAAAAAATATAAAAAATACTTTTAAACTTGCGCAGAAATTTGCAACACCAGCAAAAAACTTTAATACATAATATTAAACAAAAAAAATATACCGAGTAATAAAACACACTTATATTAACAAAGGTAAAAAACAAAAACAATAAGAACTTTTACGACAAATTCTAAATGACCATAGTTAAGCTTAAATTTAGTAACACTCACACACACACACACACACAGATATATACACACACAGATACACAACTAATAATTAGAGGTACACCCAGCAGCAAAGTGTGCGCCATTTTCTAACTACATAAACTAAAAACAGTAAAAAAAAATACAATTTTAACAACAAAAAAACAAATTTTGTACTAAGTTTCGTTATGCATTTCATTTAATTATTTTTTCATTTAAATATTTGTAATTATTGTTTGTTTTTTTGTTCAACACACACAAACATATTGTATGAAATTTATTTTTTCAAACGCCGCCGCAGCGTTTAATAATTTATTTAGAAATTCCTGTGTTTGCATCACAAATTGTAAATTCTTGTTTTTCGAAATTTTTTTTGGTGACTTTGGAAAATTGAAAGAAAGAAAGAGAAAAAAAGTAGCTAAAAGGAGAAATTTAAACCTAAACCTGAACCCAATTCAAATTGCAAATATATATGTATACATATGCTTAATGATAACGTTTTGTTTAATTTGATACTGTACTGATTTTATATTGTTTTAAATTTGTAATCTTAATTTTAAGTCTTAATTGTTAATGTGTTTTTATTGTAAACTACAAGACAAATTGGCAACAAAAACAACCTGTTAAACAATCCGTTCAAGTTTCAAACAAAAAAAAATAATCAACAAAACTGATTTAATTATGTAACCGTTGCTGCCTTTGCGGTCTTAAATAATTTAATCGATTACATATTTTTTGGAACCCCTCCCCTTCCAACCCTCCCTATGTCCCCTATATAATTTGTGTTAATATGTATTGTAATTTGTAATTTTGTTTAATTTTTTTCGGGAAAGCAAAAACGTTTGGCAAAATTAGTTTATAATTTGAATAATTAGTTTTGTTTTGTGCGCTTAAGTTTTCAATATTATGTTACATAATTAAAAAATATATATATATATGGAAATAATTATATATATATATATGTTTACTTTTAAACTATATGAATATTAATTTTTAGCAAAATATTTGTACGATCTTAATCTTAGAGTCCTAATGTTTAAAATAATTACCGAATACCGAAATAATTTGTTTAGCTCTTTAATTGGTTTTAATTGCAACATTTTTTTGTGTACTGTGTAGAGAAGCGCAAGCAAATATTTCATTGACCTTTAAGAACCGGCTCTAAATAATACATAATAATACTTATTACTTACATATTTACCCAAGCAACAGCAAGAACAGCAACAACAACAATAATAATTATAACTGTATACGTGTGTAAATTGAATTTCATCAAATAAATCTTAAAAGCAACCACATCAACCACTAATAATATAACAAAAAAAATACAAAATACAATAAAAACAACAACAAATTGCTAAAGGCGCGTGGAAACTGAGCAAAAGCAAATTATGAAAAATTTATAAACAAAGCAAAAAAAAACTTTACATGAATTGTGATGATGCAAAGGCAAGATTTAATCATAATTACTAAATCTATATATACATAAAAATATATATAAAATATATCTTTCTCTTTATATATATATACAAAAATATATATATCGGAGTATATAGTGTATATGTAGACGTAGGCGTGTATAATCTAACTTTACTTTTAAACAGACTGCGTACGTATTAAAAATTTTTAAAATTAAATTGTGTAAAATGTTTTAAGTTTTTGAAAAATTGGCAAATAAAGAAAACAATAAAAATTAATAAATCAAAACCAAAACGACCTAATTATATAGCACTTCGAGTGCTTCAAAATCTTTTCCAAATTTTCAGCAAGTTCAAAATCGATAATTGGCTTAAAGCGCAGCTGTTTAGGAGCGACTGCAGGAGATCTATCTATATCTTTAGCAGACTACAGTTACACGCAGATCAGAATTTAATACTATGGAGTCAGTTTCAGTTTCCCGGGCAGACTGTTGTTAATAAAATGATTTAATCGGTTACTACCACATACATATATATATTAAAATACTGTTTACTTTATAGTTTGTGTGTGTTTCTATATGATTTTTAAATTAATTATATTATTTTTTTATTTTTACCACTCATAAATGATAATTTTTGAAACGAACATCACAACAGAACACACGTACTATGTGAGGGATTTTTTTAAAACCGTGAACGTAACGTCGCCAATTATGAGAGAAAGTTAAGAACAAAAGAAAATGTAGAAGTGGAGCAGCATAAAAAAAGGAAGCAAAACTTTAACGTCTTACAAAAAAAAAACAATTATTGTTAATGAAGAAGAGAGAACAAAAGTGAGAAGCATATTGTACTAAAATATTTGATATACATACATTTGTTATTATTTGTAATACAAAAATTAAATAAAATTGCATCCAGATAATAAATAAACAATGCAAAACTCGACTCATTTCTTTAAAAAATAAAACAGAACTGTTTAAAGTACATCGTATATATAATTTTTTATTTGTCTTGTGTGGGGCTTAAAAACATTTACTGCGTGAAGACGATTTACTGCTGCGATTGATGAGGCTGCTGCGTCTCGTGGAGCTGCTCACATTGGTGGTGATCATGTGCTCATCGAGTACAGTTTCATCAGCACTCTCGTCATCCGCTGGAATTTCCTCATCGCTGTTCGTTTCGTTGGCAAAGGAACCGGCAGGTGTAACAATTGCATCGCCATGCAGATCCTTGTTGTCCAAAATACTGATATGAAAGGCGGCGTGACACTTGTTAGCCGCCAACAGCGCCTTCACGCGAAACACCAGCGTTTCCAGCGTCTCCCTTAAACTGGGTATATAACTGATGATGGCCGTGTTCTTAATCGACTTCGAGTGACAGCACAGATTATGCAGAAACTTGGTAACTTTCTGCAGTTCATGTAGAAACTTGATAAGTCGTTCCGGATTATCGCGCACAATAGTTTCTAGCACACTTAGACCATGTTGCAGCAGCAGTTTCAGGAACAATTGTGCGTGCTTTAGAAACAATGCAAAGTTACGTGGCTGCTCCACATTTTGTACAATTTCCAATAGGCCATTGAGTAAACTAATTGTTGACTCCCAAAGTTGGAAGCGATCACCATCGTGCATACCGCTGCACTGAGCACTTAATGTGGTTATAAGAATCTCGCACAAGCCACGAAACAGCAATGGAAAGTTGGCTCTGAAATAGACAAACTTGGATTAAATCGAATAAATATTAAATTATAAGTTTAAAATTACTTTTTGATGTTGGGAAACGAATTCAAGGCCTTGTCCTTTTTGTTCAATAGTCCGCACTCCTCCTTTAGGTCAGACAAAATGTCCTTTTGCCGATCCAATGGAGAATTCTTAAGAAATCCTTTGACCAACTCATCCAAGTGTATGTTACATTGTGCGCCTTTCTCCACGCTGCCCGTATAGTGATACCACCTGCGTTGCAGCAGAATAGTGCAAGTTTTACCTACAAATAAATGAAAAAAAATATTAATGTTAATCCGTTAAAAGTCAAGACAACTACTAACGTATTTCCTCGGCTTGTTGTACACTGCGTTTAGCAGCACTGTCGCCGGAAGCGCTCAACTTGCGCAAGCTGCACAGCAGACGTTGAAGCTGCACGGCTGTGCCCAGACTTAGCACCGATTTCTCGTACTTAAGAAAGTAATCAAAGACCTTGGAGGCAACAGTAGCTAAGCTGGTTTGCTTCCTGATAGTCTTGCGTTGTTCTTCAGGCAAAGAATTACACAAAGAAGCTAAAAACATTAAAAAAAAACTATAAGTAATTAAAAAACATTACGGTTAAGAGTTAAGTCTTACATTGCAGCAGCGTTGACTGCGACTTGTCGCTCCACTCGTTCCAGGAGAAGTACAGGGCAAACAGGTGAATACACAGACCAAAGCAGGTTTTCACATAATTGAATTTATCCTTGAACAAACCCAAATTGCTGTGCACATTATTAACCTTTTCCAGCTGCTCATCAATGTGTTTGGCCAAGGTGATTAAGAGTGTGCTGATTTCTCCAAGACACTCCTGTAAATCGCAGATAAAATGCTCTGGTTTTGCGACATGTGATCTCAGGGAATCCGCTTCGGTGACAGACTGATGTCCATTAACTACTGTTTCCAATTTCTGCACCAAATCGGTGAGAATAAAACGCAACTCCTGCAATCCCAGATGTGTGCCAACTTCTTCAGGTTCCAATGGATAATTCAGTGTATAGGGTTCCTCCTTCAACAGCAACAATATGCCCACATCGAGTTGTCTATAACGCTCCAGTGGACCGTACAGTTGCTCAAAGTCGGTCTTAAATTTAACGGGTTTACAAGATCCCAACTTGATGGTCAAGTCACTCAATTTTGTTTGATTGCCATTCAGCTGTTCCTCCGTTTCTGCGATGGTTACATTTTGGCTGGCCTTTGTTTTTCCCGCCTGTCGTTTCTCCCGAGCTCCTTGTTGGACCGCTTGGGCCTGCTTGGGATTGCTGAGAAACTGACACGGTGGCGGCATAAAGCCTACAGGTGCATGGCTCAAAAGTAACTTCAACCTTTGCTCAATGCCAATCAAATCGGCCAAACGCATTAGAACTCGCTTGCGAGTCGCTCCATGTTTCTGAGAGGCAAAGGCGCAGATTGTCACACGAATCCAGTTGGCAGTGTGGAAATAAATGTTTAAAACCTGCTTCTGCAGTTCCTCATCGTAATTATCAAAGATGGCCATGTAATTGGCATTATCAAAGAACGAGGGCAAGATGATGGCACAACCGAGTAGCGCATTAATCACCTCCAGGCTGTACTGATAACGCTGATTGTGCAGCACGCTGACCAGGTGAAAAAGTGGAGCTAGCACAAAGATCGAATCACTGGCACTAAAGGATGGAAACTAGTTTAAATGTGTGTACTTTTAACTGGGTAAGACAATAAACTAACTTGTTGTTCGAAACCAACACCAATTCAGAGATGTTTATGCCAATATTAAGCACTTCAGATTCAGTGTTAACATTTGTTTCATCCAGTTCATTAATGTTCTTTTGATACTCCAGTTGTATGCCTCTGTGGGGAGTAAAAACATATAACAACTCTTGTGGTGTACAGCTGCTACTCACTTGATGACACTCGCTTGATGCTCGCTAACGAAACTCTGCTGAAAGCGATAGGTCATTAGTTCGCACAGCCAGATGAGAAACTTATTGTCCAGCATATAGGGCGACTCGGCATTATAATAACGCACGGTCAAAACGCTGGCCAACTCATCGTAGAACAACGCCAACAGCTCTGGAGAGTTACGTATAGCTGACTGGGTAAGCACTAAGGTTGGAAAACAGATTTAGAAACATAGTTTATAGTCTAGTCATACCCCTGCTTACTAATCAGATTAGCTGCCTGCTTGCTGCGTCCATCGGGCAAGGAGGTAATGCTCTCTACGCTCGTCTGCAAGTCCTCGCTTTCCATCAGCGCAGTCTCGATGCGAGCGACAGCATCTATGAGTTGTACACAGCCAATGATGCCCTGTTTCTTGACATACTCGCTGCAGTTTATTTGCTGTTTCTTCACCACCATCTCAATTTGATCCTGCAGTGGAGCACACTCCTGTAGCTTGGGTTCAGGGAAGGCAACGTGGCATAGTAGGTCCATTGCCAGACGTGTTTGTGGTAGCGTCAAGTCACTTAAGCGATCCAGCAAGGGCAGCAATAACATGGCACAATTCTGCACATGTTTTGGATTCTTGCGCTGCAGTTCCCGCATGAGGATTAGTGCCATGGTGGTCACATGTTGAGCGGACTTGTCAAACGTCAACTCAAGCAGCTTCTTTAGTATGTTTTTTTGTATAGTGTTGCAAATCTTGAAGAGTATGCTGAGGGGTAAATAGAAGTTAGCAGAGGCTATAAGAAAGCAATGGAATTTTACCTGTAGGCAGATTTGGCGAAATCTGCTACCACGCGATTCTTCTCACGCACAAAATCGTGTAGTATGTGCATCAGTACGCTTATATGTTGTTCCAGAACATGGGCATAGTCTGTTCTAGCTACGTCTAGAATGTCCACCGTCATGTGCTCCAGTTTAATGCGTCGTCGTAGCTGTAGAAATGTGTAAAAGAAACAGTTTAAATAGTTCCTCTTAAGGTCAATTCATCTCTTACCAAGTTCTCTATATACAGCGTGTTATCCTCGTTGATGTGGATCAGCAGCAGCATCATTATAAAGTCAAAAGCACTGTGAAGTGTTAAGAACAAAGTTATACTACTAAAACCAAGTTAATAGAGTCGGCTAGCTACCTAAATTCAGTGCCCGGCAGTCCACCTATGGTACGTTGCCACATCTGATAGAAACGCTTGGAGCGTCGCAGACCTTGTTGCAGAAAACCAAATAATTCTAGCTGTGATTGCTTGTCAGTGGGTCTGATCATTTCCCTGGAGTCATCGTTTTGGGCCATTTGCCGCCAATTAAAGATTTCGCGCAGTGTAGCAACCAACTAGGAAGAGGCAACCAATTAATAGTACATTAAAACAAATTGTGTTTGCTTAATTACCTCCTTCACGACATCGTCTGTATCCTGATTGAGGCTATTAAGCAGCAGACGTATCAGATGTGGTAGTATCTGTAGATATAAACATTTAAGCAACTAAATCAATGAATGAACCCATCACGCACTCACCACATTGGAGCAGCTGCTGTCCTCCTTAATGAACTCCAATATACGCTCCCGTAGCTTGCCCTGAGTGCGTGCATTGAGCGACAGATTGCTGAGCATTTGCACTGTGCTCATGAGAAACAAATCCTTGCTGCTGGCATAGTTAATGCTGAAATGGAAACTCTTTAGAATAGAGAACTATATACCCGTAAAAACACCTACATGAGCAGCTCGACGAACTCGTCGTGTTTGCTGCCATCCAAGACAAACTCAGCATTGCCAATAATATCCAATTTGGACGACTCTGTGCCTTGATTAAAGATACGCTCGATGTGTTTATAAATCTGTTCGCTGTGCGAGTGCGTTAAGTAGCGCAACTGAGCCAACATCAGTGGAAGCAACGGCAAACATCCTGGCGTCGTGAGAACGCGATCCAACTTGGAAATCTCTTCGATGCGACTGAACAGCACCTCCAGACACGGTTCACGTAGAAAGTCAATCATTAAAAAGTTGATAAACATGCTGTTCTGAGACTGATACGCCTGCTCTTCTCCAGCGGTGTCTATGGTGCAGCCACTGAGCAGTTTCTGGGCAAGCTTTGATTTGGGGTCCAAAGCTGTATTCAAGCCAGTTTTAAAAGTTTCAATATTATCGGGATATTTGGGATTGCGCACAAGTATATCGCGCAACTTGGAAACTATGGCAATATGATCACAGGACAACACAAAGGTATCTCCATTGTCCAGCTCCACGCCTGCGTTGAGTAGCACCATTTCAAAGAAACTATTTGGTTGGCGGGAGCAGTTCATCCTGGATGAGGATTGGGTGCGTCCCAGTGTGGCGGCCAGCGCAATGCTCTGCTGGGAGAGATAACGCTGCGTCTGCTCCTGCGAGGCTGGTATTTTATCATCCTCACTATTGCTGGCAACTGAAACATTTTCATTATCCGATTTATCCGCCGAGGATATGCGCTATTAAATTTGCAATAGTTTATTTATCTAACCTGTCAACTGATGTTTATTTTTACTTACAGGTAATTTATATGTTGTATTCTCGTCAATTGCATTGAGTGGCCTTTGTGGATTGGCACGTTTCTTAAACTTGCGATACATTATAAGAGTTTATTTAAAACAAAGGCTTTATCTAAGTTTATTGCGATCTTTTAAAAAGAATTCGCCGCATCAAAGCAGAGAAACTATTTATCGATATCGATTAGCGGCGTATCGGCGTTGGCAGTTGGCGGTAAAGTGATGCCATAAATTTATCCTTCTGGCAACGTTGTTATCAGGGCTGACATCATAGATGTTTTATAGCAAGTCTTTTATAGGATCATTATATCTTCTTAAAAACTGACGGAACATTAATTTTTTTCAATGAATTGAGTGCAGAATTAATACCTATCTGTCAACACATACATTTTTAAATGTACAAGTTTATTAGGCTGCTAACGTCTGGCAGCAAAGGTTATTGTGCTCATACGGTGCTGTTAATTAAATTCTGAAGCTGCAATGACTCGGTAAAAGCGCTGTTAAGTTAACAGTTGGCGCCAAACATTGATACTATTTAGTTTGATTTGAAAAATCTTTGGATTTATTAAGTAACTTCAATATTTATTAAGTATATGCACTTTAAACAAGTTTCTACTATTTCTATTATTGTTTTATACATTTAAAGTAAATAATTGTATTTGTTTAATATGAAGCAACTCTCCTACATATGTATTTATTCTTTAATGATCGTTAATATAACTATTAAATATATAAATTTAGATGTGCAAATATTGCAATTAACTACTTGTGAGTCTAATTGGAAAAATTCCATTCAATACTTAAATATTTGATTATAAACGTGTTTTTGTTGTAAATTTAAAGCCATTTCTTTTGAGTCAAATACTAAATTTGCTTAACTTTAACTTGCATAATAATTAATCTGTATAATTTTAATGTTGGATCATGGCATGACCTGGATATAAATATTTATATGTTAAAAGTGTAATAAACTCTATTCGATTATAATTATAAATATGTATGTATGGTTTCTAAAAAGGAAGTACAAAATGTTATTAAGTGATTATGTCAGAAATTGACGTATTTATGAAGAGCATTTGTTTGCATATCGCATTTGTTCTTATTCTATAAAAAATCACTAATTTGGCGTCGGTTAGTATTGCTATATAAATTGTTATTTGCTTTTCTTTAATTTGATGGTTGTGTAATCACATCAATGCAGTCCATAATGGATTATATGCGTTTCAACATTTCTTTTATGTCTTTCCAAAACTCCTTCTTCCAATATCCTCAATAAAAATGTTAATCTTTTCCAATTGCTTCAGTTTTCATTTAAGGACTAATTTAAAGCTTTTTCGCGCGACGCCTTTTAAAGCCCGACATAGATTTTAATAACTGGGAGTTCTCGTCATCCATATCCATATGGGGTTCCCACAGGCGAAGTCTTTTCGGTATGTAGATCAAGCCCAGTAGAGTAATGGCTATAATAAATTAAAATATGGTAATGAATTACTTATTATTTATAATAATGTTCTACTTACAGTTTAAGACACATGGGAAGATTACGTAAAAGTTTAGAGTACTTGAGCGAAAATAGAGCGCTTCCGATGCATAGAAGATCATAGTAAGGCCCAAGGAGCAACCTCCCATGCTGACAACCCTGAAAAGCGAAAAGTTTAAATTAGTTTTAAAGTCATTTTAAGTAAAAGTCCTTTACTTACGGTCTGTAGTGTATGTAGAGCGTACAGTGGACCAGAGCAATGGCCTTTAGAAGACAGTACATGCCAATGATGCGTGATATGGTGTAATCACCTAAAATATTGTTAGATATTAATTAATTTATTTCATTTTATGTTTAGATAATCTTTCGATTTTGCCCACCTTCAATAAACTGAGTTTCGCTGTGATTGCCTAGGAAGCTACGTCGCTCTATGTAACTCCGGAAGGCAGTGCCCAGATCCATAAAGGCAACAAATGCAATCCAACCCCGAAAAGCGTAGAGCAAACGCTCGCGGGGGCGATTGCTTGACTGTATTGTAGCCCTGGTAATACCAAAAACAGAATATATACAGTTAACACCATTTTAAAGTCCTTCTTAAAACGAGTAATAAAATTAAACATTTCAATTCTGCTTCTTGTCCACACAATTCCCTTACTAACTGTATTAGCACGCAAGTGAAGTTATGCTAATGACGAGAAAGCATTCTCGTGTTTCCTATAATGCCGGCCGGCAAAGAAGATAAAGCTTCTTTCCCCTCCTCCTCCTTCTGCCGTTCTTTATAGCTTTTGCATGCGGCAGCCATTGTGCTAGGGCAGGGACATGGGTGGCATTGGACAGGACAGAAGGGGGCTCGTGCAAAATCGATATCACACCCAACCTGGCACATTTGTTATTTATGAGCTGGCAAATATTTATGTACATAGGTCAATTTGATGCCTGCACGCAAGCACGTGCTCCCGGATACGGCGAATCATTTGCGGCTATTTATTTTAAGTCAACAAAATCACCCCGAACAACGGAATTCCTGGCAGACCCTTCTCTGCCTCTGCCCCTCACGCAAACACTGTCATGCAATTCATATTTAGAAACTAGCGCATATTTTATGCACTTGATTTTCTAGGCATGTGTGTGTGTGTATTATTTTTGCTTACATTGCAAACACTCAATTAGGCTACACAGATTCGTTTACACTTTGTTTAAATAATAATTAGTTCACTTTTGCATGCGGAATAATCGAAACTTTTTGCTAGTGTCCGTCTTTAAACATTTTCTTTTAATCAACACATTCTGCTCTCTTTTCACACTCCGCTCTGTTTTGCTTCCATTCGCTGCGACGCTTCGATGTAGTGATGGCAAAATTAATCATATGATACACAATAATCGATTATTTTGTTTCAATTTACGATTAAATATAATCGATTAAGGGCATGCGATTTATTGAATCAATAATCGATTATTCGATCAAATAATCGCTTGGGTGAGTAAATTTAAGCGCGAGCTTTACCACAGAAAATTTTGATTGCATTTGGAAAGTTCAAAACAATGGCACCGACGCAGAGCAAAGTTTGGAAGCATTTCCAGAAAATAAATAAAAATATAGTGAAATGCAATTTGTGTGAGAAGCAATTAAAATATTGCCAAAACACAACAAATATGTTGCAGCATTTAAAGCTGAAACACGCAAACGAGTTTGCGTCCCTCAAGGTTAGTATTTCACCCTTTATTTATAATAAAGAGAAATATTTTAATTTGATTATTTTTAGAAACCGATCACACGTATTGAAGATACGGATGATGAAGAGGAGACAGTTGCAGCAACGGCAACAGCGCCTGTGCAACAGCAACCTAAAATACAAGCAACGTTTGCAAACGTAAACAGTTTCTCCTTAGGGGGTTCTAAACACGGAGAAATTACAAAAATGATTATGGAATTTATTGTCACGGATAATTATCCATTTTCTATTGTTGAAGGTAATAATGAACTGAATATCATGACAAATATTGTAAATTCAGTAATATTTATATAAATTTATTTTAGGATCAGGATTTTTAAAAATGATGAAGAAGATTTTTCCACTCTACAAAGTTCCTGCACGCAATACAATTAAAGCAGAAATGCTTAAAATGTATGACGTAGAGGTTGCCAAATTTAAAACAATGGTGGGTCAAATGTCAGGATTGTCATTAACCACAGATATATGGACTGACAAAAATTTGACCAGTGTGATTGGAATTACACTACATGGCTTATTTGAAAACAAGCAAGTCAGTGCCACAGTTGGAGTTTTCAAACTACCAGAAGCCCACACCGCAGATCACATCTCTGATGTTTTCATGGCTTCGTTGGAAAGCTTTTCCATTGCAAAAGATCAAGTAATCGCAGTGGTGACGGATAATGGTGCGAATATAGTAAAATCCATACATGACAGCTTTGGAAGATCGCGCCACATCCCTTGCTTCGCGCACACTTTGAACTTAGTGTGTGTGAACGCACTGGAGTTTCAACAAGCAGCGGAAGTGATTGCCAAGTGCCGGAATATAGTACTTTGGTTCAAACGCAGTACAAAATCTAAGGAGAATTTGCTAAAGCTGCAACAATCTGCTGGCGTACCAGAGGGAAAAGCACTAAAGGTTATTTTAGATGTCAAAACCAGATGGAATTCCACATTTTATATGCTGGAGCGCTTCGTAAAGTTAATACACTACATTGGACAAGTCGTCTTAAATTTTTCGGAATCTCCAGAAATGATCTCAACTAAGGAAAAAAACGAAATAGTTGAAATAATATCGTTGCTTAAACCAGTAGAGGCTATGACCACTCAAATAAGTGGTGAGAAATATGCTACATTGAGCCTGGTCATACCGATTGTTCATTGTGGACGCCAACAAATAATGAGTGTGATCTGTAACACAACCAGTGGAAATAAGTTGAAAAAAACTTTACTGGGTCAATTTGATCGTCGGTTTGGAGCAATGGAACAGTCGTTTTTGTTGGCTGCATCAACTTTGCTGGATCCCCGCTTCAAGAGAATCCATTTTCAAGATCCTCTTGCGTTGGCTTCAGTGGTGAAAAATATTCGGAAAGAAATGGCGACTATAGCCCATGCAAATGAAAGCCAGGACAGTGTTAGTGATGGCTCAATTGGTGGTGAAGTGGAATTTGACTTATGGGCCCACCACAAGTCGTTGGCACATAAACGCCGCAAAAAAGAAGTGGAGTATCCCGATGTCCAAGACGAGTTGAGCTTTTTTTTAAACGCTCCTGTATTGGAGCTGAAACGCAACGTCATTGACGCCTGGGAGGAAATGCGCTCAGTTTATCCAATATTGCATACAGTTGCACAACGCTATTGTTTTCTGCTAGGAACGTCTGTTCCAGCTGAGCGCATGTTCTCAAAAGCGGGAAATACGGCCACCGAGAAAAGAAATAGATTGACTACGGAACATCTCTCTAAACTTCTTTTCTTAAACTCCGTTTTAAATAAATGAAAATATTTATAAATGCAAAATTTTTCTATTTACAATATATATTTACTTTATATTTTTCTATAAAATATATAAGGAATTGAAAAAACCATAAAAAAAAACACTACTATAAAAATAATCGTTAAATTAACCGATTATTTTTATTTTATGCGATTAATCGCGATTAATAATCGCAAGGAAAAAAATAATCATATGATACAATAATCGATTAAATAATTTGTTTTGCCATCACTACTTCGATGCAGATTGAAGCAAAAGCTCTCGGCGAGCTTTTATTTTGGCATAAAAGCTTTGCGGTATCCAGCCGACCAGCTGCTTTGTTTGTTTGTGTTTCATACGGTGGGGCATGGTTGCTGTGTAGTAGGACAATTTAACTGACCGTTTTAATTCAATTCAGTTTTATTACGAAAAAGTAAAAAAATTATAACAAATGCAAATTAACAACTAGCTGGTGTTTGAAGTACTAAATATCTCTCTCTACGAATATTTTAGTCTTTGCCAATGTCTGCTTCTGTTTTTCTGTACTCAGCGTAGTCCACAAAACCATCGTTATTCAAATCCATCGATTTGAGTACATAGTCTATGGTCTCCTCCAGGGCCTTATCGGTATAAACAGCGCCCTTGTGCTCCGGTTCGGCGGGTTTCTCTGCGTTCTCTTCATGCTCGTGATGAGGTTTATTGGGATCTTCAACTGAAATGGAAAAATAAAAGGCAATTAAGTTTACTAAATGGATTAAACTTAAAGATAACTCCACCAATCCCTAGACTAGAAGACGTTGTTAGATGCGTTTCAATTTTGTTTTCATTGTTGTGATTTTTATTCGCTAAAAAAACAAAGTGTTTTACTTACAATGAATTGCATGCGTCTATTAAGTAACGTTTATATCAAATTAATTAGTTCATTTGTTTGCTTACTTCCAGGCTTTTTTTGTTTTCTTTTCTTTTTGTACACAAAACAAACGTTTACACGATCAGTCTGTTATAATGTTTATAAATCTTGTTTTTCATTTTGTGGAATTTTCGGTGACGCTTAAAAATAACTATAAATCATAGAAGAAACTATAAATTATGAGAAATAGGAAGGCAAACAAAAACAAACAAATAAACATTTGAAATTGCACATTCTAACCAAGAGAGAGAAAAAGAGATTCCTGTGTGCTATTCGAATTAAAATTGAAATAGTTAAACATTTCTGGAAATTGGCGTAATAAATTACAATTTGTTCAAATTAGTTGCCCGATTGGAATGCTTGCAGCATTATCAAACTTGTTGGAAATATATAGTAATAGTTATAGTTATAGTATATTACAATTTGCGCTGGAAATGTGTAGTGCCTTAATTTCAATATGTGTGTGTTGTGGGTGTGGAAAGGACATGGATCACAATGCGGACCAAAACTCTGATGTTGACATTACTATGCTTGATTGATTGGCATATGCAAATTGATATCATAATCATTGAACTATATACTAATGCGTTGGCTGCTGTTGTTGTTGTTGCTGCTGCTGTTGTTGCTGTGCTGGTTGTTGTTCCTGTTGCTGTTGCATCTTCTCGGCAGCCTTTTGCTGAGCTTTGATGAATTCCGGATAGTCAATGTAACCGTCACGTGATGTATCATCCATCTGAAGTATGGGATCAATAAGAGCGACTAGCTCTTCGTCCGAAAAAACTTTCTCCTCCACGTGAGGCTTCTCGCCATTAGGCTGCTCTTTGCTGCCTTGCTCTGGACCAGTGCCAAGTTTAAACATGAATTGTTATTAATTAATTAATATTAATTGATAAGCCATTGATATGCGAAATGGATTTAAATGATGTTGAGCATGAGCAACCAAAGACCACAACCAATAACCCGTTGAACCGGAAACAGCCAAAAATGTGGAATAAATAAAGGTAAAATAAAAGTCATGAGTCAAAAGAAGCCAAAACTTAAAATACTTAAGAGTTAAAGGTAAGATTAAGCACAAACACATAAAATATATTAAGCAGTTAATAATAAAATTCAAATTATCAATTTTAGTATATAAAGAAATCAATGCTAAAATTTTGATCAACTCATGTCTCTTATAGAAGCAGCGATCTATGGCTATAACTTACCATGCCAGTGGATCAGAGACTTGATCAATTCACAGCCATCGAGTTTGTTGTTGTTGTCCGAGTCGTGCATTTTAAAATAATGGAACTGCAGTTCTGCTTCCGACATTTTGCTCGTATCGATGGGCACCTGCATATGCTCTTGGATGTGGCTGTAGGGTATACAAAAACAATGTAAATTGATATAAAAATACAAATAAAGTGCGAACGTTGTCAACAGCTATAAATGTGATAAGATAATAAATGTTATATGGCAACTTGTCTTAAGCCCGATTTGATTAATTGCCATATATTATGATGGGCAACTTACGCGCGTTCCTGTTGAATGTTTCCTGTGTTTAGCACCTGCTGTGGTTGTCCGTGATGATGGCCACCAGCATGTTGCTGCGGATGTTGCGGTTGTTGCACTTGTTGTGGGTGTTGTTGTACAGGTGGCTGCATATGTTGTTGCTGTTGTTGCATTTGTGGCTGATGTTGTTGCTGCTGCATTTGCGGCTGGTGCTGCTGCTGTTGCTGCACGGGCACCTGCTGATATTGCACTTGCTGTTGCTGTAAGTAATTTATATAAATTTTTTATTTTGCTACGTAGATGTATCCTTGGTTACTTACATATTGTTGAGGCGGCACTCCAGGCGCTCCATGTTGTTGGTATTGCTGTGGCGGCGGCGGTGGCTGTTGGTGGTGTTGTGGCACCTGATGCGGTGCTTGTTGCTGTTTCAAAACGAAAATATGTCGTGGATTATTTCATAAGCCAACTACCAGCTGGTTGCACAATACTGCAACGAATTTAAATATTTATTGTTTTGTGCACTCACATAATGCTGGGGATTTACGCCGGGTGCTACTCGCTGGGCACTGCAGCAAGCAACTAGAGCAAGCAGCAGAGCTGCTGTTAAATCTGGCAGATGCATTTGAATAGAACCGCTAATTTCTTCCGAGGATTTCGAATTCGGTGGCACGCACAATCACCACGTAGCTTAGCTTTAGCTATCAAAACACACACGTACACAAATTGATTCTGCTTCTTTACCTTTTGGCAGTAACACGGTACGACAGCTGTTAAACAGGTAACACGGCTATCGAAAGTGTTATCGACGGTCTGTTGACTAGGTGGCAACGCTCAGTTTATGTTTCTACAACCTGTTTGAGTTTTTCTTCGTTTATTTATATTATTGGTTTTGTTTAGTTAAAGTGCAATTTTCGTTTATTAATCATGGTACGTATTAAATTTAAGCTCATCCAGAGCAATTGAATAAAAAATATAACAGCAAGCTATAAAAGCCAACAGTATTAACAATTTCTCTTGCTACTTTCCACTTGACTAACTATGTTCCCATTTTCCCCATTGAAATATTTATGCTAATTACCAACTAATACTTGTTATGACTTTCTTTTCCATACATAGGCTCGCTACTTCAAAGAACAGGATATCGATGGTAAATATTACTTAAATTCATACAGCATAAAGTGATTTCATACTGATAAATTTCTTATCAATTGTTTTTCATTTGCGACATTAGAATTTCGTGAGTGTTTTTATCTATTTGCTCGCTCCGGGCAAATTAACAACTTGGACGAACTAACTGTAAGTATTAGTCATGCTTAAAATGAACACAATAACAAAAATACTTTGAACCAGGTCATTATGCGCTCTTTGGGCTTATCGCCAACAATACAAGAACTCGTATCCTATCTGAAGCAGAAGAATGGTAAAATGAGTTTCGCCGACTTTCTGGACATAATGCATCAACACTCGTCGGTGGAGAATTTACCAGATGAAGTTATAGCTGCCTTCAGAGCTGCCGATCCCCAAAATAAGGGCACCATATCGGCCAAGCAGCTAAGGAATCTACTGCAGAATTGGGGAGAGGGTTTGTCTGTGCGTGAGGTAGACAATATTTTCCGGGAGGCTAATGTTAATAACAATAGCACAGTGCGCTATGCTGACTTTGTAAAAATCGCCTGTGCTCCAGTTCCAGATTACTATTAGTTTAAATTGGGACTCCTTTCTGCTCCCTACACTAATTCAGACATTCCAGTAATTATTTAAACAACTCGCACAATGCAATAATAAATTGACAAATCTTATTTATGAAAAGTTTTTGGTTTTATTAAAAAATGCTAAACTTTTCAGCATATGGAGAAGGTTCGTCTGAGCCGTATTTAGTTGGCAATGGTAACCTCAACCTCTACTCCGGGCTCGATGTTGATCGAGGTGATCTTCTTGACGATCTCAGATGGAGAGTGCAAATCGATGATGCGCTTGTGGATTCTCATCTAAAATAAAGAGACAAAAGATATATTATTAGAACAAAGTCGAATTATTAGCTGTTAAAGATTTGTGGATGTTTAAAAAGTTTTGTAGAATTCGGAGAGCCAAATTGTGAGGGTTACCAGCAAAGTGGACTATGAGAATACGTTTAATCTGGGCAAATCGGCGATACTGAACAACGGCTGGTTATATACCACAAGCCCGATATCAGATCTGCCCAACATCTTTAAATCTTTAGCTTAAGTTAGAGGACTCACCTGGAAACGATCCCAGGTCTTGGAACCCTCACCGCAAGGAGTCTTACGGGTGGTGATGCGTAGGGTCTTGGTTGGCATGCGCACTGGACCCTGTAACAAAAACATGTACAATTATTTACTGAAAAATTTATAAAAATATTTTAATGTTGCTTGAATCATAAAATATCTTCGCACTGGTTGTATTCAGTGTGAACATAATGTCCAATTCAGGCATTTTAATCTGGCATTTAATAATGACTAGGCTAAGCGGCAAGCAGGCACACGAAGCCTCCAGGTAAATGCGGGTGGAGAAAAAAACTTATGCACGCGGCAAGCGTTATGCGTCTTCTTCTTCTTACCTTGACACGCAGGTTCTGGTTCTTAGCACCGTTGATCAAATCGCGGCACACATTCTCCAGGGAGCGAACGTTCCTGGAAGTCAGGGTGATTCGGATGCGGTGCACAGAAGCAGAATCGCCGCCATGGGGCTTCTCAATGTCCTTAGGAGCAGCAGCCTACAAACAATAAAAATTTTAGTGAGGTTATGTTGTGCTCGAATGCACGTTCGACACGTGCGAGTTTATTTCAAAGAAATCATAGCATATCCCGCTTAGGAATTGTGCCACGTGTCTTTATAAAGTAATATTTCTTAATATTTACCATTATTTAGCAATTTATCTGGTCGAGATAGTCAAATCTTTTTATATTGAGCAGCGCTGAACCAGTTAACTTGCTGGTCAAAAACGAAATGGGAAGAGTGTAAGTCGCAGCGTTGCCAGCGTTAATTTCGACAAGAGTTGCCAGACCGCAATATGCCCAAAATGCCATGCACAACAATTGTGCAACACTAGTCAAATTTTAAATAATTAAAAAACGTTTTTTGTTTATTATATCTGTTTTTATTTCGCACTCTCAACTAATTTGTGACAAACAGATGCGACTGACGTGGGACCAATATTCAAAAATATTTAAATACAGATTACAATTAAAATTATACAAGTCAAAGCACAATGTTGTATTTAAATATTAAATCAACGTTAATTAGTTATTGTACAATAAGAATATCCGTTTCACTTTTACAATAATGAAAATAAAAATTGAAAACTGCACCTGACGATCCTAAAAACTAAGTACGTCCCAACAATGCAAAATGAATGCAGTTTTTTGTATGTAAATTATAATAATGTTGATCATCAATTAATAAAAATTTTAACTTAAAGAAGCTAAAAGTTTGTGTCCAAAAATATTTCATAGATACATAATCGGAATATTACTTTATAGTGTGTAGTTAGGATATTTAAAAGCCCAGACTGTCTAAGCCTGTGCGTATCTGGTTAAAAGGTTAAATGGATAATTCAAGCGTCTCTGTCTCATATACGCAATATTCATAGATAGTAGTAGGTGTGTGTAGGTGTATGTGTGTGTAAGTATGTATGTGTATGTATGTATGGCTAACTAGTGTACATTAATTATAGATTCACGCCCCTTGCCAACGCCCACCCAGCGAACAGGCACACTCAGATGGCTCTCCAAGAAACGAACATAGTTTTGTGCGTTCTCGGGCAACTCCTTGAAGTTGCGTATATGCTCCGTCGACGTCTGCCATCCCGGCAGCACAGCATACTCCACTTCAATGCCACCCAGCTCGCTAATAGTGCCAGGGAAATGATCCAACTTCTCGCCGTTGCTACGTTTATAGCTCACACCCACTTTGATCTCCGGCAACGTATCCAGAATGTCCAGCTTCGTTATGCAAATACAAGTATAACCGTTAACCAAGGACGTGTATTTGAGCAGCGGGATGTCCAGCCAGCCACAACGACGCTTCCTCTTCGTGGTCACACCAACTTCAAAGCCACGAGTCTGCAGCAGTTCACCAATTTCCTAAATAACAACAAGAACATAGCGTTAAAAAGAGCTCAGAACTTAATCCCTTAAAGGTTACTCACATTCAACTGCTCCGTGGGGAAAGGTCCGTCACCCACTCGCGTCGTGTAGGCCTTGACAACGCCAATCACCTCGCCAATTGTCTGCGGTGGCAGTCCCAAACCGGTGAGAACACCTCCAATGCTGCAATTGCTGCTGGTCACATATGGATACGTGCCAAAGTCAATGTCCAACATGGCTGCATTGGCGCCTTCGACAAGAATTGTCTTGCCATTGCGCAGGGCCGTGTGCAGAAAGCAAATTGTATCCTTTACATAGGGTCGAACCTTCTCCGCGTAATCCTTATACCTCGCCAGCTCCGCCTCCACGTCCACCTTAATCGATGGGAACAAACGCAAATGTGTGTTCACAATCGATTTGAATCTGCCAGCAATGCAATTAAAACAATTAATTTAGTTACTTCTAGGAGTTACTAGTTTATAACTTACTTCTCGCTGAACAAGTTGAAGTCACCCAGGAGTTCGCCCACGCGAATACCGTTACGGGTAGCCTTGCTGGAGTAGGCTGGACCAATGCCCTTCTTGGTGGTGCCCAGCGACTTGCCACCCTTCTCCGCCTCCTGCATGCCATCGACATGCTGATGGAAATCAAAGACCAAATGCGCACGATCCGAGATTATCAGACGATTCTCCAAATGCTGCAAACCCTTAGCCTCGTTCTTCAGCACCTCATCGAACAGCGATGGCAAATGGATGACAACACCGTTTCCTATAATTAGAAATATATATTTAATTTAATTATGGTTTTATAAAAGGGTGTTGGTAATCAAAGCTATGTAGTCATTATAATTTCATTGACCTCTTTTATTAACAATTTTAGACTTGTGGTTTGGAAAACCACTAAGAAATATTACTGGCTATATTACCGATTTTCCATATATAGATATTTATTTTTCGAACCCTTTACAGAAATACTTCTTTGTTTCTACAAAATAACATTTTTACTCAAACAATTTATCATGTCTACAAATAAATCACTTTTTATCGCTTGAGTTGTGATATTTTGAAGACTTTGTAAACATTTGATAAATTATAGAAAAGTAACTTAAGGATTTTCCGTATCTTATCAACTGAAACCCGGGTACTTTATGACTAATACGTTTCTTAAATCTGTTTTATAACCGGTCATATAGACACGTGCAGTATTATGTCACACTCAAGAAATGTAATCTTTAATTAGTTCTTCCACTCGATGTATGCGTGAATTTCATAAGATTCTAACAAATTTGCTAAGCTTGTTTCAAACTGAATACATTTCGAAAGTTTCTGGCACGCGAGTCAAATTAATGATGAAATGCTTTAGCACATTAAATTTGTTTGTTTTTATTGTTTTTTGTATGTGTATAATCGAGTCGGAAATAATAAGTTAATTGCTTGATTAGAATAATTTGCCATGTAGTATGTGTGAGTATCTGTGTGAGCGTTTGTCAGTGTCTGTGTGTGCTGTGCAACCCTGAGCCCGTTATGGAAATATCTAAATTGCACACGCTTTGAAAACTTTGTAAAGCTTTTTTTTTTGGACGAGTATTGGTGAGATTGTGATTATCTCATAAATTAGTCTTGTGACAAGCGATGACAGGCTAAAATAAACTTATAATAGATTGTTGTGACAACCAGCTGGAACATCGATTAAACTTTAATCAACAATCCACAATCAAGATACTAGACACAAAGATACAATTCGCGTACTAAAAGTTGCAGAAACAAATTGCCGTGCAGCACAGACGACCTTGCAATAATAACAAACGACGGAAAGCGAGTGCGCTTAAGTAAATCACACTAATTAAGTTAACAGTTAGTCGAATAATTTTGTTGACAAACAAAACTATTGGAAAAGAGTTGAGCGATAAATCTGCTAGAAATGAAATGAAATTTAAAATTTCATATTGCAAACTGTCAATTACTTGACCCACTGTAATTTGCGGGGAATCACCGAATTTGATTTATGTAGCTGAATGTTAACTGACAAGGTCGAGAGTCATAGACCAAAATAAAAGGCCTTTATCCCAAATGGGCAGATGTCAAAGCCAAAATACGAAGCCAATGTCAATGATGTACAAAATGTCTTGCCAAAATCAAACAAATAAATAAAATATATACTTCTAGTTGTATGTAAACACCGTACAGTGTGTATCTAAAACTAAATAGGTGTGTTTGTCATCCATTGACTATATAGTATATTCCGTTTTATATACGCTCAATTTCACTTTTGCAATAGAACGAAAAATAGCTAAAAACAAAGCAACCAAAAACAATCTCACTATACCTACCTATACGGTATCTATATACTTATGTATCTGAGTGTGTGTATGTGTATCTTAAAAACAATATATGTATTCTAAATCTTAATTCATATTGCGAATGAAATGTTTAAAACAGAAAGCATTAGAAATGTATACGAAAGAAAATGGAAAAGAAAATAGATGCTTACTTTCATTTCAAAATATTGACTTGAAAAACATTTCTTGCTTGATTACTTGATTACTTAAGCAGGGTAATTAACCAGTATCTGTTAGTTTCTTGATATCCCTGAACGATCCATTAGTGTATCCTGATAAAGGCCACTTCTTTCCCACTTACCGATGACCGAAATGCATTTCTCATTAACGACTCCGCTAGGCAAAAGATGGAAATCGAATTCGGTGCCATTAGCGACCACCGTGTGTCCAGCATTATTTCCGCCCTATAGATAAACAGAGAAATACATAGAGAATTAGATAAAAGTCGCTTATATATAAATATATGTAAATATGTATTTGTTATATAGTCAAGTTTTTGCTGTTTGTATACAAAATTAGCATATTTGTTTTTGTTTATTAAAACGCGTGTGATAAATAAATAAATTTTGTTGTACCTCAAGTATTAAATAACAAATAAATAAATAATAGACGGACTGACACGAGCCAGCATACAAAGTACAAAATCGTTTTGTATACTCGAGAAACTATATTATTTTTTTGTATCAAACGCTTTAGCGATAAAGAAAAGCGAAAACTGTATTTGTTTTCTTGGCAACTGTACAAAATTTGTACATTCGTTAATCTCCTATACGTATTATGATGAATATTTTGAAATTCATAACACCCTAAAAAATAATAAAATATATTCTGGAACTATCCCCCCTATAGGCACTACAAAATTTAAAAACTAAGAAAATTTCGACTTTTGGCAAAACAAGATAATCAAAAAAACTGCGCCGTATACTATATCACTGGGTCCTACGTATGTGTATAGAGATAGGAAACTGAATGTTGATAAGATTATAATGTGAATACATTGCGAATTATAGTTCCATATAGAAGAAAGAACTTTCGCTGCGCAGTTTGCGTAGTATGAGTATATTACAAATATATTCGTTTTGGAGGCGTGTGCTGTTGTGAGTCAGGTTAGAAATTAGCTCGAACGGGGGAATTACATAAGAAACCAGCACAATATTGTTGATAAGAATTATGAAAATTATTAATAATAATAATAATACTCGTTTATTAATTACGATAGTGAGGGCAAATCGTTTAAGAAAACCGATGCAAAAAGTTTAGTCATTAATCTGTACTTGGTTACAATATAATCCTCATCCTAAGACGACGCATTCAACAGTTGGTTGCGCCATATCCAGGCAAAAAGAAAAAAAAAAGGTTTCAATAAACAATGCAGTTAAGTTGAAGTCAGAGTTATAGCTTCAAATCGTTTTTGAGAAATCTGTACAGATAAATTGTATATAGCCACAAGTCAATATAGCAGAACTGTATGTTTGTTTATACAGCTACACTACATTTGTGTATGCTACGTTGCGATTTTTGAATAATGCGCGGGACATTCACAATGCTTGGGATTATGTAAACCTAGCGTTTATTTTTCTGAGAAGGCAATGTGTATGCTAGTGTGTGTGTGCGTATATACACGCTTTACATGTATGCCTGTACATATATGTGCGTATGTTTCTTTGTATATCTGTTCTAAAGAACGGAGGAAACAACTAACGTCAGACAGAAAGCGAGAGAGCCAGACGGAGAGAGTGGGAGATAGAAAGAGAGAGAACGCGCGGGTGACGATTTTGCTGAAAGCAGCAGTTGTTGGCAGACTGACTGACTGAGCGAATACACGTCCATACAATCAAATCTATGTACATACATGCATAGGTATACTATGTACACATACAGAAAAACGCCGCGCGCTCACCCATACATACACACACTCACTCAAACACATGTACATAAAATAAATGAAAAAGCGAAGCATGCGGTCGCCGCGATAATAGCTGAATCTGAAGAAAATAAGTGTATCTACTTGTGAAATTCACATATGTACGTGGTTAATAGCAAGGATTTATAGTGTCCTGTTTTAGATGCGTGTCCTTGAGACAAGGATAACCGACTACTGTTATCAGCTGTTCCTTTTCCGCTCTTCGGCTTTGATTTTTTTTCACAACTTATTCTTGTAGTATTTGTCACTGTGCACCGTACTCACCTGACACCTGCAAACAATGTCCACCTCGGAGGCGAGCATGTCCACCACCTTGCCCTTGCCCTCATCACCCCACTGGGCACCCAGGACGACATCCACTTTGGACTTATACATGCTAGTACGTCCTTGATGCAATTGCTCGTAGTGATTTCCGTTAGTTGCGTTTGTTGTTGACATTTTCGTACCACTATCAGGTAACTCTCGGCACGACCACGAGCGAACACGACGTTGATCTCGCTTGAAAACGGAACACGTTCTGTTTTTATAATACAAAATTTGATACGCAGCTGTCACCGGTTAGCGTTGCCACCACAATTTTCTGAGTTTCGATTGTTGTGGGGCTGCCAGAGTGCACTCAGCTCGTTATCGGAATTGCAAATAAATTTCAAAACTTGTGTTGGTGACGAGTGCAGTCAACAAGTTGAGTCACTCAAACCATGAATGCATTTAGATATAGTTATGCGTTAAAATAGAAAGCGTATAAATTGCTTTTTAATACCCTGCGCAATCTTGAACAAAATCTGGCAACATGTGGCAAACAGCTGTTAGCGGCATTATTGTTATTATGGTAAACGATTTAGCGACAACGCGTTCTTTTATTTTTTAAAAATGTCCGAATCCAAGGAGACTTGTCAATTGTAAGTAAACAACAAATTTGATATATAGCAAATAACAAGACATTCGTTTGCAGTTGTAAAGAGGCGCCATTTAAATATTCCTGCCCCAAGTGCAATGCGTTGTATTGCAGCGTTGCTTGCTACAAATCAAAGTCACATCTTAAGTGTTCCGAGGAGTTCTACAAGGCCTGCATTCAGGATGAGTTGTCTAATGCCACCACAACGCCGGAGAGTCAGCAGGACATGCGTAAGATATACGATATTTTGAAGCGAATGCGGGAAACAGACGCTGGCTTCAAACCTGAGGATTTTGATGCCGATGGTTTGGACAACCCATTAGACTCGGACGACGAAGCAGGATTACAAAAAGACGAAGAGGATGGTGATGATGGAGATGATGATGAACTTGGTGTTGGCACACAGCAATCCTTTGAAGAAGCAGATGAAGGGGATATTGCTGCGCGATTAAAAGGAATTGACATTAACAATGCAGAGGATGTCTGGAGCAAGTTAACCACAGAGGAGCAAGAAGAATTCCAAAAACTAATTGCCAGTGGCGACATTATGAAACTCATGCCCGACTACAAACCTTGGTGGAGCAAGCCAAAGAACTCCAAAATTGTCGTTATAGAATCACCAGTTGACAAGCCTGAAATACAAAAGAATATTCCCAAGTTCTCTGATATATGCAAAAAGACACCGTCACCATGTCTGCACTACAATCTTTGGAACATTTTGAGCTCCTATGCTTGCGTGGCGCGATTCTTCAGCGGCGAACAGCGTACGAATTCCAGTGAAGCTGTTGCTCATTTGGTTAATCTTAGTGCGACATTGAAATACGGCACAAACTTTGAGGATGCTGAAGACGCTATTATCTCGGTGGAAATGGAGGCATGCACAACAGGCAATGGAGCAGCTGGAGCTGCAGCAGTTGGAGTCGGAACGGGAGCTACCGCCGGAGCTGGTTCCAATTTTCTTGTCGAGAGTCGTGAACAGCTGCAGGAGGACGCTCGTCAGCTCATGTCCACAAGGGATAACAAACTGGTCGCATTAAGCGATATTCTACAACTGTTGCAGCAATCCAAAGTATTGAGTAAACGTAGAAACAAAGAGGAAGCAGAATTTCAGAAACTATTTGCACTTGCAAGTGGCAGTGTTGAGCTGAATCGCACGAAATTATCGCAATTAATTAAGAAAATTGAATTTATGCTCTCGTATGTGACAAGGGAGGAGGTTCTTTGAAATCTCTGTCAAAATAAATACTAGTTTTACAAAAAATTTTATTTACAATTTGTATTACTTAATCGAATATGAGTATATTGGATACGGGCATTAATCACAATGTACGTTTATTCCTTACTAAGTCATTGCAATGTGCTTTGGAATATCTACAACAAAATGTAAGTCAATTTTGCATTATTGTGCTTTGCAAATCAAATATGAATTCAGTTCTAATAACATTTTTCTAATACATATATTTTATTATTTTCAAAACAACCAAAAAAAAAAATTGAGACGTTAAATTTATCAATAAAAGCAACTCTGTCATATGTAAGTATTCGATCACTCATAATGTATCGATAGATTATGAGGAACCAGTTAGCTATGTAGCCCTCGCCAGCTCATATTAAGTTGTTGCTCGCCAGCCCTGCTAGTTTTTTTAGTTGGCGATTTCGGACACACACGCAAGTTGTAGTGCTTTTTACGGCTATTTTGTTTTTTGGTATGTTTAACTCATCGCCAAAGGCATCTAATGTAAATGTTATTCAACTGTCGCATTTATATAAAATGCCTAAAGTGTTTAAATAATAAATGTGACAAAGCAACAAAAACAACACAACTGCAATAAGAACATTACATAGAACCTTTCATGTTAACGCGTACGTTTTGGGTGCGGATACGGTGCGGGATTGTGTAGCGGAATTTTGAATGCGTTTGTGTGTGTGATTAACTGTGTACGTTGTATGTGTATGTTTGTGTGTGAAGTGTTCTTCTTCGTTGAGCTGCTCGCTGAACGCTTCACTCGCTAAATTAGTGCAAAAAGAAGGAAACAATTTGTGTGCGCTTGTGTGTGTGAGTGTGTTTGCTAGATGGCCATTAACTTTTTTAAACAAAACATTAATTTGATACAGAATTTTGTGATTCAGCACTTATGTAAGGTGGATCTGGCTAGATATACAGGTGCAAATATTTGTTATTAATACGTAAAATTTCAATCTTAGCCAGATAAACGAGTTTCGGGCCTTGTGCGCTTGCTTATCTTTTTGGACTGCTCTGCTCCTCCTTACCTTTGAGAGTGTGTGCGTGTGTGTGCCTAAGACTGTGTGTATGTGTGACTTGTCTACCTTTATTTGTATGTGTGACTGCTTATCTATCTTAACAAATATGCGAAGTATGCGTCAACCTGTTTGTTAACTTTCTGTTTAAAATTTCTACTTCAATGCTGGCTGCGACGTCGGTGACCGCGACGACATCGAAGACAGTGACAGTGACAACAGCAGAAACAACAATAATAACAACAACAACATCTGCAAGTGCTGTTTACAACAACAACAATAGTAATCAAATTAATAAACAACTCAACTGCCCATATATACGAGAAATCAAAGTCGCATAACGTGTACAATGCTAAATAAGTAGTTATGACTGCATGCAGCTAAATTTATACCAACAAAACGAATAAAAACCCGATGGAAATAAAACACCGTAAGCAACACCGAAGCGACTACGACAGACACAATGATGACGATGTCAAAGCAAAGCTCTGCTGCCATTGGCTCTGCCCGCGCCTCTGCCTCCAGCTGCCACTCACGCTTGACAGCTGCTCGCTGGATGCGGGGCGACCTCTAACGGAGTATCCCGAGAGGCTGCTGTGAAAGCGTTGGGCTACCCAACAGAATGCCGGCACAGTCTGTCCATTGATAACATTAAGGGGTGTGTGTGAGTGTGTTTGTGTGATAGTGTATGCATGTGTTTGTGCAATTGAATGTGTGCGTAGCAACCTTTGCATTGTTTACAAACAGCTGATGATTATTCGATTTTACTTGTTGTTTCTCGCTGCCTGCAACTCCTATCGAACACTTACCCAAATCAGCGTATTGCGCCAAGTGATAAACATGCGTCTTGTGATAACGAACTGATAACAGTTTACTCCCAAAACTGTTATCAACAGACAAGGGAATTCATAAAGAGGTCACTGCTTAAAATGGCGCCAATAACTTAAGGCTTTAAAAGACGTCAAAAATGTGCCGCATAATGTGATTAAATGATTCAACAGTTACGAGTATATAAAGAGAATTATTAGCTAATGTATAAAACTAAATATAACAAATATTTGTAATTGTAGTAGACGATAGTCACGAAGTTTCCCTCTCTCTCTTTCTCTCTCTTTCTCTGTCTCTGTTTTAATCAATCTGCCTATTTTTCCTCCCCTCCATCTAAGTTCAGTATTTTTTTTAATGGTTCTTTATGTCACACAGGTGAAACAACACGTTTGATTAGTTTAAGAACAATTAGCTTCAATCAGTCGTCGAGTTTATTTTTGTCTTGCTTGTAAGATGATGACAACGTTGTGTATTTGATCATTTTTCATGTCGTTCACAGATTGTTGTTTGTTGATGTTGTTAGTAATTTATTTATTTACTACAATTGTTATTTTAAAGAATTACAAGTGTTTATTTAACATTTAATGCGTCACTTGTTGTAAAAATAGTTATTATTTATCTGCAGGAAATGTCCCACCACAGCGATGATCAGCTTTTGCAGGCTGGAAGTGATTCCTTCTGGGAGCCCGGCAATTACAAACGTACTACCAAGCGCATTGAAGATAGCTACAAGTGAGTCCAACTTACGAAAATTATATAGAAACTAATCTAAGTTGAATTTTAAACTAAAACTTTTAATGTTCACAAATAATTACATAAACTGCAGATTTAATATTATTATCTACGAAAACAAGAAAGTTTTTCAAGACTTTCATTTACTTGCCTAAGTAATAAGTCAATAAAGTTTAAAGTCTGCAGATAAGCAAAAGTGTTCAGTTCGATGTCCTGGCACGCCCACTTTAAAGCCAAAAAAATATATAAATAGAAATAAATAATATTGTAAACATCGTTGGGTCATTGCCACCAAAAATAAAGAAAGAAATAAAACAAAAACACATACTGAAACCGGTTTAAAAGTCTGCATCTTTTTCCCACCGTCTTTGGCATCTCTATCAACAACAACAACTTATCCCTTCTCTCTCGCTCTCCCTCTCTCGCTTTACAGACTCTGCAATGACCTACAGCAACTGATACAGGAGCGTGCTGATATTGAGAAGGGATACGCTAAAAACTTGCGGACCTGGTCAAAGAAATGGGGTGAATTCATTGAAAAAGGTAAGTGGAAATCTATAGATAAAGATCTATCAAACTGTATCAACGTCCCTAAGTACCTATTGTATCTGTGTGCATGAGTAACTGTGCTATTTGTTTACACATTCATTCACGCCTCTTTAGAGCAGCAACAACAACAACAGCAAGTACATCGAAAGCAGCGCAGCGGCAGCGCAGTTGCAGCGATGACCCGTTGCTCAGCGGGCTGACTGCGGACTTCTGTGTTCTTCTTATTCTGTGTACATTATTCTTTGTTGTTGTTGTACGATAAGTGGCTTAAGCTATTAATGGGCTTTTTTGTTAGCTCTTTTTATTTTTCTATGCTGTAGTTTTATTTTGTTCTTCCTGTCTTTTACCTGTTGTCATCGTTCGCAACGCACTGTGGTGTCATTAAAATTTTAAAGCATATAACCATTATTGAAATAGTTTAAATATCCAGAAAAAATGTCTTTAAATTTAATATTTTTATAATTCATAACTTTTTTTGTTTCAATTTAAACTTTGATGTGCGCGTTGTTGTATTTAAATATAGAAATTCTTTTCTAAATTTAAATTAGAACAACGTTAAAGTTTACATTTACATGGTGACCCTAACAGTGCTCTGTTAAGTAGATGGCGCTAGTTCGATGCTAATGTAAAGTTCAAACTAAAACTAAAACTTAATTAACATGACATTTAACTTGACTTAAATTATTAGTTAGAAAATTTAAAAAATGTTGGAACGACTTAGGAAAAGCAAAAAAATGTATTACGACAATTTCTAAAATATTTTGTATTGATTTGTTCCACTGTGCGCGGTTTTGCGAAATGAAATCGAGTACAGTGAGCAGAGTTGGCAACAGTTTTTGCTACTGTTGTTTTTGTTGTTACGGATGTCGTATTTGTTGTTGTTGTTATGGTCGCCACCGCCTTTGCTCTCTGTCCACTTTCACAGTAAGCAATTGCGGCTTCTTCGCACACAGTTTGCCAACAATTTGGTATGGAATTTGCCTAGTTTTGCTTGAGTCTAGTCAAGAGTTATCATACAAACATACATACGCACAAATATATTTGTATATAGACCCCCGAAGACCCACTCAACCAATTTGTAGAGCTTGTAAAGCAGAAACCGAGCAACAAAAGCGTCGCATCGCGTAGCGTCGCTCAAAATGGTTTCAAAAATCAATGCGATGAGAAAAATAGAACGTGTTTATTTTTCTGTGTTAAGCGCTTCAATTTAGTGTGCTATGTACTCACACACAGACACACACTCGTACACACTGCCAATCACACCTGTGTACCGGTGTCTGTGTGGGGTGCCAATTGAAAATAGTTGAGTTGAGAGACCGTTAGTCAAAAAATGGTCAAACAAGTTTCATGCATTCCCAATTTGCAATGATTAAGTGGGCATCGTATATAAATTTTATTACAGTTTATTCTCCACATTTTTGTTTAGCATTCAATAAACATTCCAAAAATGTGCCTCATACGCACACACACACACACACACAGGCACACACACTTTAATTACGTTTATAGGTGATTAGATAAAAAAGCACATTGAGTGTTATGGGCAGAGCTGGCAGAACTTTATGGCCCAAAATAGCTAAATTGTTAAAAATTAACTGGATCAAAAGTTCAATGAAATTAAAATAAGCTTAAAAGTGGCTTATGTTTATTAACAATATAATATTTAAGATAATGAGTTAATGCTGTTAAAAATATTTAGTTTTGTTAAAAATTCTTAAATTTTATTTATATTTTGGCTCTATATGCATTTTAAAATTTCATGAAGACTATAACGAAATTGGTATTTTAGCTATAATTAAAAATCATGCCAGAAATTAGCCAAATTGTCAACACTGTTTGAGGGGCGATGACATCAGCGAACAAGACGACATTACCTGTATGAAATCTTTTAATAATAGCATTTAATTACTACTTTAGATGCAAACATGTTGATAAACAACTTTAAACACACACAATCATTATGATTCGCAGGTCCAGAATATGGGACCACAGAGGCGGCCTGGAAGGGTGTATTAACCGAATCGGAGCGTTTATCGGATGTGCATATGAAAATTAAGGATAATCTTTGCAACGATGTCAACACTCAGATTAAGACGTGGCAAAAGGATAATTACCATCACACGCTGATGCAGATCAAGGAGCGCAAGGATATGGAGGATTTATTCAAGAAGGCACAGAAACCATGGGCCAAACTCTTGGCCAAAGTAGAGAAGGCCAAATCCGATTATCATTCGGCATGCAAAACTGAACGTAGTGCTACCAATCAAGAGCGTAACGCCAATGCGGACAGCTCGTTGTCGCCAGATCAGGTTAGAAACAAACATATATACTACAGTTGTATGGCTTTACTAATCTGTACGTGTTTGGGGGTGTTTATTACAGGTGAAAAAGATGCACGATCGTGTGCAAAAGACCAAAGATCAGGTGCAAAAGTGCCGAGAGAAATACGAGCAAGCCATTGGCGAAATAACCAAATACAATTCCGTTTACATTGAGGATATGACATCCGTGTTTGAAAAGTGCCAAAATATGGAGAAGACGCGACTCCAATTCTTCAAGGAAGTTCTATTTAGTGTGCACGCCTGTCTCGATCCCACAAAAGTGCAAAGGTAAATAATCAACTTTAATAATTTCGTATAAACAATACACTAAAGTTTGATTATTTCTATTATCATAGCCTGCCCCAAATTTACGAAGAGTTCTACCATACAATTAACAATGCGGACCAACAGAAGGACTTGAAATGGTGGTCAAATAATCACGGCATTAACATGGCCATGAACTGGCCAGCATTTGTGGTAAGTCAGCATTTAATCAAAGGCTGTTATGACATTTGCTTACTTTACTCTGCTTTGCTTTGCAGGAATACACGGAGGAATTCCGTGATATAGCCAAGGGCAACAAATCAAAAGAGGCGTTGCCTGCCGCACCCATAACGCTTATTAATCAGCGACCAGTTGCCGAGGATGTGCATGTAAGACTAGTTTGCCTTATCAATTTAATACTAATAGTAGACGTACACTATCTAATAGACTTGTTTATTCGCAATGACTTTTCAAATTTATAATGTTGAATAGTAAGTAATAGTTGGATACTCATAGACTAACAGTATTGAAAGGTTTTACTCATTTTGGCTTTAACAAATGAAGAACACTTTTTAAAATAAAAAGTTTATTTATAGAAATAAGTACATAATTTGTGACCCTTCAGTTGACTTTAACATGTGGAGACATAACAAAACAAGGATATGAAGAGCGAGAAGTTTTGTTTGGGTAACGTTAGTTACTTGTTTATGATTGTCAATTAAAAGTGGTCTACAAATAGCTAACCGTATGAAATATGTAGTCAAAATTATTATTTCTTAATGTAACAACTATAGATTATAGATTTAAATTCACAACGCACAAGTAAAGTTAATATAAAAGGGTGCAAATTAGTTAACTTGAAGTCATGGTTTATATAAAACCAAACTAAGTATGTCTTAATATAGTTAATAAAACAAAGTGACTTTAAGCTAGCAATAGAGAAACATTTAAAACGAATTATTGCTATATCGTTATCATATTTTTGTTTCATTAAGCAGGAGTATCCATCTACAAACAGTCTGAAGAAGAACGCGAGTGTTAACAGTAAAACGAGCGGCAAGAGCAACCAGCAGGAACAAGCAATAACTCAAACCTCTGCCACAACAGTTGAAGCCAAATCAACGGTGTCGTCAACAACAGTTGCTGGCGCAGCGACAGCAACAACAGCAGCAGCGGCAGCAACAACAGCAGCGGCAGCAGCAGCATCGAATCGCAATTCGAGCGTAACGTAAGTTGAAACAATTGTGAACAACAATTTTGTATTGTTTTGAATTACACTTGAGTGGTCACTCGTGATTGTTGTTGTTGATTTTGTCGCTTAGTTTCATTGAACTAATTGATATCAATTGTATATGCATGTATAGCAATGGCAACGGCAAAGTCGATTCAAATCCATTTGATGAGGAGGAGGAATGGGACGAAGCCGACAATGTGCTGGTGGACAACGGTGAGCCGGGTGTGCCGGTAAAGGCGTTATATGACTACGATGGCGCTGAAAGTGACGAGCTAACATTTAAGCAAGGTACCCTTTAAACACTTATTAATGCTAATTTTGCATACGTTTATAACAACTGTATACGATTTTTCAGGTGAGGTTTTTGAGAAACTAGAGGATGAGGACGAACAAGGCTGGTGCAAGGGACGCATGAATGGACGTGTGGGATTGTATCCGGCTAATTATGTGGAAATCTTTCACTCGTAAGCAGTGCAAAATTGAGTGATGCATGCGATCGGGAGGGTTTAGTGGTTGAGCTAACACATAGAATATATTGATATATATATATAGATTTACACCGATAATGCAGTTACAGTATGTACATGTACTACTACGAAAGAAGTAAACAAGTCGTTGATGAAATTATTACCAGATATATATACAAATATATATATATTAGAATTTGTTATGAGCAATCGCTCACACTTTGGTGTGGCATCTTATGTATTAGGCATTTCAGTTTGTAATGTGCAAGAAGGCAAAGCAACCTACCAACAAACAAACAGAAAAACATTTAACAAAAGAAACAAGAAATTATTGCAAACAACTCACCCACAGTATAATAAATAATAATAAACAAAACAAAGCAAAACAAAATGAATAAAGGTCATAAGTAGTAGATGATGATTCCGAGCATAACTTGGATAAAAGCAAACAGAAATTAAAATTTATAAAACAATGTCAAGAAGAACAATAAGTGTAAACGTCAAATGTATGAAATAATATTACAAACTAATATTCATATTTGTATTTATGCTATAGCTGACTATAGCTTAACACCGAAATGATCCATCTTTTTTGATGAAGTACGCGAGTTTTTTTTACCAATAGATACCGATGCTGGCCCGTTCAATTTTGTGGCCAGCACGTGATCTGCGTACAGCTAAAGAACAACATAAAAATGAAATGAAATTGAAGCATATTGAAAGTGAATTATGTGCGTAGTATTTGTAATGCGTTTCATGAACAGTTTTTTAAAAATATTATTTATGAAGTTTTCTGTGTATACTTGTGTTATAAAAAGTATACGTATATTATTGTATATGTACATTTTTAAATGACTTAAATTATTGAAATAAAACAAAAATACGAAACCAATAACAAAATGAACTATGTTTCCAACATCTTAATGTGATTTTAGTTGTGCCTCAGCTAAAAGATATTTCTATTACTTAACATACATTTCTGAACATTTATGTTAATTTAACTGATAAATTATATGACTGCCAAGCTTCCATGTAGCGATAAGCATTTTGAATCCCAGAGCGAAGCCATGGAACCTAGAATAAATCAGGGTATCAGTATTAGGCATGAACTCGAGGCGATTGGATCTTGGAATTGTTTTGTTAAATGGCAAACGTTAAGTACCAAATTCTTAAAGCGGAAGACGCGTCTCCAAAAACGTTTTCCATCTACCAATGTGCTCTAAAAGTGCTGGGCTTAATCGCTTTGTTCGTGTTAATCATTTTTTACCAACTTCCTGTTAAAAGCGATGAATTCGATTTGATTTTAAATGATTTTCAATATAACCAGACGGAACAGATACAGGAAATGACAGCTACCAGCAGTTTTCTAGAAGATCTAACGAGCACAACCTTAAAAGAAACTTCCACATCAACTTCGACGGTGCTCTCAAGTACAACATCGACGGCTATGCCCACCATAGGTAGTCATAACCATACTTGTTGCTTAGTGCTGTTCTCTAATTCTCCTGAATCCCCAAATAGACCCAAATTTTTATGTGTACACTTCACAGTGTCAGATGCCTGCGGTGAATCCCTTTGCAAGGGATGTGCTCAGGATATTTAGAAAAACTGCCTACAAACCCTGCGATCGAAGTAAGGACCTTATCAGCGTGAACTATGAGCCAAAGACACGTGTCTACAGACTTCACATGAACGCGGCCAACATCACTTGTTGCTACATAAAAATTCTCCGTTCCGGCAGTGGAGCTCAGGCGGACAATAAAGTTAGGTAAAGTCAACAAATTGCGATAAAAATAAATAAATTATATTACTAACTACTTAAATAGACTCTTGCCATGCCAAAATTTCCCACAGGACTTTGTGGTGCCTCGAGAAGTGGACGCAGTTCTAACCGAGTGTCGTGCATTGAACGCCTCAAAGATAACCCAAAAGGATGCCTTTGGATTTGTGCAGCCAAAGGAATTGAGTTCATCGAATGGAGTGGAAAGTGAACCCGTTGAGCGGAGACCCAGCGTGCTGCTTTGGGGCATTGATTCCATGTCCAGAATGAACTTTCAACGCACCATGCCAAAAATGTACAAGTATCTAAAGGAGGCGAACTGGTTTGAGCTACAGGGCTATAATAAGGTAAGTAAATTCCTGGGATTACGTATTTTTATGCATTTGGTAAGAATTCAGTAAAATTAGTTTAGTTTTGTATGAAGTCATATGACCTCGTTTCTTACTTTAAATGGTTTTTAAAAACCGCAAATGGAATATAGTTTAAGTTTAGCTTTAAACGATAACAAAATATTTAGTGCAGTCACATTCAAAATTTTATGGGCATTGGTTTATTAGAACTCGAGATAATTAGTTAAGTAAATTGTAGTTTAGCTTAAAAAGCATTTTAAATACGTAGGTTATGTTTTAAGTAGCTAAAGTTGTTATATACCTGAAGTAGATTAAAAGTAACCATTAGTAATATCCATTTTAATCTTTTCAGATGGGTGACAATACGTTTCCCAATCTGTTGGCCGTACTCACGGGCTACAACAACTCCAGAGCCATGTCCATTTGCCGACCAACAGCGGTGGGTGGTTTGGATGCTTGTCCCTTTCTGTGGAATGACTACAAGGAGCGTGGCTATACAACAGCCTATGCGGAGGATTGGAGTAAGTGTGCCACATTCAACTACAATAAAAAGGGATTTGTGAAACCACCAACGGATTATTACGGACGACCCTTAATGATAGCCACTGCCCAGAAACTGAAGAATGTAAATAACATGAATATACCCTATTGTGTGGGTCGCAAGCATTACTCAGATTATGCCTATGATGCGGCACTGCAGTTCGCCAGAGTCTACAAGAACGAATCCAGTTTTGGCATGTTTTGGACCAACTCTTTTAGCCATAATAACTTTGCTTTGCCCTCATCCATGGACGGCAGAGTTTTGGAATATATGCAATCGCTCAATGCGAGTGGAATCTTTGAGGATTCTATCATTTTGTTCTTCAGTGATCACGGCATGCGCTTTGGACAACTGCGTAAGCTGGCCAGTGGATTTCTGGAGGAACGTATGCCTATAATGTATATCTGGTTACCTGAATGGTTCAGTCGAAAATATCCAAAGTTTGCCAGGAATTTGAAATGGAATCGAAATCGTTTGACTTCGCCTTATGACATTTATGCCACCTTGAAGCACATACTAGAGCTGGAGACACCAAGGACGGAGCTACCGACTCCCGAGAGTTGCCCAAAGTGTCACAGTGTGTTCTTCGAAGTGGACGAGGCACGTGTCTGCGGTGAAGCTGGCATCGATGACCATTGGTGCACCTGTAATTCATTTCTAGACATCTCTTCCAACAACAACAAAGTTAGAGAAGCTGCAGAGCAGTTAGTTAATGCCACAAATAATTACATAGCTGCAGGTAACTTAACTACTGTATGTCAGAGTTTAAAACTATCCAAAATTCAGTCAGTGTTGCGCAAAATAAACATAGATGCAAAGGGATCCGAGACCTATTTAATTCGGTACGAGGTCGTACCAGGTAATGCGCTATTTGAGGCTTCGATAGCTTGGAGTGACAAGTCCCACAAAATAACCATAGATGTGCCTGACATCAGTCGGTTGGATCATTATCATGATCTGTCCATGTGTGTGAGCGACAGTATTGCCAAAAAGTATTGCATTTGTTACGGTTAGCTTTGTTTATAATTACAGTAATAAGTGGTTTATTATTGTCAGATTTTCTGCACAATTTTTATTACGGGTATCTTAAGTATATAATGTTTAAGTTGAGTATAACTCAAGGCTCCCAAGAATTGTGGCTCGCTTATTTTGGCGACTAACTGATAAAAATAATAATTTAATTAAACAGTAAAGTTTATTGTTAGTTCAAAAGGTGAATTATTCGCAGAAATCCTACCATTAAAGATGGAAATGCAGTCAAACAGAATTTAGTTTATATTATTTGTAGTTCATCTTGTACAATTCCCTTATTTAAAATAATAAAATCTCCCAGAAACTAGTGTCATAAAACCAAATGCATATATATTTTTTAGCTATGATTTTGGCATAAAAGTGTGTGATAAAATTTATAATAATATGAAATAAATATTTTATTTAAATTGTAAAAATATTTTTCTCTTTTATTTATTAATAAATTTATATAAAGAGGGTTTTCTTAAGCTTCGCAATTTTTGTGCAATAAAGAGTGAAACATTTGGACGATTTTTGATTAGATAAAAAATCAATAATTGCTTTTTAAGAATAGGCAAACCTAAATAACCGTATATATTTCTCTTAAGGGCATAAAAGGAAGTTGGTTGCATCGACTAAAATTATTCAATGAAACAATGGTCAATGAGTTCTACAGTACAGAACTAGGAAAAGAGTAAGAGGAGAAAGAGAAACAGGAAGGAGAAGAGAGTGCAACCTTTAAGAGAGACTATTTGGTCAACGAGTTGTGTTTCAACACACATATGTTATCGTACATGTATACATATATTTTAATACAGAAATTATATGTTAACACTCATTGTGTGAATGATAAGAATTTATCAGAGCTTAGAAAAGAGTATAATTGCATTGTTGTTTTTGGGCCCAATGTGTTTGAGTTTTTGAATTATGTCGCTTGATAACTCACAATCAGTCGACAGTTGGACATGGAGCTAAATAGAGACCCCAGAGAGCTACTGAGCAAATAGAATGTTAAAAAAATATATATATATGTATATATATAAAAATAAAACCTACCATTTATATGGCGAAAATTAGATATCAGCTAATAAGGCCTTTAAGGCCGGGCTTAAGTGAGGAGGCCAGTTGGCCAACGTATCTGAAAGTAATGCTGGCCTTTGGTGTAATTTGTCTTATCGTCTTGTACTACACTCGTACGCCACAGACCCAATATGTAGTGCCCCCGCTGGTTACCGAAACAAGCGATTTCAAAACGAAGATTGCCATACACCAAACGGAAGTACTTCAAATTCCCGCAAAACTCGATAAAAAGTTTCACAGCTCAGCGGGTAAATTCGAAATAAATTTAATCTGAAATTAAATTTCAAATCGCTTAAATCTTTTTAGTGCCAAATTATTTTGTTTACACGGAGAATTGTCGCATGCCTGCGGTGAATCCCTTTGCCAAAGATGTGCTCAAAATATTTCACAAGACTCCCTACAAAAAGTGCGATCGCTATTCAGATTTTATTACAGTGAACTATGACCAGAACAATCGTAGCTACAGTCTGCACATAAACAAAAACGACGTAACCTGTTGTTTTAAGACAATTCTCAGAGCGGGAGAACGCACAGAGGCCGATAATCTATACAAGTAAATTAAATAAAATATAAACTAAATCAAATTAAAATTAATTCACTTATGTTGTAGATTATTGCCTTGTGGCAGTTTTCAACAAGATTTCAAAGTACCCAAAGAAATCGATGCGATCATCACCGAATGCCGTCGGCTAAAGGATCATGTAATGGTACAGCAGGATGCCTTTGGGTTTGTGCAGCCAAAGGTAATGGAGACCTTTGAATTTGTGCAGCCAAAGGAATTGAATTCAACCAAGAAAGTGAAAAATGAGCGAAGACCCAGTGTGCTGCTTTGGGGCATTGATTCCATGTCCAGAATGAACTTTCAACGCACCATGCCACAAATGTACAAGTATCTTAAGGAGAAGAACTGGTTTGAGCTACAGGGCTATAATAAGGTAAGTAAATCTCTTCGCGAGGACATTCTTTATATTAGAGGTCAACGAAATTAGTATATCTGTCTGAAGGCATACAAATCAGTTCTTTACTTTAACGAATTTTTATGTCTAGCAAATTTTAACTTACTTAATTTTATTGTCAAACGATAGCTATATGATTAGAGCAAACTCACTACAAATTTCAAGGGAATCGGTTAATTAGATCTCGAGAAAGATAGTTTAGAGTAAAGTAGTTTCGCGAGAATGCAATTGTAGTGCTAATTTTAGTAGTAGTAGTGCACTTTAAATAATGGTTGTAAAATGAATTTCTGGTCTAGCCTGCCATTTTTAAATACTACCCCATGACTTACTCCTTAAATCACCGCAGATGGGCGACAATACCTTTCCCAATTTGATGGCCGTGCTCACCGGTTTCAACAAGACAAGATCGGAGTCCGTTTGTCGTCCCAATGAGGTCGGTGGCATGGATGCGTGTCCCATGCTCTGGAAGTTCTACAAGCTTAAAGGCTACTACACTGCCTACTCGGAGGATTGGAGCACCTATGCTACGTTTAATCATCTGCTGCGCGGTTTTCGTCATCCACCCACGGACTACTACGCACGGCCCTTCATGTTGGCGCTCGAGAAGGAGCTCAAGAATCAGCACGAGTCGGGTATACCCTACTGCGTGGGTCGGCGGCACTATGCGGAGTATGTCTATGATGCAGCTGTGCAGTTCACCAGAGTCTACAGAAACCAGTCGAGCTTTGGCATGTTCTGGACCAACTCTTTTAGTCACAACAACTTTGCTCTGCCCACTTCGATGGATAAAAGAGTTTTGGATTACATGAAAGCACTAAATCAAAGTGGAACCTTTGAGAATTCCATTGTTGTTTTCTTCAGTGATCACGGCATGCGATTTGGGGATTTGCGTAATCTGGACAACGGATTTCTGGAGGAACGTATGCCCATTCTATATATCTGGTTACCCAAATGGTTCCGAGAGCAATATCCAGAGTTTGCGGATAACTTGAAGTGGAATCGAAATCGTTTGACGTCACCGTTTGATCTCTACGCCACTTTGCGGCATATACTAGAGCTGGAGACCCCAAAGGAGGAACTACCCACTCCCGAGGGTTGCCCAAAGTGTCACAGTCTGTTCTTTGAGGTGGCCGAGTCCCGGGGCTGTAAAGATGTTGGCATCGCTGATCATTGGTGTACTTGTCAGAACTTTGAAAAGGTTTCCATAGAGGATCCTACCGCAAAGGTGATCGCCGAACAACTTGTGGTTGAAACAAATGGTTTTCTAACTGCCCAGAACTTAACGGGAGTTTGCAAGACACTTAGTCTATCGAATATTCAGACGGTGCAGCGGGACACTCGACTGGATACTTACCACTCGGAAGCATATCTGATCAGATACGAAGTAGAGCCCGAAAATACACGATTTGAGGCCTCAATTAAATGGTTGAATGTGACCAGAACAATCTCCATTTCAGTGCCCGATATCAGTCGTCTCACAGCCTATAACTACACCTCCGAGTGTGTAACGGATGCGGTCGAAAAGAAGTTTTGCATCTGCTCGAACTAAAATCCTTCTCCTCTCGTAATCGGCAATTAGAGGACAATCAACCCCGAGAGAGTCATCATAGTCAGGAGCCACTGTATCTGCATCTGCAGTTTGCATTGTTCCTATTTGCTATCTGCAGTTGGTATCTGTTTCCGAAACCAATTTTGGGTTAGGGACTTAAAACTCAGCACAAATTAGTTGACAATTATATGATTTATACAATTGTCAACAAAGAGCGCACAATTTGTTTGAAAACCTTTTTGTTTCTTACAATTTGTTTTTTAATTTTAAAATTAATCAGTTGAGTGCTATCTTTTTGGTTGGATTTCTTTTGCCTTTGGTTTCTCAATATCTTATCGCTAGATTTCTCAGTAGAGCAGAAATTGACAGGTTTAAAACCACTCGTAGATTAGCTGCCTTAATCTGCTGTTATTGTTACTTAATTAAGAATTAGTTGGAGCAACTAATATTTAAATAACACATTTATAAACTCAAACTGTAATTGATATACTAGCTTTGAAAATTTATATTAAGATTACAACTAATTATATTACATTTTTTGTATGTAGAATATAATTCTGGATTGAAATTTAATTTTTAATTAATATTAAAGCTTTGCATATATTAAATTATAATATAATATATTTTTTATATATCTATTATGAATTAAATGGTATTCTTAATTGAGAGTAATAAAACAAAATTGTATTTTAAATGTTATTTTAATTTAATGTAATGCACAATTGTATTTAAATAAAAAACAGTAATTGAATAAATTTTGAAAAACTGCCGTAATTTCTAGGCATATAAATAAATAAAATTATATATTAAATTTAGTGAACTATTTTATTATAAACTATGAACTATCTACACTCTAATTTCTTCTAAAACACTCGCTATAGGCGATTCCTTATTCGCGTTGCAATTAACATTGTAATTGATACTTTTGAGCTCTGCTTTTATCAAAAATAAAAAAGGGGGAGAAACTTGTTTGCCAAATACAATTGTTGTGAAAACAAATTTACGAATCAATCAAAACATATTAAAATCTGAGGCTCAGCTCGTATTCCCATCGAAAAATGGCGCATTAGGGCATTACATACATGTGTATTTATATGGTATTTAAAAAGGGTGGCGAGCGGTTGAAGCACCACCCTGAAAACCACTCAAAACAAACCACAAAAACAGTGGCAGTAGCAGTAGCTGATGACAGATACAGATACAGAGGCACAGATACGAATACACTCATAGAAAAATAATATGTTTAAATTAAAGTTGTGTTGGGAATTATGTGAATGTAGTAAAGTATTTAAATAAGTCAAAACTTTTGACCAGCTTTATCTATTAATTTAT
Organism: Drosophila acutilabella; assembly: GCA_035046005.1. Classification (NCBI taxonomy): domain Eukaryota; kingdom Metazoa; phylum Arthropoda; class Insecta; order Diptera; family Drosophilidae; genus Drosophila; species Drosophila acutilabella. The sequence goes on from JAWNOK010000003.1 coordinate 5,177,192, forward strand.
AAAATATATACAGCTACCGATATATTGAAATCTTCTCGGTACGTTTTATATAGAAGACATAAGCTAAGTACATAATTATTTTACTTACTTTAGATTCCATTCCATCTTTAAACTTTAATTTTGAAAACTCTTTAAATTGTTTTGTTAATAAAAAAAGAAATTTAATTTTACCTTAATACAAATTATACTTAAAATAATTTAAAAATAACAACTTTTTAACATATACGAAGAGCGTTTTAAAAACATCTATTTATTTTTTATTTAAGGTCTCTTCTTATTTAACAATTGTCTTCTAAGACAATTCGTGTCGTCAAACAAGGAAATAGTTAAGTATTTTTTATCAGTGCATGTTAACTGGTATTCAAATTGCTCAAGTATCAGTGCCTGTATCTGTATCTGTATCTTTATCTGTATCTTTTCGCTTTGTGTCAACTTCAATTACTTGCGCTGGCTAATCACGGTCTGATAAGGGTAATAAAACTGCCGTTTACCTGAGATGTGTAATTTTTGTGGCCAGAAAATGGGTAACGCCTTTCAAACGCCTCGCTGCACTGGAGAATCAGAGGCCACGGATGCGAGAAAGGGATGGCTATAGGGTGTTAAGCCACAAAATGGCCGCAGTGCAACTGAGCCGACCAGAGCCGAAGCAAACCGAACTAATCCGAGTACGGGAACGTCCTTAAATAGCCAAGGATGCGCAAGGAACTGAACAGTAGCACTTTAGACTGAAACGCAACAGGATCAGTACCAAAATCGGGATCAGAATGAGTGACTTTAGCATCGAGTATATACTGAATCGTGCAGGCGATAGATTTGTGGGCACCAATGCTTCCGTTGGCATTCTACAGCGACTACGATCCATTCCATATCATCCATACGCACATCCCCGCAAGGATCTAACGCCACCGCCAGCACCGCCCTCGATGGAGGATGCACCCATGTTGCCCGTGTATGACTGGCTACAATATACCCGTTACCATCCACCCAAGCTGCCACGTGCCCTACGTCAAGGTCCTGCCAAGCGTACGCCGGGTCGTCTGCCCCGGATTCCCTTTACACCCGCTCAGCTGCAGGCTCTGGAACAGGCATACAAGGAGTCCAACTATTTGAGTGCCGAGGATGCCAATAAACTGGCCGATACTCTGGACTTGACCAACACAAGGGTCAAGATTTGGTTCCAAAATCGTCGAGCACGCGAGCGACGGGAGAAACGGGAAAAGGACGAAAGCTGCGATTCCACTTTCTCATCGAATGCCTCCAGTCCGGAACCAGAAATGATTGTCATCGTGTGAGCAGGGATTTGGAGAGGAGGACTATTAACGGATTTGGCTGTTACTGTGTAACTTGTGATTGACTGAGTTTTAGTTAAGTTTTTAGAAATATAAAAATGTAAATAGAATTTAGTTTTAAGTATGCGAATTTCTAGGCTTAAGCGAAACTACGACAATACATAAATTATATTAATTAATAGCAAAAAACATATTTGTTTTCTTTTGTGTGTTGACTGATCACTAAATGGGCGATGCTTTAGACGATTTCCAGACAAGTTTTTATAAGTTTATTACCTAAGGGAATTTTTTCTTAGCTATTGCAAAAATGGTTGGGTAAACGCGGAAGTTTTAAAAAAATATTTTGCAAAATATATTGAAAACAATAATTCAGAAATCATTTTATTATACTGTTTATCTTTTATTTGAGTGTATGAATTAAATATAATTGATGAAATATAAGTTATTAGTGCATTTTCTATTTATCGTTAAAAAACAAAAGTTATTTTAAAGGATTTATAGAGTCTTACCCAAAAATGTTAAACTTAAAATATTATATATTTTTGTTTAACAATTTTATTATTTAAACAATTCATTTGTAGTTTCCAGAAAGATTCTAGTAATGCATATTAACGTTATTAGTAAAGTAATAGTAATAATCTGGGGTTTTAAACAACTATATAATTTATAAAAACTGCGCATACTTTATATACTTTTCTCTATTGAAAAATACTATAGTTACAACTCAAAGTTTCTTGACAAGTTCTTTAAAAGAACATTATGCTAATCATCAAACAAATTATTCAATTTAACAATTTATAAAGGAGGTTTGACATTTTATAATTTTAACAAAAAATATTTCAAAAAAAATGTTAAATGAAAGTATTATTTGAAAGCAATACAATACTGATTCACTGTTTAAAAGAATAAATGGAAAATATCAACTAAACTATTAACAAATTGTTTACAATTTTGTACATGTGTATACATCAGTATCAGTGGGTAAACAACTGTTTCCATTTACTGCTTGTAACAAGCTTGTGAAATGTGATATATCTGTAAGGGAAACTGCAATTTTAACTTGATTAGTTCTTTTCCCATGCCCTCCCACTCCGCCAATGTGTTCGTTATCATGTGTAAACACTGTGGCCAAAAACATTACGCATATGAGAAATTTTTTTTCATTTTTCAACCTCCTTTTTGTGAGAAAACCTCAATGGAAATGCAGCGATTCGCGTGCCGGAAAAGACAACAAACAATGCCGACAATTTGGTTGGATAGTATTCTAAGCCGATTTTGCAATTGTTGCCATTTTCATGGTCAAGAATAATTTGTTTTTCCGGCTGTCTTTGTTTCCCATACAAAATATCAAATTACAAAGCGGCAAAAAAAAAAGAAAACCAACGGGAAGCGCCGTATTCAGTTGAGTTATTCAAATGCAAAGAGATGATTATGAATTTTCCATTGCCGCAATGTTCTCGAAATGAGTTTACGCAAATCCATGAGATACCTATGCCTAATCCGAGCACCTAATCCGATCATGTAAGTGCCTGCAAATGGGAATAGGAAACTGTTTAGTAGGTGTACTAAAAGAACAGCTATAAAATAAATAGGAAGGTAATGGAAACGAAAGGGTTTGTGTAGATTATATCTTTTGTATAGTATAGGATACCAAATGGCAGCGCTGTTCTAAATACAAGATGCATTTAAAGGGTAATGGGGAAGAGATAGAGAGAGAGAGAGAGAGAGAGAGAGAGAGAGAGAGAGAGAGAGAGAGAGAGAGAGAGAGACAAAAATGCAGCATAGATGACACAGTTACTGAAAAGACAGAGACAGTTCTTGACATACCTTTGTACACTCCTAAGCCACACTCATTAGTTGCAGATAATTCGTGTAAATTTGTTAAATCGGCTTATGATTTGCATTCAATGCACGAATGTTTATGTTACAAATCTAGTCCTGTTTGACAAACAATGCGGCAATATTTATTCTAATGGCGAAGAATAACACAGCCATGCGCCGCTTTTGGGCTGTAAATGTCCTCACAAACAGTCCCATTCTTAGGGTCAAACAATGCACACGCACAATACCATTCTGGATCAAGCGGACTTCTTCGGGCTAGACGTGCTTGGATTTACCTAATTCCTATTTTTGCGCAGATTGCGGTAATCACAGTGTATGTAGCTTAGTTTGGCGTCAGACAGACTGGCCACTTGCCCACATACACAAGTGAACGCAAGTCTCAAAACATTTTGGCAGTCGTGAATATATTCCGTAATTTTTTTATATGGATTTTACTTAGTTCAACTAAGGTCTAAATTAAAGTTGTTAAAGTATTTATGGCAAAAGATCAGGGGATTAAAAATACTTTTAAAGGGCCAAACTTCGATTATCTGTAAATTCAACGTGATTAAATTTTGATTAAAATCTATCGTTATATTTTTTAAAACTACATTTAAAGTTTACAATATGCGTTATTACGTTTGATATATTTAATAGTGCTGACAACCCTGTAAACAATCGCAGAGTTGCTTTTGTTTGGCTGGCGCCACCTAGCGGAAATTCGTGGCGATTGCAAAGTGTTGCTTATCGACAACAACCCTAATTTCTTTCTTTTCGATAGATCCGCATAAAAGTGACGAGGTGAGCAAAATTATTTGCTAAATTAATGTATTTTTAAAAGGTTTTTACTATAAAATTGTGTCAAAAGAGTGGCCTAAAGTGTGAGAAATGTGATGTGCATAAAATGCCATAGTTGGCGTAGCGCTAAACTGTGAAAATATCAGTGCGCAGTGTCACACGTGTTTTCCCCACTGAGGCTGGCGGGCGTACACTGCGAACGGCAACTAATTTGGGTCTTATCTGATTTTCACAGCACATCAATATGCAGCTATTCGTTCGTGGTTTGGAAAATATTGCCTCCTTGGAGGTTTCTCAGGATGCCACCATTGCTGGCGTCAAGGTGAGTTATTGTAAAAGTCACGACAACAAAAACTTCTCCCTAACCTCAATTTTGTTGTTTTATCGCTTTTAGAGCCAATTGGCCCAGCTGCATGGCTTCGACACTGAGGAGTTCAGCCTCAACTGCGAGGGTGCCACTCTTACCAATGAGACACCCGTGACCGCACTCAGCTCCTTCGAGTTGGACATTACCATTCCCATGATTGGTGGTAAAGTGCACGGTTCTTTGGCGCGTGCCGGTAAGGTCAAGGGCCAGACCCCAAAGGTGGAGAAGCAGGAGAAGAAGAAGAAGAAGACCGGCCGCGCTAAGCGCAGGATCCAGTACAACCGCCGTTTCGTGAACATCGTACTGGGCTTCGGCCGTCGCCGTGGCCCCAACGCCAACTCTACGTAAGGTGGATCAGCAGTTGCAGAAGATGAACAGAAGCCGAGCTATTTTTATTGAAAAATAATGTTCACAATAGTAATTTTCAACAACAATTAAAACAACTTATTTTACAATCTTCAAGTTGTAATCAGATGCGACTCATGTATTTCTCAATTGGCAAACTCAATGGCTTTCCGCTGTCGGTTCACAACAATAAGGCGAAAGTACCAGAATTCCAAACAGGTCACAAATAGCGCCGTTATAATACCAAATAGGAGCACCATGAAACATCCCTGCATATCATCCATGTTCACTTTGTGATTGGTTATCTGGCGCTGCACATTCTTCACATTACACTTGTCCATCGACGGCAGATTGGTCTTATGCCAGCGATCGATGAAACCCATGCGAAAGAGTCGATCAATGTGATGGTTTATCAAATGCAAATAAGCACTACCCGCAGGTACAATTAGCCCTATCTGTTCATCCACAAAGTCTTCCTTTCCCAATGCAAATCTACACTCCTTGTCCAGCTCAAAGTGCTGCTGGACAATGAGCTGGAGATTAATGCGCCAATCAATATTAATACGATCTCCATGTTTCACTGCCCCTATATTCTCGCCCTGAGCTGTGTTATAAATAGCAGCACGATCGACAAAACGTTTGAATTCTGAACGGGTTGTGGTCTCCACATACTTCTCAAAGAACGTGCCATTCCTGAGACCATACTGCTTGATTTCCTTGTGTCCAAACAGCTGGTTAAGGTAATCAATGCCTGGTTGGAACTTGGGAAATGTGAGAAAAGCGACCAAGTTTCCACAGTAGGTGGTTACGAGCACAATGACAACGATCCACCAGAAGCCCACGACTAAACGACCACTGTCCGCTCGCGGTAAATACATGCCACCTGTGAGAGGCAGTGAGAATTAGCTAGAAATGATTAAATGGAACTTTACCTTGCTGCAGCAGTGCTCCGTAAATGTACCAGAAACAGCTGTTGATAGACGAGAGTCCACGTATGCGCAGCTCCTGCAGCGGCACCAGACGATTCACTAAGTAGAGCATCGGGGCTGTTACTATGACAATTCCGGCCAGACATCCCCAGGTCTCTAGCGTAAATGGAGCTGTAAACAGATAAATGCGACTAACCTCATCTGGTTGGCGCAATATAAAAGTGTATTTCTGGACACTTATGGGCTGTGTGTAGTTAAAACGCTTTTTGCTTGGCTCATCGATGGTGGCTGCCACGGCGGCCATGAAGTAATCATTATCCTGGACCAGTTCAACTACTCGATATGGAATACGATAAGTCATCGAACCCATTAGTTCATCCTGTAGAACCTTAAATTGTATTTAATAATTCACTTAATTTTCCATTTCACTTACGCTGTCATTTGTGCTTTGGACGGCGCTCTCGTAGTCCGGGGCATTGGCCTCGTGTAGGTGATAGCTGAAGTTGAGCGCACGACTCAGTTCCTTGAGTATTTCCATCACAATTCCCTTGTGCTCGATAATAACACCACGATTATCTTTGGTCAGTATTTGCCAAGGTGGATTCTACGAGAATTTTGAACCAATATATACAATGATTATATTAGTGGCTCAAAGACTCACATGTACGGTCACAATGTCCATTGTGATATTGCGAAAATGATGCTCTATGTGTGGAAATGTTAGCTCCTGGCAAATGAAGCCCAACAAAGGTGTCCAGTAGCCAATGTTTAGGAACTCAAAGTTACGGTTCTTGGCATCCCGCGTGGGAGCTACATGAAAGGAGATTTAGAAACTATATTGTATAGGGCAAATGCCAAAAGCTTACCTAAGCGATATTTGCGATTCTCCTGACTTTTGCCCCAGGTTATGGCTGTTTCAAAACGCCATCTCGCACAGCTGGCACATTTACTATTTTCCTTCAGGTAATCCTGTCATGAAAGTATTAAATATTTTACCATAGTAAGGAAATCTCTAATAAATCAGGAAAAATGGACAGTTCCGTTTACCTAGATCTACTTAATCTTAATCTAATCTTAACCATTTACAATCTTTACCTTCATGTAGTCCAGCAGTTCATCCTGTTTCTCCTGTTTGGTGAAACGTATTGATTCCCATTCCTCGTCGGATATTTCGCCATATATAGATTGCTCCTCCAATATCATGCGGGACAAGGAAGTCACCAGTGCCATTGATACCTCAGTGATGGTGCAGTTTAGGGTGTCCTCGCAGGTGGGCATGGTTTCATTAAGGGCAAATGCAATATTGGCACCTTCATCGAGATTTATGGTCACCGAGTTGGCATCAAAATCCCTTTTCAGCTCATCGAGTACAAAGAACATCCACTGGTTGTTAACATGGAACATGCTCAATGTCTCCGCTATTTCAATGATATCCTCATGGAACTTGGATATGACTAAGAAATTCTGTTGCTTCAGTTCATGTTTGGTGGGTGCAAATTGTATCAGTGCCTGACGCAGAAAGGAACGCTTTGCTTGGCCACGCAGCGTCTCGTCGATCTTGTAGAGAATCACGGATATGGGCGGTATATGATTAGTGGTGCTCTCATGCACTATGGACTTGACCAGCATCGGATTGTTTTCGACTAAGAAATGGATGGAAAAGATTTATTGGATCACGATATCTCTTACAATACCCACGTATAGATTGATCAACCAGGACAACGACAGCTTTCCACTTGAAAATGCTCTGTACTTTGGCATCCAGTACGATCTGTGGAAACTCATCGCCGTGATCTACCATGGGTATCTAGTGAAAATTGTTTTAAAATTCAGAAAATATTTTAGTTTAAATTTTGAAGTTACCATTAGAGCTCGATTAAGTGGCAAACGTGGACAATCTGAATCCGTAATGGCTATTAGAAGCACCGATGTTTTCTGTGTCGTCTTATAGAAGTTCCAGGTATTTTCACAGTCCGCCACTGTTATGGCAGCCAAGAAATCTTCAAGGAATAAAAATCCAATGGATTGGCTTCTATATAATCAAGTTTATCAATGTTATACCCTTTTTGATTTTGATGGAATTCCAAGTGAAATATCGCACATTAATGCCCCCATTCCTCATATTCTCGCGTATTACATCGCTTAGAATCTTCTCGAAATGCGCCATAATATTCTGACGATGTGTGGCCATATATTCGTAGTCCACAACCACAGCTGGAAGAAGATTTTTGAGGCACTGTAATCCAGTTTGTAATACCCCAAAGAAATCTTACCCAATGAAGCATTGGCGCTGAGAAATGAGGAAAAGTCGTTGGCTTTTATAGGCACCAGCAAGTGACAATTAATACCAAGTATTAAATAGAATCCCAAGCAAGTTAACCTCATGCTGCCGGAAACTCTGGAAATCAACTGAAAAGTGAAAGCCAAAAGAGGTAAAGAAGTCGCCTTTGTTTTTGAGAAAATCGGTAAAAACAAAAAAAGGAGCAACACAAATAAGTAGAACTTACTACTATGGAGAGTACCGACTGTTAAAGACCCTGTAGTTTTTCAATGACATTATCAGCTTCATAAGCCAACCAGTCTCTGAGATGTATGTGTCCATAATACTTTGCGGAATTGTTCCTTCAACCTTCTATAAACTTTTGGAAAACAAACCCACTTACAGTTTTCAGTACAGGGTCCACAAATATAAACCCAATTAAAATCCAACGATTGTAACGCATTGAGGCGTGAGGAATTGAAAGCCACATGAAATATTGAGCAGCCAAGAAAAGCTGGTGGAAAACCCTTCAAGTGATTGACAGTTTGCGGTTAGGCGTCGACATCCACATCCACTAACAATATATTCCTGCTCATGTCCATAGCCATATCTATATCCCCTTTTCACAAATTGCTTGCAGGTGTTCACTCAAAGGACTCCCAATTGAACAATCGTGTTTGCAGTGTTAACTTTGTTTATTTAATTGTATTTATATTTATGAAATTGTTCATCAAAAATTGCGTGTAAGGTAATTACATTTTACAAACTTAAAGCTAGAAAAAATGTTAGGGATCTGAATCGGATCGGAACTATGGAGGATAATAGAGGAAGAGGAGTCTAAACTAACAGCTACATGGTATAAATATTAAGTTTAATTCACTTAGGTTAGGCTTAGGCTATGTACTAACTTAGTTCTATGAGCATGGTTTGTAGATTCTGTCTTTAGTTATATGTATATATACTATAAATTAGCTAAATGTTCTACTCGCTTTAGGTATTATATAAATATATTATAAGTTTGTATGTCTGTGTTTTATATGCTTTTCTTCGAGTGTATAAATTAGCTACTCTTATCACTAAAGTACAATTCCAAAAATGCTTAATTTCTTTTCAATATAAATGCATACGATTTCGATTGTAATTCGTAATTGTATTCTATGTTTAATAATGTTAATACTCTGGTGTATATATAATATGTATATATATGTAAGTAAGTATTTTGGTTTATAATAAGTTGCTTTTGTATATAAATTTCGTGACTATTGCTACTTTTCAAAAGTTAATCTTTACTGTTTGGTATTTTTTAATGAAACGTTTTTTAATATGATGCGATTTTTCATTAGTGTCGCCATTTAAATGTCATTCTTTCAAACCTTTTCTCAAACAATTTCACTATGCACTCTAAAATCGCCAGCATATTTGACTACACATCTTGGGATCTATGCAGATTTGCATTGGTAATTTCTGGTCCAAAACTCTCGACCGTTTCTATTTACTATGTGATTAAACCCATTCGTCTTGGGTTTACAATTTTCCTCATTCATTAAGTATTGCACTTAGACGCTCCTCGACGGCGACTTTGCGTGACTTCCACACAAACTCACAGACGGCTATGACACAGGCTACGCCCATGCCGCCCATTAGCACCACAAATACACCGCCCACATTGGCCAGTCCCAGCTCATTGGCGGCCGACGATGACTTGGATGTTTCGACACGACACTTGCCACCGCCGCGTTTCTCCTTCCACCATTTGGTTTTCAGTATATGCAACTTTCCCTCCTCCTGCAGCTTGAGTATGACACTATTGATGGCAGTGCGATAGGGTGAGTCTACAAATGATTTAAATTTAGTCTTTAATTACAATTAAGTGCTTGATTTATCTTACTTGGCGGTGTGGCAATGCCATAGCTTTTGGTATCTAACATGCCACCCACTTGGGTCAGTTCGCAGTTGCGTTCGGTAACATATTCAATGGATGTGGACTCCATGAGGAAGGCATAGGATCCTTTGCCCTTGGCCACACGTTCAACGCCTTCGCCATTGCTGGCCGTAAACACCGATGGACGCGCCGATTCCATAAACGACCACATGCGCTGATATGTCGAGATCTTAGAGTCCTGCAAAGAAATAATAATTAATAGGAATAAATTAACCTTGTTACAACTACATACCCTGAAGAAAGCTGCTGTGCTGCCACCCTTGAGTGCGCCGTATTTGATTCTCGTCTGTTTGGCCAAATCCTCGGCACTCTCGATGGGCGAATCCATGCGCTCCACAGTCAGAAAGGCAGCCAAGTTGGCTGTGTACGAGGAGATCATAATCAGCGTGAAGAACCACCAGATGCCAGCTACCATGCGGGTGGAAAGTGCTCTTTAAATACAAAACGTAAATAGGGTAAGTGCACGATCTTTAAAAGCATTTAATAGTAGATTATATACTATTGGGCTACACTTACTTGGGCAGAAAGTCACAGCCTTGCTGCATCAGAGAACCAATAGCAAACCACATGCAGTTAAGCAACGTAAACTGACTTTCGACCTTCTCTCCATGGGCATCTGTATAAGCAGGCCATTCATATGGCGTGAATCTGACAAAAGAAGAAAGTATGACGTATACACTAAATTAATCAACTAACAACACCCACTTGGCAAGAATGAATAGCAAGACCGAAACGCCCAAATAGGCGGTGGCCATGTAGATCCAAACATCCAGCGATAGAGGCGACAGGAAGGAGAACAAATTGGGCGGTTGTTTGATAGGCTTGCGATATAGTATGGACACGCCCAGATTCATAAATGGTGTGGTAAAGTCCACAGCTTGTTCTCGCTCGAAGGTAATCGTAAGATCAGCTATAGCCAAGTCAGCACGTTGTTCCAGCAGCTCTCGTATCATGCCATTCCATTCACTGCAAAAAAATTAGAAATTTTTAATGTTTGCGAAATTATGGTATATAAAATATTATACCCCGTCATTTTATTGAGGCTGCCGTAGCTGCCATCGGGCACCAGTTGTATTTTGTAATTAAAGCCCAAAGATCGTGAGATTTCGTGTATTAGATCCACGGCGTAGCCTTCAAACTGATCGTTGCCTGTGAGTGGAACTGCGGATTCCTTACGCATGCAATACGGATTACTCTGTCAGGAAATAAAGATTTCGAATTAAATTTAGTTGGAATTTTTGAGAAAATACTTCACCCACCAAGATGGTCGTCACAACCAGCGTCTTATTCTTCAAGTTAGCCTCAATCTCCTGCTGCTTCTGGCTAAATGTTCGGGTAAAGTTAATACCCTCGGGCAGCGTAGAATTCCAGGTGCCAATTTTACGTATGCCGCCAGGTGTTAACTCTACAATATCCAGCATGAAATCGGTACGAAAGCCTTGATGATCGAATTTGATAACATTCGTCAATCCCTTCATTTCCACAATTTTCATGTAGTTGATTAAACTGAAACCATGCTGCCATGTGCTCTGACCATCACAACTGATTGGATGTATATCGATTTGCTGAGAAGTGTCCAGATCATGTAGCGCCTTGGCAAACAGATGGACTGCATCGTACATGAGAGCTGTCTCAGAACGTATAGTTGTGAGATTGGCCGAACGGAGCAGGCCCTTCTCATCGATGCTCCACTGACGCACTACGTCCGTGACGATCTTATCGTTGATCAAACGAAAACCAGTTATATTGGTGCCACCATAGCGAAACTCATCCAGATTCACAGTGTGCAGATCGAGAGATGTCACCAGATAGCTATGATAGTCACTCATCATGCCGATTTGCTGTGCCTGCTTAAGCACCTCATGAATCCGTTCCGTGGAACAATCCAACACAATGTGTGCCTCCGCCGAGTTCTTAATCTGCTTTAAGAGCGGCCTATAAATTAAGAGCAGCATTAAACTGTTTAACTTGGAATTTAGACCAAAAGTCTTACCGATAATCTCCGCTATCACTAAGCTGTCGCACTGTGATGGGAAACGGTGTCATGCCATGTGCCTTGAGGAGCTCCTGTAATCGCACAATGCCATCGTTGTTCTCATAGATTATGGTAAATGTCTTCCAGCCCCAGTGTCTGACAATATCCACATAAGCCTAAGCCACAAAAAAAAAAAATAACAACAACAGTAGCTGAAGTACAGTTGGCAACAAAACACATTAGCCAAGTCAGACTTACCTTTGAAAGCGTATTTGGATGTGGATAGAGATTCACTAGACAACTCTCACGTCTCAGACGGTAGTCCCAACGATTCTCCAAATGCGGTATCTAAATATATGTGTAAGCAGTCAGAGCTACAAATATTTATATATATATTTTAAGGCGATTTCGCCCACTTACCTCCATATTGTCACAGATGCTCTGCACATGGCTCGCGGTGTGTGAGGATTGTGGCCCAAAAATGGCAGCGACGCCAATGTTCAACAAGCCACAAACTGTAAAGAACAAGAAACGAATTTGTACACAGAAAATGAATATTAGAATAGATGAAATTGACGACGTTAAGATGCCCTGTAGTCTAAAATAACCTAGTCAACAGCCCTCCATACTAGTTTAAAAATTAGTATTGATTGAAAACTATGGTATAGTTGCTTGATCAATCTTAAATTTGGTCTATATGTACCAAGTAGTATCAGGCACAAAATGTGTGAATTTGGTTAAGATTTCTCCACTAGTTTCCAAGTTATGGTGATTTGAGTGTGTTCGGATTTAAACTTTCTACATTAAGACCAAAGTTTGTTACTTGATTCACATATATCAGCTTTGCTCAAGAATTTAATGTCTACAGTTTTTTTCTGTGCATTTTGTTTTTGGCCAACTTTTGCCGCCACTGTCTTGAGGTAGTGAACATTATACATAAGTCCCCAAAGAGCTTGAAAAGTCTCAAATTGATTTTCATATAATGCGCTTTGCGCTCTTCGCAATCCCAATCTCAATTCCAATTGCAATCCCAATTCACCATGTGAGATTATCTGTGGCGCTCTGCCACAAAATGAGACCAAGTAGCGTGCACTCATAGACCTACTTGGCGGCAGGTGCAAGTACAGTAAGTAACTGTGTGGGTGCAGATGGAGGTACAGGTGAAGGTAAAGCTGTAGTAATAACGTGGGTTTGCCTAGTTTCTATCCATATTTAAATTGCACTTTAGAAAAGACATAATTTCATTTTGCTTTTCGGCTTTGCCTTTTAGCATCACATCCTTTGCCTCATCAAATTACTGTGCACGTGTGGCAGGTGCATATAACCACACACAAACACATCTACATTAACATGTGTGTGTTTGTTTGCTTGTGGGCGTGCAGTAGGCGGTGAATAGTGGGTGGTGGGTGATAGGTGCTTTACTGTGCCAGTGTCCTTCACAAACCGTTTATTGCCACCGTGCTGAAACCTATTTTACTTTGGCTTTCTGCAATCTGCCTCGCTTGCTTTACACTGCACATCTGGTCATGTGATTCGCCCTGCTTGTGGTCACACCAAAGTCCTTTCACGAACTCAGTGTCTCATTTATCACAATCACACAGTTTTTCTGCACATTTCCCAGTATAGCAAATGATCTTTTTTTTAGTGTTAATGTCGTTAATCTTGGCTCGACAAACTTTAAAAAGCTAACGTACTTTTCAGTTTTCTTATTCATACAAAGACTATCAAGAGACCCCTGTGACTGGGGAGTAGTTTTTATAGAATTGTATTTATTTATTATTTTTATTATTTTATTTGTAATTAAAAAAAATTTTTTGGTTAACTTAACTTTATATTTGATTCAAATAGTTGTGAATTTGGGAAGTGCTTCATAAAGAAAAACAGTCTGAAAATTAATTCAATAGGTCTATATATTTTATAAACTTAATCAATTAATATTTAACTCATCTTATACTTTATTAAAGAACATCCTTTAATATAAATTAATTCCAATGAAAACTGTAATATATTATCTGCATTAATTTAGCCGAATTGACTGTATTGAGAACAATATAAATACAAACGACCACACAAATTAAAGTTTATTAGATAAACTAATGAATGCTGAAAATTAGACTGAATCCGATTTGCAAGTATAATTGTATCATTTCATAGGCAAGCAAACAAGGAGCATAACAAACCAATCAGAATAAAATAATGAGAACAATAAGAGCTACATTGAGGGTATCAGGTGTATATTTAGGTCTACCACTGCCCCACTGTACCCAACCCCATTCCATCCTTTTGTGCTTACCTCTTTTGCCGGCATGAAAGCTGTCGAACGGTGAAATGCGCTCAATTTGGGCCACAAGCTTGGAGCGTGGTAAGATGGAGCGGTCAGCATTTATACGCTCCACAGCCTGACGAAAGGCGAGTTCCTGATGGTCGTCCGAGGGATGGAAGAGTCCACCTGCGACAAAGAAGTTATTGAAATTACATATATAATCATCTAAATATTAAAGTCAATATTTATGCACTGTTCACAGGCCAAGGGCGAATAGTATTTGATATGAAATGCAGGAGTTAAAATGAAAATAAGTAAAAGTTTTGATATGATAGTATTTTTGATTTCCTGCCTTGGCAGTCAAACAAACATCAACGCACACACACTCACACACAGTGACACGCATTTTAACAATATTTATAAGGATACACACACACGCGCGCTTTTACACGAGATGTGCAAAAAAATCGATACACGCTAAAGATGCCTAACTCAATTTATCAATGAATAACTGGCATGAAATTGTATTATCGTCGCACCATTGGAATTATTTAACAAACCAATTGAACTAACCAATTTTTATAATATCGGGCAAAGCTGCGATCTTTTGCCAATCAAATGTAATTTGTATTATCAACAGCAACAAGATCTTGAGCATCCCAATGTGCACAATAGTTGTATGCATTTTGCCAGGTTTTGTTTTGCTAGCGTGCAAGTTTCGTTAAACACTTTATTTTGTTAACTTTGTAGTTTACTAGACTTTCTTAGACGTCCGTTGGCATTTTACAAATATTTTTCTGTTTTTCACTTTATCCGTTTTGTAGCATCGCTGCCAAGATGAACCACCAACTGAGCACAGAATAACGATGTTCGCTCTTTTAAATGTGTGTTGGCATTGTCCTGTTGCAGGCTCCAACCCATTCTAATGGGGTGGGTGGCATCTAAAAGCCGGTTGACAGTTCAAACAGCTGCGCAGTGGGTGTGGATGCTGTGAATACGATTCTGTTGTAATAGATGGCGGTTTTTTGAATCATTTCCAAAGTGTTAACAGTTTCGGATAACTTCATAGACAATTGTAATAGAATATGGATAAACACAATGTAGGAACTGTAATATCTTACACTGTTTTTCTGGCTAACAAAACAATGAAATAAAATCATTTTAAATAAAACCGATTTTCTACGTCACTGTAAACCTTAACAGTGCTGTAAACGCACACTTGAACGAACTGCCAACTTGTTCAAAATACTGATGACGCGCCGTGGACATGTGAATGTCATTTGTCGGCAAGTAATGGCGCGCCGCGCGCATTGAATGCTGAAGCGTACACAGTTGCAATTGTTCTATCGTATTAGTTAAAACTTTGTTATTTTATACACTGTGAATTTTGTCAAGTATCACTATCGTTATTGTAAACTAGAAAATCTTCTTCCGCCTCAAAATGCCACGTGCCGCTAAACCAAAAGCTGCGCCGGCCAAGAAGGGCAAAAGCAAGTTGTACGCCATGCCGGAGAAAATAAAAGAAGGAACTATTCTAACAGATCTCGCCAAGGGGCAATGGCGCATTGGAACTTCGATAGGCATTGGTGGATTTGGGGAAATTTATTCGGCTTCCCGCAAGGGCGATAAGAACAACGACGCTGTGGTGAAATGTGTGAGTAATTCGAGCCGCATGCTGTGTAGTTATTAAATCTTATTCGAAGCCGTGGTTTTTGTATGCAGGAGCCCCATGGAAATGGACCACTTTTTGTCGAGATGCATTTCTATTTGCGTAACGCTAAACAGGATGACATCAAGGAATTCAAGAAGCAACACGGTATCAAATCTCTGGGCATGCCCTACTTGCTAGCCCACGGCTCTGAAGACATAAATGGGCTAAAGCATCGATTTATTGTTATGCCTCGTTATGGCACTGATATATCCAAGTTTATGCAGCAGAACGATAACCGCTTACCGGAGGGTACTGTCTATCGTCTGGCCATACAGATGCTGGACGTCTATCAGTTCATACATAGCACTGGCTATGTCCATGCGGATCTTAAGGCGGCTAACATATTGCTTGGCCTGGGAAAGGATGGCGGCGCTCAAGCTTATCTGGTCGATTTTGGTCTTGCCTCTCACTTTATTACCGGTGACTTCAAACCGGATCCTAAGAAAATGCACAATGGAACCATCGAATATACCTCACGTGATGCTCATCTTGGTGTTGCCACAAGACGCGCTGATCTTGAAATTTTAGGATACAATCTGATTACTTGGCTGGGCGTTGAGCTGCCCTGGATCAAGGATAAATTGTTGACAGTGCCGGCGAAAGTACAAAAAGCCAAAGAGGCATTTATGGCAGATGTTGGTGCTGCCCTTAAGCCCCTGTTTCCTAAGGGCGTACCGGCATGCATTAGTGACTATATGAAGTACGTGGCGAAGTTGTCCCACAATGGAATTCCCGATTACGATAAGTGTCGCGGGTTCTTTACCAATGCGCTCAAGCAAATGAAGATTCCAAACAGTGGAGATTTGCAGTTTAAATCGAAGCCAACGAGCAGTAATAACAATAACAGTCCGCCAGCCAAAAAGCCTGTGGCTGCACGTGGCAGGGCAAAGAAGGATACATCTTTGCTGATGGATTCTTCAAACGATGTGATCGTTGACACCGACGAGGACGAAGAGGAGTCTGTGGGTTACACGCCGCGCCGCAAACTAGTAGCTAAAACATCGCCATCTCGGCGTCCCAAAGTCGAGAAGATTTCGCCCGTGCGTAAGGCAGCAACGCCAACAGCCAAACCAACGTCAGTATCGCCTAGAAAACGCGAAGCTCCCAAATCGCGTTCACCGCAGCGAGCGAGTCCTCAAAAGCGCGCCAAATTGGATTCCAATGGTACGCCTAGAGCACAAACTGCTGCTGCGGCTGAAGCCAAAATTAATTTCAGTCCAGCGAATTCCCTGCGCGGTAGAGCTGGCAAGACAGTGATCAATGATGATTTGACTCCACAGCCCCGTTCCAAGAAGACATACGAGTTTAACTTTGAGCTGGATGTGAGCATGGATGCCAATGTCATTGTGAATGTAAAGCGTAAACGAAAAGGAAAAACGGACACCAGCAGCTTGGCTAGCAAATCCTCAAGAACACCGTCGTCGCCGAGCATTCGGACACCCAATAAAAGTTCACCAGCAACGCGCGTTAATCTTCGCAAGATCAATAGCGAGAATTCTGTGAATTCACCCGCTTCCAGCTCAGCGCGAAGTCCACGCACTCCGGCAGTTACTGTTCGCAAATTCAGGCATTAGCATATTACTTTGTTTACACACGATTTTGATATAATTTACTCATTTATTTTGGTTAATCAACAAATTTTTTAATGATTTTGATTTTTGATGCAAAATAAATGAATTTTCTTCATACCTAAAAGAAATGTTGATTTTATGATGAAGTAAACCGCTTGATTCTTGGAAAATTGAGGAAACTTGGGCAAGAAATTCTCACTTGTTGAAACCAAATCCAAATAAACTTAACATTTACAACGTTTAAAAATTAAACTATACAATTTTTAGGGGGTCAAATATGCAGTTCTGTGTTTTTTACATATTAATATATGTACTATTATTACATTTTAAAATATTAATACATTTCAGAAGTATTATAATTATTTGTTCCTGCGTTTGCTGCTGCTCTCGTGATGCTTGCTTTTGCTGGAACTTGACTTGGCATTGGAGCTACCGCGTCGAGAGGATGAAGTGTTGCTGCTGCTGTGCTTCTCTGGCGCACTGATGGCACTTAACGCTGGTGTCACTGATTTTGTGGAGCGTTCCTCTTTGTGCGACTTAGATGAGGAAGACGATGATTTGTGTCCATGTTTGCTACTGCTACTGCTGCTTGCATTTGTGGAGCTGCTAGCCTCGGGCTTGTAGAAGGGCGACGATGAGTTGGAGGAGGTAGAGGAGCGTGATGAGGGAACCGAGGACTTGGCTTTACTAGCCAGAGGCATCGGTTCGTCGGGAATGACAACAGTGGGTGCTGTAATGGCAGCATTGGCAGCACTTCGGCTTGTCGACGGCTTACTGCAACAGGTGTCACATTGCCAAATATGTTCCAGATCGTCGGCTGCCTCTTCATTGGTAATGGGCGGCTTATGACACTCCTGGTGATAGAGGGCACCACACTTCGAGCACTCGATTAGACGATTGGTGGCTGTGAATACCATTTCACCACAAACGCAGCAATTCAGATCACCAAAATCGCCAGTGTCGCCGGTGTTGACAACGCCACTCATTGCTAGTCCGCCGGCACTGCCATCATCCGAATCTGCAATTGTGTCGGGTGAATCTGAGGGCACTTTATCCGGAGAATTAGTTAGATTGATAATTTCATCGGCAGCCATCGTCTGTGCCGGAGGCTGTGGAGTTGCGCGTCCCGGAAAGTTGGCCTCATCGTCAATCATGCGCTGGCTCATGTTTTTTGAGATTGTTTTCTCTGGGCCATAGCGCAACTTTAGCGCCTCATCCAGCAACAGGCGAAGTTCGGCAGCAGAACTTGGATTGCTTGAGTGCAGCAATTTGACTGCTTTTTTGAGCACTGGATCAACTTCTTGAGCAGCAGCGGCTGCAGCAGCAATATTGGCAGCCATTTCAACGAAATACTTTATAAAATATTTTAATATTGTAATTAATGCTGTTTGCTTTCCGCTGTTTACAGTTTATTTGAATTGGTTCGCCGGAAACAGGTATGCTTGAAAAACTCAGTGAACGAAATGAACGAACAAATCCGCCCTGGCTTCTGCAAACAGCTGTTAGTTATACTGTTACCAAAATAGCTGTGATGCATCCCTTGTTTTGCTTCTTCTTCAATACTGTTGCTGTTTTTGCATTTGCAGTGCGGCTCCGGTGCGTCGGCCGCTAACTGAGTTTACAATCAATTTAACCAAGTTGTACAAGTGAATCGGTCAATATTTATAATTACTAAGACATTCGTATGATTCATTGAGTGTGCTATATTTGTTTTAATCGTTCGGTGCATTCAGCCGCGCAAATCAGATAAGGCCTAACGGTCTTTGGAAAATCGAAACAGCAATAAGTCTTGACCGGGTCTAAATAAACAATATTTTTAAGCAATTAACGACCATTACTGATAAGACTCAATCGAGCCCTAAACTCAGTGTGCAATCGGGTTAATCAATATTATTGAAAAAAGAAGAATCAAGTTCTTTGTTCGTCTCTTGTTTATTTGCGTTTTCAAATATCTAAAAAGTATTTATGCGGGTGGCAGTTGTGATATTATAATTATAATGATTAATGTGCAGAAAAAAGGTATTTGTGGCGCCACAACGTCGTCAGTGCTGGCTATTCTTTTGCTTGCATCTATATGCAACGTAAGCGCTGGGGATGACGCAAATCAGCTGGTAAGTAGTTGCCGGGGGGTGGGAGTTGGGAGCCATTTTATATTGGCGCCATACATTTGTTTGTTTTCGTTACCATGTTTGGGACCTGTGTAGCTAACAGCTGAAAGAATATGCGTACTGCGCACTTGTTGCCATGTTAACACGTACAAGAAAAGCTATTGTTTTTGGCCAGCTAAATATGCATAGCTGTGTGTATAGGTGCGATAATAGCCTTTGTTGTCTGTACATATAGAGCAATAAATAAGTCAGATTGCTAAGCAATAACAGCGGCAGAAGCACAAGCACACCTGTTAACACTTAACAGCGCCGTAACAGAATGTTTTACATTACTCAGTTACTTTTAAAAAGTGTTATTTTATCTTTACAGAATTTTTCCACAAAAGATTCATCATTAACGGAGCCTGTTTATGGATATAAATTCGACTTTAGTGGTTTACAATCAGACTTGGCGCACGTGGTGCAGGGTGAATACAACGATGTCATCGAGTTTAATGTGGGACGTAATTTGACCCACACCTGCAACAATGAGAGCAACGTAGCCGCCTGTTTCAAGAGGAAGGGCAAGGAGTATGTGCTTGGTAAGCAAAAAATACGATTCCCATTGACAATGACAAACACTTTTTATGGTTTCCCTGTGCGTTAAGGTCGCCAGCACGAGCTCTTCTATCACAATGGCAACATGTATCTGAAGTATTTGAATGGGGACAAGCGTGAAAATGGAACTGGCGAAAATGCCAACTATCAGTTGCATGTGCTGCTCAAATGTGACTATACGATTGATGCACAGCCACTGCATGTTACACCCTATGTGAGTAGATTAATGTGTAAAGTTGTTGGGCTTATTAATTCAATTAACTTAAATGTCTTGCAGGCTCCTGACGCTGGTTCCTTCTATGTTATCTATGAGACGCCAGTGGCTTGTCTGCCCATACCAGATGCTCTGCAGTCCAATAGCTGTAGCGTTAACTACTCGAATACAGGCGAGAGCTTCGATCTGATGCCGTTAAGTGATCAGAATTATAAAACCACAGATCGTCGAGGTGCTTTCTTTGTTATAAATGTCTGCAAACCTGTGCTCTATGGCGAGAATGCTATGTGTCCACCAGGCAGCAGCATTTGTATGTTTAAACCCACGGAAAAGGATCTCAAAAAGCGGTGTGTTTGCTGATAATGTCTATAGTTTAAACAATTTGAAATTAATTAACTTGTTTGTGTTTTAGTTTCATCAACTTTGGCAATGTACAATCGAAACCTGTCATTAAGGATGACCAGCTGTTGCTGCGACACGAATCCTCGACTCCTTGTGCAGGAAAACCCAGTGTTAACTATACCACAGTAGTCAACTTTTATTGCGACAAAAGTATTAGAGTACGTATATACACTAAACTGCAATAATTATAAATATTACAAGTCCCTTGTTGTTTACTTGTAGAATCCACATCCAGAATATATGGGTCAGGATAAGGACGGCTGCACCTATCAGTTTAGCATGGTTACTCCACTGGCTTGCAAGTCGGCCAAGCCCTGCACGGCCATCACTTCCAGCAATGAGCTGTAAGTTGAGCTCTGTTCAAACCTGTTATTTATGTATTTAACACATCATGCAATTTTTTTTTTTGTGTATTTTTGTTTTCGTTTCGCACAACAGAATGGATCTGAGTTCGCTCAGTGGTCATGCACCACAGAAATTAACGAAGAATGGAAGAACCTACACGGTGGCTGTGTGCGCCAAAGCCGGAACACCCTGCTTGGACAATGGTGGTAAGTCGGTCATTTGTTCTCTGAAATATTAATGAAGATTTTAAGTGCAGCAGCGGCGGCAACAGCAGTTACCGATGCTGCATGTATGACAGCTTCTTTCCCCATTGCCACGTTGCACGTCCCTTTCGGTTGTGTAATTAAAATTTAACATTGAAGCCAGAAATATTTAAGTCAGATGAAAGCAGCAGAAACTTATTTCAACTCTTTAAGCTGCAAATAAGTTTATTTAAAGTACTTCAATTGAAAGCGCTTTAATGTTTTTAAGTCCATAATCACTTTAGGGTATACATATAATTTAATTGGGTCTTTAGCTGCAGTTGCTTTTCAAAATATTTCAATTTATTTTCCCTTGACTTTTTTTTTTAAGTTTTTATCAGTTAACACCAAATAGTTTACACTTATTTAGGGGTAATTCCCAAAGTGTATCAATACTTCCTCTTTGAATGGTGTTTATTTGTTAAAGCGTTCGTCGAATTCATGTTTGTGTATGTGTTATGTGGTCATCAAAAACATATTTACATAAACTATCGGTGTGCACACTAATATGCATATAAATAAATGTTTATATATAGTAAACATATAGCAATCGTGTGAAGGGCTCATGTGTCGCTTCTCTCCCCTTTGAATTTAAAATTAGAGTCATGAGTGTGCAAATAATTGTATTACGAGCCTCGGGATTTTTGATTACTCTACTGTATACATAATTTATCACAATATTTGGTAAGGAATGAAAGAAAACAAACGTTTTTATATTTACTACGCGTAATTGTGTAGTTTACACAAATTTGAGATAAATATTATAATTTGGTTTATTGCTGATAAGTCGAGGAATTTTTAATATTAATAGTTTTGAGAATTTCGAATTAAAGACCGTAAAGTTTATTAATTTTGGTTTTATATATTTCGAGCTTGATGTATTGCTGATAAGGAATTTCGTAGAATTTTGTTATAAACTGACGGGTGAGTCACGTTGTGGGAGGCTTCGTGTATTTGTTAATACGTTGAAATAATGAAAGCATTCGACAAACATTCTGCAGGCTGTGCGCTGTAAACGTGCCTGGGCATATCCATGAAATATACAACAAACCAGCACAAAACACAGACAGCACACACATATCGACATAAGAGGAGAGTGTGTGTGTGTGTGTGCATGCATTTCTAGTTGACTGCAAACGCATTTCCGTTGGGCTCAACCTCACGGCAAACAAAATGCAGTTTGGGTAACAAAATCATGGCCACCGCTGGGCCCAAACAAATAAATAAGCTCACTTGCTTTTGGCAACTGACATCGCTATTTGGGCCAGACAACGACAACGCGAGCGTATGGGAGAAAAAAGCATATTCCGGCAGGGTAGACAGTGTATAGGTACTAACTACGCGAAAATTTCATTTGTTTAGAAAATGCTAGTACACGGGAACAGGATTCGTAGACGGGGTGTAGGTGTAGTCGGAGGCAGCAACGTAGACGGTGCAGTGAACAGTGCCGTGAACAACGCGTGTGCATTTCTAATGCAACTCTACATGCTGGCGACCAGCTGATGACATTGACAGACGCCATATTGGTGGATGGTCATTTTGTTTTTATTGTTGAGCGTATACCCTGTAAGCGCCGAATGCGTGGCATAAAGAAAAATTAACAATTTGAATTTCAGAAACTAAACGGAGTTCTATTTATTTAAAAATTATTTAAATGTACTTCTTTACTTACTCCTTTTTTTGATTTGTATTTGGTTTTATCCTTCTTTCATATGTCAAATTTCATAGAATTTGATTTAATTATATTGGCTTAATTACTTGGGTTGAATTTTAAATATTATTTCATTATATAAGCACTTACATAAGTATATTTGAGCTCATAATCCCAGCCGTAAGCCTAAGTCTAATTGCAATCCGTTTGAATTTGAATAGAATTCCACATTTGATGGCACTGCATATTGCACTGAGGCTGCAAGTTATGGCCCTGTCATGCTGTTGGCCGGGTTAACAGCAATAAAATGTTGTTAATTGCTTATGCAATGCACGTTTCGCCGTCATTGTATGTATGAAAATAATTTGCATTTTGCACTCGTCTGAGTATTTCCACTGGTATTTATGGCAGCATGTAAAATTGTACAGTCTGTAGTTTTATTTAGAAATTGTTTGTATTGGTGGCAGTATGATAGGTTTGCAGGTTTACAAAAGTTGTAACAAAACACATGAATTTGATGGGTCTCGCTTTGCTGTTGGCCAACGGTGCGTATGATGTACATGGAAAAATGCTGAAAGGCATTCTCAAATAGAATCAAATAGCCTGGCAACGAGCAGAAAATGCCAGAAGCATTGCCAAACAATTGCAGCTGGACATCGACACAGCAGCAATAACAACAACAAAAACAGCTTGGGATAGTTGATTGTGTGTGTTACTCTGTGTGTGTGTGTTTATTTGCCAGCGGCAGTTGGTACACTTCAATGTTTATAATTTTCAATTTCTGTTTTATTTTTGATTTTGTTGTTTGTTGTATCCCTTGAAATCGTTCCATGCTTTTTGCTGTCGAGCAGATTCGATTTAGGGACACGCCCCATTCCTGACACTTTGCCAGCAGCTGTTTTGCGCCAGGATGTGCTAGGATATGCCAGCCAAGCAGCTACTAAATCGTTTATACATTTGCCTTGCTTTTTTTTAGTTTTTTATGCCTTTGCCCTCATCTTTTTGCTGTTGTGCTGGCCAACGATTTAAGCCCTTTTCTTGACTGTTTTCTTATTGAAATTCAATTTGCTGGAGTTTCATTTTTTTAGCTCGCCTCTCTCGTCTTTTTCTTGTGTTTTATTTATTTTTTTCTTGCTCTGTCAATCTTAATGTACTATATACTATATAGAAATACATAAACATAAAACATGTATGTTGTAGTACCGTAGATTTTGTTGTTGTTGTTCATCAACGCCACAAACTCAAGTTGTTTATTCCTTGTTATATCTAACCCTTTCATGCAATTTAAACGATTTGAGCAATTTATGGTTTATTATACTCTCTGCAAGAGTATATTGGGTTTGTGAAAATGTATGTAACAGGCAGAAGGAGGCGTGGCAGACCCCATAAAGTATATATATTCTTGATCAGCATCACAAGCCGAGTCGATATAGCCATGTCCGTCTGTCCGTCTGTCTGTCCGTCTGTCTGTCCGTCTGTCTGTCCGTCTGTCTGTCCGTCCGTATGAACAAACAGATTTCAGAGATGGTTAGAGCTACAAGTTCGAGCTTGGTCTCAATCGATCACATATTTAGTCAGTCAATACAAGAATCTTTTTTTTTTTGATGCCACGCCCCATTCGCCCACAATGAGCAAAAAACTAGACACACCTCGGAAAAAATTGGTGTTTTGGGCGAATATCTCAATAACTATTTCATCTAGGATCACCAATTTTGGTATGGAGGTTCCTAGCGACAGCGTGAATGCATTGACATGTACATTTTTGGACTGCCACGCCCCGTTTTCCCACAATTAATAAAAGTAAGTAAGAATAAGTAAGCAAGTAATGCTCAAATTTCGCTTCATTTTTAGGCGTTTGTTAATATAGTACAGTATTGTAATTTATAATTCGTGTGAAGACTAACTATATTAAACTATCCTGAAAGGTGCATTAAAATCGCACTAAAAACAAGAAAACTAGAAGCGTTACAATATTGCTAACTGAATGCAATATCGTGTATGAATGCAAGCGAGACAAAAAGATACAAGCACATGTGGCGGCAGCGCTGCCGCATTCATATCAATGTATGAGTGCAAGCGAGACAGAAACATACAAGCACATGTTCGAATGTTTTCGTTGCTTGCGTGGCGGCAGCGCTGCCCGCAGAATACACACATACATACATGTATATGCATCATATATTGGCTTTCGTATGTGTATTCCCATACAAACAAACAGATGTATGTTTGATTATGCTTAGATTGTTTTTGTTTCAACGTGTTTTAATGCAAGTACTAAACATTGTAATATCTCTGGACCGATTTTAATAATTTAATCGGGAAAAAAATGCAGAGAGTATTTTACGGTCGGGCTTGCTCGACTGTACTTTCCTTACTTGTTTTTTTGTTGCCACATTGTTTTGCCCTTGAGACTCGAGTGGAGATTGCATTGGAATTGAATTTGTGAGTGTTTCAGTATTTTCAGATCAATCTTCTGGGCTAATCTCGTCACTGAAATGATGTCCCTCTCTCTCTACTGCTGTCTCACTGTCAGAACAGGTGCTCGGTCTTTCTCAATTGCATGCTTCCGCAGGTCATTCTCTTATTTGCTTACTCGTATTGTCACGCAGCTACAGAATTTGTCATTTATCAATTTAGTTTGACAGTCGATTTCTTTTCAAATAGAACCAAAAACTAGTTGACTTTGCATGTGGCCAGAAGGCAAGGGGGTAAATGTGAGGCCACCACCTGTGCCATCGTATTCAAAAACTCAATGTTGTCCGCTTCCTGTTGTGGCATGTGCAATACATAGCATAGAAAAAAAGAAAGTAAGGATAAAAATGAAAGAGATTGATATTGGCAAATAGAAATAGAGTCCCAGTGAGTGGTATTACCATATTCTAGTCAAATCACAATCACAAACCTGTCCACTAGAAGCTCTTCAATCAAAATCAGACAATTTGAACGATACTTTAGCCAAGGAAAATGAAATTCGATTGTAGTTACTGCTAAAATAAACTGAACTAAAGCTGAAAGCTGCTTAAACGTTAGCTTTTTCCACATAGATATGAAATCTTTAAGTTAAGCTATTAAGCTAAATGTAAGCAGTGTATTTAGTGTTGTTGTTTTTGTTGTTTAACTTTCGCTGATTGATGACAGTGCTGTAATCATTCTTAATCAGCTTCAAGAGTTGACTTAATCCATCAATTTTACTTACCAACGCCGCTTGTCTAAAGAGTTGTTTTACTTCATTTGATGAGGAATTTAATGTCTTTTAGCTGCTTTAAAAGTGACTCAATAAGTCTCTATAAATTGGCATTAAAAACGTCTTTTAAAGACAGCTGAATGCTGAATTGTTACTGGTTTTTTGTGCACATGGTTCTATAGCGCGTTTATTCGGTTTGAATACGGTTTCGCATGGTCGAAAGTCAACAGCAGTTGGCCAAAAGAAAAGACAAAGGAAAAGCGCAGCTAAAACGAAACAGAAACAGAAACAAGAGCAACAATTAATTTCGATTCTGATCGACTGATGGACGTTCTATTCACGGCAACTGCTCCATTTGGCAACTGGTGAGGGCGGCATGAGGCGTGGCAGGCCGCTGGTTTGTCGTGTCATTTGTCGCCTAGTATTTTTTTTGGCCAAGTCCGCCTAAAACTCGCAAAAGTGTTGGCAGAATTTAATAGCTCAAGGAAGCTTCGTATAAGCAAGTTGAGCAATTTGGCAGCTATAGCTGTGTTTGGGCCATTGTAGGCTAAACGAACAGCACTGACATCCAATCACAATCACACACTCACCTTTCTGAACTTGGTTGTGCACTTTCAGGCGCCTGTTTTGCGGAGAATGGTCAGACGTACAACATAGGCAACTACAATTCCCATTTGCGTTTCAATCAGAGCGGCTCGCCGTATTTGCTGTACGAGGAGGGTGCAAACTGCGATTCAAGTGGCCGACGTTGGTCGACAAAAATTGATTTTGTTTGTGCGTACAATGGAACAAAGGGCACTGGAGCCAACGATGCCGTGCACATAATCGAGGACTCCAATTGCCAGCTGTTAATTCAATATGAGACACCTCATGCCTGTCAGGAGCAGATAAAATGCAAAGCAAGCGTTTTTGTGCGTAGCTCTGTGAATGATCTTGAAAGCGACAGCATTGAAGTGGTCGATCTAACGCCGCTCATTAATGACGTTAAGAACTACGAGGCACGCATCCAGTTAACATCGAAAGCGGCAGAACAATTACCCAAGAACACAAAGGTGAGTTCTTGTTACCATGATTTGTATCCGGTTATTTGACTCCGTCTCTCTCTCTGTCTACTTGCCTTTGTGTGCCTTCTTTTTGCAGTTCTTTTTGAATGTGTGCCGACCATTAGTGCCGGAATACCAATTAGGCTGCGCTGGCGGCTCAGCAGCTTGTATGGCCAAAATGTCGAGTAAGGGATCGCCCGAGGAGGAGCAGGTAAGTAGCAGACAAAGCAGCTTATAAGCTTAACTTTACCGATTTTACGTATGTGTACATGATTCGGGTGTGTGTGTGTGTGTGTGTGTGTGTGCATGTGCGCGTGTGTGTATGATATAACACCTAATTGGCACCAATTTCCCACTTCACATTTACCAGTTGGCATTCATATGTGTATAAGTTCATGGTAAATGCCTCAATTTGAGGCCGTTAAGCCATTTGGCCAAATGCCCAAAAAATTGTGGCGCCATTCATGCATTAAATATGCTGCAAATCCAATTGCTAAGCTCCACTCCACTTCACTCCACTCGACACAATGACCGGCTCTTTGCACAGTGACTGACCAGAGTGGATTTGGTTACTTCATTAGGCCAACTCCCATGTTGCCATCTCTTCCAAACCGTTGACAACTGAACTGAGTTCTTAGTCGACTAAAACTCGTCTAATGCCACAAATTGTGAGAATGTCCAGTTTTCCCTTGCCCCCTGTCCCTGTCCACTTTTCCCAGCTGTCCAGTTCTGTGCTTAAATACTTAAGCCCACAAAAGTATGCAATGAAATTCGCTTGAAATGAGATTTCAACTCATGCTACAAAATGGCCGCAGTTTTTGCTGTTTGCTTGTTTGTTTTAAGCATTCGCGAATGAGACTGCGATAATTGCACACAAAAAGCTGCTCCTTTTTTTTGTTAGCTGCAAACGTTGGTAAGATTTCCCAGAGCTGCAAATTAACTCGTTTAGATAAGTGAATAAATGTTGATTTTATGTATGTTTTTCTTAAAAACTAATTTGTAACTGCTGCAACGTTTGCTTTAAACTGTGTAAATGACAGCATTTTAATTAAATTAAATATATCAAAGTACAAATTGCAATCTGGAAAATCAAACAAGGAAATTTGAATGCATAAACTAATAAAAATCAAATACTCTCTTAATTTTCAAACAATTTATTAGTATTAAAGGCCACTAGCCACTTTAGCATTTCTGAAATCAATATCAACTACAAATTTATTGATGCTAGACAACGTTCATTATGATTGACTGTCTGTTAACTTTTTTTTACGAGTCTTTAATAATACTTAACTCATCAAATAATGATTGTAATCCGATTGAAAGTCAGTTTAAAAATTCTCATTGATTGTGTGCTACAGTTTTCTTCAATTTACTTGCTACTGATAAATCTCTTGTACAATATTTTTGTGTCACAGATAAAACTGTTTCCGCTTTGTCTCTCTCCCTCTCTTTGTTTCTCCATCTCCCTTTTGATTTAAAAGCCGTAGTTCAGAATTTGTGGCATTGGAAAGCGACTCTTATGCAATTATTATGTGAATTATAATGCTATCGCTGATCCTGTGGCCTGTGAAGTGCGTATCCTGTGCCAAAGGCGACTTTTGTGTCCTTTCCAGCCGCGCTGCTCTGCTCTCCGTTGAGTCCACAGAACTTTTATCACATGCCGAGAGCAAAAACATTGTTAAAGTTGTTACAAAAAACAGAAAAAATAATAATCACGTACGCGCTGAAAATGGCGTGGCCATATGGTCGCAGGGAGTGGGAGTGTGGGGAAGTTGAGGAAATATTTGTGTACGTAACGCAAGGCAAGGCTAACAGACGTAACGTAACGGCGCATAACGTAAGGCAGGAAAAAGGGAACGGAAGGATATGGCAAAATGCGGCTATGGCGTTGACGATGGTGTAAAAATACACACACACATGCAGACACATACGCAAATAGGTGATATACATATGCATATATAACTGTAAAAACAGCTTTTAGCGGCCAACAGGCATCAGTGGTTAAACCCCCAAACGCCTCGCCTGTCTCATCCATCCTCTACCTACTTCTCCCTGCCTTGGCGCTGCTTTTTATTCAACCCAATCCAATCCAATTCAAGCCTCCAGCTTGGGAAGATCCGTGTGTGTGTGCGACGTGCTGTGCAGAACATTTCCGGCTTGCGGTAGAATGACAGTAGAAGAGCGACAGAGAGAGGCAGTGATTGTGTGACAGAGAGAGTTGGAGGGTTGGCCAGAAACTGTGGGGCAAAAGTGCCGTCGGCTTTGTTTGCATGCCGCTGGCCTAGAAATAACGTAGCCATGGTTATATATATTTTTCTAAAATTTATATTGCTTTATTTGCACATACACAAAATACGAATGAGACGGTGGTTGTGCAAGCGACACAGAGAGCGACAGAGTGAGGGAGAAAGACTAGAGCCTGCTGTTGACATTTGCGCCACGTTTTGCATTTTGAAAATGCTCCGTTTTCAGCGCATTTTCGTGTGCGGAAACGGAAATGTGCTGCTAGCTGCTGACGCGCACTTGAACGAACGTGCAACTCCTTTAACCATACCACGCTCCCGCCCCCTCAACACACACCTAAAACTCCCACATATGCAGACACCCTTTCCTTGTATAGACAGTTGTCAAATGTCGAATGCCGTTTGGCTTTTTCTTCAGATTTGGCTCTTAGCATTTTAGCCGAGATATTCGCATTTGAATTGGTATTTTAATGTGCTGCCAACTGCATATCCTTAGACATATATATGTAGTATGTGTATGTCCTTGCAGCTGCTGCAACCTATTCATTCATTGGCTTGCCCCAATTTGACACTCTGCCATCCGATCGAGTCTCGAGTTACGCGTTTCGATAGCTCATTGTCATGCAACGTCTACTTGCTGCAAATTTGTCTCTGGCATGTGACTGGCATGTCAAGTATGCCAAACCTGTTAATAGGCATCCCAGGAATTCCACAAATTTAACTAAAAATTGCTTAGCAAACACCAGAGTTTTTTCTGGCTTGCTTTTGGCACCAAACTCAAAGATTTTTTTACTTGGAAAATATATGTATTTTCAAGTATTTTGCATTATTGACACGCACCGCTAAACTGAGAGTTTTGCTTGAATTTTTGGAAATATAAATTCTTCTTAAATTGAGACTTAAGTGACTAGAATTTCAGTAATTCTGTGCTGCCAAATATATAAATATACATAAACTATATAGCTATATAATATAGCTACAATTGAACCTAAATATTTAAATCTATTTTTATTTCATTTCATACAAATTTGTGCTAGAAAGTGATTAATTAATTCGAAATGTCACTGCCAATTTCTGTCTCTCACTTATCTTTCCATAAAGCCATAAATCATATTTACGTAACAAAGTTTTCCTAGTGGAAAATGATTGTTTAAGTGAGTTTTTTAATGCCTTTAATGCGACATTGTAATGCTACAATCTTTTAGGAAATTATGTTCGTCTTTTGTTAGGCTTTCTTTGTGTGTGTTTGTCTGTGTGTAGACTTGTCTCACTTGTGGGCGTCTTTGTGGCGAGCCATGAGACAGGACTGAGTGACGCCACAGGACATTTGATGCTCACGCATGCCACCAGTCTGGTTAAGTCTTTTTGAAACCAGCTGCTGAAGTTGCACAAATCTTTATTGCTTTTCAGCTAAAGCTTTTGCGCTTTGTTTTCAACCCAAGAAACGTATCCTTTTGACCTGTTTAACATGTAACTGGCAAAGGGATATCGATTACAATTCCCATTGATTTTAACAGACTAGGAAGAACATGCTCTTATCAGTGCTTATCAGTTCTTATCAGTCTGTTTAATTTGCAGCTGCAGCTGATTTATTTGAAAACATTGGACTTGGACTTTTAATTACAGCTGAAATCCGTACATGGCTTAAACTTTCATTTTACGAGTAGTTTTCGCTCCAAGCTCAGCCATAACAACTTGGGAAATTGTTTTCTTTTTCTTGTCTTTATTTTTTGTATTTTTAAAAATAGAATTTCACTTTGCTTTTCTTTTACAACTAAGTTATTTGTATCTGCAAACAATTAAGTTGCCTGCCCTTGGTTTGTTTGTTGTGCCGTTCGCTCTGTGTCCAGTCGTCGCTCTCATGAGCCAACAAAAAACAACAAAAGTTCACAGAACTTAAGAAAAGAAAAGCAGGAAAATGCGAGAAAATAAAAGAAAAATATATAAACAACAAGAGAGAACAGGAAACATAGACAAACATGGCACTTTTGTGCTCCGGTTTGGTGCTTGTTCCAATGCGATAAGAAAGTTTTTCAATAAATTTTTGGGAGAAAACTGAACGGCAAGTTACTCAAAAGTTGCCATCTTTGGCTCTCTAGCTTCAGTTACCGTTAAGCTGATAAGCTGGCGCCAGTTTGTCTGCTCTCCCCCTCACTCTTTTGCCCTTCTTTCTGCAAATTTCCTTAACTATATCAAATGCTAATGAGGATTGCCTGTTGAAGGACATTCCATGATTCAACTTGTTTGCTGACGCCGCATTAGTTCAGATTTTGAGTTTTCAATGGATTTTCAATGCTAGCGGCAAGAGGGGAATGTAGGGGGGGCGGTAGGGGTACTAGTGGGAATGGAGAGGAAAAAACTGTCAGCTAGCGAAATGGTTAGCAATAAATAATAGAGCAAACTGCTTAAACCTTGCCTGAGCTGCATACGAAATGAGATGGCGCCGTCTGCCACCAGTGGCTAATACGTTTAAGATGAGACGACAACATGTGCAACGTTTGCCATTCTCATCTTCAACCTCATCTTCAGCCTCAGCCTCATCGCCATCGATGTCGCCTGACCCGGGCATAAATCTTGTGCCACTCGAGCGCCATTGCACTCGCTTCACGTTGAACATTAAGCGCACGTCTCCGTCTGAATGGCCAACTGGACAGCTGGCCAACTAGCTGTCTGCTTGCCTCCCTCTCTTCTCCAGCTAATACTCACAGTGTTTATGCCAAAAACAACCACTGTAGCTGCATTTCACTAGCCAACATGCCAGCATCCCACTCGGAACTGCTGCTCTATACGCTATACTTTAATTAAAATTTAAATCATGTTGCGAATTTCCTGTAGCCTAGAAAGTAACCTACCGATTCTACAGGTTACTGCAGAAATCAGTTGTGCTTATTTCCCCCTGTTATGAGCTGCCTTATATCCAAGTAAGCTTTATGTTTACTTTAATTAAAGAAGGACTGCAGTTACTGCTATCTCTTTTGCAATGAGCACGTGAGAACAACGAGTTTAAACATAAAGAGTACATAGATCGTTGACGCTTAAAGCTTTTCAGCATGTACCCGTTTTTTGGCTCAATCGATACAGTTTTCTGTGCCAAAAGTTCTACAAGGACTGAGTCTGTGGTGTGACTAGGCGACGAGAGAAAGATGCAACTGATTCAAACGCGTGCTGTTAGGGATGTGTCAGGGTTGCCACAGTGCCTGCTGTGCGGAGGGAGTGTTGCCACACAGCGCCTGTTGCAATTGAAGTGTCATTGAGCAGGCGACAAAAAGGTCGATCATTGAGCAATTTGCACAGCTAATGTCTCGGCAGGGACAGTGAAGAGTTTGGTGTTCGTGAGTCTTGGACATGCTGGCGAGGGTTGCCATTATACTCACGTTAAATGCTAAATCAACTATACAACTAAGGATGAAACAGTTTATAGCTTTTTATAAGTTTATTTCATTTAATAAATGAGCTGTAAGCATTGTAAATGACACAATACACTCAATTAAAATGATTTGAGCTTCATGTACTTAATTTAGTCTATTCAGATTTCACTCAAATCAAAATCCCATTCAAGAAATTAAATAAATTTACAGCTCTACAGATACTACTTAGCTGGAGAGTACTGTACCTTTGTCGGCTGACTAAGAAAATCTTTGAATTGCCAACCATTTCGTCCACTTGTCGCTTGTGTCAGCAGGGACTTACTGTGTTGGGTTCAAAGGGGACCAAAGGGCTCTAAAAGGGGTCACGGTAGAGAGAACGGGGTTCATTGTCTGCCAACCATTCGAATGGCGCTTATCGTTTCATCGTTCGCAATGTTATCAACGATGTGTTGGGACCATTCGAAAGCATGTCCTGTCCAGTTGGCTTAGCGTGCTACTGGCCACAACAACAACTGCAGCAGAAAGGGGAAATACATATGTGAGAGAGAGAGAGAGAGCGAGAGACGTTGAAAGACAAAACGTAAACGTGGCTATGATTGAGATTTCAAGTTATTTGCGGCAATCTCAGTCATAAAGTTGAACACGTGTTTGGTCACTCACAAAACGAGTTACTGACATGCCAAAGGCATACACACAACGTGCCATCCACACACACATTCCATTCTACCATTTTCCGACTTCCGTTTTAAAATTTTGTTTCTCCTTTCAGAGCCTTGGATTTCCAATGTATCAGCTGTCGGCCATCAACCGCACAACCGCTGAGCTGCTCTACTTGCGTGGTGACCCCTGTCCCACCGATAAGGGCATGAATCTGTCCACGCGCATTCACTTCACCTGCAATATGCGTGCAGGACGCGTAAGTATTCCATGAGGACAGTACACTGTGCAAAAGAGTTAATTTCATATAAAAATTTTGGTAAAGAACTCAATTTTTTGATGAAAAACATAAGTTAAGTTTCTTGTCTTTGTGCTTTGCTCAACTAAACTGCTAAAAGTAAACCATTTGTGCATTTTTTCAGCAGTATTTTCTTTTTGCTAACAGTGTATGTATTTCACTTTTCACAGGGTCAACCGGCGCTCACCTCCATTGATGACTGCCACTATCACTTCGACTGGGAGACAAGCATCATTTGCCCGCCACATGAATGCACTTTCAGCGAGGACACATGTGAGATTGTCCAGGATGACGCTGGCATGCGGTTTAACTTCAAGAATGCCTTTTTTGGCACTGCTGGCAAAGTGGACGTGAGTTTTTACTATTACCACAATTATTTTAGCACTCAAAATTGTTTTTCTTTTCGTTTTTCAGATCGAGTTTAACAAGCAGAAAGTAGCGATTGATGTTTGTGGCGCACATCGCAAGGCTATAA
Source organism: Drosophila acutilabella (assembly GCA_035046005.1). Lineage (NCBI taxonomy): Eukaryota > Metazoa > Arthropoda > Insecta > Diptera > Drosophilidae > Drosophila > Drosophila acutilabella. Next base: position 5,211,290 of record JAWNOK010000003.1, read on the forward strand.
CGGATTACTCGCAGGATCTGGTGAACTTGTTCTTTACACACGATCTGCCTGGTTGTGGCAAAGAAAGTGAGTATTTAATTAGCTTAATTCAATTTTTGCTCACTTTAGTCGTTCTCTTTTCGACTTCATTGGGAGCTTGTTACTTGTCGTTTGATGGTTCCGTCTCCGTTTCCGCTTCCCTTTCCGTTTCCACATCCGCTTCCGTTTGCACTTCCGCTGGCGCAACACGCGCATTTCCGGCCGCCATTTTCTTACCAGCTTTCTTTATTTTTTTGGTGATACTTTGGCTTTTAAAGCTGCGCTCGGAAAATTACAAAATCGCATTAGAATTGGCGCACAGCCCAATGCACTTCCTTTTCGCTTATCTGTCAGATCCTTCCTCCGCATCACTCCAAAAACACACACATACACACTGGCCCTACGCTTTCAATCCTCTTGACAATGTTTTTTTTCTGCTCTTTGTTGCCTGCTTTTGGGCGCCATTGCAACAACTGCGACATTTTTCACGCTGCGCTTGTCGCCATTTTGCGCTTTTTCCTACTGTATTTTTTCACGGTTCTGCCATGTTTTTACTAAACCCTGCATTTAACTAGTATGGGGAGGGTTCTGAGTTTGTGCTGGGCAGCAGGAGGCGTGGCTTATTATTTAAATGTTCTTAGCCATCTCTGAAAATAAATGTCTCCCGGGAAAGCATGTGGCCTTTCTTATCCCCAATTACACAAGCAAAACGTCTTTAAAAACCAGACCTTTGTATGAATTCAAAGATTACGTACAGGGTCTGTTCAGGCAGTGTTCCCCCATCAATTACCTTCCCTAAATGTCCATTCTTTTTGCTCTTATCTAAAAGCCTTTTGTGTCGGCTCACCAACTAAAACGCAAAATACTTGAAATTATCAAAATAGACAACGGAGCAAGATAAAAACTGCACCAAAAAGACAAAAAAAAAAATAGTAAACAACAAAAAAGTTCGTGGAGATAATGCGGTGAAATAATCTTGCTGCAAAATCGTGAGCAAGTAAACATATATATATATTTTTTTTGTTGCTGTCTCAGTTTTTACATTCTTTATGCCATATCCCTTGTGTCTCTGCTGTTGCTGCATTCGAACCATGAATATTTAAAGGCACACACACACACACCAAATAAAAAAAAAACAGACGCCTAACGGCTGGCAATGAATTTTATTGGCACTAAAAGTATAAAAAAAGCACAAAGTTTGCTATTAAAACAGTGTTGCCAAAATTTGTCAGGCCGAAAAAGTAAGAAGTGGCCAGAAATAGCCAGAACTGTTAATATTTTGAAGCTTTGAGCGATCATGGCTCAACCAAATGTTTTTGTTTTGTCTGGTCTGGTCTGGTCTTTCTGAGTCCTAAAAGGTATACTCAACGAAAAAAATGCTAACTGTCGCTTTAAAATAGCTAAAATGTCAACACTTCTATTAAATAAAACTTTTTTGTTTAGTCTGCTGTTATCTGGCCAATAAAAGTGACAATTTAATTATGACAACATTCCATTCTCGCCCATAACAATGTGAGAGTATTAAAAAACTCGTTTTGGGCCACTTTTGGGGTATGGCTGACAATCTGTAAGCGATCAGACAAATCTAATGTGCTCACTGACATGCGAAATGCAAAGTGAATGGTTTTTGGGACGAGTGAAGTTTAAAGCCCGTAACCCAAAATCCTTTTGTACAAACTAAAGATGGGCACATAAAACTCTTTATATTAATTTGCTGGGCGAGTACTGTATTTTAAGGCTTAAAGCACAAATAGCTCTAAAGTAGTTAAAATCTAAAGTAAAACAGAGTTTCTTTCTTATTGAAATATTGTTTTCATACAGCTAAGTCTGGAAAAAAAGTCACGCGCCCATCTCTAATTGAAACAAAATACAAACACACAACACACACACACACCCATATGGTTGTCGTGCTGTGCATTTGAACGACATCAACAACAGCAGCCACAAAAGGCTAAAACTTCCTCCTATTCCACATATTCATGCCCAACTCTATATCGTGCGGCTTTTGTTGTCGTCTCCAGTGATAATTATTTTTGGCTTTTATGTAATAACTTTGCTGCATAGCCTCATTTCTGTCGCCCGTAGTTTTTGTGTGAGTTGTGTGTATGTGTGTGTGCAAGGGTGTGTGTGTGTTGTCCGGACAAAATGTGATAAGGATTCATTTAAGCATTGTTATAGTTGTTGCTGTGCTTGTTTTTCGGTCAATTAAAAGTAAAATGCCGTTTTGGCTTTTGTAGAGCATCCTTAAATCTGGCTTTCATCATCGGTTTCCTTTTTATTTTTTTCATTTTTTCATTGGGGTCAAGTTTGGTATGATTCGTCGTGTGGTTTCAACTCTGCTATTTAAAACCCTTTCCCTTATTTTATCTATTTTTAACCGCAAAATCTGTTTTATTTTAACTTTTAATTGCAGACAAAATAAATGTACAGATGCGTCTGATATGCAGCAACCAAAACAACAGCACCTACACCATCACAAACGTAAGTAGACTATGTAAATTATATATATAAAGATTTAAATCGTATTAAATGAGTGGATAATGCAGATTTTATATGAAAAGTTTTATCTGCTTTATAGAAAAGAGTACTTCCAATAAAGCTTAATTAAATTTTAGTTTTTTACACAGACAAATAACTTAAAATAACAAATTTGTATTGTAAATATGTTCGGCTTTAAAGCTAAAACCATTTTTATTTTTTCAATCAAAGTATAAGAGCCTGTAAGAGGCTTTGTATTTATTTTAGTCTTATGAGCTTTTAAATTTGTAGCTGCACAACAGTGCTGCCATTTTAGCTATTCAATAGAGTACAAATAGAAACTGCTTTTGGCTATAAAGCTTGCTACGTTCAGAGGTAATTTTGCTTTTGTAGAGTGGCCAGTCTTGAAAACAAACCAGATTTTTCCTAATAAATCTAGATCTTTTGCCTGCTCAGCTTTTACATAACTTTTCTTAGGAAACAAACAATTTTTATCTTATACTTTCTATCTGCTAATCTGCTTAAAATTTTCGGTTTAAAAATTTAAAAATTCAGAAATATTTCAACTTGTAATCATGGAAATAAATAACTTGCTTTTTCCAGAAATACTTTATAAATGCCAAGACAAGTTGTGAGCTAAGGGTCGTGAGTTGGGTTAAGGGTCGCTGAGGGTAAAAAAAGAACAAAAAAAAAAGTGTAGCATACATTTGTGCGCTCAAGGAAAAGCGCATTAAATTGACACACTTTGGAGACTTTGGAAGACGCAGTAAGGCGACAAGCCTCAAGTGGATTTAACATACATATTTTTTGCATGTGTGTGTGTGTGCAGTCCAAGGAGTTTTTCATTGTGTAAAGTCTGTCAGAGCGGGGCAAAGAGTAAAACGGAATCTGTTTCAAAGTGAAAATGTATAAGAAATATGCAGAAAAAGGCCGCACGGTGAGGCAACTGGGCACAAAACAATGTGGCAGGTGTCCTTTGTTATGCTTACCACTTGGCAAATCAGCTTTGCCATTTGTTTTTGCTGTTGTTGTTGTTGTTGTTGCGACTGCTTTTCTGCCTTTCAGCAAAAATGTTGCCTACCAGCCTGTGCGGCTTTTGGTTTTGTTGCCACCCCATTTCTTTTTGCCATTTTTGCCAACCATGCTCGCTTTCTTCGGTGGTGTCTGTTGCTTTTACATAGTTGTAGCCCTTGCTTTTAGCCGTCGGTGCTTGCTATTGTTTTGGCCAAAACCTTTGTTGTCTTAACAATCGCTGCTAAAAATGCACGTGCCTGACTTGTTACAGCGAAAACATGCTGTTGTCCCTTTTTCTTTCGGGTCTTGGCCTTTTGCTCCTGTCATTTGCCTCGGATCGTAGATAACGCAGCGGTTTTTTTTAGCTCTTCTTCTCCGCTCACGCTCAGCTGCAGTTTTCCTTTTCATACCCAAAGTCCATTAAAAACGTGCCACTACGGGGTATATTGTGTTGGTTACAATATATGTCACAAACAGAAGCAGTCGTGTACTTTGTTGCACAGATTTTGGCTGCTTTAAAAGCTGTGACTAGAAAATTTTATTGACAGCTGCAGATATTTTTAAATATTTGCTGGGCATTTCGTAGTCTAGTGCACTCGTTTTACTCGCACTCCATCTGCTCTTATTTTGTAATTTATTTATGTTGCTCATTTCTTTGCTGTTCCTTTACTTTCTTTTCTTTTCCTTTCTTCTCTGTTGCTTTTATCATCAGCAGCTGTTTTGCCTTTGCTTGCTGCGTTTTGAGTGCAGTCGCTGCTCTGATTATAATTCTAATTAGAGCAATTTTAATCAGTAGTTAACTCTGCGTTTCTTAATCAGCTTTGCCTTGCAAAACTCCTAATTAGATTTAGCTGCATTTGTAATGAATTTAACGCATTTTCCATTGTTATTTTGTCATAATTTGGATCAATTTTCTTGCATCTGTTTAAGTAAATTAATTCAATTGTTTAGTTTCGCGCAAAAGCAATCTCTAAATTGATTTTACTTTGACATATTTATACATAAGTGTTTGTATATATGTGTGTGCGGTGGTGCAACCGCATGTTGCAGCAAAATTGTCAATTTGCAGCACGTTGTAATTAGTGGTTTGTGTTCGACGTGTGTTGCAACTTTATTAGCCTGGTCCGAAACATGCCAAAAATGCAGCAATTAGTGCCTGAGGTTTAACAAAACACACCCAAATCCACAACAACACCCTGCAAACGCATACACACAAACGATCACACACACACACACACGCAGACACACACGCAGACACACACAGAGATCGAATAACCGGCGTAGTCCATTACGCACAAATTGGCAAAGGAGACGCCATCAGCAATTGAAAATATTTGCCTGTCCATTTTGTCGGTAGGCTCTCAGTTGTTTTTGTATCCTGTAGTCGATAAATATCCGCATCGGGGTTATATAGAGTTATGACAGTGTATGTAACCAAAAGGGAAGGACTTGTTGCTATTTAAGAAATACTTTTATAGACTGTTTTCTGTGTGCAACTGAGAAGATTTTTAAAACCTTTTGAGCGTCTTTTTAACCTGATAACCTGATGACTTACCATCCTTTTGTTTCCTTTGGCTCTCCTTTTAAGAAGGGGGTTGTATTGAAAACTCTACAGGATATCTCTGCGTTGATTATTATTATGTAAATCATGCTTTATACTTGTTTTTCTGTACTGCTTCTGATGCGTTTGTTGTTGTTGTTATTGGACTGTTTGTGCTGGTTAAACAGTCAGGCGATGGCGACGTGCTACACTCAGTTTAGTTGTATTTACTAGTAGTTAGTAGAGCTTGTTGCACTCACTCGCACTCGCACTCACACTCACAGTCGCACTCGCATGTGGCACAAACCAATTGACCCAAATTTAAACCAGTTCACAAATAGCTGCAAGCTACTTTTAACCAGAAAACGTTGTCGCATTCGGTCTGAGAGTCAGTTAGGTCAGGTCAGGGAGTGGGTAAGGTAATGGGTACAAAGCCGAAAGGAACAAGGGATTTTGAGGGGGCAGTGGAGGGGGCAGTGGCACGCATGAGTTGACAGCGATCGACCTGCTTACAGATGTTGCAGTTGTCTGATTGCCGTTAATTGCATTGCTTTGCATTACACACCTCATCCAGGTGTTATTAATTTAATTTCTTTGGCAAGCATACGTAATTTCATTTGTGTTCACAGAAGTCTCACTTGACTCTAAACCCTCAACCCGCTCCCCACTCTGCTGCCCTCTGTCCCACTGGCTATTTGTTAAACATTTCATGCTCAATTAACTGCTTGCAACAAGTGGCAAGTTATCCAGTTTGGCTGCCAAACGAGGCGTGTTTAGTTTGAACAATTAAAAAATCTATACTGTGTTCATGTTATATTAGATTGAATTGCATTGCAGCTAAACAATAAATTATAAAATTCTAAAAATAATTAAGCACATTGTCAACGCGCTAATCCAATTATAATTAAATACTTCAACTGAGTGGTTAGCACACATTTTTTGCGAGGAGTATAATTTTTAGTTCCGTAGATTGCTTTCGTGCCTAGCTCTAAATGTGGTTTAGACCAAACGTGACATGGAGTAAACAGACTAGTGTTGTCAGGTGCATAAAAAGTGGTTAAAAATAGCTAAAGATACTTTCAGTAGTCAAGCTCTGGAGCATACAGTATAACACCATCAAATATAGTTATTCTTAGATAGCTCAGACCATTTTATAAATTACTACTACTGCTTGCAATTATTACTCCAATATAACTAAAACAGCAACACTGCTCTCGACTGATTGAAGTCTTAACTTCTAGACAATTTCAAACAATTCGGCAATAAACAACTGCAGGAAACACAACACAAATGCACTGGCGACACTTTTCAAATTGTGTAGTTTTGTGTAGTTCTGTTGTCTTGTTATGTTTCGTTATTCCGGTTTAACGTTTTTGTTGTGTCTTGGCCAGCTGGTAGCAGCATTTTGGTAACAAAAGGCAGAGCGTGAAGTTGCCTGCACTGTCGGAAAATTAGCGATTCAATGAAATGGGATTTTAAATGGCTGCAAACTTTTTAATGCGTCTAGCGCTGTCCACAGAGTCCTTGGGTGTGCTCGCTGTTCACGGTGTTCTGGCGATCCACGGTGTCCTCGACATGTTTTAGTTTTGTGTCTGGGGCGGCGCCACGGCCGGGTGCACGACCCGGGACATCGACAAAGTTGTGTGCAACGCGAGTTTTTGCCACTTGCCAGTTGCAGCCGCGGCAAAAAGTTTTTAAATTATGCGCACATTTGCACTGCCTGCGCTTCCCACTCTCTCCCGTTCTCCCGCTCTTCAGCTGGCTCGTTTTCTGTTGCCGGAAATGGTCTTTGGCCGAAAGTGTTACACGCAGCGTGCAGCCGGACGGAAGGCGTAGCCTGGAGTGGGCAACGAGTTGCAAGTTGCAAGCAGTTGTTGCACCACCATAGTTTGCCGCCCTTTTGTAAATGCCATGGGCAGCACTCGTGATACTTTTAGCTTTTACTTTAGAATTTATGTATTTCTCCAATATCAATTTATTTATTTATTTTCTTTTGCACTTAATGAACAAACTTTCTAATTACTAAATTGTGGTTTCTGTTGCTTTCTTATTTTGCTTTAATGTAGGAAAACCAGTGTGGTTTGCTTTATGTACAGCGTACGCCGAGCATCTGTCAGTTTCTGGGCCTAACTGTGCCACAGGATGAAGGCAGCAGCAGCACCACAACAGAGTTGCCTGGCACCACAAGTAGTAGCAGTTCCTCTACTACTACCACAACAACTACCAGCATGTCGCCAACGGGTAAGCCAACCGAAGCAGCCACAACTGCAGCATCTCTACCAGCTTCAATGCCGGCAGCTGTTCCCAGCCCAACGGCCTCCGTGGGCAGTAAGTTCAGCTCGCCAAGTGACCATATATTCTTAATACCATCATCTATCATGTTTGTTGTCATTTTTATAGCCATCATGGGAGTTATACTGTCGGTGACATTCTTTGTAGCATGCCTGGGCATGTTTGCCTTCTCCCCGTCACGAAGGCAGCGCGTGCGGCGTCTCTTCCGACGCAGCAGCTCAGCGGTTCGATATTCCAGGGTAACTATCACACAACAAAACAACTCTGCAAACGGTTTGGTTACGGACACAATGGGTCTTAAAAGTAGTACAAAATTAATGAATATTTTTAGTTTAGCCAAGAAATAGAAGTTTCCAAACTGTTTTCAGACTTGATACCTAGTTAGTTTTAAAAATATTTATTTTAACTAAAACTTTTTACTACTTTTTACAGGTGCAGTCAAATGAGGAGGCAAATCTGCTGCTTGAACCGAACGGCGAATTTACAGAGAGCGATGATGATATGTTGCTCTAGAAGAAAGGATCTGAAAACAAATACAATACCAGGCTGTGGCCGGCGGTGGTGCGTACTGATTGCTATTCAAAAGTTAACCAAGAGACGTGTAGGAAACTATTAAAAGACATGATAAATCCCAAAGTTTAGGAACGTTCAACACCAAAGACAAAAAAAAACTAAAACAAAAACAAACGCAAGTGATTGTGAACTTAAACCTAATAATAATTAGTAGAGAGAAAGAAAATGGATTGAGGAAAATAATAATAATAATAACGTATTATAAATAACTTACTTATGTACAATTCGTCGAAATGACAACGATGACAAAGATGCAGACCCAGTTAATGGAATTATATATGTATATGCCTAAACCTTTCTATTTATACCTATATATACATATATATATTATATATTTTATATACCTGCACTAAATATGTAAAGGCAAAATACCCTTAACAACAATTAATACCGCATATATTTATACTATATATACTACGCCTAGCATATTTGTAGATGACTCCAAAGAATTGCATAAGACAATTGGCTTTTTGAACTCCCAAAGTATTTTATTTAAACAAAATTGTGAGCACCTAACTGCATCATAACTTCTTTGTATAGCTAAATCTATTTTTACATCTTTGTTCCATGTTTGTGTTTGTTTCCTATTGTTTGTTTCCTGTATTATTTTTGTGCAACATGAGACTGGGGCAATATTTACTTAATTTTGATTGTTTTCTATTTGTTAATATTATATAAAATTTATTTTAGTTTTTAAGCCGTCTGTATAAACTATTCAACTTTATTAACTACGAAACAAAATGTACACCTACAAAAAAATATATATATATGTAAAAATATTTTGAACAATAAAAAGAAATATAATAAAATAAAAAATTATATTAATTTATTTGGGGTTGAAAGTAAATATAAAATTAGAATTAAAATTTATTTGAACTTTGAATGATCATTAAAAAGTCTATTAAAAATGAATTCTTTTATAGACTACTGACGAGTCTCGCTGATTATTTTAATCCGCTGCGATCTGCAGTGCCCACAACTAATACATAGTAATTCTTGCTGAGTTACCAGGCAAACAGAAAGATCAGCAGGTCGCAATGCAAAATCCGTTTAACATAACCAGACACTGTTAAGGCGGCAGTAGCTTATCTCAGAACAGCTATTGCTCTGTTGGTGTTAACTTTCTGTTGGGCACTCTGAGCGCGCTCTCCCGCTTAATACTCTCTTTTATCTTTATTTTTTTGCCGTTTGTTCGCGGCCACCAATAGGCAGCGCAGAAAGCTCGCTCTCTAAATGTTCATTACTCACGCACACTACTCTCTGTAATTGCGCTTGCTACTGATTCTCTTCGCCTAGTGAATTAGCTAGAAAAATCTTCATTATTAGTTATTCGCTGATAGCCTTTTTAAAAAAAGAAAGAAACTAATAACTTAAACAAGTAACAGATAGATTAAATGCACTTTGTTTTAATTTTAAAATATATTTTATTCATTGTATTTGTATACGTCACATACACAATTACATTCAATAGTTGTATGTATTAGTAAATGAGTGTGTCTGCATAAATTTGTAGGTACCTTAGGCAATACATTTCAGAGACATATACTATACATAAGTGTATGTATGACATAGCTACTTACTTACAAGATATTTTAATGCTAATTACATGAGTATATGCTGCTTGATGTATCGTATGTAATTCTGTAGTATTGAAATTGTGAATTATATGATGTATATGTAATTATGCATAGAGTTGATATAGTGATGTAATATGTAGGATAAATATATGCCGTGTATGAATTGCATACATTTGATAATTCTTTTCATTATAAAGTTTTCATTAAATATATTTTATTTATTTATATTTTGTTTGAGTTTGTCTTGGGAAATATTTATATAATCGCATTCAATTTTGATCTATTTACAGGGTATGTTTATCTTTTCGTTAGCTGCCAAAAATTTGCATTTAATTTCGATTTTTTAGTTACATTCAGTACACGGCACAGTTTTTTATATTCTACTATTTGGATACGTCATATGTATGTATATTGCGTGTGCATTACTCAGTAGGCTTATAACGATAATAGATTGTACAAAATAAAGCTCAATTTGTTCAAAAGTTAACTAAAACTTGAGATTCGTGCAAATAAAGGACAAATTATAATTTTACAAAAAAATTGTAATTCATTTGTGTTGAAGTTTTTTCTGTTTTTTCGTTAAGCTTTGCGTGTGTGGACTTAAACATAAAGTAATTACACTAAACATAGTATTTGATAAGTATTTGATAAAAAATAGGTATAATAAATGTACAAATAATTACGCTGCTTATATTTAACTTACATAAATAACACTAAACAGAATGCTAAGCTCTTAAATAGCTTAAATTCTTACAGTTTTCTATGTTGTTGATTTTCTTTTTTTCTTTTTTGTTGTTGCTGTTCTTTTCCTTCCTCTTTTTTTTATGTCAACAAAGGCCACATGAAATATTGAAAATTGAAAAATTTTCACCAATTTTGTGCACGGGATTTACCAGCAGAAAATTGCTGAATGCATTTCAAATATTTTAAAAACTATTCAGTCACACACACATACATACACACATTCACACACTCACACGCACAGACTCACACATATTGTTACATTGAAATGAATATGAGTGCAATTAAAGTTGATTGATTTTTGTTTTTTGCTTGTGTTCTTTTTGCTACTAAAATGTTGTCTAGGCTTTTATACATTCAGCTGGAATTGGAATTGGTCATAGCATAAGTGAGATGGAAAGAGTGTGTGCGAGACAGAGAGAGAGAGAGATGTGATTTCTACTTCTCGTTCTAAGTTTTTATGCTCGTACTCAATGAAACAAGAGCTCCTCATCGGGCTCCAATTTATGCCAATTCTATACGTCGCTCTGCTTGGCATTTGTGTTAATAATGAAGGCGCCATTGATGTGTCCATTGCCATGATGATGATGATGGTGATGATGATGTGCCTTGCCATTTGGCGCATATAGATTCGTTAGTCCATTGGTGGCATTGCCATTGCCAATCATGATGGCCGTATGTGGTGTGCCACCATTCAATTTGGCCACCAACGGATTTTTTGTGGTCTCTGCCGGCGGTGTGGTCAATGTTGGCGAAACTGGCGATGGCTTAATCAACTCCAGTTTGTCATCTGGCGAACGTTTCAGCAGCGATTTGATCAATGTACCATTACTCGAATTCCTGCTGGGACCACGATGTGGCATCGCATACAGTAATCTATCCCAGAACCATGGATCACCCCACTTAATGTAGGTGTTCATCGTTAGGTAAGCCTTTAGCTCATCGTCCAGCATCTTGTGGTCCCCAATCTCCGAATAGATGATGACAATAACACGTGAGACGCCGTCATTTAATGCCGCCTTGTGTGCTGCCCTAAACTCCATTCTGGCCCAATCGGATTCTATGAAATTCGAGCTCAACACAATAATCGTACGCCTTGAATCGGCCACAGATCGTATAATATTCTCCGGTATAAAGCCACCAACTAACCAATCGCGACCATGTAAACAGAGTTTATACTTCTGATTGCCATGCTCCAGTTTGGGCACCAAGTGATTCTCAATGAAACTCTGATCCTTTTGTGAATACGAAATGAATGCATCGAATTTACGATCCTTATCCAGTTCCGCTTCGGTGACCCAACACATGCAGAGATTGTGTGCATATAGCCAGATCTTAATCTCCTTCTGGTACTTGTAGTAGACAGCCGCACTGATGCCCACCAAGAATCCAGTTAACGAAATGATCACAATCATGGCAATGACCAGACTTCTTGGCTGTGGACACAAGTCGTATCTACTCAGATCCACCAAGCGTGTGGGCATCTCGGCATCACTGCAGTAGATATCATCCTGATCCAGTACTCGATCCTTCTTCGACTGCGTGAAGAACAGCAGATCCTTGGCATCACAATCACAGACCCAGGGATTCTGGGATAAACGCATTTGTAGCATATTCATACTGCTATTCAAGTAGCTCAAAATGGTGGCATTAAGTTGCTCCAGTTGATTACGTTGCAAGTTCAAATACTTGAGATTCATGGGCAGATGATGGACCTCGAGTTGAGTGAGATTATTGCCAGCGAGATGCAGACTCGTTACACTTTCATACCCTGGCGCACTGTTGTCGGGTAGCTTGAGCAGCGTGTTGTTCTCCACATACAGTTCCAGTTCCTTGAGATTGGGTGGCAGTCGTGGCAGTTTTGGTATCTTTGTCAGTTCCCCATTGGAACAGTTGATAATCAGCGTCGCGTCAAAGGTTCTCACAAAGCAATCACATTTGTGTGGACACCGACGCTCCTTGGGATCCTCGGCCAGATCGAAATTACAGAGCAATTCCTGTGGCAACACATCGTTCATGGGGCGATCCTCTAGTGCCTTGGGTGCCTGGCAGACCAAACGATCCGTGTAGGTGACCAAATGTCTGGCATAGTCCGGTTGCATATCACCACGTGCCACCTGCAGGAAACGCAACAAGGTGCAGTCACAGACCAAAGGATTATCATTGAGATCCACATGCACTTGTTTCACTCCATGCACCAGACGCAGTCCATTCTCCAGCTGCTGAAAGTCCGTTTGCTTGTAAAAGTGTATGGTGCGTATTTGATTGTGTGTCATGTTGATGGTCAAATCGAATTTGGACACAAAGTCCAAGTCGGAGTAGTCCAACCAGGTGAAATTATTGTAGCTTAAATCAATCTCCTGCAGCTCAGGCATGGCATATTTCCAGTCACTAAAGATCAGCATCAGTGAGTTGTTTCTCAGGTTGAGTTGCGTCAAATTCTTTAGCGGACTAAATGGGGAACCAATGTCTCCGTCTCCCTCATGGGCAGTCAAGTATTCTTGCAGTACAATGCGATTGTTGGCCATGTTCAGCTGTCGCAGCAGTGGATTGCCCACAAAGGCCTGGGGGCGTATAGTAATCAGCTGATTATCATTCATTTTCAGACTCTTCAGATTGCCCAATTTGCTGAACAGTTTGCTGTAAGGAAAGGAAAACAATTAAAGAATGAGTTAAGCTTATAAAAAGGATAATTTTAAGTAGTATAAGATAGTTTAATTCTTAAGTTAGTTTGAGCTACTTACGTTGAGATCTCCGTCAGCTGATTCTCAGCAAGGTTTAAATTCTCCAGCTTGGCCAAGTGCAGAAAGATGCCTTCGGGCAGATGACTCAAACGATTCTTGTGCAAATCCAGATTGACCAGATTCACTTGATGATCCAATAAATGCAGTGGCAGTGAAGTAAGCAAATTATCCATGAGTGAGAGATTGATGAGAGCACTAGAGTTCTCAATGAGATCGGATGGTACCGCTTCCAGTTCACAGCGTAGGTAGAGATTCCTTAGCTCTGGTAGATTGGCGAAAAGATGCGGTGGCAGCATCGGGAGTGCCACACGATTGTTTTGCAACTTAACCTGTTGCAACTTCAGATTGTGCTGGAAGAGACCCTCGGGTAGTGAACGGAAGCTATTGCCATTCAAATTGATCTCCGTCATGTTGGTGAGCAGAGCAAACACATCGGATCTGAGCTGAACAATGCCATTGTTGTGCAAATCAATGTCCCTGACCGAGGAGGCACCCTCGAAATCATGTTTGCTAAGATTGTGCAACTGATTGCTCCACAAATTCAAGTGCATCAGTTTGTGCAGATCATGAAAGATGCCCCGGGGCAATTGTTTTAAGTTATTGCTGCCCAGTTCGAGGAACTCCAAGTTGCCCATGTCGGCCAACAACTTGGAAGGCAGCTCAGCCAAATTAGCCGCCCTCATGTCCAGCCAATTCAGATGATGCATATCACGGAGTAAATCCTCTGGTATGTAAAACAAACGACGTGCTGCAAATCTCAAGCGTTGCAAGTTCTGCAAACGCTCCAAATGTACACGTGTGACATTCATGCCCAAATCATTGCCCTCGAAGATCAAAACTTTGGCATTCTTGATGCCCAAATTGTCCATAATGCCGGCGATCGGTGTGTGCGATGGCAAAGGACAACGCCGGATCTGCACTGTCTTAATGCTGCCAATGTTAAGCTGTGGCATCTGTTTATACTCCGAAGAGTTTGTCACATTACATTCGATCTGCACTGTTGATCCAGGTCGAATGGTTATCTTAAATTTGGGATTGAAACTCTTGCCCGGACAGCTGATATCGTATTCAGAACCCAGCACTGCGCATTCACATGATGATATGTTCAAATCTGTGCAGTCATCCCGCTCAAAGTCCGCCTCTCCCAGCTGCCAGCTGATCAAGTGCAGCAGCACCAACAGCAGCACTGACGGCGCTGTCGAACTCGGTTTCCTCATACTGTAGTCCTTTGGTTGACTGTAAGTAAAGAAGAAATTTAAAAGAATTATTAATAAATACAGTAAAAAGAATACAAATCGGTCAAGTTTATAAGTCCCTTAGAAAAAGTATAAATAAAGTTTACATAACTCAAGTAAATACGTTGAGTCTTTTCATAATAAATGAAGTACTTAATGCTCTTTATGTTTTTATTTGTTCAGCGCACCAAAAAGTTTATTAAGCATACGCCATGTATGCAAAATGAGCGAAATTCAAGTACAACTGCGTGCTGAATACAATGCTCCTGCTGCTGCTCCTGCTCCTGCGGAAAAGGCAAATGACACGTGTGGAATGAAAGTAGATTGAAAAAGAAAAAACTCAGATGGAGTGTGCATAGATGAAGGTACAAATGAAGCGGTCATATGAGCAAGCAACTTCCTTCCATCACCCTACACCCAGCTGTCCCACACGTTACCCTACCATGCACATCCATCTCCACACTCGTCTGTGCAAGGTAAAGGTAAAACATGTTGGTCGAACACACCTGAAACTCCGCCCACAGTTGGTAGGGGCGGAACAGTACCGGGCGCTCTCTATGATGTCGTGTCAGCGTCCAACTCTTTGGCAACTCTGTGGTTGTAATTACGGTCAGGGAGTGTATAAAATGTTGTAAAATGTTTGGCTATACTTTGTGTGTGTGTGTGCTTGTGTGTGTGGGTTGGTGGTGGTGCACTTTATGGGCTTTGTGCATTTAATGAATTTGTCATGCACTCGAGTGCCAGAGGCTTAAAGCTTTTCCCAAAAGAATTTAAGGGGGCGTCCTTCAAGCAGCTGACAATTCAAATTGTGATCATTACAAAGATTTTTGAATGGAATTCAATTAAAAGTTTCGCCTGCCTTTTCCACTTGTCAGTGAGAAACTTCAGTTTCTTTAGCAGTTTTTAGCTGCATTTGGCCAACGACAAATTTGTT
Organism: Drosophila acutilabella; assembly: GCA_035046005.1. Taxonomy (NCBI): domain Eukaryota; kingdom Metazoa; phylum Arthropoda; class Insecta; order Diptera; family Drosophilidae; genus Drosophila; species Drosophila acutilabella. The sequence goes on from JAWNOK010000003.1 coordinate 5,226,436, forward strand.
GCCTTCTGACAGCTGCTTTCCTTGAATGGCAGGCAATTTTTGATAAGGCAATTTAATTATGCGCGCCTTAATTTGATTTTAAAATTTTTGGTGGTGACTTTTACGCTCTGAGGCGAACAATTTATTTGGCATTTACTTTTAATTAGACTACAACAATGATGGCCATTTCCACAGTTGTCTACGTCTCCTTTGTGCCCTTGGCAATTCAAATAATTATACATATTGGATTTCCTTTTTAGAATTGCATTAGCTGCGCTTCGCTACCTTTTTAGCGATATTTCGGATAAGCAATTAAGCAGGCTTAAGGCCATAAGATTATTTCAGCGCCACGGCCAGTCAAAGTCAAGCGAAATTCTGTTTTCTTGTGCATAAAATTTAATTACAAACTTTCTCAGATGTTTCGCTTGCTTAATATTTAAACTGGAATAAATGAATAGGGAATTTTAGTGTCTGTAACTTAGCTACTGCCACTAATCGAAGTATTGACCACTTTGCTGTAAGCGATATCAAGTATACGACCCAATGTGCAGTCAATTCGATATACAAGCTGGTGAGCATCGTGTGCCAAATCCATTTAAAATCTCAACACCTGATTTTGGCCTTGTAGTGTTCTATAAACACGTGTATGCTTATGCAGGAAGCCAACTAAACGACTTGTCTGCTGCTCTTGACGGTTTGTGTTGCCAACTTCAATTTCGCATAAAACTTTAAGCACTTTTTTGCCCGTTGGCGGCCAAGTTAGGCGTGCAACAACAGTTCCTTCTTGGTATATCCACATTATCCACTCTCTGCTGTATTCTATCATCGCTTCCTCTTCCTGCTGTTCCTCTGTTCTGGCCACTACTCGCTGTTTTGGCTTTTAAATTTAGCTTGGCTTATCTAAACAGGCTACGCTTGCCAGGCAAGTTTTTTGTACTTATTGTTGTTGTTTGTGTGTTGGGGCAACGATTTTAAACATTTATATTCACTTAAGAAAATTACTTTTAGCTTTTATGCTACGCTGACCGTGTAAATAACCTGCACTGGGCCAAAAAGGCCGAGCTGTTTGGCCAACAACTGCTTTACCCACTACTGCTACTTTGCATTGATATGCTCCAATGCTTGTTTATGCAATCCAATCTAAGCATCTTCTCGTTGACAAGTTTTCAAGTTTTTCCCTCGAAAAATGCTCATTCAATTGGCAGCACAGGATGAAAATGAGAAACGGAAGCAGCAACAACAATCAGCACCATATTTAATGAGGCCTGAGCTAAGCAATTTCAGTGTGTGTGTGTGTGTGGGTGTCTGTGTGTGGATTTGAAATTGAAAGCATACTTTCGGGCGGGCAATTAACTCCGAGTGCGTTTGCAGATGGCCTGTATTTGGAGCAGAGGAGCGAGTAAGACAGGGAAAGAGAGACGGCACGAAGGGTAAGTAGTGCAGAGGTATTCCTGCCATCTACACCTAATTCCAGCCCAGCCTGGCAATTAAAAATAATTGTTAATTTTAAACGTCGCATACACACAGAGAGCCACACACACAGCTGCAAAATTATCAAATCATATGAGCTGTAGCCTATTTTCTGTGCCTGCGTCCTTCGCTCGCATTTGTCTGCTTTAATTAGACACACACATACCCTACTTCCCCCCACCCCTCCCTTTTCCTGCCCACTCCCACCATCTTATGCCGCTTCGAGTCGTTAATAAAGGTTAACGAAGTTCTGCCAGAGCGCAGATTTCTCACATATTTGCACGCACACAGCTGCTTACACCTGTTCAGCAGTGTTGTCAGCATTTCCAGGCTTAAAAAAATATATTTTTAACTTTCAAAAAAAAACATTTTTAGACCCCGTACTCTTTAAAAAAGAGTAAAGGGGGTCTATTAAGTTTGTCAGAAGCGAGATGTGCGTAACAGGCAGAAGGAGGCGTGGCCGACCCCATAAAGTATATATATTCTTGATCAGCATCAACAGCCGAGTCGATATAGCAATGTCCGTCTGTCCGTCTGTCCGTCTGTCCGTCCGTCCGTCCGTCCGTATGAACACCTGGATCTTTTAAACTACAAGAGCTAGAGACACCAAATTTGGAATGTAAGTCCGTTATTTTCGCGAGCAGATCAAGTTTATTTCAAATTGTTGCCACGCCCCTTACCGCCCCCGCAATGAGTAAAAAACCAGACACACCTCGAAAAAATTTGTGTTTTAGGCGAATATCTCAGTAACTATAGCACTTAGGAGCACAAATTTTGGTACACAGGTTCTTAGAGACAGCCTTAGTATAATGTCATTCAAAATTTTGAGCTGCCACGCCCCCTTTGCTCATCAGAAATAAAAGACTCTCCAGCTTCAATGCCTTGTTTCAGGCATTAAATCAAATAGTACAGTGTTGTAATTTAACATACGCTTAGAGAATTACTATTTCTAACTTTCCTGAAAGTGGCATCAAAATCCTATGTCAAACAACAGAGAAATTACGGTTCAAAGTCGAAGTTATTTTAAAGCAAAATCACTGCATGCGCGCAACACATACAAACAAACACAGAAACATACAAACATATGTTCGAACGTTTTCTCTACCTGCTGGCGGCAGCGCTGCCCGGAGCCGCTGGCCGCGCCGACCAATGCTATACATACACACATATGTATGTGTGCACATACTTATATGAAAATAATCGGAAGAATGATAGAAGAGGGGTGTGGTGCAACTGATAGAGTTGCGGCGCAATGTGGAACCTTCGCATGGATCGCGGGTTCGAGTGCTGACGATGACGATTGTTAATTTATTTACTTTTTAATTTTAATTCAAAATGTAAATATTTCATTTTAATTTTTTTAATTTCATTTTTAAATTTTAATTTTAAGAAAGTGGGCACTACTATGGGAGTACGGGGTCTTTTACAGTCGTCTCGATCGACTGTAGCCTTTCTTACTTGTTTAAGTATAGAAATAAATAAGCGCATAAAAAAGAAAGTTAATTTTTTTCGCAAGTTTTAACTTTAGCTCTCAAGCCGCTAAATTGTCAACACTGACGCTGAGAGCGTAACAGACTTTGTACATGTCGGGAGAGTGCGCATTTTTGCACACACGTGCTCTTTTCCGGTAGGTAACGGTACTAAATTCATTAGGCACACTAAATTACAACCGCAGTGCATGATGGGAGTGCTGTGCCGGCAACAGAGTGGGTTAGTGGGGCTAGGCGGTAGGAGAACTAAGGAGTTTTAGGTATGTCGTGGTAGCTGGAGGCCAGAGGTTTTGCCAGTCGAGACGACTTTGGTTTTTTATTGCTGCCGTTCTACAAAGTGTTTCAATGTACGCCTTTACAGTTATACCTCACACACACACAGCACGCCTGCATATGTGCGAGTTTGTTTGTGTTTGTGTGTGCCTATTAAATAGTCGCAACGCCCGCAGCGCGTCTTGGAAAATTGGCTTTCGCATGCCTGCGGTGCGCTTTATTACTGCAAGTGTAATGCCAGCAACAACAACAACAACAACAAAGAAATTAACAAACAACAACAACAACCAGAGTTTGAAATGTACTGACAACAACAATGATTCTGGCATTTCAGGCATGGCATTAAAAGCTTAAATATTTCTTAATGCCTTTGACAGTTGGATTAGGGCAAAAAAGTTTGTGTGTGTTTCTATTTTTAATACCATTCGTCGGTTTTAATGACGTTGACATTTGCGCTGTCGCTTCACTGAGTTTACTCAATTTTCCAATTAAACAATTTCATGTGTTAACCTCTGAAAAGTGTGCTACAGAAAATGTTGTGCGCAATTGTGTTGTAGAAAAACACATTCATCAATCACGTTGACTAATTACCACAATGGTTGGCAAGCGATGGCAGCTCAAACACACACACACAGAGAGCTACACTAACACATGCATGTCTTACTACACGAGACTTGCAGTGCAGTTTGCGGCAAATATGAAAGAAAGCAAATAAACTACAACTTGTTTAATAATTTCTTATTAAAAACTTGGCAAACTAAAACAAGAAAAATAATAATAAATACTTGTTCAAGTTCTTATAACACAAACACACACACAGTCTACACACACACACACACACACACACACACATGTACTTATGACTGACGTCTCTGGCAAGTTTTCAGCTGCTGACCAACTGCTCTTTGCTCTGCTTGCGGTTTTCTATGTTTGCCTGTCTGCAACTGCATGTGTGTGTGTGTGTTGTGTGTTTACGTCTATGCGTGTGTGTTTGTTGTTGCGTTTCGGCAAAAAGATTTCAATACTTGGAAACTTTCTGCCAGTTGTGAGCCAATGTTTATGGCGCCCAACGTGGTTTACAACAATTCTTCGGCAAGCACAAACACTCCTGCCACTCCCACAACCAACGTCCCTAAAAATTGTGTGTACACAAAAGTGCCAAACTGGCAGCTGGGACATGTTGCCTCAGCAGGCGTAGAGGAGCTGTGGAGGTTAAGGCTGTGCTAGGTAGGTAGCAGACATAAGTACTGGTTTATTGGTATTGCTGGCTGAAGCCTTTAGCAAATAGAAACTGGGATTGCTTATTGCTTGCCATGAACAGCCACGTTATTGTTCGCAATATTGAAAAAATCCCACGCCAAACGAGTGATTTTAGTCTAGACTAGTTTGGAATTATACATAGTCTTAACACGCTCTTAAAACACTGCTATTAGAAACTGTAATTTATTGTAAGTCGCTAAAATAAATAGCAGAAAGAATAGGGCATTTTTTTACTGACAAACAATTTGTTAAAATAAATTTTAATCATAGTTTCATTTCATTTAAATATTTTTATACAACGCACATTTAAGATTTATGCTTTTAACCCCCCATTAAATAATTTAAATATTTATGTTTTTGCCCAACGAAAATCGTTGACCTTATTTTACTGTATACATAACTAATTCTGTATATAAACTAATAATCTCAAGTAAAGCGCTGTTTGCCAACATTTATAGATAAATTAACAATTAATTTGCTGGATTTAGCTTTATCAATATAATTACTAGCGGGAAATCTAATAGCTGCTAATTACAACAAGAAAGCCCGGAAATTTAATCTGCTTTGGCTTAATGTATTTATATATATATATATATATTGACATGTATTTATGAGGGGGCGTGACCAACTAGTTGGCTTATAAATTCTGTTGAGCTTTGTGTGTACTTGTACGTGTATCCAGTACTTGATTTCTGCTCAAACCTCGACCTGTTCTGCTTTGGTAAGCGGAGAGTCTTCGAGAAAAGCAGCAGCAAAAAAAAAAGGAAACGACTAAAAATAAAAATAACTACAAGCTGATTACGCAGTAACGCCTCCAAGTCCAAGACTTGCAACAGATGCAACTTCAGTTTGAGCTGCTGCTGCTGCCGCTGCTGCTTGCGGTTGGTCAAAGCGTTCAAGTGGAAAGCAGATAAGAGAGACGAGGGGAGAGCGGAGTGCAGTTGCTTGGAGTGCATTGAATTCTCATAATAGATTTTACTTCATCTATGTGTTGCATAATTACCCTGCATTATTGGTAAAGAGGGTACTACAGTGTGCATTAGCAAGCTCATTAAACCCGCTGTAAAGATAACACGGGAATTTGTAGCTAGATTTTTAGTGTGTGCTAAAGAGACCAATAAATATTTACATCAAATAAAGTAGCTAATTCTACTGATTGTCTATTAGATTTTTTAGTACTTGCACTAACTTATTAAAAGAAATATTGTTAATAAACATATCAATTTCTTTTTCATTAAAAGGTAAAACTATACCTAAGCGTTGCCTGTCTTAATCCATAGCTACATTTGCATCTTGTAGTTACTTAGCGTATCTTTAAGCTGCGCATTCATTTCGTACAACATTTTGTGTACTAACTAGTTTTTCATTATAATATCTTAAGATGCGCCAGTTGTTAACGAGAGCTGATGATGCAAATGCAGATGTAGATGCAGCTGTTGATATAGTTGTAGTTGCAGTTGCAGTTGTAGTTGCTGTAGTTTACCAGACATCTAATGAGCTGTGCAAAGCCAAGAGTGAGAGCAGCAACTTCAAAGTCAGCGACAAATCCCTGAGATACTCGTACTCATTACTCCAAACCAGCTGCCAACTGTATGGACACTAGACAAAAGCAAAGGGAAACAGGGCAAAAATTCGGTGAAAACACGCTGAAAGCAAAGACTAGCGGCAAAAGTTCAAGTTGCATGCAACTTAGGCAGCTAAGCAGTTGCAAGTAAAAAAGAAAACAAAAAATCTAAGAAACTAAAGAAATGAGGGTTAAGACCTGATTTGCGTATGGCTGGCAAAATGAAGGGCTTTCCAGCTGAAAGGCAGCGCATTGTCTGTGGCTAAAAGAAAGGCGCTGCCTGTGTTTTCACAAGCGAAAGACACCAAGCGCAGCTTGGTATGAAAAACAGAGACAAACAGAGACATAGAGAGTGAGGGATAGAGGTAAACTGAGTGTGAGCAGTCACAAAGTGAAAGGCTTTGTAATGTCATTTGTCTGTTAATCATGTTGTCTTCTACAAAGTTTTTGCAAAGTTTTTGCTTTTTTTTGCATAATGCGCTCGTGCCAAAGACAAACTTGTTGAGCTCACTCAACTTAAAGGGCCAAAGCGCAGAGAAAGAGCAATCAGTGTTGGATATGGGACACGGGACACGAGTGGGGACACGGGAGTACTGGACACAGCTCGCAGGCACACTTTGTCTCGTGTGCGTGACGCATTTTGGTTTAATGGGCTTTCATAGTTATTGTTGTTTTTGTTATTGTTATTATATTTAAGTGTATTGTTGTCCACAAAAGCGGTTCAAGCTGACCGCCTGTTGTGTTTACGCAGCTGAGCTAAGCCTCTAACCAAATACAATTCAATACACTCAAATGGATACTTTGTGGTTGTCTCGTCATGAAATCATCTTCCTGCCTTGTGCTTGTCATGTCCTGTTTGATTTAGTTCTTAGTTGGCCAGCGTAAACATTTAACGTTAATTCATTTTCATTTTCAATGTGCCGACAATCCACTTGCCACTTGCCACTTGCCACATGCCACTTACCACTTGGCAATCAAGTGCAACGCAAGTTGAGGCAAAGTTTTCTGTTGCTTTTGATTTGTGCAATTTGCTGCTAAATATTGTTTAGCAACTTTAGCTCAAGTGGTTACAAAATCAATGATACATTGTATAGTATTCAGTTTAGTAAAGTTACAAGAACTCGAATACTTAAAAATCATTTTCAATTGCAAATACTTTGGTCATTTATCTGTAACCTTTAATTATTTATAGAGCTGCTAAACTAAGCATCTTTAATTACCATTTATTGCCAAATACTTTGATTGTTCTATCTAATTTTCAGTTTCTCACGATGATATGCAATTTTTTTGTGCGCTTTCGCTTTGTTTTGCTGCTCATCTTTGTTTTACTTCTTTTTTTTGCCTTTGAAGTAAGATTTATTTTGCTTTATTTTCATCTTGGCCATTCAGTGTTAACTCCAAGCTAACCCCTCATCTATTTTAGACTTGTTGAGGCATTACTTGGCTGTTTCCTTGGGCGTCTGTTTGCCATTTACTTCAACCACTACCATTTATGAACTGTAGCGCTCAGTCTTCTACTCTTCCACTCTCCTACTCTTCCTGTTGCTTAAGCAGCTTAGTAAATTTATGTGCAACTTCCACACACGCACACACTCGTACGCACTCGAACACGCAGAGTCCAAGTCATTCATATAAATAAACAACAAGTGGAATAAGCAACGTTGGCAGCTGGCAGCTAAATAGAAATAAAATAATAGACCTGCTTGCATAGTGGACACGTCTTCAAATGAAAATGTCGCCCATTGGCTTCAACAGTTTATTATGCAAGCAACTTCCCTGCCCCACACACCCCTCACTGTTCCATCCCACCCCAACACCAACCCGATCAACTACTCACTCCCTGGTCTAAATGGGCGGTGGCAAGAGCATTACTCTAGTACTCTCCAGCAGTCGTATTGTAAATAATACAGCATAATGCCCAACCTGCCAAGTGTGTCCAGAGAACTTGGCCCGATTGTCAAGGGACGCACAACGCGTACACTTCAATTACGAGTGGCAGGCAGTGGCAGAGGGGGGCAGCACCAGTTGAAGACACGATGACGATGACTTTGCGAATGCCGCCTTTGGCAGAGAGCTGTCTTCAATCTTCTGGGACTGGTTCTACAACTACTTAATTTTGTCGTGGTCACAGCACTGGGCATAAGAAAACGCATTCAAGCTGCCTTGTGCCTCGCTGCGTTCTTTGCGTTCTTTCTTATGCTTTCTGCAGATTTGAGTTCTGTTAGCTCTATGCTTGCATACCCTGTAATCAGCGCATGTGGGGTCTGCTTTCAATTAAGTAGAAGTGCTTTTAATTGTAACAAAATATTGATTAAATGCTTAGAAAGACTTTTATATAGCTTTGTTTATACAGTTGAAGTAAACATGGTTTAATAAAGGCTTTTGTATCCCCTCTAGGGTAAGTCCCTAGTCGAGTACTCCCCTTCATTTCTTATGCTTTTTGCTGTGTGTGCCATTGTCCACTGCTTAGCCCTCATAATTTGCGCTTTGTTTTATTGCACGAGTTGCATGCTGCTTAATTCACCAGGCACCCGGCATTCTATTGTTGTATTGTCCGGCTTATACACACACACACACACACACCGTGTGTATGTATTTGGTATTGTTTAAATGTGAGTCACGTTTAAAGTTTCGCGTTCTGTGCCCAACGTTCTGGGGCCATAAATGGGATTTGCTTTACAACATCTTCCTTGAAAGTCTCTGGGTTCCATTTATAGCGCTAATTGTGCACATTTTGTAGCGCTTGTTATTTAGAAATGTGCACGACTTTTTTCCTCGTCGTTGTTGTTGTTCTTCTGCTTGTTGTCACTGTTGTTGTTACGGCTTTTTCTTAGGGGCCATGATAACTGACAAACAATTTTGGCATCTGTTAAGGTTCCATTAGCAATTTTGGACATCTGCCAAAGGCCAACTGGCCAATTGGCCTTTTATTGCCCAGTTACAACGTGGATTCTATTAAGCCAGGATTAGTTTTCGATTGATGTGGCATTTTACTCAATTTCTATACATTTAATTATATGAAAAGTTCAATGTGTGTTGGAAAAGCGCTTTAAACGCACTTAAATACCCTGTAAGGTAACTATGGTTATTTTGGGTAGCTTAATGTAAAAACTAAAGAACTTGCTGTCGTTCCTAGTTTAGTATACTCGTCAGGCTTAAAGTTTTCCCTCTTTTCTTATAGGGTATTAGCTAGTTTATCATTCCCTGCGCTGTCAAAAAATGTAATATTTTCTGGCGTGTTTTAAATTCCAACATGATGCAATATTAATGTGTTGCCATTGATTATTTGTGCATATTTGCGCTGATTGCGGACCTGCGGCGGATATTTAAACACACATAAATACACACACGTACACTCACACACACAGATACAAACAACAACCGCTTCCGTTTATTTATTCTCCACTAACACCGCCAAACGTTGCAACTTTAAATCGATGGATTGCAAAAAATATATTCAAAATAATACACATAACGAAAACAATAGCAAACAATTTATTTGTTATTGTTTTACTATTTTATGGGAATATTTCAGTTTATTGAAAAGTGGAAAAAAATGCACATGCATTACTTTGAAAGTGGTTTCTGTGTGCTAGTATTTAGATTAGAGTTTTTTTGTTTTTTGTTTCGCTGCAATTGTTTTCTTAAGCCTTTGTATTCGTGGGTATTAAAACTCCATAAATATGAACAACAATTTGAGCTATCAGCATAAAGTATGCAAAATTTACTGGTTCCCAGGCGATCTGCTGAAATGTGTGCTTTACGTATTTACTATATGGGCTTTTAACATTTATCATTGATGGTTTACTGTTTAATAAATCGCAATGGAGTGGCCGCTGTAGCAGTTTGCTGCTGCCGCAGTGGAAGTGGCGATAAATAAAGATTAAAATCTCTGGAAATGTGCACAAAAGTGGCTGGCACTTCATTTCAATTTATGTATTTATATGCCTATACATATACAATATATATATATGTAAATATATATTTATAGATATCTGCACATACAAGGGATAAATCACAAATCGTTGCATACTTTATGGCGTTCGCACAATAAGCGAAGCGCCATGTTTCAATTGCAAATAATTTAAGCCGCCAAGTCGTCAGCCAGTAAAAAGTAAAATAATTTTAAATAAGATGAAAAACGAAACATGAGTAAATAAAAAAAAAAAAAAACAGAGGAAAATACTGATGACATTGTGTATACGCACTGTGGTGTATATTGAAATTCACAGCGTGCATTCATGATTTTCCCCTGTTTTGTGATTTTATGTGCGCTACCGCGCTTTTGTCACGCATTTTCCTCACTTTACCATCGTCTTCTTGCTCGTTTTTTTTATAGCCATTAAATCAGAGTACAAATAAAAGAAAGTAAATAAAATGAAGTTATAACCTTTGTTGAAACGGAAGTGTGGCATGGATTCTTTGGGGCTTAAAATGAAATGCTGAAATGCTGTCATAAAAATGCGAAAATTCGTAAAGTGCAGTCTGTAACGAAAAACGCCTTCGACCTTGTGGAAACAACGCACAATTTTCAATGAACCGAAAACTGTGTATACCCACAAACTTTGACTTGCCACCCAAAAGGAGGAAAACTATAAAAATTCGTAGGAAACAGTGTGCTAAAGGGCTAGTTACTGGGTATTTACAAGCTTATTATAACATACTTAAATTTTAAACTTGTACAATTTAAGCGAAATGCATGCTACATTCAATGGCCTTTTAATTACATTTTAATATTTTTGGTGTCAGAAAAAATTGCAATAACGTCATAATCGTGTATAAGCCAACACACAATTTGGTCTAATTGGTTGCCACAAACTGTGGCAGTTGTTGCACGCTCTGTTGGCGACACATTCTACTAAAGGCCCAAAAACCGTGCTGAAATTTTAGTTTATGCTAAATACGCATGAACATTTTGGAAATGCATAATAAAAAGCAATAAACAAAAGCACACAGAGAGAGAGAGAGAGAGAGTGTGAGAGGCGCACACACACGTCAGTTGCAGGATCAGCTAATGTTCGTTTTGCTCCTGTTTGCCACCAACAGTTGCATTAATTAGTTATTTACCCCCGCACCAAGCACATGGTGGCAAAGGTCAAGGGGCAACGTGTGGCTTTGGTCTCTGTTGCGTGTTGAAACTATTTCATATGCAAATGTAAATTTAATGAGTCGTTGAAGCTGTTGTCCCTGCAAGGCTGTGTGTGTGTGTGTGTGTGTTGGCATGTTTGATGGCAAATATTTTGTTAATTTTTAATTTTAATTGCCGTCGCTTGTTTGTAATTTTTGCATAATTGTGCGTGGGCGCGAAATGACCCCGCGATACGCTGACAGTCGACAATTAAATTATAATATTTATTGGATTGTTAGTCAAACGATATGTATGTATGAGTAAATATCTGTACATCAGCAAGGAATGTAATGAAATTGAAATTCACACTTTTTATTGTGCGTGAATAAATACAATTATTTATGCAATGCAAAATAAAATTTAATTATTTATGCATTAAATACGCATAAAATCAAATAAGTGCAAACCGAAACAAAGTTTCGACTATCTTTGAAACTTTACTCGAAATGTATTTCAAAGTGACTGCGGCAAATGTAATTGCATCTCTTGTTACTCCCTCACTCTCCAGCTTTTTCTACCGCTACATGTTCTACTTTCTTTTTATTTTGAGAGTGGCATCCACATTGCTGCTGAAATTCAATTCAGTGGGCGTCTTTTACACTGTACAACATGCAACACATAGCAACAATACAACACTACGCAGACAGGAAAGAGTGACCATTGGGCAGTTTGTGGTTAAGATACCCTGGGAACACATAAAGACGCTTTTCAGCCGTTTCTTGTTAGATTAGCTATCAACTTATGAATAAAACTTTCATTTAGTTTGCATAAAACATATTTAACGCAGTATCTGCTAGTCGTTCATAGTTTTTGGCACTTTTGTTACATGTTTTTGGTGGCCCTGTGTGAATTTAATTAAATTCTTCAGCTCTTTGAGCCGCAGAATCGCACTTGACGCATAATTTGTCTAGCAGTTGAGTGTAGTTTCTGTCGTATTTTTTTTCCCCTGCTGTTTTTGTTTTATCTGCTCTGTGTGGCAGCAATGCTAGTTACGAGTTGCCTTTTGGGGCACGCAAAAGTGTTTCGTGCCAGAGGCGAACTGTCTGTGAGTGTGGGGATGCGTGTGTGTGAGTGTGTGAGTGTGGGAGTGCGTGTGTGTTTGTGTTTGTTCACCACACCAAAGAATATAAATTGTTGTGCATGTTTATCTCAGCAAATGCAGCAGCAGAATATGAGACCATTTTTGCTTTATTTTGTTTGCATTCCACACACACTCGCATACACACACACACACACACATGTAAAAACAGACTAACAACCCACAAACCATTGAAATTCCAAAAAAACAGTAAAAACAAAATGAAATATAAAATGCTTTCGACTGAGAACGTATTTTTTTCAGTTTGCCACGCATTTTGTGTCTGATGAAAATATATGAAGCTTAACTATAGCATACTATAACGTACTATAACTGCTTAGTTTTGTGTGCGATGCGTGACAGTGAGTGATAAAAGTTATGATCTCTTTTGGGGAATTCGCTGCGTAATTTATAGCTCGTGTCCACGCTTTGAGATACCCTAGACATGACAGATTACATCATTTTATAAACAGTACAGTGTCAGAAAGGAGATAAAAATCTAATACAGTGGCTCAAAACCTATATAAGGTGCTATTCTAATGTCTTTAGCTTTAAATTGTATTTAAAATTTTTTAAATAAAATAAATTCACTTTCCTCCTTAATCCTTTTATTTAAAAATAAATATTTTAAATGCTGCCTTGTTTTTAATTTACAATTTGCGTTCCTTGCATATTTAAATTGTTTTAATTTATGCATAAAACTCTGCTCATTTATTTATGCACTCTTTAAATATCTTTATATTTAATTCCACTTTTTTGCCTTGTTTATTGTTTTTCTTGCTAAACAATCATTAATTGTTATTTTTCATGCATATTAAGTGGTTGTAGCAATAATATTTATGTTAGCTTACCTTTTTCTGCTTTTCTTCCTTTTATCCCTTTGCTTTTTGCCTTCGTTATTTGTTTGATTTTCTTCCTTTTTTATTGTGTGTTCTACTGCAGTTCGTTGTACATTTTTAATGTATTTTTAAGCAATTTACTGCAAAGAGAGCGAGAAAGGGAAAAGAAAGTGTAAAAAAGCGTGTAAAATATGCAAAAAAGGCTGGGGGAAAAAGTTACCCAACGAATACGATACTACAATGTATATATGTATGTATATGTATAAAAATGTATGTATGTTGAACATTGCAAATCTCTAGAGAAGAAAATGTAGATGGGAGGCATCTTATTAACATTGTAAATGAGCTACAGCAGCGACTTTTCAACTTTGCCACTTTCCAGCTAGAAGTGCTTACAACACACATACATCTACATGTGTGTGTAGGGGTGTTGGTTTTATTATAGCACTAATTATGTCATACATATGCAAAAGTGGCAAACAAGACTTCATAGGGACGGGGTACCCTCTCAAGTGTGTATACATGACACGCTCGTGTCAGCCACTTAAATTTTAACGCATACCTAATGTCTATTCATGATTACCCAGCCACATCCCCACCACCTACTTCTACCCCCTCCTAGCCTGCAACACCCTGTGCTATCCTTCATGTGTTCGTTTAATTTAATTAAGCTCACTGCTACTTAGCATTGCATGGCCTTGCATCTGAAAAACCATTTGCAAGTCAAGTGAACGTTTGTGTGTGTATCTGTGAGCCCTTTGCCACACACACACACACACAAACACAACCAATCATAGACACACAGTGTAAGATGAGTAGAGATGGTTTGCATTAAGGCAGCCACTTGGCATCAACCACAGGGAAAAAAGCTGCCAAAGTTAAGCTTCGAGTGCAAGAAAAACGCTTGCCACCCTGCAGAACCAAAGAATATAAAGTATACAATATAAAAGCAAGCACTTTTTGTTTATTTCTAATATAAATTTATAGAAATCTACCCTTCATATTTGTTTATACAACTATCTGCTGTTGATTAACTAGTCTTGAATCAACATTTCTGGGGTAAATTAAATAAAATTCCTTATGCAAAACTTTCAGTTATGTCCAAAAAGATACCATTGAATTACATGTAAATTTAAATTGCTATTCCAACAAAGTTATTAGTATTCATGTTTGTGCTTGACCAATTGAGAGTGCTCGTTTGACAGCTGCCCTGTAGTTTCTACTAGTAAACAGCACTAACCTTTCACTTGCCCAATTTCAGCACACTCTTTACACAAAAAGTACATGTACAAATTCAAAATTTCAAATCAAAAACCCAAATCTAAATCCTTTCAAATAAATAACAAATTTATCTTTGTAGCTTTCTCTGCAGCTGTGACTGAAGTAAAACAAGGTCAAAGTTTGTAATTTTAGTTGTATCTTGTGCCCGAGATTCCAATTACATTGAAGCTGCATCAATTTAAATATATTTTGTGCTAGTCTCTCATAAATATGAAATCACAATGTTTTTTGTTTATTCATTTATTTTGTTATGCACATACAAATTGGAATTGGCCAACACTTTGTCAACTTTCATGTCGTCTTCTTATTTAGTCCGAAAACAAAAGAAAAACTACGAAATAAATGTAAATTTTCAATTGATTTGGATTGTTTATCCAATTGATTTGTAGTAGGAAAGTATTGTTTCTCTTAGCTACAAACTGCTTTCATTTTAGAGTCGTTTATCGCCAGCACATTCATTGGGCTGAGTATTTAAGTTGTTGCCACATTATGTTGCATGTTGATTTGCAATTAGAGTAGAATAAAAATGCATTTTGCATACAATTCATAGGCATTTGCTTATTTCTAGCAATTAAATAGGTTTTTTACATAACATTTTAGAGACAAAAAAAAAGATATGGTATTACATGTTTATGTCATGTGTATGTGAGTGCATGTTTGTGTGTGTGTGTGGTGTTGTGTATGGTCTGGCAACCGCAGTCCATTTCTGTTGCTGTTTGCTGTCTTTGTTGCCACATAATGTTGCCACTGCACTCGTATCCAACGATGCATGCAACAACTCTTCTTTACAGTCCTCTCACCACCTCTCAACTCCTCAACACAAGTCTGTCTCTTTGTCTGCTTGTAATGCTGTCTCTCTCTCCCTCTCTCTGTCAGCTCCCTTTCGCATGCATTTTCATATTGAAATTCACTCAAGTGGCAGACCGACAACAACAGCCGCGTGTTTTGTGTGGCAAATTTGGTTCTTTAGCGCAACAAAGAATACAAAAAAAAAAAGAAATACACAAATGCAGACAAAAAGCATGTTTAAAATAAAAAACAAAAGCTTGTCTACATGTTAATGTTAATAGATGCACGGTGGAGCCACATAATGAGCGACTGTTTAGAGGTAAATCTCAATGGATGTTAATAAAAGCCAGCCTGCATAATTTCTGCAGACAGACTGATATGTGCTCTACTCCGTGCCTATTAAAAAATAAATTAAATGTACAAAATATTACTTAATTTAGTTATAGTATCAAGAATACTCCACTTTTCTACATCATCATTTAATTGACATATTTTCAAGTTTAGATTTTAATCCAAATGTTTCTTTAATAATTATTTTATAACCAATTTAAAAACATTTAGCTAAAAGTGTATCTCTGCGTCGTTACTTTACTGCCTTTCACTACTTTATAAAATGAAATGTGCAAATGTGCAACCGACAGATGCACACAGACCCCTCTGCCTTTCCGCCTCTTGTCCGACAGTTTTAAAAATTTTTAACATGTTTCTGAGTGTGTGTATGTGTGTGTATATGTGGTGTGCTGGGCGTGTGTGTGGTGTGTTCTATGCTGCACGCGCTCTGCTTTTGTGTATAATTTCATTGCTGCCTGCATTTTTCGATGCAAAAAAAAAAAAACAATACCGGAAAAATGAAGTAAGCCCCAGCAAAGCAGGAACCAGGCAGCACCACTTAGCTGCCCCACCCACATAATTTTTAGTTAGTACGCTTTGTTTTTTAGTTTAGTTGCTAATTTATTTGTCTAGAATTTTGTTGTGGAATGCATGTGCATTTGGGACTGAATTGTGGACTGCGTTCTCTTTTGTGTGTGCCACTTTTGGCTTTCCCGGCTTTTCTTTATGCTTGTTTTTCCCGGGCGGGGGCGGGGTGTTAGTTTAACTTCATGCTTAAGCGCATCAGGCGGATGTAGTGTCCCTTTTTGCACCACCCACCAAGCGCCCAGCTGGCAACACCCACCACAACATGCACCACATTAACTTCTTCTCTACTTTAGCTTCATTCGTTGCTGTATCTGTATCTGTTACTTGCATGTATCTACTGTGTGCTGTGCTGAATATTTATAAACTGTAAATTTGTAATTACATACAAACAGCAGCTACTGCTACAGCTTCTCTGTAAATGTATCTGTAGCTGTATTTGTATTTCAATCTGTATCTGCATCTGTTTTAATACAAAATGTATCTTTTACAATGCTCAGTTCTTACTGCTTTCTTGCTGTGCTGCATGTGCATAATTTTCACTTGGCTGCCTTCTGCTTTTATTCAGTTTCTATGCTATTCATTTTAACAATGCTAATGAATGAATATGAAACTTGGCTAGAAACTGTGGATTTTAGGCCATTCTTAAGCTGTGCACAACACAATTTTATTTGTGGCTTTCTACTGCAATTGCTTCTGTTGTTATTATTATGATTGTTATAATTGTGTAGAAGTTTTTGGCTTCGATTTCACATTATGAAAACTAAGATTGCTCTTTTTGTTGGCTTTTGGGTTTTGCATTTCTCTCGGAAATCATGTTGGTAACCGCATTGAGCCAGCAAAGTCAGTTCTAAGCATTCTTTTAGACCTTGTTGTTATTGTTGTTATGCAGCGTGTTAATTACATATTGTAAGAAGTTGGGCTTCATCATAAAGTCAGCAAGTTACACGCACGCATAAAGAACTCACTTCTACTCGTTCCCGTTGCGGCCAAGTTAGTAGTCGTGGGGGAAAGTTGTTGTCGTTGTTATTGTTACCACAGGAATTTTATGCGGCGCGTCAATAAATCATTTTTCATTAGCTCACGCATGAGCTGAACCTCGACACATAAAGTATTTTTTTTTTGTTGACTTTTGGGACAGCTCCGTGGAAGTTTAAGCCAAAAAATTCTTTTGGGCCTCTCTGCTCTTCATGCTTTGCATGTTCGGCTTTAATTGAAATATATGACTGACCCAAAAAAACCAAAAAATATGTGAATACAAAAAAAGGTAAAGTGTAGTAAAGGTTAACCCTGGACAGAAGCACGCAAAGTCATATTCCCTTACTTTTTATATAACGGAATTTTAGGATTTATTTTTTGTTTTCTTTACGTTTTTCTTTTTTTTTTTAAATAAACTGCTTACTTGACCTTTGTGCCTGTACTTTATATACACAAGCTGAGAGAGCACAAGCAAAGTTCTTTGCATTGAACCTTGAAAGATTGTATTTTTTTCACTATATATTTTAACCCACTTTCCGCAAGTAAAAACAAACGCCAAAGAATAAAATACGAAAATGTTAAAATCAACTTTTTGTTGACTTATTCTTCTTCTTCTCGCTGTTTTCTTGTCAGTCGTTTGCAATCAATTGAGCGAAGCAGAAATACCACGTAGATTGGTTTTACTATGGAGTAACAAGCAGACGCATAGATATCCTAGACGATTTTTGATATATTTTTTATTTTTCAAGCATGTGACATATTTTTTATGCAACTTATATACCCATCAGACGTATTCCTAATGGGTGTTTTGAAAATTTTCGAGCGTCGCGTGCTCATTATGTACAATAGCAGCAACAACAAAGCGTTTGCGCCGCTGACGCGGAAATTTGCCAGAGCTTTAAATTAACAGCAATTCGTGAAGAACTTTGAGTGGCAAGAAGTGGGTGGCTAAGTGGGTGGTGGAGGTAGTGGGGCGTGGCTTGGGTAGTGTGTAGGCAGACCTCGTATTCAGCGCGTTGTCAGCTGTCATCGTCTGGACTTCATTTTATGTGCCGACAATTTCTCATTATAAAAATTACGTCGCCAGCATCAGGCAGGACAGCAAACAAGGACTCTGAACACTGATGCGTTCCTGTCCAAGAAATGGCGGGCCAAACAGCGGGCAGCTGGGCAGATGGGCGGTGTTGACTGGTGGGTGGTCATGGAAAAGTTGGGCAACTGCAGGCAACGTCATGACAAACAAGTCTGCATAAATGTCAACTGTCATGCTTGGGAAATTTGTTTTCTGTTCTCAAACTGTCAAGTAATTTATTGCCGCCACTGTGCTCCAAATTATTAACTTTAAATGGAAAAGTTTTTCAAGTGTTTTTTTTTTTTGTAAAATTTTTCCTCCTTTTTTTTTGGTTAAAGCTCAGCTCATTAGCGAACTCGTGTTGACTTTACGGTCAAGGCAAAGTATTAAATCATGGTTGCTTGTCATTAACCAGCCATAAAGCTGTCATAAACAATGCAACACATAAATTGTAGGCGGGTAAGTGTAAGATAAGAGGAGTATAAAACAATGACTAATATGCAAATCAGTGGAAATTTTGCACTTTGTGTTGCTAAACAAATAAATTGCTCATTTGATGCGCTTTCTCCTGCTACGAGTCGCAATATTTAAAGCATACATTTCAGCTGAGCTGAGCTGCTTGTAATTCTCAAACGGCTTGAAACATTCAAGAGGAAGTCCTTTAAGGATATTTTTAAAGCGGCGGATTAAGTTTTTATAGTGAAACTCCAGAGTTAATGCACTTTTAAAAATAAATCTGTTTTAAAATATTTTACAAGTCCACCTTTTCTACAGGCCTTAACAAACAAATTAGTAACTTTAAATATAGTTTACAGGAAATTGCTGAAAGCACTAACAACTTTTGGCTTAATTTTTTATTCGTATTCGTGCCTTTAATGACTTAATTTGGCAAGCGCAAAACAAAATGCAAACTTTAAGCTGCAGCAGCAAACAAAAAGTGAAAAGAAGAAAAAATAATAATAGAAGAGCTGTAGAAAATAAAGACGAGGGCCATGGCACTTTACAAATTACAACGCAGTAAAAATTACAAACTGCAAACTATTTTGGGAACAAAAGTTGTTTTGCAACACTGAAAACTGCTGCAATACATGCAAGTGCTGTTAGCCAAGTTCACAGATGCAAAAAGGGCGCAAATGACGTGACGCAGTGAAAGAAAAGGATAGGTAGAAAGGGGAGAGAGAGAGCGAGAGGGGAGAGAAATCAAGTTGTAGGCAAAATAATGCATTCTGTTGTGTTCGCTGTGGTTGCATTGACATGTAAATGACCTTTAATTGATGGGTCAGCCATATTGATTGAGTGCCGGCAAATGTTAAAAACAAGTTGTAAAAGTGGCAAGGGTATGAGTGGTTGGAGGCGTGGCGAGTACAACTACTTAGCTTGCTACAATTTGCATATAGCCGTAGTTCAGCTCCCTCTGTTTTTTGAGGTTACAGCGACTCGCCCACGTCTAGCTTTTTTTTTAGCTTTTAAATTATTTACATGCATGTCGGTAGCTTCATCTGATTGCGTTGAGTTCAGGTAAACGCGGCGAGGGTGTAATGAGGGTGGGAATGGGGTAATGTGCGGCGTGGAAAAAGCGCAGTTCGGCAAAAGGCAAAAATGAAAATTTATCGCAAACACACGGGCCAAACCCGTGGCATTCAATCTTTGTGCAATCCATGTGCTAGGCTAATGGCTTTTTCATGTGTGCTCCTCTCACTCCCACTCCCACTACCACGCTCTCCCGCTACTCACTGTCGCTTCAGCACTTCCGGGCTGCGCCGGAAGTTTGCATGTTTCTGTATCATTGCTGAGAATCTAAAGCGCGCTAAAACGAGCGCTTTAAAAAAGCTGGAAAAAAACTGCCAAGCCAAAAGCTTGAGCATTATTGTTGTTTGTTTATAATCTACTATATAATGGCTGCCCCAGGAGGGAGAGTGCCAGCTAAAATAGTAGGGCAGGGAATGGGAAATGTTGTTTTTGCTTTTTCCCATCACCCGCTGGGCAAAAAGTCGTCGATAACATGTCATTTGAGCGTCGCTAATGTCTTCATTTATTTTTAGTATACCTTGCCTTGCCTTGTCGCGACCTCTCACTCTCACTCTCTCTTTCCCTATCTCCCATTCTCCCTGTTACTCCATCGTCTCCCTACCAACTGATAGTTGGCCCAAATGAGCTGGCATGTTTGGCGTGAGGGGCGTTTGCCGTATGCTGACCATAATTGGACACGAGTTTGTGTGTTGTTTACACATGCATTTGATGGCCGCTTTTAACGTGTCAGTTTTGTACGCTCGAGCCGCGCCTCGCTGCGTTTTTCGCTCATTCGATTTGAGGTTAATGTGCGGTCTGAACCATCCAACTGGAAGCTGAACCTTTGAGCCTCATCTCTTCTCCCATTCCAGCTCTATTGCTTTTCGTCTTACTGCTACTCCACTTCTAGTTCTAGGGAAATTTCATTAGTGTTGTTACTGTTGTGCTTTACATTCATGGCACGCACTTGGCCAACTTCATCAATGCGGCCAACACAAAAAAATTTGTTAGTCAAAGCGTCGATTAAGCCTAAGCATAAATGGCTAAATGCACGTAAGGGCCAAAATAAGAAGGAAAATACCAAACTGAAATGAACTGAAGTGACGTGAAGTGAAGTAAGAGCCGCGCAAAGTTTATGGCAATCAAGAAAAGTTTGCCAAACTGTGTACTAACAATTGTCACGCACACAGACTCACACACACACACACACACACAAACACTCACCCATAGCAGCTGTTGGCTTCTGTTCAGCTATTGCCACAGCTTCAGCTTTTTGGGCCAAATGAGCAAATGGACGCACACGCAATCGCCACATTCGGCATCACATTCAAGTTCAGCACTGACACAAACTTGGCTATAACGAAGCTTTGCTCTAGCAACGTTTTAATGCCACAAAAGTCCAGCGAGTCCTGCGAGCCCAGACTCGTTTTGATTCGACTCCACTGGACTCGACTTGACTTGTCTAATTCCTCAATCAGCGAGCTACCAAAAATGTACTAATTGCGCTTATATAAGTGCGTAAGTATGTGAGATAGCTAGAGGGACTGAGTGAGAGAGAGAGGGGCAGAGTCAGATGATTAACATTACGCTAGTCAGTCAAGCCA
Source organism: Drosophila acutilabella (assembly GCA_035046005.1). Lineage (NCBI taxonomy): Eukaryota > Metazoa > Arthropoda > Insecta > Diptera > Drosophilidae > Drosophila > Drosophila acutilabella. The sequence continues at coordinate 5,247,665 of JAWNOK010000003.1, forward strand.
AACAATTCAATAAACAGCCAGTTGGCAAAAGCAATTTAAAGCCTCCAATGCCTCACAAAGCTCACACCGTTTGTGTTGCGTTTTTGAAGAATAAAAGTTGAATTTAAAAGAATTTTACATTTTTATCAGTGCATGAACTTTAAGTCGATCAATCGATTCGAAGTCCATAACTGTAACTCGAGACGCATGCAAATAAGGGGTTATTGACACACACACCCAGCTACACACACACCCACTGAAGACATTGTTCTGCATTGCCCCTTGCCACAAATGGCACAAAAGATGCGCTTTGCGGTTTAGTATTGCAAGTGTCAGGCACTTAACTTACCACCAAGGTGCCCACTAAGCTCTCCCTACTACAGCTACATATACACACACACACACACACAGTTAGACACATATATGTATGCATGAATGCATAAAGTAAGCTCCGCAGTACTACTGACAGTTCAAAAGGGCAACAAAGTACTAAAAATAGTGGAAATTACCGCAGGATATTCAAATTTCCACATAAAAAATGGGTGCTGCTGAGTGTGGCACGAACCAAGTTCTTCCAACTGTATGTCTCTCTCTTTCTCACTCTCTCTCTCCCACTCTGTGTGTGTAAGGTTAGGGTTGCACATGACATGCAAGTGTGGAAAGTTGCGCCATAATAAACCTCAACTCAAATGCGAATTGTGCTGGCAAGAATGGAAACTAAAGAAAGCAGAAATGTAGGAAAAAACACTTTGTATCGGGTTGGCAGTTGCAGTTGGTAGTTGCTAGTTGCTAGTGAGTTTTGGCCAGAATTCCGTGAGGGAAGCGAGCAGAGCCTGGAAGCTCTTGGCCTTTGGCAACTGCGAGTTTCAAACTGCGATTGGAAGAGCGATAAGAATCGAATCCTTTTTGCATTGCATGTTAACACATGCAAATTGAAATGTCTAAATCATACACACATCTACACACCAATGAACTCACTCACACACAACATTCAGCAGAGTGTTTAAGAGCTGCATTGGCATAACTTAAATGGCAATTTAATTGTTGACCTGAAGGCGTTTAAACTATGCCGCAAAGCGAAAGACAGACAGAAAGGAAGGGAGAGTGGCAAAGAAAGAGGGGAGAAGGAGGTGAAAGAGAGGAGAAATAGCGAGGTAAGGGAGAGGTAAAAATAAACGAGTAAAGTCTAGATTTGAGCTTAATATGCTTTGACATAAAATGCACATAGCAAAGTAGCACAAACACACCAACACCCACACACATATGTCTACACATAAACACACATACGTACACGTTTATATGTATATACACGTGCAATCTTAATTGAAATCGTTGAGGCCTCATTTTGCGGCATTTGCGGCCTGTAAAATGCTGCGTAAATTAAATGAAATACTTGCGGTGTAAACTAAACACGCCTTAAACTGACCCATCTGAGAGTTGCTGCTCACTGCCTTTTACCCGCCCTCAAACACACACATACATATTCACATATAATTAATTATTGTCGCAACATCATTTATCAGGCTATGCAGGGACACATTTTCAGTCTTCAGTCTCCGAGTTTGTCGCCTGTTTATTCAGCTGTCTGTCTCACTTACACACCAACTGTTTTACCAACTGACAGACAGAGTGACTGACTGACGACTGTTTGTGGCAATAAACTACTGCTTGTTGTTGTTGATTATATTAAAGTGTTGTTGTGCAAGTGTCTGTGGCAGATTATGGTCACACTGCGCGAGTAAAGCTTGAGCAAACACTTAACCGAGCAGCAGGAAGCGTTGGTGCAGGAGCAGGAGCAGAAGCAGCAGGAGAAACAGAAGCAGACGACACTTTTAACTTTCAAGTTAACCAACTCACTGACTGATGATTCTCATGTGCCTGACACTTTTACTCCACTCTCTCCCTTTCTCTCTACACCTCGAACACTCCCCATTTAAACGTGTGTTTATGGCAATGAAAAATGATATTTTTAATATGTTATATGGTAGAAACAACTCGCAACATCGTGACTGTGCGTGTATACAACTTGGCTGAAACTGTCAAATTGGGACTTGTACTTATCTTTTATTAAGCTAATTTGAATTTAGGCAAATGTTGCTGAGTAAAGCAGAATACTGCTTACACGCGCTTTTGGTTTAAGCCAAAAAGGTAATGCTCCAGCATAAATTAAGGTAGTAAGTTAATACTTGAAAATAAATGAAGTGCGCTTAAATTGTCAAGTAAACTCAATTGATCATAAGAAAATCTATTAAAGACTTTGATGGTTTGTGTGTTGGCTGTATAAAGGATAGGGTGACCATATTAATTTCACTGAAAGATATTTTATTACCAAAACAGCAGAAATGATTAGTCACAGATATAAATGACTAAATGTGCACTTTCCTTGACCCAGAAAATTAACTAGAAAAGCAAGGAGATATATCTGGAGAATATCTAGAGTGAACCTAGTTTAGGGGGACCATATGTCTTATTCTAATGAAATGAGCCATTTAATATCGCAGAATTTGTTTAGTGGCACCTTTAAATAATAAATTAATACATTTTAAGCCTTAAAAAAAATCAAAGAGGACTTTGAAAAGAACATATAGCTTGGGGGATGCATAAAGTATTGCATCAGTTAATAAATAATTGCTTTTCCAGCCTGCCGGCAACACTGTTATTAATTTAAATTATTTTTTAAGTAAGGTGTCAGGTAACTTAACTGAGCCACTGTTTACATTTTAACACTTTTGCATTTAATTGAATGTTGTAAAAACATTTGTTACAAAATGAAATATGATGTATTATCTTTAAGCCACAATATGCAGTTAATGTAAACTATTAAAATGCCATACACCAGTGGCCAATTTATATGAAAATTAATTGTTTAAATATAACCAAAGGAGCTTTCAGCGATTAATTTAAAGAATGTGCTTTTAACCAACAACAAAATGTACAAAATGCACATTTATGTAGATAAAATCATGTGTTTTTCGTTACTGACGCAGGAGTGCATATGATGATAATCATTACCATAATGATGACGATGATGATGTTGTCTGCTTGATAATTTTAATAATGCTTATATGGTGGCATTTGAGTGTTTAATTGTTTTTGTTGCCGTTCTTGATGCCTTTATGCTGATGTTGAATGAAAATGTTGCTTAAATTAAGTTAATTTCACACATGGAGCAACTGCAGTTGCTGGAGGACACCGTTGCACGTTTATCAGCAATTAATTAGTCGGACTTTATTGAATAACTACCAAATGAGTGGGCGTGCATGGCTGCATATTAAAAAATAATGTAATTTTCAGCTCATATTTTCTATATTCATGTATGGAAATGATAAATTTATGTGTGTGTTTTATTCGACAAAAAGGCAACTGTGGAAAGCAGAGTGGGTTGATAATTGTCTGGGCTGAAATGAAAGCAATTGCCAGACATGGGGCGTTGTTGTTGTTGCTCGGCAATCCTGTGGGCGCAACTAATAGCAATTGTGGGAAGTTCTGGGAAAGGGAACGAAAATCAATTTCAATGTTGACCAAAAGACTGGCATAAATATTTTATATATATAAAAAAAAGACAAGCAACTTGCAGACAACAGAAAATGGAAGACAAACAGTGTGCAGCAGGACGACCACAGAGTCAGAGGCGAGGTCGGAAAAGTGAGTGGGAAAAATGAATAAAAGAGTGGACAAAAAAAGGGTATGAGAAATGAGAGTAAAGAGGGCCAGAGACAAGGGCTGTCAAGTCTCGGTTGTTTCTGCATTTATTATTACAATAAAAAAGAAAGGACGAGGAGTGAAAAAGGGTGATTGCAATTGAAAATCAGCGCAAAGTCAAACGAAATGAAAATCCATAAAATCAGATTTCAAAATCGACAAACAGATAACCGTGCAATGCAATGCAATGAGCAGAAAGAATAAAGGAGTAAAGGCTGAAAGCGTAAAGGAGTAAGGTGGCAGTAGAAAGGACACTTGACGCTGCCGGGCGACAGGATAAATTTCTGTCAAGTGTCCTCCAACTTTGCCACCAACTCCGCCTCTGCCTCCGCCTCCACCTCAGTTCTCAGTTCCATTTTCAGTTTCAGTTTCTGGCTCTTCCCTCTCATTTCTCTATGCTGGTATTGCATTTTCAAGTTGTTTATCGATGGCAACGCTGAAGCAATACCCGTAAATCATCGAAGGAAGTGGTCGGCATCGCCATTCTCGTTCTCATAAATTCAACAATTTATGTGCGTGTCTGTGCCTGTGCCTGTGTGTGTATGTGTGTGTGTGTGTTTTGCGTGTGCGGCTGCCGTTCGCAGAGCTCGACCTACCATTTGTATTGGTGGGCGTATAAGTGTAATAATAATAACAATAATAATGGCTTAATGATTGTGTTCGTCATAAGCTCCGACTTCGTCTGTGCCTTGGATTACACTTTATGAACTGCCTTAGGTCAAAACGGGGCGAGTCCAAGGATTTGTCAGCACTCATTTTTAGCTAAGGTTTGTGTCCATAGCACTGCATGCATAAAATATATATAAATATGCCGACACTTGAGGTGCCACATAAAGAGTTGAGACATTTGTGCCAGAATCAGAAGAAAAGTACTTGAACTATTTTAAATTAAGAATTTAATTATATGCCTTTAATATAATAATTTCCTACTCCTTGCTTTAATGTCCAGCCATATGCCAATAAACTTTCATCAAGTAAATCGCATGTGTTTCCATAACTTACTATATTATTTTCAGCAACCGTCCTGTGTCGTTTATTTCCCATTTTTCCCCATTTTGATTTAAGTTATCTGATGAATGAATTTGTGCTGTGAACAGAGTCCAATTTAGGATTTTGCTCCCCGTTTGCGTTTTATGTACATTATACATTACGATACATTCTAGTTTTAGCCATTTTTGTTGCCTGCCTGAACTATTTGGTAGGCTAAGGGGAATTCGTTGTTGTTGCCTGATTTCATTGTGTTTATTTGCGTGCGGAAATGAACACATGAAGGCAAATACAAATGTGAAGCATAAAAACGCAATTACGCCCACTTCCGAGAGAGAACGATGAGGCAGTAGAAGAAGGTCGAGTTGGGCAAAAATCTTCCATATTGAAGCTGGCTTCATAAGTTCGTTTTTATAGCCGCACTGATTTCTATTTTAATATAGTACACAACAGAGTGTGTGCTAGAGTGCGTGTGAGTGTGTTCGATGAAGCAATACGAGAAACATACACATATTTACTTGTGTATGTGCTTATGTAATATAAAAACGAAATGTCATAATATATATAACTGATACATATATAATAAACTGCTTGAGGGCTCACTCCATTGGAAGGGGGAGGAGAGTGGTTGGATGGCCGTAAACAATGCGATATCAAATGTTTACTTGCACACACGCTCGGTGGCAGCAGCTTGAAGTGTGTGTGTGTGTTGTTGCCTCCTGGCACTCGTCAGCTAGGACTTGGGACAATCAAAACAGGCTCAGAACTCAGGACTCTTAAGGATTCTTTATAAGTACATGGTGTGAGTGTGTGTTCTCTGCTCTGTGTTGGTAATGTTGATGATGAGCTGCTCAATGACACGTGCAGCCAATGCGGCGTATGTGTGATACATAATTTGTTATCGCCTGCTTTTGGCATTATTTTATTTTTTTTTTGTTTGCTGCTCCGCTGTGGCCTATGTAATAATTTCATGCTGTCGTCTGTTTAATATTTTTCGCGCCTAATGAAAAGTAGATCCTTGCCAACTTCGCTTAAGGCTTTTCCAACGTTTTTCCCTCGCTTTCCCGAAATGTAGTCGATTTTAGGCATCAGCCATAAGCCGCGTTGAGTGCCGAGTGCTGTGGCAAGGCATTTACATCATTTGTCACAACAGTGTGTCACACACACACACAGACACACATACGACCACCAAACCCACACACATGTGCTGCTTAACGTGCCCTGTGTTTTTTCTCTTTTTTGCAGATTTCTTCTATGTTTCTTTCTTTCTTTTTTTTTGTTTTTTTCATTTATTTTTTGTTGCTTGTGGCAATTTGTTGTATGCTGATAGCAGATAAGCATTTGATGAGGTTTATTATTAAATTAGAGATTGTGCTTTATACTCGTAACTAGACAGAGGGCCAAAGTTAGCTTAAAGCCGCTTATTGTACGCAATCAGCGCTAAATCGGCTTAAATGTTCTTACGATATAAATCCGAAAACTTGCAAATTAAATTGGAATATAAATACGAATAAAAACTCCACATAATAACAATAATAAATTCCACATATATAATTCAAAATGCATTACATAAATTTTTTATATACACAAAAAGTATTTTTAGCCAAACTTGTGCATAAATTATTGATTTTGTTATTTTGGTTTGAGTTTAAAGTAAAACAACGAACATATGTTTGCAGACATCATTTGATATATATGTCTGAAAATGGATAAGACAACTTTAACCTTCACTGAACTGGAAAAGCTATGCCAAATGCACTTGCTCCGATTTAAAATATGCCAAAGTCATAAATAGTTTGGCAAATGTGCTCAAAAAAAACACAAAACTCAGCCAACAAATGCTGAAATTTTACATCAAAAGAATGGGATTAATTATGCAATCAAAATTTTACAAATTTGGGGAAAAACCAACCGAAAATTGTAACTTTTGCTGCAGCTTCATAGCTTAAAGACTAAATCGCATTTAAGTTTAAATAGGTTTATGCTATTTGTAGGCAAACAAAAGTATTTATTTTTGGCTCAGGAATTAATGGATTATATTGTGAGATTGAAATTGAAAATTCCATTTAAAAAGTAAATCGAAAATTGTAAGTGAAATGTGGAATTTAATTAGGAGCTCAAATAAATCTACAGCATGTGTGTATGAAGTCAAGCTTGAAATGGCACACACACGAATGTACACTGAGAAAAAAGTGTCAGAGAGCGAGAGAGGGAACTTTGTACCGTGTGTAATGTAATAAGTCTGTTTTAATAATTTAAAATATAAATTGCCACAAGCATACATGAGATATTTTAACCACAAGCAATTTAAATATTAAATGACTATAAGAAAAGCCACTCACACATATTCACACATACACACGCACACATTTAGAACTGCTGCCAAATGCATGCACATGTGTGTATGTGTTTGTATTGTATTGGTGTATGTAAAAAACTTCTCTTGCCCCCAAAATCCATGGCAGCCTGCTGAAAAATCCCATTTCACAATCTCATCCAGTCTTCCGTCACTTTCTCTTATTGCCTCTGTTTCTCTAGCAACCGCAGTCACTGTTCCTTCTTCTTGCTCCCTGCCCCCAAATTGCTCTCTTACTCTCTGCCTCCCTACAGTTTTCCCGTCTTGTTCTCAGTTTCTCTTGTATTATTGTTGCCATTGCCTTCTGTGTGCGCACGTCAAGTCAAATAAATTTAATAACGCATATACATACGGTATAAAACGCACACACACATACAAACTTGCAGAGAGAGAATTATTGAGAGTGGGAAATGAGCTGGTGGCATATGAAGTTACGCATACGCCAAGTGGGACCAAAAACAGTTGCCAAGTCGAGCGCTGCTGTTTGTTTCGCTGTCTCTCCGCTTCTTCCCCTTCGTTGCCTTTTTCTCATTGTTCGTTGTTGCCCCAAGACGCGTCAGCGACCGCAGTTTTGCTTGTTGTTGTTCTGGTTGTTTGTGGGTTCCTTTTTTTTCCTTCTCTGCCGTCTGATAACAATGCAAATTCAAACGCGGCGTATGCGCAATATTTGTGTGTTGCGTTCCGTTGTATTTGCTTTAACTTAGCATACTTTTGTGTGCTGTTTACAGTTTTAAGCACTTTGGTAAATTGGTCATAAATATATGTATGTAAGCACACTCACACACACACACATACACTCTGCTCCATATACACTCAAACATTTATATACACCTTTTTTTATGTGCTGCCCTGCATCGATTTTATAGCCGGCCTTTTGCCAATTTTGCGACCGCCGCTTTAACGAGTTGCTCACATGGCGTTGTAGCCATAAAATGCGTCGCTGATAGCAACACACCCATAAACTCAACACACGCACAAACTCACACACACACACACACAGCCATTTACACATCATTTGACTTGCGAGCTGTTTCAAAATTATCAACTGCACCATTAACCTTTGATAAGTGCAAAGTAAAATCGATTTACAGGGAACGCGCGTTATGTAAACTTGACTTTAATCATTGATTTGACGTAATTTGCCACACAGCATTTGACGCGCACACTCACAGCACACTTGAACACTGTTTAAGCCAAGTTACATTGCAATAATCCAAATATTTACCAAGTCACACAGCTGTAACTGTAACTGCAACTATAGAAGTTGACTCCTTGCATGTTTAGTCAATGAATACACTTGAATTTGTTTGTGTCATCGATTTGTATTTGTTCAGGATTGAAGTGAAATCAATTAAAAGCAAAGATGTCAAAACATTGCATGTTAATTACACTTTCTGCAGAATGTAGCAATTAAGCTTTAATCCGATTTAACATTAGCATATAAGCTGCTCTAACGATTTGACAAAATTTGCTGGATTATAGCTTTAAAGCTTAATGACTGATTTAGCTTGCAAAGCTAGATATTGTGTTTGAGCTTATTGCTTCTAGCTGCTCAGGTGTTATTAAGCCAACAGCTCAAGCAAATGACACTAGCTACAATAGCTATTAGTTATTACTCTGCTTGAATGTTGGCTTTAAACATAACTTAAAGATTCTCATAGTTTAAAAACATTTAATAAACTTTGTTTAATAGCTTTAAGTTGTACAGAAAATCTCGCATATGTCCAAATTGCCGCTTAAAAATTCTACTTCAATCAGTGTCATTTATAACGAACCTTTCTACAGCCCAAAGAACTCAAAGCTAATGGTCTTGGTAAGTAGTAAGTAGTTCGCTGGCTTACAAACATCATTAATTTGAGTTGATTTTGAAAAAGGCAATCGCTCGCATTGTGTTTGATGGGATTACAGGGCTCACTTTCAGCTAGAGAGCTGTTTGCCCACGCAAGACGGTTTGTCAATTCATCAAATCCATCAATTACACACACACACTCACACACTCCCACTCTAATACACACTATCACATACATAAGCAAGTCAAAGTCAATTTCATGTAATCAACGGCACAATGCAATTGACAACTGAGAGAAGAGTACTGAGCACAGTGGATGAGAATGAGTTTGAGGCATCTTAATCATCGCGAACTGACGAGTTTTGTAATCTCTGGCTCAATTTTCAAGCCATAGACAGAGGTTCTACTTAGTTATGCATGCGCATAGTATACGCCACAAACACACACTCATCATGAATATGCGAATGTGTGTGAGTGTGTGTGTGTTGCAACAACAGTCCCAATCAAATGTAGCACCACTGGCAACACACACAGTGACTCGACTAGTTTAGACCCGTCTTCTGGCATCTTGTTAACTCAGTCTGCCATTCAGCGCTTTTGTTTTGGCCAATTGTCTATGCAATTTTGGCGCACAATTGTGGGAAAGGTTAGACCAAAAAGTCATGAGAAATTTTCAACAAAATTGTAGCAAGAAAATGCACAAAAAACCACACGCTTTCACAGTTTCCCAACAGACACAACACTTACAAATTGCAGATGAGTTTGAATTCGAGTTCGAGTTTAACTGGGAATTAAAGTTTAGTTAAGTTTACTTTCAGTTGGTCCTTTCACATTTGTTGCTTGCATTTTATCAAATGTTTGTCATCACCAAGCAAACAAATAGACACACAAACTGCTACGTCACGACTGACACGACACCTGGGCGCCATAATCAATAATTAAACTTCACCTGGCTGCATCAAGATATGACAAAAGCCCTTTGGGTAATATACCGTTCTACCCTGCCAACGTTTCTATTGGCCATGGTCGGAAAAGTGCCATAAATATCACCTCAAATGAGTTTTTATTCGCAACAGGGAAAACGCAGATTGGTTGTAAGTGGGGGAAAGGGGCAGGAAAATGTAGTGGGGTATGGGGGTAAAGCATAGCAACATGAATTCTATGGCAAAAGCGATTTTCTCACTCACTCACTCACTGCAGCATATGATGAAAATATTTCATTCATGACGCTTGTAAATCTTCTTTTGATTGCACTTAATACTTGTCACAGTAGCAGAAAAAAATAGATAGAAAAAATTGCAGCACACACACCGCACACACAACACTCACACACACACGTAACGTACAAAAACTAATGTGAAAAAACTGGCAACGGTAGAGGAGGAAATCATAATAATCCGAACATGTTTGCATTCAAATTGAGAATTTCTCGTGTGTGTCTGACTGCGTATGGAATTTCAGTGTGTCTGAGTGTGTGTGTGTGAGATATGAGCTCGCTTGTGTGCGTTTGGTATCTAGAGGGAAATCTCATTTCATTTCCAGCATATGCAGCCATACATGCCGAGTCTTTTGTAGTCTATATGTATAGAACGTGTGTGTGTGTGTGTGTTTGTGTGTGAGCCCATTCAGTTTGCCAGTTAAAAATCATGTTTCTCAGCGCGATTTGGGTTATCAGGCAAACAAATCCACACCGAACACAGAGCGAGTGAAAAAGAGGAAGCGACAATCTGAGACAGAGCCTTAGATACATATCTGGTTGAATGAGAGACACCTTTTACCACAATTTATCGTTATTGCGGAATCTTAAATCTTCTTTTCAAAGATTTTGCTTCCAGTGCATTCAAAGCTTGAATCCTTTTGTATACCATATCTTTTTTTCTGTCTGTGTATGGGTATGTGTGACTCTGTTCATATGGTTTTACCTTGGCAATTGAATGAATGAACTTTCCACTGCGCAGCTATTTGCATCCTTAGATTGTAAGACAAGAATTATGATTTTTTATTGAAAGTGACTTTCTCTGTCCGTCTCACATCCTTTGCTCGATTGTATCTGAGGTGAGCTAAATATGCGCACAATTGTTGACATACAGATACTTATCGTGGCTTCCATTTATTTGCGAATGAATTGCGTTTGAACGACACTCTGCACCTTCTACTGACTTGGCTTCCTTGGTGCTTGTTGTCAACAGGTGTGGGTGCGGAATAAGCTCGTAAATATTTCCACTTATTGCCAGTTACTTTTCACCATCATTGGCGAATATTCAAAGCGCATTTCTTGTTAACACTCAGTTGAGTCTTCTTATTTTTTTTAAATATTCTCTTTTTGCTTTGTTTTGGCAAGTATAAAAAAGTTTTCGCATCTACAAATTGGTCTCGCCTCTAGCCGCAAAAATGCACGACTTTTTCTTCGTCTCCATTTTCCTTTAGTCTTCTTTTTTCTTGACGTTCAAAGTTCTATTACTTTCACTCCATCTTCTGTGCCATTCACATTTGGTTAGCGAGAGATTTTGGGGTGGGCAAAATGAAGCATAACAGGGCCAAAAAATGTGGCTAACAGCACTAATACTCCAAGAAAATCCCAGCGAAAACACAAAGAGAAAAGCAACTTTCACAGTCAGTTTGCAACTTCGACCTTTTGAGCATGCTTCCCTTTCCAAGCCCTATCCTCCTTCTTGTATATGAACACCTCCTCTAACTGGTGTCCCTCTCAGCCCTCCCCGCTTGGTAGTCTCCATCCGACCAACGACCCTTTTTGCGACAAACAAATCCAACAAGGCAACTTTTGTGTAAAACTTTATGCATCTCACTGCTGATGAAAACGAAAAATAACAAGGGAGAAAGAAACAAAGAAAGAAAAGTGAAGAGTAGAGAAAAGTGGAGAAAAAGTACAAGTAACGCCAGCAATTTCTTGATTTTTTAAATTTTTAAATCACTTGTCAGACGGTGCGAGGAAACATGTGTTCTGCCTCTTCCCTCTAACTTTTCCTCTATGTGTATGTATATTTTTGTTACATATATTTTTTTTGTTTTCTGCTTCTTTTTTTTTGGCTTTTCGCCTTTTGTTATTTTTATTGTTCGCGCTTTTGTTTTTCTTTTAGCGCCGTTGGCAACAAAGTTGGGCAAAGGATGCGATGAGAACGACGAGGACGCACGAGGCGTTTGAGATAACTTTTTGATGTTTTACTGTTTACAGCTGTCAAGTTGTCCCCTCACCATGTCAAAATTATATTATGAATTGTATTTCTCCCCCACCCATTCCCTCTCACCCCATTTCCTTTTGTTGCTTGCGTTTTGCATCTGATTTTGTGGTAGCTTTTTTCTGTTTTCCTTTCTGTGTTGTTGTTGGTCTGATTCTCGTTCATTTTGGTTCTGATCTTGTCCATTGATTTGCATAAAAATGTTCACAAATATTTTTCTTTTTATTACGATGCAAATAAAAAATAGCGTATGAAATAAAATTTATAAAACATGAAAACAATAACAACAAGAACACAAAGACATAGACGAAAGGGAAAGAAATAAAGAAAACAACAATAGACGACAAGTGACAGGCGAAACTCAATATGTTTTTCCAGTTGGCTTACAAAGGGCAAATGCTGGCAATATAGCTACCTAGTCTGGCTCGAACACTAGAATTTCTATGACGAATATTTAATGCTCTTTAAGAGCTTTGAAAAAATTCTTTTAGCAGTGAAACTGATGAGCAAAGGACGTGGAAAAAACCCAAATATATTAACTATAGATTTATATATAAATCTTATAAGTATATTGCATATATTTATGGAGCACATTTCGATTATAATGACTGTAAGCACATTTTAGTTGATTTAAAAATCAGTTCATACCCTTCTAAGTCAAAAAACTTTCATTATAAGCAACTCCAAACAATATAAATGGCAATAGATATGACTGACAAGAGCAGCTCAGCTGATTATAGTAAAATTTCCTTAAAAAGTAACCAGGGAGCATAGTTTTCCCTTAGTAAATTAATGTTTTCCCGACTTAAGCAAACTACAAACTGCTTTATCACTCTGATTAAAGCCACAGTGAATTGATATTTGTCATTCAAGCGCATCCCAAGTGACCATGGAGGACAACTGCTATGGCTTACTTAAGCCACACATCGCCCAAAGCGCAGGAAACTCAAGTTTAGTTTCGTTATACTTGATGACATCGTCATATCAGCGCTACACGTATGTGTATTCAGAAAATATTTGTAGCAGCATTTGCGGCGTCTGGCAAACAAGTCCCTTTATGCTTTGTTTGCATTGCGAGGGTATAAAAAATGTATACAAAATTCAATTTGTTTGTGTAAATTTCTTGACTCGCGGCTGTTGCGAAAATAAAATCTACATAAAATGCCCTTAACATGTATTTCTCCCCAACCCACCCCCTCCGAACCTTCTCTCGGTTCTTGTCGGTTGATTTGTTTGCGCTTTCCCAACAATTTTCCTTGAAGCCAAAACATTCTCCTTCTGCAAACTTCTCCCACTCTACGGCCATCCCATTTTTTTTGTTGCCCATCTGCTTGCCTCTTTGACACTTTGACTTTATAAGTGGGAGGCTGGCAAATGGAACGGGGGGCGTAACCAACTGCCTTACTCGATATAAATAAGTAAAATGCTATGCGGCTGCTTTTGTGGCTCTGACGGCGACGACAAATTAATTGAAAATGCTTTTGCTTTAAATACATATTTCAAACGCAGAGCAATTTCAATTATATAAGCGGAAATGCGATAAAAAAGAAGCGGCAAAATAATACAGGCATAATGGTAGGAAAAATCAATGACTGATTTTCTTTTCTTCCTTTTACTCTCTGATTGAATCAAATGTGGAACATTGTGTGCCGCAATTAAGACGATCTATGGATAAATGGAAGCAAAGTCGTTGGCAAAGGCCTTAGACAGGGCCTAAGATAAGGCTAAAACTCCGACATTCAGGCATTCCCGTCACGATTTTCGATTTCCCTGGCCTGCTCATGTATGTGACTGTGTGTGTGTGTTTGCTTATTTACAATCAATTGTATTTTATTCGCATTGAACTGAGAAACTTTTTAAAATGCCATAGTACAACGAACTGCTCTTCTTCTTTTAGCCAAAATCTTGAGAAACAAGCGCTTAATTTAATTTATTTTTCTCTATTTACCGTTTGCAGCCATTATTGTTGTTATTCCCTCACTCTGTTGTTGTCGTTGTTGTTATTTGTGCTCGGCACGAAATGTTGCTCATTAATTTTGTTTTATTTCATTTCAGAGTCCCGATTGGGGAGGGGGCTCTTTCAACCCATAGGATTTTGGCAATTTTTGGCTATTTAGCTTAAAATTTTATGCAGTTCACGTTTCTCATGTTGCCTGCAATTTCCCACTGTCATCAATTGGCTGCCAGCTGCTTTATTTTGCAGCCTGAGGATAATTGAAAGTTCGACTGATCCGCAGCCAAACCAATCGATACGCACATCAAATTTCAATCTGTATTTGCCACTTTTTTTGCCATTAACCTAAGAATGGCTTATCCCAATAAATACAACTACTTATCCCCAGTAAAAACGATAATTGAAAATTTAATGTCAGTTCAACCTCCTGTTCGTTGTGTGGGAAAAAAAATTCAAAATCATAAAAGGAATAAACTTCAAGTGCTTTTGTCCAGAATTCACATGGATTTCGTTTCGTTTTCGTTCTCAAAGCACACACATAATTTGAATAAGACGTAGCTAAAGTGTCTAACATTTGAAATGGCATTAAGTTTCAAGCAGGAAGCTCCCTTTTCAAGGGGATTATAAAAGCTCTGGATCCCTTTTGAAGTATGAATATTACTCACTCAATCGAAATGCGGGTACATCTCATTAAATGCTTACCTGCAAAGAGAATAAAAGAGTTAGAGGGTTAGCAAACTGTCTGTGTTATTGATATACTTATACTATAGATGTACATATATATAAATTTATGTATGATTGTTCTTTGATAATAACACAAAAGGGAAATGCTAATTGCAGACAAAGGAAACGAAACGAAGGACACTGTCTGCTGGTATAATTGATCTATGACAGCGGACATTGAGTGTCGACAGCAGCAAAATGGCTGACATGCAAACAAGTCATCAGGCGTGGCGAAAGTTCGCGTTTTTGTAGAGACAAAATGGCTAAAGAGTTGGAGACCAGTAATAGCTAACTTAAGCTTATGAATTGACAAAGGTAAGTTGATGTTTAGTGATTAAAGCACATTTCTTCAAATGGCAAATGATAAAGGAAAATGACACTCAGGAAAATACATTTAAATAACATATGAAGAAAACTTATAAACATATTTTGTATCTATATGTTTAATTGGTTTTAAACCTCTAAAAGGCTTTTAAAAAGTAACTGCCTCATAATATTTAAATAATAATTATAATATACGGATACTTTATTGATACTTTTGTTAAGAAAAGATTTAGCTGAATATGTAAACTAATTTATTTATCTAATTGGCAATATTTAATAGCTTTCTTGTGCTCTTAAGCTAAACTTTGCAGCACAAATTAGACATATTAGCTATAATTACGAAACAAAGCTGCTTTATTCTTAAAAAAAATATTATAAATGTCGCTAAGAGAAAGCGCCAACAATAAATACGAAATTGTCCTAATTTCAAATAGTCTTTGACTCAAAGAACTCCAATTTTACTTTATTTTTGCTCTGTTTTTCCAACAGTACTTTACTGAGCTGTAGCATAAAATTAACTAAAGTGAGCATAAAGCCAAAAGTTTGCTTTGAAATATGGCTTATGACATGATTTCAGTCTCTTCTTGTTGTTCAACAAATAATTTTCCATTTCAATTCGCATTCGCAGAGCAGCAACAGCCACAGCGAGTAAACAAAGCAAAGAAAAACAGTATAATCATCACTATCTTTTAATTAACTTTCTCGAGGCTTTGAAATAAGAACAAGAAAAAAAAGAGAAAACTTTTTATTCTGTTGTTCTAACTGAAGTCTGAAGACTGGGACTGAGACTGAAGTCTGAGTTTGTTTGTTTATCTTTCTGTGACTTGCTTTTAGTTTTTGGCTTGGCTTGACAGCTTTCATGCTAAACAGAATTTTCATTTTCATTTTCATTATGGCCCCCAGTCTAAATGATTAAGATGAAACGACAAATGTTGAAAAGTATTTGTCCATTGGCACAGACACAGATACAGATATGCACAAATGTTTTTAACCCAAAAAACGACAGTTTTTCTGGCTTAAAGCCGCTTAGAGCATACCGCTTGTTGGCTTTCCCACGATGTGTCTGTGTGTGTACAAGCGATTAACATAATCGAAATGAAAATAAATCTCAAATGAAATGTAATTTTTGTATTTTCTTGGTCAACCACATTATGGCAGTTAAACAAAATTGTTTCCCATCTAGAATGATTGGCCTCTCTCTCTCAC
Source organism: Drosophila acutilabella (assembly GCA_035046005.1). Classification (NCBI taxonomy): domain Eukaryota; kingdom Metazoa; phylum Arthropoda; class Insecta; order Diptera; family Drosophilidae; genus Drosophila; species Drosophila acutilabella. The sequence continues at coordinate 5,263,882 of JAWNOK010000003.1, forward strand.
TTGGTTAATTGAATTATTACAATGGACTTTACTTTTCTTCTTAGTTTCCACAGCGTAAGCGAAGGTGCAGCCAGAAAGTCATGATCATGATCACGATGAGGCCAAGAGCTATGAGTAAGCCACAAAGTCATTTCCTATTGCTGCATCGTGTGGTAACAATTTAATACAGAGCCAGAGCCAACTTAAAATTTTTCAGTCTTAATAGCCAAAAAGAGTAAGAGAAGAAACCTCGCTTAAGCTGCTGGTTCATTCAACTTACAATCTCCCAATTCACGACTAGAACTTAAAGTCGTTTTTATAGTGTTTTTTCCCCACAGTTACGAGTCATTACGGAGCATGAAACTCACTTTTTTTTCCCCAGTTGTCAATGCGACCCGCACATGTGATACAATCTACACGGCATTTTTGGCCTTTTGGTGCTCCATAATTTATGTGTATTGTCGTAATAATAACAGTAATTATTGCATTAACGAATTCAATATCTAGACAACATCTAAGACTGACTGCCTGTCTGTTATATAGCACAACAACATTAAAAATCAATATGCTAAAAAACCAGTTAGTCCGACTTTTCCTGCCCACGCGTCTCTATTCAAATTAAACTTATAAAAGACACCAAAAAATAAAGAACAGACATTAAATTCAGTATAGGTCTTTGAAGTAGAAAATCAGAAAGGGAGAAAGAACGAAGAGAGTGTGAGGTGGAGAGAGAGAGCTGGTAAAAACCCAGGCTATAAAAAACAACAACAAAATTAAAATCAATTTTATGTTTATGACACTTTTTTTTATCGTCGTCGTCTTGTGTGTGTTCTTGTAAAGAATCACAGCAGGGAACTTTTTTAAATACCTATAAGTTGAAGGTTTATGCCTAGTTTCACCCCCACCAGCCCAGCTCAAGTTTAGGCCATCAATAACTCGTGGCCCAGTGGGTCATCAAGCCAAATCTAATGTCTGTTTTTTTTTTGTCTATTTTTTTAATGCTCAATCAAGTTTTTATTTAAATATGCACATGTGTGTGTGTGGTGAGTGTGTCCATTTAGCCATGAATCACTCATTGCATTCAAATTGCAGACATTGGCCATTTCATTGGCTTCCCAAACTGATTGCCATATAATTTGAGCCGTCCCCATCATTTGTAAAGTAATTTCTGCAATTTCTCGCTGATTACAAATGCAAATTTGACATTTCGTTTTATCGCTTAGTCCATAAAATAAACTAAACACTAATCGTTTGTACTATGTCTGTCAGGCACACATCAACGCAGAAGCATCTGTAGACGTTTTTAATGGAATTCAGGGATTTACTTTATAATTTTAAACTTGTTTTGGTTGTAGAGTTTCAGGATTTAGTTGATTTCTGTACCAAACCTTTGGATATACCATTATGTAAGCTTGTTAGGGAAAGGATTTGATTGTTTTTTGACATAAAATGCCTCAAATATTAAATTAAAAATAACTTGTTAAGTAATGCTAACTTATTAAATATATTAAATAAATAAATAGGATCGATGTGTCCATAAAACGCTGATTCATTGGAACTATTTTCCTGAAATCCTGTAGCTGCCAGCTAAATATATTATATATTAAATGTACACACGCCTTTTTCCCGACTGCGTCCCATTAAGTGGGCGTTACATATGGCATTTTGGTTTGTCCGCATAATTAAAGGTGAGCAGTCGCTAAATTATTCCCAGGCTCGTCAAACAAATATCAATTATTAGACGAGGACAGGTCTCTCAGGGGGAAATGAGGGCAAGAAACCCGCGCATTTGACCAGTCGAGCGTTGAGTAGATGAATGATGACTTTTGGGACTGGCCTATCAGCAAATGGGCATCAGCTTTGTCCACTTTACAATCTCGTCTCTCTCTCTCTCTATGTCCCGCCCTCTCACTCTATGTCTGTCTTTTGCTTATCAGCGGTACGCATCAAGGTGAGTGGAGAAGTTTCCTTGAGCACCTCAAGCACCTGAGGGACAATGAGCCTCAAGAGTCAGCAAGCCATGACCTTTATCTACAGCGACTTTGGCTTCTTCTTCTTTACCTTCCTTCTCTTCTGCTTTGTTGTTCTTGCACCTACACACATCCGCTATGTGAACAATTGATAAACTACACTTCAATTTGATATTTGAATAGGCTTTAATTTTAATTTTCCTTCCCCATTTCGCATTTTCCGGCTAATCCTACATTGGAAAATTCTTCAACTCAAGTGCTTTTCACCGTTATTGTTATTTCTATATGTCGTACTATATAGAACCCGCTGCTTTGGGCACTATGGTATACGCATTAAAATGGTTTTAAATTTAAATAATGGAAATAATGGACAAATGCTCGTTAGAGCTGGGTCAGAGGTCAAATAGTCGACAGACCTCTGTCGCCTGCCTGCCTGCCTGTTAATGAAGTTCAAATATTTAGGGAATTAGGCAGCCGAAAGTCTCAAAAACTGAAACTTGGAAAACCTTTAGTATTTTATGCTAATGACAAATGCTTTTATCTTTAGCAAATACAAAAAAACAACGGGAAAAAACCGCGGCAGAAATGAAAAAAAAATTAAAAACAAAATTGTTGGCAACCTGCTGCTGAAGCGGCTGCTGTTATTATGCCCTCTACTAAAGGGTATCTTGCATTTATTATGAGGTATTAATTTTGGGAAAATTTCTTTAGTATTTCCGAAGAGTTGGTTAGTTTCTTCCATAAGTTTACAGTAGAAAAACTATCATTTAGTTGTTAATTACTGGCACATTAAATTAATTATTTATTTACCATTACAGAGCATATATAATTCGACTTGTTAGCCAACGTTTATATATATTTTTTTAGGCTGCCTCATGCTGACCCTAATCATTATGCTGGGCCTGTGCGCCAAGCTAGTGAAAAGCGACTTTAGCGGGGAGTATAGGGGAAAAACTGGCAGCTTGGAACCGTGAAAATTACACGTTTTTTGCTTTGAGGTTATAATATTACAAGCCAGGTGGGTGTCCACTTCGATAGGTGGGAGTAGGCTAAGGGGCAGGGAATGGTCGCTTAAATTTATGCATTTTTTTTTTTTACATTCATGTTGCTTTAATTAAATTTCTCTTTTCATTTTTCTCCGTTTTGTTTGGTTTTTTTCGTTTTTCTCTGCATTTGGTGTGGTCGCTAATTTCGACGTTTAGGCGCGTCTAATGTTTTTTTGTGGTTCTGTTACTTCATTCAAATTAGAAAATATGTTGGAAATGTAGCAAACAGGCGTGGCTGGGGCAGCTAATTGGCCAACCAGAGGTTTATTATTTATACATTCCATTTCTCCGGCTACCTTTGCTAGAGGTATTTGTATATATACATTTATTTTCTGCTTTTTTATGTCTTATTTACACTAAGTTCACCTGACAAAAACAGCTGCTGCTGGTCGGCGTTTAATTACAAAATCGATTAAAATGAGACTGCTAATAAAGTGAATGTGGATACGGTCCGTTGAACACACACACTCATACAGACAGACAAGGGTTCTCACTGGGAGTCCCCCTCCCTACCCACCGTCCTTGCTTCGCTGCACAAATTTCATAAATGCAGCAGCGACAAAGACATTTTCCAGCCAGAAAAACTCAGGTAGAACGCTAACACAGACAATGTCAACAGACAGAGCCCGAAACAGGAAAAAAGTAAATGAGATTTTCATTTGTGCAGCTGATGAAGACATTACAAACAACTGGAAAATCTTAATAGCTTTATAAGAATGTCGCAGCGGGGGTTTTGGGTTTTTACCTGTTGGCATCATTTAATTAAAAACTGTACAAATAACAAAAGTTAAATTTCAATATGATTAGCAGGTTCTACAAAAAAATCTTTCAATTGAAGCTTTTATCACGCCTCAAGTCGTCACGAAGACTCTCTTGACGTCACAAAGCCCAGCTTTATTGCCGGGAAGTCCAAACGGCTTTGCTCTCAGTTCACAAGCAAATGTTCAAGACAATCGACGAAGAGAGCGCCAAAGTATTGGTGGGGAGAGCACAAGTGAGCGTAAGAGGCATAAAGAAAGAGAGCGTGTGGCTCGCTATCAGCTGAGCGCGTCTTAAAATATGGCGACCATTGACTGTAAGTTTTTTTGTTTTTGCATTAGAGCAACAGGCGTTTGTTCAGCTGCTGAGTCATCGTAACGCAAGTGCATACACTGTGCAAAAAGCAACACTAATGGGATCTACCCTAATTACAGAAAGAGATCTGATGAAAAATATGATCAAAGAAATCTTTGCTTGGTGTTATCAATGTATCTAAATTTTGGTTGAATTGACTTAATTTCTTAGAAAACAATTCTTGGTAAACATAATTTAAAGCTCTATTCAGTTAATTTTTGTTTTTAGTGCAAAGACAGATTATTTGCATAAATAAAATAAATATAAGTATAACAAGTCGATTCACACTGGAACAGAGCCAATTTGCCTGCCATTAACTTGGGAAAGCAAAGCTTTGAGAGAAATTCTAACAGAACCAGTTTAGTATTTCTACGTAAAACAGATTACTAATTTACAACAAATAAAAGTGATAAAACAGCAGTGAAAACATAAATAAATGTTAAATGGGAAATGCTGTGAGACAGCATTTTATAATTGTAAATTGTTGAATTCGAAAGTTTTTACCTAAATCCACAAAACATATAGTACTTAGTTTGCTAAAGCAACAAAAACAAGAAAAAAACCGAAAATAAACAGAGTCATAAACATGACAATGACAACAAATAAAATAGTCCGAGTGTCATTGTTGCAAAAATAAATAAACAAACAATGGAAAGGACCGAAAGAAAGAAAAAAGAGAGAAAAAGCAGAAAAACACACATACGTTCTCTAACGAAAAATTACCCATGGCAAATTACAAATGGTTTTTAAATGCTGTTGGCCAACTTTTACTGGCCGTTGGACATTCAGTAACAGTAACGGTAATAGTCACAATAACGGCTACTTTCAAACATGACCCTAACTACAAGTAGATCGGAAAGCAAGCGAAACATCTTGGCCATTTCGAGTTGGCCGTTTTGGGTTTTTTTGTTGGTATTTTTGTGATGTGTTTAACAGACGGTTAAATGACTTCCGTACTTAGTTCATCTTTAATTTTCACATGTATCTGTGAGTGGCGAGAGTATGTGTTAGTGTGTGTGTTCTGGTCACTGCTCACAGTGCATGAAAGATAAAATTTATACCAGAAATAGAAAAATATTACAGTTAAGGGAGCGTAAATCCTAAATTAATTTAAAATGATTCCATTATCAACGATTAATACATATAATAGAAATATCTATTAACTCAGTTGACTGATAAACTATTTTCTACTACATTTTATGACATTGTTTAATGAGTTTAAATAAATTTTCCAATAATAGGCGTAAAGCTGCATTGATAATAAGCTCGAACCATTAAATGCAAGAGCCGAAACACATGTATTACCCATGTACGCTTATCAGCCAGAGTTCACATGAGTTCGCCTCATTTGCTTATCATACACTGGGAGATGGTAATAATTACTGAGATTTATTGAAAAAAACTTTCAAGAGAGAAGCAGCTGAAATTTGTGATGCATATCGTGTGCATTTCATGAACTTTTGCCCAGACTGCTTGCTCATGATAACCCCAGCATAGAAATTCCCACCTTTGTAACCGCAATAACAACAATAACAGCAAGAAGAATAACAACAGTAGCAGCAGTTGAAAACCTGTTGAACAAAGCTTATTTAAAAGGCAAAAAACTTTTATTGTGGCCCACTGTTATTGTTGTTGTTTGCCTTTTAAACTGGTTCTTCATAAAATCACAAGCACACACACAAACGAACTCTCACGCACACAAACGCACGCCGTGATGAGCTTTCGGCTGAGCTTAGAGTTATGAGTATTTTGATTATGACTTAAAGATCAAAACTTTGGTCGCCGCACAAAAAATGAGACGACAACAACAAAGAAGACAACGCAAAATAAACAGCGTCAAGGCCAAATTCAGTTACTTTTGTTTAACTATTTGCAGACAAATTTCCCGCGCAAAGTAATTAAAGAAAGTAAGAAAAGTGTTAAATAACTTGTTTTTGCCTATTGTGCAACTGGTAACAACTGTAAACACTATTTGCAGTTGTTGTTACAGTTATTTTGCAGCGGGCAGAGCAGAAAAAGTAAAGCGCAAATTAACCGCTTAATGACGCTTACTGCGACTAGCAACAACAACACCAATAACAAACCAACCGATTTGCATGGGTCAAAGCGAGATAGCTAGTGCAAAATATTATCTCCGCAGTTCTACCCTCCCGCACCGCGACAGAGCGAAACAGCGTCAAGTGCAGCTTAGAGAGAGCAAATGAAATGTAGAAAGAAAAAAATTGTAACAGACAAACGGGATCAAAGTGTAATGCGTGTTAAACGAATGTGAAGCACAAAGTGAAATGTACGTACATATGTAATTTAAATGAGCGTAAATACTTACCGTTTTAAAAGCTCCACGTTATGTTAATTATTTGAATACAATTGTTGTTGCTGCTTTGCTGTTGTTGTCTTAAACTGCTTTTTAGCTTAGCCAGTTTTTGTCTGACACACACTCACACAAATACACACGCACCAACAATTGCTAAATAAACACACTCACACACATACAAACAGTTGGCGCTTCAGTTGTTATTCCTCCGTTTGCTGTTGTTGTTGTTATTGCAGTTGTTATTTTATTTGCTTTTGTTTCACCTTCTTGTTTGTAATTTACTTTTGGCAATATTTATGATACACTTTCACACATTTGCATTAAGTTGCGTTACTTGCTTTCATTTGTTGTTCAACGCATCACTTGCCAAAAATTTGTTGTTGGCCACAAATAACCAACTACAACAAATACATAACTCCCAAAAACACACACGAATTAAACTGAGAAGAAAATGAACTCGCACTGCTTTTGATTATATTTTTTTCTTTTTTTGGGTATGTGCTGAATTTTGACAAGCGCTCTGTGTGCGTACACGACGGCTTCACTGAGGAGACTGAACCAGCGTAACCGATTGACGACTCAGCCAAACGCAAAGACGCTCTCAATGCTCGCTCACGTTTCGAAGAGAGTACTGTTGTCTGTTTGCTGCTGCAACGCGAGATGCTAGCGAAGAGCAAAAGTGTGGGTGCAATTCGAAGAGCGAGTGATGTAAAGAGACATGTAAATGAATGCACGATTTGATGGTTTGTTATTGTCTCGCTTATAAATATGACAGAGAGTGTAATTTAATGTAAGTTTAGTATTAAATTAAAATATATTAAACAATAATAGAGCAACACTACCATTTTAATTTTAAATATTTGAGAAAATTATTCCAAGCAAAACTTTGTAAATACTTTTACATGTGCTTACATGCGCTCTTAGTAACTGCCTCTCTTTGCTTAAGCCTACCTGTGGAAAACTCACAGAGCGCTAAGCCAATAATACTGGTTTTACACACGCAGTATAAGAGTACGCTCATGCAATAATGGTTTTGTCTGTGTGTTTATATGAAACTTGTTTTGTTTTCGGCAAATGCCGGCAAATGTTGTTGTTATTGTTTCTCATCTCATCTAGTTAGTTCTCTTTCAGTCCAAAAGTCTAACTAGTTGGCAGGCCCAAAGGCTGCTGCTGATTACAGTTATTATGACATAATTGTGAATGAGCGTCCCACTGAGAGAAAAAGTCTCTAATACAATTAACAGTTGCATGAGATTCGGCTTAAACGAATGCAATTTGCATATAATTTGCATATCTCTCCCATACGCTGCAATTTGTCTTAATTAAGTATCTGTGCAATTTGGATTTTGAGAATCGTCAGGATAATTAGGGTAAATACTTCTAAGTAGTAGCGGTATGTGAGGTTAAGTCGAATATCGTAAGCGTACACTGAGAGAATTAGGTAGTTAGTTTAAACAAGGAAACTAAAGTTTAAATTCTTTTTGACTTGAAGTGCATTTTAATTATGAAAATATTCCCAACGTTTATTTGGAAAACATGTGCGAGAAATGTTTTATTGAGCTGGAAATTTTCCTGATTGAAAATTGCACGCAAAATACCTCACTGGACTTTCCCAGCATGAAAGGTAAGCATCGTAGGTAACATTTTGAGAGTTTGCGACTAGCAGCGACCCTGTACAGTGAAAACTGGGGAGGTGGTGTCTGTCTATAAGAGCAGTGTCCGCTTGTTAGGGGTGTCCGGTTGAAATCGTTTTATTCTACCGATTATTCCATATTTTTCTAGCAATTTCTAGAGCTCCCTTTGAATAGGTCAACAGAATGGACCCTTTGTGTTCCAAAGTGACAGGTTCCTAAAGGAATATTTCTGGCAATTTCATAAATTATTTCCCATAACGAGACACACCTGGGAATGCCCCTAGAACACACACACACGCACACACACACACACAGGGCAGAGAAATATTACAAGAAGAAAATTTCACTTTGAATTTGTGCCGAAAATTTAATTTGATTTCATTTTCATCAAATACATATAAATAGTGCAACAAATGAATTCCGTACGTGCCACAAATGCCAAAAATTCAGTTGGCTAAGAACGGCAAAAGGTGGTGAGGGGGTAGGGGGGTGTGGCAAGGGCAGCAGTGGAGGCCGTATGAGGTACACACACAGGACATTGGCTGAGATTTGTGAGCATTTGTGCTGTTTTGTTGCGTGGTGTGCCACAACACACACAACCACACACACACACACACACACACTCACACACACGCACAGACTCGCCACGCCACATGTGGCGTAGGGGCTTGCAGCATGTGGCGCGCAGTACCATAAATTCCAGCCGCTCAATAAACTAATGGCAATTTGTATCTGATAGATACAATGCGAGCTCAGTTCGCTTTTCACGTACAAAATTATTTTTCTCGCATTCGTTATTAGTTTGGTCCCCAACACCACCACTCTCCTTCACCTCCTACCTCTAGACAAACAGAGTTTTCTGTGCCGCAGTTTGGAAAATCCTTGTGACACTTTTATCACACACGTTCGCCTCATCAAAAAGTTAACGACGATAATGACAAACATTTGGTAAAAGCAAACACTTTCTGCTGACAGAACTCGGCTATTGTATACCCTGTATACAGAGTGACCCCCCCACTCCCCCACTACACTGTCCCCTGGGAGATAAGCATCTCGTTTGTCGTAGTTGTTGTTGTTGTTGTTGCTGGGCAAACACCTTAATTAACTTTTTTCGATGAACATCTTTTGACCCCTGCCCCCATACCCCTCTGGTAACAAACTATGCCACTTGTAGCGAGACTTGACTTATTTATTAGGGTTATTTAGCTCTAGTCCTTTACCACACACACATACACACGTATATAGAGTGGAAAACTACCTGCGCATTTTCACCTGAGTACGTGTTAATTTTGTGTATTTATCTTATTTGCTGTTGGAAACATTTTTCTCTTCTTTTTTTTTTTTTTTTTGTTGTGTTCTTAATAGAAAGATTGGAATTGAAATTCCAATTAACATTTGGTGCAGCTTAGCGCGCAACAAAGCAATGTATCTGTATCTTAAGGCAGTCGTAGCTACATTTGTATCTGCTGCTCTGACTTGGACTTTTTCTTTGAAATTTTGCCACTGCCAACGTGGGAAATGCAAATGGTAGAAAGGCAGAGAGTGCGAGTGAGAGGCAAACACAAACAAAGGCGTCGATTTGTATCTCAAGTGCACACAAATTTCAACTTCAACTTGCACTGTTTATTCCCCGCAGACCTTTTGTTTAGAGACGCGTTTCCCCCCACTTCCCCTTGGCTTCTTATTATTATTAAATTTTTCTCAACTACTGCAGACTTTTCTCTGCTGCTTCCTCTGCTTCAAGTATTGTTTTTTGTTGTTGTTTTTATTTGGTTTTTTATTTTTTCGCCTCGACATTTGATATGTTGTGTGTTGTCTTCGGCTTGTTTTCATTTCGGTAGGCGTCGATAGCTGCCACGCCCCAATTCTCAAGTGGCCTGGGCGAACTGCACATATGCCCAGCATCTGTAGTAGCTACCAAACCAAATTGCAAACTCGTATAACTGTTTGCCTTTGGGCCGGAAATGAGCGCACTCACTCTCGCACACGTAGCTACGTGCAACACGCTGTGGCATGAGATTCGGTCTTGAGTTACTTCAAAATGCAGAGAAAATTATTTGTGCCTCACAATAAGTGTGAAATGCAACATGACGTGTGGGGGATAGAGGGAGCTGGATCTAGGGGCGTGGCGGTGCGGCTTGTGGCAAGTTGCAAGTGCAACTTCGTTGCCGTTTGCCTTTGACGTTCAACTTAATTCAGAGGCACATGCAAATTGCCCCGAAAGCATTTCAGATTTCAAAATTGTTGCCATATCATCTGTCTGTCTGTGAGTGTGTGTGTGTGTGTGTGTGGCACATACGTGCTGCATATGCAACACACACACACACACACCCAGCTCCCTTGCTTCATTAACTGTTTTGATATTCAACGGAATGTTTGCAATTCATAAATCTGTAATTTAAATCATTTTCTTGTTTATTGCCAGCAAATTTCGATTATTGCTTACAGTTGTGCACTAAAACTATTTAAATTCGAATTTATTTAAGCTAAATAAAGTCTTACTATAAACACATTTATTTATCTTATCAGCAATTAGCTTCTTTATTTATTTATCTATTCTTAAAATCAATATCAAATGTTAAACGTTTACTTAAATGTAGAAATTATTATTTAACTTAATGGAGTCAACGAATACAAACTTTTATTTATTTTATCAGACGAGAAGTCGAATATTTTATTAACTTTTCGACTTACTTAATATTGCTTATTACGAATTATTAAATAAATTGTAATTTGTAGAGACACTTCAACTTAATAGTTAATAATTATTCTTTGTTTAGTGTATTGCAATCAGTCTATTTAAATATTGTCTACTTCAAGAACTTGACAATAAATCTATTAAATAATTTGTAATAAAAAATGAATTAAACTACCAAGAAATCGAACAAATTTGAATACAAATTTGTAATTAATTTTTAATACATGCATTTTCAATGAATTTCTATATTTTTTAGTACAATAAAAATCAAATTTATAACTAGAATAAATGAAATTCGATTTTTGAAAATATTTTATTGATAAAATAAAATTAAATAATTAAAACAAAAATAATTCAATATAATATTAATACGATGACTTTTTTTTTGTCTACATTTTTTATTATTTCTCTAAATTATATTATAATTTAAAACATTTTTAAAGAATTTTTGCTTTTTATATTTTAAATATTTCTCATTCACTTACAAAATATGTGCTCTGGTTGTGTCTTGACATTAATCTGGTTAAAAACTGAATATATATTACTTAAAGCATACTTTTAATAAGCCTAAATTTCATACACAAAATTAAATCTTAATAGCAATAAAATTAAGAAAATAGCTACAGATTTCTAACGACTTTAATAATTATATGCAATTCATAAATTCACGAATTCTCAGCCCAATTTTGTTGTCATTTCATGATTATAATGCTCAGAGATAACGATGCCAATTAGAAATCGGGGAACTGTGAGCTAGTTCCATTTGCTGCTCTGCTTTCCTCTGCTCGAATAGGAGTCATAAACATCCTGTCGCGTGGCACGTAGAAAGCACATAATTTACGGCAATTAGGATTTGTTGAGAACATAAACAGAATAACGACCGATTTACGCACTTCAATTGTCATTTCATAAATTTTGGTATGTCTAATTGATGTTTCCGTCGGTGCAGAGATCAAGGCGCGACGCATCATATTATAAACAGCAGAGCAAAGGAGGAGAGGAGACAGGAGTGTAGAGGGAAGTGGGAGGCAATGGGGCTGAGCGAGAGCTGGGGAGCTGAAAATTGTAATTTATATGGAAATTTATGAAATCAAATTGCGTGGCATGCACCATTTGCAGTGGCAGGCAGGCAAAATAAACAAAAGTAGCCACGAAAGGCTGCAAAAGAGGCAGCTAGACCGAAGGGAGACCCTGCAGTTAGCTGTAAAAGTATTCTAGTCTGCAGCTAGACCGAAGGGAGACCGTGTAGTTAGCTATAAAAGTTTTCTAGCGTCGCTTTTTTTTACTTTGCTGTACTAAGACAATTGGTTTCCTCCATAACTTTTTAATTTTTACAACAAATGTGCTGAAATTTGTAAGACAGATCTGAAATTTTATTAACTAAATATGTGCATTTGAGTTTTGTCTCTAAAATTTTTCTTTATTTAGTATTTTGTATTATTTCATTGTTACTACTTCTAAGTGTTTAGTTCTTGTTTCCATATGCCAGTTACTTAAAAAACTCCAAGCATTTGGATCTCTTTAAACAAAAGAGACTTTTAATTATATAGTCGTCTCCTTTAATAATTATAGTGCCCACTTTTTACGCTTGAAATACAGGGTCTAAACAGGAAAATACACGAGGCACCGAGAGAAAGGGAAAACTTTGACTTGGCGTTAATAACCCAACACAAATCCGCGTTGACATCATTTGTGCCACATGTGTGTACGCGTAAGAGTGTGTGCGAGTGCTTGCCTATGTGTGTGAGTGCGTGTGTATGTGTGGCATAAGCTTCAGCGGATTCCATGGAAGATGCAACTAAAGAAATTAAAAATAAAAATGCGCTTTACACACGTGCGTCGAATTGTGGCATGAATGCCACTACCTCCTATCTCTATCTCTATCTCTTACTCAATATCCCCCCCCTCTCTCTCTCTCTCTTTCACTCACTCTACCACTCTTTGTCTTTGTCTCAGTCGCCCCCGCCGCTACTGTTGTGGCTGCCACTTTGACTGACAATTAATTTCAATTGCGCATTCGCGTTAATCGCCCTAAAAAGCAACGACAGCAACAACAACAACAGCAACAAAATAGACAACAACTACAAGACAACAACAACAGAGACGTGCAACAACAACATGCAACATCTTTGCCTCTTCTTCACTGTGTTTTATTTGAGACCCTGTGCACAAATGGTAAGAGGGGTGAGTACAATTGTGTAAATATATTTTTGATTAAAATTATAGGTCACTAAATCTAAATCAAGAAACAAGGAAATTACCTAAAACAACTACAAGACTAAGCTAAGTAAGTTAAAGGCTAAAAAATGTTATTATTATTTAGTATTTAATACTAACAATTAGTATTGATTACTAACAATTTTTCTAAAAATTAACTATGACTTATAAATTATAAGTTATAATTAATCAACCCTACAACTATTTTTCCTTACAAATGTTACTAAAACTGACTTGAATTATTAAAACAAATATGAAAAAAATAAAAATAAAAATAAATAAATGCGTACAGGGTCTCTGCCAGTCTATAGCACTCCACATAAGTCAGTCTCCACGACTTTTACCATCTTTTTTTTTGTGTGTGGCACGCAAAATGTTTATCTCAACTCAACTCGCTGCTATTTTTAATCATTTTTCTCAGTTGTTTTTTTCTCCAGAATTATTCAGTGTGTCGTCTGCTGCTGCTGCATGGGATTAAAAATAAAAGTGACAGGAGCGAAGGGATGGAGACTTATACAGCGGGATGCAGTAGGGGGAGAGGGGGGAGGGAAATGAGTGAGCGAGTGAGTGCGTCCAAAAGGAAAATGTCAAGTTCAAGAGTAGCTACAGCTGCTTCAGAAGACTTGAAGAGACTCACATGTGTGTGTGAGTGTGTTTGTGTGTGTGTATAGAGGAGGTAGAAGAAGCAGCAGACAAAGCAGAAGCAGCAGAGGAAACAACAGCAGAGGAAGCGCCCCAAGTGGCAGCTAAAAGTGGAAGTTGGTGGCAGCAACTTGGGGGCAGCTTGAAGTGGATTAATTTTGACATTTATGATGTAGGCTTAAAGTGTTTTAATTGCTTTACGTTTACTGCTGGCTAGAAGAGCCTCAGCAGCAACAACAACAACAACTAGACGCTGCTGCCTCCAAATGTTGCAAGTTCCAAGTGCGTGCATCATCGTGACGATAACCTAAGAGTGAGGCACGTGTCTATACAATGAAAACTCAAATTGAATTAAGTGCATCGGCCGCATAAAAATCATGCCCTCCTTAGGCCGACTACACTGGCAGAAAACTGTAGTAAGAAATGGAAGTGGAAGAAAAAACAAGCAGAACTCTTATGAAAAGGGAGTAAGAAAGGCGACAGTCGAGGAAACTGACTGTAAAAGACCCTGTAGTCTTTCTATGGGCCACTTTAGGCCGACTACACTGGCAGAAAAACGATGTGGAAGTAGAAACAAGCAGAACTCTTATGAAAATAAAGTAGGAAGCTGAGAGAGCCGACTGTAAAAGACCCTGTACTTTTTCTATGGGAGCTATCAGACATAATTGTCTGATCCTTTTTGAGAATACTTCTAAAGGTACCATATATATAATGTATGAATTCGCTACGGTTAGCTCAACTCGTTTCTAAGATATGTTATTTACGAACTTACCTTTTCACAAATTGCGGGCGCTTTAGGGGGCGTGTCGACAGCTTGAAATAACCCTGATCTGTGTAAACTATAGACGAAGTTTCAATCCAAATTTAGTGACCTTAGCACTTACAGTCTCTGAGATCTAGGTGTTTATACAGACGAACATCGCTTATCGACTCGGCTGTTGATGCTAATCAGCAATCTAAATACTTCATAGGTTCGGTAATGCCTCCATCTGCCTGTTAAACACATTTCACTTCTGACAAACCTTAAAGACTCCTCCACTCTTGTATTGCTGCGCAGTGTAGTTAAATTGTCGCTGCAGGTGAGGCCACAGCGCTAAGGTGTGCTCTTAGCTGCACGAAGGTGTACGCCGAGGTGTTCGCAGGTATTATCAGGTGTACGCGTGTTTTTCTAGGCATTTTGGGAGTTTGGGAATAAGTTAAATAAACATGGCTTGCAGTTGTTTGTACACGTCGATGTCCTGCATTCGCTTGTCCTTTCGCCGGCCTTTCTCTCACGTAGTTTGATGCTGTGGGCAATCTACTCATACCGTCAGTGCCACGCCCTCACTTACGCCCACTCCAGTGCTTGTCTCACGTCTCGCGTTAAAGTCACGTATTTTCCAGGTAATTTACGTTGCCTGAAACTGTTGCCACCAATATTTCTGGCCGTGTTGCCCGTTGATTTTAGCCCCTTGTCTTTAGTTTTTCTTTATTTTCTTTTCGTTTTTGCATGAAATGCGTTTTTTGGCCTTTGTACGTGAGCGTTGTCCTTTTTTCTTGTATTTTCTTTTTTTTTTCTTTTGCCGCTTGCAGTTCGCTTATTGTTTTCCATGTTCGTCTCTGTCGCAAGTGCAGTGAAATGTGCATAACGTGACCGGGTTTCTTAGTTGGCTTTTATCAGGCAGCGAAAGTGCTTTTAGCCAAGTTCGGTTCAGAGCCCGCTTGCGAAGTGCAAACTGCACTCCCACTTCCTTTGTGAGGGTCTAACCCCGCCCCCTTCTCTCTCCCTGTCTCTCTTTAACTACCTCCTTCTCTCCCACTGACATTTCACTTGGCAAAGTTTTCAACAACTTTCGGACAGCTGCAACGGATACGGATACGGACACTGATACAGTAACTTCTGTCGAGTTCTTGTCCTTACTTTATTATTGTTGTTGTTGTTGCTGGTTGTTTGCGGTGAATTAAGCTGCGTCCATTGAAACTCCACTTGAGTTAATCGTTTAATTAGTGTCGGTGCAACCTGCGGGGGCAATTTCAAATGCATTAAAAAAAGCATCTTGTTTCCCAGCACTTGAGACAATTCGGTTTGGGTCTTTGTGGTCTGCAGGGACCACGAATTGAGTCCTTCAAAATGGAGCACAATCATAATGTAGTCAATAAATACATTTTGAGGGAGTAGAGCATTTGGACAGACATTAAGGCCAGACGTTTTAGAATTTTGAAATATGAAAAGCTTAAAGATTTCAAAAAAATTTTTTATTTAATTTTTCTTTTATGAAATGAACCAATGAACAAACAAACTGTTTATTAAATCCAGGCAATTTTTAATAAATTTTGAATAATGAATCATTTAAAACATTTATTAAAATTTTTCTAATATAAAGTCTGATATAAACTGCTCAGAATCAAATATTTAATTAATTTATAATAGTTAATTCAAATTGCTCAGACTACACATTTAATTATAATATAACAGTTATAAATATTTAAAAATATAAGCTAATTTTTTTTATGCTATATTTTAAATATTTAAAATAATTTATTTAAGATAAAAAATTATTAAACTTCAAAGTTCTGTTTAAATTAAATTTTGTATAAAACTTCTGCTTTAAGTTCAATTCTTCCGACATTTTTCCATAGCAGTTTGCTCAATTTTTTGTTGATTTTATATACTTGATGAGTATTTATGAGTTTATGGATATTCTCACAATTTGTCTTAAATGTCAAAGCCAAAAAATATCATTTTGTAGCCAAGTTGAAATGAAAATTTATGGCCATCAATGCTGGCGAGAATGTAGCTATCAAAAAACTCAGAATTTATTTTACGACCAATGCAAAAATAAACATAAAAATAAATTAATATTTCATTTGTTTTGCGAGCACAGCAAAAACTTCACCTCCCACTCCCCTCTCTCTCGCACTCTCCCCACTCCCCACTCTCTTTCTCACTCAACTAAATCCTTTTTCTGGTTCAACCAACTTTGTTTTATGGCCAACTGATGGTGCTACCTTCTAATTGTTGTTGTTTTTGTTGTGGTGGTGTTCACGGTGTTGGTGTAGGTGCTGATGCTTCGTTTTTATGATACCCATTTTATTTTTAAATGCATTTTATATGAGACAATTTTATGTTCGAAACTTGCAGTTGAAATATTCAAAGTTGGCGCTTAAGTGTCTCCAATACCCTGTACTAATCTGCCTGGCACTTAAATCGAATATGAATAGATAATATATCTATTTGAGGTTTGCATTTGAACTGAGTCCAAACAGAATCCATAACTGCAGTTGATTGAGTGTCTACATAAACAAATAACATTAAAACAGGGGAAACTTTAATGGAAGTGCACAGAAATTATTGAAAATATTTATATATTTTGGGCATAGTAAAAGAAATCATTTGCTTTGAATGAAACGATAAATTTACTAATTTATTTGATATTAAAAATACACTATCCAAATTAAAAAAATAATGTGTAAAGTAGCCCTTCAATCTATTTACATACACACGTCTGAAGGCATTCACCCTGTGGTAAGCGATATAAATTATTAAATTGATAAATTTTAGTGAATTTACCCAGTGCTGCCAGTTTAGCTGTTTTACAGCAGTTTGAGCTGCTTTTGATTTTAGATAAAGAAACTTTTCCCATTGGTTTTTTAATCCGTACATGAGGCTTTTAAGTTGGTTTTGAGTAACATTTAAGTAGTGAATTACTGCAAGTAGCTGCATTACAAATAAAGTTAAATAATATATAATATTTAATAAAATATATAGTAGAGAATCTGTTGAGTATCGTCAAGTCTTAGAATGCGAATAAAGCAGTTTTAATTAAAAATATTTTATGATTTTGACAGCTAAAATTCGATTGGCTCGCCTTGTACTTAAGGGAACTAGGCATCAGACATAAATCGAAAAAAAAATTTGTAGTCAATTTTTCTGATAAAAACTTAATAATTTTCAAAATTTCCAAACTTTTATTATGATGACGATATATTCTACTAGTGGTATAGACCTTTACCATAGCTTTACTTAGCATAACATTTGACTGAGTTCTGATAAAAACATCACTAACTGCTTCGAAAAGCAGAGCACACTGTCTTAAAATCAAACCTACCAATCTGTTAGCTGTTTGAATTTAATTTCTAGTTATTTCTAGCCAAGTTTAGTTATCTAACTAGCAGTTTTAGCCCCGGTAATACTGCTAGCACTGCTGGGTTTCACTACAAAATCACATGAAATATTTATACAATCAAACAGTTTGTGCTCACTAATGGTGTGGTTGGTTGGTTGGGGGCTGGTGGGGCTACCTGGGGGTTGTGGGCGTGGCTGGCTTGTACTTGGTTAAGGAATGAGTTGCCGGTTTAATCATTGTTTGCACTTTTGCACCTGCCAACTGCCAACTTTCAAAGGCAACAGGCAACAGCCAAAGGTAAAGCAATCACTATATCCTATTTGGTTTCATCTTTATCTCCAACTACTCTCCCTTTCTCTCTCCCTTTCTCTCTCTCTCTCTCGGTTTGGCTTTCAGCTAAATTTCGATCTCTTTTTGTCTTTGCTTGCAAGTGGCAACGTTATTTAGCAGTTTCCGTTTCCGTTTTCATTGAACACAGCTGGCGCATCCTGGGCGCACTTCCTGTGCCTCTGCCTCTGCTTTTCCCTCCCCCTTTCTCACCCCTCTATCTCACGCTACCTGTCCGTCTGTACTTGTGCAAGTTTAATGCATTTAACTCCTACATTGTGCCACGAAATTGGCTAGAAAGCAGTTTTTTTTCCGCTTTTTTTTGTGCTATCGCATCTGTCGATTGCTTTGAGCTTCCGCCAGGTAAATTTGAAATGCACTCGAACTGCAACAGCAACTGGTAAAATCGAGTTGAAAGCAAACGCGAAACGACTTTAAGTATCACGACTAACAGCTGCTTGAAAAGAAATCGCTTTGAATAGCCACACTGCTCGACTTGCAAATGCCCTGTAAAAGTTTCTCAACTTTTTATTTGGAGTAAACAGTGAAAAGTGTTAGGGAAGAATAGTATTTATAAAGTGTAGCAGCTGAAAGGTAAGAAGTTGGCAAAAATAGGTAAGAAACGACTTGGAAATACCCTTGGTTATAAAATAAATGTCTATGAAAAGCTGAATGGGAGAGGAGAGTAAGGAATGACTTTCAGACCCTAAGTGATTCTAGGAACCTTCAGAATTCAGTTAATACAATAAAGTAATGGTCGCCTTAGAAATATCCATCATTTGATTAGCAACTTATCAAACTAATATGATTGGCAGTTACTTCTCTACTTTGACCTTTTGTGCACAAAAGCGAGAATTAATACAAGGAGTGTAACTGCTCGACTTGGAGCAGACCTGTACCAGAGAAAATACTTGGCTCTTAAATGAATCAACACAGGAGTCAAAAAAACACAAGCAGTTACAATAAAATTCAAGGCAATTCAGAGACTGCACTCGACTGAAAAATACCCTGCCGATCTTGGAGTAATTTTAAACTTCATTGAAAGTATGACTGTCAAAAATTACTTTTGAGTCAAGTATACAGTCTTCTTTTTGCAGAACACTCATTTGAAGAGTTCACTCGACCATTAAAGACCCCTTACCTACAACCAACACTTATAGAGAGATGGAGAGTAATTAAATCAGAATTTCTACAACTTATTCCAAGCATTAACCCACCTATACACCTTTTAAAACTCTAAATACTTTCCAAGGGTATTTTATGCTGAACGCAGTTCATTAGCTCAAGTTCATACTGTGGTTGGTGCTGTGGCAACATTAGAGGTGACGCTGGCAGCCGCCAAGGGACACCCGCTGCGGTGGCTCCTACTCGCTGTCGCTGGCCATTGCCCAAAATTGTCACAGCATGTTGACCACATGCTATGCGATGTCCGCTCACTGGGAAGTCAAGTAGGTCACTGACTAGGAGTGTGGCTGGAGAATGGGGGAGTGATGTCCTTTAATTCTGAAACTTTTATTTGTCGTTTTGATTTTGATTATCGTGTTTCTAATCTACTAATGGTCATCCTTTCGCTTTTGGCAATCGGGACATTTGTCATTCTGCCTTTCAGTTGTTTGTGCAATTTCATGCCACATTCCTCATGCCCCATGGCTCATGCCTCACTCGACTCGATTTCATCAAAACTGTCCAAAGCAAATGTCGGAAAAGGAACGCCAACAAATATGTTATGAAAAGTTTTCAGCTCTGGCCACAACACGCAAATGCTTGCCAGGGGAAAGCCAGAGGAAAAATATGGAAGGAAAAGTCAGGGCAAGGCGCGGAAGGCGGGGAAAACGGAAACTTAAACGATAAACCCAGCTCAAGCAGCGGAAATGATTTATTAAAAAACGAATTCCAGACCGAATGAAAGAGAAAAGCGAGTAGAGAAAAGGGGGAGTGAGAGTAAGAGTGGGAGAGCAAAGAAACATAATCGAAAGAGAGAAAAGGAAAATAATGTCAGGAGATAAAACTTGCGATTGTCACACAATAAATCGCATGGAAATCAAAGCTCCGACAAATATGCAAGAAAATATAAAAAAGCATTAAAAAAGAGACACAATACAATTGCCAACAATTACGGTTTGTTGAGGGGAGTGGCGGGGGAGTGAGAGGCAGGGGTCAGCCAGGGGCTTAAAAGGGGCGGCTGGGATTTCTTACTGACACAGCAACTGTCACTGTTGTTGACAGTTGTCAGCACAGAAATACAAAAGTTGAGGCAGCAACTGGCAATGATAGGCTAACAGATACGCTACATTTAAGAAGCTAAAGGTATCATCTCTGTGAGCCTAAATAAAAAACTGTGTTCCCTCATCCCAACTAGCATACTCCCACTGCCTTTCCCTACAGGGTAAACAATCTCAAAAAAGTAACAAAATTGTCCAGTCTGCCCTATAAAGTAATTCTTTAGTCAGTTTTAAAGGCATGAGAAATTCATGAGAACAACACAAACTCCAATGCGGCAGCAGCAGAAAAAAAGTTATTTAAACCCCGGCAAAAAGCCAAGTTACTGAAAAGCCGAGTTGGTAGCCAGCTGAAAGCCTCCAACGCAATTGTTAGACCCCGTACTCTTTAAAAAAGAGTAAAGGGGGTCTATTAAGTTTGTCAGAAGCGAGATGTGCGTAACAGGCAGAAGGAGGCGTGGCCGACCCCATAAAGTATATATATTCTTGATCAGCATCAACAGCCGAGTCGATATAGCCATGTCCGTCTGTCCGTCTGTCCGTCTGTCCGTATGAACACCTGGATCTTTTAAACTACAAAAGCTAGAACCATGAAATTCACAATGAAAGTCCGTTATTATGTCAAGCAGATCAAGTTTATTTCAAATTGTTGCCACGCCCCCTACCGCCCCCGCAATGAGCAAAAAACCAGACAAACCTCGAGAAAATTTTTGTTTTAGGCGAATATCTCAGTAACTATAGCACTTAGGAGCACCAATTTTGGTACGCAGCTTCCCAGAGACAGCCTAAATGCAATGTCATTTAAAGTTTTGAGCTGCCACGCCCCCTTTGCTCATAGGAAATAAAAGACTCTCCAGCTTCAATGCCTTGTTTCAGGCATTAAATCAAATAGTACAGTGTTGTGATTTAACATACGCTTAGAGAATTACTATTTCTAACTTTCCTGAAAGTGGCATCAAAATCCTATGTCAAACAACAGAGAAATTACGGTTCAAAGTCGAAGTTATTTTAAAGCAAAATCACTGCATGCGCGCAACACATACAAACAAACACAGAAACATACAAACATATGTTCGAACGTTTTCTCTACCTGCTGGCGGCAGCGCTGCCCGGAGCCGCTGGCCGCGCCGACCAATGCTATACATACACACATATGTATGTGTGCACATACATATATGCAAATAATCGGAAGAATGATAGAAGAGGGGTGTGGTGCAACTTATAGAGTTGCGGCGCAATGTGGAACCTTCGCATGGATCGCGGGTTCGAGTGCTGGCGATGACAGTTGTTAATTTATTTATTTTTTAATTTTAATTCAAAATGTAAATATTTAATTTTAATTTTTTAAATTTCATTTGAAAATTTTAATTTAAATAAAATGCAATACTATGGGAGTACGGGGTCTTTTACAGTCGGCTCGATCGACTGTAGCCTTTCTTACTTGTTATTTATAATGCATGTGTGCAGCTGAGACGAACACTCATTTGTAGCTCATTAAAATGCATTAGAAGCCAACAAAGCCAATGAAAAAAGGTAAAGAAAATGCAAGCAAGAAAAGCGCATCCGCAACTCTTAAGTGCACTCCCGAGTGCTCATTGTTAATGATTGAATTAAAAACTATAAAGAAAAAGCTGCGATTTGAATCGACATTGGCTGCAGAGTAGCATTAAGTAATTATACAAATATGGCTGGGCTTATCAATAAGTGTAGGCTGCTTCCTGTTGCATGCCACACATGTTTTCACTCCAAATGTTTTGTGTCTGCTCATTTGGTTTATTTTTGTTTTCCTCAAATGATTTTCCTACATCAATTAGTTGAGTTTTCCTAGGTATTGATGTAGCTGCCACTTCACATGATCTGCTTACAACATAAACAAGCTGCAAGTACCACAAAAATTAAATTTGTTTAGCTGGAAAAGATACGCAACTAATTAGCAGACAAGTTGCACCGCTTGCATGCTTGATGTGCAGCAGATTGGGTCTTAGGGGGTCTTACGGGAACTGGGGGAACTTAGGGGAGTGTAGTACGTCCTTTGGCCTATTTTGTGGCACGTTAGTTGCCAGTTGCCAGCTGCAATCATCCAGGCATTGAAATGCCACAAAACCTCTCAGAGTCCTTCTAATAAATTTTAGTATAATCTGGCATTGTTGCACTAAGCACATTGCATATTCATGCAAAATATATGCTAGGTAAATGACTGAGTCTATCTCCCTCACACTCTATCATGCTATCTTTGTCTCACTGTTGTCTCTAACTTGGCTCATATGCATAAATGCAAAGGCAAACTGAGTTCTAAGCTGAGCCGACAGGCGGCTTCCTTCACTTGACAAATAGGTCAGAGAGAAGACGTTCCCTCTCTCTCTCTCTGTATCTCTATCTCTATCTCTTTCTGTCTGAAAGTCTTCCTGTCTGACAGTCTGACTAGCTGCTCGACGTTAACCACATGTGAAAACAAAACTTCCGGTGACATAAACACTGACAAGAAGCTTGCTTAGAGTGCCTCTACCTCTGTGCCTGTCTCACTTCCACACTCTCTTGCGCTCTCGCTCACTCTGTACTTCCTCTTTCAAGCCAAAAGTAAATGCAGCCACACAAGCAGCTAAAATATTCAAATGAACAGCCAACGCAAAGCTGTAAGCAAGTCTTTGCCACACACACGCACACACACATCCCTAACTCCCACACACACACACACACCCTACACATTGCTGCGCTTTTGGCCATGTTGCTGCTGCATTGCTGCTAAGGAAGCTGGCACAAAAATGCTGACAACAATCAAGCAGCAGACGGACTTGCAACTTGCCTCAGTTTGTGAACTTTTGAACTACATATTTCCGCTCGGATTTGGAGCTTCATATGAAGCATCTAAGAACTAAGCACTAAAAATGCTGTTATCAAGTTAACAACTTAAAAATACCCAACATGAAACTTAAACACTTTTGAAAACTAATTGGTAATATTAGACTATAAGCTAACAAAAGACTTTTAAGGCATAGAGTTTGGTAGAGGAAGTATACACTTCTTGGCTTGGACTCATTCACTACAGTGGTAGAAAATTCAAACATAAAATACCCTTACTGCAACACTAACGGGTATAATAACAACAAGAACAACTAAATTAATAGCTTGCATTGTTCAAGCGACTCTAGTGAAAGAAACCCTCTTGAGTGTGTGTATGAGTGTGTTTCAATGTGTGCACGAGTGTGTGTGTGTACGAGAGTGTGTGTGTGTATGTGTCACTGTATGTGGCTCTGTGTGTCTGTGTTCATTTAACAGCTGTGACAACTTTTGCAACTCGCAACGTTTGCTCCTTGTTGACTGCGTTGCGTATACGCCGTGTTATCATTAACTGTTGATTATTAAAGAAAAAAAAAATCACAAAAAATCTGCTACAGCTGCAGCTATGCAAAACGCATCCGCTTTTCCATTTTCTTGCGCTCTGCTGTCGCACAAAACTTTTCGCCTTGCAACTTTCGGCAAGTGTCAAGTGGCAACTGAGAAGTGAAAAGTTTTCGACTGCATTTTGATTAGAAGCAGACATGAAATTGAAAAGGGTTAAGACTGGAATTGAAGCAGATTTGTTTTTATCTGGCCAAAGTCATGCGGCATGTGGCAAGTGGCAAGTGGCATGCTGCAAAGTAGCTTTATGGGTCACAGCTATTTATAAAGTCATTTTGGCTGCTACAAAATTAACTCACAAAACCGTTACAAGAGCCTTAACGTGGCCGGCTTCAAGGCGTCTCCGCGTTGTGAAGATTCATGGGCTGTGATAACAGCTAGAGCAAAGGAGAGAGAGAAGAAAGGAAGAGAGGCAAAGAAGGATAGTGTCTGAAAATGGAAGAAGTGCAGGGAAAATGTCTGTCACTTGAGTGCGTCATTTTTAGCTGTGGAACATCGTTGTACTGGGCTTTTTTCTATAGACACTGTACTTCAAAAATGTAGAGGGTTTATTGGCTTATAATACATATAAATGTAGAAGGCATTTAAATGCTTAAGTCACAAATAAAATAACAGACAATTTCGTACACTCCGTAAAAAATATTTAATAAAACTTTGAGCTATTTGTGCTGGGTCTCACTCAGTCGAGCTCTCTCAGCATCAGCCTTTTTTTACTAGTTCCCTGCCATGACGTGGGTGACTGTAGAGGGGCAAAAAGCCGCTTAGCTGCTCGGCTCGTTGCGTGCCACGCCTGCTTGCGCCCAAATTGTATGCTGTGATAGGGGCAAATTGTTATTCCGAGTTGCCGTCGCGTTACCGCAATCAAAATTGTTACTTTCTAAGCCAATATGTTTTATGATGTATGAAATTTGATGTTGCGATAACATTTTACACACTTGACTGCTTTTTATATTCGGCTTTTCTGTCGGCCTTCTTGGCCGTCTGCCTTTGGGCCAAAACACGGGCTAGCCCAAATGATGCGAACCATTCGCACAATGTTGGCCCTTTTTTTTATATTTATATATATAAATACCGTTCTTTTTCTGTTTAAGCCTTGTTTCTTCCGGCTCACATATACGCTGACATATCCCATAGAATTACAGTTAAAGCGTGAAACAAGTTTTAAATACTTAACTTTTCAGCCGCCTAAAAGCAGGCAACGGATTTTTCTTGGCTTCTCTAACTTTCGTCCATTTTTTTGTTGACGGCCGCCGCAATCAACAACAAAAGTTCAATGGGCCAAAACGGATGCCAAATGCAAATAAATTTGCCCTTTTCACAGTGAAATATTGTCAATTTCAAATCTGCCAACTGCGTTGTGCATATCTGTGTACAGTTGCCAACTGTATGCGTGTGTATGTGTGTGGGGGTGTAAGCTTAGCAATAGTGGGAGTAGTTGATGGGGGCGTGTCAGCAGCGAATTGCAGTTTTTATCAGCACTTTTCATGCAGTTGCAATTGGGTTAGGCATGTTGCATAAATCATTCAGCTTGCAACGCCAACCAACCACCACACAACTGACAACACGCAAATACGTGCATTACGAGTTGCTACTATTTTCTAAAATATTTCACATATTTGTATGTCAACTTAGAAATGGGAATGCCATTTGTGCTCTAACGATTCGAACGACTTTGAAACTAATAAAAGCTGTGTTGATTTCTGAAGTCAGTTTTATTAGAGTTCAGTTTGGTGTGGAATTTTAGATCACTTGCAGTTCTTTGGCATTTTTTACTCAAATAAATCAGTATAGTAAGAAATCCTAGGAAACATAAAACATCAATAGTAAGAGACTAGCTTCAATAATTCTATCAAAATTATGTAACTTTTTGTTGAAGAAAAGTCAGAGCTCTTTGAGTATTTTAACTTACCAGGCGTCTAATTGTTTAATTTAATTGCTAATTAATTGTTTGCAGCACAAACTTCCGTTGAAAAGGTATCTTTATTAGTTAACCTTTTTAAAAATAGGAAAGTAGTGAACCGAGCTCAATTTAGATCTGATTAACTTTAAAATTACGTATATTGTCCATTTTGAACGACTATAACTCGGCCAAATGGTTTTAGAAATTTAAGAGAAATACCTTTTAGGGCTCTAGACAACTAGTTAAATCGATTGTTATCAAAATTACTTTGATTTTAAAACTTTAAAAATTTGGCTCATTTTTGACAAATTTTATGATGTTACCCCTTTACATTTTGGTCAAAAATCGACAAAATTTTTGGGTTTAATTTTTTGAGGCCAATTGATAGCACTGCTCCTCCCGAGCTCAAAAAAGTAAGACAATGGCAGATCAGGCCAGTAATCACTGAAATATAGCAAATCAAAGTTGGCATATGACTCTGATAGGTCTGAAGAGCAGACGGGTAGTCTTATGACCCCAATAACAACATTTCAATGCACTATAGCATTTATTAAATTACCATAACACGTCTAAAAGGCCACACTAATTTAATTTTATAAAATAATGGGTATCTTTTAGTCTCTACTACGATTTACCCCACAGCTTTGCCTGCACTTTATTTGAATGGCAGGGCGATATAACTGCGACCAGATTACGCTGCCCGTATCACTAGTCTTACGTTTTTTGCCCTCTGTGTGCTGCCAATTGAAATGTGACGCCATTTTGTAGCCTTATGTGCATAGCACCCATATCATACTGCACAGCCCATATCTCTCCCTTAGAGCTCAGTGTCCATGGGGCAGTGCCCCAAATGCACATACAGCATTTATCGTCATTTATTTTGCATTCTTTCCATTTTTTTGTTGTTTTGTTTGGGTATTTGGGCTTGGGCTTTGAGCAGCAATTTTAAGCTGCTGCAAAATGCGAACCATTTTTTGTTGGCTTAAACAGTTTTTTATGCGCTCATGGTTTTAATGCGCTTTGGCCATTTTGATTATGCGCTGGCCACGGTTTTGGTAGACTGTAGTATAAGTCTAGTATTTTGTTTGAAATTCATGAAGCGGTAAGCGGTTTTGTAAGCGGCTTTTGGCCAACTTACATAACATGCAGTTTCGCATAATTAGCCAAACGTCTTGGGCTTTAAACTAAAAAGAATAGTAAAAAGAAAAATAAATGAAAATGTGTCAAAGTTGGTGACTTGTGCTTATTTAACGCTTCGATGCGAATGAGTGCAAATGAAATGTCCTTGATTTGATAAGGATAAAGACGTGACAGGCTGTGCGCCCAAGTTGCTGTCACAGACATTCGCAGACTTACAGTGCTCACTGTACCTGCATGTCTGCCATTGTTTATTTATGTAAGAAGTCGCTGTATAGGTGCCAAGCTGGCTGTATGAGGGTGTGTGTGTGTGTATGCCGTGTGAAATTGTCACGTCAGCGACAAGCTGCGACAGACAGCGAAAGTCAAAAGTGTGACAAAGCAGGTGACAAGTCTTTGCTTTGACAGCGAATCAAATTAACAAGCCACAGAACGCGGTCGTAACATTTTGCTTACGCTTCTTGATTCCATATCGCTCTGTCTCTCTCTCCCTCCTGGCCTTCGTTGTGATTTGCATTTCTTGGCGGAGACTGAAATTACTCATACGCCGCGTGCTGTCGCAAAAAGACTTCAGTTTACAGCAATCAATGGCAGACAGCTCTTCAAAATGTGCTGTGTGAATGTGTATTTTTCTCAAAGTGTATGTGTGTGTGTGAGTGTGTACACTGCAATTGACTTGTGGCCGCACGCAAAGTGCCTCTTGGCCAAAATGCTGAGCACTTTAGCCCACTCAGCAGTGGCAAAAGCAACGTCAACGACTGTGTGGCATCCAAATGCGTTTTTATGCCTTCCCCAATTGGGGCTAAAAGCAAAAATAGCAACAACAACAACAACAAGTACACTAAATACAAACATTGCCAGCAAATCAGCGGCTAAATGACTGTTGCCATACGTATTAAAGCCAATCAGTTGTTGGCCTGTTGTCAGCTGATCAGTTTAGCCAGAGCTTTTAGGCCGATTAGCTGTTAATTTAGTTATATTCTTAAGATAATAAGGCAGATATTTCAGATATAAAGTAAGTTCTTACTTCTCAGAGCTTTAAATTAAACAATTTTAATATTAAAGAATTTATATAAATTTTATTTTTAAGTAAAATTTTATACTTTAGGCGCTTAATTTATTTTTTAACTAATTGAGTAACAATATTTTTGGCTTTATCTTTAAACTTTAACTATATTTAAATGTCCACTTTAAATACTCCCAAGTAGTAAGATAATTTAAGCCGAATTTAAAACAAAATCTCATTGAAATTGTACAAAACGGAAAATCTTTTAGGCCGCTTTCGGCTCAACTTTAATTTACAATTTGTTCGACTTTTCCAATAGCGTTTGCTGCCAGCACAAAATCAATTTCTTTTTATATTTTTCTTTTCTATTTTTTGTTGTTGTTGTTTTTTTGGCCAACAGCCAATCGGGCACATTGTTAACTTTACATTTTAAGCAGATTACAAACAATGGAGGAGTGAACACAATGTGCAGGTTGTGTGCTATCTATGGAAGGTGCCACATCCTGTGCCTGCTTTTTCAACCTGTCTGTCAGTTCTGTCAATCTATCTCACTCAGTCAATCTCTACCACAGTCTCTCACTCTCTCTCTGACTCTCTGTGTGATTGTGCTTGTAAGTGAATGCTTGAAAATGCTTGTAATTGTTTTTGTTGTTTTTTGTCGTAGGGTAGCTAAAATAGGAAAAGGATAATGGCTACAGAACTTAAACATGCACTGACAATGTGAAGTGGGTGCCATTGCTTCCATTTCATGTCTGATAATTGTTTAATTAATGCCATCATCCGGATTTTATTTTTATGGTTTGAGTCTCATTTGGTTTAGCTAAACCGCAACAGAAATAACAACAAAACGGTGACAACTATAGCCATATATCCTTTGATTTTACGTATTTGTTTCACATTTGACATTTGCGGTTGACTTTTGGCAAATATAAGTGCACACTATCATAGTCAAAGTTGCCTGCAAAGTGGAATTGGATGTACAATCAAATTGATATAACCGCAATAAGCTATATTCGTTTGGAAACAGACAAAGTGAGCTTCATTTGACCGCAGTCATCTCAAATGCAAATTTATATACAATATATGTGTGCTACAAATAGATCCAATTAAACCTGCCATTGGTCATTTATTATAATTGCACTTTCTGATTTGATTGAAGTTGACAACTTAATCGATAAATGAGTTAAAAATTTAATTGAAATAAAATTCGCATACCCTGCGAAAATCAGTTGACAAATGATAAATGCCAAAAGTTATTTTAATAGTCAATAATAATTAATAAAATTTATCATTAGTCAGTCAAAAATAAAAAAGATTTTATCCATATACATTTAAAAGACAATGAACTCTTTACTTTATATATATACAGCATTTTTTAACAGTATAGAACTCAACATTTGTTAACTGGTTTGATTATAAACTTATTTAATAATTTTGTACCATAATGGTATTTGTTTTTTTGCCATAAATGATTTAAATGCCATTGGCTATCAGTTGGCTAACTACAATATTTCAAATATTTCAATGCAATTAATTTAAATAATTAAATATTCAATGCATTTCAACGCATTGCCAATTTACTGATAACCTGTTCGTTTATATTCACCAACTGTCAAATATGAATACTTGCACTTTATTCGATTGTATATTTTATTCACAATATTTAACAAAAATTGTTGGCCAACTTATGCCATTTGCTGGCAACCGCGTAAATCCGCTTTTCAATTCAATAAAATAAATATTTTTATACATCCCTTTTTATTTGTAATTCAAGTTGATTGCTGTTGACTGGGAATGTGAGTAATTTAATTATTACTGTTGAGGTGAATGAAATAGAATATGATATGAATGTTGATGTTGATTTGCCTCTTGCAGTCAGGCCAAAGACCAAACACATTTAACAATTTTCACTGTGTTTTCACAACACAGCACACAATTGTTGCTGTCCTCGTTGTTGTTGTTGTGACATGAACATGCACATCATTTAGTAATTAGTGGTACAAGATGCGAGTTACTATAAATTTGTGGATCAACTATGAGATACTCAGCACTTCGTTGAAGAGAAAACTTTTTAAATAATTTAAAAATATTTTTTAAAATGCATTTAATTTAAGATGTATACTTTGAATAAATTTTAAATGTTTAAAATATAAATATATATATTTAAAGTATAAATTCAATACCTAAAATCAATAATGTTAATTTTAAATGTACTAAATTTAGTTAGGCTTATTTTTTGACTAGTTATAAATTGTATAAACTCTTCTCTTTACCAATTAAAAATTTGAAAACAGTCGAATTTTTGTTTCTTTATTGAAAGAGTATTAATTAAATTGCAGTTGTCTCATTCTATTTAACTCTTATTGTCTTTTTCCTTCTATTTGGCATGCAAATGTTGCTAACTGAAAAATAGCTTCACTAACAATACAATTTTTTGCCCAGTTTCATTTATTTCGAATAACAAAAAATACATAACACACAACTCCAATGTAAGAGCTAGTGTGTGAGAGTGTGTGTGTATGAAGTACACACTGTGTACAGATGCTGTTATGTTAGGCATTGTTCACTTTGAATAGCAAAGTTCAGAAAAAAGATATTTTAATATGTTTTGTTGGTTTTTTGACAAGCAACTTGTCAAATACCAAACATGTTGCACATATTTTAATGAAAAATGTTGTCTAATTAACTGAAATGGAATTTATTTAATTCAACCAGCTAATTTAATCTACAGACTGGTTGCCATGCAATTTAACTTAAACAAATGGAAATTGCGCATAAAATTGATGGCTAATAATTGATAACTATATTTGCGCCATTAAATATTTAATTTTCACAGAGTAACTTACGTTTGGTAGAGACTGACTCTACTTGTGTTTTAGTTTTTATTTGTTTTTACTTACTTGAAGTACCAAACATCAACTCAGAGTGCTGCTTCTTAATTTATTATACTAAAAATACGCACAAGTTTCAGTTACTTCAAATATATTTGAATTTATTTCAATGCTTTTGATTCACATTACAATAGTTTTTTAATCGTTCAAAATCAACGGACCTCCCCAACGTCCTCTTGTACCCGCCACAGCAGCACAAACAACAAACAACAGAATCTGCTTTAGAAGCATTTTGGTTCTATAAAAAAAGTCATATATATTTTCGTTTTTATATTAAACTACTTCGATTCTTACATACGATTCAGATGTGATTAAATTAAGTATGGTTAATATGCGTAGTAATACGATTGTAGTAGAACTAACGTGAAACTCCATGCCTTCCATATGAGTCTTTGTGTGCGTTGCAATAACTGTCTGCACGTATGGCGTTGTATAATCGGTAGCAGTGGCAACAGGCCACACCAGCATAAAACAACAGCAGCCCTGTATGTTGCAACAACAAACAGTTCTTGCCATTTGCCACTTTTGTTGTTGCGGCATGTGCAACAAATGCCACGACAGCTGTGATTGTGTTGCATGGACACTGGTGAATGCAACCAAATATTGACTCTTAGTCACGTAAACTAGGCACAGATAAGTGAAAGGTGTTTCAAAGTTAATTAACTTCTAAATGATTACAGTAATTTTTTATTTAGTACAAGAATTTTTTTTTATATAGGGCAACATGTAAATTCACTCTAAAGCTCTAAAAGAATTGTAGACTTGTATTAGGAAATAATAAAAAAATAATAAAAAATATATTAAAATAAATAAAATAATATCATACTTATTTAAATATATTTAAATTAGTTACCAGAAGTTATTTTCTTTTAAAAAAAAAATGAACAAGCTTTTTTAAATTTAATTCAAAAATTAAAATAACAGCAGCGCTTGTTTAACACCTGCTTTAAGCTGAAACTACACCATCTCCTAAGAGTTGTCAACTGCTTAAGTGTGTTGAAAGTTCAAGTCAATGAACTGTGTATGAGTGTGCAGTCTGTGTGTGTGTGTGTGTGGGAGTGTGTGTAAATTACACAAAACATAAACAGGCTGAAGGTTGGAAGTTGGTAGTTGGAGCTTGGCGGCAGCTGCTATCGTCTGGCACATGCAACTTTTTGTTGCAAGCAATTTACTTTAGCATAATCATATTAAATATTCTCCACCTACTCGGTTAGCTTGCCACACGAGGCAGCACACACACGGTCTGTGCTACCTGCAACATCCTTGGGGCGTGCTCATCTTTTTGTCTAACGTTTTGTACCTGTAGCAGTACCAGTACCAACCTGCACAGGACCCTCCCCTTTTAGTGCCCGCACCGCACAGAAATTATACTTAAAAGCTGGGCGCGTCCTCTGGGCACATAAGCTGGTAGCTGGGGATAGAGGCAAAGCGGCAGTCGGCAGGATGCGTGTAAATGTCTACACACCCAACTTTTTAAGCTGCAGGCAGGCAGCAACAAACACACGCTTAAACACACACTTACACACTAGTACACCAACACTCACACACACTTAGACATTGCATATCTAGAGTTTTTACTGCTGCGGTGATCGTCCTATGCTTGGCTTCCTTTTGAAGCCGTCCACATTTATTTTTTCCTTAGGTTTTCCTCGACTTTTTTCTTACACAAGCACAGGTCGTTGGCTTTTTGCCTCCTTCATGGGCGTTTTTATTTTCTTGCCCGACAGTTGGCCAACTGCAAAGGCGTTCAAATTACATACAATTTCTTTTATAATACTCCCAACTACCATATTTGGCTCTGTGGATTTCAGTTTGCCGCTTATGCTCCCACACATACACATGTGTGTACTTAGGTGTGTGTGTGCTTAGCCCATTTAACTGCAATTATAATTTCTTGGCATGACAGCGACAGCGACAGCAAAAGACTAATTAAATTTCTAATCAAGTAAAAGGCTAGACGATGTCTTTGCCCTTTTGGCACTCACAGCGGTGCAAACAAACAATTAACAGGCAGTGTAAGCACTTTAAACTTAAGCACAATTTGACAGTAAGTACTGCATTTTTATTTATACATCATTAATGATTCGACAGCGCTGTAATCCTTCAAAGTATCCTTTCGAAAATGTTATTAATAAGTTGTCAGAACATTTATTGCGAATTCTGCAATTATCAGTTAATTGAATTACCAAAAGACTTGCATTGTTTACAACTGATTAATGTACTTACAGACACAGACACATGACGAGTGGGTGGGCGCTTGTGGGCGTGGCAGCAGCAGTACGTGTGTGGTTACCATAAATAAAGTAGTAAACGAACTGTTTACATATTTAAGCAGTGGCACGACTGTAAGCATACCCTGTAAATAGTTCAGAGAGCGTATAATAAACTAGATAATAACTTGGTATACTTTTAAATGTATCTAGTTATAAATGACTATAAAAATTGCTACTCTCTTTGCCAGAGTATAACTTACAGTGCTCCCATTTGGCTGCTTCCTGCGTGGGAAACGTCCCCAATGCCTTGTCCTGGCATATGTGTAGCACTTTAAGCATATAAATGGATAAACATTTATTGCAGTTTATTGAAAAATTGGCGGTTTTCATATACAGGCAGCAAGTAAAGCGCTTAAATTGCACCCAAGAGACGCGTCATTTACTGCGCTACACTCACAAAAAATCGAGCATATCAGTTTTAAGCACAAAGCCAAAAAAAAAGGTAGCTTAAGCCAAAGTTTGTTAACAAGTTTGTGTGTAAGTTTGAATAAACTTTGGCTTGTTGCTGACAGAGAAAGTATGCGTAGCATAAATCTCAGTTAAATTGATTGATTAAATAATCGAATAAAGCTCATATATTAAACCATTAATCAAGTCTTGTTAGTATGAGTGAATTACGCAGAGTTTAGCTAAGTAGTAAATTAGTTAGAGTATGGGAAAAATTGTAGTCAAACTGACCGAAATCATTTATTCAATGTTCTTATTTCTTTTTGCCTGGTTTATTTATTTAACATTTAATATTTATGTTGCATGCCTGCATTTTATGACCACACACACATGTGTATACACCAGCGTATACAGGGCGTATGCGCTGCAGTAAATTAAGTCGTTAATATCTTGTTTATCATGGACACCACCGCAGCCCAGTGAGTTGCCACCGCCATTCGGTTGGCTATAGTTGAGCAGATTGGCAAGTTTGCTGCTCCTTTGGTCCTTTTTGAACCTTTTATCGAGCGCTTTTGTACGTGGCTATATATGCGCATGTTAATTACATGATTTATATGCATAAATAAATGCAATGCACTTGATTTATGAAATTAATTAAAATGGATTTACGGCATACACTTGCCACTTGCCTTGTGGTGAGTGCAACTGCAGAAATATGTTGCATACCCAAAAGGCGCAGACAGGAGATTGAACAGCACAACATATTACAATTATTAGCAACAAATTGCACGCACACACACATAAACTCATTAGCACATACACAGACTAACACACACACACACACACACACACACTGGGAGATAATTCTATTCCAGTTTATTGACGCCGACACGAAACTCGCAAACTATTCGAGGCTTCATTGCGTTGCGTTGTCTCTGGCATTTAACCAGGCCCAATTGCCGCTCATTATGGCCAACTCATTATAACAGTTTTATTAGCAGACACTGAAGGCAGCTACACTTGGCTTATTTCATTAGCGCACACACACACCCGCACACACACACACACGCCCGCTGTCAGAATTACTTAATTAGTCTAATTAAAAGCGCCACTTGTGCCAAACTAAGTAAACAATTAATGAAATTGGTAAAAGTGAAAACGTATCGCAGCCAAACTAGCCACTTGATGCTTCGCTTTAGACCTGGTTAACAGTGATGTAAACAAGTCTTGTTGAATTTTCCAAAATTTCTGCAAAAATATTCACTTTTTCTGCCATATTTTGTTTTTAAGCAGTCACAATACAAAATATTCAGCAACGTTATCATTTCAACAGCAGCTGCAATATGCCCCAGAGGGTTACTACAGTCAACCACCATGGTCTATATATATATACAAACACAACCACTGTTGCACTGCACCAGCGTACTAACAGTAACTGCTGTTGGTTAAAACCAATGTGCGACGATGCATCCTCAACGATTATGGTACTGGCTGACACCAAAATCTAACTGCAACTCTGGGTGCCCAAAGGCACTGGCAATGGACAGCAGAGAAAACATACAGAAAAATATATATATGTATATATATATATATATATATATATACCTACGGATTATGTCTGCACTACCAAATCCACCCGATCTTCCAATCCCCAACTGTCAGGCACCTTTTACTTCAGGGACATTGGCGCAAATGAAAGCCGCAAACGGACGCACAAAGTAAGAATTTTATATTATTTTCTGTCTGTTATTTTTTCTACACTTTTTTCCTTTTTGCTTTTTCCTACCTGTTCAACATGCGCACATACATGAGCAGAAAAATGTGGAGTTGAGGTGCCAAAGAGAACAATGGCTGCAGTCAGTCATAACAAGTGCAATTATTATGCTCTGTTTTGGGTTTGTTTTTCGGAAGTAAGCATTGTTTTGACATACATTTTGGGTAGAGCTTCCTTGTTTGTTGAGTGTTTGAAACCGAATTTGAGTGTTGGAAGTTTTTGAATTTATTGAACAAAGACTTCAGTTATGGAAGTCGATATTTGTCCTTAATAACTTGGTGATGTATGAGTATGGAATTTTTTATGAGTCATGTGCGATTTATAGACTCTCAGTCTAGCATTATTAAGCTGATTTATGAGTTGGTAGTTTAAATAATATGGCATATTCTCTGTGAATTAAGCATGTCCAGCTTTAAATCGGGGTATCTTCCATTTAACAGTTTAAGAAACATTTGATTATATATTTTAATAATTTTTAAACTCGCAACTATGCGAAATTGATCAGTCTAAAAGCTATCCATATTTTGTACCTGCTATAAAGTAATTCTATTAATTTACATTGTAATCATTATGCATTCAAAAGTGTAGAATTTCAACAAATTTCAATCTCCAAAAGGTTACTAACATCAACTACAACATCAAACCAAAGCTCTTCGATAAATGGTTTAATTTTCAGCTCAGAACTTATCTTATGCATTACCAAATTATTATCTAATGCTCTCAGTTTAGAAATGATCTTAATTTGTTCGTTGCATTCTCAGTCTCTTGGCTTACCTTTAGCACTTGCCACTTAAATTTTATTAATTAACTTCGTACACAGTTAACAATGGCTCCGAAAATGCAGACAAAAGTTTATAAAAGTTTGAGCCAGTAAACTGTATAAAGTAAAGTGTTACTTATCTGGAAGAGTGTAAAAGGTTTAGAGATAAGCCAGAAGCTATCCACAGTTAAGCTACACACACATACACTCTACATAACACAACCTGTGGCACGAGTTGCATGCATTGAAATAGATTTTAGTTAAAAAACAATTTTTGGAGCGTGCAACAAGAGAAATAACAGTAGCTGTAGTTCGTGCAACTGTGCAACTGTGCGACCCAACAATGCAACCCACTGTGTAACTTGGTTAATCCTATTGATTTTGATTTGCATACAAATTAGAGTATGCAGGTACAACTATAGAGACTGCCCTCGTTGGCACTCTCCTACCTTCCCTGTCTACAATATGGCTAAAAGGGATTTTTAGCTAAAAGCTCAGAGGAAAATGGTTAGCAAACCAGAAAGTTGAGGCAAAAATTGTGTTTAACATGTGTACACGGTACAGCCCAATCCCTGGGATTATGGTTTGGTATTAAATTTCAATTTAAGCTGCACAACAACCTCTCTCCTATGAGAGGCGTGTCGAAATAGGGCGCTGAGTGCTTGAGAAGCGACGAAGTGCAAATGCCGCCTGAAACAATTAGCATGCCGCCTCTTTGTTTGTGGCTAGAAAGAGACAGAGAGGCAGAGAGTAACAGAAAGAGGTGAGAGAAATGCATGTGTAGAATTTTAATACTTTTTAATGAAAAATAAACGCAGTGAGTCTGTGTGTGTGTTTGTGTGACCAAACAACCGAAAGAAATATGAAAAATGAAATTTGATGCGGCGCAAATATCTTAAAAATTATATGTGGGCCACAGGAGGTGAACGTATAAGGTTCTCTGGCATACATATTTGGCAAGGACTTGAGTCGCCTCGACTTGCTGTGCATTCGTGTGAGTGCGCATTTTAATTTTTGCTTAATATTTCATTTGCGAGCTCATGCATGTGTTTCGAGTGTAAACAGCGGCATCTGGCAAGCCAACGACTTGTGTGGCATGGAATTTCAATTAAGATTAATTCGCGCATGTTGAAAGGTGTGAGGACAGTGTGTGAGTGTGGAGGGGTGAAAGAGAGCAGAGTTCATATTTTGTCACACACCCACGCTTTGGTGCTGGTTGCTGCGGCTTTTTCACTCAGTTGCACTCCGCTACACGGTTGAGCGACGAAGCGTTATGAAGATGACGACGACGACGACGACGGAGCGCAGGTGAAAAGACTTGAACGCCACAAAATTGTGCCACTTAAGTGAGGACAACACAGCGACTTGCAGGCAAAATGCATAAGCCAAGAGCAGCAACAAATTGCGAATAAAAATAAACTTTAATCAGGGCTGGCAAACAAAGCGCCAGAGAGATAAGCACCGCAAAAAAAAAGTCAAGAGAAGAAAATGAAAAAAGTGTAGCATACTTTTGTGCGGCAAAGTAAATGGCAGTGCATTAAGTAGCGCATTTCATCATCGTCATCGTCATCGTTACCATTCGCGCTGTCCTCCTTGTCACTTTGTGCAACAAAAACAACAACTTTGCTGGATAACTGAACCCTTGACGAGCAGTAAATATTTTTATTCAAGTTAATAATGCTGCACTGCTTTGCTATCATTGCTGTATTGCCCTCCCTCTCTCTATCGCTCTCTGTCACACTCTGTATCTATTTGGTTACTGCCAGCTATGGCTTTTAGCCTGTTTACGTGTAAAGTCCTTTTCGCTCATCTATTTGCCAGCACAGCTCTTGTTTACTGTGGTTTCCATCATCCGTTCTGTTTGTTCATTAGCCAGGCCAAGGCAAAAGCAAAACTCTGCTGCAGCAGCGGCTACATTTTTACTCGCCGCTTGTTTTATGTGGCTTCAAATAAATTGCCAACCCAAAACCCGTCAGTCCTTAGTCCTCTCAATTCTCCATACCCCTTAAACCCGTCTGCCAACAAAGCACCAACATTAAGCATAAATATTGTGGCACACTCGTCAGCTTTGCTTCAAAATGAACTGAGGGGCTGTAAATAATTATGCAACAGAGACTACAAAACTATAAAAATACTCAGCAAAATGGTGAAGTGGAGTGTTTATTAGAGTTTAATATTTTAGATAGGGTGGTGTGGAAAGTATGGAGCCACGTCTGCTCCCTCTACCCTATAAACTATTCA
Source organism: Drosophila acutilabella (assembly GCA_035046005.1). NCBI lineage: Eukaryota > Metazoa > Arthropoda > Insecta > Diptera > Drosophilidae > Drosophila > Drosophila acutilabella. Next base: position 5,301,915 of record JAWNOK010000003.1, read on the forward strand.
AACTCCGGCTCCACTCGCGTCTATGTAAGTTATATGCTTTTAACAAGTCTAGCATACCCTTCTTTCCCTCTGCACATGCTTTTCACTCTTACAAAGTTGTTGCTAGTCATATTTATGGGCAACACTTAACGGTCTAGTTTTTGGTTTCCGTTTTGAGGCAAATAGAACTGAGACTGAGACTGTGGCAGCAATTATATGATTATTTGTGCTCTTTCTGCTGCAATAAAGCAACTCTAGCAATTCCAAATGACTTTGCACAAATGTCTGGCCCTTTTCACTCTATTTGTGAGCTCTGTGTGTAAAAATAGCTGATTCAAAACGCCACAATAATGGCCAAAAACAATTAGATGAAAATCCATGCCAATGATTTGTGGTGTAGAACCGCAATTAATATCAATTTATATGTATTTTTATATGTTTCCCTTGAATGCCTCACCTTAATATATCATAATTAGCGCATAGTCGACCAACCACAACGACTGTGTAGAGGTCAGCTTGCTCAGCAGTTTCCAGATTTTCTTTTTTCATTTCTCTTTGCTTTTTTTTGTTTGGCCTGGAAAAAGGTACAATCATAAAATTTACATAGTATTCTGAGTCGAGCACTTTAATGTCTTTGTCTTGGCTTTTGTTTTTAGGCTCCATTCTTTTGTGGTTCAATCTGTGATATTGGGACTCGTTGTCCCTTTTTCTTAGCTTTTCTTTTGTCGTTTTTGTTTTGTACTTTCGTGAGTAGCTCGTTTGCATAATTTTCTACTTTCTACTTTGTACTTTGTGAGCTGTGTGCTGTTGGGTTTTGAGATTTTTCTTGCTGTATATTTTTGCTTCTTTGCTATTTTATTTCTCAGCTTTGTCGACAGCTCAAGTGTGCTAATATTTGTCTCTAGTCAAAAGATACTGAGGACAAGATTTTCCAATTCCTTTTATGGGATTTAGGATTTGCCATTGTATTGCATGATTAATGCCTTTGATTTATAATGCACTTGGATCAATAAATACCAAAGCTAGTTTTGGTCAGTAATTGCAAATGCTCTGTCTGCTTAAAACTGATTCTGATTCATTGCTGTTAAAAGTAAACACTGTGCGGCAGGATGCTAAAGATTTAGGTTTAAATTCAACTGACTGACTAACAGATTGATTGATTGATGGACCTGAATGTAGGCAAACTTTGATTACAAAATGAAAAGCCAAGCAAGCTCATTTGCAATTTAAACAAACCTGGCAATAAATTGCACACAACTGCACAAGTATATAGCATTATCTGCATATATATTTATATTATACATATATATATTCTAAGTTCGACATTGATGAGGTTATTGTCGCATACGTGAGTCGACAGTATAATATGCTGACATAAGAAAATAAACACACACATACTACATACACTCTTAACACACACACTCTTACGTCTACTTAAGCAAACAATGCGAAGCAATTTGCAGTATCTCAGCCTGAATGCAGCTCTAGCTGTCTCTCTTTTCCTCTCTCTCTCTCTCTCTCTCTCTCTCTTTCCTTTTCTGAGAGTGTAATTTCAGGTGTTTCCTTTGCATCGGCTGCTATTTTGCATAATTGTTATTATGTTTGTATTAGACGCTGCAATTTAGGCCTATGCACCAGTTAAAACACACACACACTTGGACAAACTTTCAAACACACTTCTACACACTTACACACACTTTCACACCCACTATGCGTTTTCCCAAATTTCATTTACATCATAAGCGAATTTATGCAAGTCTTCTTGCAAAATAATTTGATTACTAATTGCCAAAATTTAACAAAGCCACTGAAATTGTCTTTTAATATATAATATTTGTTCAGCTAACAATAATATCATATTATGGCTTATTTTATTCAAAGTCTATATTTTATTTGCATAGGCAAAATCGATTTAAATTCAGTTTAATCGTTTGCTTATTTTATTTCTTTATTTACATTTATGGCAATCAGTTTTAAGTTGAGTAATCAAAGAACTTCAATTGGGTTAAGCTTTTAAAAATAAATTAGCTAATTTTGCTAAGAATTTATTAAGTTTTATATACGACAGAAATAAATGTAGATAATAAGTTGTAAGTTCTATATGAAACTTTTGAATAAAATTAAAATTTTTGTAACTAAAGGAATATTTCATTTATTTCTGTTTTTCTCCAAATCTTTCACATTTATAAGTCCAAAAAAAATTGTTTGTTTGGAAAGTCTTTTAAAATTCTTTCCTTCTTTAAGCTTCAACAAGCTTTCTGTCGATTTCAAATTAAATTCCATTCTATTCTATTTTTGAGTATTTTTTTTCTCAAGGAATACAAATCGCATTGGACATTGGACACTGGACTGACATTTAGCATTTGCCACACAATTCTCAAGAGTGCTGCCAAAAAGTGTTGGCTGTTTTCGTTGCCAAAACCCTTAGATTTGGCCAAGCCAAAGCCCACCTGTGCACCATCTGCAACAGACTCCCCTAATGACCGCAATGTGCGCGGCCATTAGTGAAACATATGGCCAAAAGCAGTGGCAGAGAGTTAGAAGCAAAAGCAAAGAAATTTTCTTTTGGCTAACTTTTTGGCCGTTCCAAATATAACTTAATTTTTGGTCTATACCAAATGGTAGCGGGTCAAACCCAGCTTGTTACCTGACTCGCTGTCCTCTGCCTTCCGCGTTCCGTGTTCCGTTGGGTAATTGCTCCCCGGAGTGTTATAGCTACTTAAGAGACATTGTGTGTTACTAAAAACTTGGTCGGCATCACAAGCGCTCTCTTCTTTTATTTTTTTGTCAGCAATCTAGGCTTTATTTATGACCCAGACGCTAGCGATAAAAAGGCTAAGCATTTGGGCTTATGTAGCGTTAAACTGGCTGCTAGCCGGGCTAAAAACACCAAAATTAGCGACAGCACTAAATTTTATTTAAGAAATTACACTCTAAAGTTACAGTGTAAGTTGAGACTTACAAATTTTGGCAGTTAAATGATCTTAAAGTTTGGTCTTAGCATATAATTCTTTTATTCGCTTTTTGTTGTTTTTTGTTGTGCTGCTTAAAGTTCAAAGAGCTCAAAGTTGATGCTCATCTTACAATCTCTAATATGGCCCGTAGCACAGGTGCGTCCATGCGTAAATCCCACGTGTGTGCAAGTGTGTTGGTAAGGTGTGCATTCGTATGTGTGTGTGTGTGTGTGTTGTGGGCCTAAGCCAAGTCAATTTAACGCCCTGAAGGCAGCAAAGTAGCAGCACAAATAAAGACACACTGCGTTCCAGGGATTGCTAGCTCATAAATAGTTAAGCAAGCGAAATGAAAGGCAAACCCCAAAGAAAAAGCAAAAGGGACATGGGACAGCACTAAGCAGCAGACCCAAAATGAAACCAAAAAGGTGTACAAAGGTGTGTGAGAGTGTGTGTGTGGCTGCTCCTGTTAACAAAAGGTTCAAGCGCATTTTATGTGTTTCTCAATAAAATCCAACACACACAGAGCGTAAGAAAATCAGGCTAAGTGTAAGCATATTGACCTTTATCAGCAGTCAAAATCCCAAAGGACTCAGGGGCCGTATAGGGACAACCAGAGGACAGCCACGACTGCTGAGCTAAGCTGGAATGCCAGTATGTCTGTGTGTGTGTGTGTGGGAGTGTGGGAGTGTGTGTGTCTACAGTGATTTAATGCGCGTTTCACGTTCTTCGATTGCTTTGCAATTAGCGCTACTTCAGCAATTTCATTTCAGTCCCCATTTCACTCCTCCCTCAACACGTTGGTAATAGCTCGTTACTGCTGCATGTGAAGGCCAGTCCGCCCATGTGGCACCCATTGATTTGCAACAATCGACGACAGTTTTGTAATTGTGTGGCCTGCATGTGGTGGGTGTTCTTGATGTTAGCGGCTCATAAATTTTTGGTGGCCGCTGCACAACGCGGCGCATACGTAATGTTCTATAAGTACACACAACACCCACTACAGTTCGCATGCCTGTGTGTGTATATGTGTGTCAGTGTGTGTGTGTTTAAGAACGTCGGCTCCAATTAGTCGTGTTTTCAAGTGCCTTTCACACTCGCTGCTTTGGCTTTGTGTTTGCCACTTGTACGTGCCACTGCAGTCTTGCATGATGGACGCCTAACGAGCTAAGCGCTAACAGCAATAGCAAAACAAGCATAACAATAACAACTGTTAGCACTCACGACAGTAGGGTGACAGTGACTTCAAGTAACCCTGTAGTTATTAGGCAAACGAGTTGAATGCTGTACAAATCCCATTTAAGTCTAACAAACTTGGCTTTAGTCTTACTGCCTACTTGCTATGACCCACTTAGCACACCCTTTGCCCCAGTAAGTACCGGGTCTAACTACAGCAGCGACAGTTGCAACTACAATATGCACTTCATGCCACCGAATGTGGCACAATAGCTGCTTGCTATTAGCCAACGGCATTGCGCCTTGCAACACTTGTGTCGTGTGTCAACACTAAACATTTAAAACATTTAAACATTTCATTTTCATTTTCTCACTTGTTATACATACCATTATTTTAATTGTGTCACTCGCCAAGTTGTGGGGCTACAAATGCAAAAGTTGCACATTAAATACCAAAAAAACAAAAGAACAAAATTTAAATAGAAATAGAAATTATATTCTGTGGATTTGTGATGGCAATAAATAAACAAATATGAAGCGCCACAGGAGCTTTTTTTTATTGTTTCTACGACTGTTCATTTGTGCTGCTTCTTGCTGTTTTGTTTCTATTGCTTTTTTTTGGTCAGACAGACTGCGTGACAGATAAAAGCCCAGCGGGCACAAATTTCAAGCTGTCAACAAATTCCAAATTTATTTCGAGGTTTTTTTCATAAAAATTAACAAAATGTCAAATGTCATGCTGTGCGCCAGAAACACAACAACAAAATAGCAGTTATAACCAAACAAACATGAAAAAATTAATATAAAACAGACTTAACCATATGAAATGTTGTATATGAAAATCAATTATGTACAAGTTTGATTCTAAAATGTTCGCTTGCGTGTCTGAGCTGCTTTAATTAGCCAAAACCAAAGCAGCACAAAACACGAAATGTTGTGACGGTGTCATTGACAGTAAGTAGTCAAATTTCATAAGAAAAATGTATTCTTCTTTAAGCTATACAGTTTAACAGAAGGAAAGATTAAGTAAGCTAGACAATTTAGTATTAAACCAAGTCTGAGGAGCTCCAAATATAGTAAAGCTCAGCCTTTCTGCCAAATTTAGAGACAACACAAAGGAGTTATATAAAGTTATATTAAATAACCGCTTACAATCTAGCCCAAAATCAAAAATGAAACTACACGCCAACAGCAAATTTAGTGCGCTTAAGAACTTAGCTACCTTTCAGTTAAATCGTCATTTTATCGCTCAGAAATAAACTATTATTTAATTCGTTTCATTGCAGACGAGGTTAGGAGTAACAACATAGCAACATGAACTTTCTGTCGGAATGCTATATGCTATATTAAATAATTAAAAGGGCGTGTAAGCCAAAAGTGTGCCGAAGACAGAGTGAGAGAGAGAGAGAGAGAGAGCTAGAGGGGCAAGTGTAGCAATAATTAAGTGCATCAAGGGTTTATCAGTTAAAAGGCAATTGCAATTTCAACTGCTGATAAGCGACTTCAATGGCTGCAACATTTAATGGCTTCATTTTTTGTTGTTGTTCAGCTCAAAACATTACAGAGAAAAGTCCATCGAGGTGAAGTGTGAATTATAAACACGCAAGTCTGCTGTCACGGGGCGTCGTTTAATAAGTAGCGTTGTGCGTGTTGTGGTTCATAACAGGAAGGTACAAAAAAAAAAAAACCCAAAACACAAAACGGAGGTAAAAAATGAGCAAAAAAAAAATCGTTTAAAAAATGGGAGCGAATCGTTGAAACCCCAAAGCGATAATAATCTGGTAAAGCAGCAAAAACGGGTAAGCTAAAAAAATTGTTCAATTAATGTGAGCGAGCTTGTTTTAATGTGCATAATTTTTACACACACACAAGCTAACTTGTTACTGCCATGTAATTAAGCGCATGCCAAAAAGTATGCAACATTTATGCTGTCATGCATGAGTAATCAATAACTGAGGGCGTCCCCTTGACGTCACTGGGCGTGGCAACTTCACTTTAATTGAAGCCATGTCAAAAGCATGCACCAAAAATGTCTATGTATGTGTGTGTGTGTGTTTTTGTGGGAAAAGTGAACATCAATGGTATCCAAATTACGCATACGCCACATTGGACACTACAAGTTGAACGTTGCCTGGCAACGACTAGTCGCTTAAATGTTGTTCAGCACAGCCAATGGCAGCTGCACTTTTTTTTTATTTTTTAAATCAATTTAATTTATAGATAGAGCTGAATGTAAATTAAATTCCAACGATTTGCGCTGATTTCCCTGGCGACCTTTGATTACTGCTATTATTTAATTGTATAGTTTGCACTTTTAGAAGAACAATCAACACAAAACACACGCCGAATGCAGCTAATGAGTGTGCAAAAAAAAGTAGCTTAACAAATGCACACTAACAAACCGATTAGTAGAAATAATTTATATGCTTCAATAAATAAATAGTAGCAAAAATATTTAACAATGCCCCTATTCAACGCTTAACTCATTGTTCCCAGTGCATCAATTTTTAATGCATAATAAACAGTTCATGTTTTTCTAACAGTTCAATATAAATGTTTGCTGATTTACTTAATTTCAGCGCTTGCATCGCATACATTTTAATAAGCTATACGCAAAACTTTAAGCATGCGAAGGGAATGAACTGCAAAATGCAAACGAAAACATAAAAAACCTCAGCAATAATAAAAGTTACATGGGGGAAAAAGTAGCGGTATAAAGGCGACATACCAACAACAGCAACCAAATCAGCAGAAACATCAACAGCAGCAACATAAACATTTTCCATTCAACTTAAAATTGTTTACAAAATAATGTGAAAATGGCTGCCAAGCATGTGTTGCTTGTCTGCACTCACACAAACACACACACACACGAATACATACAGCATGTGTATTACAGATGCACACATGTGTGTGTCAAAACGGCGATAAATGTTACTAAACGAGAACAATAGCAACAGCAGCAGCAGCAACGGCAGCAACAACAATAACAATGTCAGCTCTCTAAGCTGTGTACGTGGCAATTTATCCGTGAGCTGCTTTGCCGAGCATTTCGCCATAAGTTCAACGTTTTTAAATACGAAAAACAATCATTGCCCCCAAAACGGATGTGTGTGTGTGTGTGTGTGAAATATGCGATATTACGCATACGCAGTGTGTGTTGGCTGAATTTTCCAGTTTTTCCATTTTGCTTTAACATTTGTATTTTGGTATTTCATTTTATGGCCTGTTAAAGGCACCATTTTTATACATTTCACGCGCACACATAAATAACGCAGGCAGTCATGCAGAAGGTTTATGACTTTTGGCCAAGTAAATTGGCTAGAAAAGCAATGGCTGCATAAAGATTATTGTGGCAGTAATAGCAGCAGCAGCAGCAGTGGCAGCCACAGCAACAACAACTGCAAGTGAATTACATAAATGGCTTCATTTGTGCAGCTAAAATGCCAATTGGCAAACGAACGGATCTCAACTTGAAGAAAACTGCAATAAATGAAAAGTTTTCAGCTTCTTCATATACTTACGAGTATGGTTGAAAAAGTTTACGCTTCCGCTAAATTAATCCAAAGTACAAGCAAGCAACCGCTCTGAATGTGTCGAGTGTTGCGTTTTCGCGACATTCGCCACAACAGAAGTCAACTTTGCCAGCTTCTTTGCCTCGCACCGAAATGTGCGCAGTTTAAAGACAAAAAACAACAGTAAAAGCAGCAACAAGAACAACCAACTTGCAGTTGCCACAACAAATGGCGCCAGCTAACAACGTTACCAAATATTCTACCAGTCAGTTGCAGCCGGAAATCCACACACGCACTCGGAGGCACTATGGGGAGTGTGTGTGTGTGTTTGGGGGGAGTAAGTGTGTGTGTGTTGCCATGGCAATAACCCCAAAGTTGAAATATACATATAAGCGAAAAGTCAATTGTATTTTGATGTTGCCTTCACCACAACAGCAGCAGCAATTAAATCACCAGTAACAGTAGCAGCAACAGCAACAGCAGCGGTAGAAACAACAGCAGCAGCAGCAGCAGCAACCACAACAAATTTGCAGCACAAGTTTTGCCCACATGATGGAACAATATTCAATTATTTACTGCAATAATGGCCTGAGGTTTTATGCAAAAGATGTGGCATTGATTTTCCTCTGCGCCACATTTGCATTTATCTCATCTAACTATAATATTGTCCTAATGCAATATATCATATGTCTGTATAACACTTGTGTGTGTGTACGCTTCACTAATATTATATAATCATTTTACTAGCAAAATGTTTAACGCATCAATTCAATTGCTTCCAGGCGCTCTAAACGCTCTTAATTAAAACTTGTGTCTGTTGCAAATGAGCACAATTTGGCTAAAATAGCATTAAGCTAACAGTTTATTGACTAATGAACAAAGCGAAGTTATAGTAAAGACAAAACCCATACCGATATAGCGACTAACTGCGATGATTTAAACTGCATATTTATTATATCTCATCACTAATTGTAAACTATTTAGTTATTCACATAAATTTGTTGAATGTAATCAAATTAGTGTATATAATTATTATACAATTTTAATCATGCAAAATTAAATCGGTTTTACCCCATATCAATCAACAAACAGTAGCCATAAATATACAAATATACTTTTGGCTATAATTATTGAAGCGTTTTATTCCCGTCACTTAATTTATAGACTTTAGTTGTCCAAAAAATTAAACAGTTGAGTGCACATCATATGCTAAATTAATTGCATAAATTAGTAACAAATTTGTCAGCTATTTATGCTGAATTTACTGTTGGGTTGTCGTTGGTCTAAACTCACACTCTTTGGTCTTTTTCTTTTGGAAGTTCAGTCTTGTGACTTGTGTCAACACCTAGTCAAAGTTTGCTGTCGAGTGTGCCAATTGGTAGCTTGAGCATGTTACCGGTACTTGTACTCGTACTTTTGCTTTGACTTTTGCTACACTCGATCACTGGATGCATGTCAACCGAAAATGTTTGCCCTTTTTGGCCAGCACGCGTTTAAATGAAAAACGTGCTTCAATTGCCAGTTGACCAAGTTAGCTGTAACCAGTTACCGGTTAACAGTTTCCCTTTTATACAGTCTTTCGCTCGTTGTGTTGTTAGCAATCATGATTGACATGCAAAGTGCACACAACCTCAGCTCAAAAGCAACTCAACTTGGCACAAGTCAGCTCCTTTGTTTGGCTATTTGTTTAGCTGGCGTGTAGTGTAATATATATAAAGTCAGTGGGAAACTGCTATTAATTGTTAATTTTATTTGCACTAATTTGTCGAAATAAAGTTAGAAATAAATTATTTGAAAACGCAATTTACACGCAATATGCGAATAACTTTTTGTTAGAGCCGCCAACAAAAACATTTATATATATATTTCTGGCTGACGTTTTAAGTTTTCCAGTTCATAACGAAATTTTCACTGTTTTGCCATAGAATTCAATTAAAAAGTTTTGCCAACTGCCAACGACAAGGCACAAACACTCGCCAGCTCCTTCCCAGCCGCCTTGAATACAGAATCCATGTAAATGCCAAGTGAACTACAGACTCGTTCGACATTTTGTTGCCTCTTGGCCATGGGGAAATATTCATGATATGCTTTGCCTTCAAAGACTCGAGAGGACTCAACTTTCTAGGTAGCATCCAAAAAATGGGGAATGAATTATTTGATGAATGAGCATTTGAAGCTTGTAAACTTTTTGACAGCGGTCAAGAAATGTTTGGCAAATTTATTGCACAAATTAACAATGACACATTAATCATACGCTCTGTGTGCCAGTTGACTTTCTGCCCTGTTCGGTCTCTCCCTGCTCCGCGTTGTCCTTTTCCGTTATTGTTATTATTATTATCTGTGACATGACTGGGAATATTAAATTTATTTTCACCACACCACATAGCTGTCATATCAACTGTGCGCTTTGACATGCCTTGACTTGATTCCACTACAGTTGACTGCATTGTCAGCTGCAACTCCAACAACGCACCACCCACTAGCCACTCCTACTTACCACGCCCACATGCCGCTTTCCACCTGCAGCCTTGGCAACAGCTTTATCTTTAGCTACGACTCCGTCAAGTCGTTGACTTGTCCTGACATTTTTGCATGCAACGCACAGAAAGGAAGAAAGAATTTTTGAATTATTGGCAGCACAAAAAAATAGAGCTGCATACTTGTAAAAAACACTGGAGCTGGCTGAACAGACTTTAAAGGACCCCGCAATAACTGAGGACGTGTTTCTATACACTACAAAGGACTTAGACACGTCTTCTTCAGCCTGCAACAGGCATTTTCTTTCGCACAACCCCTTACTACTCTTCAACTTTCTGCTACTACAGGGTCCAACAAAAAAGTTGACAGTCAAGTGCGTGACTTGATGCTTGGAAATAGTATTTTATGCGCTGCGTCTATCGATGCAGGCTTTCCAAGCGAATTGCTGTCCATTCAATCAGCATTTCAAGCATTTGAAGTGACAATCATAATGCAGATATTGCCATTTCCATTGCCCATGGGATATGCTGCATTCAACTCCTCCACTCCTCTCTTAGTGTCTCTCATTCACTAACTGACAGAGACAGCTTCACAGTGCTGCCATAGAGTTAGAAACAAAGCGCCACTGAGGGTGGCATGTGGCAATTGTGCAGGTGAATTGTATTTAGGGTTGTGGCAAGTAAGATTGCCTTTATATGGCAGGTAATTGACTCACTGCACTTGGCGCTGTTTAACTAACGTACTTACCTGCCGGACCAAGTCTGGGGATACTGGACCTTAGCTTGCCGCAAAGGTCCCAGCAGTGACAGCAATAAAAGGGTGTTCCAAGTTTCAGTTAATACAAAAATTTCTACGCTCTAATAAATTTGAAAATTTATTAACTAAGAAATTGTCATGGCTTAACTAGTTTCCATTAGTTTTTTTGGTACATAGTTAATTTTAATTTCAAGCCATTGCCTGACTACCCCTATGGCGTGTTGCGCCTTGCTTCAACAGGCCAAAACTTTATGGCCAAAAGCCGCAACCCACACAAAAAAAAAAAATGTGGAAAACTAGAACCACAAGAGAAACCTGACAGCTCCAATTGCACGTAGCCAAAAGTTGTTCATAGTTGCTCTCAGTGCTTTGACTACCTACTCCAAGCTACTACTTGTAGTCGTAGTCGTTGTCCAAGTAGTATTTCTATTTTTATTTCACTTTCTCTACATTTTGCTTGGCTTTACTTGTACTTTTCTTTTTGCTTTACTTTTTTTTTACTTTTCTCTTCCATTTTTCTGTTGGAGCACCAAAGTCTTTGTGAATTTCTATGCTCTGTGTTCTGGGGCACTGTTTATTATTTGGTCTGACCACATTTTTCTAGTTTTTGCACGTTTCTACTTTATTACCGTAGATGCTGCCTCTTATTTTATGTGCTGACCGATGGAAGTGAAAGACGAAAGATACAAGAACTCAGACAAGTTGTGGTTTTTGTTTTTTTTTTGTGGGGGTGAGTGAGTGGATTTTAGGGCATTAGTGCCAAGGTCTAAGCTTTCTGTGTCTGTCTGTTGAGCAATTTCTAATTTTGGGGGTATATATGTTTACAACAAACAAGAAATACAATGAAATAATGTAATGTTTGTTGGCAAAAAGAACCACACAAAATGCCAATACGACATAGATAACTTAACAACTTAATGGCAGGCCGCAACCAGTAGCAACTTTATAAGAGACGCCTGTGGGTCAAGTTAGTAAACAGGACATAAAAACCTTGCTGACCACAAAACATACAAGTGAGATACATGAAAACACAAGCACACACACACACACACACACACACACGTGCAGAGAGAAACCAAAAAATCAGACAACACTTTGCTGCACATAAATCAATTTGCCAAAGGCCGAAAGCTGAAAGCTAAAACATGAAAGGAGCTGCATTGTGATGGGATAGATTACCAATGTCAGCACAAAACACAGCACACAAAAGCAGGCAGCACAATGAGCACATGCATTAGCTGTGCATCGGCTCCACAAAAAAGATCAACAATGGAGCTGATCCCCACAAAACCAAACCAAACCAAAGTGAACCCAAACTAAACTCTAACTCAGACCAAATCAAGGCTGTGTAGAGTAAATTTGTGTGTCTTCTTGCTGCGCTTTTGCAGCTGCTACGTTCTGTGCAGTGCTACAAGTGTTGCAAATCACTTGGCCCACAAGTTGGTCAAGTGTAAGCCGTTTGGCTTAAGCTTTGACTCTTTATCTCACCCCCTGCAAGCCCAAAAGTTGCAGTTGGAGTTGACAATTGCTAAAAGCAGTTAGCCAGTTGCGCAGCTGGCTTAGAAACCATTTGGCTTACAGTTCACATAAGTCTCAAACTGAGTTTCAAAACTTGCAAATCAAATGCCATAATGATGTGCCAGACGCTGTTGTTATGCCTGTAGTTAAAGGGAGTAGGGGATGTTGGAATATTCAGCTGATAAACAGGTGCCTGCATTGAGACAATGAAGCAAATAATTATTTTAAAATGTTAGGTTTTATTCATCTAACTATCTAAATAATAATTATTATTTTTAAATTTATTTACGGGTATTTTATCGTCGTTAATTCATTACTTATTTTTCATTTGCTGTTGTCTGGCAAGGATTATACAGCGTTGGAGTGTTGCATATATGTACCTACGTATACTCACAGTCACACACACACATATTTATAACGAAAACAACTTTATGGTGTCGTGATTTATGAACGTTTTCAACTTTGCCGCGCTATCAGCAAAAACTTTTGTTAACTCCACGCGGTAGACTGGTAAATACCCGTATCTGCATTGGTAAAAGGGCTTTAATATCCGCATATACACTAATACACACCAATACACCCACATAGATACACATTCATGCACACACACTCGGAACGAAGGACAAGTTGTGGGTTCAGGGCATTCAAACTTTATATACAACAAAATTTGAAAAACATTTTATCGTGTTACGCTTTCAACTGGCTATAAAAATACATACACACTACTCACCTTCCTACAACCCATTCTGAGCTTGACATGCAGCGTAGTGTGCGACCTGCTCTTTCATCTCCTCTTCCCCGCGCTAACCATTCAACTATTCACTGACGTTAGGGGTCTATAAAAATAATGCCCTATTTCAGCGCTAAAATCGGCTAACAAAGCAAAACAGCTAACGCTGCCTGGCCGTTGAAAATTTAGCAACGTTTGGGAGTAAAATATTTACCCTTTTCAACAGGGAACTGACAGCTTTTGCACTGATGAAGGCTCATTGGTTTTTAATTTAAAATCGAAGTAAAACTTGGGCTTGGCATTGGTTTGTATGCTAGCTGGCTTCAAGTTGACCTTAATGTGAATTTGATTGAGATCGAGTAAGCTAGAAAAATTGTATAAGCTGGCAGAAGCATATAAACTGATTCAAGCAAGGAATAAAAATCAAACTCAGTGTTAAATTTATTTTATTTAATTTCTATATAGTTGGGTTTAACTGAACTGGTTTTACAACATACATACTTTGTTGAAATTTATCTTATATGATTAATATTTTATTTATTTATTTTTTCCTTACCTATTTTAACACCATTAAAAAATGTATCTTTGCATTGCTGCCATTAATAGATTTTTAATTGGTGCAATGACCTCGTTGGCTATAAATGTGTAGGAAAGTCGGTAAAATAAATGCAACCACATTTTACAGTGTTATGAATTTAAATGGATTTTTAAAGCGAAGAGAGAAAAATATTTATAGTAGCGTTATGGTTGCTGGTGGTAAACACAATTACATAACTAAATATTGCATATCAATAAATAAAATATCAAATTAACACCAACAACAATGCAAAAGCACGCAAACACACGCTCGCACATGCCAGCACACGCACATGCATGTACAAACATGAGCAAACAAGCTGAAACGGACAGGTTGGGGCCACAAACATTTGTTGTGCAAATGCTTGAAGACAAAAACAAATGTGGACACATGGCGATACAAGAGCCAAATAATTGCAATATTCATGACAATTGTAAATTCACACACACAAACCCACACACACACATTCAACCACACCCATGCACAAATAGTGGAGAAGTTTGCTTTTCCTTTGTGTGAACTAAAATGAAAATTTACCAAGTGAAGCAGAGATAAAGGGGAAAGAACTTGATGCATATCATTTAAAACTTTATAAAATTGCACAAATTGTTTGCTATATTTGATTATGCAATTATTACTTATTCACAAGCATATCCAATGACTGTGGCAAAATTGCATTAAGTATTTAAAACTCAAAATAAGCAAAATAAAACGACATGAACTTAAATGGCAAATACAATCAATTTAAATTAAATTTACATATTTTTACTAAGCCTTAATTCACTTAAAGTTTAATTATAAAATATATTTTTATTCAAAAACTCTTGAAATATATTTTGGAAATTTATTTTAGTGCTTCTCTTTCATTACTTTGTTGCTCAGCCCTTTTATTTCTTCACAATTAGCAGCCTTCAATGGCTGCCTATATAAATTAGAGATTGAATATGGCAAACCAATAAATATTGTTTGACAACGATACTGTTGTGGGTTGTGTTCCCTTTTCCCATATTTTTTTTTTGGTTCGAAGTAAACAACTTTTTCAGAACGAGGCCAGCAGAGCCAAGCGAGCGTCCTTTGTATTGGCAGCGGAGATAGAAAATAGCTGGTGACATAAATTGCCTTTAGTCAGGTGCAAATTGTCAGCAATAAATTGTAATTAATGATTTACGATTTCTCCCTTATGTAGCCAACACAATACACTATGGTAGAGTATACAAAGAGTTTCAGTTAGTCAAAGTAAATGTTGATAATTAAGACAATTATGGGCAGAACTTAATTGATTTGTACCGGCGAAACTTTTGGAAAGAGCGAGATAATTTCACAACAATTTTAATTTACTCTACATAATGTATACTCTATAGTTAATTTGGTTTCACTAGCAGTAATATATATTCAATTTACTAATTGATTTTACTTGCTAACTTAGCAACTCCTTTTAAAGTACCCCATTGAATTATTTTTAAGTTAGCGTATATTTCAAGTCGACTTGCTTTCATTCTACTCCTTGTCTCGTGCCAAGAAAAATGGTCTTTACACGCAGCATAAATAACATAAATATTTCAATTAAAGGGCGTGATTTTCATGCCAAAGTCGGCAAAGTCTCGGCTTTGAACGATTGAATGAATGAATCTTACCTGTGAGTGTTGTGCCACAATTTGGTTAGATTTATGTGGCTGGTAGTGCCACAAGTTGAGTCAGTTTGCGCCAGTTAAGTTTGGTAATATCAACCAATTTGGTAAATGCAACACACGATCCACTTAACTGTAATCGTAGCTCCTTTTAACGCTTATCAGATAACTCTGCGAAAGTTGACTAAAAAGTTTTTTAACACTAAAAAGCAGACGCAAGCCAGTAAGCCAAGTTGGTGTAGACCAAGTGTAAATATGTAGCGCTTGCAAAAGATTTTTTTTCATTTTAATTAAGGCGCATACGTTGAATGCTGACTGTTTGCTGATTTAATTGCACAATCGAAAAATGCAGCAAGTCGTCGTGTTTGCCTTAACACGACAAACTGAAAATATTAACTGTGAAAGAAGAAAGATTTCCTTGAAGGTACGAACAGGAAATGAAATGAAAATGTGAGCAAGAGGAGAGAGAGCGGCGGGCCCAGTCGGGAGGACAACATGAAATTCAATTTCGTTAAAGCAAACAAATGTGAAGGCAGCCAAAAAGAACGTGCAACATTTTTCAGTTGATTCTTCAATGATGCCAACGACGATGAAGCCGGCAAATTGCAGGCTGCATTTTATATGGCCTGAAATTACAGAAATTTCACATCGAACAAAGAAATGTGTGTGTTTGTATATGTACATAGAGAGGTATGTTTGTATATATTGTATGTAGCAGAGAAATGCTGTCCATCGTCTGTTTGGACGACATCCGACAACGTCGTTCTTGTCGTTTACATTTCGCTCGTTCTCATTCGTTGTTGTATAGTTGTCGCTGGCATCATTTTACGTCATTTATCACAATCATGACACGGCTGACTGGAGACTGGAGATCCAACTCTAGCTGAAGGGCCGCAACTGGCAAACTGGACAGGCCCTCAAACGTGCTCATACCTCTGACTCCAGACCAGACTCAACCAAAAACCAGCCGTACCGATCCAGACAGACCAGACCAGTGCAATCATTGAAGTTTTTTATATGACCAACACGACGTATACTTCATATATGCTGATAACCAGTTTGCCCAGCAATCAGAGACGTTAATAATGTTGTTTGGGCCAGACCTGCTGACCAAATGCAATTACTGGTAATGCACAAAAAAAAAGAAACGGAAAACCAGTTGGAAAAAATTCAACGAAATCCTGTCAATGTCCTACAAAGCGATTTTCCACTGTGTTAATTGATTATGCTGCTGAATGAAACAACATGTCGATTGCAGAGAGAGCTTAAGGCATTCTAAGTCGATTAAATACAATTTAATTCAATTCATGTACATATTATGTTTATTTATATAGGATCAGCGCTTAATTAATTTAATTCGCATGCCGTTCACATGACTACAGACATAGACTAAGTAGAGTGATTAGCTTTGACATAATATTGATTTAAGTTCTTACACAAAAAACGGCTTAAAATTATATTTTTTTTTAACTTTCTTTCTTTCAAATATAACATATAATTCCATTTGAAATAAACCAAGTTGTAGCGTTAGAAGCTCCAGCTAAAAGTGTATAAAAGCCAACTAATGGTTGAGCAAGAACTTGGCTAAAAAACAAAAATGCTGCAAACCAGCCAATTTACGTACATTCTCGTATATCTAAATAAACACAAAAATAAATTGTAAAGCACACAATTTATGAGTGTTTCACTCTTTGTGCGAGATAGTTTTATACCCCTAGTTTTTTCGGGGCTTCTCTCTGTATACCCCAAAACATGAGCAATTTAAATGTTTGTACTGCACTAACAGCAGCTGCAACAAATGTATGTATATGTGTGTGTGTGTGTGTGTGTGTGCGAAGCACAATGGTCATCATAATTGTTGTTAATATAACCAAAAAACTAGCACTCAACCTTTTGTTCATGTGCATGAAATACAAATAAAATAAATTTGCTTTTCTGTCTGCAATATTTATACAACTGGACAAAAATAATTGTATTCTAAAATTGTGTTTTTGGCCTGGAACCTGAAACAATTAGCAGTGTGTCCCATGTGGCAGTTGCATTCATTTTGATTCCAAAAACATACAAGTAATTTAATTTACTATTCAACGTTATAGCTGCATTTTAATTGCAACAATTGTACAGAGTTTTTTTACATAAGGTAGCCTAGGGGTATAAAGGGGTTTAAAAGTTTTAAAGTAAACTATACATGAGAGTGAGAGGGAAGGATACAATATTTTGATATTTAAGAAGTCTTTACAGTTGTTACACTGTTTGTTAATATATGAAAATGTGTAGTGCGTATAGAAAATGAAAAGACAACTCTCTCCGAGTCACTCAAATATTTATTTAATTTAGCTGAAGTGCAAATTGCACAAAGTTGTCGCCACTTTTACGGAGGTTTGAGTTTAATGGCTGGAACTTTTCCTATTACAAATACTCTTGGCAGTGTTTCAACTTTAAATGTGTACGCTGTCACTTTTGTCACATTAATTAAATTAATCAAGAAATTGTCATTCATCTTAATTATAATTTTGAAAATTCCTAATTGAATTTAACAGCAGAAATGTTTGAATTTGGTGAGCTTAAACTGAAATTTACATTTACTGCAACAAAAGTTTTATTTGCATTGGCAGCAATCAGTTCAAAATTGGTTTGCTGCTAACAAATTAATAGCCAACATGTCAAAGTTGGCAACATTTCACTTGCCACATGTAACTTTCAACTATGTCTGTTTTTGTAGCATTCTTAGACCTTTAGAGAAGTAACAGATGAGAGACTAACGTAGTCAGAAAGAAATTGAATAATCTGCACATTCAGCACTACAACATTTTGGGACTTGTTAAATCAATAGTCCAAAAGTGTTTACAAAAAGTTACAGTTCCAGTTAGGACTACTGTGCGTACTTGGCTTCGAAATTGTGTCCTTTAATTACGATTGCAACAGGGTCCTTGAGGGGCAAACTGCAGTTTTTGTCAACGTTTCAACTCATTTGGAGTCGAGTAGAGTCAACTCGACTTGGCTCGGTGCTTGGTCCTCTATGAAGTTTCAATCATTAAATTGTGCCTACCCCCAGAAGTGTTGCTTTAATTCTCCGAGAACCCTCTTCAAGGCAAAAACTCTACCCCCATGAGTTGTGTGTGTGCGTTGTCTGCTTCTTCTTCTTCTTGTGCTCGGTGTGCGGGTGTTGTGCTGAGCTTTTTAATTTTAATGAGATCTCTGGCAGTGAGAGCTACGTGCTTGGCCTGGCATGGCCAGAACCGTTGTTAGCCACGCCTTGCCACTAATTGAGGCAGCTAAAAATGTTTTGCGCTGACTTGGCTCTCCCTCTATCTCAATTCCTGTCTCTATCTCTCGTGTCTAACAATTTTAATTACAAAAATATGCATATTTAAAGCGTTTTGACAAAGATTTAATACAAAAAGGACAATGAACGTTAGTTTTAGTTAAGAAATGTTGGCAAACAATCTTTAGAAACTCAACGAACTTTAATAAAATCCTACTGCTAAAAATGCTAATTTGATGGCCAAACTGCTTTTTGGCTTCATACACAAAAAACTCCTTTCACCCGTAGATAAGCCACAAAACTGATTGATACATTTCGTGGCCAATGTCTGAGTGAATGGCAAGCAAATGGCTTTCAACAAAATAAGATGCAGACCAAAGCAGTGCAGAGTCTGATTGATGTACAAAATGTACATGTGAATAAATTGAAATTTAACTTTTTAATCGGATAAAAGGCTTTAAATTTGTGCTGCAAAAAGACATGTAAATAATTTTATGTATATTTTATCATAGAGAAAAATTTTAACTTTTCTTTTAATTAACTTAACTTATGTTGTAGTTTCTAATCAATTGGAATCATTTCTATATTGACTTTTTGTCTATGGTTTCACAAGTTATGTTAGTTTTTTTTTTGGATTCCCTTTCAGCACAATTAAGCATGGCAAAACTCTAACAAAACACTGCACAACGGAAATATTTTGTTTCAACAAAAGCAACAACAACAACAACAAGATGAGAAAATGTCGACCAGCAACTGGAACGCAGGACAATGGCGTTGCATTTCCGTTTCCGTTTCAGTTTCTCTTTTCGCTCTTTCTGTTGCGCCATTGCCATTTCAAAGTGCTGCAAATGTAAACTATTTTTTTCACACCCTTTTTCCTCTGCAGAAACATGGACAAAAACCTTTCACTTGTACCCGGTCACAATGTTTTGCTTTTTTCCTGCTTGTTGTTCATGCTGTCAGAAAGCATCCAGCTCAAATTTCAAAGTCCAAGTATGAATTTCTCCACCTGCAATAACAACAAAAGGGAATCTGCTGACGTGTAAAAGTTTTATGAAAACAAAATGAAATGAAAAAAATTTTAGAATTTGAGAATCGTAGAGTAGCCACTGTATTTAATCTATTTCAAGCCTGAAATTAGAGAAACTTATCCGCTGAGTTATACCAAAAGTTAAGTAATACTTCATAAATGAATTAATAATTAGTTTTTAAACTTTCTGAAACGAAAATGACAAGACTTAAGCTCGGAAAATTCTTTTACTCTATATATGTACTAACTGTAATGGCAATTTCCATTAGCTTATCCAGAAGCAGGACAAAATGATGCAGCGGTTGACCAAACTTTATGTGATCGTCCTCGTTCTCAGCGTCCCACTCAGCCTGGATGCCTTAGTCCTGCAATGCAAAACGTGCTTGAGCCGCAGTGAATGCGTTTGCATAAATTGGGTAAGGCATAAAAACCAAGTGGATAAAAATCCAAAAAAAGAAACGAGTGGAAAATTATTTAGCTCTAGACGAATATTTAATACACTTTACTACATTATTTGGGTGCTGTGAGGTTTAGATTTAAACACTTATTAAAAAGCTGTTTATACTAAACTTTAACTTGAGAAAATTGCTGCCTGGAGAGCATACAAAGTACAAGATACCTAACAAGTGATTCTACCCTCTGCTAGGGTATATAAAAATTTCAATTTAGATTTGGTGCAACCGCCACTTTTTTATGCAGCTCAACTACTTTAAACCCCACCACCTTTCTACCACCCCTCTCCGTTCATTGTCATGAGTGGCGGCTTGAAATGAAGTCGCCACTAAGCTCGTTGCCTGCGTCGAACATAAACAGAGAAGAGCAGCTTAGCTTTGGTCCAAAATGCCAGCTGCAGTTACGCCCACAACTTATGACCAATTTTTATTAGGCCAGTCAGGGCCACGGCATATCTTCTTTATATTTGCTTCTACTCTTTATACCAATTTCAGTACCTACAAAAAAATGTGCAAGAAAATTTGGAATGTTTGAGCTTTGAACGGCCATAAAAGCTAACATATGCAGAGCAACGCACGGACATGAGTTCGTACGCTATCTCCTCCCATTGGGGGGTGTCCACTGTGCACAGTGGGTGCACAGGAAGCTTAGCAAGCGACGTCAACGACAGGTCAGGATAACGTTTACAGGAAGCAAAAGGCAAACTGCAATAGGCAGGGGCCTAAAAAATTTAAAAATCGAGAAATCAGAAAATAAATGGATGAAACGAAGTGAAAGAGAAGCGAAAAGGGAGAATAGTTCAGAATTCATATGAAAGCCATTTTGCTGACACCCGAAAAAGGAGGCTGAGCTTCATTCGTTGCCGAGCAATTAAAAGATGCTCAAGGCCAGAATGGAAATTTGGCTAAGTAAAGCAAAAATCCGTGAAATCAGAGAAGTTAAAGCAAATCAATTCTTTAACCACTTTAAAGTGAATATTTTATATACTATGGGTATATAAGAAAGCTTAAGCAAAGCTAAATTTTAATGCTGATGGCTGATGGCAGCCATTGAAAAGCCGCTGAAAACTTTTGGCTGTGAAAGAAAACAAAATAATATCGATTATTAGCACGCGCACACACAATGGACGGAAGCACATAAAGAACAACAGGCAACAGAAAGAAGAAGAGGGAGAGAGGGGAAGGAAATGAAGCGCTGGAACAGTGAGTGAGGTGGGAAAATGAAAAAGAGGCAGTCAAGCAGACAAGCAAACAAACAAAAACACCAGGGCAACAGGACAACAGGACAACGCATTGGGACGCTAGTAGGAGTTACAATAGCGAGGCGTGGCATGACAGGGCTTCAAGCAAATTTCGTTAGCCCAATTAAAGCAATTTTGACAGCTCAAACTGCGGCCAACAGCTGCAAAGGAATCCACGAAATCTCACTAACTATAGCTGGAGTAGGCAGCGGTGTAGTTGAAATAATGAAACAACTTTTAATTTGGCATAAAACAGGGGCAAACTGGAAGTTGGAAAATTACACTTGAAGAAAATTTTGTTTAAACAGTGGCTAGCTTTTAGATTTAAGCTATTTTAAACTTTTATATGATATTTATTTCCTACCTCTTAAAGCTATGACCTTTACCCTCATTAGCATTATTAAAATTATTAAAAGGCAACTCATTAGATATGTTAAGCCGCATTGTAAGCCCTTTACCTAGACAATCGACAGCCCTGCTGTTGATGATTGCTACGCTAGTTTACAGGATTAGCGGTGGCTTGGCAACCCTAAGCGGATTAGCATTCCCAACAACGGCGGCGTGGTATAAACAAAAAGCAAAGAATGCCGCAGAACAACTGCCACTGTCACTTGCCGCATGCTCCATGCCACTTGCCACAAAGCAACACAAGCGGTCAGCTGCTGTCAACTTAAATAAAGGGTCACTTTGCTAGGAATTTTCTCTTTTTTTATCAAATTTTTCCATTTTCCATTTTTTTTTGTGTTCATTAAGAAATTGAGAATATGAAAGCAAATGCAAATTTTGTGTTCTTTTCTGTGTTTGGCTGTGCTCAGCAATCGTTAGGGAGCTGATGACTTGTTCAATTGCTTAAATTATTGTGTACATGCAATCAGCTGTGTAATGAAAGCCAACTGTAGTGTAATCAACGGCAGTGGTACAAACAGTAAAGGTACAAAACGATAAAAGGTGTATAGGTAAAATGCCATAAATCTGTTAGCCGATTTGCTCGTTTCGCTTCACTGGTCGCTAATGATTTATTGCCACAATGCAGAAGACAAGACAAATGTTCAAGTAATTGAATTACAAAAGCCAAAAACGAAAGATAACTAACGCTGACTAAGCGTAAGGCACTTATGCAAATTGAGCATGGCCAAACAGACAGGCAGACGGACAGAAGAAACACAGAGTAAAGTGCTGATAAAGCTACTTGGCCACATTGATTGCAAAATCAATGGCTCAAAACGCAACAACGGTGGTAGGGCTGGCCAAAAGTCAGCTTAACGGCATTGATAACAAACTCACAATAGACTTTCAGTAAAAGTAGCGCACAAAAGTATGCTACGTTATTTTTGCAACTCGTTTTAGCGGAAACGGAAACGCCAAGTGTCGAAGAAAGAGAAAACGACAGTGAGGAAGAAAGAGAACGGCAGAGATAGCAAGAGCTAAGTTGTTCTAGAATGAAGTCATGAGCATTATTTGTGCAAAATTACCTTTAACGAGCTGACGAGCTGACTAGCTGTGGTTCTGGCCATCTATAGCTCCGTGGCTGCATTACCATTACCATTACCGCAATAAACTGTAGCTAGAGTCGTCTCTACGGGGTGTCGAGTGTCGCACCAACTTGCTTGCAAAATTGCACTTGACTCGAATGCCAATTACATGGCCCTGCAGATGTCAGATGGCAGTTAGGCCAGGCCAAAAGCAGCAGCAAGTCGACAAATAACACGACGACGACGACGCTAAGGACATCGCCAATGGGTTTGGTCTAAGATATCAGGCAACAGCAGCACTGCCTGCTCTTTGGCCATGGCAAAAATAGAATTGGCATAAAGTGGATTAAATATGAATAAAAGATATTTGCACAAATTGCATTAGTGCGGCGCAGTGCGCACAAACACCACAGATTGATAGCGAGATAAGCAGCAAGGAGCATGATCCGAAAGGTCAAGACTGCATTAACTCATTGCTAAGGAGTTAACTAGCTGTCGGCTCACTTTTATTTTAAATAAAAAGAAACTGCTTAGCTTAGCATAAATAAAAATTGAATAGCGCGAAAAAATGTCTAATGAAAGGAAACAAATGTAAATATTAAATTTTATTTTTGGGGAAACAAAATACAATTTTAAAAGATCACATTTATATTTAACTAATTGCAAATTAATGCAGTATTTTAGTAAATTAAAAATAAGATAATTCTATAAATTTCTACTGAATTCAATTTCAATTGCGGAATTTGTAGTAAAATATAATAATTTAGTTAGCTGTTTTGGCGTCTAAATAAAATGTGGCAATGTATTTGTTTTCATATAAAATTTGTTTAAACATTTAATTATTACACAATTCTGTTAAAGGTGTTTAACACAAAAAGCCTAGCCATATTTTATTACGCTTTTTGTTGAAGTGTTTGCAGTTAATTTTACGACTTTACCCAAATATTTCATTAAATTTTTACAGCTCGAAAAATGAAAGAATTTTATGAAAAAAACTGACATTTTGAGCGCAGCGCAACCACAGCGATGACCTTTCAGTACAATTGCGCATTGCAATGTGGTCAACGTTAGAATGCCAGTGTGTGAGACTATGAGTGTGTGTGTGCGTTCGTGTACGCTTGTAATTAAATTCCATGCCTGCAAGTGTAACAGCAATATTTGGTTTTGTGGCCGCCACCTCACAACCGACCAATTTCCCCTTAAATTCTCACCACGTGATTCAACCTTCAATGGTGGTCAGTGCAACAGGAAATAGCATCTAATTTGATTATGCCGTATGCTACCTACAATTCCATTCAAACTGCTCTTCAAATGTGCAAGTGTGTGTGTGTGTGTGTCTGCGTATTACGGCTTAAAATCCCATTAGCGCATTTATGAGCTTTAGTCCAAAAATTTAATTATGTAAACGAGCAATGCATTTGCTAAAAGCAAAAAGCTGAAATTACTTGGTTTTCTTTCATATGTAATGCTCAGCAGAAATGTGTTATTAATTAAACTAATGTGGTTTTAGCAACAAGCTCTTTTAATTAATCAAAGAAGAGTAATTATAATGGATATTCTGTGTTTGTTCATCAATAAGACAAGCATAATCGAGTCAATAAGTAACAAATAAATTAATTTGCAAATATTTCTGCTTAATAACCTCGAACTGAATTGCTGAATACACTTGTAATTTGATTGATTTGATGCATAATTTAATTACGGCAGAAAGTTGTGTGCTGGAATCCCAATAACTTAACTCAAAATCGAAATAATTTGAAACCTAAAGAATTTTTTAATTATTTAAATTCAATTATGTGCCTAAAAACTGACTGTCTTTGTCTACATTTACAATTCAACAATTCAGACTTTAATTATTCAAATGATGTTTATTTTATTTAGCATAACTTCGCCAAATTCCACATAAAAACAAATAATTTTGTTAATCGTATACGTAATAACTTTCTCGAAGAAGCGCACACAAAAAATACAGATTATAACTCTCACCTGACTCACACCCGACTATCACCGAGAAGTACACTTTGGAAAGGCAATCACAGCTTCTATTAAATCTATACAAAACTTTGCTTCAGCTCGACATAAGTTGCTAGCAGTTTAAGCACTATGCGGGCCATGGTTATAAGTCTGCTTGAATAGATATACATTTTTGTGGCCGCTATCGAGTGCCACAGACATGAAATTTTCACAAAGTAGTAAACTTTATGCCGACACCGTGTGTCTCACACACTAGTACACACCCACAAAATCTCCCAAACAGCCCGAAACCATCACTCATACTACAAAATTGAGTTTAGTTGGAAAGCCCCAAAAAAAAGTTGATAAAAAAAACAATATTATACTTGTTGGGGGAGAAAAGATACAGACATACCCTGTACTCAATTTCTTAAATCAATTTAATTATAAACATTCAATTTTCAAATAGTTTTTGTGGTAAAAGATAAGTTATACTCTCCTTAAGCCACTTGTGGTTAACTTAATAATAATTACACTATCGCTCAAGTCCTTATCCTCCCACCCTTGTCACCCAAAAACAGGGTATGCAAAAATGAAAGACAAAATAAATGGCAACGAGCAGAGAACTTTTTCATCCACTTTTTTTTTGTGCTGTACATGTATCTCTATATTTATGGAACTTTTTCAATTTGGAAATAAAGTTTTTCGAATTTCGCGCACATGAATATAAATTCATAACAAAGCAAATCGTGACCGTGGTCGGAAAACCAACAAAAATTTAAATGTAAAATTCATAATTATATGTATGTATGTGCAAACTATATTAAAAACTAATTTGAGTGGTGTAAATTCAGCAAATGTCGATTTAAGTGCCATTAAATTACATTTGTTTGGCAATTTAAGAAGCACAACGAAAACGACTTAATTCAGTGTGACCTCCTAAGACGCACGCTGCGTATGCATAATAAATTGAACTAAAATAAAAATAGAATTTTATTTTATTAAAAATGTATAACCTTTGGTTGAACTCCACTATCAGTTGCCCTGACAACTTGTCAACGGAACATATTGTCTGTGATTTATTTCACGCACATAAGTAAGTACAAATAGAGTTCCGTCTAATGGCTGAGCAATTTCAATTGCAACTTCACTTCAAATGCTCAGCGAGTGGAAGGAAGCCTTTACTTAACTTAACTTTTACTTTACTTTCCATTCCTTTAAGTGCTCTCACACATCTCGCACTCGTATGTCAAAATGCTCACTCCTCGTCGGCATTAAAATGTTGCAGTCGAGCGGCTGTCAATGAAAGTCATATAAAAAGTATAAATAAAAGAAAAGCAAAGAAGGAAAAAAGAAAACATTTGTACTTGCAGTTGCTGCTGATTTTGCATTTTAAAGCAGCAACTCTTTTTGTTAAATGGCTTGTGCATTTAAATGCACTTAAATCAAGTAGATGAGAGCATTTAATGGCCAACGTTGAGCAATTAACGTATGGATAGACTGAACTGCAGGCCAATAGTAAATGATTTATATGTATGCAAGAATTGCCCAGCAGACACTCTGTATTTATTACTTATGCAACTTGAAATAAAAATGAAATTATCTTTACAGCCGACTATTGAAAGGTTAATTTTTTATATATAATGGTCTTATGGTCTTCTTTAATGGTCATATGATATTTTTTTTAATATAACGTGATGTGTTTAAATATGAAAAATAAATTATATTCTTTCTATATTAACCAGTTAGGAATGAATCAATAAAATTATTCAATTTGACTTAATTTAAAATAAAACATAAACAAAATTAAACTTTTTTTGACCACGAAAAAAAAAAAAATTTTTCTCAATAGTTAAGTATTATTTTTAAACATTTTGGTTAAATTATCTCAACAATCAATAAGCTAATTATTAAAATAATTAATAAATAAAATTATAAAGTACTTTGCATGCCTAAATAATCAGCTAAATTACCGCGATTTAAATTCATCGCAGAGTTTATCATTAGTTTATCCACAATTAACATGATTAATTGTAATCAGCGTTGTAAGCGATTAATCAGCGGCAAGGTCAAATTGTATTATTTTGGGCCAACGTTTGGCTATAAATTACACAGTCTCTAGTTACTCGAGCATTTTCATTAATCCAAAGACACTTGTCGTCGTTTAGTATTTTGTATGTGTACATATGTCAGGTGAGCATGTCTGTGTGTGTGTTTGTGTGTGTTATTCAATCTATTGTGATAACGTCTGTGTATACCTATCAGTGTGTATTTGTCTATTTGAGTATCGATTGTGCAACTCAACATAATCCCACAAGTGCCATTGCCATCAATATCGAGTACTTCAGCATGTATGTGTGTGTGTGGGTGTTTGTGTGAGGATGTGTGTGCATGGCATAAGCACTCATTAGTGTAAATAGCCTGGTTCTATAACCGAGTGGCTCTAAGTATGTCCAAATTGCTGCCTATTTAGGCAACATACAAATTATTTGACTGCCACTCAATTAAACTGTAACAGGAACACTTCAACTTGGCCCAAAACATGCGATATTCTATATCAATTGCATACAATCAATCAATATGATGTCAGTTCAATCAGATGATGATGATGATCATGATAATAAGACGAGCACTACTTAAAAGCAAGTTTTTGGGGCCAGTCATTGTTAAGCATTCATTTCTTGGGAATTGCCTGCGATTACATTTAATCTTTGTTTTTGAAAACGGCAAAACAGTCGAGTTGAGACGACTAGAGTCTAATGCGAGTTCAAGTTGTCTGCTGTGAAGTCAAGCGCACAAATAGAGCTGCTAATGTTTGGATTCAGCCAAGCAAAAACCTAACATAAAACGTAATTTTCCATTCTTGTAATCCTTATTAAATGTAGCATATTTTGAATGTGTCTGAGTTTCAAACGCATTTCTATGTTAATGTTCCTGCCGAAAATTTGAATGTGAATGCTAAATGCGAAATGCGTATACTTTTGTGTGTAATCAAATCGGATTTCGTACCCTTTTCGGTAGGTGCTCAAATTTTGTAACAAAATGTTACGCTTTGTTAATCCTTTAATGTGATTCCAAGCACCTTTGAAATTTTAACTGCCTGCGTCTTTTACCTGTGCAGCCACAGAGCAAAGAAAATGTGATATTCTACATTATTTATTTTCAATTTAAAGCACGAAATCAACGTAAACAGCTGTCAATGAGGTTTTCCAACGTTCACATTCAGGTTCACGTTGAAATGCGACTTAATATGCAGGCACACACGGCGTATGCGTATTACGTAATGCGCACTGCGTTCATTTGAAATGCAAAATAGTTTTGTGCGGCAACCGAAATGACTCTCTCACCATAATTGACAGCTGTAGCTCATTTGCATGCTTCAGTTTCGCACCTTTCGCACTATGAAATGTGCCCCGCAGCCCGAAAAGAGGCGTGACTGCCAAAAAAAACACAATACACAACTGTGTATTAATTATAGAAACAAATGGCAGCGTTTGCGTTAACTTAAAGCTGCATAAACAACTTGGTATGAAAATAACTACAAAGTTAAATAAGATTTAATAATTATTTCGTTACATTTCGTTGAGAAAATGTAGCCCTAAGCGACGTGGCTTGAAACACTTTCTCGGAATTAATTTCGAGGGAAAAACACTCTAGACTACAGTGTGTTTATATTTACCTAAACAGAATTTCTACACTCAACTTAATATATTCATAATTGTAGTCTGGTTAAGCACACTTAAAGCTTGTCTCAAGTCACAATGTTTGTTTTCCCCCAAAAGGGAATTAAGTAAATTGCATAAAACGCCACTTTAACTGAAAGTTAACAGCATTAAGAACAACTCAAATACAACAAGTAACTTTACAGACTCCGCAGAAATGAACAAATAATAATTAAAAATTCTTGTTTAACAGCTACAGCAAAAAAATATGTATGTGTATACAAAGACTTTAAGCGGAGAGTGTCTCACAGGGAGTTGGGTCTGTGTCTGGATCTGAGTTGGGGTGGTACCGTTTTGCCTTCGCCATATTGGCCCTGACAAACGGCTGCGTTTGTCATGTGTTAGCCTGCGAGCAATATTTTCCGGCAGACGGCAAATAAAAATCCCCAAACTTATGTTGCCGAGTAACAGACGCCTTTGCACTATCAAAGCAGGAGCCAGAGCTAGAGCTGAAGTTGGAGCAGCCACTTGGTCTGGAGCCTGCATGAAGCTGAGAATTAACAGCACATTGAATACTTTTTGGCTTCTTTTATAACTCTGTTCAATGCGCTATGTTGAGTGTGCAATAAATTTATTAAAAGTATTTAAATTTATTATATAAATTACTTAGTAAAGTTATAAAGAGAAGGATTTTTAAAAGCCTGGAAAAGTGAGTAAAAGCTAGGGTATATTACAGTCGGCTCAACTTCAACTACTTGCCTTGCTTACTATTTTTTGTGCTTGCATGGAAACGATGCTTTGGAGACATTGCTGCGCTGATAAGTTTGCATATAAATTGTGACACATGCAAAGCAAGAGTGAAGGGAGAGAGAAAAAGAGAGGAAGATGAAGAAAGAGTGAAAGAGATAGAACGAAAGAGAGACGACTCGGAGAAAAACATATTTTAAAAGTGCTTGAAGACGTTGGCAAGAACTTTATTTATGTGCTCTCAAAACTATTAGCTCAGATTTTCATTAAATTCATAAGGAGTAGTAACAGTAACAGTAACATTAACATTAACAGCAACAACAACAGCATCAAACGAGTTTTAGCAAGTATATTGGAAAAGTTTTTGTAAAGCTCTGCTGCTATTTGCCATAAAGTTACTAAAGAGCACGCTGCGTATGAGTAATGCATGCCGGCATACAAAAGTCAAAGGTTTTGAACTTTTGCCACACATTCCCAGCAAAACGACAGACGACACAACAACAACATATCAACTGACACGCCCCATTCAACATTTTGTATCCCTTTCTTTACGCTTCTTCCTCATACTCTTTTCTTTGTCTCTGCTTCTGCTTGCTCGCCTGTTTGTTGGATGCTGCTGTGACATGTCCTAAAGTCCTCCCATGTGTCTGTTGTGTCGCATTGAATTTATTGGAATTTTTGTTGTGCTTTCGTATCGAGGCGATTCACAATGTTCGCTTGATGTTTTTTATGCCCCCGCCCCCTTTTCAGTTATGTCCTTTGCCAAACCCACAAAAAATGAGGCAAAAAAGCAGAAAAAAAAACTGTATAACTCTGTTGTCTTTCTTACTTGAAGAGCGAACAATTTTGTAAATGTCTACTTGTTCAGCAGTTTGACATCGGTCAGAGGTCAGCGGTCAGCCGCGGGCAACCCAAGACCTACAGCCTCCAGAACACGCCTACAGTCATGACAAATATAAACATAAATATTATATGAGCTTTACTTTTCTATTACAGTTATGCCCATTCTCTTCGCGCTGCTCAGTTGAGTAATTTGCTGCACATATTTCAAATAACTTTGTCTCATAAACTGGCAGCTTTATTTGATTACATGGTATAGCAGCGCTTCGTGTTGTCTTTAAACCAGCACACACATTTATTTTAATAGCCATAATAAATAAATATCGATTATTGAAAGGTTGAAAGGTAGATTTTAGCCACTGGCAATCAGCTTTCAGCCAGCACGTGCTAAAAAGTTTGTCTCGAACTGGTTTTAGTACTCGTACCTGGACTCCCTCAGGCAATTAGCTTGGCCAAAAGCTTATGATAAGGCTAATGCCGCTTACTGTTTGGCTAATTGAAAAAGTTGCAATTGCTGTCGGGCAATAAAAAGTGGAAAATGGAAAAGTAAAACAAACACTGCGAACAATTTAAAAATAACAAGAAATAAATAAAAAGCATAAACAACTGCGATAAATTAAACATGCGCTGCAAAACTACAGATTATAAAAGAGAAAAAGATTAAATAAATATAAGTTTGTTTGAATATAATTAAAAGAGGCTACAAAATGGAAAATTGACGTTGAGATACACTACTTTAAGCTCATTTAGCTTTCAAACTATGTCCAGTCTCCTTTAAGCTTTGACTAGACAAACTCTTCTACTTAATTAATCCCAACACAATTAAGTCTGTGTCTAAAAAACAGTTTATTTAAATAGCTTGCTTAATTTAAGGCTGCTCAATTTATTTTGTTAGGCAAAACCTGCACTTAAGAGTCAATTGACTTTATAGCCTCTGTATTTCTTTTGGGGTAGACAAGTTTTCTAACTGTTTAATTCATTTGGATTTACCTTTTTATCATCCTGGCTTACAAATTGTTATTATAGCCATAAGGCTCGAACAGAGAGAAGACAACAATGCGATTGTGGTCAAGTTTTGTGAGTCCGAAATTTGCATAATAAGCCCTGGCCAATAACAGTCTGTGCTTCTGCCTGCCTTGGTCTACTGTGTATTAAACAGTGCATGAAATTGTTGTGTGTTGTACCTAGCTGGCTTAGAAGTCCTGAAAGGCAGTATAACTTGAGCCAAAACGGAAAGCATAAATTGTCGGTACGATATGAGAACAGCCAACAAACATCCGCACATAAATAAATCATAAATATTAAATGAAAATGAAATTGAAAAATGTGCAGCATGAGCCAAAGTTATGGTAGGAAGCGCACAGAACCTGTCAGCAAGTCTCTGTAATTCTCTCTCTACTTCACTGCCATCCCACAAGCTTAACTGGAATATAATGCAGTAGTCAACAATGCAGCAGGCGATCGCATGATTAGCGGCAGTCCACAGCATAGTATAAAAGCCAGGCCAAAACTGGCCAAATGGCATCCCATGACTCACCAGCTTGCTATTGACCAGGTATAGTGCCTTTGGCCAACGCACGATATTCTTACAATGTTTAAAATTACTAAATTCGATATGCAATTTATAAGCCCCAGCCATGTGGTCTTTGCACTATCTCATCTTACTCTCTCTCTCTCTCTCTTCCTTTCTCTTTGCCTGTCTTCTCTTGTGCTTGCTGTATCTTTTGTATTTTCTGTCTGACTGCAAATAAACGTGTCTGGCCCTTTTGGCAGTCTTGCCTGCAGATGATTTGGTAAGTACTGTTTGTTGATATCTAGCCAAAGCTTAAGTGCAGCGAACGGCAACAAAAGGCAAAGCAAAAATTGTTATGCTTTAATGCGATTTAGCCAAGTAGAAAAAAAGTTGAAATAAAAAGCCAAGTTTTGAGTTCTTGTTATTTTCCAGTTGTCTATGAGCTGCACACAACACAGCTCAGCAGTTATTGCTGCATTTTTAAATACCCTTCAAAAATATAAAGTATTAAATTGATGCTTTTAAATATAATAATATATAATAATATTATATTCTCATGCATAATCCCATAAGGCTCATTCGATTTAACACCTAAAACTTATCCGCAAATGTTCCATTCAATAAATTTAAAAGTGTTTTCTAGTGTAGTCAGGGTAACTGTTAGTCAATCATTGCTTTTAAGACTCATGTTTTTCTTGTAACTTTAAACCAAAACAACTATTTCTGCCCGGCATCAAATCAAAATATTTCATTCATTCACATATTTTTTTGTTGTGCTCCTAATGCAGTTCTGTTCAAGGAATTCTTTTGGCTGCAATGCACAACTTAACTATTTATTTTTTCTTATTTTTCCCTGCACTCTATTATTTATGATAGGTCCTTTTGGTTTGTTGGCCAGGCCAACAATTCCCTCAGCTTGCTGGTTTCCATTTTTAATTTAAACTTCCTGAATTTACAAGAGCGCCACGCACAAGATGATTTAAAACGCGTTAACATATTTTCAAGCGCATATTTTTTATTCGAATTTACTGACATTCCCGTTCAAAGCTGACCCTCCCCTGGGCTGCAGAACAGGTCAGAATGGTACGCAGTTTTTTGCCAAAAAAAAAAAACGAGAGAAAAAAAATAATCATTAATCATTTTTTTAACATGCCCAACGATGAGAACGACGCTGCTGGTTGCCACTGGCAGTCAGTGGTTGCCACTGGTTGTGCCCCAAAAGTTTTTCATGTGATGTGGTATGATGTGGTGCGAGGCGGCGAGGTGCGGTCGCTTACCAGGTTGGGTCATAACGCATTAACTTGGCAAGGCACTTGTAAAATCCGCATGTGGTTCACACTAACTGTGATATTATCAAGTTGAAATGCGACCGCATTCAGCCCACTTTGCGGATGGCCGACCGCGACAAATTTGAAAAATGGCCCAAAGTTTTATGGACCTACCCTCCAAAAACCCCATGCACCCTCCTACCGCCCCTACACACTCCCATGTAACCGTGACATACGAGCTCAAATAAATATTTTTTCTCCTGGCACGTTACAAATGCTTTACGTCTGTTGTACAAAACTTTTTCCCGGCGTAAGTGCGTCTGTGTGTGTGGAAGTGTGTCTGTGTGTCGGCCATTTAAGACCTGGCCCCACACACACCATATACATAACGTCCAGTACCAAAGTTTTAAGATTCTCAGTCAGCTTTCGGTTATGCGCTTTTGAATAATGCAGTGTTTCATATTTAAATACTCGCAACATGCAAAATTCTCAGCACAAAAATCTCTGAAGAATTTTCACCGGCAATTTTCCTGAATGCCATGCATAAAATTTCACATGACATTGCCAGTTTGCTGCCTCCCACATTTACCCGGACTATCATCAGCTGTTTTTTGCTGCTGTGGTTCGGCTGGTTACGGGAGAGTTTCGGGTGAATTTTGGGATAATTTTCGGGTGGTTCGCTGGTTTGACTCTTTGGAGAACCGACGAAGGTCCCGTATTAATTGCAGTGTTCTGTGTGTAATGTAAACAGAAAACTGTCAAAAACTGGTAATATCTCATAAAAGTTTCTCTTTAAATTTTCTCTCTTTAATCCTACTTAACTCTCTGTTTTTATCTCTCTTTCTAGCTCTCTCCCTAACTCAGTTGGTATAAGAGTTTGAAGTTGAACGCATGCGCTCAAAGTATGTGGATTCAAACAGCTTCCGTTGTTTTCCGGATGTTTTATTTATTATTGTTTATTCTAAGTGAATTTAATTTTGAATGTGTTTGTGGTTTGGAGCAGAAACAAGTTCACACTAGACAACATGGTAGAAACTAAATTAATGTCAAGCTAAATGAAAAATATTTAAACACTCGGTAGTCTAATATACCCATTAGTTACAAAGAAAGGGACTCAAACTATTACTATTTCAAACTCTTTTATATTTCTTTTATGTAATTTCTAACACCCAAACACAAATTTATGCATATACTTTACAGCTTTAAGCCTACAATAAACCAACTTTATAAAGAATTTATCACCCTTCAATCTGCTGAGTTTATTTTTAAGAAAGTGCCAACTTCTTCCTGCCCAAAAACATCAAATTCACGCTGATTTTTGTCATTATAATAAAGCAAAAACTTGTGAGGAGCAACTGGAGACCGACAAACAAAATGACACTCCGCCATATCCCTCTTCATACTCCTCGCCCTCCCACGCTTTGATTTTCACCCCCTTAGCCATTTTCTTAGCCCATGGCACATCAAATTGTCCAATGGGCACTTAGCCACTGCGCGTTTTTAATGGTCAAAACTTTTATGTTTATTGTTTATGCTTTGAAGCAAAAATTTTCATGAACTTTTCATTGTTCCGGTTTGTTGGGACAAAAACTTTTAGCACACAATGCACTTTAATTTCAGACCACCCACTCGCCCTCCTGCTAAGGAAATGCTACAAAACAATGCAAAGGCAAATGTTGCAGCTAAACTTTATGCGACAAAAACTTGGCCAAATGACAGTGACATGGTCAGAGGGTAGGAGGGCAGACAATCTCCATCCACATCTTCAACTAAAAACATTCAACTTCAACGCTAATGTCAATGACTGTTTGCGCGTTTTATGCACATTCCAGCTTAACTTTATTTTCTGCCAAATGAAATACGTACAGAATATCTGCAAATGTTATATACAAGCTTAAAGAGTAAATCTCTCTCTGGCTCACAATGGGAAATCAGCAGGCGGTTAAATCAAGTCCGAGTAGTTGAGTTTATTTTAATTTTTTTCCCAAAGCTCGGCCTTTTGTTAAAAGAAACCACAACAACAAGTGCTACAGTAAAGTCGCTTTTAAGTCGCTTTCCTGATCACTACTTTTAGCACTTTGCCTGCAGTCATCTTGTTAACATTTATTTTCTGGTGCTCTTTCGCACTGCACGTTGGTCAACGCTTTTTATTACTGACTTACAATTTTTCAAAAGTTACCTAAACTTTTATATTTTGTGTATCTTTTTTTTTGTTGCGTTGTTTCACATTTTCTTTGTTCAGCAAAACTTTTCGCACTTTAAGCAGTTATTCAGCCAATTTTCAAAGTAACTCAGCCAGTTCCTATTTTTTTCTGGTCTAAAAATAGAATATTTTTTCATAAAATATGCGTGATTTCGCCAGAAGATTGTATTGTGATAGCATGACTCTTGAATATTTAATTTTATACCAACTAGTTGTCGAGTGAACGGACATACGAAACGTCAACTAAGTTGCTTTAATATCGGGCTTAATTAGCAGTTATCACAAGCACCTAAAAGTATGCAATGTTTTTTAAAAAGGTGAAGCTTTTGATTTCATAACAAAGTTTATTAAAGTTTATTGTGTTTTATATTAATAACCGTAATTTATTTGGTATCAAATGTTAATAATACTAGCAACCTGTATATTTTCATGCTCGCAGTTTATTCTCATTAAAGTTCAAGGATTTATTTTGGTCTATAACACACTGCACACTGTGATATTTTCGTTGAGGCAGCTCACTAATACATGCACACTTACTCATACATTTTCATGCATATTTGTTGAGGCCCAACGTTGCTGGAGTCAGCATAAAAATCCAACATAGAGGCATGCAACACATTGGCACTTAATATGCCACAGCTGCTGCCAAGGTGCCAACAAATAGGAGTCAGCTATTTGCTAAGTCCCTCAACGTACTAGTGTGTGTGTGTGTGTCTGTGTGTGTTTGAGCTATAGCATATTTGTGAGAAAACACTTAGCATTAAATGACATAATAAATTGCCGAAAATGTTGACATGAAAACAATGTTGAAACACACGGTATACAAGAGATTTTTCGCCTTTTCAAATTGCTTTTTTCCTTTGTTGTTTTCCTTTTTTTTTTACATTTGTGAAATATTTTGCAGTTGCAAAGTGAAGTGTAAATATGCCCCAAAGTGGTGTGCAGCATCTGCTGCCATATTAGTTGCCGTTGTTGCTGTTGTTGCCGCTGTCAGTCACAGTTGTTGCTTTGTTGCACTTTTGAAGTAAAATGTTTGCCGAAATCACGATGTCAGCAAATTTAACTTTACAAAAAAAAAATGTTGACATTTTTAGACTAAAACATTTGTTTAATTTATGGCTTAAAGCTGTCCAAGTTGTCTAACAGTAATTGAAAAATTTGCCAATAGCAATTGGTAATCATTTTGCCATGCAGCTGGCACATCAAATATATGTAGAAGAAGAATGCAATCTACCCACGGCTTTGCCACATCAAAATTGGCCCCTGAAATTGCATAATAATTCCTTATGGCCATATCATGTGCACATATGAGCAGCGGCAACAAAAATTGTGACACAAAGTTATGACAATGATGAAATGGAAACGACATAGACGAAAACGAGAATGAAAATGAGCACGAGGACGAACAGTCGCATGCTGCTGCCACTGTCTCTGCTGCCGCTGTTGTTGCTGATGATGATGAGCCGCAGCGGGAGCAGTCAAAGGGACAGGGGATGGGAGCAGGAGCAGCTGGAGCAGCAGTACTCGCATCGCGTTTCCATGGTCGCCAACTGACAACGTTGAAAATAAGACATTTCTTTCCCTTTTTGGTGACACTTTTTTCATTTTCTTTTTGTTTGTTGTTGTCATCAGTGTTGCCATTTAAATGTCAGAAAACTGAAAGGAAAATTAAAGAAAATAAATGTTCAAAGAAGCGCTAGCTTAACCGACTTATCAACCCAAAAAATAAACAGGAAATTTCTAACTGAGTAATATTTAAGTGGAGTAGATATCAAGCTAGATATATTAAACTTTTAAGCAATTAATTCAATTTAAAACTACATAAAAACTTAAACTTAATTTCTCTATATTTTTAAGAGCACTTAATTTTGTTGAAAAACCACCAAAACGTCAGCACTGACTGTCATACTCGTACTTTGCCTGCCATGCCACAAAGTACAATTTCATTTTATATCCCTTAGATGTGTGCACACACATGTCTGTCTCAGTGTGTGTCCGTCTGTGTGTTTCAGTGTGTGACGAAATTTTCGCACATTTACATAAAAAAGATGTTGAATATGTGGGAAGGAGTGTAAGAAAAAAGAAGAGTAGGAGACAAACCCATGCCAGCAATGCAGTGAAGTTACATGACTGAGGCCGAAGCCAAAGCGCTGAATTTCGCATAACATGAGCATACCCTACAGCTGCTGGCCATTAAGGCATATAAATTTCAAAGTAAATACAGAACACCATAAGTTCTGATTTAACTATAATGTGGGAAGGTAAATAAATTAATTATTTATGACTTTAAGTGCTGTGCACTCCAACAAACTTTAAATCAATATCTTTTTAAAAATAATAAATAATTGTCATACTTTTACCACATAGAAAACATTTGTTAGACCTAAGATAAAATATAATTAATCACCATTAGCATTTCAAACCCATACACAGCCACAGAGTAATCAACTATACATTCCATATGCATAATTATATAACCGAACTGCTGCACACAATATAATCCATAGATTTAAGTACACCACAAAGTGAGATATTAGATAATAATAATAAATGAATCCAATTAGTGTTTGGTTAGTAGAGTTTAACACTTGAAAAGCAGCTCATTGACAATTCTAACAAGCTTGAAACTGAAATTGCAGAAAGACAATCTCCTAAGACATTGACAGAAGGCAATCTGCTTTTACCACCCGCTGCTGGTGACATTGCATGCTCTCCCTAACTTGGCTTGAACCAAGTCGAGTCAAGTTGCGTCGAGTTGAGTCGAGTCGAGTCGAGTCGTCATAGAAATTTGCATGCCAATGCAAAAGAAGAAGGTTGCTCAGTCATTCCCTCAGACGGCCAGACACATGTGACATTGCATGACTAAAAAGGGAACAACACTGAAGAAAGTTCTACTAAAAAAATATGAAACAAAAAACTTTCACGAGTGTAGCAAATACACTTAAAAAGTAATAAAATATTTTATTGCAGAGTTGAAACTATGAAAATGCCATTTTCTCTCTCAAAAACACACACAAACTCACTGAAAATATGCAAATTAAATTCATATGTGTAACGCTTGAAAATTGAAAATAAAATAAGTCATGTATGCAAGGAAGGAACAGCAGCTGCAAATTAATTCAGATAGTCATGAAAGAAATCTCATGATGGCATCTAATGATAGTTAATGGCATCCTTTAGCTCATATAATCCTGTAATCAATAAATGAGCAGCTCAGTCTCCCTTTCCCTCACACTGCCATTCAAGAAGTTAATTTGATGAAGCCGCAAAAGTCGCTTCAGTTTTCCATTGTTTGTATTATGCGTGTCATTGTGGGTGTGTTGCTGGGTGTGGGTGTGTTTGTGGGCGGCTGGTTGACACTCATGCTTGCCGTTGCTGTCTGAGAACGCAGTTCATCAATCAAATCACTGGCTGTTAGTCAGGCAGTCATGTGATTTGATTGATTCACGCTAAAAATCCTTACTCAAACACACTCACTTGCCTGCTACTTACGACTTGGCTGACAATGTGAATGCCTCATGCCCCCTAAACCAATGTGGATGCCTCATGGCATCTCAGTGAGCCAATTCATCCTTGTCGCCGCCATTTCCAGACCGCATTTAGTGTTGTTGCCTTTTGCATTGTTTATGCCCCGCCAGCGTTAGACAGAACGTGGCAGACTGTGTGCAGCAGTGGCAGTGGCAAACAATGTTTCAAGCGCATCTGCCACTTGCCACATACCCACACACCCACTCAACATTTGCCACTTGCCACTTGCATTGATTTCATACAACTGCTGCAACTTGAAATCGATAAACTTGCGACTGTTTCGCAGCATCTCAGCATACTTCATCTCTGCCAGCGACAGGCCACTTAAGCAGCTCCTTAAGCCAGCCAAGGATATTCATTTGTCACATTGCCGTGCAGCTCTAATCTATAAATTATTCAAACAAGGCACCGACTCAGAAGTCGAACGATTTCAACTGCTCCCCGGTTGCCATTTTTGGGGCTAACAAAATTGTTACTTCTATATAAAATTGCCCAATTTTATGTTCAATCAATAAATACTTGAAAAAAAGGGGAGGCAGCAAATACTACGTGTTGGCTGGCTCAATTTATTTGATATTCATGCAACATTAACATGGATTTTTATTAGTATCATTTTTTGAAAAGGGTTGCCTACCCTACCACTCACTGTTCGGCCTCGGCCAACTAATAAAAAGCACACACACACACACACAAACACTCAGACACACAGATACAAAACAGATATATAGGCAATAACACAAACCGGAAGCCAATGGCGAACCTGGACCTGGTCTAAAGCTACTAAAAGCTTAGCACTGTCTAAGCGTATTTATATTATGCCAACGTGGCAATATAATAAAAATAAAATATATACATTTGTGTAGGCGACGCAGAGATACCTCTTAAAGAACAATAGAAATAAATTAAGCTCCTTTTACTATAGAAAATTCAGCTAATAAATATTATAAGTAAATGTCGTACATAATAAATTATTAAAATTACACAACTTGTCAACTAATCATACTCCTGTCATCTCTTTATCTAGAGGGTATCAGAAAGGTAGACAGGTGATATAAAATGCCAGCCGGGTCGCGCCCTCTGGCAATTGGAGCTGTGTCAGGTGTACGTGACTGTTGCCCCTTTCGAACCGACAATACACCCAACCCATTCGGAATTTCAGCTGGTGTTGCAGATGTGCGAGGCATAAAACACAAATCAATATGCCCCATTTGATTGGCACTTTGCATTTAAAACAGAAAACTTGACGAATTTCCAACGTACCAAAACTAGATTAATACGATTACTTAAAGCAGCGAGTAATATTAAAAGAACACAGTATATTCCTCAACTCATAACTTAAATATTTATGTTACGTAAAGTAGAGAAAGGTTTATAACATTTTTAGTTTGAAGAGCATGAATTTTGTTGACTCGAGACAAGAGTTGTGCTTAAAGTTTTGGCTTTAAGAGCAGCAGCTACGTTGGCTGTTGAATTAATTAAACTTGTGCTTGTTAAACAGCTGAAGGGCGTGCTGCATTTAGACACACTTTAAAAACGCCCAGGACCTACCTCAAACGACGCCTCAAAGTAGGCAACAAAAATGTTAACTTTCTCTACAATTCAATTCGTTTGTCGGCGCAGCTTGTTCGTTGTAGGCGGAAAAGTTGAAACAGTGCGGAGTGAAGAGAGTAGTGAAGGAGGCAGAAGTCAGAGAACCAACAAGTGTCTCAAGTTTGAGTTAAATGGAACGACCACAGCAGCATATTTAACCATTCCAAGAGTGCGATTTTAAGCGCGACCCTTTTGCCGGGCATTAAATGTCTCACGTTTCAGCCACTTCTCTACCATAATTAGAGCCAAGAGCAATTTGAAAAACACTTGATGCTGGCAATTAAAAAGTTGAACAACATTTCTGTTTTCTATATTCTTTTTTTCCCTCTCTCTTTTTGAGTTTATTTCCAGCCAAAACATAGCAGCAGTGGCATATTTGCCCCCAGTGTGTTTGCCATCACGACGCTTCCGGGCTGCAAGTGTAATTAATTAGTTTTCAATTTCACTCAGCTAAATATGCATAATTTATGTGCCGGTGACTGGGCAGAATAACCGGTCCAACAAGGCGAACGAGTGAACTAACTAGAAGAACCTGGCTAACAGCGAATGGTCATAATGAAATTTACTAGCTATTACTGGGAGTTAGCTGCTAGCGAACTTTCATACTACTTACTTGTAGCATTTTTTTCTCCTTTATTTAGCTCTGCTTCGGTTACACTTTGCTGGCCAATTTGTACGCCAATTACTTTGTTTGTGTGTGCGTTGCAAGGACAACGGTGGAGATGCTACTGCACTTTTGGGTCGCTGCCTGTGTTTCCTCTATTTCCGTAACAAACATTTCCGTTTCGCATTGCACTAAATTTATTGTTTCCGTGCGGTTTTCTCATCCTGTCGCAGCTTCAATTCGACTAAAGTAGCAAAAACCGTAGCATACTTATATGAGCCATTTGAAATGTTCAACTTCTACGTATATTATTGCTAAGCTTAATAAGAGCTGTCAAAATAGCCGAAAAGAGGGGAAACAAACAGTCGAAATGACAGGCAAACGGATGTGCGGCTCCACTCCTAGAGCCTCACGCACTGGCGACGCTTTTCCGGCCGGAAATACGCATTTAGTTGCATGTTAGAATCGTTACGTTTTTTGTCAACAAGCAAATTATACGAGTATATTTCTTATTTCTTATTTTGGCCTCAACAACGTCTTGGCTATGAAAAATTAAACTGTCGCTTCTAATAAATCATTTCGGCAAATTCCGAGCAACTTTTGTTTACTGTTCCTGCCGACGTCAACGGTTTGTACTTATTTCCGTTTCCGCTTTAGCCGCGTACCTTCTTCTGCTTTTACTTTTCTGAAAAATATACGAGTATTTTACTGCGACGTCATTTCAACTGGCATAATTAATTACCCAACGGCATCGACAACATTACGTGCTCCCCTCGCGCCACGAAAATGGCACTAGGCCCTAACCTCAATGCCCGCTCACTTGACAATCAACGCCAAGGAAATGTTGCTCCCTTGCCCCTTGGCTCCTTGTCTCCAAGCCACCCCGCTTAGGACCCAGGTGCGACTGCTGCTGACAGCTTGGCTGAGAGTTGCTATATTTGCTGAAAAAAGAAAGACCAAAAATAAAATGTTAAGAAAACTCAACGGTAATTGGATCATTTTAATTATATGAATTTATGCGTCAGCTATTGTTCTTGTTTTTGTTTTTTATTTCTTATCGAAAAGTTTGAAATCCGCTTCAGCAATTGCTAAGCACATCAAATCGCATTATAATATAATTTATATAAATTATGCGACTTCCTGTAATAATAACAAAAGCTGCGCAAAGGGAGCGTATTTCGAATGGTTTTGTAAGCAATTATATTAATTATAATCGCCCTTATTGAGTAGATACTTACCGGTAAGGTTTTTTATACATTTATTTGGCATTTAAAATTAAATTAAATACGTAGTTAAGAGGCATATCGTATTTAGCGAATAAACATTCCATCTTTCAGTGACTGCTTGTAAAATAATTGGATATTTTTAAACCAAACACAAAATAAGAGCGTTATCTTGCGTCAAGTAGCACCAAAATGAGATGACTGATAGCATTTCAGCGATAAGTGATGGGTGGAAAAATGAAATAAAAAGAAAATAAACTACTGACTGATTGCTTTGATTCGCTTTTGGCGCTTTGACGGAACAACACTTTTCAATTAGGCACCAAAGACCCCACATGATGTTGGCGACTGCCATTGACGCAATGCAATTCAATTAGATGATGCTTCTGGGCCCGGCTAACTAAAAGGCTATGTAAAGGACGGCGATAAAAGGGGGGCGTTGCGAGGCGGGTGGCGCAGTGCAGCGAGAGTTGGAAAATGCAATATGCTGGTAGCTTAAGCTGATGTGAAAGGGACAAAGGTGTATCTGTCTTTCCTCAGTGTGTGTGTGTTTGTTAATTTTGAAACCATGAAATTGAGTGAACTGCAGAACTTAAAGTCTCAGCACTGGACTTTTCTGTTTTGGCCACAAGACGTATCTGCCCGCCACTCTCTGTGGCATATATGAGTTATCACATTTGGGGCCACATTGATTTATGCAGTCGCCGTGCAAGCGACCCGCATGGCAGCTGAGATAAGAATTAATTGGCAAGTGCAGTGCGCAAATAAATTGCTATATGGGAGTGTCTTTTGGTTATGCTGCCAGTGTGTAGGGGGCGTAGGCATTGCCTGGGATTCAGTAGAGCAAGCAGAGTTATTCAGTGGATGCTGCTGCAACTACTCCTCCATCATGCAACGTGTATCCACATTGCATTTGCCTCGTCCCAAAAGCGTTGCTCTTAATGCAAATGTGACAAATGTTTTACGACTGGTTGCGTCTGCATCGACGATGACTCCTGTTGACTCTGGGAAAACACCTGTAAATGGGTTTATGCCACAGCACACGCAGACACTCGTTCGCACACACACACACATGGCAAGTGGCAACGTCAGCTTGTTTGCATTTCACGCATATTTTAACCAGCTCTTGGTTTGTCTCTCTTGCTCTCTCTGTCTGTGGCAACACACGCTCTTTTCTCTCTCTCACTCTCTCTCTCTCTTCTGCCTCTAATTATTGCATTTTTGAAGCACTTTTTAAACCATAATAAATTCCCCTCTCACTGCTCTGCTATGTGCCACATTTAGTTAATTAATTACTAGCTAAACATTTTTAGTTATTTGTGCTAAATATGCCTGTACATTGGAATTATGTATCTTGCTCTGTGGTGCTTTTATTAGTTACAAATTTCCCACAAATTTTCACTATATATGTGCCTAACTATTTGTGTGTTTACACTGTGCCATAAAGTGTCAGTTACATATGCAAATTTCATGTTTGCTTTAGCATTTAATTCTGTTTATAGTATTTTAAAATTTCTGTTGCAACAACGGCCCTAAAATATACTTAAATTGTAGCATTTAAATAGTTCTGAACGTGGCTTTAATGTACATGATCAATATATGAATTTACCAGTTAGTTAGTCCTTAACAAGTGATTGAAATCCAAACAGAACGTGGGATTAACAGGAACACTCCCACTCTGTTGCTCAAAGCGATCAATTTTCTTTGACTCTGAAATTAATTAAGCTTTTCTGTACATTTTTAACCAATTTTACTCAAAAGGTTTTAAAATTTAAATGGAATTGGCAAAATTAAAGGTTGTTATAAGGTCATCGGGTTCTTGTCTGCTGCCATTGACACTAATTTCCTGATGCGGCTGACGCTCAAAGCAAAATGCAATTTCCGTTAAAACACACTGACCCTTTTTTTCGCCGTCGTTTATGCCATGGCTAGCAGCAGGTGCATGTGTTCATGGTTTATGGCCAAGGCTCATAAATGTAAGCGAAACTGCAACTGAGCAAGTCACAGAGGTGATAGGCAGGTGGGCAGCAAAGGCACACCAACTAACGCACACACACACACATCCTTCAAACACCCATCTACATTAAGGCTGACAAAGAGTTGAGCCAAGTCAGGAGACCCTGTAGACGACTTGGGGTCTTAACCATCTGACCACAGCTGCCAACATGCAAAAGGTAATGGTGCATCAAAGGAATATGCATGCATGATGGACGGACTTTTACTTGTGCCTCTCTCTTTTGCTTCGGCTTCATCTCCTTCTTCTCCATCATCTTTTTCTCTTTATACGCCCTGACATCAAAGCACAAACTGTTGCTGGTGTGTGCTCTACTAAGAATAGCTTTTATGGCTATTTCTTTAACATTTTTTGTATCAGTTACACTGAGGGAAAATATTGTGACTGATAGAATAGACTGAATTATAAGCGGTAAATTTAGTTTGGCTTACTTGGATCAAAGAACTTTAGCTTAAAATAATTCTTTTTAATTTTTTTCCTTTTTCTATAAAATATTTGGATTTTTCTCTGAGCTATGTTGAACCAGCATGTACTAAT
Organism: Drosophila acutilabella; assembly: GCA_035046005.1. Taxonomy (NCBI): domain Eukaryota; kingdom Metazoa; phylum Arthropoda; class Insecta; order Diptera; family Drosophilidae; genus Drosophila; species Drosophila acutilabella. The sequence goes on from JAWNOK010000003.1 coordinate 5,346,365, forward strand.
TAAAGTTAATAAAATAAATATTAAAATAAAATAAAAAATTTCTTGAAGCACCAGCATAACTAAATTGAACAAATTTTAATTTAAATATAAAAAAATTCATTTTAAACTATTAAAAAATAAAGGCACTAAAAGCTCCTTTTAAACAAATTTAATAACAATCATTTTATCAGGAAAAAAAAACATTAAAAATTGTTTGATGTTATCTTTGTTCAGTCAGTTTAATTTGCTTATCTGATGAGTAGTACAAGAAAAGTGTCAATTAAAACAGTTGTTAATCAATAATGTACTTAATTATATAAACACAGTGTTATGCTTATTAAAATTAACATTCATGGAGAACACTTTCACTTTCAATGAAAAAATAAATCACATTTTCTGCTCGTTGCACTTGACAATAAACTATTTATTGCGTATACAAAATTTTGTTAGAGTTCTGCTATTAGTTGAATTAGTGTGTGAGTGAGTTTTGTGTTATTATTAACAGAATGCATTTTTAAAATATAGCTTATGCTATGTTATTCAGAAATATTGTTCGCATTCCATCTGACGTCGCCAGTGTGGCCAATCGGCACATCCAACGCTCTGTGTGGTCTGAACGAACCCCTTGCCGGGGGCGCAACTGAGTAAAAGGGGTGTGGTATTAACACCCGGACACATGTAGAATTGATTGGGATCCATGGTGGGCCATGGCTGTTGCATTGTATTCACATTTCCGTTGCTGTCACAGACGAGTTGTTGGTCCAGCAGTTGCGAGTTGGGACGACAGGCTGGCCATTGGTCATATGGCAGGCAACCGAGATGGCCGTGGCCATTGAAAAATCCCCGACCCTGTGGACACTGCAATTGCAATGGCATTTGGTCCGCCGCAGTGCATACGTAGAATATATTGGGATTCGGATCGCCCCACATGCTCATGTTCGTGGCATGTTTGCATGTTCTGTTCGTGGCCGCAACGGATGCATTTATCCTCATACCCATCGCCATGCCCAAACCCATTTCCATGACCATCAGCAAGAACATCATCATCTTTATCTTTATGGTCATCATCAGCATAACCAGTGATATGCTCGTTTCATTTCTCATAAATAATTTCATCAGCACCAGTTATTTTTTTTTATTTTATTTTTTTAATGTATTTATTTTTAAAGGCAGCACACACAGACACCAAAGGAATTCTCTTTTAGTTTTGTTCGTATTTGGTTATTATTATTTTACTTCATCAAATTTATATATTTTTTTACGTAAAAACGGTACTTTTAGCGGCACGTTTAACTGTGCACCACGGAAAACATTGACTGATTGATATGGCGCCATTAGTATTCATTTTTATACCAACTCCCATTCAGTTTGCTTATTGTTTCTTTTATAAACTTTTATCTTATGTTTGGCACAGCAACTCATGACGTTGTCAACCAAAAATTATTGTTTGTCTGATTAGATATCAAAGAAAGTTTAAAATTTGTGTTTCAAAATGTTTAACAAGTGTTCAAAATTTGTGGAGTTTTAGCAAAAGGTTTGTTTTTAATTTTCCGGCTATTTTTCTATTGTTTCTTGTTAAGTTTTATGAATCAAACTCTGTCACAAGCTGTGCATTTATTATACTTTTAAGATGATTCACACGCACATGAAATTCGTGTGAGCAGTAACAAAAGGCGGCAGTGGCCTTATCAATGCGATAGCATAACATTAATTGCCTTTCAAATGAAGGTAAATTGAAAATTATTGCTGCAGGCAATCAGACAAAATTTAATTACAAAAACTTGAAGCAACAAGCCAAATGCTCTCCCGCTCTCTCAGCCACTGTCTGTCTCTTTCTTTTGCACTTACTCTCCATCACTTTCTTACACGCTTTGTGTGCATCTGTCGCTGCTGCTGTCAAAAGTTCTAATTGATTTCGCTTACAGCAAAAGATTCCAGACATTGAACCCAGCTGGCAACCTGGACGGAAAAACCTGCCGCTATAGGCCATATAAACTGGAAAAAGTTCCGATATCAGACATTGGCATCCGGCATCATTTGCTTCAACCGTTGTCGCTGTTGAGTCACGTTGTCAATCGAAGTTTTTCTTTTTGGCCGAAAAGTGTGTGTGTGTGTGTGTGCGGGTAGCAAGAACTTAGCCAACGTTTTGCTGCCACTTTTCGCAGTCTATTTTATGCGAGCCAAGTTTAAATAGGGAAACTTCTTTCGCAGCCAAAGTTGACAACATAATCGACATAAATTCCAATAGGCAGCTGGCCAGAAATTCTATTAAAACTTTGCCAACTGCACATGCGCAGCAGTTAATATTTTTTCTTAGGAATTTACCAAGCCACTTCAAGCGATAAGTGTCCAAAAAAACCAAATAAACCGTAAGACAAATATTTAAAAATCTATAGATAATGAGTAAATCAAGGCAAATAAATAGTGACAAACAGTTATCTGTCGTTGTTAGCTGTGAGATAACCGCTTCATGGTGCGTATGAGCAATGTGAAGACATCATAACATTCTCAATTGTCCAATTGACAATTGCTATCGGATATGGTGCAGATAAGTCATCTGATTAGCTTCTTCGAAAAGGTTATAAATGACCAGACAGTAGCCCAATACCAATTTAGTCTATTTTCAAGTGTTTTCAACTAAAGTCGCTAAAAATTTAACATGCAAAAAGGTGAAGTGTTTGACCAAATCAAAGGACATTTCCTCGATTAAAGGAATTTGTGATTAATTGTGTATTTTATGTAATGAAAATTACAGCTATTATTATACTGCTGGGCCTCTTGGCTCTTGGCAGTGCGCAGACTTCTGAGGGAACTGGTTCTACTATTCCAGTGGAGACTGAACCCACAGCTGCTCCTGGTGGCTCCACACCTGAGGGATCTGGCACAACTACCATTCCTAGTGGCTCTACTCCTGAAGGATCTGGCACAACTATTCCTAGTGGCTCTACTCCTGAGGGATCTGGCACAACTCCTAATCCTAGTGGCTCCACACCTGAGGGATCTGGCACAACTATTCCTAGTGGCTCTACTCCTGAGGGATCTGGCACAACTCCTAATCCTAGTGGCTCCACACCTGAGGGATCTGGCACAACTCCTAATCCTAGTGGCTCTACTCCTGAGGGATCCGGCACAACTGCAGTTCCCGGCGACTCTACTCCTGCTCCCGGTACACCTGCAGGCACTGTACCCACCGCTGCACCTGGTGGCACCACCCAACCTCCACTCCAAACCACAACCGATCCTGGAGATTGTGTGTATGAGAAGCAAACTTGGAATGTTCCAAATCTACAAGAATTCGGTTTCTGCCTAAATGGTGTCCCCCAAACCACCGAGTGCAATGAAAATTACTATTATGTGAGAAATGCCACCGTCTCGGGTTGTGTTCCCGCCAACGAATTGAACGTAAACTGCCGCAATCTTGATGTTGTGGTTAACCAGTGTACTGGAGTCTATACCAAGCAACCGCAGTTGAGTGAAGTTATAACCGATTACTATTTCTGTGATGGAGAGAGCCTTGAACCCATTGAGATGACCTGTCTGAAAGGTGCTTTCATTAAGCAGGATTTGTATATGGGCTGCTTTGAATGGGCAGAATGGCGTCAATTGCGCAATTGTGAAGTTGATCAGTATACCACTTTAAAAATGTAAAAGATAACACAATACTTAAGCATTTTAATAACGTTTCTATCACAAATATAGCAGCTCACATTATCTTGATTCAAATATATTTCGTATGGTATATGAATTAATTTAAAATTGATTACAAAATAATTAACTGTGGCGTCGAGACAATACCATAAAATACATTACGATAAGATCGAAACTATAGATACGCTTCTATAACCCAAAAGCAAATCAATAAACAATAAATCTTTCAATTTCTTTCTTCTAATCCTAGCGAGTTCAACTGAAATGTGAAAGCTTCAAATGAAAACTTTTGCCAAAGGACTAAAGGGTATTAGTATGTGTGTGTGTGTGTTTGTGTGATTGTGTGTGTGCTCTGCACCGTTTCTGCCCTAGCAAAAAACAATTGTCACCGCACAATTTTCCCGCTGCAGAGCAACACCAAAAAATGGCAAATTGCCGAGCACATGACTCGGTCACCGAGCATATGTATCAAATAAAATACTATACTTGCTAGACACACAATCTAACACTCCCAAAGTGTATATGTTTGGTCCTGTCACCCCCCCTCCTGTATCAAGTTGCAACTTGCGAGTTACAAAATGAGTTTAAAGTTCGCATTAGTTTTTGTATCTTCTGGCAAAATAAAATCTAAACTGTACACAAGTTCGGCTACTTGATTGCCAAAATGTCAAAGTAGCGACTCTTGAATTATAGATTTTCTTTTAGATTACATTTCAAAGTAAATGGAATGCCAACTACGGTTTGTTTCCCATTTATAAAAATAGCATTGCTTATCTTAGCCAGTGTCTAAGGGCAGCGACTTTAAAGTGTTGTGTCAAAGGAACTAATGGAAAGTTGCTTCAGACTGTGATTGAACAGTTTAAAGCTTTAATAGCTTTATTAATAAATACTTTTTAATCTATTGAGCTGAAATTACCTCAAAATGTTTAACAATTGAATTACTAATTCAACTTTAATTTGATTATATTTTCTATACCTAAATCTCGATTTCATTAAATTTCTTTTGTTACTGTAAGTTTTCCATATCGGACTTAATTTGCTATTGCCAGCACAAATTCTTTCATGCGATAGTTTCATGGACTGTTACGCATTTATAGTCAAGCTCTGGCGGACAAAAGAACTCAGGCTATCCATGGCTAATGTGACTCTATTGCCTAGGTAATAAATGTCTGCCGACGATACAGTTTGAAGCACACTAGCAGGCACCCAGACACGCACACACACACACACATATACATTTAAGCACTCACATAGTTGGAGTGTCAGTGACACGAAACTTGCTGCAACAATGGCGCATACGACATTGCCCCCAAATGAGTTAGACAGGAAATTGCATTATTTGTCTTTTGGTTGTTGCGGACAAAAACGCGATTGTCCTTTTTGGCCCTGTCACTTGTATTCCTCTCTTTTTTAGCTATGCAGCTATGTTCTGGTGCCTAGTGTCTGTGTCTTCCCCTGCCTCTGTCTCAACCCGGTCACTTTAAAGCAACGATTTGCCATCTCCGATGCGACACATGTGAATTTCTAAAACGCTCTCCAAGTCACTGCAATTTTTCTGCTCCATTTCCGTCATCCTGGTACCCTAGACAACTACTAGCATTGCCGACTGTGTTGCTGTTGTTATAGCAACTGCTGTTGCTGCATTTTAATTGCTTGGCTTGGTGTGCCGCTTGGACCATTAATCCTGCACAACTTGTGCACTGAAATTACGAAAAAGGGATTTTTAAAGTCACAATTGTCGTATGTTATCAACACATACACACACACACACACACACACAGAGACACGGCCACTGTCCAGTGCAGAAAGACAGTCACATAGTCCGTAGAGTGTCTCGGGCAGTATAACTTGGCCTGTAGTTAAGCACCAGGCAAAGGCGCCGCAGTCGCAATGGTGCTCAGATTTAATTGAGTTTGCAATTGTTCTGCGGCCTGTTCTGCTCGGGGCCAAAACAGCCAAAGTAGAGTTCGGCAAGTTATGCATTTGAATTGCCTTCAACGTGCTTGCAACTGGCTTAACTTTCGACTCCACTCGACTTGACTCCACTCTACACGACGTTTGGTTGGAAGTTGCAACCGACGTGGACACAACTTCCGTTTCCGCAGGAACGTTGATGGACTTTGGTCAAACGCTGTTGCTATTTTAATTACAGCACTTTGAATTTATGTGTTCTGTGTGCGATAGCTGTTTACACTAATAAAGTTGACATAAACTTAGTTATTTAGACTGAAGGTGCATTTAAGCTTTGCGTGCAAAAGATTGCAACACTTATTGTATATCTTTCAGTTGCTCCAACTTTAATTGCAGCTACATAAGTGTGCAAATATATTGAAGTGATTAAACACAGAAGCTTGTGTAATACCTAACTATACATATTCATAATAATACAAAAAACAACAACTTGGGAAAAGTTTTCTTATAACACTCGCTGTGAAGAGCCTTGAGCTGGTCATTGATCATTGATTTTAATTACAGCTTAGTGTACACAAAGGAATGTGTGGCCTGGTGTGCATAATAACCGTTTGCTTGAATAACGTAACCATAAACTGTGCCTCCCACATGAGATAAAAATGCATTTACGCATTGCGCGCAAAAGTATGCAACACTTTTTCCTCTTTTTCTCGAGCCTTGAGCTATTGGCACTGCGTTTCCTGTCAAATGGCCATAATTGGCATTTTTCGCTTGGAAATGCCAACATTCCCAGAGCAGTCACTATACAAGTCAACTTGAGCGGCACCAGCCACAAAAACCACTTCCCCCTGCCCCCTGCCTGCGCCTAGAGGTGGCGGCAACTCAGCCATTGAGTTGTTGGGATGATTTTTTTAGCGCGCACATTTTTGCAGAGCACTAAAGCAGGCAAGTAGATGTTAAGCGGGTGGGGGAATGGAAATGTGAAGGCTCTGCTGTTAAGTTGGCTTAAACTTTTCCACTTGAATGGCAACGGAAGGTTTTATGCGCCTCCGAACGTCTCCGCATTGTGTTTATCAACAGCGCATAAAAGTATGCAGCATAAAATTTCTGCACTGCAACAAATAAATATTTGACCTCCCCCATACCCCCCGCACGTTACCATTCTTATCGTAGCATTTTATGGTGCCGTTGAATTTATATTTGCACTTAACAAGCGACAACAACAACAACAATAACAACTGTAACAACAACAAGAACTTTGCACTTTGTGCTGAAAAGTTTGTTTGGCTTATTTTTTGGTTACAAATCAAATCCGAAATCACAATAAAATTGCATGCAGCAACAGAAGGAAGACGAAATGAAATGAAATGCAAAAAAAAGAAGAAATATATAGGAAAATACAAAAATACAAATTGTGTGTGCAAACAGCCACAAAATCGTGTTTGCCACAAGCCCCACCCTGTTTGTCGTCTGCTTCAATGCGATATGTTGTCTAGGTGTTGCTAGTATCGGCATAGGGTTCCACTGCTTTCACTTGGCTTTTACCATCTGCCAGCCTTCTAACTGCTGTTTGTCAGGCATTTTCGTTCGACGTTTTTGCCAATCCAATTGAATTTTCGTGAGACGAAATCACTTCAACGCCTTCGATTTCAATTTCCGCCCCATTTCCAATTTGAATTCGGTTATTGCATTTGCATTGTTCGTTGTTTGTCCTTTACTTTATTGCTATTTTGGCTGTTTTCACCATTTCACGAGGTCGATACTATTGAGGTGTGATCAATTGTTTAGCGGTTACAAGCAGAATAACATATTTCCTAGCGATTTGAGATTTTTGTTTGTTGGCTTAACTTTAAAACATTCCAAACAAGTAGTGTAACAGCGTATTACATAATTTTAAGTTCTTTATTATACTAAGCTAAGAATTTTTAAAAGGTTTTATAAATGTTGCCTTAAACTTAACCATTTATCATATTTCATCGCTCCTTTCTGATTTTTATGAGTCCAGAAATGTCATACACTTTTCCAAGTTGTTGAATTTAAATGCCTTGCCTTTTATTTCTTTTATTTTTTTTTTTTGCTCTCCAACAGCAAGTTTCTCGTTTATCTTTTAATCCGTACAGCCTGTCAGATTTAGCAAACTTTTGTTATTTTTAGGTCATCTCCTTTGTGCTTATCTCTGTCACCATTTCTTTCATTCTCCTTCCTCGCCATTGTCTTAAATTTCCTCTCTTTTTTCCAACAATTGAACACGCACTTGGCATATCTTTTGTGCTACCTCTGGCAACATTTAATGACCAGCTGCAACAACTTTTGCTTGGCCCACAGCAAATCACTTGCAACAGTGAAATAGAGTAAAGGAGCAATCGCAGCTTGAACCACTTTAGGGGGGCTTCACTGTGCCAAATAGTCTAGTCTTGCTGACAATGTAGAAATCTCATGTCTGGCTTCTATACAAGAGTGTTGTTAAGCATGTTCCTGTGCCCGTACTCATTTCAGGCAGATGACTGCTGTTGTTGTGCTTGTGGTGATGGGGCATCAATAACGCATTTGTATAACATATCGTAGTCAATAGAGTACACGTGTCTAAGTATCTATAGTCTGGTGTCGTTTGTATCTTTGAGTCTTGAGTCTAAGCTCTGTTGCATGTCATTGTAATGGTATCATGCTGTAACAGATTTCTGTTTACCTTGATTTACATAAGCACATGTGCCCGTGGAAATGGTCTAAGGTGTATTGGGGTATAGGTAGAGGTATGAGCTTAGTGGAGTTAGGTGTGGCAACCACAGAACAAACGCTGCTCAATCGCAGCGCTAAGTATGAGGTAAGTAAAGCACAGGGAAATGATAGCAAAATACACTCAAGCATGCACTTAGTCTTTGCGCCTTTCACTTTGCTTCACTGCGTGTCGATGTCGACATCAATGTCGTTGCATGTGTGTGTAAAGGTGTATGTGTGTGTGTGTTAAATTTATATGGCTGTGCTATGTACTGTGTGTGTGTTTGTGTGTGCTGCGATCTATGCAAATTTGTTTGCCGGCTTCCGACTTGCCACATGCGATAACAATACAACAGCAACAACAAAAGCCAACTGACGACAACGGTTTTTTATACTTTAACATTTACCTTTTTTTCACTCTCACTCACTCTCTTTCTTCCTCCATCTCCTGCTCTTTTCCCACTAAACAAATAAAGTTATTTGCATGCTCAACTAAATCGATTTGTGTATATAAAATTGTGGCGCTCCAGAAAGCAGCAGAAATAATATAAAAAAAAAAAGAACAATGACTTTATAAGTGTGCAGCTGTTACAACAAATCAGACTGCCTACATTTAGCTACTCAATGAGTTGCAACATTAAAAAGTATTCTTCAAAAAGTTTTTTGGGTTAAGTCATCAAAAAAATTAAAACAAACTTAAACTTTCACTTCAAGCAAAAGGTGGTAAGAGCAGCAAAAAAGGCTTTCTTTCATGTGCACAGCTAACTGGCATTTAAATAGTAATTTATAAGTATTTTTAGATTTATAAAAAGCTGACTACATAAATTTAATATTTTTTGTAATGTTAGTAAAAGATTTCAGCATTTAAATAGAACGAAACTTGTTTAAAAATGCTATTAAATTTTTTAAAAAATTATATATATTTTATAAAATTAGTTATAATGATTTGTTAGCTCATAAATATAAAAACTCTTGACAACAAGCAAGTAGCTTATGTGGTTAACAGGGTTAAAAGGTTAACTTCGAAAATATATGCTCCCTGTTGTCCCTTTTTCCCACCCCCAATTTAAGCTGTGCAAAAAAAATCGTCGACAATTTAATTAAAAGCGATTTTTCGAACAAATTTTATTTATAAACCTACAGTGCAAATGGCTGGTGGGTAAAGGAGCGTTAGCTTTGGCACCCAAATGGGCAAATAAGCCGATTTCGGTAGCCAAATGAATTAAAAACAGAAACGCAGAATGTTGAGAATGTTGTATGTTGAATGTACAGTGTTGAGTGTGTTGAGTGTTGGGTGCTGGCCCAAAAGGATTTGCATTTATTTGTTGTGATGTGCGGCATACGCGAAACAATTACGCAGAGTGCGTGGTCAAATGCACTGGACCATGGCCGATGTGGGCGTGACGTTACCAGCAATTGCTGTGGTTCACGTAAATCCTCTGGCCCATTTGGCCAACACCCTACTGGGCCTCTTAACCACCCACTACCCCTCCACTACCACTACCACACTGACGGGTCTATTGTTTGCGCAATTCGGTAAATAGTGGGTAAAAGAGAACATTGACCAGGCCTGTTTTTCAGGCTTTAACCCCTCGTTGGCCATTTTAATAATTTTTAATTAGCAGCCATTCGGTCTGGCATTCGGGTGTGCACTCTGGCAAAATTGTTATTTAATAAAGTTTATTTTCCCATTCTGTTTGGCACTAATGAAATTACTGAAAATCGTTTGACAATTAAATTAAATTTGCTAAAAATAAATGAATGCACTCGGCAAATATTTAAGCTGAATTGTTATAGTATTTCAGTCTAGTTTTTGAATAAAACATTAAATGCTATTGAATTCAATAATATCAAATTAGATAAATTGACAAATTACTTAGTTGTTAGCTCATCTATTTTAATTGTGACATTATTCATTTTGACCTCGAACCTCGGAACAGTTCGCTGTATAGTAAACAAATATATTACATTTTTGTTTATTATTTTGTTGTGTTAGTTTATAAAACCTTAACCTGTATGATAAATAAACAAATTTAGCTGAAACAGCAAATGTTATTAAGTAATTTTGTAGCTAGTATTAAAACCTAAACAGCTATCTCATACTAAATAAATTTCTATAAACAAATTAAAAATATATATTCTTTGATATTATATCTCTTAAATGTTGTAAACAATTTTTTTAATAAGTTCAGTCATTTCATGGAATTTCAATGTAAAATTAACGTGATGTTTAAAACCCCTAACTTAGGTTGACAATAGTATTTGCTTAGTATTCTGCGAAATGCTTTAATCAATTCAATGAATACGTGGAAAATGTTCAATTAAGTTGTTCAATTTTTACGCTTAATTACACTCAAGTGTGCGCAATGTACTAATGAATTAATTCAATAGCCACAACACGGCGTATGAGTAATCTATTGAACTTGCTCAATTACACTAAAAGTTATTAAGAAATAATGCATAAAGAACTATTTTTTAAATGCTCAATTAATCAATTTATTTATTTGTTTTGTAAAAAAAGAAAAATTATAAAAATTGCGTATACGTCAACAAAATGTTTCACAGCCAAATCGTTTTAGGTTTTGCAGCTTGGACTCCTAGACGCCATAAGATGCCTGGCTTGGTGGCAACTCGGTGGGTGTCCAGTACCACTCACTCCATGGCACACACTGCTTGGCCTCATTGAAGAATGCAGTAGCTGGTGGACAGTAGGCAATGCTGGCCGGAACACCAAGAGTTGTGCATTGCCAATAAGCGTTCTTCTGATGGAAATTCGGATAAACGCCTACGGTGATCTCCTCCTCAGTTTGGCAACCTGGACGTCCATTATATTTGCCATAGGATGAGGCTAAGCAACCGCTAATGAAAGCCAAGCACAGAGCGAATAGAACCAGATAATTCATGTTGCTAATGTTCTCGTAGACTGATCTATGCTAATTTGACAGCACTTCTTATATAGTGCAGAAAAAACACCTGAACGTAATCTTATCAAAACACTACAACAGAATTGCTCGAATAAGTGTGGCGCGATGCTGTAAACAGACAAGACTTACAGGGCAGCTGACTGGACTCAAGAGAGAGAGAGTGGGAGAGTAAGACCAAAAGAGTGTGAGAAAGCGAAAAAGTGTGATAAGGGACAGGTTGGCCAAGAGTGGAATGAGAAGCCCTGTTGCTATTTGGCTAGCAGTTTATAGCGCTGTTTGTTTGCCCAACGTCTTTGAAGCTTTTGCCGGCAGTAAGGAGTACGGTTATACGGTTCTATGGCTCTCTACGGTTCCTACGTTAGACGGTTCTGCTTGCATATTCATGACATTAACGCAAGCTGTAAATTATTTCCAGAGATAGCCTTGGCAAAGCCACAACAAGCGGAACAACAGCTAATTAATTCAAAACACTGCCTTAAAGGCATTTTTGGGGGAGCCCAACCAAATTTTCACCTGGCAAATGAGCCAAGTTATCATTCTAGTTGTTGTTGTTGTTGTTACTGTTGATGTTGGTGTTGTTCTTAAGTTGCTTTCGGGCCGCCTTAAGGCATATTAGGTCCTGCACACTTGAGTAATTGCCTTTGCCATTGCAATGTGGCTGCAGTTGAGCCTCAGACTCAGCCTCTATTCCGGCCTCGTCTAAGAGCGCCAGCCGCCTTTATTGGCCACGTTGCGCACTTGGCTTTGTTTGCTTTTGGCCATAAATTAAATCAGGTTATTAATGTCTGCCATTAAATGAAGCTACAGACACAGGACACAGAGCACAACGCCTTTCCTTATGCCACCGTCTACGCTCCGCAGTTCACAGTCCACGGTGCACGGTCTCTTGAGCTCGGCTTTTTGGTGATTTATGTTAATTCATGTGGCATTTGTAACATTTTAAAGTTATTTTCAGATTTTCGTAAGCCCTTCAAAAAAAAACCTGCAAAATTTGTATGCAGTTTTGTGCTGCAAATTTTCCTTTTGACGGAAAATCTCTGATGTTACAAGAAGAAAATGTCAATGTTGCTGTGTATTCTTTAAAGTCAAAGCTGGTGTCATATTTTGTTCTAGTAAAATTATAAATAATACATTTTTTAGACGATAAATTGAGTCAGTAAAAATTCTTTGTTCTTACTCTTAAGCACTATTTACTTAGCTAAGTTATTTAATATTAATTTTATCTTCTTGTTTAACTTATGATATCATACGTCATATAATAAATTTGGTAAGTTAAGTAAATATGGCATTAAAGTAATAAAGATCAGCTTAGTCACCAAGAAGTTTGAGTCTTTTTATGTGTAAACTTCTGAGTTTTTGCACCTTTGATATGCCAGAAAGATCTTGTTCATTGCTAGCTAAACAATGCAATGCAATACTAAGAAATGATTGCCACTTAATGGAATTTGTCCAGCAATATCTGTGACTAACAAAGTGATAAGTTACATAAAGTTGAATAAATTGTGTAATCGTTAAATTAGCCGATAAAAAACTGTACTTAATTGAATATGTTAACTTACCACTTTTGTCATACCGATAAATCGTATCGAATTGTTAAAAATAAATAGCAATTAGTTGTAAATAAAGCATTATTTTTGCTATATTGTAAAGAGCGTACATTTACTTATAAATTTGAACTATTTTAATGCCCAACAATTAGTTTAAATTTAATATTTGATCTGTTAAAATGAAACACTTTCTCGCACTCATCAGCATGCTGCTCTGCTGCTGTTACATAATGGCTGCTAGGCAGTGTAACACCGCATGTCCACTAATTTTCAGTCCTATCTGTGGATCAGGCATTTCCGATGGGAAAGTGGTACCTTGCTGGTATAGCAATTCATGCACAATGGAGGCAACATTATGCCAAGGAGGTATAAGTAAGTTGATCAGTTGGCTTATAATAATGCACTTGAAAATTAATTAAAACATTTCTATAGGCTTGAGAACAGGTTTGAGCTGTGCAGACACTAGTCTATCTTGTGAAAGTCTTAGTAACAATTAACAATCATTTCTAGTAGCTGTTAAATATTTAATTTAACTACTAAAAATCTAAAATAAAAATACTTCTCTGGAAAATCCAAACTAAAAGCTTTTTCTCATTAATAATGCTTCTTATCTTACAGACAAAGGTGTGAAAATAAAATTTTTAGCTGGGGGAATTCACAAACTGCTTGAAAAATGCTTAATAATTTAACATGATTCATATACAACTAATTAATTATCGCCTTCTGTAGGCATAACTAGAGACATTTAATTTTTCTTTTAGTTTTCAACTGTTTTTAATTATTTTATATGACTTTTTTGGCTACTTTACGCTGTCCATCATGTAATTAAATACAAATATAATATGTTATGTGTAATTCACAGTTATACTGTTGTATATAGTTCACAGCTGCAATTACATTTTGTTTGGCACTGCAACATTGCTGATTCTGATTTACACACAACTTCAATTTATAAATCTCAAATAAGGGCTTAATAAGGTATGCTCGACACAATCTTATGACTTTTATTAATAAAACATGGCATTGTTTATGAAAACTTATGTAAAACATGTGCAAGCCAAAAACATTTAAATGAAATTTGTTATTTAAAGCATAAATTTGAAATTTACTGCCTACTGAGTAACTGTTAGTTAGGCATTTATACAAAAGTTTTCACTCTGCAACTCGGGGTTCTTTAGCATGCAAATTTTTATTTTATTACAGTTTCTGTTTGCCATTCGATACGAGCAAAAAACGCCAGTCGAATTTAACAATACAAAATAAAACAAAAAATAAATAAAAGGGAGCTGTAAATATATTGCATTGAAATACAATTTTTGCAGCTCGTTTTATTGATGTGCTCGCTTTTGGACTGACAAAGGGCTTGACTGATAACTGCCAAAATGAACAAAAAAAAAGAGAAAACCCAAAAAAAAATGGAAATTGAACCATAAAATAATCAAAAATTGTGCAACTGAACTGCAGCGTTTGTTTCAGCGACTTTTTTTGGCGCTGTCGAGCAGTGTGAAGTCTGATCCGTTGCCAAGTGAAATGCAATTGGAACGGGCATATTGATTTATGACAGATGTTTTGGGCCAGTCCAAACATGGATTTAAATTTCACTGTCGAAAACTATCAACAGTTTGCTCGGCACAAGGATCAATGGCCTACACAACCCACGACAAAAAAAAAATTAAATTGTTTTATATACACAAAGTTCAATTGGTGTCATAAGTCAAAGGTCTGTTGTCAATTGAAATCATTTCAGTGTCTGTTTACACTGTGCAAAATATAATGGCTGTTAACGTCTCACTGCAGGGGTTAAAAAAAACAGATAACTTATCAACTGAAATTTATCTGGCTGCTTAACTTCCTGAGAAACGTTGAGATAACCTAACTGTTGACTCACCTAAGTCCGGATATTAGACCATCATATTTTTAAACAATAAACTTGTTTAGTCTAAAACTAATATAATCAACGTGTTTGTTATCATTACAGCAGTATACAAAATTCCAAAACGACTTAAAACAAAATCTTAATAACTGTTTAAGTAACATAAACGTCTTAATTAAACTAAACTGTTATGCAAATAACATACACATCATATTATAATTATTAATTTAATATTTGCTTGCTGTTTACTGTGAAATCCGAGAACCCGTTTAAATAGCAGATAGGGGCACGAGCTAATGTTTGTCGAACATTTGGTGGGTATACTATATACAGACAAGTTAATAAAATCCCCAATATTTAGTAACAAATGTGAGCGTATCTGTTGATATTATCCATTAAGACACGTTACACACTAATGGGATTCACAACTTCACTACTTTTTGTAGAGTTAATGTGACGAATTCATTCAGTAAGCTACAATTTAATTAAATTGTTTACTCCACATTAATATGAAACTAAATAAAGTATAAATGATTATTGACAGTAAATTTGATAAAAAAAAGAACTGCTAACAATTAGTTTTGCCATATTTAGCAGAGCGTAAATTTGTGTATAAAACCCAGTTAATTTCATGGAAAACAACTAGTTTAAACTTAAAATTTCAGCTGTTACAATGAAATACTGTCTGGCACTAATCAGTTTGCTGCTCTGTTGCAGCTATATAATGGCTCAAATTCAGTGTCCAGCGTTCTGTCCAGCCATTTACAGTCCGGTCTGTGGGGAGGCCTTGATTGGAGGTCAATTCGTTCGTTGTCAGTTCTCCAATGCATGTTCAATGAGTTACAGTTCTTGCACTAAAAACATACGTAAGTTAATCAATCAGTTTTTGATTATAAAATAAAAATGTGTAAGAAATTTGTAAAAAAAATATTATTTCAGAATGGACTTATAATCCACTTTGTGACAACATTTCACCAAACTGTGCAAGTCTTATATAAATCTTAAATGCTGAATAAATCCTAAAAAATATATTAAATTTGTTTTTGCTGTTAATAACTGTTAGAGTATTAATCTGTTGTTGTTAGTGCTCAGTGATTATTGACTGAGTTCTCAAGAGCTACTGAGAAATAAAACCGGTTAATAAAGTGTTCGCGCCCACTAAAACCTAGCTCAAGTTCGTATATAAGACAACGCCTCTAATCCGAAAGTATCTAGTGAGTTTTTGGTATTCAGTCTATGAAAATGAAGTTCTATGCCGCCTTAATCACTTTGCTGCTCTGCTGCAGTTGCATATTGGCCCAAAGGAATTGCCCAAATATATGCCCTGCCATCTATCAGCCAGTGTGTGGTGAGGCCAATGTCAGAGGTCAACAACTGCGTTGCCAATTCTCCAACTCATGCTCAATGGCCAGCAGTGGCTGCAGAAATAATATAAGTAAGTATACAATAGATTAATATATGTTTTTGTTTATTAATAAATTGATTTGTTTATGTTTTACAGACTGGCGGGCAGGTAGCTGTGCAAATACTTCTCGCAATTGTGGTAGTTATCTATAGAACCGAATAAACCAAATGAATAACTGTTGAATAAATATAAAGATTACTAATTGAAAGCTAGAAAATGATTGTTTTTAATCCAAATTTATATCAGGCACCATATGAATTTTGACTTGAATATAATTGGGCTTATGACGTTGAGCGGAGTTATAACCGCAATAAAAACTATAGTCTTTTTTGCATATATTTAACACAACTTAACAAAATGCTTATCATAATCAAGTCGTTCGAAAACTTTCTATAAATGAACTTAGATGAATAATCAATTAAATTTGAATAATTTTGTGGCTTTGGTTCACGTGCGATGACTGCAAACCTGTTGTTATTTAATAACGTACTAATTATATTTTTTTTTATTAAAAAAAAGTACCGAAATCGAGTGAAGATTCTTTTAAATATTTGCTATAAGCCCAATAATTTGCTAAAGGAATGAATTTGATATGCAATATTATAAGAGTATAACAAATGTTTTAAATAGTTTAACGGATTGACAAATTGTATTATATAATTCCGATGTACATGTCAAAATGTAGCACTCGATTAAAGCGTTTAATTCAAAAAGATGAATTTTAGTGTCTGCCTTACAAGATTTCTGCTGTTTCATTTTTATAAATGATAAAAATTGGTCTGACAAATGTCCAATTGATTATAATCCTGTGCGTGGAAACACCTTATTTAATTGTCATCAGTTGTAGTCAATGATAATTAAATGATGTAATAAGAAATAATTTGTTCAATGACGTTTAATTAAATATGTGCGTTTTCTATAATGAAAAACTTTATCTTTATAGCATACGGTTTTAAAATGCAGCCAAAACTATACCAAAGATATCAGGGTATCTAAAACACAATTTATTTACAAAATGCATACTGATTTGTGGGTAGCTGTAATAGCTGGAGGGAAACACCTCAAAAATCAAGTCTTTTATAAAAGTAAACCACACACGTGCTGCCAGACTGGTGATAAAAAGCTTAAAAACACTTAAACTAGTTTGCTGTTTGTTAATGTTAGGATTTTAATCTGTAGTCGGATCAATAAACCTTTGTTATTGACAGAGATTTCAAGAGCTACCGAAAACGAAACTGGTTAGATCAATTTTTCACGCCCCCTAAATTAGTTCTGAAAATATTTCTCGCACATTTGCACTTAACTGATCTATAACTATTAAATACTTATCTCTCCCAACTAAATCATTAAAGAGACTGTAAATAAATAAAAAGCAAATGAACACATACTAAGATAAAGCTTAAAACATTTCCGAGTAATTAATTATATTTTACTGACTTGCGACTTAAACTCACGTGTGATAACTAAAAACTTTTTCGTTTTTGTTTCTCTTATTTGAATAAAAGTCACGAAATTGAGTACATATTCGTTACGACCCTTTAAAATAATTACAAAGTTTATTTACTTTGAAAAAAAAATCGTGCTTAAAACTGATGCACTTATTTTTTAATATTTTTAAATATAAAAGTCAGTTCAAATATTTAAACCCTTCACTCAGTGGCGACACAAAAAAAGGTATAAAAGTGTCCCGCCAATCAGAATTGTGTCAGTTTAAGCCCTTCAACTGTCACGATGAAGTTCTGTGTTGCATTAATCAGTTTGCTGCTCTGCTGCAGTTTTATATTGGCCCAAGAGAAGCCCTGTCCAGACGTTTGTATAACCATATTTAAGCCTGTCTGTGGAGTAGCCGTGGTCGATGGTCAGACAAAGCGTTGTCAATTCTCTAACGCCTGCAAAATGAGTGTGAATGGTTGTGTTAACAACATATGTAAGTCAAGCTTAGTAAACATATTAGTGCATTATTCACTTGATTTATTAATTTATGCTTATTTTATAATAATTCTGACAGCTTGGAGTGAGACGAGCTGCGGTTATAATACGCCCAGTTGTGCCTGAATCCGTAGGACACAAACTTATGTTGTAAAATATTGTTAAAAAAAATTACTTTAAATTGTTAACGGCTAATAAAGTGCTTAAAAACTAAATGTAATGCATATTTAACTCAATTAATGTTTAAAAATTAAATAAGGTATTTTTTTAGGTACAGTAAGAAATTAGAAATAATTTTCTATATAAATATTAACTAAAGCAGTCAAAGGAAATATTAGCCTTATTTTTTGTAAGCATATTTTATAACCTACAGTTCGATGAACTATTTATTTAATATCGCTGAATAAATTAGTTTTTTTTTAATTTTACTTTTGCTTAATTAAAGGCGAATTCATTAACTTATTAACTGTGTTTGATATGGCTCAAATATTGTCATTAAAAACTTAATGACTAAGCTGTGAAAAAAGCTGAGAAACATTGTAAACTTTTATTATCTGTTCTTTAATCGATTTTAAACATATTCAGTCAGCTCAGTTCAAATTACTAAATTAACGTCACTTGTAAACCGGAATCAACTATCTAAATGATTGTTGACACATTGGCTTACTCTGGGTTAAGTAAATTAATAACAGCTCTTTGTGTGTTCTACAAAGCAAATTATATTTAATAATATTAATAATATAATATGTGTAGTTATTGTTTGTATTATCAGACATGCACTGGGAGAAAACAAGAGATAACTTAAAGCTCTTTAAAATAAATAATAAATATTTACTTAATAAACAGCTAAAAACAAATATTCACTTAAAAAATATGATAAAAATTGTTATCAAAAAAATTCTAGAAAATATTATTGAATTTTAAATTTTTATCAACAAACAAACAAGACACTCAAGTAAATAAGTGCTTATAATTTACTTCAAAATTAATTCAATAGTTAGACAAATATTTTCAAGTATTACCTGTTGAAAAAAATCAGTAGGAAAATAGCCAAAAACTTCTGGGGATTTTTTTGATCTCCATAATCTCCATAAATATGAAATTTGTTTGAACAAAAAACTTGTTTTTGTTTTGGTGTAAAACAGCTGATAGGCAAATACACAGCGTCTTCGTTAGTGTTCAGTCAACACACATTAAGAAGCGACTTTTAAATATTTGTATATTAACCTATCGCCTAGCGAAACTAACACCAGTCGACTTAGAGCTGTTGATCGTGCTAACAAACAAATTGATTTGCAATGAAATACGTTTTTGCCTGTCTGCTGATCTGTTTGGCTGGTTTGAGCCACGTCAATGCCAATTGCAATGGGGACTGCCCCGAGACAGAGGATGTGGTTTGGGCCCTTGGCGGTGGTTGTAATGTCTTCCGCAATAAGTGCTTCTTTGACAAAGCCAACTGCACACGCAAGCCTCGTAAGTTATTTTAAATGGTTTATTTTATTTAAAAACGTGTTATGTTATAGTTTATATACAAGTGAGAGATCAATTGATAAAGAAAACTTTTTAACAATATTTACAAGTGCAATAATTAATATAAAACATTTTTAATGTACAGCACTAACCATTACCACAAAGGAGGAATGCCAGAAACTATGCGATTTCAACTGCATACAAGTCTACCAACCGGTGGGAGGAGTTTATAAGGGACAACCCAGACACTTTGGCAATCAATGCGAAAAGGACTTACATACATGCAAAACAGGAGAGAGTAAGTACCAATAGTGATTTAATAAAAGTAAAATATTTGATTCGTATTAATATTTTATTTTTTTTAGCATTTATATAAACCAAGAAGTCAATCGAAGTCTCACTACGAAAAAACTGAAGCCTTTTACGTATATAAGCTGAATTGATTAACGTAAAGAGATTTATTAACGCTTTTTGAATTACATTTGGTTTTTAAACAGTTTCTGCCTCTTAATAAAAATTGATTTATAGATCGTGATACATCTTATTTTAATTAAAAACGCATTGCATACTTTTAGGTGTTTGTATTTAATAACCATCAATATTTAATAACCAAAAATTGTTTTATAGATCGTGATACATCTTATTTTAATTAAAAATACATTGCATACTTTTAGGTGTTTGTATTTAAGAACCATCAATTTGTTTTTGACGGGTCATCCCTGGTGGCAAGTCCTAAATGAAGGTCTTTTTGATGCTGTTTCGAAATAAAACTACACAGCTTCATTAATCGATCAATATTAAAGATCATACTAAAGAACACATCTGGAAGAAATATCAGAAAATTTTTTATGGCTATGCTGCAATTAGCCACCATAGAATCAATGTCTAAAATTTTACGCGCTGAAAGGCAGAACACCCGGTGGCCGACTGCCGACTCAAAATGGGAGACACTGCGCAAGGAGTCTATAATGGACAAGTTAGACGTTTTAGAAATAAGTGCGTAATGGAATCACATTCATGCGAAACTGGCGAGCGTAAGTACCAAAATATCTATAATAATGATTTATTCATATTAACTTTTATGTATATTTATTTAGCATACATCGAAGTCAATTGAAGTCCGACTTGACTTAATCGCTTATAAATAAATAATAATAAATTAATGATAATTTTTTTTTACTATTCACATAAGCTAATAAAAACAAGTAAGAAAGGCTACAGTCGATCGAGCCGACTGTAAAAGACCCCGTACTCCCATAGTAGTGCCCATTTTATTAAAATAAAAATTTAAAAATGAAATTAAAAAAATTAAAATGAAATATTTACATATTGAATTAAAATTAAAAAGCAAATAAATTAACAATCGTCATTGTCAGCATTCGAACCCGCGATCCATGCGAAGGTTCCACATTGCGCCGCAACTCTACCAGTTGCACCACGACCCTCTTCTATCATTCTTCCGATTATTTGCAAATATGTATGTGTGCTCATACATATGTGTGTATGTATAGCATTGTTCGGCGCGGCCGGCGGCTGCCGCCAAAGCAGGTAGAGAAAACGTTCGAACATATGTTTGTATGTTTCTGTGTTTGTTTGTATGTGTTGCGCGCATGCAGTGATTTTGCAGTAAAATAACGTGAACTTTGAACCGAAATTTCTCTCTTGTTTGACATAGGATTTTGATGCCACTTTCAGGAAAGTTAGAAATAGTATGTCTCTAAGCGTATGTTAAATTACAACACTGTACTATTTGATTTAATGCCTGCAGAAAGGCATTGAAATTGGAGAGTGTTTTAGTTCCTATGAGCAAAGGGGGCGTGGCAGCTCAAAACTTTAAATGACATTGCATTTAGGCTGTCTCTGGGAACCTGCGTACCAAAATTGGTGCTCCTAAGTGCCATAACTATTGAGTTATTCGCTTAAAACACAAATTTTTTCGAGGCGTGTCTGGTTTTTTGCTTATTGCGGGGGCGGTAGGGGGCGTGGCAACAATTTGAAATAAACTTGATCTGCGTACATCATAAACGGACTTTCATTCCAAATTTGGTGTCTCTAGCTTTTGTAGTTTAAAAGATCCAGGTGTTCATACAGACGGACGGACAGACGGACAGACGGACAGACGGACAGACGGACATTGCTATATCGACTCGGCTGTTGATGCTGATCAAGAATATATATACTTTATGGGGTCGGCCACGCCTCCTTCTGCCTGTTACGCACATCTCGCTTCTGACAAACTTAATAGACCCCCTTTACTCTTTTTTAAAGAGTACGGGGTCTAAAAATTAAACTATTAATTTTTCTAAATGTTCCTTGCTATGAAATATGTGTAAGCATAAGAATTGTATTTGTTTGTGCGAAGCAGCTGATAAGACAAATACAGTGTGTGCGTGTGTGTATTGCAAATACGTGTCTATCAGTGACTTAATTATTTGCTTATTAACTTATTGCCTTTAGAAACTAACTTCAGTTGATATAAAGCTCTTGTTCGTGCTAGCGAGTAATTTATTTGTCATGAAATACTTTTTGGCCTGTGGTCTGTTGATCTGCCTGGCTGGTTTAAGCCACGTCAACGCCAACTGCACTGGGGACTGCCCCGAGACAGAGGATGTGGTCTGGGCACTTGGCGGTGGCTGTGTCGTCTTCCGTAATAAGTGCTTTTTTGACAAAGCCAACTGCACACGCCGACCTGGTAAGTACTTCAATTATTAATACATATTTTTAATATTTAAATGTTTAAATATTTTCAATGTTAAGCCCTAACTGTTACCACCAAGGAGGAGTGCCAAAAACATTGCAATACTATGTGTCCACAAATATATCAACCTGTGGAAGGCGTTTACATGGGACAAGTTCGGAGCTTTGGCAATTACTGCGCTATGACTGTGCATACATGTCTAACTGGCGAGAGTAAGTACCGAAAGTGATTTTATAAACTTCAAGAAATTTTTAATATTTATTCATATTTATTTATTTAGCATTCATATAAACCAAGAAGTCAGTTGAAGTGTAAACAAACGTAGTAAACAAAAACCTGAAACCCTTTTACTTATTGTAATAAAGTTTATTCCAAATACATTTAGCTTTTGAAAGTTAATGCCTTAAAAAAAAAAACTTTTAATTAATCAGAACATAAAAATTAAAAATGTTAATATTATGTATATTTATAAACTGCTATCTCTTAAAACAACAATCACGAAGAGAAGTAATCATAACCTCAAGTGAATAACTGAAATATGCTTTTGAAATCCATTGCATACTTTTAGGTGCTGCAATTAAATTGCATCCCCAGCAACAAACATAACAGCAAGGCAATTTTTGATGTTCGGCATTAAAGTTTATAATATACATATAATTTATAGTAAATTACTCTTTAAAAGAAACTCAAGACTTTTAAACGAAAACTCTATATTGGTCACGTTCCTTAAATACACTTTTAAGCCCCCTTATTTTGATAGCACTGCTCCCAGCCAATGGGACGACTTGGTGGTTCAATGCAAGGCTTCCATATCCAAGCAATCCAGGGTATACAGGCATGTTTGGTCTGATCGAATCCCGTATTAGGACCACACTTTTTGAGCACTGCCTTTTCCTTCAACTGCATACACATCCAGTATTTTGTGGGATCAATGCAGTGCCTTTGCGGTTGTCCCACTTCTGCTTGTAATCTACAACCGGGCTCATAGGTATCAATACATTGTCCCCGTATCTTCAGAAACAAGCCAAAGCAGAGAACAAGAAGAAAGGCTGATAAAAGATAAGAAACTCCAGTTAATCAATTCAGTTGATAGCACATCTTGTTGCTTACCTGAGAACTGCATTATGATGTGTGAACTGGTCAGACGAACAGTGTCTTTTATATATGGACAACTCAAGTGGTGTGTGAACTTTACCTGCTCTGTATAAAGTTCATTGTCCTGAGCACAAATGCACTCACCCTCATTGATATTGCAGGGTATCTCAAGAGCTTTGGCAAGGTCACAATTTTCTCGAGTGCTGTCTGTGATTGTTTTTTCCCTCACCACATTGAGTGACTTTAATGCTCGTATTTGTGATTGTGTCCAACATACAAAATGCCACACACGCAATTTTGCAACAGCTAATGTAGCAAAAGGAATAAAAATAGTGAGAACATGATAGAAAATCCCTAAAGAATTGAAGTGACAGGAATGCAAGACACTTCTAAAGACAACTAGTTTTGTTGGACATGACAAATCCATTGCACATTAAGTCGGAGTATACATCCACAAAAAACTATTTCTTTAAAAAGTTAAACCAACATTATTGGGATATTTATAGTATTTTGTTTGATAAATCATTTAATAGTAAGCTAAACAATATATTGTAGAATTTTTTAAATTCTTGTAATATTTTCCAGTTATCATGTATTGATTCATTGCCTGCTGTGATTGTTTTGTTAGTACAAATTAGTTTCGTCTAGCAAATTGCATGCCACTCACGTGTTCGAAAATGGTCAAGCTAAAAGAAAATTCCAGCTATCAAAGCTTTTGACCCACATTATATCCCCTCAACGTCAATCCATTCACCAAAGCAGCAATACAGTCCAAAGCCAATTCCGAATAATGTGTTCAAATCGAACTTTCAATTCAGTCAACTTCATTTGGCCAACTAGCGCGCAGAGCAATGCCTTTGGCCAATTTTGTAAGACATGTGTAGATTGCATTTCCGTTAAAATGATTTCAGTGAAGAAAAACATATAAGAAGGCGTCAATTCACAGGCTAGTGTCAAGATGAAATTGGTTTCCCATATTCTTTATACTTAATTCACTCTAAAAAAAATAATATTTTTTTAACTGCAATTGGTTATTCTTAGAAACTTTAAAGCCAGCTCTACGCCATTCAAACGCGCGCCAAAGTGCATGCTGGCAACGGCGCTGCCAGACCGCGATAAATAGATGTTGAATTTGTAAACAAAGCAAGTGAGTTGCCACCCGATGCAAACTACAAGGGCTGCAAAGCATTTCGAACTGAAAGGTGCCAACATCTGTGCGCTATTGCGCATATTTTGACTCACTTGAAGTTAGTTGCGCTGTGCAAGCGTATGATATCGTTTATCGATAAACAAATAATAGCAGCGAGAGAAAAATAAAAATTCCGCAACAACAACACATAGAAATTGAAGTGTAGTGAAGAATTAAATCTAATTATAACAAGCGACGCTCAAGCATTAAGCACACACACACACTCCCACATAGAAGGCCAGTTAATTAGTAGCAAAAACTTAACGATTTATTGAAAAAAACAACACAAAAGCAAACGGGCAGGGCAGCGGCAGTGGCAGTGAACAGCAGAGGCAGCGACAGCGGCAGCGGCAGGTAGCAAGCAGCCCAAACACTTGCGTGCGTGTATGTGTGTGTGTACGCGGTATGGGTTGAGATATTTGTGTGTTTCGGGTGTGTGTGTGCGTGTTGTGTGCAGCAGCAGCAGCAGCAGCAACAACAGCAATAGTAGTAACAACAAAAACAGCTAAGAGAGCGGCGTGTGTAACTAAAACGAATTACAACACACAACCGCCTACGTAATGGCCAATCAACTGGATGCCAATGTCAAGGACGATCTGAAAACGCAATTTGTAACGCGCGAGGGAACGTATCGTCTATTACCCCTATCCGAATATTCGCGTCCCAATCGTGTCGGTTATAGCAACAATCAAAGCTCTCCTCAGGTGCGCGTCTCATTTGTAACGCTGCCCAATCCAAGTAGTGGCAGCACCAACAACACTAAAAACAACAGCGATGCGTCAAACACATCGCCAGCAGCAACAACAGCGGCGGGAACAGCAGGAGGAACAACAACAACAGCGAGTGATAAGCGAACGCAACTGCAGTTAAATGGCGCAGCGACAACAACAACAACCACAGCAACAACAACACCCGCTACACCAACAACAGCAACAACATTGAATGGCATAGGTGGAGGGGGTGGCGGCGGTGATAGCTACAACGGTAGCAGCACAGTGGATGCACGCTTGGGCGGTGGAATCTCGATGCATTCAATGACAAATGGCAGTGTTCTGGATCAAAATGGAATGCCGACGAATCAAATATATGGCGGAGATCGCATTTGTTTTAATTTTGGCCGAGATCTGTACGTCTATGCGTTTCGTGGCATTAAAAAGGTGAGTAAAGATATGAGAGCGCGTCATTATAATTTGCATTATTGTTATTGTCTCTCCTTTTGTATATGGATGAGTAGTCATGGAGAGGAGGTGACGTGGCTAGTGTCCAAAAAGAGATAAAATTGATGACATTTTCTACTGATTTAATTAAGTTTATTCTATGCTGGAATTCCGATAATTTTAAGCTATAAATCTTTTAAATTATTACACAATTCGTGAGGAAACTAAACTACCCTTTGTTAGGGTACTGATAAGTCACTGATAAGCGTTAGTCTCCGTCATACAACATGCAACATTTCTACTTGGTACAATTGGCGAGTGTTCTAGTTTAGTTATAGCAACTAAATACACAAAACTAACAGCTCATCACATGTACTAGTTTACCACCCACCCACCACCACCACAACCCGTTTCTCCCACTACACTCCCCAAGAAACACACACACAGACATACGCACACACTTACACACAATCGCTTAATTTGTTTCAATTCTCTCAGTTGTTATTTAGTTGTTGCTGTTGTTGATCAATTCGCTTGCTTAGCTTTTATTTAAATGTGTTTATTGCGCTCGAAGGCAACCGCTATTTTGCTCTTCTTCTTTTTTGATCTTTTTTCCACTGGAAACCAACGAAATTCTGGCAGTTTTGTATCACTGCTTTTTGTATACCCTTTTTCTTGTGTGATTAGGAGAAGATTAGATGCGGGAGGGTAACATAAAATTGTCTTGAGTAAACTTATGAATACCCAGTATATTAAATATGCGTTACTATTTAAGTAACTCATGCTGAACAATAAAAAAGTTCTCATCTAGGGTATCTCCTAGTCGCTAACACTGCTTTAAATGTAGGTTATCGTCCAGACGCCAGCACTCCGCTGTTATCTAACGACGAGCTAGACAGCATTATTTTTATTAATCATAAATTTAACTTCTTTAAAATTAATT
This sequence comes from Drosophila acutilabella, assembly GCA_035046005.1. Lineage (NCBI taxonomy): Eukaryota > Metazoa > Arthropoda > Insecta > Diptera > Drosophilidae > Drosophila > Drosophila acutilabella. The sequence continues at coordinate 5,372,848 of JAWNOK010000003.1, forward strand.
AAAAGTGAAGTTTATATCATTTACTATATAAATAAAATTATTTATGTTAATGTGGCTGGCATTAAGTGACCATGGAGAACTGTTGCCGGTATGCTAGTCAGAGCGCAGTCCACAGACTTCAATGCAATTCATTTGTTTAATTCTGCTTAATTGTAGTTAGCTGGCAAACAGATGTTTCTAATTCATTGGCATTGTATTTGCAGTGGTTTATGCATTTGTTCGAATGGAAAATTCTTTTGGTCTTAACTTGGTCAAAACTCGTATAAACCTTATGACGAGCCATTAAGCGTAATATTCCTTCAATCGCATCAGCTGCTCGATCGCATCAGCTGCTGTGAAACTCATGAACAAGCCGCTAATTTTCACAACGATGCCACAAGCTGTGCTAATTGGCGGGCATACCCCGTGAGCCGTAGAGGCGAGCATAGGGTATACCTGACTAAGTTCAAAACTTCAATTGTTTGTTATTAAAAATAGCTCTAGATTAAGTTGAAGTAAATATTATTAATACTTATTTCTATACCACAACAAATTGTTGAAGAGGAATTTTAATTGCCTTGGAGCTGTCTCGAAACTTGAGTAGTTATAAACATATATAAAAGTTTATATATTTATTTCTGTATATATTTATTTATTGTTTGTGCATTGAGAGATGACTAATTTACCTTTATTTGCTTTGGTTTTGCGGCAGGGCACCGAGATGAGCAAGCCAATCGATAAGAAATTCTATAAGGGCACAAATCCCAGTTGTCACGATTTCAATGCGAATGCTGCCACGCCCACAGGAGCACCGCTGCTGGTTGGTTTCACAACGGGGCAAATTCAACTGGTCTCCCCCCAACAAGGACCACGTGAGCTGCGTAAACTGTTCAACGAGGAGGTAAGAAATATTAAATTTAATATTAAATGTAATAATTAAATTCCTTTTTCTTTCTGGACAGCGCCTTATTGACAAGACCAAAGTGACCTGCCTGAAATGGTTGCCCAATTCGCCGCATCTATTTCTCGCCTCGCATGCCTCGGGACATTTGTATTTGTACAACGAGGAGCTGCCTTGTGCCGCCACAGCGCCCAGCTATCAACCGTTTAAGGTGGGCGATGGCTATACGATACTCACCTGCAAATCGAAATCCACACGTAACCCGCTCTACAAGTGGGTCTTTAGCACCGACAATTGTTGCATCAATGAGCTCTGCTTCTCGCCGTGTGGCTCAAATCTTGCACTCGTCTCACAGGATGGCTTTCTTCGTGTCTTTCACTACGATACGATGGAGCTGCTGGGCATTGCTCGTTCCTATTTTGGTGGCTTCCTTTGTGTCTGCTGGTCACCGGATGGCAAATACATTGTCGTTGGCGGTGAGGATGATCTGGTGACAGTGTGGTCACTACACGAACGACGTGTAGTGGCCCGTGGACAGGGACATCGTTCGTGGGTCTCTGTGGTGGCCTTTGATCCCTATACCACATCCTATACGAACTGGGATGGCGGTGATTTCAGTGACGATGAAAATCAACTCAATGAATACACCGCCTCACGTGAAGAACGTTTCTCCGGCGACTCTACAGTGAACGGTGGCTTCGAGGGATTTGATAAGAACTCAACGCCTCTGCATACAAGCCGAGCGCGTCCACATTCAGCCTCATTTCGTTCGGATGCATCGTCAGCGGCGCTGGCGCCGGATAAACTAGCGATTAGCTATCGCCTCGGCTCGGTTAGTCAGGATACGCAAATCTGTTTGTGGGACATCACGGAGGATGTGCTGCGGCATCCGTTGACGATGCGACAGCGTGTGAATAGCACACAGATGAACGATAGCAGCTTTATGAATGGTGCCCTCGATGCGGATGGCATCAAAGTGATACGACCCATTGCCATGGGACAGCCGAGCAATTTCATTGACTCTGGCAGCTGTAGCCCTATACGGGAAACAGCCGGTGGCATTGCTGGCACCACAGAGCATAGCAATAGTAGCTCGAGTAAATTCTCAACAGCCAACTGTACGATATCCTCGCAATCATCCAATGCCAACACTCCGCCCGATGAGTGCAGTGAAACGGACGCAGTGAATCCAGCAGCAACAACAGCAGCATCCAAAGCGAATAGCAGATCACATGGCACGACAAGCAATTCGATAAAGTTCCCCAACTGCATCAGTGCGACAAAGTCCGATAGCATCGATAGCAATGGTCCGCGTGTCAGCAACTCCAACTACTCGACATCGGGTTACAATAGCAAGAATTCCAATAGCTCGACCAAATCGAATACAAATTCGGGTAGCGGCAGTGGCAACAGCAGTTTCAGCGCCTTCAATAGTCTCACCCAGCGCCTGTCCAACTTCAGTTTCCTAAGCAATTCGGACAAACGTTCGGCTACCATTGGCTATGAGGGCAATGGAAGTGGAGGTGGCCCCACGACAACCACAAATCACCGACAGCATCGCAAGGCCATGAGCATGCTAAAGAGCTACAATCAGCATAATCACAGCAATCACAATAACAACCGCAACAGCAATAGTAGCTCCACAAACTTTGCCCACTCTACGGGCGTGGACTCACACACGGGAGTTGGTTCCGTAGCCGGATCAGGTATCGGAAGCAGTGCGACGGCGAACAGTTTTGGCTCACTTAAGCTTAGCAAATCCTCACACAATTCATCACTGGTCACAGCCGGACAGTCGTCGGGCGGTGTGAGCAGCTATGATCCCATGAAGCTGATTGGCACACCGGCGTGTCCACGTTTCGAGGAGTGTCCGTTGCTGGAGCCGCTCGTCTGCAAGAAGATTGCACACGAACGTCTCACGGCGTTGATATTTCGTGAGGATTGCTTTTTGACCGCCTGCCAGGATGGCTTCATCTACACATGGGCGCGGCCTGGCCATATAACGGTGAGTCTTTAAACTTCTTCAGCAAAAGTTTATATACTAATAGATTTCTCTTTTGATTCTCCTTAGCATGGTGCCCAGCACTTGTCGCCCAGTCAATCAGCGCCTCCGGGCGGCACGGTAATATAGTTCGATAAAATGAATGCGGTCAACTATCAGCGTAATCTTGTCAAGCAACAGGAGGCGGATGCGAATGCCGAGACGGAGGCGAAAGCGAAGGCGAAGACGCAGTTTGGTGATTTAGGTTAGAGCTAGCGATTGATTTCAATTAATCATTTCCTGATAGACACGAGTTTTAATTGTTTATTACATTTTATTTGATTTTTTTGTAATTTCATGTTTGTTGCAACCTTTTTGTATTCCAAATGAAAGCACTCAACAGAAAATGCAAATATTGATAAAGAAAGCAAAAGAAAAACAAATTTATATAAATAATATACGATATATAGTTGTGTACAACATAACTACAATTTATATATGCAACAACAGCAGGCAACAGAACAAACATTTATATATGAATATAATATATATAAATATTATATATATATATATATTAAAATTTGGATTATTATTAGTTGTAAATGTATTATTTTTAATACGTGGAATTTGTTGAAAACAAAGCAAAGCATGTTTATAACTATTTACTAAGTGCTAGCATAATACACATAATAAGAAATAAAGAAATAAAACAAAAACAGAAAACAACTACACACACAAACACACACATGCAGACACATTTTGGATTAGTTTAAACTTTAAAGTGAAGAAATCGAATCAAATGGAAATGAGATCCAACTAAAAACTTGAAGCTAAGCTAGCGAAATTTGTATGCGAAACTTTTTCACATTTGTGCTATGGTACTGAGTTGCAATTGAGGCCCCAACTAACGAACTACTTATACTAACTATATAACTAATTAGTATGCATTATTAACTAAATAAAAACAAACGCGATAAATTACACGTAAACGTAAAAGTAAACGAAAAACTAATACCTAATGTAGGAACTGTTATCGTTATGATTATTATTATTATTATGATTATGTTTATTTTTCAAGCTATTCGAGTGCAAAACTCTCTCAGCCACACATAATAAAATAAAAGTATAAAACATTAACATTAAACACCCAACAAATTAGACTAAACAATGCAAACAGAAAAACAAAACAAAATATTTCATACAGACCTATATTTTATAAAAGAAAAACGAAGAAATGGAATCGGTTACGCGTACGTGAAAAACTAGTGACAAATTTGAAAAGATCGAATGAAATGAAAGTAACAAAAGTTAGCCAATAAGTTGATAACAAAATGGAAATGGCAAGAAACCAACAAACAAACAGAAAACCAACCAAACAACAACAAACAAACAACACGTTACAGTAATGAGACTAAACAAATTTCAATAAAAACTATATACTATTTGAAAATGGGAAAAACATTAACAACGCTTGTTTCAATAACAGTTAGGTTAGGTTAGGTTAAGCCGGACGTCCTCGAGGGACAGAGCATAGGCCAGTTATGGCCCTTAGTCAACCGGTTGGGGGAGGATTACCACGGCTTGAGGTCCTGTAGAATCTGTGCGCGCTTCGCAAACGCTAGCAGGTTACTTGCGGGTATATTGGAGGCTTCCATCAATGAGGGGAGTATTGAGTTTCCTAGGCACCTAAGTCTCGTGCGCTCTAAGGCGTGGCAGTGGCATAGGAGGTGCTCTAGCGTCTCTGGAGAGTCTGTGTCATTGCATTTCCTGCAAATGATACTGTTGGTTATTCCCAGTTTAGTTGCATGTGCGGCAGCTAGGCAATGACCAGTGAGTATCCCGACCATCATTCTGCAGTCTTTCCTGGGTAGGTGCAGAATATATTGCGATAGTCTAGAGTTGATGTTTTTGCACATGATCTTTGCTATTCTGCATGTGCGGGTGTTTCGCCATCTATGGCTGATTTGGTTATTGGTGCTTCTCTCTAGATCACTGTGTAGTGATCTTAGGGGGATGTCCACCTGTTCTATCCTGTTTGTTGGTAGGTCAACGCCTGCCTTTGCCAGGGTGTCTGCCTCCTCGTTTCCTGGTATGCCCTGGTGGCTGGGTACCCAGTAGATGTGTACTGACGTTGTCGTACGTAATTCATCTAGTGCTTCCCTGCTCACCTTGACTATCCGGGAATTGAGAGTAGACGACATCATGGACTTAATCGCTGCCTGGCTATCTACCAAGATGTTGACTTTATGGAAGTTGGTGCTGATCTGTTTTGCGGTCTCTGCTGCTTTTCCAATCGCAAAGACTTCCGCTTGGAAGATGCTACAGTGGTTTGGTAGCTTGTATGTGAGTTTGAGGCTGGGGGTTTCGCAGTAAACAGCGGCCCCCACTCCTCCCTCCATTTTAGAGCCGTCTGTGTATATGTTGAGCTCAGTGTGGTTGTAGCGACAGCTTTTCCAGTCATCGGGCCCAAGGTGTGTCTTTATGTGGGTTCCGAGTCTGTTTTCGGGTTTGATGTAGTCTGAGCGCGATATCATGCTCCTCCCTATGGAGCTGTGCCCGTAGCTTCGTAGCGCCATGTTGCCCAGTGCTATAAGACGTTGGGCCGACTTTGCTGCTACTAGTTTTGTTTGTAGATCCAGGGGAGGTAATCCCGTCAGGATCTCTAGTGCTTTCGTTGGAGTGGTTCTGAGAGCGCCTGTAATACAGATTAGCGATTGACGCTGTACCTTCTCCAATAGGGCGAGATAAGTTTTCTTTTCCGTAGCAGCCCACCACACAAGAGCCCCATAGAGCAGTGTCGGGCGTACAACTGAGATATATATCCAGTGCATAAGTCTGGGTGACAGGCCCCATGTGCTGCTTAGCATCTTCTTGGATGCGTATAGCGCCATGGTGGCTTTCTTCACCCTTTCTTCTACATTGGCTCTCCATGTCAGTTTGCTGTCTAGCACTGTTCCTAGGTACTTAATGCGGGTGCTGGGCTTGAGTTCTTTGTCGTTTAGTTTCGGGGGAGTCCAGTACGGTACCTTGTACTTCTTGGTAAAGAGGATGAGGTCCGTCTTTTCTGCATTTATATGTAGTCCGGCATTCTCCGCCCATTTACATATCTCCCTGAGGGTCCGTTCCATTATGGAGCTGAGAGTCGATGGGCATACTCCCGTTATAATTATGCCTATGTCGTCCGCATAGGCAGTTATTTTTGGGGCTCTTCTATCAAATCTCTTAATTAGGTCGTCGACAACTAGGTTCCAAAGAAGGGGAGAAAGGACTCCTCCTTGAGGGGTACCCCTGTTCGCGATTTTTGTTGTGGTTGCAGTGCCCCATTCTGATTGAACTCTCCTGCAGTTCAGAAGGTTTCCAATCCAGTTGGTGATCGTTGGGTGAGAATTGGTAGTTGCTAGCTGGTCGATTATGACCTTGGTGCTAACATTGTTGAACGCTCCTGAGATGTCTACAAAGGCACCCAGAGCATATTCGTTGTTATATAGGGCTCGTTCTATAGTCCCCACTAGCGAGTGCAAGGCCGTTTCGACGGACTTGCCCTTGGTGTAGGCATGCTGATCAGCTGACATCTGTTCCTCTGCCGAACTTCTTATGCTGAGATCTAGCAGCTTTTCCATAGTTTTGAGCATAAAGGATGTGAGACTTATTGGTCTGTAATCCGATGGGCTGTTGTGACTGCATTTGCCCGCTTTGGGAAGAAAGGCAACTCTTGCAGTTCGCCATTGAGTTGGTATGTGTCCCGTTTTTAGGCAGGCTTCGTAGATCTTAACCAGCCATGGGGTGACCGTATCTTTGGCGGTTTGTAGCATGGCTGGGATGATCCCGTCGATACCTGGGCTCTTTATTCTCGAGAAAGAGTTGATGGCCCATTGTATCTTCGTTGTTGTGAATAATCCTTCAGGGAGTGTGTATGACTGCTCCGTATTGTTGTGTTGTTCGTCAGACACAGGTGGTGTCGAACAACCTGGAAAGTGGGTGGTCATGAGTGCATCCAGAGTTTCCTCGCTGCTCTCTGTCCATATACCATCTCCCAGCTTTAGTTGACTTTGAATTGGCCGCTGTTTTGACAGCAGCTTCCTAAGTCTTGCGGTTTCAGGTACCGATTCCAGGTTGGAACAGAAGTTCCTCCAGGAGTTTCTTTTGGCTTTCCTGATTTTGGACTTGTACGTTCTGAGCGCGACTTTGTATTCGTCGTGGATTATGTCCATACCGGTCTGCTTTGCAAGTTTAAACAGATCCTTGGTATTTGCTCTCTGTATTGTGAGTTCGGAATTCCACCATAGTGGTTTCGATCTCGATTTGCATTTGGATGTTCGGCATGCGCTGTTGTAGGCATCAACCAGAGTTTTATTGACAATCGACATTGATTTCTCAATGTCTTTTGCGGATCTGATGATGTCTGGTGGGCTGAGTTTTTCTGCCACAAGACTGCTGAACTTGGCCCAGTCAGTGTTCTTGGGATTCTTAAACTGGGTTGGTTTGGGGTTGTGGTCAAAGTCGCATTCGAATTGAATGTACTTGTGATCAGAGAATGAGGGTTTGTCTAGGACCCTCCAGTTTGTTATTGCTACACCTGTTGCGAGTGTTAGGTCAAGAACGTTAGACGAAGTGGGACCTACGTATGTATGTGCCTCCCCCGTGTTAGCGATACTTAGTGTTGTGGTTAGTAGGAATTCAAGTAACGACTCACCCCTGATGTTGGTGTCAGTTGATCCCCATACGCAGTGGTGTGCGTTGGCGTCTGTGCCGACTACCAGATGCAGGTCGTTTTTTCGGGCGGTCTCAGCCACGAGTCTCTCCAGTTCGTTCGGTGGTGCTGGCAGATCATGAGCCATATAGCAGGATGCCATAATGAGGCGCATCTTCCCGTTCTCTACCGTTACCGCCGTTAGGTCGTCAGTGCTGTAATTAGACATGAGATAAGCGTGGAGACCTTTCCGTACAAGTACGGCAGTTCTTGTTCTGCTTACCGTTGTGATGTTAAACGCATTGTAGTTGTTCGACCTTAGTCCCGCTACCGTGTTGCCGGAGGCAATCCACGGTTCTTGGACTAAGGCCACATCGACGGGCCCTTGCTCTAGGGTCATAAGGAGCTCCGTCGATGCCAACTTGCTTTTATGTAGGTTTATTTGCAGTACCCTCTTGTGTGTGGGTTACTGCATCACCCTTTGCGGACGGGTTGACTATGACCGTCAGGTCTCCGTCCTCGTCGTCGTCCGCTTCCTCGTCGGAAGCTATTTCCAGTGATTGGGTGGCTTCGAGGACCGATTCAAGTCCCAGGTCCTTCTCCACCTCCCCAACCTTGAGCGTGTGCGTATCTTTGTCTCCGGGATGACGCTTCTTTAGGCGAAGGTATACGCTACCAACACCCCAAGCCATCTTCCCAAAGCGTGGATATAGCACGTCTTCTGCCTCCTTGTTGATCTGGAGGATCACACTCTGGCCCCCCTCTGATGAGGAGAAGGGACCAGCATGTAATACCTTCCAGTCACTGGTTGGCACGTCTTTGTTCTGCCTCTGTAGCAGGCGAAGGGCTTGTTCGCCTTTGACCGCGATAGGGAAGAGAACTTTTGCCTTTGGTTTAGACGGGATATTTTCCCTGTCGACCACCTCCAGCAAAGCTCCCTCCCATACCGCTCCAAAGGTCGGAACTACTTTCTTCAGCCAGCTAAGCGTTGGCTCGTCGTTGCACTTGAGGATCTTTGCACCGTTCAGCCACCCAGCCCCATCAAAGGTAGGCATGGGAGCCTCCGGATCCTCCTCCAGTCGGTCCATCAGCGACCCGACCAGTTTCTCGTGGACGATTTTCCATCGTTCCTCCGAGATCCTGCCGTTTTCCTCGCTGCGATCTATTAACGCCACGATCAGGTGCCGTTGCACGACATCCTTCATCGAGGCTTTCTTGCGTCTTGGTCGAGGGATGGCTCCTTTGGGACCCCTCTGCCGTTTGCAGTCAGGAGCATCTCTGCTCGTGTTGCTCTCGGCTGAGCGTTGCCTCTTTTCGGCCATCATCTCCTCGACCTTGTTGGCGTACCCACTTGTCGTTGCTCGCATCTGCGGCAACTGATCGAAGTGGCGACGGCTTTCTTCAATCCTTTGTTCGGCCCAGGTTAACTTGGCTTTATCCTCAGGGGACAAGTCAGTTCTACCATGAAGCCGACTCTGGATCTTCAGAGCCGCCTTGTACTGTGCTTTAGCCTTGTGCCCTTCCCTGGTTCGCTTGGGCCCTTCCCTACGCAGGGAGCTGGAACCCTGAACCGGGGAGCGCAGTAGGCTCTCCTCTTCAGTTCTCGTTACTGACGCAACGCTCTCCAGGTCCGAATCTGCATCGATTCCGGCACCCGTGCGGGTCAGCTTGTGCTTGTTGTTGTTGTTGTTGTTGGCAGTCGTAGTGCAACTGACATGGCCTGCTCCCGCCACGTCAGAGGTGTGACCACTGGCGACACGCAGAGAGGATTTCTCCCCCGTGCCCGCCGGTGGTAGCGGTCACGCCTTCCACCGACGTTTGGGCTGACATCCCAGCCCGAGTTGATTCTCCTAGACGACTTTCCATGATAGTCCATGATTGGCTATTTGGGTTCGGGTGGCCACCCCTAGTGTTTTAAGCCTACCACCAGGCACCTCTAGCCATGACGTGTGTTCGGTATTCTTGACATGCTGGGGCATGCCAAGATACCGGACCGCGTCTTAGCTAGACACTGCATCGCCTCAAGGGCAAGTGACAGTGCACCGTCCTTAGACGATGCAGTGTCCATTGCCCAGCCAGCACCCTCGAGGAGGGTTCAACTAGAGGATTTTTGCCAGCCTTCAATAACAGTAGCAGTAACAACAATTAGTTTCGCTTCATTTTTGCTTTTTATTTATAAAATGTGTTCTTACTATTTTTAGTTGTTAATTAACAAAAAGATTTGCATGCTTCATTTCATTTCCACTAATCTCAATTGGATGTTTATGAACTTTTTAAGTAACTCCTTGCTAACCACATAAACTACCACTAAGATTTAACAATTTTGGAAATAATTCTTTTAGATTGGTTTTTGGAAAACATTTAAAAAACACACATCGATTTTGAGAGTGTACAAACATGTTTGCTCAGTTAAATGTTTGTGTTATACATAATTTCCCCCGCGATTTGCATTCAATGAGTTTCACAAAATTATACTAAGGATTTGATTTAGATCGCTTTCAGAGTCGCCAACGGATCCACGCCGGGCAAGTAAAGATGCTTAGAGAGCAGGAAGGCAAACAAAATTTGTCCAGCAATTACAATGAAAAGGAAATACAGCTTTCGCTTCCTTCCTCCGCTATAATCAAGTTGCTGTGGGTTTCCATATGGATCATAGTTGATGGCACCGCTCGGAGCAGCCGGGGAGTTGTCCTGCAACAGTTTCGTTCGCAGTGTGCGCAACTGCAAGGAATCAAAATTAATAAAATTGAACTGAAGTTTTAGTACTCCCAATAACTCACCAGAAAGAAGCCAAAAGCGAAGCTTGTATAGGCTAATGCTATATAATAGCCGGACCGGAAGAAGAGCGTGCTTATCAGTAGACATACTACGATGTTCACATATTTATAGCCCGTAAATGCGAGTAAATCCAAAGTCTTTAAATTTGTCTTCACGTTCATCACGTACAATGAAATGGAGTAGATGACAAGCTCAAAAATGCTATAGGCCAGTGCACTGGATGCCTGAATTCCCAGCTGCTCGGGTGAAAAGCGATTCTGCATGCCCAGTAGCAGTCCAGCAACAATTACATAGGTAATGTATCCCATCGTCGGTAGGTAGAGATCGGGAGCGTTAATATCATAGCGTGGTTGCACTGGATGCTCTTGATCGTACTTTAAAGACCAGTCCTGGGAGATAGGACATAGACAGGAATGTTATGAGTTTTTATCAATTTTTAAGGACCTAATCTATATAGTGTTTAATTTATAAATTCCTTAACAATTTTCCATATTTAATTTTAACAATAATACAATAATAATACAGTAAAACACATTTCCCTACAAATAATAACAGCTTTACTACGACTTAACATAGTGTAAAGTGCTGGAATGCTAAGGCAATGTTAAGTCTGCCGTGCCATGTTAAACAACTGCTATTAACATAGTCCAATCAGACTTATTCAACTTCCTACCAGAAACTGATTAGCAGACAACACAACTCACCTTGTGTATGTACGGAAAGAAGAGTAGACGCAACTTTCGACCAACATAAGCATTATCAACGGCAAAATAGTACTTTAGTTTAGCCACTGGCACCCATTTTTCGAATTGGTTCTCCACCAGTTGCTTGCCCTGATCAGCTAACCGCTGGCCATATTGCATTGCCATATCCTGTACAATCGGCTGCTGGAACATGGCAAATTGTGGATATTGTCCACCTGGTCCAGCGCCGGGAGCTCCACCAAACGGTGCTTGCTGTGGGGCGCCAACACCGTAAGAAGCCGGTCCAGGTGGTGCAGCTGCTTGTGTTGGCTGTGGTGCTGCCGATGTATAACCATAATTCTGCTGCTGCATTGGTGCCTGTGCAGCAGGGCCTGGATTATATCCATAGTTGTTGGCTTGTGGTTGTTGTGGAGCCGGGCCAGCGTACATATTGGGATCAAACATTGTTGGTGCAGCCGTGGGTGTCATGAAGGCCGAACCACTGGGCATGGGAGCACTAGGTCCCATGGCGTTCACATCACTTACTCGCTTAATGGGACGAGCTCGCCCGCCGCCTTGAGCTATTTTTATTAAACAGAGACAGATGAATTTAGTAACGATGGGAAACAGAGAGAAAGAGAGAGAGAAGGAAAAGGGAGAAGCGGCAAGGGTGAAAGTGTTAGGATAGGCTACACACGCAGTAAACAAACTAAAACGGCAAACGCAACAGTTACAGTAGTGCAAACTAGAAGATTTAATAGAGTATAATAATTAACTACAACAACTGTCAGCTGCAGATGCATTTCTGTGTTTCTCTGATCAGCATTCGCAGTCTCAATCAGAATCGGAATCTGAAGCAACGGCGGCAACAAAACAACACGACAGCTGCCTTCGTGGTACAAATACTTGCGTGAACTGTAGCTTGTTCCTTACAATTTTCCCACTTACGATTCCTTATACCCGCGTTTGGATTGTAGTTCATCGTGTTTTCTTCCTTTTTGTTGTAATAAGCCCTGTTTTTATTTTAAAAATATCAGCAAAACTTTGGTTTATTACACATCACCACTCGGATGAAACTCGATAAGTTTACGATAGGCTTGTATCATAGTTATCGATATAGGTTTGTCCAGTCATCGAATGTTTGCAATTTATTTAATTTTTTATTTAAATATAGATACTCAATTTCTTGTTTAAAGTTAAGTTATAGCAGAAATTACTTCAATTTATATTTATACACATGAACAAAATTATTTTCTACGTTCGTTCGACAATTTACCGTTTTGTTAAATGTTTGATTTGGTGGACGAACGATAGATGTCATCCTAGCATAATCAAATTAAATTCGTTTCGTCAAGTGGCGGCAACTCTAGCCCAGAGTCGCTTGTGGTAATTATCGACTATCGCGTTGCTAATCGTGGCTTGCTCATATCTACCTGCTATTTTTGTTGGACTTGTGCCTAGTTTTTGTTTTTATTTAATTCAGCTATAAGTTAAAGTGCGTAGTTATTAATTTTATTTCAATTGGTTAGTAAAACCATAAATGTGCAATTAGTAATAAGTGCATGTTAAAATAAGAACTTATTTGAGCTGAGCAAGTAAAGAGAATTCGAGGCTCTGAATTTTAAGGTGTGGTTTGAGTGTTGGGGTTCTTGACTAAGCGCAGCTTTTCTCAAATTGGGCGGAGGCCCCAGAAATTGAGAAGCCTCAAATCAAGTGTTTAAATGAAGTTGTACATAAATAAGGCAATCCAAAGTGTATACTGCTTGCAATTATGCTTAGTTTAATTAATTAATTGAACTAAAACAAATAACAATAAAGACCACACCTAGTCAACACACACATAGTCACACGTACGCACACAAGTGCATGCGTTTGTGTAAATGTGTGCGTGTGATTACTAATACACCAATTTGAATGATGTACAGTGGATGGATCTGTTTATGCCATAAGTTCATAAATTCAATATTGAAGTAAATAAACATTTTCTATTGTGTTTTATTTATAGACTCGACGGAATTTCCCACAAACGAAAATGTGCCTTTAGTGTTCTACGTAACGCCAAATCGAGCACACACCTTCCTCCCATCGGAACTGAGGCGGAAAACTTAACCAAGTACAAGATGTCAAGACACAGCAGGATCCTGTTCTTGTCAGTGTTGTTGTTGGCAACAACAAGGGCGCAGGTGCCCAACGACCTGCAACAAGAGGCGGGGCAGCCGCAGTCTCAACCGCAGCCACAAACATATCAGCCAAGTTATAACAAGGACTACGCACCACGTTATAATCCACTCTACACAGGCCAACAGCAGAATCCCGATACTACCCAATACGATAATCCCTTGCTCGATTTCAACAATCAGCCCGGTAACACGAATTATTTGGGCGGTGGCGGTGTCAACACCAACAACTACAACAGTTTCAACAATTATGACAGCAATCGTCAACTAATTGGTGGTGGTAGCAATGTTGGTGGACCCGGCAGTCTAGGTGCCAATCTGGGACCCCAATACGATCCCTTTAATCGGAATACTGTAACAGGTAATACCAACTACGGTTATCGGGATATGTTCACCGATGAGGACAACTTCTGTCCGGAGCATTGGGTTTCTTATCGTCAGACTTGTTATCGCTTCATTCGCTCACCCAAACGCAACTGGGCCGAGTCCAAGAAGATCTGTAAAGCCTACACCGCCGATCTCATTAATGTGGACAGCATGGACAAGCATTCTTTCATTTTGAAGCACTTGATACTCCAAAATCAGCGTCAAAATCGTTTCTTCATCTCCGCTCGTCAGACTGGACCCCAAAACTGGGTCAACGATGATAACACCCAGTTGGTGCAGATGGAGGACTCCTTCGCGCTTGACGAGCAGCTGGCGCTGGAGAACGAGGATCTGATCGACAATCGCTTCCTGGTGCAAAATGATCCAAACAATCGGAATTTCAATACCAATCCAAATAATCAGTACTACAACACCATGACGGGCACCACCAACATCAATCAACGTAATCAGAACAACTTACGCGGCTTCTTTGGTAAGTTTTAAATGAAATTTCAATTAAATTTCTTTATAAATACAACTGAAATTTATTACAGGTCCCAATCAGCCATATGGAGATAATGGCTATCTGCGTGATCGTGTGGTTTATGCTTACTCCAAGAAACGGGATCGCTGGATGTTTATGCCTGCCTTTGAAATCGAACTGAATCTCTTTATCTGCGAATCGAAGGCTTTATATAGTCCTGATAATGTCAACATCAAGTTGGACGATAGACGTCCTTATGACTATGGCTTGAATATAAGGGATTTAGAGCGCGTGCCACGTGGTCCATACTTTGTGAGGCAACCCAATGATACCACCTTTGATGTGAACAAAAATCGTTTAATTGATGATGTGTCTCTGCGTTGTTTGGCGTTTGGCTTCCCAACACCCACCTATGAATGGTACCGGGAGGTCTATGTGAATGATTCGCTTGAATATCGTCGCATTGATCCGCTGACCGAGGATCGTTATACCATATCGGGTGGTAATCTCATCATATACAAACCCAAACAGGCCTTGGATCAGGGTGCGTATCATTGTGTAGCCGCCAATAAGTTTGGACGTGTGCGCTCCGAGAGTGCCCATTTAAATTTCGGTTTCATCATGGAGTTCAATCTGAAACGTTCGTCGGAAACGAGTGAAATGAATTGGGGCAAGTCTATATTCTGTGATCCACCGCAGCATTATCCGGCCATTAAATACTATTGGGCACGTGACTATTTTCCCAACTTTGTCGAGGAAGATCAGCGAGTGTTCGTCTCACACGATGGAGCCCTGTACTTCTCCTTCATTGAGACCGTAGATCGGGCAAACTACTCCTGCACTGTGCAGACCGTTGTCTCTGACACTGGTCGAAATGGACCCTTCTTCCCGCTGCGCGTGACACCCAACAGCAACTATCAGGCTTTGATCTTTGCCAATACCTTCCCTAAGGTGTTCCCGGAGGCACCTGTAGCGGGTGAAGAGATTCGCTTGGAGTGCATGGCCTTCGGTTACCCCATCCCTTCGTATAACTGGACACGCCAAGGACAACCGCTGCAGCGTAATGCCTATGTGACGAGCTATGGACGCGTGTTGATCATTAAGAATGCCACCATCAATGACAATGGCCAATACACGTGCAGTATTACCAACCCCCGCAAGACACTGGTCAAGTCCATCTTCATCAATATACAAATGCGTCCCGAGTTTACTATACCACTCAAGGACATGATCAAGGATTATAACAGCGATGTAACCTTCATCTGCGAATCCTTTGCCATTCCCGATGCCAACTACACGTGGTACAAGAACGCCGAACGTCTCGATCCCTTAACCATCAATCGAGATCGTTATGTGATCCAGGACAATGTGCTGACGATTAAATTCCTGGAGAAGGACAAGGATGATGGCATGTATCAATGTGGTGCAACCAATCAGCTTAAGACTTCCTTCTCATCGGCTCAACTGCGTGTGCTCTCCATGAAGCCATCGTTCAAGAAACGTCCACTTGAGTCCGAAATCTATGCTGTCTACAATGGCAACACGACCATTGTCTGTGACCCTGAGGCGGCACCACGTCCTAAATTCCAGTGGAAGAAGGATGGCCAACTACTTGGCTCCGGTGGACATCGTCGCATACTGCCCAGCGGCACACTAATCATTGCGCCTACTTCCCGCGACGATGAGGGCATGTACACATGCGTGGCTTCTAACCAAGCGGGCACAGATGAATCCCATGCTCGTGTTATTGTGCTGCGTAAGTTGTGGAACTTTAAATAAAATATAAATAACTTTATGATATAATTATCCTTGCAGAGGAAATTCGCTTTATACAGACGCCACCACAGCGCATTGTGTCCAGAGAGCACGACATCATCTATTTACATTGCGAGGCAGCGTACGATGAGCTGCTGGACATTGCTTATGTCTGGAAGCACAACGGACAGATACTACGCAATGATCACGACGGCACTCAACGAATTGTAAGTTAAACTTAATTGCTAGCATACTTTGGCTTTACAGTTAAAGATTTAACTGATTTCTCCTTCAGATTGTGGACTGGAATAGTCTGACGGTGCACAACATCACCATGCGTGATGCTGGAGATTATGAATGCGTGGTTCAATCCTCTGTCAATGAAATAACCACCAAGACGAATGTAATTATCGAAGGCGCTCCTGGTGCACCTGGTGGTGTGCAAGTTATTGAGATTGGCAAGACCAAGGCCATCATTGAGTGGGTCGATGGTGTAAACAACGGTCGTCCCATTCGTTACTACAACATACTGGGTCGCACTAACTGGAATCGCACCTGGGTTAATGTATCCACACATGTGCAGGCTCGCGAAGTGGATCGTTATACATCCCGTCAGCAGGCAGAGGTCACCAATCTGACACCTTGGTCATCGTATGAGTTCAGCGTTACGGCTGTGAATGATTTGGGTATTGGCACACCATCGGCTCCGTCTCCCATTTACAGTACCTACGACGACAAGCCCTACATAGCACCACGGAAAGTGGGTGGTGGTGGTGGCAAGATCGGAGATCTCACCATCACTTGGCAGCCGTTGTTGCCACAGGAACAGCACAGCCATGGCATACACTACAAGGTCTTCTGGAAGCTAAAGGGTGCCCTGGAATTTGCAACGGATATTATTAAGAAGCAAGACAATAATGGCATTGCTGTGGTCAATATACCACTTAATAACTACTACACCCAGTATGAGGTAAAGGTGCAAGCCATCAATAGCATTGGCAAGGGACCAGAGAGTGAAACTGCTATCATATACTCCGCTGAGGATATGCCACAAGTGGCACCACAGAAACCATTCGCAATGCCCTTCAATTCCACTTGCTTCAATGTCACCTGGAGTCCTATTGACATGTCACGCGAGAATATACGCGGCAAACTGATTGGACACAGGGTATGAAACATATAGTTCACCTAAGTCTTTAAACTCTTTATAAAATTACATTTTAAACTTTTTTAGTTGAAGTATTGGAAGACTACGCATCGGGAGGAGGATGCCGTCTACTACTTATCACGTACCACACGCAACTGGGCTTTAATTGTGGGTCTGCAGCCGGATACGTACTACTTTGTTAAGGTCATGGCTTACAACGCGGCAGGAGAAGGGCCCGAGAGCGAACGTTTCGAAGGTATGTCAAATATAAATGTTTCCCAAAGGAAAGGTTATCTAAATGGTCTCCTTTTCAGAACGCACATATCGCAAGGCTCCACAGAAACCACCGTCTTCCGTGCACGTATATGGCATTAATCCCTCAACGGTACGAGTGGTCTGGCGTTATGTATCACCAGCGCAGGATGAGGAGCCCATTGAGGGCTATAAGGTATGGCCCTAAAACTATTATCAAATATTGAACACTATTAAATATTAACTTCAATTCTAGGTGCGCATTTGGGAGACCGATCAAAACATGATCACTGCCAACAATACCATTGTGCCTATTGGACAGAAACTGGAGTCCTTCATCAATACCCTCACACCCGGCAAGAGCTACAATATGCGTGTCCTCGCCTATAGCAACGGTGGCGACGGACGCATGTCCAGTCCCACACTGCGCTTCCAAATGGGCAAGACGACTAGAAATGCAGCGAATACGCGACATGGCCATAATATCAACACAGCTATGATTATGAGCGTCTTGTTGTTCATCACCACTTTTTTCTTTACCCATACCAGAAATTAGCATATAGAAAATTCTATATAATCAGCAATTAAAATAGCCAACTAAGTTTATATGATACCGTCCGGATGTTGCAAAGCGCACAGCTTTACAAATTATACACAAAACTTATGAGTCTCGATTAGATTTAAACACAAACCATATGAGCAAACATTCCATCTAATTATAATTATTAATTGAGCAACCTCAGCGAATTGAAACATATGCAAATCAACTACAACTACAAGAGATAAGTGACCTTATATACATATAAATAAGTAGAGCATATAAACTGCAATCAACGGAAACACAAATTTTATAGATATTTTTCGAATCTTGTATGTTTTTTCTTTTGATTTAACTACGAACGAATATTGTACATTTAGCATTAAGCATAAAGCCGTCCCTTATCTATTTTGTTTTGTCCTAATTTTATACATACAAATTGTACAATGTATTTAATGTAATTGTCTCCATTATACAAATTTTATAAGCTTTTCTTAAATTAAAACGAATTAAAAGATTTGAAAAGTAAATTTTCGCGCCAATACAACTAAATATAATCGATGGGTTCAGTGCTGCAAGCTCATGCTATCGATAACTTATCGGGGAGTCAACGCAGAAAGCTCTTAACAGCTGTTGGCAATCGGCTCTTCCATATGTAGATACTTGTGTATATGTGCGTGCGGAGAAACCATTGATGATGGCTCATAGGAAAATTCAGTGAAAACGAAAGAGCAAGTCAAGCAAGTGGACATAAAATGCATTTATAACACGCGCAACTGACCCACAAATCGACGAACCACACATCCGCATCCAGAGAGCCAACAATACAATAGGTTTAGCACAAAATGGAAATGGCAAAAACAAACGGTTGGGCGGTTGTCCAAACAACGCCTCCAAGCTCCGTTCCCATATATTCAAAATATACGCGCTACACGGAATTGCGATTGGTCGACGACAATGACATCTACAAATTGGCCTCAATACTCGACCGTTTGGATTGCTGGCAAAAGCTAATGGGCATTATACCCAAAAAAGTGGACGCCAAAGCCTGCAGCTCGGGTGAGCCAAATTTTAAAGAAATCGCTGACAAGGTCGGCTACAAGTACACCACACATCAAATAAATCTGATTGCTAACGAGCGATTGACCCCCGGCCAGAGTATATCACAGATCATGATAGAGGAGTGGAAAACTTCGGGAAAATTCAATGAGCGACCAACAGTTGGTGTACTACTACAATTACTGATTCAGGCCGAGATCTACAGTGCCGCCGATCATGTGGCCATATATTTTCTAAACGGTAACGTTTTTTTTTTTACAATCTATGAGACGAGATATTAATTGGATTATGTTTATTTTGCACAGAAACACCTCCTCCTCGCCCCACCATTGGACCTGCCGCAGCCATTGACTTCAACCTAGACTTCAGCATAGAGCAGAGTGATCAAATGGAAGTGGATGAAAATCCCAGTTTTCAGCCAAACACATCTGAATTGAATGCCGGTCCCGCCCAGTTGCGCACATCGAAAATGAACATGGACTACTTCGACAAGCATGCGGTGAGACGAGACAAGAGCATGCCACAAGAAAATGGTGAATCAAAACCAGTGCCACCGCCGCGAGTTGGACGCTCGGCCCGTCTTTCGAGGGCAATGGCCAGCAGTGCCACAAGCCATGCGTCAACTGCTGCCTCAACTACCATGAATGTGCCCATGCTATCATTCCTGAATGCAAGCAGCGATTCAATAACACCATCAAGTGAACAACAAATGCAGCAGCCACACATTATACCCAACCTTTCCATACTCAATAACAGTTCGGAGGTCTTATCAACGCGAGACATGGAAGTCAGCAGCAGCAATGCCAGCAAATCAACAGCTGCAATGCCAAACTTGCCCTTGATAAGGCATATAACAGAGAGTTCAGGCTGCGAGATAGGAAGCAGCACATCTGATGCCACCGCCAACAGCACAACAACAGCAGCAACATCATCATCAGTCACAATACCAGATTCGAGCACAATGAGTAATTTGCCAGCTATAAGTGCGTTAAATATAAATACTGGCGTTAGCAATGCAGTCGATGATAACAGCAGCGGTACAAACAGCTTAAGTAATGACGATGATGATGACGACGACGACGATGATGATGATGTCGACGATGATGATGATGAGGATGTTGATGTGGATGACGAAGAGGGGGATGTGTCATTGCCCAACTTGAGCAACTCTGATCATCAAACCTCTAATAATGATTCCAGTCTGACAACTGTGACTGGAACTAGTGGTGAAAACAGTTTCGAGCTTACCAACGATTCCAGTTCTGTATCAAATGACGA
The DNA here is from genome assembly GCA_035046005.1 of Drosophila acutilabella. Lineage (NCBI taxonomy): Eukaryota > Metazoa > Arthropoda > Insecta > Diptera > Drosophilidae > Drosophila > Drosophila acutilabella. Next base: position 5,392,916 of record JAWNOK010000003.1, read on the forward strand.
TTACACTAACAACATTCCGAATCTGAGCGAACTGCAGCAGTAAAGAGACCCGTCCATACTAGTTTACTTCACTGTAATCCATGGAAAAAAAAAATCACAAGCATTCCGTTAGACACTTTTACTTATGTATAACAATCGGATGTGGTTTGTAATATTACTAACTATATATACCTATAACATATATATAGTAGACAATGTATATATCGCACAAATTAGCCCGTCTAGGGCAAAAATCGAGCGCAAGTTGTTAACAGACTAATTTTAAAAAACATATCGAGCAAAACTCAGATATAGCTTCCATGACAGCCAATTGAAAAATATACTTTATTTTCATTTGACGCAAGAGATTATTTTTTTGGATTTTGGTTTCCAATAACTATTTTTTGTTTGTTTATATTTTGTAATCAATCTATAGCACAAATCAAAGCAAATTTTGTATTAAAACTATTTTACAAAAAATACACATTTAATACGTACTATGATTGAATGAGAAACGGATTTTATTTCCAATTTTTTGAAAGCATGATTAAAATATATGGTAATCATTTTCGAGATGGCTATTGAATAAACAACCATTTTGAATTGCTAGCAAAAGCGCGCCAACAAAACGATAAGCTGAAATCTATCGATTAACAGAATTTGCCCTGGAAAAATGCATCACTGTGTCTGTGGTAAACGACACATCAACAAATACTTACGCATCTCTAACCGTGGCCCTGAACGCATATATTTAAGTTTTGTAGAATTTTTCAAAATTATTTGCAATATGGATGAGTCGGAACTGCTCTTCAATTTGTTCTATTTCCTACTGTGTATGTGTATCATTTATCCGCCTGAGGAGTTCCAACGCCTGGGCTTCACAATCGAACAGATGTTCTCGCGCTTTCTCGGCGAAGAATATCTCGATTTTGTTGGCTATCATTTGCGCCGCACTTCCCTCAATCTCTTCGTCCACAGCTGCCTACCGGTAGTATATTTTCTAATACACAAGTTGAAGTTCTCGGTGTTTGCCAACCAACAACCACTGGAGGAAAATGAACTTGATCCGGATTTCCCAATGCCGCAGGAGGCGGTGGCCTTCAAGACACTCACATGGCGAATGGCACAACGCTTTAGCATATTAGCTATACTTGCTGTGCCCACATTAATCTTCAACTGGCATCAGCAAAATTGGCGTCGGCATCCTATTAATAAAACGCTTGCCAAATATGCCAATACGCCGGATAGTTACGGCGGTGTAGCCAGTGTTATTGGCACAGAATTCCGTCGCCAGGATGTGTACAAGCGGAAGCTAAACTCAATTAGCACCGTGGTGGCCACAGAGAACTGGATCATCAAGACTACCATGTATAATGTTCACTTTGCGCATCAAGCCAGCACAGCGCTCAGCGTGGCCAAGGTACAATGAGTTGAATGGGTGTGACCTGATAATATCCGACCATTGAAATTTCTTGATCACTCGCTAATAAACCCATTTCAATTGCAGGCAGAAACCTACAATGTATCGCAGCACGATCAGAACGATACACTGCAAATGATCAGCATCATAGTGCGTCCAATGCGACAAGGAGTCGCTGATTTTCACATACGCATCAATGCACTGGAATTCCGAAGTCTGGAGGATCGTGTAAGACGACCCATTGCCATACCCTCAAATATACAGTTCCATCGCAGTGTTATCGATCGTTTTGTGGATGTGTTTAAGGCACAGGTTACACTCAATCCCGTCTTCACCTCGGAGCCCATAACAGACAAATGCTTTGCTTGCATGTTGGCTGAGCCGAACATCAAGATTAATAAACAATGTGCTGACTTTAATCGAGCGGGAGTACCGCTAACAGATGAGGCATGCTGCACAAATTGCTACTGTCGCCCCATGTGGTGTGTAGAATGTTTGGCACGTTGGTTTGCAGCCCGGCAAAGCGATGTGGATCGTGAGGTGTGGCTGGAACAGAAGTGCACCTGTCCCATGTGTCGTGCCAAGTTCTGTGTGCTCGATGTTAGCTATATTAGACCAACAAGTGATGCCTCATGATTTCGTTTGTATGTATTAAAAAGTAGACAGTGAATTTATTTAAACCTTATGCTTTATTGTTAAGATTTCATAAAAAGTTAAATCTATTTTTTCACTAAATATAAGACAAATATTGTAGTATATAGATATATATATATATAAATGTATATTTAAAGATATGCGTATGCAAATTCAGTGCAATTATCACGTTTTAATACTTTTACAAACTAAGCAAGCAAGAGATAATAATGTTCATAAAATTACTTTACCTAAATATATGTATGTAAGTACAATCGATCTATAGTATATATAAATATATATTTAGAGCGTGCCTATGTTAGCAAACAATCTGCTCAATAATCTATTAAGTCAAAAATAGCAAAAAACAAGGACAAAAACAAACAATGAAAATGAAATTTTAGTCTTCCCATTTTGTTCATTCTTGTTTTCTGTGTGTTGCCAATTTTTTTGCACATATTTATATATATAGTATATAGTTCATACGTTGTGCAATAAACTCTTAGGTTGATTTAATAAAGCGTAATACAAATAGTATATATATATAAAAGTATGTATGTATAAGTGTTATATGTATGTAGTATCAAACACACACTATCTATAAATTTGTTTCGTAGAAACTTTTATAGCTCTCTGCTTTGTCACGTTGGCCTCGGACTGACGTCGCTCCAGTTGCTGCCGTTGTTGATGTTGTTGTATTTGTTGTTGCTGTATAGGAGCAGGAAGACTTGGAAGTATTGCGCGCTGAGATCTGTAATAGAAGAAGCAGCAAATAAATATATATAAATTAATAATTTAAAAACCTTTTTGTGCATGCAAATAATCATTTTGGCAAGTAATCAGTGAGCATGTTCTTAAGTTAAACATTTGTTTGTATGTTTGTCTGTCTGTTTGTGATAGTATAACACCTGATTTTAATCAAACACCAGCTATTATCAGCTATGTATATGCACAAAGTATAATTCTTCTTCATTTTGTGTAGCGTTTTTTGTTATTGTTTTTTGACAAGTGTCGAAAGCAACAACAACAACAATAAAGGCAAAAACTTTGGCCAAAGCGTGCACAACCACTTACCTATATTATACACGCACACGTGCATATAACACACGTACATGTGTGTTTGTCTGTGTATGCACTTGTACAACAACTACAAAAGGTTTGTCTTTGTTGCTGCCATCTCTTTCGCTCACTGATAAGGTTTTTTGCCGAAACAAAAAAAAAGGAAAATTTTGCAATATCTGATATTGGCACAATCGCACCCACAAATATATTGTTGTACTTGTACTTGTATTGTTTTGAGTGCTTTTAGTTGCTAAAAGCCATTTGCTACTATATACTTATAGATATAATATAACCCATATATTTGCTATTATTTTGCTATTTGTTTTTCAGCTGTATAAACTTATCTTCGATTGGTTTTGATTTCCACAAGTGCCTGCGTATTATACAGCCTAGTAACCCAATAAACCTTTAATAGTTTTTTGTTGTTTTTGGTTTGGCAGTTTTTAGATTTTTCTTTGATGAAGATAAACTTGAAATTCAGCGCAATTTAGTTTGTGATTTCTTAGTTGTATAATCATAAATCACTGAAACGATTTGATTTGCCCTAGCCCTAGTGGACTGCCCTCATATACACAGCCAAATTACTAGAATTTCATCAAATTAGCTAAAAATTTAACATTATTCCCCTGGGTGAAGTTTAAATAAAAAAATTACTAAAATCGAAGTAACAAAAATATATTATTTTAGAACTAATTTCTTCAAAATCATACACTGTGAGAAAAGAGATCGTGGTTAAAGTCACAGCTTTTAAGCTTCATTTCTTAGTCTAGAATTTTAGTCTTCGCTTAAATATGACCAAAATAAATAAACTTGTTTGAATTAGGGTTTTTCTTTTACCCTTGGCTTAACCATATTTTTGCTAAACTTTATTAATTCACACTTCAGTTAACTAAGCTTTTTAAGACCTAAAGTGCTATATTTAAGGTCATTCAGATACTAAGTTTTCTTAACATCTCTTCTGTATAATTCACAGAAAAGATCTTTACGTAAATTTAACTATATAATAAGTGCTAAAATTTAGATAAAATATTACTGCGCAAAATCTTTTCGAAATTTATATTTGAACTCCTTCTTTTTTATAACTTATTGTTACCGCTAATCTTGAGTGCACTTTCTAGCTGGGTATTACTTTTATGACATTAACCAGGTTCAATGCACAGACGAGAATGACGCAGCAAGAACAGTGTCGGCAATCGATCGTTCACACATACATATATATGTATGTAAAAATGTTTGTTTGTGCATAAAACGCACCCTCCAAAGAGACACCCATCCAGGAAAACTGGTCAGTGCGCCCGCTCCCCGGGGAACCCCCTCGCACAGGGTCCATTTCCGTTTCATTCCTTTGCCAAAAAACAAAAAAAAAAGTAACAGAAGTTTACAAAAATTCGCGTGCCTGTCGTGAGACTTTCGTGGGTTGTTAATTTTTTATATCGCGCCCCGGCTCCGTCTTGGATTTCTTTACATAAAGGTGTACATATACATAGTTATACTATATAAATGATACACGTTGTATTGTATGACAGTGTGGAGAATTTTCGTCGATTTACTCATCTTACAGCGAGCAGAACAAATACAGATGTATAAAGTTTCCAGAAAGGTGTGTTTGTCGGTCGTTTGTCGCTAACCATACAATGTTACATACATATATTTATGTCTGTATTACGAGCACGAGTACTAAAAAAAAATAACCCCCATTGATCTTGCTTATTTCGGCCTGCACATGACAAAGTTCTCGTTTTGTTTTTATTTTGTTTACCCTCCGTATTTATTTTTATACATTTGGTTTTATTATACTCTCTGCAAGAGTATATTGGGTTTGTGAAAATGTATGTAACAGGCAGAAGGAGGCGTGGCCGACCCCATAAAGTATATATATTCTTGATCAGCATCACAAGCCGAGTCGATATAGCCATGTCCGTCTGTCCGTCTGTCTGTCCGTCTGTCCGTCTGTCTGTCCGTCCGTATGAACAAACAGATTTCAGAGATGGTAAGAGCTACAAGTTCGAGCTTGGTCTCAATCGATCACATATTTAGTCAGTTAATACAAGAATCTTTTTTTTTTCGATGCCACGCCCCATTCGCCCACAATGAGCAAAAAACTAAACACACCTCGGAAAAAATTGGTGTTTTGGTCGAATATCTCAATAACTATTGCACCTAGGATCACCAATTTTGGTATGGAGGTTGCTAGTGACAGCGTAAATGCATTGACATTTAAATTTTTGGACTGCCACGCCCCGTTTTCCCACAATTAATAAAAGTATTTCTCAACTTTTTAGGCATTCTTTAATATAGTACAGTATTGTAATTTATAATTCGTGTGGAGGCTAACTATATCAAACTATCCTGAAAGGCGCATTGAAATCGCACTATAAATAATAAAACTAGAAGCGTTACAATATTGATAACCGAATGCAATATCATGTATGAGTCCAAGTGAGACAGAAACATACAAGCATATGTGACGGCAGCGCTGCCGCATTCATATCAATGTATGAGTGCAAGCGAGACAGAAACATACAAGCACATGTTTGAATGTTTTCGTCGCTTGCGTGGCGGCAGCGCTGCCCGCAGTCGCTGACCGCGCTGAATACACACATACATACATACATGTATATGCATCATATATTGTCTTTCGTACGTGTATTCGCATACAGACAAACAGATGTATGTATGTGTGATTATGCTTGGATTGTTTTTGTTTCAACGTGTTTTATTAATGCATGTACTACACATTATAATATCTCTCGACCGATTTTAATAATTTAATCGGGAAAATAATGCAGAGAGTATTTTACGGTCGGGCTTGCTCGACTGTACTTTCCTTACTTGTTTTTTAGTTTGCTTTTTGGGAGAGTACTTATTTTTATGGGTGCTTTTATTAAAAAGTATATCACACTTTTATGAGCTGAAATTAAACCTCAATAAAGGACTTTACACTCGCTGACAAGTTACGAAATGTCTGGAGACTTTAGCTGATTTACGTCGCAGATAGTATGTTAACAAAATTGAGTTGCTCGACCATTAAATGCCCAGTTGCGAAATCTTTGATGGTAATTTCAGACTTGCAATCTCTGAGTTTACAGTACGTTAGCACTTGGTTCCCATCTGCTAACTGGGCTCAAAAATTGAGAAATGTGAAATTGCAGTCAAGGCCAAAATTGTGATAGCCGGGAAAAGTACCCAATGTAATCTTATCATTGCAAAATAGTATATGTCTGAATTGTCACAACGAAAGTGCGAAGCAAAGAACACTCTGTTTGCTTAATGAAAAATATATAAATTAGAATTAGAGTTGCCTTTAAAATTATTATCTCTATCGAATAAGTAATATAAAAAGTATAAACATTTAAAGCACTCAAATAAAATAAAATAATAACAATTTTAAATCATTTTGATAGTAAGATTTGGAAAAAACCACTTAATTTATCATTGCAGTTGACAAGCTTAAAAGCTGAGTGCCCAAATAAATACACTGAGAGAAAAGAATCTCTTGAAAGTATGTTTCTTCTTTAAATGAGCATTAAAATATTTAATTATTGTTGAATTCTAATTAGAAAAAAAATATTGAAAAATCCTGCCTGAGGCTAATAAAATTTTGAGGAAACGGAAAAGTAAAAGTATCTAATTTATTAATCATAAGAAATGATTAAAATTAAGTAAAATTCATTTTGAGAACTAATAAAATTTTCTGCGAATTTTTGAATTTCACCATCAAGTAAAAGTATCTTTCAGATACTTATTGAACACCTAAATATAGATATTGCAAAAATTGACATAGATAAATTTAACACTTCTTTAAGCGATTGCAAACTTTTTCTAACGAATTTCGATGATTTTCGATTTCGTTCAAGTTTCAAGCTTAGCATTGAACTGGGGACGGAGAGAGATCTTACAGCTCATAGGAGCGATCGTAATACTGTTTACATTATGTTGACTGCATTGAGTGTTATCACAATAAAACAACTTCCGTTTTCATATTAATGAGCATTTCCGTTTGTTTTCTGTTTCTGTCGCTGGTGTTGTTGTTATTTGTGTTTTTGTTTTTATTATTATTGTTATTGGTTTTCTGTTATTCTACGTTTTTCACACGAACATGATGTGTGGACTTTCGAACCGTTAAGAGAGCCTTAAGACCTATTCTAGATAAGTTCAGTATTTTTTATTGTTGTGTTAACTTTTTTACCTATATAAATATAATATAAAAATGAAATCACTTTGACGCACACAATTTACAATATTGTCATTGATATACTGGTAATTTTTGGTTATTTATAGTTCAGCCCCGGCTGACTGATAACCACTGATAATATGATAGCTAATGAATACATAGTTGGAAGTGGGAAATTTGAAAATTGGATTTGAAACGAACCTTATCGTTTTCCTTGCCATTGCCAGTGCCATCGAAAAGTTTCCCATCGACCACATCCCGTTTCTTGTTCTTCGATCTGAAGCGACCCGAACGTGAAATTGTGAAATTGCGCCATTGATGCGAATACTGATCACCGCAACGTTTGCCCCCACCGCCACCCTCCTCCTCGTTCAGAATGCTGTCCAAATAGTGCATGGTGGGCTCATGCGAGGCAGTCATAGTGTTGCTCATTTCTATATCTCTTTTGTGTGGCTTTCTCACTCACTCCCTCGTATGGGAATCAGGATACGGTAAATCTCGATTTAATTTTTTTTTTTTTGAATGACGCGAACTTTTCTTTGCTGCTTCTTTTAGTTCATTTCGCTTATTGACAACTACCGAGCTTTACCGATTGAGTTATTGTATTAAATGTTATATAGTTTCTACATATGTGTGTTGTGTGTTTTCTTTTCTTTACTATTCTTCTGTATGTCTTCTCTTTCTGCTGCTGTCTCGCTTTGCGATGCGTGTTGTTAGCCGGTGACCGTCTGACTGCGGAGTTGCCGACGCAGCGCTGTTATTAACCGTAGTCGCTGCCTCTGTTGCTGCCGCTGCTGCCGTCGCTGTCGTCGTCGCACACAAGTGACAACCGCGACAACAGCCACAACAGTAAGCTCGCTTCAGTCGAGTCACCGACTTAAAAGCACCCGGTAAACAATGCAGTTGCATAGAAAATAATCGAAGTAAACTAAAAAAATTAATTAATTTGTTAAAAAAAATAGTACTTTAAATAATGTATTTATTTATTTTATATTACCAAATAATTATCTACCGATCTTTAAACCCAGTTGTGCAATCATTGTCACGTCTGGCATATACCCTTCACGTCAATACATACCGGGTACAACAACAATGGCAACAATACAGAGCCGACAAGCAACACGACTCACAGCTCACAAAGCTCCTCAGCTCCACAGCAGCTTCAACGATTCGTTACGTTATGTGTTGCCCGCCTTTGGCCCCCAACGGACGTTCAGTCACAAAGAACAAACGCAACCCGTTGGAGTTGTTATTGTTGTAGTTGTAGTTGTAGTTGTTGTTGTTGGTGGAAAGAAAGCAGCAAGAAATCTTTCAACTGCTGTGTGAATCCAAGAGCGTGTGATTGCTCCTGAAAAGCCAAACAGGTGGGCCATACATTCACACATACACAAACTTACACACATACACGCGCATTCACATTCACACATAAATCACCTGCTTGTGTCTGTGTATTGTATGCGAAATATATCTTTGTGTATGTGTGTGTGTTTTGTGCTTGAGTTGACGTCAAAAGGGCGCAGCTTTTCAGACAGTCTCAATGCGCTGTAACTTGCGAATATAAACCAAAGTGTAAGGCAATCGCATTGATTAGATATAACGGTAGATTAAGCTGTCCGAAGCGCAAAAAGCTCACTGGGTGCGACTGAGAGGGGAAAAGTTATTGAGTGCTCTTTAAGATTTTCGCACACAGAGACAGTGTTGCCACCCCCATCTAACGTGTCGCAGTTTTTAAATGAGTCACTTAAGAAACTGGTACAATTTTATTGAAATGGGTACACTTCGTTAATGTAAAATAATTGATACCTTTGACTATTGAAAATATAAAAGTAATGCACAGGTTGAGTTTACAAAATCTTTAGTCTGTAATCGAAACTCTTTTTAGCGCATTTTGTAAGTCGTCTTGGCCCAAAAAGAAAATTCAACTTAGAGTTGGGTACACACATTCATACATATGTATTTTCTATATGTACACAAATAGATATCATCTAGCAGCTCGTGTGTTGTCGATGATAAGCGCAAATAGACAAAACAAACACTCGAGAGTCGCTAACAATTATAAATGATTAGATCGCTTTTTGGAGCATTCACTTTGTCCGGGTCTTTAACTGTAACTTTTATGTGAGTCTATACTCACAGTCACACACACACACACACATTAGTATGTGTGTACCTTTATGAGTATATGATAGATGGATGATGGTGCGTCTCCCAAAAAGCCGACTCCACTACTATAGGCCAAAGTACCCGGTCTTTCTGGTCAACTCTCACAGAGAACGGATTTATTATCTGCTGATGACTAAGCTCATGGTTTAGCATTTGAATAAAGAAATTATTCACAATTTCTCAAGTGCATTATCTTATCTGAAAATTTTGCAGCTTCTCTGTAAATAAAATATGTCATATTAAGTTTTTATTTATAAACCCACCCACAGCCAAGGGTTTTGGTTTTATTTACATAGGCAATTTTGTAGTACTTTTTTGTTTTGTTTGTTTACAAAAATGATAACATAAATTTAATTGTGTGGAAGCCTTAATTACTGCATATTATAAGTGTTATATATATTGTATATATAGTTTAGTTATACATAGCTAAGAATTAGTCATAAATGTTTAAATGGCTAGATGGACAAAGTGCAGTGTAATTTTAATTTTTTTTTTTATTGTTAACAACAAATTTGGCCTAGCAACTTGGGGCTGCTTCCATTGTACAATTCTGAACTTTATCTTGTAAAAAATATAACAATAAATTTCGGATGTGCATTTTTGACCCTAATTATTGTACCAAAAAGTTACAGCTAAAGAGTGTGAGCTTCTTTGTTTTTACGTGTTTTCTTTTATCGTTTTTCGCTTTTTTTTTTTGGGATTAACAAAATGAACATAAATGTAACTGAACTTGTTGAACAATAAGTAGGGTTGTCATATCATATCAATTGCGATTCAATTGAGTGTCCATTATTTTTGCATACACATATGTTTAAACAACGCTGTCACCATTCACCTCAACGATCTCCCTTTCACGCTCACGTTCCCGTTCACGTATCCGTTCCCGTTCTCGAGCAGCCGCTGCAGCAGCGGCCAGTCGTGACATGGGCAGCACTGGCTGCTGCTGGGGCTGCTGTTGATGATTACGTGCCCCTCCGCCATTGATGCCAGTGGGGGCAGCATTGTTGTTGCCACCGTTGCGATGCATAAAATTTCTTATATTCTCCTCGGTGTAGTCAACAATGCGACGCTTCTTGCGACGCGCGTATTGTTTTTGTTTTAAATAAATTTTCAACATGCCCTTGACCGTAATGAAGGTTAAACCACCGAGCAAGGTGCGATGCAACGTATTCTCAACGGAATCAAATAGTATGCGACCCACAATGCACGATATGGTGGGCAAGAGTAGAGCACCACAAAATATGCGGGTGGCCGAAACGGGATCTGATAGAGCTGGCGTTGCCGGGTTGGATGAGGTAGGCGGTTCCTCTTCCTGGTTACTGTACATATATAAATAGACAGATAAGAAATGCGAACAGTTGCTATCTTTAGATCGAGCACTTACAGATTTGGATAGATGAAATTCACGAATGGAAACTTGCGCATGACAGTGCCACGATTGCGTATCAAACGCAGCAGGGCATCTTCCCAGCGTATGAGACGGCCGAGTATAAGACCAACAGGTATGGCGGGTAGACCGATCAGCAGAATGAGAGGATCCCCAGCTTCCATTATAGACATTCCATGTTCATGGCCAACAATCTGAGGAGAGAGAAATGTTTTAGGTTTAGCATGAAATTTGATACTCCGGCAGAGATCTTTCCCAGACCAACCTGTTAAACGCTCTCTGATGGCATAAATTATGACACTAAACCCACCTGAAGGAACGTAACGGCGCCGTAGGTCACGGCTGTCCAGTAGAGTGAGCCTACAAAGAAGCCGGCTGCCAGGAACGGACTCAGACGCTTCACCACATTATCCATGGCTTCCAAGGCACCACCCAGTTTGCCCATTTGCGGGAACACAATAATGTACTCGGTCTGGCATTGTGGACAGGACACGGAGCGCAGTGCATTACCCTTTTGTGTCTTCTCATCGATCCAGCGATACAGGCAACTCTGGTGAACCCATTTTGTGGTGCCGCGACATTGACACGGTTGTACCCAGGCCGCAAGCCGATTATCCTCGTCGGTGGCAAAGCAAATCCAGCAACAGCGTTCACTGTCCACCGTTGACTCTACTATAGCCTCGGTCGGAACATGAGCAGACTCTGCTTCGTTCGCTGACTTGGATGTGGTCGGAATAGGCTCAACAGTTACTGTAGTGTGTGACGCTGACGTCGCTGCTGCTGTTGCTGATGCTGCTGCTTTCCGTACAGATGAAATTTCAGTGCCGGCCTGTGTTGTCTCTGTCTCGGTCGCAGCGTCTGCTGTGGGCGCTGCTGATTTATCGTCCATATCGCTGTCAATAACACGCCATTTATACGAATTTGTATGCATTTTTGATGACATTCAGAAGTATAAATCGAATTAACTTACTCGCAAATTTATTAAATCACTCGTTTAGGTCTGTTTCCTTTACAGCCTACTAAAAAATGTTTCTATTTTTTCAACTTTTCCATTCAACAAGAGTTGTATTGTGTCGTTCAGAAAAGTAGAGTTGTCCATCGTAGTTCATTGAAGTAGTTCACTTGATTAAATGTAAATAGTTCAAGTGAACTACAATCGAATCGAATGCGACTCTGATTTCAAACTCTACATTATTAGGGTCAGTTATTTTGGTTCAGGGCCATAGGTAATTATTTGCCCAAACAGACAATAGGTGGCGCTAGCTTGCACTCAAAACAAATTATGGAATTGGTTTCTTGAAGAAAACTGGAAGTAAACCCGTTTTACTGAAGAAACAGTTAAATTCAAGTTTCATACCAATATTCTATTTTAATTACATCATGATTCACAGAATTTTGTACCAAAAAACAATTGACAGGACAATAAATTTAGCAAGCGCTATTACAGAAAACTATTCAAAAAATTTGGATCCCCGAGAATGTTTTCGTTCTGGAACTGCAATTAATTTGTTTTTACTTGACCCACACTACCAGTGGATTATATAAAGATGATATGTTTATATTATTGCAGTTGCAAGTTCAGTTTAGTTTAGCAAATATATATTAACATCATCATAAAGAAAGCCCGGTGAATTATTGATTTCATATAAGACATAATTCCATCTCTGTTAGTCCAGTTCATGGTTCGCATTTTGTCGTTGTCGTTGGGGTCTACTCTGTTGCTCATCCTCATCATCATCAAATCCCTGCATCAGACGATTGAATATATCGCCAAACATGCCGCCAAGTCCCGTGGGTCCAGTGTGGGCATGTTCCGGCTGCTCATCAAAGTATATTACACCGATTTTCGTTAGATATTTAACAAACGACGAGTCTCGCTTGAGGGAGGGATCGTAGAGCTTGCGCAAAGCGCGAAATCCCGTAACACTCTTCAAATCAATCAGTCGAAACAAAAAGTAAAGGAAATTAACTAATGGCTCCTTGTAGGGAAACTCATGTCTTAACAACTTTGGGTGATACTTGGTATACCCAATGAAAGTGTCCTCTGCTGTCTTGCGATCCTTCAGCGATAGTTGCTGCAACACCGCCTGTACCACAAACAGATCAATCTCGCTTTGGAAGCCCTTCCTTTGGCTAATCTCAATCAGCACACGTCCACACAGACTGCCATCCTGACAGAGTAGATAGTGATGACGTGCAGACTCAATATTGCCCTCGGTCCAGAACACATGGGCAATCAGTTTATGCAGTACTGGGTGTCCAAACTGGCCATGCAAAGTAGTGCTCCACCTGACCACACGTTGCTAAAAGAGAGATTCACTTTTAGCTAAATTAGCACAAAATTATGGATTATTCTAGAACTATCCACATACGATAAGCGTCTCACGCTCCACAGTGCTGGCACTAAGGCCTTGTATCAATGCACCCAGGCGGGGCACCCAAATCAAGCTCTCCGGGTCGTCGGGCACGGGACCGCGCTTCTCCAGTGTGTCCACAAGCAGTAAACACAAGTCAGCTGCACTGCTCTCTTGTTCTTTCTCGATAAGCTTCTGTGCGCCATCAAATAGCAGATCTAGGCAATCCTTGTAACGCTTCTGGGCCGTATAGCGGAAGTATAACGTTCGATACATCATGTGGGCCTCGTAGAACTCTCCCTCCGCCAAAGAGTTGGACAATTTGGTGAGTACGCGACTTACACCCCGTTGATTAGCATTATTGCCGCTGCCGCCGGCACTTGGACGTTCGGCTTCGGCCGTAGTCATATTTTTCGTAATTTTAATTTGTCCGTCACTTTAGAAAAATGTGTACTTATGTGTTGCTGACGATTAGAAAGGATGTTTCTAAATTTTCGTCAATAATATAAGATTATTTATGGATACTTTATCGTCACGCAAAGCGATAACGATATTTCTGTGTATCGATTTGTATGCGAATGGAGTTGCCACATCGATCAATGTTGCCACTGTTGTCGTTTACACAAACAAATAAAGCAAGCGACTAAAGCAAATCGCAGCACAAAAAAAGAACAAACAAAAAGAAAAAAGAAACGAATCACAACAAAAAAGAGGCAAACAAACAACAAACATAGCTAACTCAATGGAAAGCGATGGAACGCCAGAAAATGCATGCAATGTTGTTGCTGTCAACGAAACATCCACCGTAAACACTTTTCCAACAAACAAATGGATCAAATTAAATGTGGGTGGAAAAATTTATACAACAACAATTGACACACTCGTTGGCCGTGAACCGGATTCAATGTTGGCCAGAATGTTTCTACAGGACGGCGGCATGATGCCCAGTGAAAAGGATGAACAAGGCGCATACTTAATCGACCGCAGTGCTCGTTACTTTGAACCAATCATTAATTATTTGCGTCACGGCGAATTTGTGTGTGAAAATCATATCAGTATCAAGGGCGTGTTGGAGGAGGCTCGTTTCTTTGGCATTTACTCGTTGGTCACGCACCTGGAGGAAAAGCTGGCCGAACTGGAGCAGCAGCTGGACGACAGACCACTTACCCGCATGGAGGTCATCAAGGCCATCATTCAGACCTCCGCAATTACCGAGCTGCGCTTCCAGGGCATTAATCTTTCTGGTGCTGACCTACGTAAACTTGACTTTCGTAACATTAACTTTAAGGTACGTAGCCCACGGAATTCCCTACTGCTTCCTGAGCTAATCTTTCTGTCTTGCAGTATGCCAACATGTCTCGTTGTAATTTATCGCACACAAATCTTAATTATTGTTGTCTGGAGCGCGCAGATCTGCAGTATGCGAATCTGGAGTGCGCTCAGCTGGTTTCAGTGCGCGGCCTCTGCGCCAATATGGTAAGCAGTTATCCAACAACTTGTCTTAAATAAAGATATGTATATTGAAATTCCTAGGAAGGTGCAAACTTGCGTGGCTGCAACTTTGAGGATCCCACTGGAGTCCGCACCAATCTAGAGGGAGTAAATCTTAAGGGCGCATGCTTGGAGAGCAGCAACATGGCTGGTGTTAATCTGCGTGTAGCCAATTTAAAAAACGCCAATATGAAGAACTGCAATTTACGTGCTGCGGTTTTGGCCGGAGCAGATCTGGAACGCTGTAACTTGTCTGGTAGTGACCTACAGGAGGCCAATTTGCGTGGTGCCAATCTTAAGGACGCGGAGCTGGCTTTAATGGTAACGCCTTTACACATGTCGCAGGCCATACGTTAAGCGGGAGTAATGATTTCCTAGTAGCCAAACGGGGACATCACAATGTGCAATTATTAACATTATGTTTTGGGTTTAAAATTATATGTGATGCGTAGAACAATTGCGGTGTTAACTTAATATATGTAAATATAATTTTTTTTGTATATAAGTCCTAGAACTTTAAATAAAACAGTATTAAATACTCTACGCAGTTTAATTAACTTTATTATCATCAATTATATTAATATACAAATTTATTCAAAGACGCGCCAATAATAATTCGATTTACTTTCATTAGCGATATTTTTTCGATTGTTACAGTTTAACTGAATTAACCGTCTGGCAACGCTGAGTACTGCCAATAAGAACACGTATTAAACTCTTAATACGGTTGGAGCCTGTGATCAAATGCGTCACTTACTGCTATTTAGACACTAAATTAGCTTTTAAATAGTTCCGTCGTATATTAGAGAACAAAAGCAGAATCGATTTTGATAAGTGCAGCATCGATGCTAGCAAGTTATCGATACGTAATTGATGACATCGATTCCTCTTCAACTCTACAACTTCATTGTCTAAACTAGAAGATTTGATCAGTTTAGCCGAAGAAGAACAATGTTGAAAACGTGTCACTTGTCTGTGGCACTTGTTGCCCTATGTATTTTGATTGCTGCACAATATGCGGATGCCGACAAGAAGCAGAGCAAAAAGTATAGCAGAGAGGCAAATGACCCGCATTTCAAACAAATTATCGACGAGAAATATGAGCCGGAAATTCGGAAGCTTCAGCGACCTTTTCGCATGGCCAAATTGAATCTTGTCTGGGCCAAGGCACAAAATGTAAGTCCAATTTGTAAATAGCACAACAAAAGACTTATTAAATATTTTTCTATTAGCGTTTAACTGAGAGCAAAATAAAGTCTTTGTACATGGAGCTAAAGATACAAGACAAGGAGGAGATTGCTTGGAAGCAAGTGAGTGTCCATTCTAAGGACAAGGAAGGCTTAAAGGAGAACGAATTACGTCAAAAACTAATTGGCATTATGAGCACCTACGATCTGCTGGAGCACTTTGATGACACACTGGATGTGGACAAAACAAAGCCATATAAGGTATGGAAATCTCTAAAATCAGGCTTAAGAGTAGGTTAAACACTAATCTTTACAGAAATTCCATGATCCCGAGGAGCGTCATAAGAACAAAAGTCTCTTTAAGGACAAAAAACTCAATCGGCTATGGGAAAAGGCAGAAATCTCTGGTTTTACAGCTGATGAACTGAAGTCTTTGAAGCAAGAGTTCGATCATCACCAGGACAAGGTTGATGTCTACTATAGCTTGCTGGAGAATGTGGGGTCAGTGGACTCGGATAAGCATGAAAGTAAGTTATAGAAGTAACTGAGAAGAGACTAAATAACTTAATGATTCCAATAACAAGATGCCATCAACACTGAGGACTTGGACACTTACAATATGATCTCCAACAATCCCAACGATAATGAAATCAAAACACACGAGCAGAATGTGAATAAGTTCCAAACTGACATGAATTCCTTGCGGGGACATCATACGGGCATTAAAGATCACTACGATCGCCTGGAACGTCTGGTCTCCTCCGGTCCTCATAGCCAGGACTTTATTGAGCCCAAAGTTCAAGGTTTGTGGCGTGTGGCGCAATCGAGCAACTTTTCGGAAAAGGAAATGGCTTCGATTAAGACCGAATTGCATCATTTCGAGAGTCGTTTGCTGAAATTACGCAATTTGCATGCCGAGCATGCCCTGCACAAGGAGAAGTATAAGGTAAAGGCCTAAAATTATGTCTACAATAAACATTTATTAACAAATTGAATACTTCAGGGTGATAAGCACCTGGACAAGAGCAATAGATTTGATGACATGGAGGATACGCTGAAGAAACAAACCCGTAAGGTTGAAAAATTGCAGGAGCACATCGAGAAAACAATTTTCAAGCATTCGGAGCTTTAAGTGATTTCTTATCTATTTTCTCACGATCGTGCCAAGCAGAGCGAGCAAATTAAATTTAGGTACACTTACTCTAAGCTTCGCACACTAACAAAACTTAGTTTAATCGTTTTTTATGCCAAACCCCGTGCAGCTATAATGCGCATTTATTATTGCTAACATTAATGAATTAAAATCGAATTGAAGTTGAAATTTGTTGCTGTGTATTTAATGGGCGTTGCCACCCCGGTGTGAGTTTGGTGCTGCCAGCGTGTGCATATTTTGGGTGAATGGCAAATGGAAAAATCGTAAATAACATTGCAACTGCATCAAAGCAGCGAAAACTATGTAAAATAAAAATATAAAAACAAATAACAATTGAATAATAATAATTGTTAAGTGCAATGCATTTTATGACGTTCCATGTGTGGCAGTAGATGTGTGCTTTTATTATTATTACAAGAAAGTGTACATAGTGCTTATGTATGTGTAGATATATATGTAGACAGATGTAGGCATGGTTGAGGCAACAAAATTTGGCAATCTGGAGGCCTACACTTATCTCCTTGTGACGCTGAATGTAACGCTCACATTAATTGTAATGTTTTTTAATTGTCTGTGCTGTAAGAAGAGAATACCAAAGTGAGTAAACCAACAAAACCAAATAACTGCAATGGCATGCTTATCCGAATTGATTGGATTTGGGAGAGTGAAAGTTATGTCCCAGTTCCAGTTGGATGAGCCCGCGCCAAAAAGAAAAACTAAATACTAATTGCAACTGCATTTGATTGTTATACAGAAATGATTTACTCGGACTCGAGGGCATGGTTAAGCTGAAGAATCCGGACGAGATAATTGTGGTGAGCAGCAACAATGCAAATAATGCGAATAATGTTGCAACTAGCAACAGTTTGGTGCACACCAGTGAGTCACAAGTGGAGTTGAATGCCTCCACTGTATCCAATGCTGACTCAGAAAAGAGGTTTGTGTCATACCCATATCATGTAGAATTAATTATATTATTTGTTAATATTTACTTTCCTTTGTAATGCAGATCCAGCACGGCAGCACATCGCAGCTTACCAGACATTCCAGTGGCGGAGCACAATGACAACGGCTCCGAGTTGTATGAAACTGTGGCCGACAAGCAGTTGGCCAATGCGCACAATCAAAGCCGTAAGTATGCGACAGGATGAGGACAGTTTGAAGAAGTCCCCTTCGGGATTAAGTGACCAAATAAGTCACAACTCTTTGTCTTGTCTGTCTGTAAAAACGAGACACTCTTTTAAGACCCATTGTTATATATTTTTTAAGCTCCTCTTCCTCCTTGACAATCACTAAACCCATCCCATTTCCTTTCACAGCTCAACCGAGTCTCAAGAAGCAGACCAGCGTCTCGCAGCACAGTTCCATGAGTCAGGCGGATGATGTGAGCTCACCGTACTCACGTGTGAAGGGTATTCCCCATGACTATGCCAAAGTGCGTGCCACCGAGCATCCATATGCACAACTGAATGCACCGTCCACTTCCAATGCAGCTGTTGCCACTTCCACAACGACAGCTAGTTCCAGCAGCAAAGCTGCAAGCTCTCAACTCCATGGCACAGATTCCCTACAACGTGGCTCACAATTGAGTTCAGGATCCACACAGCACTTGAACGATGAGTCGACGCAACAGGTGGAGATTCCAGCGGCATCGGCCATAGCAGGCATGATATCGGCAAGTCAGGATCTGCCCTACATGACGCCGCCCATAGCAAACCAACATTTTAGCGGTGATTCACAGGATTCCTCCAGTAAGTGCCGGGATTATCAACTAAACTACCCGAAATACTTAAACTCCTGATCCTTACAGAGGGCTATACTAGCATTAGTGTGCGGGAACCTTTGGCCAATATATTGGCACAGCAGCCAACAAGTAAATTGACCGCCAGGAACGCAACACTCACACGTGACGTCAATGACTCCCACTATGCCACCGTCTCGGATGATTCGGGTAAGTAATGCAGTTGGATTATGAAAAGATTTCCTTAATCATCCTGTCTGCTTACAGATGAAACCTATGCTGCTATTGAGGATCCCAACAATCGGCACATTCCAAATGCCACCGATATATACACAAGTGGCTCTGAGACCTATGCACAAATCCAGCCAATGCAGGCAAATCCCATTGTGGTCGCTGTCGAGATCAAT
Organism: Drosophila acutilabella; assembly: GCA_035046005.1. Classification (NCBI taxonomy): domain Eukaryota; kingdom Metazoa; phylum Arthropoda; class Insecta; order Diptera; family Drosophilidae; genus Drosophila; species Drosophila acutilabella. The sequence continues at coordinate 5,412,067 of JAWNOK010000003.1, forward strand.
AGCGGCAGCAGTTTACCAACTGGCGGCAGTGCATCCCAGCCAGCTGCTAGCAGTGCACAACATCCTCCTCCATCAGCGCATCGTGTAAGCAGTAGCAGCATGGAGCATGGCGCAGGACCTGTGCCACTCCATGTGGATAGTTTACGTGCACAGATGCACTCCAGGCAGGCATCCTCATCGTCCTCGGTCTGTAATCTTGGCTCACCGAAGCCGGAGAAACGCCAGGCCAACTCACCACTGCCACCAACACCAAAAGCAAGTCTCGGACAGTCGCAGGGACAGCATCATCTGCATTCGGCAACAAGCAGCAGTAATTTAACTTCGGGACGCAGTTCGGTTATATCGGTAATTGAGGCTACGGCAGAAATGAGTGCTGATGGTGGCGATGCCAGTGATGCATCGCCACAGCGCAAGCACAGCAAGAGTCTAAGTCCTTCCAAAGATGTGGAGGGCAATCGCAACATTGAGGGCATGTATGCTAAGGTAAGTAATTAATTTTAACTACTTTACATACAATATAAATCTCCGTCTTTTTCTAGGTGATGAAGAAGCACAAGTTTTCCTCGCATCAGCCGGATGCACTGGGTTTGAGTCCCTTGGATAGCGCAGCGGCAGCGCTGCTCATGGACACACAGAAGCTAGCGACTCCGGCGGATAAAAGTCGCGGGAGAAGCAATAGTTATACAGCTAAAGATCATGGCTACGAGACGATACCAGCGGATGGCCAGAATCAATTACAAAATCAGTTAACACATGAGAATCGCAAGTCGGATTGTTATGCTGCCAACATGCTGCAAAAGGAGCGGCAACAGGAAACAGGTAAATGCCAACACACCCGAGCAAATAAGTGCAATTAAATCCCAACTTTGTGTTATTACCTAATGTGCTCCAAAACTGTCTGCCTCTCGTCTCTCTCTCCCACTTGTTTCTCTCTCTCTTCTCTCTCTTGTTCTCTTACCAATTTTAAAACACTTAGTTGATTTGTCCAAATGAGATATCAACGCGTTTCGACAGTTTTTGTCCGGAACTCGCCGTGGTTAGTATATGAACTTGTGTGTGTTACCTTGACTTAGACTGTAACTAAACCTATACTAACTTAATTTAAAACTATAACTAATAATTTGTCTGTTTATGCCGTTTAGCTACGTCCAGTCAGACCACACAGAGCAGCACAGTTACGGCCAGCACAAGCGGGAGCGGACATGGAAGTGGAAACGGAAGTGGAAGCACAAAGCACTATGAGACTATTAATTGCCCACCGCCCTTGAGCAACAACAGTAATGATCCTGGCTATGAGCAGCTACAAACCACCTCACAGAATCATCATCAGCACGACGATGATGCCAAAAAGTCCGACTATGATCCAAATTACGAAGTGCTCAAGAGTCGCGCACACTCGGATGATGGTTACGCTAAGGTACTGGAGAAGAAACCAGCAATTAGCGACGTGGTTGATGGCAGCGGTGGCTATAGCACCATACCAGGAGCCGATGCTAATCACAACTATGCCAGCATCTTGGAAACGAAAGCAAATGCCAATGAAACGGATCATTATGCGCGCATAGCAGAAAATGCAGCAGCAAACAGTAGTAATAGTAATCCAGCTGGTAGCAACAGTAATCCCATCTCACCGAGCTCATCCTCGATGGGCAACAGTTTGTCCATGATTACGGTGACCACCAGCAATACTAGCAATCTAAGCACAGCGCCCATATCCTCGCAATATGAATCCCTGACAGGCACGGGCAGTGAAACAGATCCAAACTATGAGTCTGTGTGTTATTTAAATGCCACTACGACAACAACCACAACCAACACGAGCAGCAACAACAGCAGCAGCAATAACAGTCACAGCAGCAATAGTCACACGGAGCATGCCTACGAGCGTCTGGAGTCGGACAACAATACACAGGCGAATAGTCCACTTAGTACAGAGATGAGTACGCCCAGTGAGCAGCTGCAGGTGGATGATTACTTTCAGGTGTAACCAACCGCTTAAGATCATGGAGCTGGATCTCGTTCATTAACACACAATTTGCTTAGCAATTTCCATAAAATATTTAAGCAATGCACATATCACACAAATATTTATATATATACGATATATATACTCGTATTTGTCTGCACAGCAATCGCACACAGTTCATAGACCTATTTTCTGTAATCTCCAGTAATTTCCTTGAGCAGTCTTGCATGCTTTATATCGGGTTTGCTCTTTAGACCTTCCTCTAGCTAGTTTATAGTCGTAAGTTTATGATAATGTCTAACAAAAGGGAAGAACTCCATGTACAAAGTATTTGTATGTTTAACTTTGAGAATCGCAAACAGTCCAAAACCCGAGATAACAAATGGGCTTAACAATTATTAAATTAGTTATGCGCTTTGACTATAATAATTATGTATGGTATATATCTATATATGCATACTGTGAGTATGAGTAACTATCTATCTATCTATTCATATATATATTTATATATATGTGTATTCCCAGTGCGTCCTAATTTAGTTCAAAAGTGAGATTTGATTAAATTCCGCGACATTGATAAGAGCACTTGCGATATTTAAGAAAACGAAAGCAAATAGCTAATAATTATATCTATATATTATATATACTATATATATAAATTGTATATTTTTTATATGTTGGCATTTTTGCTGCTTTTTTAAACTTTATTGATGGACACAACAACAACATACACACACAACATACTATTATTAATAATTCATTGTTTTATGTATGTGTTTAAGAAAAGCAAAAGTTTCAAGTATTTGAGCATCAAAAATAATTAAGCTAAAAGTTGAATAAATTTATTATTGATGACATTTAAAATGCAAAAAACGTCTTATTGTTTAATGAAATGTATTTGTATTTTTTGTAATTGTATTTTGTATAATTTATTCATGCAGACTGCAGACATCGAGCACAATATGTTTGTTTATGTATATATGTATAGTTTATAGTTAATATATGTATTATTTATGGGAGATTTAATTTAGTTCAGCTAATGCAGTCACACAGTAGTTAGTTATAGTAATGCCTGCTCTGACTCGATTTTAGCTGAATTACTGCTGCTGTTGCTGCTGCTGAAGATATGATTGCGCATTATCCACAGATAGATAATGGCACAGATCACGAGCTGCAGGAATATGTACTGATAATCAAAGATTAAACTACATCTATGAAATGTAAACGATGAAACGCGCCCGACAAGCGCCGAAACCGCCGCTTCCACGTTTCATTCATTGTTGCCATTGCCTTCGCCAGGTTGCTGCACGACAGCAACAGCTGCCGCTGCGGCAGCAACAACAGCCACAGCTGCCACTGGTGGTGGTGGTGCAGCTGCAACTGCTGCCACTGGTGGCAATTGTGGTTGTTGTGCTTGCTGCTGCTGCAGTGCCAGAGGCAAGGGCAGCGGGTTTTGCTGCTGCTGTGGTGCTGCTGACAAAGTCTGTTGACTTGGCTCACGATTCAGCAGCGCCACATTGCTGGCCTTCATGCGGGCCATTGTGGTGGCCAGGCCGCCGCCCAGAGACGAGAGGCACGGTGACATACAAGGTGTTGAGCATGATGAATTGCTGATTTCACACTGGTCAAGTAGGCGGAGAAGCTCATTGGTGTCGGGTCCGCCAGAGGTTTTCTGCTGTGGCTCATACTTGTTGAGCAATGCCAGTGCTGTTGTCAGATCCCACATCTGTATCGCTCCATTGCAATGACCCGTGAGTATGAAGCGTGAGCCCATGCGGGACGAGACCTCACATTCGTGCACACAAAATGCTGATATGGTTGAGCCATCCACGGAGCGCACGACACACACCCGATCACCATTGGAAGCGAGTCGTACATAGAGTTGGTTGGTTTCGGGCACGACCTTCTGCACGAAGATCATGTCATCATAGTCGCCATAGGGTCCGAAATCATTGCCAGCTGCGTAGCTATAGTTGCTATCGGTGGCCTCCAGTGAGACAATCTTAAAAGAAGCCTCCGGTGTGGAGCCCGGCTGCGTGGAAAGCATGCCACGGAAACGGGTGAGGCTCCAGGTCCTCACATGATGATACTCGCTGCAAACGGAGACCAAGTACTTCTCCGAAAGCATGACCTGCAAAGAATTATGTTTATAGTCAAGTTTTGTTAGGAACGGATGCCTCCTTACCTTGGTTATGGGACTCTGGTGCACAAAGAATGTCTCGAAGAGATGTGGTCCATGTCCTGCCGTTTCCGGATGCTGAACAATGATGCGTACAGCTCCCGACTTGGTGCCATAGGCAATCTCAATCCAATTCCCACTAATGCTGGACGTCTTTGGCGTCAGATAGACTGATATGGCTGTAATGGGATCCATATTGGCATCCTTATACAGTTCGGTGACCAACAGATCGTTGTCCTTCATGCGCAGTGGAAACTTTTGCATATCAATATAGTAAATGGAACCGTTATTGCAGCCCAACAACAGAAAGGAGCCCGCCGAATCGAAGGATAGCACCGGTACCAAGTCTTGAATCTGCCAGTGTTGGGTCATTGCATGCCAGACGCCAATTTTACCGGATGAGGATAAGGCCACCAGTTGGCTGCCAATGAAGAACAAATACTCGACACGCACGTTGAGATTAAAGGTGCCAATGTCGGTTTTATTGCCACCCTCCTGGATGCTCCATAGGCGTATCTGACTGCCATAGGAGATGGCTATCATCTTGCTAGGCATTGGTTCGGCTGTTGATGTGTTCACCTTGGAGTTGATGGCAATCCGTTCGATGGCCGAATCAATGTGCGGTGAGGTGAAGACCTGTTGCCAACCATTCGAGTCCTTGACACGATAACAGGTCACGAAATGAGCATAGGCAACAGCAATCCAGTTCTGATGCGCCTTGATGATCTGCACCCGCAACGGTGGTGTCCAATTCGAACTTTGAGTGGGACTGAAAACCATGCCGACCTCGTTGCGGATCACCTTGTTCAGATCAGCCGAGGAGTTGCGTGAGTGTCGCATAAAGTCTAGCGAGGCGTTGCGTGAGTGTCCACCGGCTGAGTTCCAAGCAGCTGGCGGCACCACTGGAGCTGCATTAGAACTGGAAGCACCGTTGGCTGCACGTCCACAGCGCAAATCCCACGAGGAGTTGCGTGAATGCGTTGAGGAATGACGTGATGTGGCTGCCGACGTCTCAGGCACACGAACCATGGAACCAGGACGTGTTCCAGCTGCACCAGATGTGGATGCCGCTGGCTCCATGGCCGCTTCCATAGTGGCTTGCAGTGCATCATTGGGCGGCATGGCTGGTGCAGCCAGAAAGCCATAGAAGAGCACATCGCCACACGAGGAGTGATTGAGATCCTCACACAAGGCCAAACGTTTGGTCAGCGGCGTGATGCCATAGTATTCCGCTTCGTGACGAAGAGCACGTATTTCACAATTCTTAATATCAATGTCTTTGGTGCGCAGGTAATTCAATATGATGGAGAACAATGTGGGATCACGATCAATAAATATTGCATTGTGCTCATCACGTAGACTAGAAATGCGTCCACTCAGCAGGGCCGTAAAGAATGTATCCGGAATCCACGTAAGCGTTTGTCGTGATGTTGAGAAGCTGCAAGACACAAGTAGCAGTAGAGTGTGGGGTAGTGGAAGAAGGGGTAAGTGGAGGGGGGTTATCATTTGCATGCGTCATCAAAGTGAGAACTTAGTTTAAGGTATTTTCATTTTGCTTACCGTTGTCCACCCACATTGAGATTAACCAAATCGCTGCTTGCACTGTGCATAAAATAGGACATGCCAACTATTCACAGCCGCCGCCAGCGACGGCAGCAGCAGCAGTAGCGTTAACCCAATTTCTTTATTTTGTGTGGCTTCGATTTGGTTCTACTTTTGTTGTTGCTCCGCTGACGACTGCAATTGCAGTGACAACAATGTCGGGCAGCAACAGAGCGCGGCACAATATTGTAGAGTGCGTATATCGGTTGTTCTATGCTTGTGGGCTGCCAGCGCCGTACTTTATTCGTTTAAATGAGTGACCACTTTATTTTTGGAATTACGTTTTCTTTATTTGCTTCAGCTGCGCTGCAGTACACAACACAAATATAAACACACATACTCTTGCTTACATCTATCTATCTGTGCGTATGTTTGTGAGTCTTTTGTTGACGTTGTTTTCTTTTCGTTGTGAATGGCAAAACAAAGTGTTTCGCCACATCTGGCAACGCTGCGCAGTGTGAACAATCGGGCTGCCATTTTTAAATGTATGAAATCATGAAAAACGTCTAAGTCGCCTTCTATAATTTCAAAATGTAAAATATTATTCAATCACTAAACGCGCTGAGTAGATTTCGCATTATAACAAAGACCAACACCGTTAATTTTTTTCTGCCATTGTTATTTTTGTTTGTGCTTACCGATTCTTTGAAAATTTGCGGGTTTATTTTTGTGTTGTGACGATCGTTGCGTTTTGGCAGCTTTCGGGTTTTTCTCCTTAAAGAGATAAAGTGTGGTTATGCACCCACGACGTACGACAAATTGCCCTTTTGACCCCATGACACAAGCTAAATTCAAAGCAACAAATTGTTTTCAAGCGCGCCAAAAGTTCAGTGCCAAGCGGGATATAATAAATAATAAAAAATAATACGAAATGTAAGTAACTTAAGTACAAATGCATACACAGCCACATATGTGTACATACATATGTACCTATTGTGGCTTACACACAATTGCATGTGGGACTGCTAACCTTTGGTAAGTGTTTTACAGAGCACTTGGGCCAACTGCCGGAGGGTGGTGGTGCTAATTCAGCACCTTTTTACCTTTTTTTTTGGTGTGGGGATCACAGGGCATTAGAGTGCCCATTGGAGCAGAGCGCATAAACCGCACAGTGCCCGAGGTGAAAAGGAGCACAATGTTTCTGTGTGTGTGGGAGGTCGCTTTGACCAGAGATGGTCTAATTTCTAAAGCGGGACACGACTTAGTCACGACTCAGAGAATAAAATCACGAGAGGGCTTAATGAGCTCGACAGGCTGCGATCTTTACACGACACCAAGTGACAGTCACGACTAACGGCCACCACTGATGAACGGGTGCCCCAACACTCATATGGCAAAAATAAACCGACAAATGATAACGGCACTCGAGCAAACAACAATAAAGGAAAATTCGAGTAAATGAAAGAAATAATGGCGGCAAAATGTGTAACATGTAACAAAAGTGCACGCACACACGTAATCATATCCTTGGCCATTGCCGTCGACACTGCTGTTGCCCGATGTCTGCACTCCACCCCGTCCAACTACCCTTTTCTCATGTTTCGTTTCGGAGTACTAACCTCAACACGGTTACAGTTACAGCCAGCGAGTAACCATATTCAAATGCTTAACAAGTACTCACACACACACACATACTGCTGTACATGTGTGAGCTCATCTGTGTTTTCTCGTGTGCGTGTGTTTGTGCAAAGCATATTAAAGTGAGCCAATTTTGGCGCGTGTTGTGTGCTAATACAGCTTCGCATCTGCATGTAAATGTATTTGTGCCAGCTTCTATGTGTGTGTAAGCTTTCTATTTCTGGGATTTTGGTCGAGTTAGCTCCAATCATAAATAATATACTACAACAAGCGCAGCACTTGACGAATGAGCATATTTTGACGAATGGGTGAGTACAAAAATATTTAAAAGTAAATTTAAATGTTCATACATGTGCAAATCATTGAATTTATATGTACTTTGTGTTAGAGCTGAATTTCACGAGTACAAAATGTACTTGACAGTTTTTCAATAGAAAACCTTTAAAAATTAAGTCGTTACAAGTTATATGGAAATTAGTCTTTAATATATTAAATACCTCTTTAAAACCTTAGAAAATGGCTCTTTTTTTAGGGAATGTTACCCAAAAGTACACTTTCAAACATTAACACAAACTAAATTAATAACCCTAGTCATACCACTCTAATAACAGTTGTTTGTATAAGGTGTCTGTGTGTGACAAGTAAATAGGTCAATTGGGCACAAAAGTGAGACACAATTAAGTAAGGAATTAACTCTTAAAGCTTTAATTCAATACCGAAATAGAACACGCAGCTGAAAGTTCCCATGAAAAATAATTACATTATGCACGACCAAGTCAAGTATGAATTCGATTGTAAAAAGCGGTTTATTAATAAACTGAAAAACAGGTTTAATTAATAATTCTAAAACATGATACAAAATGCCAAAGTTTAACAAAGTCAAGCCAAAAAAAAAAAAAAACAGAATTGAGGCAAATTTCAATGGGGCTGCAAATAAAAAATGAATGCAATTAATTTATGCATGTAATTTGATGTATTTACACACATGACTCCGAGTGTGTGTGTGTGCACACCTTTTTGCGTTCGGGTGTTAATTGTTAATCCTTGTTGACACCACATTTTTTCTGCTATTGTTTTTTTGCTTTTGTATTGCGGTTGGCGCCAGAGCCTTAATTTCTTAAATGCCTGCCGCTTTTATCTGGCCTCTTGTGCGCTTTTTTTTGTTGTGTTGTAATTAATTGGCTGTATATTTTATACTGCTACTGTTGTTGTTGTTGCTGTTGTCGTCTGGTTGGAACATTGTCATAGGCTGCTCAGCACGTGCTGCCGACGCTGTGGAGGAGCCTAATGATTAATTACAATTTAATTTGTTTGCCATTTCCTTTGGCTTCGTCCAGCATTTCGTTCCGTCCCTCGCACAGTCATCCATCGTGATAAGAAAATGTGTGGAAAGACTATATTTTGATATATATATTTTTTATTATTGGTTACACTGTAGACAGCGGCAGCAATAGGAGAAACAGGAGCAACAGCATTTTCCGCTCTGAGTTCAGGCGCATATTTTAAAATTAATTGTTTTTGCATTTGTTGGCTGGCTAGAATATGCTAATGATTTTGAGGGGGGAGTGTGGGTGTTGGGGTAGTGAGTGTGGCCTTTTTGGCTTATGAAGCCGCGTAATGATTCGGTATCAGCAGATTTTTCTTTGTTTGCGCAAAATGTACATATTTTAATACCCAGTGAAAATGAGCACAAGAGTTTAATAAAATATTTGTTGAAAGCATTTATATGGTGAAATTAATACTCAAAGTAATATTGAAATTAATACTGAATATTATTATTAAAATCTACTATACTATAAACTAGTCTGTTCGTTACTTAGTATAAGAAATTTATGAAAGGAATTACAGTTTTTTTATATTAAGTAGATTAATGCTCGAGTATTTATTAGTCTGTTATTTTTTTCGGAGCTTTATTTTGCTTCACATTATTTGTTACTTTAAAATTAAAGTCGCTGCGACGCTGGCTTTCAATTATATGCTCAAAATGGTTGTTCATTTATCGTGTTTTGGAACAAAACAACATGAAAAATGAGCTTTACTTTGGGCCTGGTCTAACATGAAATTAACTCATTCGTTGCGGCTTGAAATAACAAAAGGCGCAAACTGACACACACACACAAACATACACACTTACACTTACAGTAACATACACGACGACACACACTCTTACAAATAGACAGGGATGAAGGCATTCAAGTCTGAGGTCAAGCGACGCCATTTTTCAGGCGGCCAAACAAAAACTTTGCTTCAAGTGCTCTACACAATGCAGGCATATGTGTGTGGTGCTGTGGGTGTATGGGTATATAGGTGTGTGTGTGGTTGAAGCACATGCTCTGCCAGCAAAGAAAACATAAACAAACTCCCACACACAGCGTGGCGTAAAAGCTTCGTCAAAAGAGGTGCTAACAAAACTATGTCACGAAAGCTTTTACGCTTAATATAATGAACATTGTCTCGCAATATAATGACGATACCATGGACGGGCAGCAAGGCGCAACAGTTTTTGAGCGTGCGCGCAGCACGGCAACACTGGACAAACAAGCTCTCTCATCGGAATACCCCAGCTCTCTTGCTCTCTCTCTATTGCTGTGACGTTTTACGCTCGCAGGCTCTCTTGGAGCAACAGTTATAAGCTCGCTCTGCTGCTCACCCTTCTCGCGGCCCAGACAAAGCCATGCTGCTTTACCTGAACTTGTTGTTGCTTAACTGGGAGTTGCATTTGTGTGCGTGTGTGTGTAACAGCAGTAGCAGCGCAGTAAGCGTCACAGCTAAATCTAAGTACACTTGTTGTATGTCTGTGTGCTCTGTGGGCACCCAGGACCTGCTTTGTAGGCCGAAGATGTTTCAGTGCCTGGATTGTTGTTGGCGAGTTCACAACGTGGCCAAGCGGAGTGCGCGTTACTTGAACAGTGTTGTAAAAGTCGCGAACTAAAGTACCGTTTATTATTTTTAACAAATGGCTGGCTACACGTCCTAGTGTCTGTGTCCCTTTCTCTGTATCTGTACGTGTGTGTGTGCGCGCTCATTTGTGTATATGTGTTTTTTGTAGCTAGCTGCACGTGTGTTTATTAACAAAAAATTTAATAATGTTTCCAAATCCAAAGAATATGAGATTTTTACGTTCAGTGCCGTGCTCTATAAATTATAGTATATGACATAAAACATACATAAACGACGGTTTGTGGCGCTACAAACACTAAAACTTTATTTTTGGTATGTTTTTTCTGTTCTGGCTTGCCAAGGGGCATGCAACAAGCGTAGCATAGAATAAAATTAAATTAAAAGTAAACTAACACATTAACATGCCTAACAAACAAATCATTGTTCTCTGTATCAAATGAATATTTTGTGTATAGAAAGGAAATTTCAACATTGAAATTCAATTATGCGTGCCCTTGCACATTTTTCCCATTTTCCGCACCATCGAACACTGTGTAGGGTCCAAACTCCCCCACCACAAACGGCAATACCCCTCCCACCGCGGGCTTGTTTGTCTGGTTGTTTGGTTTCTGGTTGCAAGGCATCTGATTAGTGGGAGTCGGTAGGTTGGGGGTTGGAGATCGTGAGAAGCCTACAGCAGACGCATCCTTTTGAGGTGTTTTGTGTCTGCTGCTTTTGTGCCCTATCTGTTTCTGCTTTCATCTTCAATTTCCGTAGCGCGTTCGCGACCGTTGTCGCTGTCTTTTGGCTCATAAAACACCAAGAAAATTACAACTTATTAAGTTGCAAAGCGCGCACACAAACACTTACACAGACACAGACGCGGTCACTCGCACACTCACATAGTAGTAGTGCACCCTTGGGAGTATGCTACACTTTTAGGCAGCTTCTCCTATGCGTATTGGCATGCGAATATAAGTAGTATATCTTGAGGTTACCCAGGTTCTCCATTTGCATGCTTTGTGAGCCAAGACATCTGCGACTACCTATGTCTGTGTATGTACATGTGTATGTGTAGATTACCTCTGTGTACACATGTATGTGTGCGTCTTGTACATATGCTCGTCCCTATAATTTCATCTGTTCGCATTTTTTACGACTGCCCGGTCCGATAAGAGGCAGACAACCTGAGCTAAAGCTTTTTTCATTTTTCTTTTCTTTCTTATTTTTTTCTTTTTGATAGTAGTAAGTTGTCTGTGTCGTCTTGAGTTGAGGTCCTTGACTTTTACTGTTCATTGCTAAGCAATAACAAATTCAACCGATACAGGCGTAAAAGTAGAAACAAGAAAAATTACACACAAAAGGTAGAAATGTCCATTCTTATGAAAGAAATACAAAGTTACTGTTTGACTTTTGGGACAAATTGGAAATGTTAAAGTCAATTTATCAAAATTACATAAATTATTTTACTGGCAAATGGTTTGAGCTGATTGGAAACTCAAGCAGTTAATTAAAATTGCTTTGGAGGGCAAACAAACCAAAGGATCAAGTTTATCACTGACTTGAAATTAATTTGATAACTATACAGAACAAAAGTCTACAAAGTTTGTAGGAAAATAATAACTAGAATACATAAAAAGGAATTCGAGAAACCTAAAAAAAATATAAATAAATTATGTAGTAATGAATTACAAATTTTAAGCTCAAAGAAAGTCTTTTTAAATTTCTAGAATTGTATTTTACTTTAAACATATAAAGAAGTAAATGAATCATATTTTCTTGGTGTCCCTTTAAGTTGTCTGCTATCTGGCAATGCTGTTGGTCCGCAGTTCATTAGTGCAATTGCTACTACTATTTATGTGCTTCATTTCGTTCTGCTACTACAATTTGTAGTAACGTACGCTTTTTTGGCGTGCTGCCTTTTGCCTTTTGCAACACGTTGCCATTAATACGTACTTCCCTTGACACTTGTGAGCCAATAAACTTGAAAAAGAGCAACAGTTGCCGCACACACTGACATACTGACACACACACACACACACGTGCTCACTCACACGCACACAATGAAACGAAAGCCAAATGTTTGCTTCGGCATTTGCCGAACTGTTTTGCACGACGAGTGTCGCCAGCAGCAGCAGAGGCAGAGACAGCAGCAGAGGCAGCAGCAGCTGTAGCACAACGATGTTGAGCCGCACATAACGCAGATGTCCTTTGCCGTGGCTGCCTCGCAAAAGTCTCGCGCCGGTTTTTGTCGTTGTCTCTAGTCACGAGCTGAGACGGCTGTGAAAGTAACGTACGTAAGATTAAACGCGGCTAACAAGTTAGTTTTGCGGTTGGCAAGTTTGAGGCCAAGTGGGGGGAAGGTACGGTAGTCGGGGAAAACGGAGTGGAACGCCTCGAATCATTGACTGCACGCATGCTGTGATATGTTAATTTCTGTCTTTTTGGCAGCACTTAGTAAACAATTAGTGTGTGTACGCCTACGAAAGCCAAAAAAAAAGGTGGTAAAGACATCAAGTCTTGAAGGCAAGTGAAAAGTTTTAATTGTCTACGTTTATTCATTGAGAAACTTTTACGTGAGTGTGTGTTTGTCTGTGTGTGTTTGAATTTTACTTAATATTCATGCTTGGTGCGACAGTTTTATATGAAGTTATGGCCCCTCAACTGTCGTTCAGTAGGCGTTATAGGCATTATAATAATAACTTGTTTGCCTTTTGTATTTGCATAGCATTTACTCCGCCCCTTCCCTTCATTGTTCTTTCGCTCTCTCTGCCTCTTATTATTATTATTATTTATCATCTTTTGGTTTGCTTTCTTTCATACGCTCGTTGATTCTTTCGTTCGCTCGTTCGTTCGTTCTGATTAAAATCATTTGATGGCTGCAATTTTCGAGGCAAATTGTTGGCATTGTGTGTGTGTGTGTGTGCTGAATGAATTCAGCTTTGTTTATTTGTAATACATTTCGTTTTTCTGCCCATAAAACATTTTTCATTTATACCCAGACTTGCACTCAGTCGCAGCCACTGTCTCACATTCTCGTGCTCGATATTACATTTTTTATGAACTACAGTTAAGAGATTTGCCAGGTCTCCATTTGGTCCATTTATTATTGTTAGCATTTTTTTGTTTGTTATTGTTGTTTTTGGCTCTTTATGAATTGCCGTGGACCAAATTACTTTAAATGCTGCTTTAAAAGGTTGTTGTCCCTGTCTCGTGTGCTCACTCAGGCCCAAAGCGAAATTTCCCCTTAAAAAATAAACAACAACAAAGGATATAAACGCTGTACGTACTATATTTTGAATTGCGTACTTTATGGGTGCTGTTTTCTGCGAATAACGTTCGTGGGTGTATTTTACATTCGAACAAGCGATTCAGTTTTGGGAAAATGTTTAAGAACTTACCCTGAATACGCAAATAAAAATGAAATGGTTTTTTTGAATTTAAATTATTGTTTATTTTTATTAGCCACATATTAAAAACGAGAAGTAAACGAGTTTTTGCTAGAATTTGATAGCTATGTAAATTTCAAAATGGTTTTATAAAAAAGGTGTACATTCTGTTTTACGCTGAATATTAAGTTTGTTTTTCATTTATTTTATTAAATGTTTTTTGTTTGGCCTGCCCTTAAATGTATGCTTTAATAATTTTTGTTTCTTCTAAACAATTTCGACTGGTATCAAAGTCATAATTATAGTTGTAAAACTATTATTTAATTTAAATAACAAATACCAACTAATGCGCTTAAAAGTATGCTACAAAATTAAAACAACTTTAATGCTTCAAAGCAGTAGCATTAAAAACCATAAAAGTGCCAGTTTGCGTGTGTGTGTTAATAAGTAATATAAATGTACAATCGATATTAGTTTTCCAACTAAATTTTGATACTTTAATTCCCTTGAGTTGCTTACGTTTTGCATACGTTTATTTCAACTGTCATTGCATTTATTTATAGTCTTTTTTGTGGTGCACCACATGAGTTGGCTTTCGTCTGCTTCTGGTTCTTTTGTATGGCTCGAGTAATTGGCACTTAAATGAGTCAAGTTGTAAATTTAATTTGCAACTGAAACCGAAACTGTAACATACATAAACATACATACACAACGTGCGAATTGAGTCACAAAAGTTTACGATTTCATGAATGTTAAAGTTTATTTAGTTTTCTGTTACTGCCAAAGTCAACTAAAACTTGTCTCATTTATGCCTTTCGGGCTTTTGAAAACTCAAGAGCATGTGGCTTGAAATCGTCTTAGACATGCCTTAATTGACGGACCAAATTTGCAGACAGAACATTTTAATTAATTAATAATGATGTAGTACATTCGCATAACAAACAAAATAAATTCATTTATTTCATTTGTGTAGTGTGATTTCAGTTGGAAATTCGCATTGAATGTGCAATTAGTTGTTAATTAATGTGAATATCGATTGTACGGCAAATGAACTTTGCACTCGTCTCTCGAGACACACTAACACACACGCACACACAATTTCACTCGATTTTCTCAGCCATTTGAGAAGCATTTGCCAGCTTGTCTGTCTTCGATTTGCACATTTATCATTAGAGAAATTGCAAAACGTAATTAAAACAAACAACAGTACAGTAAACTGGCTCAATTCATATAAGCAAATTTGTTGATTATTTCAACAACTCGAATTGGAAAATTGGCCGTAATTATCAGTTTATTTCACAAGACTTGCACAAATTAAATTCCATTTTAATGCAAATTTATCGAGCCTAAAAATAGCAAGCAATCAAATCTTAGTTTCTAAAATTTTCTGTTACTTCAAATTTACTTGCCACATTTCATTTGTGTCCTTGGCTTACTGTTGCAATTTTGTTTATTAACTAAAGTTTTGCGCACATGCCGCAGTTCCAGCGGCAAAAAAAAAATGAGAGATGAGAAAAAAACCTGAAAATGCCAACGAAATGACGCGTTCTCAACTTTTTTTTGTCGCCGCAGAGAAAATACTTTTGTCATCTGCAAAAAATTTCATTGTTTTTTTTTTTTTTTTTGGTTTTTGTGTGTTGCCCATGCTCTCTTTGTTGTATACGCTGGCTTTGTTGATTTGATATAAAATTCATAAAAGAATGAACACACAAAAAAAGAAAAAACACTGAAAAAAAGAAAGGAAAGAAAATGTTTTCCATTTTGACATGAAATAATCAAATTGTCACAGTGCTGGCGGCTGGTTGAAAAGTTGTAAGGGTTTGTGGCAACAGTACAACAAAGAATGGAATGTGTTAAGGATTTCAAAAGCGTCTAAACCATTTCACAATTTTTTGCATATGTTTTCAATTATTCAATTGCGGTCACGCGGCGTATGCGTAATAAAGTAATGTAAGACATGTAACACGTTGTGTTTATGCACAGATTTATTGTTGCTGCCTCTCTTACAATCAAAATAGAATTGAATTTTTGGGTCTAAAATGTTGAGCAATGTTTTGGCTTATTAGGCCGGAATGCTTTGTATGGGCACAAAGCACACACACGCCAACACACACACACACACCCACCCGCACACGTGCGATGCCTTAAAATTGGCAAACAACTTTTTGCGAAGCAAACAAATTGTTGGCGATTTATCAGAGGCATCTTTAAGATTGACAGGCCATAGCATCGACTTTGACAAATGGCAAGATATTTAAGCCACAAACGCCAGCATCAAGTTGCTGTCTGAGGTTGAGCTTAAGCTTGAGTTTGAGGCGCGAGCAACAATGCCAAATACTTAGATGGCCAGATACAGATAGAGACACAGGCAACAGCTAACAGCTACGGCTAACAGGCTACAGCCAACAGCTTCAGATACAGATACAGATATCGATTTAATCATTAGTGTGCTGCTGTCTGTGGGTGTCGCTTTTGTTGGCCTGGCCAATATTTCTATTCAACGAAATGAATTTACATTTTTATTGCATACTCAATGGTTGAGAAGAGGAAGAGAGAGATAGAGGGAGAGCGAGTAGTTGTGTGGCAGAGCACAGTGGCATGTGGCATGCCCCCAAATGGTGCATAATTTGCATCTGGCATAATGGCAATTATGTTAGTTTTGCATAAATAATTTGCGAAATCATTTATCCATTATTTTGGGTTTCAAGTTCGTCAATAATTAAAAGGTAAATAAGTTTTACAAACGAACGGAAATCGCATTCTTCACATGATATCTAACTACAATTATGTGTGTTTAATTATATATTTGCAGTTTTCATTACCATATTAGTCGTGTTATTTTGGTATAGTTAAACAATGGAATGCATAGTATGAATTTAAGGTACATATAGTATACCTTTCATACACGAGTTCATCCTTTTGTTTTCTTTTAGCATATTTTGTGCAGAACTTGCTTTTTGCATCACACTCACTTGGCTATTATTATTCACGCTCAAGTTTTTGACAGAACTCATTTACTACTCGCTCAGCTGCTTTTTTCGAGCTTAATCTAGCTGATTTATCCTCTATTTCCATTGCATTTTATGGTCCTAGTTTTATGCTTTACTGTACTCCTTTTCTTTCAAGTCGTAGTTTCTTCTGACTTTTCCTATTTTTTACTCGTTTGTTCTCGTAACTTTTTTCGCTTCTCGTTAGTTTACTTTTGCTTTTTATTTCGAAGTTTTCTTTTTTCTTAAGTAATAAATTCTTAAATTCGTTAATTTATTTTGCATTGAACTTGATAAATTTTTTCAGTGCTGCAAGCATGAAATCTTCAAATTCAATTGATGGCTAAACGACTTTTTAAAGATCTGTCACATATTTTTTAAGCTGACGTGAATTTATGACATATGTGCGAACCCCCAAACTCTGAACCGTTGACATCCTCCCCTCTACCAAAAAAAAGGAAGGGAAAATGAAGAGAATGTGTTTTGTGGGTTGTCGGTGACATTAAAAGATTGATGCTTCTCTATATCCACAAGTAATCTGCTAAGTTGAGTGCAAATTCGTTCGAGCAACAAGTCAAACCAGAACAATTTTCTACCATCGTCGTTTGAATTTTCCGTGCCTTTTTCTTGAATGCAGTTTGCGACTGTCTTTATGTGTGTGTAATCGCTCGCAATGGAATTGCATTGAATGGGGTTCGCTTTTAAATTTATTGGTTTAATTGATAACACTCCCAATCACATGTTTGCTTTTTTTCTCACCCAGGATTCTTTACACATATTCTTCATATATTTTTGGGTTTTTTGGTTTTTGTTTGGGGGGCTTTGTTTGCGCAGACATTTTGATTTATGAGTTTACGTCGAAAATTGAAATTTTACCAAAGAATGAGAGAAAGAAAGCAGAAAAAGAAGCAAAGAGCAAAGTTATGCATAAAAAACAGTACAAAAACAAGAGGCCAAGAGGCACAGAGTGTTGGCAACGCTGAGGCCGTAATGACAAGGCTGCCAGGCATTAAAACTTGTATATAATACATATACAAAATGTATATACTTACACATATATATGTACAAGTATTAATATATGTGTACGTATGTACATTTGAAGCTAGCTTTTCATTTGAAAATATGTGAGCTTTAAGTGCACCTTGGGGATAATTTGAGCAAGCGAAACGCAGAAACTGACACGAAGGAGGCGTAGGGAGCTCAGAATACACTAATGAGTCTACACTGTGGTGGCCGGGGGGGATGGTTTGGATAATTAAGAGTATGTAACCTTCATAGTTGTAAAGCATTTTTTGACAACACCTCAAACAATTTGCCAAATTAAAAAAAGTATATAAAGAAAGCACACACACACATGAGTATGTCGTTGATGAATCGTTGCAGTTGATTGATAGCTGTCATGTGATTTATGCGATAAAATTGTTCAACTAGATTGTTGAATATAAAATTAACATACGAACTGCCAAACATGTCAGCTGAGAAAGCACGTAAAAGTGTATTTAAATTCATAAATTTAAAACAATTTTTAAATTTTGTATTAGGAAAGAAGGACACTTTATGTTCACATGTTCGTTAAAGTAAAAAGCTTTAATATATTTTAATATTAAACACATTTAATCTCCTTAAACTAAATGAATTAAAGCTCAATTCGTGTTCTTCACATTTGATTTCTATTATTTATATTCTTCTTATTTATATTATACCAACATGAGCAACTATGCTTACAGAATCTCTAGAAATTCAATAACTTTATTACAGCCTTACTTGAGTTAACAGTTGAACTGATAACAATAAAGAGTATCGGGTATAAGTCAAGCGTGTTGGTCTCCCCTTTGTGCATTAGCAATAACTGTATGCTTATTTATTTATATGAATAGAAATCATAATAAGATGACATACAGCAGCAGCTGCGACTCAATACTTTGACCTTTGTGCGGAGTGTGACTAAAATGGCAGCTGGAAAACGCTTGAGCAGGTTTCACACTAAGGCAAACACACACGTACACACACACACAGAGGCAGCGTGCAAATATTTGCGCACGGTAATGACTCGATGGACAGCCTGACACAAACACAGTCACAGTCACAGACACCGACACCGGCACATCCACACACAAGCAAACATCTTCATCATCATCATTATTATAATGGACCAGCAACTGATTTGGCCTTCAAATTTTCATGGAATGGGAAATGAAACAGTGGAAAATTTTGCATAACATTGACCCCATTCATTAAATGCCGCCTGAGCAGCAAATTATGGGCAAGCAGCTAAACGGATTCAGCATTTTCCCGCTGGCTGGCCACGTAACGAGGCTAATGTAGTGTCTGAAATGGTCAAAAATAGCCACTGACCACAAATCGACTTGTGCTCAAGTCGCAAACCAGTTGCAGCCAGAGGATAAAACAAAGCCAAACATAACTGGGCTAAGAGCCAGTGGGCTAAAAGGGAGGGTGGGAGTTTCTGTGTGGCTGGCAGCCAGACGGATTGGCATTTAATTAAACATTTGCTGCAATGCCGGAAATTGTTTAAGCAAAGCTCACACACACACACGCACACACACAAGAGACAGGCAAAATGGCAGACAGACGGGCAGACGGGGAGGCAGACAGCGAGAGGAGTGGAAAGAGCATGGGGATAGGCTAGTACACTGTTAGAAAACTTGAAACACAAGGACTTACAACTGAGATGAATACTTAATTATCGCATTAAGAAGATAAATAACTTATTTGTTGCATTAATGTTTGGTTGAAAATTCTAATTTGTAGTTTTCTAATTGGTATCTTTGGCATTAAAATGCCGAAAAATCAACAGAAAATTTTTAAATGTGTAGCTATTTTAGAGCAGCAGATTATTGAGAGTAGACGAGTAGCTGCATATGTTCCACCTCGCCTTCTCTTGTCCGCTTGCCCTCCCTCTCCCTCAAATCTCTTGTTGCGGCTCGTCACAGTTTCAGCTAAACGCCATTTAAGCTTTGTGGCGCAACGATTGTTGAAGCGTAATTAATGCGATTTGGTTATGTTCCCATCGATTGGCAGCACAATAAACCCCAGCACACAAACACACACACTCAACACATGTCCATAAGGACTATATCAGTTGGCACAGCTTGCATAGATGTTGCTGGTTCGTTGGCCAATTGGCTTTTACGCCGATCTAATGCTGGCTTACGCTACGTTTATTAATGTAGAGAATACATATGGTATATACTATTCTAATACTGTCAACCATTACCCCTTTTATTGTTTAAAAAAAAACAACTTTTTTTTGCTGCTGCGGCGCCTGTTAAGTTTATATCAGTTGCCTCCTTGTTTGTGCTTTATATTTCTTTGTTTGCATATAAATGCAAATTACTTTTGTGTAAGTAGCTAATTGTATAAAATTCGAGATAAAGCAGAAAATTTGTTGAGTATACGCACAGTCTGTTCAGCCCATCTATATTTATCAAACCTTTGTACTCAAGTTTATTTAATCCAATTTCTTCAAAAATTTATGAATTACATTTCGAACTTAAGCAGTTCTCAATTGACAGCTTAAATATTAATATATTAATCGATTTTTTAAAAAATAATAAAAGCCAAAGGTTTAATCTTCAAATTGCTTTGCACTTTGACCTACATTTAAAAAAAACTAACTTTATGACAGGCGGGGTAAATGATGGCGGGGCGTATGTGCTGCTCATTGCTTGCTGAATAAATCATACGACGTGTGTGACACAAAAAACCGCTAAATAAACAGACAACAGTCCGCAGACAAGCAAAGATAGCAATGCGCACACATCGTCACACATTGTCAAATAACCGCTGTGTGTGTATGTGGGTTTCTGTGTGTGTGTGAATGTGAGTGTACTGTGTGTTTGTATTGTGTGTGCATAGTGTAAACTTGCCAGATGTCGGTTACCTCCTGTTTATCCTGTGCATCCCTTTGTCGTGTGCATTCGACGTACTCTGCAGGAGGTACTGTAACACCAGCAGGATGCTGGCAAGAAAAAATACGTATACGACATGTACCTAGTATGTCCTGCATATTTAATTTATATTTAAGTTTTACACACATTCCGATTATCTATACAACTAACTGAAACTGAAACTATTTGACCATGATAAGCTAGTTTCGTGTGTCTACAGTCAATTAAAGTGGTTTTGTTTGGTTTTTCTGGTCAAGTTTTTGCTGATAAATTTTTTACAAATTCCTGTGGTTTTAGTATTCAGAGCGCTGCGAGATTTCCCTTTGCTATTGAATCTTTTTCAGATACTTTGGCATCTTAACCTTTCTAAGTGCGTGTATGACTCGCTCTGATTATTATGCCAGCTTTGTTTATAGTTTCTTACAAGTTTATAATGTTGAGCATTGCTAAGGGTAAACAATTTTTAAATATTAATGCGTTTAATTTGTGTGTGGAAATTGGCATCAATTTGCGGTTGTTTTCGCTGCCTATTTAGACCAAGTAGTTGAAGACTTTAAAGGGTAGTGCAGAAATACACAGATTTACAAATTTCAGCTAGATATTAGTATTTAAAAATAGTAATAGATTCATTTATTCACACTAGCTTTGCGTTGAGTTTATTGGGATAAAGTTAACATAATCTGTCCAAAAAAGATTCAGTAAGAAACTCTTCAGTTTTTGATTTAATGCAGGAAGGAACAGATTTCACAAATGCTTTTGAAAAATACGTGCTGAGTTGTTTGTGGTCGTGTTCACTCTAGCGTAGCCTTTTCTATCAAGTCCTTTGAGACAGAATTCTATTGAACATGCTATCGAGTCTTTGGCTATTTTTGTAGAAATACGTGAATTATTCAAGTGTGCATGTGAGTGCATATTTAAGCATTTAAGTGCCCGAAAGCCTGTTTCGACAGCTTGACAGGCGAATCACGTGCAACACAGTTACAAATTCATTTGGGGGTAGCTACCCAATGCCCAATTGATTACTCCGATTCATGCTTCTATATATCTTTAGAATTCAAATCGTTTAATTGACATAAAATCAATGGTTAACAAATTAAACGTGTCACGTTCCGTAGACTTATTTAGGTCGTATCGTTAACATACTAAATTACTGGCTAAAAAAAATCATTAAAAATAGTTGTTAAAGTTTATTTAACTTATCAGCTTAAAATACGTTTTGTGCTTATTTATGACAGCACTAATTATTTTAAATTATTCGCACAGAGACACAAAATTGAATTAGCAAAATGTGCGGAAAATTTGAAATTTAAATTAAGTTTCCACTGTGATAAAGCTTTTGAATTTAAACAGCGTGTTTTTTAAAGCCTCACAAGTATATTGATATAAAATAAAGCAGTCTGATTTTATTTTATAAAGTTGTGTATAGCTGTTGGGAATTTTTTAAAATATTTTCACATTAATTCTCAGAAATTTGACCATTTTTTATTTGTGTAAAGTGCTTTCGAGAGCAATTTATATAAATAAAAATAAATTAGTGCTTACGTTTTGAGTACAGTATAAACAGTATCCTTACTTACTCATTGTTTATATTAATTTTTTCATATATATTTCTATTTGAAGAGGTCACCACTTGTCATAAGTGTATATGTACAATATTTTTTCTACCCTGCTACCAATTCCCTGGTTCGAGGCAATACCCAAAAGACCAAAACGTCTCTTTTAAGTAGTCAGTCGTAGAATGATGTCGACAAGCACTTGACACCAACAACAAGTAACTCGCAGATACTTAATGTTCTCACACATGTTACAAACGGTGAAATTGTGTATGTATATTAGACACACACACACACTCACACTTGTACACCCGGTGTGTGTACATACATATTTGTAGTCATGCTTTCCGCTTATTTTATAGTAAGTAATATATGCCTTTTGAGCAGAGCTTATGGCATTATATAGGCCAGACAAGGGCAGGCAAGCGCAACGCAAATGCACACACATAGATAGATAGACAGACAGGGAACCCCACATAGATACACAAAGTATGTCTATGTATGCGTGTGGCTTTTAAGTGTGTGCTCTTAAACGACACTTTCATATTGATTGTGACATTTTAGTTTTTCTGTTCTTAATACCCTTTTCGCTGTTGTGGATAAGCTGTTATAAATACCCGAGTGTCAGGTAGGAAAAAAAAGCGATACACAACTCGGTTTGTGTGTGAGTTACTGATGGTTATGATAGTTGATGGAAGTTTTTATGTTTTTTAACTTGTGTCCTTTTTTTATACAAAAGCAAATGATTAAAAAAAAGCATATTGAGAGCTAGTCATAATAATAAGGTTGTGTGTTATAAAACCAGAAATTTTTAGACTACAAAACAAGTTATAAAAGCAGAAAACAAAAGTTAGTTATACAAACAAAACTTTTGATTTAAAATATTGATTCAAAAACAAGTTGAGTAGCAAAATACTAACTTTGTACAGAGTTAACATTTGCTAATAAGTGGATATTATATCATAGTTGAAAACTGTTTTATTGTAAGCACTTCAGTTAGTAAAGTAAGCATATGTAATATAGAGAAACTACTTAAAATAAATGAATAAAGAGTAGATAAATTTGTGTTAAGCCAACGTAAGCAAATGTTGAGTTTGTTACATCTACTGGAAGACATTACGCCCTTCAGTTTATTCCCATCGGAATTGAGCAGGAAAACTATATGTTTCCTGTTCAGTTAGTGTCGTATCGATGTCTTTATTACATGTGCGACACTTTTTTTTGTTACTGTGTTTGTTAAGTTTACAATGCACTTTGACACTGCTGTCAACACTGTCAACGTTTGCTTCCGGAGCTTTAGCATTGACCCTGTCTAATGGCAGCATACATATAAGCATATATATAGCACTGCGATGTGCTGTTATTTGCACAGATTGTACTGTTGTTGATTCTTTTGCATATCTGACAATGACATTGAAATGTTGGCTCTGTTTTTCATACGTTTGTTTATTCATGATGGCCAACGGCATGGGAAAAGCGTTTTCTCTTGTCCAACATGACGTATGTGCAATGTGCATTTTTATATTCCCATAAAAACGACTTTTAATCTGATGTACAAGGGAAAGTTTAGGGGCCCAGTAGCCGGATGATGTTAGCTTTTGCCTTCCCAAATGCTCAGCTTAAATTGATTTGTGTGTTTCGAGTCAAATTCAATTACCTGCAGATTTGCTGTGTCTGTTCAGTTTTGCCTTATCCCCCACAACTGCTGTTACGTTATTCAGCATCGTGTTGATTGTCTCTAAAAGTAACCTATATCTGGCTCAATAAAGAGCTCTCATGCTTGAATACTTGTGCTCATAACTTTAGCCATAAATAGCAAAGGAAATGCTGTCTGTCACACGCAGCGTATACTTGATGCTCGCACACAGTAAATCATTATAGATTCAGTAAGTGTAAATTTAAAAGATGCCATGTAAGCTCACATGTGCTTGTCTCTCAATGGTTTTTATCATCATTGGATGCGTGTGCATTTTTCATATTTGCAATAAACGCGAGAACGAGAAAAACGTATGTGTGTGTGTGTGTGTGTAGGAGGTAAAGGGGGGATTCACACTACACTTCAAATGCTTAATTACATTTGCACCGCACGCAGCCAGTGAGTCTTTTGCACATGCGATGCGCATCCATCATCGTGGCAGGCCAACAGTATAATAGTCAGCATGAAGAGAGAAGAAAAGAGAGAGAGAGAGAGAAGAGGTTGAAGGAGGACAAACTGAGACAGGCAGGATGCCAGGCAGAAGAACAAGACTAAGCATCCAGTGACGCGGTTGCCTTTCAATTGATATCGCATGTCGTTCTCAGTCGGGCACACACACACACACACATAAGGAGACAAACACACGCACACACAAAAAAGCATTTCCTGCGAGCTTTCAATTTTCAGTTCTGCTCCGTCGCCATTTTGTGTCATAGGCGCAGCCAGTGTTAGACAACGTGGAAGAAGCAACAGGGAACAATGACAGCACTTCCGCGAAAGTGCAGCCGTGTGGGAGTAAGTGTGTGTGTGTGTCTCTGCGTGTGTGTCTGCTGCTCGATAAAACTGTTGGACTTTGCATGCTCGTATTATATCCATTCTTTCCCGTTCTCCATTCCTACTCTCTCTCTCTTTCTCTCTCCTTTCTCGCCACCTTCGTAATCATTGTTTGAGGTCCCTCGTTTTTTCTGTGCCCGCCACAGTTTAACTGTCATTGTCATTTAAATGTCTTTTGACTGTTGCTGCTGTCAGCGAGCTGCTTCTTTCCAATTTTTGTGTTGTTTTTGTTGCTGCCACAACTTTGTATGAAACACAACACACTCACACACAAGCATACACACATAGCGGCACACACGAACACTCGTTGTATTAAATTGAAAAATATTTTCAACAGACTGCGTGCTTTGTTGCATGAAGCCAGTTAAAGGGAATATGCATAGGTGGCTTTACATTGCACACCTACACACATAGTTTTCATCTTATTTATAACTTTTTAATTAACTTTACCCAACTACCAACGCAGTTAGCTTATGTGTGTGTGTGCGCTTCAATAACGAGCTTTCCATTCATTGCATATTCTAATTTAGTAACTACTAATGCGTATACGTTACATTACTGAATGGTGTATAAAAACTTTTAAAGTTTAAAAAATTATATTCATTTAAAAAGCATATCAATTAGTCATTGACTATTAAATATAGTTTTGTGATGACATTTATGCATTTCTTTCTATGAACAATTTAAGTATCGAACTGTTTAAAAAACAACTACATTGTTTTTAATGATTTATAATTGACAGTAATGAAATATTGTATGTCATGCACTGATTTCAACTAATAAATATATGTTTTTTTTTATATTCGACATTTCATTGTTGTTGTTGATAATTATATTGTTTATAATGAAATGCTAGTCATAAATTATTTATATTTTATTCAGTTTTAATTTATTTTTATTAATATTTTTTTTTATTATTTTTGGAACGGCTTTTGTATTGCTTAATGTTATTGTTATTTGGCTTAATTGTCTGTATATTGTCAATTTGTCAAAACAAGTCATCAACCTAATTATTATTATTATATTTTAAGCATTATTTTTTTTGTTTATGGTTATTATTAATGTTAAAGCTGCTTAAAATGTGAAAGCAATTAAACAAATCATCAGTTAATAAAATAGCATGCTTTAATTACTTTTTGAACATAACATTTTGTTTATATATTAATTTTTTATATATTTATAAAGTCGTTTAAATATGTTGTGTGCATTAAGCCTTTGTGGTTTAAGCCTTTACGCTATTACTTTGGATTAAGTAGATTCACATCGAAAAAAATATATATTTTTATTTGTATACAAATTGCAGTAGTTAAATTACAGTGTTATGCTAATTTATTAACTGTTGCATCGACACCGGCTTTTGGTTTGCAATTAAATGTATTTTACGATAATTAAACAGTTGTTCGAACTAGGCCGCAATTTGTTGTCGTTGTTGGCTTTGTTTTCGGAGCATTGTAATTCACTTTTAATGGAAATTCAAACATTAGCGTGTGCCACATCTGTGCGTTATCGCACATCAGACATTAAACACACACGCACACCAACAAATTTAGTAATCATATATACAGATATATGTATAGGTGTTGCTGTTGTATTTGTATTGTCGTAGCTCCGAAACAAATGCCGTGTTTGCTGACTTCGACCATAAAACTGCCGTCAGGGAACCACATCAATATTTGTACGGTTGCGCCACTTGTACTCCATATATACAAATAAATATATATACCGATGTGTAGTATATAGCATACCTGTGTATATGGCATGTCGGGGCAACCGTGACGTTGCCCTGTCACATATTGAACCAAAATTCCCCCGGTTAACTCAACTTATTATTTATGGGTTTTTTCCTGCTGCAGTTTTATCGCTGCTGTTGATTTCTTAAAGGCGTAAATGGTTTAACAAGCACTGCAGTCACAGATTGCGATTACGACTTATTATAGCTGATTATATGTTTAACTAAGCAAGTGGATAAGTAAATGGTTTTTAGATTAGGTTTGGCCGTAATGCATTCACTGCAGTTTACAGTGGCTTTGTTTTAAAATGTCTCAAATAATCTAAGTTGTTACTTATTATACACTTCAACCTTTTGTAACATTAATTAAGAACTTACCTGTAATAGTGTATGTTACGCATAAATTTTCCATTAGGTTTCTGGGAAATATATTTTCCGATTGGCAAAAGTTCAGGTATAAACACAAATATTAAATTTTCTTCCTCTTATTTTTCCACAGAACTGCAATTGACACACGCGGGAAATGTTAATCTGGCCAAGTTAATGCACTCTTCATGGGAAAAATATTAAAATAACGAACGTAAGCCAGAGGGAAAGTTATACAGGCAAAAGGAAGTGAACGAATCAAATCGTTGGACTATATGAATTCGCATTCACTTTGTAATTTTGCATTTGGCTGCCGAGCGGGGAAGTGATAAAGGGCACAGAGTAAGCTACGCATAGCAAAAAAGGGAAAAGCAGTGCGAAATTCGTATAGTATGTCAAGTGGACGCAGTGCACGCCTACCGCCCACGCCGACGCCCACGCACAACGCCAACAACAAGCATCGTGTGGCTGGAGGAGAACCCAATAGCAACAACATGATGCAATATAACATCAATAGTGCAACAGCCAACGGTAGCAACGCATCGGTTGCTGCATCTAGTTTGCTTGCCACAACAGCAACATCAACAACAGCAGCAACAGCAGCGGCAACGGCAACAGCAACAAGCAACCTACAAATGGGCATGAACCTTAGCATGGGCAGCATGACAACTGGCATCGGAGTTACTGGCTATAATCTCGGTTCTATGTCCGGCGGTGTTAGCATATCCACCACTGATGCTGCCACAGAGAGCATACCGGGTGAAACCATTGATGTGCTTGGTCCTGAACTAGCAATGGCAACCACACAGGTCCTCGAAAATTTGTCGGAGAATGAACGTAAGATGATAATTGAGGTGCTTAATCGGGACGAGTCGGTGCGTCAACGGGATGCAACCAGAATAATGTGAGTACTCTTCAGCCAACTTGAATTACCCAAGAAAAACGAAAAACGGAAAAACCCAACTAGTCTCTAATTAAAGTTGCAATCTGCTGGCCAAAAGAAGTAATCAAAGTTCTGGCAACAAATCGCTTTTGTGCACAGATTTCAGCACAAGTCTTACTTTTGCTTATCTGCAAGATTTTTATATGGATTTGTGCTTAAACTTAACTCAATTAAAACTCTTGCTATTTGCAAGCCAAAAACTTTAGTTATTGTCGTGAAAGAATATGCAAAAAAAAAAAAAAACTTGAAAAACTTGTAACATATTTGCTTTTCTAAAAAATATAACTTTTTCTATACTCCAAGTAGAATAGAAGCCATCAAAAAGTTAGTTTATTTCGAGGTTTAAATTTTTGTCACTGAGCATAAAAAATGCTGCTGCACTTAGCACGCGTTTCATTTTTAATAGACCGCAAAAACGTTAACCTGGTACAAAAGGGATGCCAATTTTCAGTGGCACACACGTTCGCACACGTTTTGTGCATTTCGCGAAACCGCAATTTATGGCCAGAAATTTCGAGTACCGGCAGATAGATGTGGATAGATTCAGGTGTGTAGTAAGGACCCTTGGCATTTAGGCGACAAATCACGCACATGACACGCGAAGTTTAACCGACTTTCGGTCCCAGTCCAAAAAATTCAATTCCAATCTCAATTTCAATCTCAGTTCCAGCCAGTACTTACCCGTAGTTGCTCCAGGGGCATTAAATTGTTATGCGCGTGGAAAAAAAAGGAAAGAAGAAATCGCTTAAGCGGATTTTGTTCAATATGTACTTATGGCACTTGCGACTTAGTTTGCCATTAGCTGTCTTCTCGTATTTTCTAACCTCACAGTTGCCATTTTATGCCACGCATTTTCTAGTTATACCCGTTAATCGTTGAGTTAGGGTATGTTGTAATTTTATAAAGCAGTTTTTTAAGAAGGCTTCATTTCAGAGCTATCGTTCTCTTTAGATATAATAAGCAGGGGTCGCCCAAAAGTATGCAGTACGTTTAAAATAACCCGTGTATCCTAGTCGCGTATCCATTCTACTTCTTCCACACTTTTTAAATTTATAGCTAGGCCTAGGA
Source organism: Drosophila acutilabella (assembly GCA_035046005.1). Classification (NCBI taxonomy): domain Eukaryota; kingdom Metazoa; phylum Arthropoda; class Insecta; order Diptera; family Drosophilidae; genus Drosophila; species Drosophila acutilabella. The sequence continues at coordinate 5,440,745 of JAWNOK010000003.1, forward strand.
AATAGCCCAGAATTTAATGCCACAATTCTGTTTTAGTGCCAAACATTTGAAATCAATTTTACTGCCTTTCTATTTTATTGATGTGTGACAATTATGGTTTTATGTGATTTCGTTTTTAGTATCTGTCATCTATATATCATATAGGGTTGAATGACTGAATTGAACTTTCGGTTCAGATTTTCTTAATAATTATTGTACTCACATGTAAGACCGATCGATAAAACCCTTAATGTGTTATTGATTTGGGTTACAACACAACGATTTTGAGCTTTGATTGTTGTCAGTGTCATAAATGTAAGCTAATAACTGTATTTATGACATTTATGTAGTGCCTAATGTGATAGAGATTAGTTAATTCGCTGTGTTATTGTATCTTTTTTTCTGTAGGGTATATATTTGATAATATTTTTTTTGATTTCTTTATGTGCTAATCAAAGAAGTTTAAAGAATTACATAATCATTTATTAAATATTAAAAGAACCAACTCTGAATTTAATATATATTTCCGTATCTGGAAATTACTTATATGTTAAAAGATCCACAATTTTTATTGAAACCATTTAGAATAAATTATTATTTCCTAAGTTAGCGAAAATCTTTACTCTTAAACATTCAATTCCTTTTAAATTCTTTCATTAAATTAATTCTTCTTTGCGTTTTTATTATTGCTGCTTAATAATTTATTGCTGGCAATTGCAATTTCTAGCCAAACTCATTGAAAATTCACTTAAAATGTATTTGAACCGTTAAAGAGAGTTCTGATTGGACTTCTATTGACATTTCCATTTACTACATTGTTTGCAGCAGTTAGAGGAAAAATACTACAATACAAACATTTAATGCAAGTTAATGCCTGGCCTTCGGTTTTTAGTGCCAACTCATAAAGATTTCTATTACATAGCTACCAGTTCAAATAATGTGCACATAAATCCTTTCCTTTCGACCTTCGTGGGGTGGCAAAAAGGGAGCACTGATTTACTTAGTTAAAATGTGGCCACCTTTTATTTTGGGGGGGAGGTGGAACGACTCTGCTCTGATTGCTTAATCATGTTGTGTGACGGAAATGGCGATATTGAAAACGCCACTGGAGCTGGTGACCAGCTGTGAGAGGTGCCAAACTGTGGGCAGAAAATGATTGCCTTCATCAACGATATCGCCATTGGGTCACATATAACCATGACGACGTTGTCGTCGCCAGCATCACCTTCTGCCGCCTCCATAAACCCTAAAAAGAGCCACTCGGCAAATGATGCTTTCATAATGACACTGCTCACTGATTGGGGGAAGTATAACCAGTAGAAAAGGCGAGTGGACAGCACTGCTAGGAGCCCTGTAATTATAAGCTTTTCAGTCCGCTTTATTACTTTTCGGGGAACTCAGTTTAACCTGCTTACTCACCGTGTACAGGGTCTTGTTAGAGGGCCTATATTATATTTATATATTGACAGTATATTGAGTAAAGCGGCAATAATGACGCCCGCCTACACACGCACACAAACCCACACAAGATGATGGATGAAAACGCGTTATAAAAGTTGTTGTTGATGTCGCTTCCTTAGCTCCAGTCTCAGCCTAGTTTCAATCTCCTTCCCGTTGGTGTTGCTAGCCAAATCATTAAAATTCTTTGCCATTTCATTATCGTCTCAATCATTGCCCTACTCGTCATTAACATTAAGCTGTCGTTAAGTAAAAGTAATTAATTTTGCAACCAGTTTATGTCCTTTCGACTTGTAAGCAAGCCGTGGTTTTCCATTCTGATTTCCTATTCCACTTCAAGTACTTAAATTTATAGTGTGTATTTAGAAGGCACAAACATAAAAAAGGCAGCAATCTAAGGACATTTCTGTGATCGCTATGCGAACATATGTTCAGCCAGTAAAAGTTGCATGTGAAAATTTGAGGTCATAAGGTTCTAACAAACTATATTTAGATTATAAAAATTCCTACCGTTGTAATGCAGTAGTTAACTTTTTAATGGAACAAAGGATGTTAGGAATTGTGTTAAGGTATTAACACAGAGTGCTTTGTTTATTTCAACATAAAGTGCAGAATTTACTAACTAATAAACCTGCGGGGTAAAAATTGAATAGTTAACTACAGATTTTAAGCAAAGGTCTTCAAAAAAAAAAAGGTAATAATTGTAAAAGCTGTACCTAAGATAGCAATTCACTGTTTACTAAAGGTTAAACTTTTAATTTTCTTGAATAACTTGAAAATCATTTGATTAACTTTCTTTATTTTAATATAAACCTACTCTACCGACTTTAATAAAACTTGTACAAGTTAATACAAGCTCCTCCAAGTCGCACAGATAAGTGCCTTAATGCTTTAAGCAGACAAAGTCGATTTAAAGGGGGAGAATTCTGAGTAGAAATCTGAAGCTAAGGGTCCTCATTCCATTCGTTATGTTGCCTTCGCACACGCGACACTTTATTAAATGGCCTTTGTAGCCAGGCAACGCAATTAACGTGCTAATCTGTAGCATGTGGCAGACATGACATAACGAACATCATTGTACATATAGTACACTGTGCAACACGTTTCCACTCAAGTCAAGATCTGTGCTACATGACTGTCTGTCTGTTTAACTGTCTATATGTCTGTCCGTCTGTGTTTTCATCTTTTAAGCTGTCAATCGGTCTGTCTCTCTGTTTGTCTGCTCTAGTGCAATGGCTGGGAATATAGCAAAATCGTATTCATATTTTTGCGTTCAGCTGTTGCGTGAAACTTAAAATGCAAGTGCATTTTTCTGTCATCTTCCTCTATCTCTGTCGCTGTCACTGTTGCTGTCTCTTTCTTGTAATGAGCTTGTAACAAACTTAACTAATTTCCGGCTGCATATTCAGTGCGTACCTATGGATAAACTACTATCTCTTTCATGACTCTTACTCCCTTTGTGTCTGTCTCCTTTCTCTATCCGTTATTTAGTCAAAGCTCTTGGCTAAATTAAATTAAATGGCGTGCCACGTTCGTCTTTCTTTCCGTTATGTCTTTCTTCGTTGGCAAAGAACTTCATTAAGTGCCTAAGAGTCTATCATCTTCATCTGCTTTTCTGCAACTCAGTCTTTCTGTTTGCTTGATGATGTGCCACTATGTTTTAACTGCAGAGATACTTGCCACAAACAACATAAACAACAACAACAACAACAAGGTGAAGGTCCCATTAAGTTAGTTTTTTCTTTTGGCTTGTTGGTCGACTGCGGCTTTTGCTTTTATGCTTTGCAAATTTTACTTGTTAATGCTTTTGATTACTTTTAATTACAATTTGGCTGCTAGGCTACGCTGTCCAAACGGACATTCTCGCCTCGTTTCCCTCTCTGTGCATTAAGCACATTCCATCCCCCTTTGAGGCTGTTCAGTTTTTTCAGATTTCATGCTCATCGGACTTTTGTGAAGTCAGCTGTTATTTAAGCCGGGTCTTAAAAACGCCTCGCAACGTTGTTACTTTTTAAGAGTTTTTGGCCATCATCCAGAGGCTAAATTGGTCGCTTAAAACCCACGCCAGACTAATTAGCTGACTGTGCGGTCTTCCACATGCCACATCATGTGTTTAAATTGCCATTGTTTACTTTGATTTTCCTTCTTTTTCTTTTGTCCAGTATGTGTGAGAGTGAAAACTTTAAGCGCCTCAAAGCATGCATCAGTATTTTGAATATTAAAATTTAATTAATATATCTGTTCTTAATTAATAATACACACCTGGTGCGCATACAATTACACTTACACACAGCATTCTTGCTGCCGGCAACCACAACATGGTCAACACACACACAGACAACGCAACTCAAACCTCATGAATTTCATTGGCCCGCGGACAAATACGTGCGCTTCGTATAGCATTATTATTACCACAATTTGGCTGCAATCTGACCAATTATTTACTGCGCTTTTTATTAAATATTATGAAGTAATTATGATATTTGATGACGCTATGTCATGTCGTATGACATTTAATAACCACACTTGAAATTCCAGCATAGATAGCTCTGTGAACAACTTGCATGTCAATGTACATAAGATAAAGCAAAAATGTTGCCAAGAAGAAGTTAAAAGAACTGATAGGCTTTCAATTACACTATCGAGATAGGAAAACTAAAGAATTTTGTTTAAGGAATTTATACGTTTAACAAACTTTAGAATGATAGGCATTTACTCTGATTAGTTAACGTTTTCGAAAACCAATAATTAATTTTTCTAATGCTAACAATATGATGAAAAAATTTAAGACTTTAGGATCTCAGTTAGCTATACATTTTTAATAAAGAGATAAGCTTTACTGATAACAAAATTATGTATAAATCCGCATACCATATTTATCTGTATACTTTTAAAGATAAAATTCCAATAAGATATTAATTTTTAATAATATTACTTAATGATTATAACTAAAAGCGAATAATTGATATCAGTTTTCCTTCCAGGTATTTTAAGTTCTTTACTTAATTTTCGGTAATTAAATTTTAACTTCTTACAAGAATATTTTAACAAAATCTTCAAACAAACTCGGTTATTTCTGTGAATCACTTTATGGCAGTGTATAAAATGTGCTAAAGAATTCACATTGGGAATTATACATTTTTGCATTTCGCGTGAAAAGAACTTTAGAGGCAGACCCGCCAAAAGCAGACTTAAGATGAGCTGAAAGAAGCAGAGGAGTTGGCATATTAAGAACAATGCGACTCGACTTTCTCATCGGTGCATAATTAAAATGATAGCAACTGGCGACGTCGCGTTCTGCGTTCAACGTTCTTCATTCGCGGTTCGGTTTAATGATAATGTGAGAAGGGCGCCTCAAGTAGCAGGTAACAGGTAGCTAAAGCAGCTGAGCGTTGAACACGATACTAAGACACATACAGAGAGAGACAGAGGCGGGAGAGTAAGACTACATGAGAGAGCGACTTGCAATGATCGTTCTCTCACTCTCCCGCTTCGTCTTTCAATGTTGGTTGACTTTCAACCTGTTGCTTTCAATCCGATTGCTGTTTCAATTGTTGGCGGCGCCGTTAAATCTGAACGATTGACTTAGAGACTCAGTCAACGAACGTGTCTCGAGTTAAGCGGACGTCGCTTCGCAGTCTGTCGTGTAACTGAGAGTGTGTGTGCGTGTGTGTGTGAGTGTAAACGATTTTGTTTGGGTGTGTGTATGAATCCGATGAGATTGCCGGTTTGAGATTTTTTGTGTATATTTCTACCTGTGCCCGCATGTTATTTTATTGTATATATTTATTTTGTTGTCGCATTCTCGTTCTCAACTGATATTAAAGGTACGAGCAGACACCTCACCAAAAAAAAAAAAAAAGAAAAACAAAACAAAAAATAAAGAAAAGTGTCTGACAGATACCACACACACGCACTGTGCGACGCGACGCGACACGACGCGTAATCTAAAGTATGCAAACGACGCGGTATTAACCTCTAAGAAACGAACACAAACAAAACGAATTCTTAAATTTCACAAGGCAAAGTAAAGCCAGAAATTTCAACAAGTGCAAAACAAAAGATAAAAGTACACAACGAAAACAAAATAAATGTTATACTTCAATATAATAGTTTGTCAAGAATAAGAGTTACTATAAATACACAACGAAAGCCAACGAATTTTGGACCAAGCCAGCAGCCAGTAGCCGAGTATCTCAGCGAGGAAAAGGTAAACTTAAAAGAAAATGCAGAATTAACAAGATAACAATAAGAACAACAGTTGCAAAATTGTGCAATTATATTAGTTTCCACCTTATTTGCTACACATGTGCAGAACGAATGAAGTATGGATAGAGAGTTTCCCTGCCAAGTAAATTTAACGGTTCTGCTGGAAATTTAATTAGGCCCGTACCCCCCAAATGGGAGGGGGTGTAGCGCAGTGGGATGGAAATTACCAGTTGCAAACAAAGGCGCGACATTGGCTGGGTTGGCAAAGAAAAAGAAAGATAAAATCAAAAACAAACAACCTTTTGCATTTGTATTTGTTGCGTTGTATCTCTCTCCGGTATCTATATATCTGTTGGTTGTATCTTTGCTGTTCGCTCGTTAAAAGCGCATTACATACACAGCTCACGCATTCGTGAATGCACCCACTCCACACCACTGCTTTCCGCTTTGTCCCGCACCATCACACGCAGAAACTTCTGAATTCGATTATATATATGGCACAGATACACATGCATATGTATCTGTATCTGTGCATGGGTTTTGTGTATCTATATACTTTTAAATTGGGAGGTTGTTTTTATACGCTTGCAGGGAGTATTAACATTTTGTTACCAAATCCTTGAGGGACGTGTGCCTGAGCTGAGTTTATGAATTCATGCAGTTTTTAAGCTGCACTGATTTTTGATTAATTAGAACCTCTGTACTTTTTAGTTGCCATAGTTTTAAAAGCTTTAAATTCATTGGAAAGCATATTGATTCTTCGGTGTGTCAATTTTAATCTTTCTTTCTTTCTGTTTTGCGTCTGTGTTTGTTTTCTTGTTCAATTCGAACTTGGCATACCATAAGTTCAGCTTAATTCTTATGCCGCACAGCTTCGCACGTCTCAAATATTTTTGTTTGTCTTGTTTGGTTGTGAAAACCTTTCATTGCCAGTTGCCAGTTGGCCAAATTGCAGTCGTTAGCCGCAAATGCAAAAATCACATTTGATACTCTCAGTTATCGCCATCAAGTTGAATGAATTTGCAGTTTGTCGGTCGGGATTCAGATTTTTTACGAGTTTTCCCAGTACTGGGCGCAGTCTGGTATAGTATGACTAATGCAACGGTGTGTTAACAGCAACTATGAGAACAACAACAACGACTACAAGCACAGTAAATGTATCTTTTCAGCTGAGTATCTTGTAGGTGCGAAGTTGTAGGCGTTTTCGTTTTCGTCCAATATCTGTCAGGCTTTCATAAAATTGTTGTCAATGTTATCTGGAAAAATAAGTAGTTCACATTGCTTTTAAAACATATATGTATGTACTTACTTGCTTATACGTTAATGTGTATATTTCCGTGGCTCAAATTTAATTAGCATGTATTTGCACATTCGCAACTCTAGACCTTGACTCAAAACAAGGCAAAGTGAGGGCGCCGACAAGGCTGTACTTTTTAATGTACTTTTAGCGTACTTAAGACTAATGGCACTAGTTGAAAATCAAAGTAATTCTCTAAGAAATACACAGCATACAGATTTAAATTGTTTAATATTAATGTACTTTAAATACAACTACTTCAAAGCTCAGTGTACTGGAAGCTGCTTAAAGCTCTTGACACTTGTGACAGTTTCTCTGTTTTACTCTAAAAGTTTTTGCAGTGTAAGCTGTGCATGCTTGCTAGAAACTTGTGCTGAAATTTCAGCTCACAGCTGCTAATTCTTCACTCTAAAGAATTAGAAATTATAGCAAGTGTGATTACAGCACTTGAAAATTCTTCATCTCTCTTTATTAAATATTTAAGCTAACCAAAAATTCATTCTTTGAACTTAAACTAAACAAAAACATTGCTTAAAGCAAATGTCATCAGTTTACTGCTTGTCTTTTTCCACCAAATTATGGCTGGCATGTATTTGAAAGATAAGGTTTAAGCTTATCAGATGCACACCTCAAATATTTGGCTATTATGTCATGACAATGCTCAAATAAACGCTGAGATAAGTTGTAGTCTATAGTCTCTCTTTAGAGGTTCTTAGCACACTTGCAGGCACGTAGTCTGGGAAATATTTGGTATGAAGCAGCTGCTGCAGAAGCTGTTGCTTTAAATTTGCAGTAAATTCTTTGATTGGACGTTGAGTACATTAATCATTCATAAATATTCATGTAACTTGGACGTGAGCTGTGAACCACGCCTCCCTGACACACATACGCACCCAAGAACGCCCATTTTTTGTATGCTTGTTTTGCCCATTTATCATTATCATTTCAGCAGAGAGTGTTATTTGCTTTTACTTTGGCTAACTGGCTGTCATTTTTGCCATTTCCGTTAAGTAATTACGTCTATCTCAAGTTCGTTTAGCTTTTACAGTGTGTATGATTAATTTATTATAATTAATGCATAGAATAGTGACAGTTATTGAGTTTATTAACAAATTTTTGTTTTTATCATTTTGACCAACTTTATTTGCATTTTAATCAAAGCAAAGAAAACATCTGCCACAAATAAATATGAAGCATTGCCCAAAAGATACTTTTTGCTGGCGGTTTTTTGGCTTTTGGCCAGATGTGTGGCAAGCGATAAAACGACTGTCCGCAGAACTCGAATCGAGCCCAATTCAAATTAGGTTAACTGTAGTTTAACGAGACAGACATCAAGAAAAAGTCATTCTCGGAGTTGAATGAGATGAGATTGAGATGAGCTGAAATGAGACAAGATGAGAATGAGATTGAAATGAGTTGAGATGAGCTGAGCTAAACAGAACTCCACTGAGATACGCATGACTGATGAAAGCTGCAGAGAGTGAGTGTGAATGGTAATAAAGCAAAGCCACTAATGAAGTTGTCGTGAGCTTTTCTGTGATGGACAGTGTAGGAAGTGTTAATGATAATGATGAGCACGTCTCTCACGTGCCACATCTGGTGGGTGGCTCCATTAATTTTTCTTTTTCTTATCGGTTTTTTTTCTCCAACGGTCAGCATTAGATGCGGATAAGAGTGGAGAAAGAAATGGGAGTTGCTTTTATGCAGATTACAAAACGGTATCTATTAGCGATCAAAAACTGCAGAGTCAATATGTTTTAAGATTTATTTCGTGAATTATAAAACGATTATAACAAAATTTAATAATTGTTTATGATTGCTCATTTTATTTCCCGCATCGTTTGTTTAACTTTCTGTTATTGGCCCACAGACAGAAATTTAATTCGATGCTTTCAAAGCAGAAAAGTGAAAATTTAGCTCACAAATGAAACAATTTCCATGCGCATAACATTTATAAACACAAAACAAATTGTGTTTCGTGTTAAAATTAGTATAAACCAACACTTTAAAACACATATCAGATCTCAATCGGAAATTTATACAAATTTGTATGGTAACAAGCTAATAATCTTTACAATACCCTAATTTTTCAACTGAATAAACGATGAGATTAGAGTTTTTGATTTTATAATTTATATATTAAATATTTGATTTAAAAATCAAACTCTTCAGGCGACTTATTTCTATTCCTTAAGCCTCTTTGCTTAAATTTCTAAACAATTCCCAGTGTCACCTTGTTAATGTTTAACAATAAAATCTTTTGTAAATAGTAAAACAAAGTGAAACTTAATTGAACTGCGCAAACTTTCGATTAGTTGCAGGTAAACAAAAGCCGCATTCATTTACTTAAGCCACAATATCGCTGTGTAAATCTGTTTAATCGTGTCATTATCTCATCCACATGCGGCTGTAATTATAGACAAATTAACGCGCTAGCTTAGAATTGAGCAAACAGAAAAAAAAAGTGAAAAATTAAACCCAAATTGGTCAAATCGTATTTAAAAATCGCAATTGAGCGGCAAGTAAACAAAACGTGGCTTCAACTGTTGATGCCGCCTTCAATAGTCTGTCATTAGCTGGAAATGTTTTTTTTTTTGCTCTACCAATGTTAGCTGACAAATTCAATGGCCAAAAGCGTTGGGAAACTCAGTTGTGAATGTGACGGAAAATGAAATCTGTAAACAAGCTTGGCGAGAAAACGAGGCTGATTTTAATCAGTCGTTTTTTATTATTGTTCTTTTTTTGGCGGCTAGAACTTTGAGTGGAAGTTTTTGTGTGTAGCTCAGGGGTGTAGAGAGGGGGGTCTGAATAGGGGAAAAATGAATCAGAAAGCGGTCAACGGAAACGCAGCTGGAGTCGTTTTAAGAATTGGTGAATATTGTTTGGATTGCTCTGTTTTCTGTTTTCTTATGCTTTTATTTTGCACTTGCCGCATAAAAACAAAATTTTTAACAGATTTCGATTCAGAAAAAAATACTTCATATTAGTAAATTGTTGTTATTGTTTGTTGTGTTGTTTATTTGTTGATGGCATCAGCTGTTGTCAACTCAAATTGATTGCCAACTGGATATACGATTCAATTGGGACTTTTAAACAGCCAACAGTTGAGTGCGGACTATGAAATACCCGCAGTCTAAAGCAGAAATGATGTTAACAATCTCCAAGTAGCTTTAACTTTCGATTAACAGAGGCGCTTTGAAACAAATTTAAAACTAATCAAACTTCTACTTGCTACAATTACAATATACCCTCTTCCCTATGCTTAACGGGTATATAAACTAACAATCGCAGTGAGTTTTGTGTGTAGTATGTCAGTGGAATATCAATTCGATACGAATGCATAATAATTAAAGACCAATTTGCCGACTCAACTCATAAACTAGCAGCACATTTGCAACTTAATAACAAGACGAATACCCTAACTTTAAATCACTTAGCTATTGGTTATCTCAACTGTTAACTTTGTGCAACTTTGTGATTTGAGGCACGTCTCAGTGTGAAGTTTTACCAGAGAATTGATTGCATTTGTTGATGCAGACATTCTTAGACAGTTCTGTCAGCACTGAAAGCGTATTTGTTAGTCATGGGACTCTCTCTCCACACAGTGTAGTAACTTAACTTTATTTATAGCCATTACCAAAACGGGTTTTGTTGCCTTTCAAGCTGTCCGACGTCAACAAACGCTTAACAATAACAACTTCTGGCCAGTTTTGTGGCACAAGGGGGCAACTGAAGCGTCTGAGTTGTATACTACGGTAGCTGCAGTTGGCCATATGCAGTTGGTAGTTGGTAGTTTATAGTTGGCTTTTGGCCCCGTTGACTGTTGACTGTTGGCGTTTGATTTCATCTTTTGATAATTGCACGCAATTTTCACGCGGCGCCCACACAACAACAGCAAAAAAATTGTTATGAGTCTAAAAATGAGCCACTTCAAATTAAACTGAATTGACTTTGAGTTGAGCATGACTTTATATGGCTCATGCATAGCATTGTCTATAGTTTTGTGTGGGCTGATCTTTCGTTTTGTTGGCCAATAAGAAAGACACTCAAGAAAGTAACATGTTTTTGTTTTTTTCTTTTCTTTCATTTTATTAACTTTTATTTCCTTTCTATACGAGACATTTGTATGCAGAGACATTGCATTTTCCGTGTCAAACGTATGCGGATGGTAGGCATTTCCTCAGTTCATTTCCCATGCGTTTTTCCATTTCACAGCAACAACAAACCCACTTCTTGTGCCTTTTATTGCATTGTTTCTATACTGTCGATGTTGTTGTTTGTTGCCAGTCTGTTTGTTGTTGACTCGTTGCTTTGTTGCCCTTTTTGGGCCTTGCACTGGGGTTCCATTGACTTGGCTTAGTTGAGGCTTGGCATAAGTCAGCCAGTTTGATGGCCCAATGATTGCTGAGACACGTTTTCTCTGCAACAGACTGCAATTGTTTCTCAGTTACTCAGTTTCTCAGTTTCAGCATTTCTACTGCATGCTGGCTGACCAAACTAAAATTAGCTCAATCACTCAACTGGGTTGCCTTACTTTTGTTGCCATGGCAAATCTAAGTATATATATACACCTAGGTAACTTGTCGAAAGGTGCAGCTTCTAGCTGTCTACTTTATTGTTGAAACAATAAAGTTGCCAGAAAGAAAGAAAAAAAATACTTGAAGCCCTTGCCAAAAAGTTGCGCTGCTTTTATTTCATACTTAAAGTTATGCGCAGAGAAAGTTTAACAAGCCATCAAAAGCATAGTTGCCAAAAATAAAACAAAGCAGCAAAAAAATGATCCCAGACATTTTGAACGAGATTCTTGGCCAAGTGAGCGTCTGTGCGGGTCTCTGTCTGCGTCTGCATTATGGAATTATGCACCACCCCAAAAAGGCCAACAGAGGAGACTAATAGTGTGGCAAAGATTGTGTTAAAAGTAAAAGTCCAAAAATCATATGGATGCACTTAAACTTCAGCTGTGTGTTTTGCCGAGACAAACAATATTATTATAAACACATTTTCCAGCTGCTGTTGCAACCGGTTTGCTTCAAAAAAACACAAGTAAAAGTTGAGTAAATCTTGTGTGTGTGTGCATGCAAACAGAGTTGAGTCAGTTGAAAATGCGTCAACAGCAGGACTGAAAAAAGTACAAACAAGAACGGGAGGACACGACTGTAGGTTACTCTATATTGGGAGGAAATCTATATACTTCAGTCTTAAATCAATTTGCATACAATTTGTGCAAGGAAACAAACGAACTCCTTGTGGATTTTAATTCAGTTCTGCTTATATCTCTTACATGTATTAGCCCTTTTGGGTTAAATGTTCTCTTATACCATTTTTGGTTACAGGAGCATTGAGCAGAAAAAAGACAAAACAAACAAGTAAACAGCAATCTGTAACCTGTAAACTGCAACCAACAGCTACCAACATGCAACTCTGATGTTGCCCCTTTGACTGCAGATTAACATATTTAAAGAGCCGATGATAGACTACGCTGCTGTGTGTGGCATTCTGGTATCCTTTTTGCCATTATGCCTGCAAAAGAGTTGCAACTTTCTGGGGCATCTCTGTGCATCTTTGCGAGAGTGCTCTCAAAAGGTCGACCACTTAACAGAATGCGGCTTCAGGACAAATTCAGGAATGTCTATCGATTGTGGCAAAGCTTTTGAGTGTGTGCGCTTGTGTGTGACTTGTTGAATTGTTGGCTATAAATTCTAGTGAAACTCTGACAGTGCCTGCAGTTAGAACAATTTAAATGATTGATTACCAAGAATTATCCATGCATAACGCTGATAGGAAATGCCTTTTATAGAATCAATTTATAGATATATTGAAAGAATATACATAGTCAATAGTGCAACCATATTATAATATTGGTAGAACTTGTTAAAACTGAAGAGAACTTACGAGTAAAGTTCTTAAAAATGTAAGCTGTTAGTTCTGTTAAAAATTTGTGAGCTTCTAAGTGTATAATTCTTCATCTTCATGACTTGATTGTAATTATCAATTATAGTTTATTAACCTTCCTAAAACATGTCAAAATTAAAATTTATTATTTGTATGACTCTTTTCTGCATTTGCTCCCAATTCTTAGAAATTTCTTCCACACCTTATTCCAAATTTTATCTATTCAATTAAACTTCCCATTTGGTTACTTTTGTGGCACAAACTTGTTGAGATTCTCCGTCAGCAGTTCGCATAAATTTATAGATCTTTAGTTGAAGATCTTTGCACGTCAATTATATTTAGTTATCTGATTGCTAAACGTTTGTTGAGAGCTGCCCTGTCATCATCATTATCAACATCTTGGCCGGGCCCAAACTCTAAGCTGGAACTCCGCTGGTTGTTGGACAGACCATCAGTCATTGTCCAAGACACAGAAGCAACAACAGGAGTAACCGCCACTTACTGGCCAGTCGTTGTAGTTGCTGTTGTTGTTATTATTGCTGTGGTCTGCGGTTAAGATAACCTTTCCATTTTATAACTGTCAGTTGGCGGTTTTTCTGCTGCCTGCTCGCAGCGTAATTACGCGCAGACTTTTCCATTTCGAATTGTACGCAATTTCCCAAAAGTGTCAACGCATGTCAAGCTACAAAAGTAGTTGTAAAAAATGTTAATTTGTGACTATCGTTGTTGGTTTTATTGTGGATGTTGCATTCACTTTTTGTTTTGCTGTAAACATTTGGTTGCACCTGTTGTCGTTTTGTTTTGTCTCTTGCATTGAACACAACTGACATAACATGATACTCATTATTGCACATTTTGTTAAACATCAAAGGGGCAATAAACACATACACACACACACACACACACACACACAGACTCACAGTGCTAATCGACTGAAAAGAGAGAAGGAAAGTTGGGGCTTGGTCTGCGTGGAACGTAAAGATGAGATAGCAAAAAAACACATTTGAACTATGTGAAAAACCCTCGTTGATTTCATTAATTGTTATAATATCTTCAGCTATTTAGTTGCACGGAAGCTTAGCATTAAGCATTCTCCAAGTCATGGTCACTTGGATAAATAATTGGACCCACTGTGCAGTGAGATACATTAAAAGTTAGTCAGTTAGCTGGTTCATAGAAAACAGTATGTAGAGGGCGTTAAACTGTTTGCAGGTAGTTAGTTGTATATAAACATTAATTTAATTAATTTTATATAGAAATTAGTTCAGGATAACTAAGCCTTTGAGCAGTTATTGAAAATGTTTGGTAAATTTTTAAATTTCATCATCTCAGTTCAATTCAAAGGAACTTAGTTATTTAGTTTTGTATTCCTTTGACTTAAAGCTTATATTTAAACAATTTGCTAACAAAATATATATATGAATTCTCTGATTTCTAAATGCAAATGCAAAATGTGCACTCATTTCTGCTTTCCTTGCCCGGCTTGCATTTCCCATTAGTCCATTGGGTTCAAGAGCAAAGTATCGCCAGCGGTTTATCAATCAATATGAAAATCTTGAAAATGCCATCAGAAGGCAGCTATGCTCCTTTCTGTCCTTGCAGGCTAAGAAAATATTCCATAACTTATGCAACATATACAACTTTTAACTGCAAGTGACAGTAAAATGCTGAAGGCAAAGTGCCAGGTCCAAGTGTCAGTTATATTACGTATCTATATCTATATATATGTTTATTTTTATATGTTTATTTATTTCAAAAAGTCACAGAGCAACTGCAGCAGATATAAATAGTTTAAAACTTGCTGGGAAAAAAGTATATTAGACGCTGTCTAGATTGTGTCACTGCTGCTTTTAACATGAGTTTAATTAAATTGTGCTTATAAATAATGAGAAAGCACAGCGAGGAAATTGTGCTAACCCAAATTGAATTACATAATTAGGGTTTGACCTTAGAACCAAAACAAGAACAAAAAACAAAAAAGTCGAAATTGTAATCGCAGTCGCAGTCAGAGTTTGCATTTGTCATTCTATTCGATATCAAAGAGCTTACATGCTTAATCGAATTTAGCAACAGTTTCACTCGATTTCCATTAGTCGCTGGTAATGGATGATTTTCCAATTACCGGCCTGCCACATTTCCCTCAAAATGAAAAAAAAAGAACATGGAAGAAATGGAGGCCTTTACAGAGCCAACGGGGCGTATGCGTAATGTCGAGCCAATCGCACGCACATTCGTCATACGACTTGTTGTACACACGTGTGTGCGTGTGTGTGTTTGATTCCATGTGTGTGTGTGTTTGCGCTTCTGTTTGTATGCTTTACTTTCTGCCGCACACCAAATGCAAATTGACGATGATTGCCAGGGATTTTCTTGTGGTTTTGACAAATTGCCCGCTTTCTCTGCTCTTGTCATTGTTGCAAGAGAATCAGAGTGAGAGAGATGCTTGCTAAACAGCGTTTTGGCATTCAAAATGCTTACACTTCCATGCCAGCATTGTATTCCTGAGTGCCTGTGTGGGTGTATACATTTATGGATGACTGTGGTCTGCTCTTGTTATGTTACGTCGTTACTCATTTTACCCGGCAGCATCAATTTTTAATGCCAAGTTTGAAAGACTGACAAAAAATAATGCACGAGTCGGTAAATGAATAGTGTGAGTATGAGTGTGAGTACTACTATTCATTGCTCTTGTTTTGAGTCAAACCGCACAAGTCGATGACTGTGTTGCAAGCGGCTTGTGGCATCTATTGGAGCTTTTCAAGTCGATGTACTTGAATTGGCTAATAGGGTTATGTGTAGAGCGTTGTGAAGTTTTAAACATAAAGGAGAAGTATTATTAAATACTTAATATTATTTTTCAATAGTCTTATCAACTTTTGTCAGTGTAATGACGCGAGAATTTTTATTTATTCAGACATACGTGCCGTTCTGACCTGCATTATAATAAACAATAATTTTTAATTATTTATGCTTACTTTCCAACTGACTGCAACAATGCAAAAATTCATTTACTGTTTAAATATTAAAATTCAATTTTTGTGAATTTCAAAAATGGCAAAAATAAAATGTTTGCAACATTTTACCTGTAATAAAATTTTACAAAATATGCCGGCATACATAAAACTGACACTTAAGCAGACACAGTTGCCAATTGTGGGCGAAAGGAAGTGGGCGGGAGGGAAAAAGGGGGGCTCGGCCTGCGGTCGGCTGCACATAATTTTCCACTTAAATGCAGCTGTTGATTGACACATGGCTGAAATTGAATTAAGTTTTTGCTATAAATTTTATGGGCAGCCAAACTGGAGACATAAAATGAAAATGGCAATGCGTCTCTATGCCACAACGAAGTGCCACATGTGTTGGTTGAATTAACGGCAAATGTCAATATATACACACATATTTCTATATGGTTGTGGCATAGAATTTCCAACTGTTTGCCCACCCACACTCGATTTCCCTCCCTCCCTCAAAAACATACATTACCCTCTATTACACACTTCTCCTTTACAACGATACTCGAATTCTTTTCCGTTCTTTGCAATATGTCAAATAAGTATTTGCTGCTGTTCTTATCTCTCTGTCTCTTTCTTCCTCTTTAAGCGTCCCTGTCAGTTCTCTAGTGAAGGATTTTCCCAATAGAAATTGATCTTTTCCATTTCCAGCTTAGAGCTCTGTTTGTTTCGCAGTAATTCAATTACTTGATGTCCTATTGATTTACGCAATATTCGTTTGAATTCGTTTGTATCTCTTAGTTTAAGGCCCTAAATAAGCTAAACTTCAAGCACATAAATCATAAAGACAATTCCACACTATAGTTTAGCTGTCAACTCAAACAAATAAGAAGTAAAAATTGAAGTTCAGTTTACTTTCACAGGTTAGAAAGCCATCTGTCTTCATTTAACTTGGATTAATAGTTAGTTAAGGCTTTATTTCCGCTCACAACGATATAATGGCTTAGTGATGGCGAAGTCAGATGGTTTTAGCCAAGACACTTGAAACTAATCTGTTTTGCTTTTAGGGTTAACGGCAGATAAAGGATTGGCAAACACTTTGTTTGATATTATCTGACTTGGGCTTGGACCTGTTTATTGATTTCAACTAGAGTCATTGGCCTGACTAAAGCTTTCTTTTTCTAGCAGCTGTTAAAGTTGTGGGCTTAAAAATGTTGTAGCTTAATAAATTCGTTTAATTACTTAATTAATCAAATTAAGTTTTGTCTTGTTGAGAGCTTTTGTCAGCTTTTAGTAGCTATCTGATGGCAAATGTGCTTTATCTTAGATTAAACTAGTTGTTTTTGGCCACTGTCATTGGCATATACCACGCAAACACTGAAGTTACTCAAAATGTCAAGCTCAAACATTATCGATGTCGAATTTCAATTTGGCAGTTTTGGGCGTGAAAAGCATGAAAAGCGTGAAAATGTGCGGGCAATTGCTGAAAGTAGACTGCGTCATAAATCGTCGTCTGGGCATTACATAATTGAATGGATTGCGGTGAGTCCAAGTTGAGTTAGTTCATGTTTCTGTGTAGCGTGTGCGCCGACTTCAATTACTTAAAATTCTGAAGTGCAGCTGTAATTGAACATTGTCACGCTTTTAGCCAGAGGAAGTGGCCAACGGGAATGATTAACAATGGCCAAACAACGGCACTTGGACTTGCTTAACTGGCCAAAAAAAAAGAAAGAAAATTAAGTAAAATAAAAAATAACAAGTAAGAAAAGTACAGTCGAGCACGCCCGACCGTAAAATACTCTCTGCATTTTTTCGCGATTTAATTATTAAAATCGGTCTAGAGATATTACAATGTGTAGTACTTGCATTAAAACACGTTGAAACATAAAACAATCTAAGCATAATCACACATACATCTGTTTGTCTGTATGGGAATATACATACGAAAGCCAACATATGATGCATATACATGTATGTATGTATGTGTGTATTCAGCGCGGCCAGCGACTGCGGGCAGCGCTGCCGCCACGCAAGCAACGAAAACATTCAAACATGTGCTTGTAAGTTTCTGTCTCGCTTGCACGCTGCCGTCACATGTGCTTGTATGTTTCTGTCTCACTTGCACTCATACATGATATTGCATTCGGTTATCAATATTGCAACGCTTCTAGTTTTCTTGTTTGTAATGCGATTTCAATGCGCCTTTCAGGATAGTTTGATATAGTAAGTCTTTACACGAATTATAAATTACAATACTGTACTATATTAAAGAATGCCTAAAAACGGGGCGAAAGCTGAGAATTTTTATTTTATTAATTGTGGGAAAACGGGGCGTGGCAGTCCAAAAATTTAAAAGTCAATGCATTAACGCTGTCGCTAGGAACCTCCATACCAAAATTGGCGATCCTAGGTGCAATAGTTATTGAGATATTCGCCCAAAACACCAAATTTTTCCGAGGTGTGCCTAGTTTTTTGCTCATTGTGGGCGAATGGGGCGTGGCATCGAGAAAAAAAAAGATTCTTGTATTGACTGACTAAATATGTGATCGATTGAGACCAAGCTCGAACTTGTAGCTCTTACCATCTCTGAAATCTGTTTGTTCATACGGACGGACAGACGGACAGACGGACAGACAGACGGACAGACGGACAGACGGACATGGCTATATCGACTCGGCTTGTGATGCTGATCAAGAATATATATACTTTATGGGGTCTGCCACGCCTCCTTCTGCCTGTTACATACATTTTCACAAACCCAATATACTCTTGCAGAGAGTATAAAAATGGTTTGTTTGTATGCTGAGCAGTTATGGGACGGCTTGACGCGGCACGACACAGTGCCGGCCATAAGTCAACAACCTTTTTGGCAGCCCGCCAATTTACGCACGTACAAAATTTGTTTGTAGCTGGCGTCGTGTAGGCGACATCACTTTACGACTGCGGATTGAGTGTTGCAAAAGGTAGGAAACTAAGGGGAGTAGTTTCAAGTGCTGCGAACTGAAGTAAGGCAGGGATATATATGCGTGAAAGTCGGTTAAGTTGTTTGATTTACAGTCCATAGGTTAGGCAGCACAAGTAATGGTGACTTTTAAGTGCGTTTTGAATTATTGTTCATTTGCTTTTACTCTTCCTTTAAAGGGTGTTTGAAAAATGTTAAAAAAGGAAGTAGACAATTTATATTAAGAAAGTAAATAATGTTATTCTTAAAGTCAGCTCGGCTGTGGGTATCATCGAATTTCCTAGAAATCTAAAAAATGTTTAGGTGAGAAGTTCAAGATATTTTTGTCAAATACTTAGAAATAAACTGTTGAATATTTATTTATCATATTTTATATGGTTTACCACCAGTTACAGAGCATCTTACAGCCAAGTACACTTGTCTATTACGTGTTTTCTCCCCATTTATTTACATTTTTTTTTTGGCACTCTTTTCAATCAGTCAAGCATTCAAAGCTTTGACCACGCCTTGGCGATTTTTGCACACGCCAGGCATTAATTTATAATTTTACAACATTTTCCAACGCTCTCAGCTGGAAAAATGCAAACACTATTGGGACAAAGTGCTTTGCAATTTGCTTCGTATTTTCCCTTCTCCTCTTTTCTGACCAAATATTTTTGCTGTTGGCTAAGCCTTTTAAATGTTTCCATAACTTTTGACTGCTCCTGTCAATGGGTTCTACTTTTCTTGTGAACTTTGAAATTTCAAAAATAAAAAGAAGCAGAAAAGAAAGAGAGAAAGAAAAACCTAAGCAACGTTACGTGACTTTCATCTCAATGACACACTCACTTAGACAGTTTTAGATTCAGTGCCAGGCCACGACCACGTTCTTTTTGGCCTGCCCTTTGGTCATTTGATTTTCAGGACTTTCGATTTGAATATTAACACGGATGCAAAGAGAGAGAGTGAGAGAGAGAGAGAGAGGAAAAGAGACGACCAAAGGAAGTGAGACAGAGATAACGTTAAAGTGTTGTCCCTAAGGGCCTTTTCACCCAGATATCTCGAGTCCAAAATAAAAAAAGCTGAACTGAAAATTTTCAACATCAGTTTTGCTACTTTTCCCGAAGCTTTTTCCGTTTGCTCTTATCTAGCCTGAGGAATCTTTGACCAATATACACATATAAACATTTTTCTATACACATTTTGCTTAGAAACTCTGTTGGGACATTTTTCTCTTTTTAAATATTCAACGTGTGAGTGCGTTGCTCACCTGATATTGATTTTGTTTTAGTTTGCATGTGGGATTTATGAAATATTAATAACAATATATGGCTAGAAACATGTGCTCCTCACACACGCACCCAACATTGTCATAGCCAACATCAGAGGCAACACAATAAACCAGAGTAGTTTCCATTTGGGGCTGCTGATTTAATAGAGTACTTCGTAGACCTACATCTCATGCTCTTGGACACAAAATGGATATTTCAATTAAATAGAACACAGCAATTTCCCAAACCTGTTTGAAAAGGGAATATCCACAGCCAGCTGACATTAGTGATTAAAAAGGGGGTTTTATACGTTATTAATTTTAATTAATTGATTGATAGTCTGGGGTTTTACCTAGTTTAATATTAATTTAACTTTAACAGGCAGGCATCAATTTAAATTTATATTAATTTAAAATATGCAATTTTAAATCAACTCGAAACAAAAGCAACCGTCTGCAAATTTAATTGGATTCTTTTGATTTTCAATTTTGTTGTAGAATTTTCACACTTTGCTTTGGGGCTGGCATAAACGGTTTGCCATTGTTGGTCAAGAGCTGCTTTCTTTCAATTTGCTTGCATTCCCATTGGCTATAATCAACTTAAAGTCAACTGTAAATGTTGGCCAATTAAGGCGGCAATAACAAGCACAAGAAATGGCAAAACATTATTATTATTATTTCTGCGAAAAAGGGCGCGCAAAAGTCGAGCTAAAATAAATAAACAGGCCAAAAAGCCAATAGACAAACTGTTGAGTTGACAAACAAAGCCATGGTCAACAGCCAACAATCAACTTAAACACAACAATAATATCAGCGACAGGCAACAATCATGGCGACAATGACAACGACTGACAAGCAGTGCAATAGCGATTAACTGTTATTTAGCTGCTGCTTAAAATGGCTGTCTCGCCACTTCCGCTGCCCAATTGAAGTTGCCCCACAGCATTGCCATTTGTTGTTCTGCTTGTCATTGTTGTTGAGCGCACAGTAATGTAAATGAAAGTACAAATTGACGATTTGTTTGATTTGGCGCTAAAGAAAATCTCAGTATTTTAGCCAACAATAAATACAGGAATAGCGGCAGACTTTTGGGCTATAATTTAACGCACGAATGGCTTAACTAAGCGCTGTAAAAAGCACTGACACACACACACTCTGAGCTCTGGTCGAAATAAATGGCAACCCTTGTAAGCCCTTAACACAAAGTTTTTTTTTGTCTGCTTTGAAGCTGGGCCATATTCCCACTTGAGGGATGGGTCTAACATTAATTTAGTAATACTCGTAAAAGACTCTACAATGTCTATGGCTTAAATTTGCACGTGTTTCTGTGTGTTTGGTCTGGTCCAGTGAGGGATTTGGCTACACTGAAAATAAATTCTTTTAAAAATGTAGAAAATTCATACTATGTGAAGCAGTTCCTCTCTGACCAACTGCTGAAACTTGAAGCTTTGTATTTTTTATCAGTGTAGCCCATAAATTTTGTTGAGCGGCAACATCAGGTGACAGTAAATGACACAATTTTCTTTCTAGTTGTTATCATTGGGCAATCGTTTTGGTAGCTGTCAAAATATTTGAGTTGTTACTGTTATTTCGCGACGACATTGTCGCGTTTTGTCTTGCTTTTGCTTTAACCTCTTGTGGTACATTGTGCCATATCTCAGCGCACGAAGTTTTCATATTTGCAGCATTTGTGAGTTGACATGGCCAACATTGTGGTAAACGCTTTATCTTCCGTGTGCTGTTGTTGTTGTTGTTGTTGTTGTTGCTGTGCCACACATATTTTATTGCCCACATTTAGTTGACGGCATGCGAAACGGCGTGAGAATACGCTCAGATCAACATTTTCCCTTTGTTGTTGTTATGAGCCCACAAAAAAATTTATGCTCGCCCATTGAGAGTCAATTTTGCTTTAAGTTCGTATAAATTGACAAATTTTTAAAAAAAATTTTAAATTATGCACAAATTGTTGCTTGACTTGACGATCGATTATGCGTGATTGAAATGCAGTTGAATACATTTTCATGCAACGCCAACGCACTTGGGGCGTATGCGTGATTTCATCTCATATGTATTGCGCATACGCCGTGTTGAAAATAAAATTATGAATTCCAAATTCCCTTAGTCTTGAAAATCATTTCGCCCATAACTATACACATAAATATATATCTCTTTATATATATATGTATATAGTAAAGTATATATAAAATAATGCTAAGCTTTTGTACGACGACCACATAAGCTTATTATCATACATTTGCCATTGTGCTTCATTGTGCCATTTAAGCCAACAAAGGACAACGCCTTATGAGCCATAAGCTAAGCTAATAGTTTCAGCAGACAGCATAAAGTAAATGCCACAACCATTAATTTCCCACCGAGTGGAAGTTTTGCATATGCGCCCCAGGACCTCAAAATGTTATCGTAATTATGCAAATGTCCATTCAGTCCCTAATCCCAATCTCATGGCCAAAAGCGGAACCCTCATCAACTCCACCTTTTCCCCAAACTCTCAAACAGTTATCAAATCGTTAGTTGATTGTGGCCCAGACAGAAGACAAAGACAACAAAACGTACCAAAAAAAGGCGCAAATATTTATTTAGGTTAACACAAATTCATATTTCATTTGACTTAAACTTGATTTGGAGTTGCATTAAGTGTTTTGATGAAAGCCAAAACGATTTGGTGGAAAACTGTATGGAAATTGCACAAACTGTCGATGTTTTGGTGTGTGTGTATGAGCTGTGTAAACATGCAACGCACCTCAAAGGATCGCGTGCACATTTTAAATTAATTACTACTAATAATACTCGTTTTTTGTAGTACATACTTTCAACCGCATATAAACATGTGGAAACTCGAGTGGTGCATAATTAAAACACGGACATATCCGGTTGCCAAAACGAGACAAAGAGCTTGTTTTAAATTAAAGCCAACACGACAGTATTAGCATGTAAAAGTTTTCCATTAACAAAAATGTTTTTCATTTGATACGGAAACCAAGAAAGCATAAAAAACACAGTTAGTGGCAAGCGACAAACCAAAATATAAGCAAACCATAAGCAGCAACAAAATTTCAGTCAAAAATAATGGTTAAAGAACTTTTCTGGTCTTGTTACTGTCCTTGCCGCAGCATCCGGTAAATGGAATGCAGCACGCGGTGTGGGGGGGAGGGGGTGGACAGGGGCAGATTGTTGTGACAACAACAAATCATATTTAGCACGGTAATTATTTATATTCTGTTTCACTTCAACACCCCAGCGAAGAGGCATCATTAAAATCATAAATCTAATGCTCGACCAGCTGGCGTCTCAAATTGTGGCAGCTGCCCCCCTCCCCCACCTGCTAGACTGTATTTTCTGGACAGTTTTCACTTGAGAGAAAATGCTGAAATTCTGTGACACAGAAAAGTAAAAGTAGAATATCACTCCGCTTCCATTTTACCACAAGAACTAAAGCTTTAGATTATTTAAAGCAAATGCATTACTCAAACGGCAGATACTCTAACTCAACTTGGTTTTATTGCTTTTCTGTTGGTTAAACCACAACTAAAGTAATGTTCACACTTCATAAAATTCATGTTTAAATGAAGTTTATTGTTCTTTGGAACTAACAAACATTTGCTGCTTTAAGAAACACATTTAATTTAAAGGTAAACTAAGCTAAAGCAAGACAAACATCAAAGGGCACAAGAGGTCAACAAATGTTTGGTTGTGGGCCACAGACGAAGTTTTTTGTCGTTGTTTTTGGCTGTAGCAGGTGCTCCGTTTGGGCCACATTTCGCACAGTTGAGTCGTGTCAAGTAGCTGATTAACATCAGCTTAATTAGTAGGCTTATTTACATGACCCATGCGTTCTAATATTTATTTAGGCAATTTTATAGTTGCTCCTGAAACCAACATAAATTTTCAACTCCTCTAAAGCAGCTGTCAGCTAATTTTTGGACCACGTCTAGCGTTAAATTTATGGCCATTTTAGCTTAGCACTTTTCAGCTAGCCAATTGTTGTGTGCTGAGTTCTTAATGAGTTATTTTGATATTAATTCATAAGGCAAACGACAGACTTCACATCACAACACGATGGCAGCTGTGTAGCATGTGGCTTGTGGCATGCGGGCATGTGGCATGTGGCATGTGGCTAGCGGCATGACGTAGGCTCGCCTTGAGCCCAACGCGTTAACCAGTCCAATAAAACATGCCAAAAGCACCACAGAACGTAGGAGTTGTGGTTACACTCATGCAGCCATAGTTTGTATGTATTTATATACATACATGTACATACTATGTGTGTGTGTGTGTGTCAGGTGTATTCACTGTGGCTGCCAATCCCATCTCCTGGGCGCACAGAAGTATGCAACATGCGGCTCATGCGACTGGGAATTGTGGGTGGCTTCAGCTCTTGTTAAGCTCTAGTCAGTGTTGCTCTTTGCTTTTTTGGAAAAAAATGAGCAAAAACACTAGAATCTCTATAAATAATCAAAACCGTTCAACAACTCATGTGTCAAAATGTAGTTTTTACTTTCTAGTCTATAGAAAAGTTGCTAAGAAAGTTTTAAATTTTCAAGTGTTAATAAAGTTCTTTCTTTGTTGTATTGAAAAAGTAGTTTGACTAAACTAAGTAATTCAGTATACTTTATGATTATTTATACAACAATTAGTGTGTGTTATATGTTTGCTTTCTTTAGTAATAAATTAAATATAAATTTGAAGTAGAAGTATTAAAAAAAAGGACATGTGAAACGTGCGTATACTTAATGTACCGGCTTTAAAAACTCTTTGCGTTATTTCTGGAAGAAATGTAGACTTAAAACATTTTATCAATATTATTTATAGCTTATAATTTAAAAATGTATCCTCTAGATTGAATTTAACTTACCTTTTACCTACAACCAATCCAAACCAGATACGAAATACCATTTAAGCTAGTGGAAAAACCGGCGTTAACGGCAGCACTGATTCGGGAGTTGAGTTTTGGTCGGGTTTGGCTGTTTAACTGTTTGACTGCCTTGTTCTACGAACATTGCTCTCGTTTGTTGATTTTTGTGGCACTAATAAAATACACGCGCCACATGCGAGTTGAGCTAACGCTTGAATGCAGATAAAAATATAATTAAAAACTGTTGTAGTATATGTTTGGTGTTTGTGTTTGGTGTGTGTGTTGTGGTGTTGTGTTGAGTTGAGTTGTGATGTGAGTTGTTGTCCTTGCATAATTCGTCGAGCAACAACTGAAAATCCTGTTTGGCTTTTTATGCGTTGTTCGTGACTCTTTCACTGATACATGCCTTATAAATCTACCACATGTTATGTGTGTGTGTGTGTGTGTGTTTGTGTATAGGGTGTGAGTGTGGCACCTCTGAGCTCTGCTTGTTTTATGTGTTTGCCATTAAGTTAATACAAATTTTAGTTACGTTGGTAGCCAAAGCTAAACTTTTTCTCATTAACTAACTCTGGCTACAAGTGACCCTTGAGCTTTTGGATTAAGCTTGAATGGAAAAGTCAGGTTTAATAAATTCAGATAAATGTACAATTCTAGAAATGGGAGCCAAAATGTCATACTTTGTCATAGAATTTAGTTTTAAGTCATTTATTTAAGTCGAATTTTATGGAGCTTAGTTGTTATTTTTTGTTTGCAGTTAAGCGTTTTATTTAATTATTTTTAAGCATTTTAAAGTGTTTTATTAAGATTTGTGCTCTTCACACCTTAAGCTTGTCTTTCGTGCCGTCTTTTCTATGACATTTTCGGAATTAAATTGACACCATCAAATCTACTGAAATAGTTTAAATTCGCTTATGTCTTTCATCTGATAAACATTTACTAACCTTGCACACAATAAATCATTTTGCTAGCTTGACTTAATTTAGAGTTTTGCATAAATAATAACATAAAACATTAAAACATATTTTTGTCGTAACCATTTAATATTCAAAATTAATAACAAATTTGACTAATAACAACAATTTGTGTATTCTTATTTTCTTTGTCTCTTTTCATCAATAACCACTTTTGTGCTGTTGTTTTTAATGCTAACACACACTTGAAAACACACAATCACACACACACACGCACACCCAACACACACATACATACACCGTACTTGCTTATAAATTTTCTTATTGCTATCTCGCTCGCTCTCACCTCAACCACCTCAACTAAACAAATTTTGTAACGTGTTTTTCTTTTCTTGTATCCTTTTAACAAATTCTTAAAAACTAACTAATTTTATGTGTAATAATATTCATGCGTTTGTCCTGTCAACTGGTCCCGTTTTTCCCCCACCCAAAAAAATAAAAATTTAACAACTCCCCAACAACAACAAAAACAACACAACATGAACAACAACAATAAAAACAAAACAAACGTGTAAACAACAAACAGGCTCTTACGTGCGGAATTGTATGCGCTGAGGCGTAAGGTCGTTGGTGGAGCTGGAGCGCAGCAACAACCAGATGATGCCACACAACAACAACAACAGCAACAACAACAACCAGAACAACATACAATGCAACAACAACAATTAGTACAGTTACAACAACAACAACAACAACATCAACATGAACAACAGCTTGAACACAAAAACCACAATAATCTACACAACGACTCGAGTCGCCACTGCGCTCGCTGCACCACCGAACTGGGCCGCATCACGAATCGCGGCGCTCCTTGCCGCGTGTGCAAACTGCGCGTGTGTAAAGCCTGTCGAGTCCATCACGCATTGGACTGGGTCTGCGTGGTGTGTCACAAGCAACTGTAAGTCTCTCTGTCTTTCTCACACTCTCTCTCTCTCTCTCTCTCTCTGTGTGTCTCTCTCTTACTGTCTCTCTATGTCTGCCTCTTTCTCTGTCACTCACTATGCCACCCAAACTTCTACTTCAACTGTAAATTCATTGTCACACACGCACAATAATTGTTACTAACTAACTAATATATGTACTAGCTAGCATTTGTGTGTATCCATTGGTGTTTAAGCTTATTGTAGCTATGTTAAACAAAAAATATGCAACTCAAAACTGTTCCCTATAAATAAGTGCCATTTTTGAAGAAGTTAATTTTGTGTAGCATACTTTTTGGGGCAGGATGTAAATCGTGGGTGCTAAACATAAACAAAAGGCGACTGTAGTTGGAGTTGAATGTTAAAGATATGTCACAAATATATAAAATATCTTAAAACTATGCAAATAACAAAGTCCCAACTCCAACTCGATTTAACTTTTACTTTCATTTGAGCAACTCGTCGAAAACAAATTCCCAACTTAATATGCGTTCGCTTAATCAAGTAAAGAAGTATAAATGCAATTGATGCAAAAGTGTCAACAGCATGCATATAAATAGCTGTTGATTGTGTTATTTTGTAGATACTCAATTGTAGTTGAATAAACTGTATTGAACAAACTTTGTCCCCTCTCGAGTGATAGTTGCAGTTTAAATTGTTTTACGAGAAAAACTGTTACTTTGTAATGCAAACTCAGCAAATTTGCATTGTTGCAAAACTAATTTAATTTTTGTTATGCACCTGAAAACTGTCAACTGACGCCTTCAGAACCGAATTACGTTGTATTGCATGTGGGATTATTTGGTGAAAGGGCTTCAGGTGACCTCAAATGGTGTCTGTCTTTTGTTGCACATTGCAAAATGTTGCAGTTGAATATTTTAAAAGACTTTCATTCATTTCGCTGACATTTTGTAATTTTATACGACAGTTTTGAAATGTCTGTGTTGCCAGTCATGAGCTTAGCTCCAAACTATTGAAATTCTAAGCAACATTTAAAATTCAATTTTCATTTTGCAAACGTTGCATTTCTCTGCAGCGTTTTTGTGATTTCCTACTTAACTCAAAAGGCCACAATTGTATATACATTTTATATAAAATGTCTGTGAGAAGTTTTTACACAGCCGTTGGCATTCTTTTACGGAAATTATATCCTTTATTTTTTCTTACAGCAACTGCGCATTAACATTTTCCTATTTCACATTATTCCATCAACACACTTGACAACCTTACACTTGCTTTGTCTCTGGCTCTTGCTAGTGTGCAGAATATGAGCTGTAAAATTAAATAAAGCACACTAAAGTGTTGAATTAAAAATTCCTAAATACAAAACAACGTAAGGCTAGAGAATATTTTAATAATCTCAAGTTTACAAAGTTTCTGTGCATTTAAAGCAATGTGTTGTATACTTCCTGAGTTAATTAGGAAAGCAATTCACTTTGTTTCTCTTTTAAAATTATGTGTCTTAAATAGACACATCTTTACAGAATTTAGGGAATTTATTTGACAAAAAGAAATACGATTTAAGTTTGTTTAAATACAAGCCCATTTAAACAGAACTTTGCTGAAATGTCTAGAAAGTTTAAGACTTTAAAATATTTCAGTTTCTACAGTAGTACTAGCAAAAAAGTTATTATATAATGCCCATCCCACAAAAAAAAACCCTCTTCATTTAGGTGCTGCTTAAAATTCGCTTTATTTTAATTAACTTTAAGCAAATGAACAAATATTAATTACACATACGCCCTGTTGCATGAGATCAGCGTTTGGTAACTGACAAATGTAATGTAGAAATTTTCTGTTGAAGTGTTGACGCTTCAACTGAAACTGAAACTGAAGCTGTTACTTGGCAATGGTGATGATGCTGGCGACCCACACACTCGCAGAGTTCAGTGTTAATTGCCGAGCCCCGAATTTAGTCGTAAACCAAAAATAAAAAAAAAGAAGCAAAACAGAAAAAAAAGTAAAATGAGCAAGGCCAGACAGAGACTCTGGACTAATTAAATGTTGGCCAACGCAACAGCAACATCAACGTCAATAACAGCAGCAGCAGCAACAACCACAAGCAACGGCAGCTGCAGGGTAACTAGTATGTTAATTTGGAATCTTCTGATTCGGGTGGGTGGCATTTTTGCGTGCTGAGAATTAAACCAAAGACGCTTTGGCACTGTCGCCCACAGGTGTCAGTCGATATGACGCCTCCCAGTTGGCAGCCAGCTGTCAACGCAGACAACGCTTGCAGCTGCTTGATGAGACTGCCATGTCTGAGATTGGGTCTCAGTCTGAGGCGTTCTGCCAAATATATATGAGCATATTGATAGCTGTGAATGTGGATGTGAATGCTTGTAGTTGTTGCTGCTGTTGGTGCTGCTGTGCGCTTGATTGGAATTTGTTGGCAAGTTTGAAAACGCCTGACAGTCTCCGATTCTCGGAGTCTAAGACTCTCCCTCAACAGCGACGCCTCCAGTAAAAGTCCAGAGCCAAGAGCCACCCGCCTTGTATAGTCATTACGGCTGCTTTGCTCTCTGTGTTGGTGTCTAATGCTTTTTATACACTAACTTGGGTTATTGTAGCTTGGCTTAAAAATTGTCTTTAATTTTAAAATGTTAAGTTTGATTTGTGCAGTTTTGGCCACAAAAAACTGTAAATTGCTGCTATAAATTAAACACTTAACTAATCTTAAATCCTGTAAAGGAATTATATGTTTAAAGTTATAAAAAACAAACTAAAATGTGTGAAAGTGTATTACATATTCGGCTTGCCGTTAGCACACTATTCACACTTTTCTCATTTGTTGTTTTGTTTTGTTGTTTACTGTGTTTTAAACAATTTTTCGCTGTGTTGTTGCTATTGTTGTCCAACACTCAGTCAGTCTGCTGTTTGTTGCTGTCACGGGCAGACGTACAAAATATGCGTACGCAATGTTAACCGATGTTTTCTGGTTTTTTAAATGGCAATGGTCCTGTTGTTGCTCTTGCAGGGAACTACAAGCGGCCAGCGGTGAATGGCTAAAGGAAGCCTATGCATCCTGTGAAGCAGTCGATCATTTGAGCACCAGCGATGTGCTAAGAAAAAGCATACGACGCTCTTGGACCATATCAAGTAAGTTGCCAAAGCACTTCAAGAAAATTTTAATACAATTTGAACTTTTAACAGATCCCGAGGACGATCCGAATAATCCGAATTCTCAGCAACCCGTTGGTGATAATTTGTATCCACAGCAAAAGCATTTGATTGAAGCCCAATCTTCGGGCAGCTATCCCACATTGCATCAATATCCGTTGCATCAGCAGCAGATGCAGCTGCATCTGCAACAACAGCACCATCAACAGCAGCAACAACAGCAGCAGCAGCAACAGCAGTTACATCAAACGCCTCCACAGGCGCGACAAACGCACATTATCAATTATAATAGCGGCAGTGCCACGCCCATAAGTGGCAGCAAGTGGCATTTGGGACGTCGTGTATTACGACAATCCACACTGCCAAGCACACTGAATAACGATCCCAATTTGAGTGGCAGTGGTGCCAATTTGGCCAACTATAATTCAGCTAACTTAACAGCACCAACATCACCGCATCAGCTGCAGAAGAGCCCACTCTATCCCAGCGCCTATAACAGTGACGATATTATACACATGAACACGGCTGCCGACTGTGACAATTATACACAGATACAGATCCAACAGCCTCAGCTGGAGACACCAGCGACGCCACCAACGCACAGTCATCGCTTGCAGGTGCGACGCCAATCAACATTGCCTGCAAATCCATGTCAGCCACCACCTGGCATCTATATGTCCACATCACCGAATCGCATTTATAGCCGTTCGCCGGAACGCTCACCGGGTGAACAGCAGCGTTATCCTCCATTTCAGCGGCAAACATCGTTTCCCGAACCGCCATCGAGTAATTATCATCGTACCAAATTGCTGCCCTCTACCGCAAATCTGCCGATTCCAACCACACAGTCATCGTCGACTGTGCCACCAACAGCACCGCCTTTGAACTATGAGTCACAGGCCTCCAGCATGGCCAGCGATGAGATGGATTACACACAAACCTTTGGCAAGCCACGCATGATGCGTCAGGCCACATTACCCAATCCGGATCAACATGTCAAACTGTTGCCAACATCGCCACCGAAGCGACAAACTTCACCGCAATTTCGCCGCTCACCGGAATTTACACGGCAACAGACATTGCCCAATCCGGAGGCATTTAGCAGTGGCAACACACTGACCGTACACCAAACTCCGCCGGGGAAATTTATGCCGATCTCGCCGCGTACCAAGCAGAATTTCCTTTTCCCCAGCGTGCAAAACCCACGACAGTTTCTCTCGCAACAGAATGTGCCCACAGTGGGTGCCACAGATTTGGGCAGCGGTGGCAGTGTGGCCAGCGGTGCCGGCGAGCAATACTCAAGCAGTCAGAGCGTGAACATACATCATTCCCGTGATCCGCACTCGAAGATGATCAAAGTGCGCAGTCACAGCAATGAGGAGTACTCCAATAGCAACAAAACTCATGTGGAGAATCGACGGCTCTTGCCGGAAATACCCACCACACAGCGGTCCACAAGTCGTTCGCCAAGTCGACTGGTGCGACAAGATTGCCTCAAGGAGCAGGATCACTCGCGCACATTCGGCGAGGCCAAGCAACAATTCCATCAGTTTCCCGATGTCAGCGAGGAACTGGAGATACAACCCGAGTATGTGGATTACTTTGGCAACAGTGTTACCAGTTTCCTTGAATCCGATGAGGTGCAGTACGAGAAGAACTATAATGCTGGATTTAGTAGTGAGCCACGCATTATCTATAACGATGGCTCCGATGATCCAGGCTACAAACAGGTGCATCCACGACCCATCTACAGCGCCGAGAATGTGCTGACCACGGAAGGTGGCTACATGGCACCCACTCAGCCCAGTTACTACTCGGACATGAGCAGCTCTGGACATGCGGGCATGCACAGTGGAGCTGCCCTGCCACGTACTCCACTTATGCACAATCGCATGCGTCGTCGTCAGTCACGGGAGCTGCCCATGCCGCAGGAGGATTATGCTCACCAGACTAATACTGAACCAGCTGCTGCAGCTGCTCCAAGTGTCTCAAATGTACCAGAGAACAATGCCGATCGCAGGAAACCTGAGCAAATGCGTTCGGTGTCAGAGGACTCGGGCGCTAAGACGGCGCCGAAACCTGTGACTCGACGTTCCTTCTCACATCCTGAAAAGGAATCAACGGTAAGCAATTTAGTGTCTTAAATCTAAACTTAAACATAACTCTTTATTATACCTACAGCCTCCTAAGAAAACGGAAGCCTCTAAGATACCCAGTCCACGTCCTTTGGCCGATATCTTGGACAAGACACGCGGTGGTGCCTCAAAGCTGCCTCAAGCCCGACGACGCAACAGTCGCGGCGAGGAGGGTAAGTGTTCGGAGCTAGCGATTTCTAACTGTAGCTGTAGTTGCTTTTTGCACCCAAGCAGCAAAGTAGAAACCTGTAGCTAATAGATTAAAAAATTTAGTTGTAGTTTAGTTGCATACACCCGATTTATTAAAATATTGCACATCCTCCCACCTGCCTCCGCGCCCCCGTCCACCCCTCCAACGCTTCCAATTAACGTTGACATATAGGTAGAGTACCACAGCATCACTACTCCTTCCATGAACTGCTTAAGCACCAGAACTCTGATTTATCCAATCGCTTGAAAAAAACGCCACTTCCCGTTAACACAGTACCCGCAGGCAAAGAGAATGAGCCGGGTTCAGAGCAGACCAGCGACAAATCCCCCAAGAACGCAGGCAAAGGCAGTGACAACAATGAAGCCAATGACACTGGAGGTGCCTCAGCAACGGTAAGCCCAATTATGCGCTAAACTGCACTCAGAGAAAAGTTTGTGACTTTTTGGAGAAACGTGCTTCCAAGAAAACTGGAAACGTTTTTAAAATATTTATAATCTTAAACAGAAAATAAATTTATACACATCTTTCAAAGCCACATGCTTGTTTTCTTGCTGAAATGTTACACTATATTTTTACAGTGTACATTACTAATGCTCTTTTCTATTTAGGGTGGCACACACACCAGCACATTGGGTGAACAGGAGCTACAAAATGCAGTGGAAGCTGCGGCTGTTGTCTTTAAGAAGGTAGTGCTACAGCGTCGCCAGGAGAAGGAAAAGGAAAAGGCAGCAGAGGAAGGTGAGTGCTAATTGCCAACTCTTCTAAACGTATCTTTGTATCTATATATCCCTTGTGTGTATGTTGTTTGTCGGTGTATTGGTGTTGGTGTTGGGAGCATAATTACTTTGTGGTAACGGTCACCTCTATCTAACTAAGACCCTTTTGCTTTTCGCAAGGGTTTCTCACTTTTTCTCTAATTTCGTACAAAAATTAATTAGACCTCAGGTTGTAGGACTTGTAGTATCCCTAACAATGTCTACACTTGAAGTGGGTCATCATTTGCCCTTTTTGCGGACATTGGCCTTAAGTACATTACATTTAGTTGGCGCCAAGTTCTTTGATGGGCTTAAAAAATCAAGTTTCGCCGCATCTCTTGTGTTTCTTTCGTTGGTGGGTGTTTGAGGGTATAAAAGTTCAAAATACATTAACGACACTTCAATTAATTGAGAAAATAATCATTAGTGGTTTCATGTTAAGGCGTCACAATTATTGTGGGTAATTTACTTACAATTTTGTAGCTCTTTAAATTGAATTTCAATTGCAGCCTAAAAGTAGGCAACACTTTTTATTCACATTTTACTTGTAAAGATACGCTCTGGATTTTCATGTAATTCAATAGCTTTCAATGTACTTCAACGGAAAAAATGTGGAAAAATATAGATAGTTGATTACAAAAAGTTTCAGCAGCTTCACATATGAAGCACTTTTGTGGTTGAAAGTATTTATTTTCCCATGACGACGACAGCCACAAATCGCCCACACATTTTTAGTGAATATTTTTTTGCAGCAACAGCAGGATCATTTTTCCCCGAGGCTGTGCTTTGTTATGTTTTCATTTTATGTCCTGTTGGCTGCGTGTTATGTTTGCGATTGTCTGGTACTGTGACTACAAAACCCAAAAAAAATTCTTTCAAAACTGCAGCCTTGTTCTGCCCACGCTTAAAGCTTACGGGAGCCAACTGTCAAAACTCTAACGTTAATCTTGTATTCTTTGTGAGAGTGGGTATACGTGTGTAGGTGTACGTGTGGGTCTGTGTGTGTGAATGTAGGTGTACTCTCTGTTTGAAACGCCTTAAAGTGCTGCCTGAGAGAGCAATTTTCAAAAAGAGCCAAAAGCAAGCGTTGCCCAAATATTTGCTTTGCGTTGGCGGCGACGCTTGCAAAAGGGGTAACGGTGGGGTTGAGGATTAGAATGCGGATGCCAGCGACTTGTGCAACATGCATCCATTTTCCCCTGTTTTGTTTGCGCAAACACAATGAATTTATCCGATAGCAGCGCAACAGCAGAGCAGCTTTCAGATCTGTCGACTACGCTTTTGTGAAAGGACTTAAATTTTATGATTTTCAAGTAACCCAAAATTGAAGGAATAATAACTATTATCTCCGAAGTCGGTAGTTCTTATTTATGCATCAAATGATTTGGATTTTAATAGATTTGTCAAACTTACATTCCATTTTTGTAAGCACCGTAAAGTATGCTACATTTTTTCAAGTACAAAATAAACCAACTGAGCTGGAAGTCATAGCAGCAATGTTATCAGCGCGGCTAGAATTTCATAGGGCAAAATAACTAAAACAGGCAAAAATTTATTTACATATTCAAAATAGCTTAAATGACAACACTGATACGGAGAAAACTTAACAACTAACAAGCAGTCAACTCAGCACTTCCATAAATCTCATTTAAACTAGAATATTTTAAGAAATAAGTAATGTATTTTCAGAGCTTACAATACTTTTAGAATTTTATGTCTATTGTATACCTACTGCCGCACATATGGCAGACTAGCTAACATTTATTTATATTTAATTATCTAGCTTTCAAGGAAAAAATATTTAAATAAAAATAACATAATATACAAATATACTTTTGTTGCTGGTAATACAATATAGCAAATATTAACAATTGTTTTTTAAATAATTTTAAAAATAATTTAAATGCTTATAACCCTGTACAACTTTTTTAAGCTTTAAATATTACAAATACCAAAAATTCTGGAATTTGTGTTCTTGTTTTCGTCAATAACATGTATTTCATCTAATGTAATTATAAGTGCTAGCATAAATAATCATGTTGTTAAAACCAAATGTAGCTTAACACAAGCTTGCAACCACTAAACATGGCTAACACAGCTGCTGCATTAACCACCCTTCCATTTAACCACTATTTCGGCTATGTAAACCAGTAATTTAAAAGTTTCTGTGGTGTTGGTAAAAAAAAAGAACTCGAAATGAATAGAAAATGTGTACAAACAAAATCCACCCTATTGAATTGCAGCCTCGTCAGCCACCACACAGGTGGCAGCTGCAACATCCGGTGACAGCAACACCGATGTCATGGAAACGTCATCGTCATCGGAATTGGAATTCAGGTGCAGCACAATATCGGGTCAGTACGGTCAGTCGCACTACAGTGTCGAAGCGGATGAGTTTAAGCTTGTCTTTCTAAACTCGGACTCTTCGTCGTCCTGCAAAGAAGAGGAGGAGGAAGACGATGAAGTTGAGGAAGTGGATCTAGAGGATGGCAACGATACGGATACCGCATCAAGCTCCTCATGCTCCACACATCAGTGTCACAGTATTGTAAGTAACATAGAGGATTGTGATTGGGATTACTTTGAGCCCTCTATGATTGCGGCAACCACAACAACGACCACCACCATGATTGCTATGACGCCAACGCCACCGCCTCGTTTCCGTCGCCGGTCTAGCGATAGTGATTCACCATTGCTGCAGCGCAGGCAATTGCGTAGTTATTGCTCCAAAATAAGGGAAAGCGATACGGGAACCGATGAGGAACTACACATGCAGGCTGAGAGTAGTTCACAGACTAGTTCCGATCAGAACCACACGCCACCGACATCAACTGTACCGCTTAGCATGAAGGCCAGAATAAAGACACGTTTTTTGAAGAGCCATCATCATTATCAGCACCAGCATCATCATCACCATCATACGCCCAGTCGTTGTAACTGTAACAGTTCCACAACAGTTGCGCAGCCTCAATACGTACCCATTCCTGTACCGGTGCCCATACCCGTACCACTTGCCGCCTATAACAACTGGCAACTGGAGCATCCGGGGGCGCCACTGCTCGAACAGGATGAGCATTTGGCTGCCTCGTTGCAGCAGTTGTGGCAAGCGGCGGCTGCCGCAACGGCAACGCCAAATTCGCCGCAGCAACAACAACAGGCGGCAGCAGCTGCGGCGGCGGCAGCAGCAATGGTTGCCTATTCGCAGCAATTCGCCGCAGCGAGCAACATGTTTGACGCCACACCGCCGGCAACAACTAAAAGCTATCAGCAATTACCAACAACAGCAATACAAGCAGCAGCAATGCGAAGCCGCCTCAGCGGCGGCTTCAAGTCCTCAGCACCGGAGCTAAGCGCCTCGTTGGGCTCACTGATGACGCAGTCGCTGTGCTCCACTGCCTCCACGTCTTCATCAACAACGTCCGGCTACAACACAGCGGGTCGTAGCCTGGAAACATTAGCCGGCTGTCTGTGTCTCGCACAACAGCAACAGCAACAACAGCAGCAGCAACAACAGCAACAGCAACAACTGGCCAGTCAAATGGCTGGCAATGCTTTCAAGCCAGCTCCAACAAGTTTAGGTTTAGTAGCGTCGCGCACGCCGTCGTGTGAGCAACAACAAACGCGTCTCTCCGTCGCTGTCGATGCCGACGTCGCTGTTAACGTCGCCGCCTTAACGCCCACAACATTGAGATTGTGTAATGCGAATGATAAAAGCAACTACAACAACAAATACAACAACGACGACGACGAGGGCAATAGCGATAAATATAGCGCACATGTTGCTGCAGTGACTGATAAAAGCGAGGCAACAGCATTGACAGCACAGCTGCCAAATAAATGCCAAAAACTATGCGAAACTGTGCAAAACATAAAACCACTAACAGCGGCAGCGGCAGCAGCAGCAACAACAACAGGCAGGCAAACGCAAACGGAAAATACAGAAACAGAAACAGAAAGACAAACCTACCTGGCGAGTAAAGACAGCAGCAACAACAACAACAACAAGAGCGAAGACGACGACGACGAAGCAGTGGAAACAGCAAACGAAACAAATATACATAAAAATCAAGTACCAGCAACAAGACCAACAACAACTGTAGCTGCTGCTCCTGCGGTAATAACTCGTTTCCAACTTGCAGTCGAAAATGTTGAGATTGTTGCCGCCGTTGCGCCTAGAGAGCAACACCAACAACAGCAGCAACATCAACTAGAGTCGAAGAATTTGAACAGCTCCTGCAGTAAAGCAAGTAACATGTCTGAGAGCGATACAGGTGAGGGAGCTGCAGCGGGAACTGTTGCATTTGGTTATTTGCTAAGCGAAAGCTATGCGGCCAACAACAACAGCAGCAACAACAACAGCAGCAGCAATAGCAATAGCAGCAACAGCGAAGATGAACGTGGCCCACGCAAATTGGTGGAACGTAGCTATGACGTCGCCTTGGCCATGGAGGAATTAGAATTGATGGCGCCATCACCATCACCACCACAACTACCACCACCACCCATACCCATGCAAATGATGCACCACAGCACCACCGAGGGCAGTAGCAGCAGCAGTGACTCCAGCAGCAATAGCAGCTCCAGCTCGGAATCTTGTGATTCGGATGATACCGGCACAGTGGCAGACCGACGCCCAAAACGCAAGCGTTTCAACAAAGTGTTCATAGTGAATCGTCAGGTGGGACAGGCGGCGCGAGTGAGACGTAGTTCATCCACTGAGGGTGATTCATTATCCTCGTCAGATGCAAATCTCGAAGATTCTTCGGATAATGATACAGACACCGAGCGCACCGATTGCGGCATTGTGTTAAACTATGTGAAGGTTTTGGGTGAGGAGACGGAGGAGGAGCAGCAACTGCAACAACAGCAACCACAAGTATTGCCAGCAATTGCACGTGATGCGAGCGACGACGATGATGATGATGAAAGTGAACGCCGTGTTGCCAACTCAAGCGATGAGCTTGCCAATTGCATTGTTGTTGTCGGTGGACGTACAGACGATGATGCCAATGCGGGTGGAGTTGTATTGCACGGCATGCGTGCGTTGCCAGATCTTGCCGACGTCGATGAGGAGAAGGAGCCGGCGGAGCAGCAATTAGAGCGCTGCAATGAGCAGTCGGCATTGGAATTGAGTTCTGTCCTGGCAGCTTGTGATGAATTGCATAGCATTTCGAATGATGTGAATCGTCTGTTGGCGCTACACAAGCAAAATTCACAATTGGAGCTTAAATTGCAGCGACTGCGACGCGGCGTGGCTGAAATCAATGAGGATCATCTGTTGTTAACCGGCGGCACTGCTAGCACTAGTGGGGCTGCCACCCAAGTTGCAGAGAAGCCAACTGAGTGCAATATGGCTGACCAGGGGTGGTCAGCAGCAGCTGCAAATGCAGGTAATGCACAGGAGGCAACCCTCGCGCTATCCGGTTGCCATTCTGTTAATCATTCCAAGAAAAGCGTAAATATAAATTCTAATAATGACGAAAGCGAAGCAACGAAACAAAACGCAAACAGCGCTGAGGGTAAACATGTACAAGAAGAAGAAGAAGCAGCAGAAGCAAAAGCAAAGCTAGAAACAGAAGCAGAGGTAGCGACAGAGTCGGCGACAGCGACTGCGATAGCGGCAGAGGAAGAAGCAGCGACAGCGGCAGCGGCTCTTGGATTTTCAAGCGAGCAGCGGCCGCAGGTAAAAGCAAACACCGATAATAAAGTGGCAGTCATGCAAACAACAACAACAGCAACGATGGGCATAGAAGAACGAACAGCTGTGCAAACGCAGGCAGCAGCAGCGAAGAAGGAGGAGGAAGAGGTGAAAGAGAAGAAGGGAGTTGCGACAGGCAGCGAAGCATGCAAAATAAACGACGATTTGTTGGACTCTGACTACTCGTCACAGTCCCACTCGCACTCTCACTCTCTCGCACGCGCAGCAATAGCGAGTAAAGCACCTGAAAGACCAGAACAGCGTCAGGTAGCTGTAAAAACGACGAGAGCGACAGATGTTGAGCAAAAGAGAGCAACAACATTGCGCTCTCAGTCGCCGTCACTGTTGCGCTCTCAGCTACCTGTTGCTCTTGAAGCCGATTGCGCAGCCGAAGTAAAGTCGCGGTCGTTGTTGGTATGGGAAACGGCAGCGGAGTCAGTCGAAAATGAAATGTTAAACGTTGCGGTTGAGGAGACAAACGCGCGCCTAAAGTTGTACACTAACAACAACAAAAACAACAGTACTACCAATAATACTAATAATAATAATAGCAGCAGTGGTAGTAGTAGTAAAAGCAACAACGTTGGCCATAATGACGGCGATTTCGCAGCACAAAAGACTAAAAGCAACAAAAGCAGCGACAACAGTGCTATGTTTGTTGTTGGCCAACAAGGTAGCAGTAACTGTGACGTAGTGAATGTTAATGTGAATGTGAATGAAGCATCGACGTCTTCATCGTCGCGTGTGTTTGAAAGTTGTGAAAACGAATACGACAAAATATTTGGCAGTCACCAAGAACTGCAAAGCAACAAAGCCACTGAAACTAAAGAAATAAAACAAACGGCAGCAACAACAACAACGACAGCAACTACAACTACAACGGCAGCAACAACATCACCTGTTGCAGCTGCCAAGAATTCACTTTCAGCCAAGTATCGCAGTTTAGTTATGATCACAAAAGACAACGAAAGCCCAAGAACAACAACAACAACGAGTAACGACAACGATTATGAAATGCCAACAACGATTGGCAACAACAACACAAACTCTGGCCACAATGCTGGCCAGAACTTTGGCAATGACTCACTCGCTATCGATTTGCGAGAACTGATTGCAGTGACACCAACGCCAAGTGAGCGGGAAATGTCCCGTGATTCCTACAGCGTTGATTCCCTCAATGAGCCCACAACAAATCCAAAACTTGGCCTAGACGATGGTCTGGCCGATGATGATTCCTGGGTGGAGGAGCTAAGCCAACGTGGCGATATGGATGATGAGGATGATAATTTAAGCAATGCCACAACGACGCCTACGGCCACAGATTCTGAGGATGCCGAGGGTGATGGAGAACTGGGTGGACGCATAATGTACATGGATCGGGAGGAGGAATTACGTGGTTACAATCGCTCAGCCATTGATTTCACTCTACACACCATAGTCGAAGAGAGCTGTGAGGAGAGCGAGGTGGCCTCCATGCGAGCGGACAACGATTTGGAACCGGAGGAGGAGGAGGATTTGGCGGAGAGGCGACGACAACGCACGTTGCAGCATCACCATCGACTCAGTGCCTCTGAGCTGGAAAAGTATTTCTTCTTTGGTCTGGGCGATGGCAAAGTGATGAGCTCAATTGACACAAGAGGCGATGACACCGCCTCTGAGGTGAGTTCCGAGTGCTCTGAGAGTGTGGACTCTCTGCCGCATGAGGATCAGCTGCTGGATGGTGGACATTCGGCTGCTGATTTGGCCTCCTCCCGTTTGGAAAAGTATTTCCTCTCCGGCTTCATGGGCTTCAGCGGCGCCGAGAAGCAAGCGGATAGCGATGAGAGTGGCGGCAGTGTGGGCAGCGACAGCGAAGGTCATCCCAGTCCCAGTCAGCGACGCAAGCGCCTGGTACGGGCACGGGGCACACCTCGAAGTCACAACTCTTCCTTGGATAATTTGCTGCTCCCCGAAGCAGATGCGTTGGACTCTACGGCCACAGGTGCAGCTGCAGCAGCGGAGGATACGTCGGAGTCAGAGGCTGGTTGCGATGATACCGTCATTCAAATGTTGACTTCGGGAGATCGGGCCTCCGATGGCAGCTCATCGGATACTATCAAGCGTAAGAAGCAACTGCGTAAACGTCACGATTCCCTGGACGAGAAGAAACTGCACGAGGTGTCGGATGTGGCATCCACAGGTGTGACAGCCTCGGATGTTGTTACGCTGGGTACCGCCCAAGCCAAGAAGCAGCAGCATCACAGTCGGGACAGCGGCTTTGTGGGTAGTAACGATGACTTACTTAAGACTGCCGACTGCGAGCCTAGCAAATCTCCCACTCCAGCGCTTGGCCAAATCAGCGAGGATCGCGAACCACAACTGACGTCAACAGCATCAGCTATTAGCTTGGCCAAAATGGATATGCCTAGCACGAGTGGCGGCGGTGCTGCTGCTGCTCGTCGTCTACCCATGACAGTGACGTCCCCAAATGTCACCACCAGTTCAAATCTGGTGCGAAAGGATAGCTTCAACAATTGGAGCTCCGACGAGGAGACGAATCTGATGATGAGCAAAATGCGTCAGTTCTTTAAGACACTGATTGTGGCTACAGCGAATGCCCAGCAGAACCAGAGTCAGAGCCAGAATCCCGTGCAGTCCCAGAGTCAGAACAGTGCGGGCAGCACGCCAAGTTCGGTGCGAAGATTAGCCTGCAAAGCAGCCAAATCTCGTCCAGCTCAGTTGGCCTACTTTGAAAACGAGTTGACACGACTAATGAAAACTGTGCCTGGCATCAACGACGAGCAAGTGCGGGAAATTGTGGAGTATCTGAGCAGCGAAGACACCTGGTCGGATTCATATGACTCCTCAGACTACACTAGCTCCGATCTGGAGGGCTCCGAGCATAAGGGACAACTGAAGGCACAAATCTCCGCCAGTTGTCAGCAGATCATCAACAAGTTCGAAGTAGACGAGGAAGGAGTGCGTGGCGACGGTGGACTCTTAGATGAGGCACATGCGCTGAACGGAGACACTGCCTTTGTGTACCAAAAGCTGGTGGCGTCCTTCAGCAAGGTAGCTGTAGGTGAAACGCCCGAGGTAGTGCCAGGAGAAGTGCAAATACCTAATGTACAACCAGATGAGGATCGCATTTCCACAGGCAGCAC
This sequence comes from Drosophila acutilabella, assembly GCA_035046005.1. Classification (NCBI taxonomy): domain Eukaryota; kingdom Metazoa; phylum Arthropoda; class Insecta; order Diptera; family Drosophilidae; genus Drosophila; species Drosophila acutilabella. The sequence continues at coordinate 5,482,571 of JAWNOK010000003.1, forward strand.
GGAGCAGCGTTCACCGCAACTGTTTGCCAAGGTGATGCAACACATTGGCACCCGATTGGTAGCCCTAATGCACGAGGTGAGCAGTGGCAATGAGACGCCCACACCGACGCCGACCTCAACGCGTCACAACAATCGGCGGGTGCAGGCCAAGATATCGGCCACGACCACTGAGGATGAGGAGGACGAGGCGGAGCAGCAATTCCAGCTGAAGGCGTTGCCTTTGAAGCAACTGAAACTACGTAGTCGTTCACATGATTTACTGCTGGATGGCTCAATGCCACACAGTCAGCTGCACAGTCAGCTGCATGGACAGCAGCAGCAGCAGCATGCCACGGTTGGTGGTGTAGCAACTGCAGGAGGATCAGGAACAGGAGCAGGAGGTGAGGGTCAGGGTGAGGAATGCGGCATGGCAAGCGATTATGAACGCTTCTCATGGCGCGGCAGTTTTGAATCGGCATTACTGGCTAATGGCGATTCCAGAACGCGACTCAGCCAGCTGAGCCAATTAGACAGGGACAACTCCTCGTCTGCGTCCGCTTTGGCCGTGGCAAAGCGTCGATCAGCAGGCGATCTGTTGTTCAGCCAGCATCAGCAGAGTCTCAGCCGCGAGCAATTGGATCGTGTGCGTTCCTGTGGCAGCATCGGTGGCGGTGATGTGCACCATCATCAATTGGAGTCATCTCCCGCCAAGCCTTGGCTCTCTTCTGCCAGCTCCTGTGCGGATTCCTCAAAGGATGTGCGACGCTCCAGTGTACCGGATGCCATCTATGAAACGGATTCCAGCGACGAAGGCAACTCCGCGCAATTCAATGTTAATCGCTCCACTTTGCCACGTAGTCTGACGGGCAGTGGCGGTCAAGTGGCCAGCACCAATTCCCTGCCACGTTTGCCCACCAGTTCGGTGGCATCGGTGGGTGCCTCCTTCACGAGCACACCGGTAACCAAGTCACAGAGTGCCCTCAACTACACACCCGCCTCAGCAGCTCCAGGCAGTGCGAAGAGTGCGCGTTATCGTTCACCTGGTTTGGCGGCACGTGCAGCAGCGCTGAGCAACAGCGGCAGCAGCAGCAACAACAACAGTGGCAGTGGCGGTGCATGCAGCACCCCTGGCAGCAATGGAAAGAAACTCGGCGGTGGTTTGCAGCAATTTCTCTATTCCAAGCGAGATGCACGCAAGCGTTTGAATATGTCAGCTGGTGAGTTAATTAACGCGTTTAAACACACACTATATACATACATTACACACACACACAGACACAACTGTATACTCTTAAACACACATTACACACAGGTGTGCTATTTAGCACCTGCTTCAAATAGTTAAGATACTTTAATTGTTTGTCGCAGTAGTTCCCAGAAAAACATTGCAAGCATTCCAGTTGAGATAAACCGTGTTTATTAAGCATTGTTTTATTACCAGATTTAATCAAGTTTATTGATTAAGTGCTCAGTTTTAAGTCTTTTTCCATTCAATTTAGTTTATTAACTTTTGATTGGTAAAGACATTTTTAAGTGTTTATGAGAGCTACAAATTAAATCTCATGGATAAAACTTGGTCTTTTAGAAAGTGCTCGCTAAGCAGTGAAGAATTTTATACATCATATTAATAGGTTTATAATAAATCAGTTAGATAAGCTTTGCTTTTGTTGGGCCCTGTTTGGTCTACAGAAATAAATATTGATTGGACAAGTCTGATAAAAATTGTGATTAATAAAGGATTTTAGGGTGATTTAAATGCTGCTTATATTTGGCCTAGGATTGATATGCTTTGCTAATATTTTGAAATGATTTTATGTGAGTGAATAATAATTTTATAACTTGCTCAAAAAGAACAAAGGAAACTTCATGTTCTTGGCGTAAATAGTTATATCTATGGTGGTAAACTGAACTCTACAAAATACCATAAAATATAGCTATAGTTTTTTAACAAGTTCCAACGATTAAATTCACATATTTTAATACCCTGCAATTAAAGTGAATTATGTGCCATTTGAGTGTTGTCTAGAATTGTAAAAAAATATAGCCTATAATCTGTGACCTAGATAGCACAAGTTATCGAAGCTTTAGCAACTTGTATACAATGCCAAAGATACCCTATGACTGGGTTTATTACACTGTTAACTATGTGTTATTCTGCTGCTCTCTTAGGCCTCTTTTAGCCTCATCTTTTCATAGCACACGTGAATTCTTTTTTGCCGCTCTCAGACTGGGCATCTCTCACAGTCTACGCTTTGGGTGTCTGGGTAAGCCCGTGGGGGCTTTTTGTCCAAAAATCAACTCAATCAAGGTCAATTAACTGTATCCATATTAAGCGTTATGCTCGCTGCCAGCTTCGTTCTCGCTTCAAGTTAAAGCGATTTTCGCAAAGCCCCAAATAAAAAAGAACGCGCCAACTGCTGTTGCCAGTTTCCGCTTTGACGGGGGCGTCACTTGTTGTTTATTCACATCGTCGTCATCATCAGTATTATTATTATCATTATTTGGTTGTTATTGTTATTGTTTTTACCTACTTTATTAGTTGGCCAAAAAGCTGTTTTGCAGCTTGCTCAATGAAACTCGAACTCTGTCTCATACCCGTACCTTGTGATTGGCTCGAACGGGCTTTGAACTTTGCTGCCATTGTGTCAAAACTAGGGATGGATGCGTGAGTGATTCGAGGGGTGAATTGTATGTAAGACGGGGCAGGAGAGTTGGTTAAACAATACTCTACTATATAATTATGTGAAGTGCGGTCTCTTTATGTGTTTGGGCCTATGAATTTAAAGCAAGTACATAAATTATGGGAGCCACAAAATTCTGCAAAATTCATTGAGGTTATTAAAAGCCATTCGGTTTTAATTGAATGCAAGACTAAATTGAATTTCGTAGAGTTGTTAAACAAGTATAAACAATGAATAAAGTAAATAGTTGCAGCTGATGGGCTATGAAATACCCTGCGGAGGATGTGAACTTATGAAATAAAATTAGTTTCTTTTTGGGGCATATGGCAACCTGATACTTTGACAGCTAATAAATAATGGGTAGTTTGCGTGTGTTTATTGAGTGCTAAATTTAGTTAGAATACTTTGAACTTTGCACTTATTTTGCCAAAAAATAGCTTTTCTTTTGGGAAAAGACTTTCATAGTAATTTATCAAACTTTAAATTAAATCAGGGATTATATTATCATATAAGCTTTATGTCAAAACTTCAGCCATTCAAACTAAAGTAATATTGAAGGTGCTTTACTACTGAAACAAACTTGATTTAAACTTTATTTAAAATGTTATAATAGCAACACATTTAATTGATTTAAATCCCCAATTCTGATCAGTAATTTTAATATTTTTTGATGAACTTAAATCCTTTTCAAACTGAATACTTTTAAATACCTTTCCCCACTTATCACGTTGCCATCACTAGTCCAAAATCTCACCCGTTCAATTACCTTTAGCGACTGTTTTGTTTCGACTTTTGTTGTTTAAACAGCTTTTTGTGTAACGAGATTGTTTTCTGCACTTTGTTACCAAAAATACAATTATTCTGTTGGCCAATGGTTCAATGGATTTGAGACTGAATACTTGAAACTGTAAACTGTTAACTTAAAACTGAACTCTGAACAGCAAAACACTAAACACTGAAAATTGAAAATTGAAACTGAAGCATGAGTACACACTTGAATGTCTGCGCACAATATCATTTAAGCTCTTGACGTTGATTAAGTGTTTTGCTTGTGTTTATTTCCTGGACCGAACCGAAGCTCAGTTGAGGCGAGTTGAGTATTATTTGCATTTGCTTAAAGTAATTAATGTTTTGCGAATCCATTGGGGCACAGTTGTGACAACATTACGACGAGTAGTAGTAACGATATAATTCAATGAATATTTCTGCATTATTTTCGTGCATGACTTGGCACCACTGTGCACAGTGTACATTGTACGGTGCACTTTGAGCACGGAAGTGCTCGACCATCCGGCATTTAAACAGTTGTATTAAAAAATGATTTAAATGTTTGTACAAGCCACAAACACTGGCGCGTATTTAATGTGGATGGGAAATTAAAACACCCTGTATAGCAGACACACCCGTTACTTGTCACACACAATACTTGTAATCAAATTAACCTTTCGGCTCGTTGAAAAATGAATCTAACTGTTGCCATCTCTGTTGCACTTGCCACAATTGTCGAATCGTTTCGTTAATTGCACTTTCATTTGGTGCTCGACCTTTTTACCCAGAAAGTTCAATATTTCAATAATTGAATAAAACTTAGATTTTGCGGGCATCTCGAGTTGAGTTCTCTCTCGTTCAGTGGCTCAGTGGTTCAGTGGCTCAGTTACCGCGACACGCTTAACGGCACTTGAACACGCCGCGCTCTAAAAGGTGCAACAAAATAGTCGAAAATCATAAAAAAAAAAAGAAAAATTCCAAAATTGAAATCGAAATCGAAATAAAAATCGACAGCCGCAACAAACAATTTTTAAATCTAAACACAAGTCTTAAAAGTGAAAGTGTTTTCAAGTTTTATTTATTTTCATTTTGTTTGGTTTTGCCTTGAAGTCTATTAGTAACGCCCTCTCTGCCTCTCTTGCTTCCGCTCTTTCTGCTTTTTAAGTATGCCAAAGTAGCAGAAATTATGGTCAAGTAAAATATGAAAAGATTGTTCATAAATCGTGACTGCAGTTGAGAGAATTTAAACGGCAAGAAAAAGCATTTTTTTAAGCGCACTTAAATGGTTTTAAAATAGCTCTCGGTTATTTGCATTTAGCTATAATATTGGGGCTTGAAGAAACATATAAAAAGATGTTATTTTTATAAAATTAAAAATAATTTATTAAGTCATCAATTTATTTACTCTACGATCAAAGTCTTAAGTACTGCAAACTTACTCAATTAACTGAAATATAAATAAAATTTGCCTTCGCATATTTAAGTCAAATATCTTCATTAATTGTGATGCTTTTTTGGGCGTTATGGCCCAATTATTTGAGCAAAACCTTCAGCTTAATCATGGGACTGTTTTCTCAGAAATGCGCAGAGGTTTATCTAATATAATTTGCAAATGAGACTTGAAGGCTGTGGCAAGTTCAAGTGCAATTCAGCGACTTAAGTTTAAAGCCAACACCTTGATTTTACTTGGCCAGTTGAAATGTTTTGGCAGCTTGCCAGCCAACTAGCCAACTTTAAGATAACATGGTCGAAATGCAAACCCAATTACGTGTCAAAGTTTTCCCCATTTAGATTGCTTATCGCTCTATAAACTTATCAAACTCATTGTGAGTCTATAAAAGCGACAGCTGGCAACAGACACCAGTTGCTTTTGGCCAAAATGCAGTACAAAAAGGGGCAACAATAGCAAACTGGCAAGAAAGCCAAGGCAGAGTGAGCTAGACAGCGAGATACTCGGTAGAGGTAAAGGAAATAATACGCATTGGAAGAATCGTTAATGGAAATTATAGTAAAGTGTGAAAGGAGGTGATCCATGTGCTCATTCTCTGCCAAGAAGTTTTCTTACCTATACTTTAACTTCATTGTCCTCTGCCCTTAACCCAAACCCTCGGTTTTTAGGTATAACCTTTCCTAAGTATTGCACAGTCGCAAGTGCTCATTTGTAGCCTTTTTTGTTTGTTTGTACTAAAACTTTTGAGCTTATTAATCGATCGTGATTTATTATCAGGATAAAACAAGTTCGCTTTAAACTTGTTTTTAAATTGTTTCATTTCAATATGTTTCTAGTCTCTCAAATGTAGGTGTGATATGGAGTTAGTTTTAAAGTCAAGGTATATATTGTGGCTATAAGCTTTAAACTATGTAAACACAAGACATAGATTTCGACCAAGCCTTACTTTTGACCAAACTTTAAGCTGTAAAAGCAAAGTCATTTTCCTTTCTCATGCGTGGTCTTTCAACTTATGCGACTTCTGTTTTCATTTCGAGTACTGCGCATAAATATGACTTGAAGCGCTATTTTCAGAGTTGTTCCTCAATTAATGGCAGATTCGTTCAATTGTGAAACTTGGCGTAATGAGAAAAGTGACGCGTTTAATTGGCAAACGAGGGCGAGAGGGGGTGCAACAACAACAGCAGCAGCATCGTGAGGCAAATAAAGCGCCCAAAGATGCGACCGGATACAATGCATTCATAGCGCGTTCGAGTCGAGTCACAACATCGCCAGCTGCTGTTCATAATTATGGCAAAGTCATCAAGACATCAACAGCTCAAAATGAGCAGGCGACAACTGGAAAAATTCAATACGCGGCATTGAATCGCTTACGCAACAACAGCAGCAGTAACAGTTGTGCCACAACAGTAACAACAACAACAACAACAACGAGGAAACGCAATTGGTGGCGCCTCAATTGCTGCTGCTGCTGGCGACGTAAGCGTGGACGTAGGCGTGCTCGACGTCGACACGAGTATTATTGGCGCAGTAGCAAATCGAAATTTTGCTGGCCCTGGCAATGGGGCAAGTGTTGTCGCTTTATGGGCAGCGGCAACAATCGCTACCACTACAATTCGGAGGAGGAAGACGATGATATTGATGCCAAAGTTGCAGCTTATATATTGGAGATGAAGCAACGCGAAGCTGCAAGCAACACCAACAACAGCAGCAGCAACAACAGCAACAACAGGCAAAGTGAGCAAATTGAGACCACGGTCTTTATGCGTACGCACGCAGCGGCGATACCGCAGCAACAGCAACAGTTGCCGCAGCAGCAGTTGCAGGTGCAACAACAACAGCCGTTGAAGCAACGTGCTTGGACTTGGGATGACAGTTTGCGTTCCAATTCGGATCGCTTTCTGGAAACGCTCGAGGAGGACGTGGCAAGTGGAACTGCAAATGCTGCGGCAATTGCTGCTGTTGCCGATGGACGTATGCGACTGTCGCTGACATTGCAACGCCGCACGCCGCTGCATGTCACCTTCCAGGAGGTGCAAGGTAGGCGGCACTGCTTACTGCCACATGCCACCTGCCAAAGACACCTGCCTGACTGCCTCACTGCTCGCTTCTTGCATGCAACTTGCAACTTTCATGTGCCACATTTGGTTGCACCCAAAAAAACATAAACAAAACCTGATGATCGCTTTTGCTGCCATATACAAATATATATAAATTGAATCATTACTTTAATCATTGCTTGTTAATGGTTGTTTTCATGAGTGTGAGAGAGTGTGTGTTAAGTGTGTGTGTGTTTGATTGCTCATTAGTTTAATTGAGGAAAAAGTTGAAAATGATTTGTTCGATTTTCTTTTTTTGTTGCAGAGGAAGCCAAGGCCGCTGCCGAGGAACTCAGTCATTCGCCAGTGATTGGACAACGTCATCCGGATGCCGCCTCCAGTCCCATACAGTCGCGTGCCTCCAGCGAGGCATGGCCAGCGCAGTCGGATGAGGACATCGATCGTCTGGTGGCCATGCATCAAAATCGCAGCAGTCTCAGCTCATTGGGGGTAAGTTAAAGTTGAAGTTTAGCTATTTCCTAAAACTCTATTAAACTTATTCCATTCTCTCATCCAAACAGGTTCGCTCCGAGTCCATGGCCAGCGTTTATTCAGGCGCCGGTGAGGGTCGCTATGGCACAGTTGTGGTCAAGGGTCAAGTGGAGTTTGGTATGCAATACAACTACAAACTGGGTGCACTGGAGATACATGTGGTGCGCTGTAAAGATCTGGCTGCCGTGGATGCTAAACGCAATCGCAGCGATCCCTATGTGAAGGTAAATAGTATTAACCCTAACCAATTAAAGGAAACCTTCTAAACTTCATACCATGTACTCCAATTTAGGTCTACTTGCTGCCCGATAAATCCAAGGCTGGCAAGCGTAAAACCAAAGTCAAGAAACACACACTCAATCCCATATTTGATGAAACTCTGCGCTTCCACACATCCGTTTCCAGCCTTGAGTCGCGCACCTTGTGGCTAACTGTGTGGCACTCGGACATGTTTGGCCGCAATGATTTCCTGGGAGAGGTCAGCGTTAATCTACAGGGTCGTCTCTTTGACAATCCCCAATCACAGTGGTATTTGCTACAGGAACGCGTAAGTTAACTAGTTAACTCTATAAAAAGCTTCTTTTCTAATAAACAACTTTTATCTTTCGCAGAGTGAACCCTTTGATGATGTGGCTACTTATCGTGGTGACATTGTAGTTGGACTCAAATACATTCCACCAGAGAATATTAAAACATCGATTTTCTCTAGAGGCTCTAGCCTAACTGGCAGTTCTTCCAATCTGCGTAAATTTGGTGGCAGCATCAAATCAGTGGCATCTAAATCAGATCGCAGCGCAAAGGGCGGACAACTGCATGTGCTGGTCAAGGAGGCCAAGCATTTGAGTCCCATCAAGACCAATGGCACCTGTGATGCCTTCTGCAAGAGGTATATTTGAAACTAAGTAACAATCAAAGCTTTTTTTTAAACATTTTGTATTTCTTTCCGCAGTTACCTGTTGCCAGATCGCACGCGCAGTTCGAAGCAAAAGACGCCGGTGGTGAAGCGCACACTGCATCCCACCTGGAACTATACATTTGTCTACGAGGATGTTTCGCTGGAAGATTTGTCAGAGCGTGCACTAGAGCTGACCGTTTGGGATCACGATCGTTTGGCCAGCAATGAATTTGTGGGCGGCATACGTTTCTCACTGGGCACAGGTTAGTACTTGATAAACAAGAAACTAAAAGGGTTAAGACTAAAGTATTTTTTAAATATTTTACAGGTCGCAGCTATGGCAGGCAGGTGGAATGGATGGATGCCACCGGCAAGGAGCTGTCACTCTGGCAGAATATGTTGGATCGTCCCAACTTTTGGGTGGAAGGAAGTCTAGTGCTTCGCTCCAGTCTCGATGGTATACGCGCCACATTGCCATAGGCACAGCCAGCGTCACAATTTGCATTGTAGTAATTTATTACTTAGCCACAAAACATAGGATTTATATATACGACTTGTATATATTGAGTATAAACAGTATACTTATTCAAATGATGTTGCAGTTAGACACACTTATTGTATTTGTATTTGTGTATTGTGTTGTACTGTATTACTAATTATGAACTATGTAGTTGTTACAGCATAGAATTGAAAGACAAGCATTAATAGGAACTTAAGAATGAATATATATTAATCTAAATAACGATTCGATACGATACGAAACGATTTGATTCGTTTACTTGATTGCACTACATTCAAGCACGTAAGTTAAAGCGATTTAGAATGATTTTGAATACTCGAATATTCGTATAAATGGCAATCGAATGACAAGAAATCAGCATTAGCATTTGCATTCGTGATGAAACACTGCAAAATAATTATTGTATTGTAGTTTAAGCAGCACAATGTTCAATAACGATAAACAAATTAAACAAAAAGCCGTTATCAAATTAATGCACTATTTTTTAAGAGCCGAGCAGAGCAGATCAGAGAAAAGAATAAATAAATTTGGATTGCTCATCCAAAAACGATTGCAAATATAAATAGGCTACAATTAGACACTTTAGCGCCCACTGTGTGTGTATTTTTTTCAAAAAATATAAAGAAAAAAGCAGAAAACTAAATAAACTTTGCAATTTTGCATACTGTATGCATTAAACTACAATAAAAACTAAGCTATAAATATATATATAAACTATACATAATGTGTACTATTAACTATCAATAATTATGGACAAATACAAATAACAATTTTGTAAATGCAAAAATTTTATTTTTATTTCGTTTTGATTTCCTTTCCTTACTACGTATTCTAGCACTTAAGCAAACGGCATTCTAAACTTTATACATACTCATTAAAGATATATACATATATACTTATATCAATCCAGACTTCAAGCATATCGCAATCACACTGTGCAACAAATAAAACTTGGCTAGGCTTCATTGTGGATAATACCTCTTTAAATACATACTACTTCAAGCTCTTGTGACCCACCATAAAAAATATGACTCTAAAATAGCCAAAAACAATCCTATATATAGTATATATACGTATATGTCATTTTCCCTCCAACTCTTGATGCTAAAAATCTATATGTCGTGGCATTTTGATATGAAAACTACTTGGCAGCTCTTTAAAGCGTTCGATAAAATATAAAATATAAAGACAAAAGGAAAATAATACTTATGAAAATAACCTATGAGAAAATAAGAAGAAAAAAAATTTAATATAGAAAAAAACGAATCTTATGAATGCTTTTGGTGTAAGTTTACATTGTGGAAAGATGTAGGCCGCATACAAATTAATAACGTTGAATGATACTTAAAAGATTTATAGGAAATGTTTTTTGATAAAATGAAATTTGCTGAATCACTCGTTGCCTAAATACCGCTTGTCTTTTATACTCAATGTTTTCGAAACACACACACACACACTCACATGATGATAATTATTACGATAATGTAGATGATGATGATATGTAAGTGCCCACATGGATTGAACCGGTTGAGATTTGATATTGATATGAGATAAGATATGTTAATGTGGGCATTGCAGTTCTCTCGCTAAACAATAATCAGCAAATATTGCAAAAAGAATAAAAAAATCAATGGTATTTAGTAGCATAAATGATTAAATTAAATACACACACCTATACACACACACTCTCTTTCACTGTAAGTTTGTCGGTTCTCAATGCCGATTAATATAATTACAAATTATATTCTGATTAATTGATAAATTGTTGACAGTAGTTTATTTGTTCATCTAAAATGTTCAATGTAGCAAGAATATATACATACATATAATATATACATAACTATCTTGTATATACCTATATACATATCTATTTTTTTACTTTTAAAACCTTGGCTAAATCTACAACTAAAACTTAAACTTAAACTAAACTAATACTTAAACTAATGCTATTTCTATATCGAAATTGAACTCTACTACTTTATTACCCTCTAGTCCTCTTTTATGCAGATTGTTAATTGTGTTTTAACAATTGATACCCTGTACAATTTATTCACTCACTCAACTCACTCACATGGTGCTATACAAAAACAAAAAAGAAAAACAAAAAGAATATAAAATTTCCTCTCTGAAGTATCGGGGAATATAATGAGAAATCTTTTTACCTTTTTACCGCTTACTGATTACGCATTTTTTGGATTCAAACTGAACTTTTGTGAATGTTATTTACATATACACAGATAATACAATCCTACATATGATATAAAAGTCAGTTATATACACAGATATACAATAAGTAGCCCAAAAAACTGTTATAGAAAGTTCCCAAATTGTTTTGGGTTCGAATAGCGTTTCCCTCACAAAGAAAAGAGTTACATACGATATAACAGCAAAGATTTATGTACTTATTGTATTTGACAGCAATTGCAAAAAAGTGCTCAAAAAGTAGCAATTAAGTTTAAAGAAAACAAAATTAGTGAGTTATTAGAAGGGCCCATAGATTGCCCCTAGAAAAAACAGAATGAGTTGCGTTTAAAAATAAAATTATATACAAAGATTTAACCAATGGTTGCCACATCTCGTTAAATTAGAGTTCTTCTGTTCAAATTAGCGATTAATTAATAAACTTATAATTACAATTGGAATATATATAGACGAACATCTTTCTGTTCTTCGCTTAAAACTGATGTGATGAATATAACTTTAATGAATATAATGTTGATTGGCGTTAAATAACTGAGTTGTTACTCAAAATACACACACAGATATCACTAGTACAAGTTTTTGGTTTTGGTTCGAGAAAGGAAAAAATTTAAAGGAATTTGTTAGGCACACACAAAAAACACACACAATCTCTGCCCTGGATATACCACACTTAGACATAAGCTAAGCTACTTTCATTGAGAGTTTCAAATAGGGCTAATCAACCTCTATTTTGTAATATATAAGACTTTCTCTAGCTATACATAAGAGTAAAAAACAACAAAAATAAAATGCAAATGGAAATCGTTGAAAATAAAATTTAACAAATATAAGAGAAATGTTTACATACCCTTTAAAGAGTATTCGTACATATCTATGTACAACTTTACTTATATATGTAAGCAATTACTACAGGATAACAAAAGTTTACACACACACATATACATTACTTATTGTATTGATAATGCAAATGGAAATAAAACAAAATAATATAATAAAATAACACACACACACCTTAAATTATAATTACGTTGAATACTGTGACCCAAGAAATCAATCAAATAAAAGCAAATTTCGCATCTATTGACAACTTTCGGAATTCAAGTGTCTTTGCTTTGCCTCTTATGCTCTTTCAGTTTAAATACAGGACATTAGACGACATCTCAACTTCCGGCTACACATCCGCTTCCGTTTCCGCCTCGGCATTGCCACTGACAGCATTGAGTTTGAGCTCCTCCGAGGGTTCTTTAAGCACATCATCGCATTTCTTGCTTCGCCAGCAATCAAACGAGAACATAGACTCATCCTTGCCAAAGGCTTCGCCGTCCTCGAGCGTAATGGGCAGTTGTCTAAAACAAATAGAATTATATTAAGCATTCAAAGCACACATAAAGGTATACACTTAACAAAATCACGCTTATTTAATCAAAAATTTAATGTATAAATTTAGAAAAATTACATTTTTAAACATTTCCTCACCTGTTATTCGTTTCCGGCAGCAACAACGTGCAACTGGCGGCAGTTAACAGCAACACGGACAGAATTAATGGCGGACCTGCCGCCATTTTCGTGCCCAGGTGTATGAGATAAGGTGAGGTGAATGAGGCAGCCGCCGCGGCTAAGTGAGCTGTGGCCATGCCCCGTGATCTGACACAGGTGGGCAACAATTCCGACGTATACTGTGAGGTTAAAGTGTAGCACATTGAGATGCCAAGTCTTGTGGGCAATGCAAATGCCAACAGCAATGTGGCATTATGCTGTGCCCCCTCGTCACAGAGTGCCACACCCAAAGCGCAGGACATTAAACAGGTGCACAACAGTGCGAGAAAACTGGTTGCCTTTCTGCCCAAACGACTCTGCAGCAGACCCTGTAGTATGCCAGACGGTGGCACCACAACGGCAAATAGCGAGAATACCACAAATGGCGACAGTCCCAATCCCTCCACATTCCGAGAGATGGTGTTGAAGCTAAGCGCTGTCATCATGCTGTCGAAATAAAACATATGTGTAGTATCTGAATTAAACGCAGAGTAAAGCTAAGGAATTTAATAGAATCTGGTAGTTTAAGACTGGGAAATAATGGGAAATTTAAATTAACTCTACAAAGGGCATCAGAGGTATCTTTATACAAGCTAAAGCAAAGTATTCTAGCTGAATTTAAGTATTGAAAAAATACCTATATAATTAATTTTAATAAAAGAATTCAACTTACAAGATCAGGATCACCGTGAGCACAGTTTTCCTTAGATGCGGCGTGCGCAGCAGATCAAACAATTTGGCCTTCTGCTGATGATTGTTTGTTTTGGCCTTGGCAAGACAATGTTGGCGAAAGGCTTCGAAATCAGCTGGCGCCACCTGGCGTCCATTGAAATGGGCAATGTGCTTCAATCGGGCAATGGCACCCTCGACATTGTTGCGCGTTATCAGCCATTGAGCGCTCTCCTGTACGACGAAATAAAACAAACCGACAATCAATTGCAGCAATGCTGAAAATGTCAGATAAATGCGCCAGTTGCCGGCTAAAACCGACAGCCAAGGTGCCACTAGGCCACCCAGACAAAAGCAGAAACCCAGTGTGCCGCTGATAGCCAAATTCCTCAACTTGGGTGCCAAGTACTCAAGTACTGCGAAAATAACAGAAACAGACAATCAGATAAACAGCCAAGCAGAGAGAGACACTCAGATAGGCGGTTTGCTTACCCAGTATAAACATTAGATAATAGTTAGCGGTTGCAGCCAGTCCAGAGATGCAGCGAAAAGCGCTAAACTGGACCAAATTGGTCGCGTAGGTGGTGAGAAAGTCACCAATGAAGCCACACTGATTGGCCAAAATCACAGCGCGTACGCGGCCTATGTGATCACCCAACATGCCAAATGAAAAGGTGCCCACCAAGGAGCCCAGAAAGAACAGCGATTGTCCAATACGCGCCTTGTAAGCATCATCGCACACCCAATTCAGCTGAAAGAGAAAACATGGTGTTATCAGAAGGGAAACCATTAGGAGAGTAGAGTCAACCGTATCGACTGTGAAAGGCCCTGTACTTTTCTATATGAGGGCTAGCTGGATATCTTTAATATTTTACAAGCTTTCGTTACTAATTATTAAATTTGCATTGATTTTTCTTATGATCAAGCTTTTGTGGCTCCTTCACTTCTTAACTCAGAAATCAAGGCGTTTATAGCCGTACCTCGCTTAATGTTCCCAACTGTTGGGACTTATCAAAAGTGATATTATTTATGGCAAATGACACGCATTTTTTCGGCTTTCGTTACGCACTTTTCATGGTGACAAACCAAATGGACTTTTGTACGCGGTCTAGCAGACACGAGAGCAGCGTATGGTTAATTCACTCGCCACTATTTGCTCTTGATAGCCGTCAGCTCACATTGTCTCGCTTGCTGTTGGCAAAAAGCCAGTACATTTGTTTATTGTGCATAACATATATTTTTCAAAAGTTTTTTTTGGAAATTTTAACAACAATTTTGAATAGATAACTGTTTGCATAAAAATATTTACGTGCAGAATGACATGCTTAAATCGGTACACAATTATTTAAACCAGAATTTACAAACACATGTTTTTACTACACTCTTTTAAAGCTTACACACCAAATTTAATAAGTTTGACTCTTACCAACTCTGAGATTTTAATCATTTAGTAAAAATCTTCTGCCTTCCGACTGAAATACTTACCTCAATATTCATGCTGCGAAAACCGTAATCATATTTATAAATCCAACGATCACATTTCTTGCTGCTCACTGTGACATTAAAGCCCTCCTCCAGAAACTCGACCTTCTCCAATCTGGTGCAGGAAGCGGATTTGCCGAAAGGTGCGTAAATGGCGGCAATTTCATCGTGACTGCGATTCGCCAACTGATCGTGATAGCACCAATGTTGTGGCACAAAACCAATGATATTCTGGGAATAATAATGCACAGTGCTGGTAAACGCAATGTAGCCGAGCAGCAGCAACACTAGACACTGATAGCGACCGGCATCACCGCATTTGATCAATATTTTATCAAAATCCATGGCAGACAAAATAATAAACAATACAAAAAACAGTAATACTAGTGTGCGCTCTCACTCTGCTCGGGTTGAGATTCAATTAAGACTGAAGACCAGAAGAGCAGACTAAAAATGCCACTCACTCACTCACCCATACGAAATGTCTCTAGTTGCGATACGCTCAGTTCGGTTGGCTATTGCTATCTTTATCACTCGCTAAGTTGCTGTCGCTTTCGCATACTTTTATTCTCATTCTCCATTCCTGTTCTTAGACTTAGTGAATGGTTTTGCGTCCGATAAGATTGTTTTGGCTGAGCTTATCGCACACTCGCCTTCGCGTGTATATAAAACTTAGTCTTTGTATTACGAAATAAATGTTTTATTATTATTTTTAAGTGAATTTCGCTCACTCGCTTTGATCTGGCAAACAGTCTGGAGTGTCGTGCTCTGCGTACTTAGAATTAATTACATTTTCCAATTCATACAAATTAACAAAAATTTGTTAGCTTTCCACTCTTGAGATCAGCAAATTGATACGACAAATTTAAGAGCATAAAAACTACAAATAGTTGCTATCTCGCAGCAGTTCTTATCAGGCTTTTATTATTATAAAAGGTCGCCCGAAATGTAAATACGATTATGTAGTTTATTGCTTCGTCTTGGATTTATGGCTGTAGTTTCTCGTTTATTTAATTTTCTTGAAGTGCTGCGAAATGACGTGCAAAATCTGTGTAAAATAAATTAAATACAACACTTTCCTGTGGCGACTTTTATAGTGTCTTGCCTGAATTTATATGGCAAAATGTGTTGTTTATGGTTGCAAGTGTGTTTAAGAGTATTTCGCAGTCGGTTTAAGCTTTTTAACATGCAGTTTTATTAATACTTAGTTCAAACTAATAACAAAGTTGGCGCATAAAATGCCAAAATGAAAACTACAGCTAAACACTATAATATAAAATATATGCTAATCTGCCAAACTATAAACTAATTAAATAACTGTATACTGAATCTATTAAAATTCCATAAGCAAATTCGTTTGTTAATTAAATCATGATATTTTTGCATATTAATTCCATAATATCTAATAAATTTTTTGAGATTGAAATCAAAAGATTTTGGAATTTGTCAAGTGGTTCAAACTTAAACTATTTCTAAACATTTAAATGGAAATATTCTCACGTTTTTTCCTTTGTTTGTCGAGTGTATACTATAGTCTAGTAGTACTTTTAATGAGCTGCCGCAGATTTTCATTAAAACTAATTGAAATTTAGCTCAGTTGCTGGTATGTATTGCATCTAGTTCACCATTGCTATTTGTTTCAGTCTCTTTAGATCTTAGGAAATCAAACATGCGATCCTGTTTGCCAAACTCATCGCCATCGGCCAGTGTAATGGGCAACTTCCGGTTGGCTGTTTCCGGCAGCAATAGGCACACATAAGCGCACACAAAGAACATCAGGCACAAGATGAGCGTTGGCGCTGCCCTAATGTAGGTGCCCAGGTGCATAATGTAGGGTGACAGCAGGGAGATGGCAGCTCCAGCCACATGAGCCAGTGATAAGCCACGGGAGCGCACACAGGTGGGCATCAGTTCCGTGGAAAACAACAGAGTTGAACCCAGACAAACCGATACACCGAAACGGGAGATCAGCGTGAGTATGACCAGCAGCACTACGCTGGAGTCACCATAAAAGGACAACACAATGCCACTGGCAGCTGTGAAGAAGCCTGTAAGCAATGTAGAACCCACCAAGGAACCTTTGCGGCCTATACGGTCCTGTATGTTGGCTTGTACGATGCCCGAAATAGGCAGCGCTATGGCGGTTAGCGCAAACATGACAAAGGGCGAGATGCCAACTCCTTCCACATTCCGGGACATTATGTTATAGCAGACGGTTATGATCATGCTAAAAAGGGAGAAATATAAATGTTAGATCGATTTTATGCATCGAAAGGATAAAATTCTAAATTTAGTGAAGTTTGTTAAACATTATTTTTAAATATTAATGTTTTAAATGAAGAATCTATAAGCTTTACTCAGCGCTAAGCCCGAAATTTTTAAATTGAGTACATATTATTTATCACAATCTTGATAATTAAAATGTTTTTGTTATAAAAATACGTTACTCAAAACAAATATTTGATTTTAGGTGAATAAATATGCGGGCTAACTTTAAATCTAATTGATTTTAGTGATGTATACCGACTACTTCTACCCCTTACTTACAATACAACCAACACTTGGAAGAAGATTTTGCGCAGATGCGGCTTCTTGAAGAGATCTGTGAATTTGTCCTGTTCCTGTTTGTTGTCCTGAGACTTCTGGCAGTAACTGCGAAAGGCACCAATGTCTGCATCAGTGAGCTTCTGCTGATTGAACTTGGCCACACGTTTTAAACGCCTGACAGCGCCATCGAAATCATTTCTGGTGACCAGCCACTGAGCGCTTTCTTGCACCAGAAAGTAAAACAAAACAATCAGGAGCAAAGGTAATGAGGAGAAGGCAAGGAACGTCTTCCAGTGTCCCACCCAGATAGCCAGTAGAGAGGAGCAAACCATGCCCAGGCCATAAAATATGCCCATGCTCAGGCTGAGACCAGTGTTTCGCAGAGAGGGGGAAACATATTCGAGCACTACGACAAATATAAAGAGATTAGCATAGTCCCAGACTACAAATAGCAGCTAGACTTACCGAGTATGAACATGAGATAAGTGTTGGCATCGATGGCAAGACCCGAGAGAAATCGGGTTATAGAGAACTCAATTAGATTGGCAGTAAAGATTGTAGCAAAATCACCCAAGAAACCGCATAAATTGGCCAATATAACAGCCTTAATGCGTCCAATGCGATCACCCAAGAAACCAAAGATCATAGTGCCACACATGGAGCCCACAAAGAAGAACGACTGTCCCACTGGTGCTTTATAGGCCTCATCACAGACCCAATTAAGCTGGAATAGTAAAGATAAGATAATAATCAATTGCAGTGCAGCATTTAACGAAAACTCACCTCAGTGTTCATGCTTTTGAAACCAAAATCATAATTATAAATCCAACGATCGCAGCGTTGATCACTGATTGTGGCATTACCTCCATCGAAATCGATTGTCGCCAGACGAGTGCATGAAGGTTTCGCATAGTGTTTATAGATAGCCTCGATCTGTTCAACACTGCGATTCTCCAACTGCTCGTGATAGCACCAATGATCGGGCACAAAGCTGATCACATTCTGTGAGAAATTATGCATCGCTGTGACAAACATTAACAAACTGTAGAGTCCGAGCAGCAGGTATTGATAGCGATGGCTATTGCCACATTTGGCCAAAATCTCATCGAAATCCATTATGAATATTTGTACGTGTTAAAAGCGAATTAGAGATTCCATAAACAAACCGTAGTACGCTGTGCTATGGCCAACAGTATGCAATAAAAACCCGAAAAATACAAAGCAACTCGTCTGCTCTCAGCCGATGCCACGCACGTACTGCCAGCTGACGTGAGCTTCTCTGAGACCTTTTCCCCCAATAGTTAAGAGCGCGTTTTCATAGCAAACGCCACTCACAGCAACTCACAACCAGCTGATATTGTAGACGACGCTCCACAATAGTTTTTTATGCATACCCAGTGCAGCGGGTGCTATGGGTTTGCCTACAGTGTGCAGCTGGCAGTGGAGGGCAACTTCGCGCTGATTAAGTATACTTGAATGTTCTTGTTATAGCCATAAAGTGTTGACTGTATTTTTTAGTTAACATATTAAAGTAAAAATGAAAAGAAATACTTAAAAAATTAATTTATTTCTATTAACTTCAGTGCGTAAATGCGATACTCTCTCAGCACTCACGCAGGGTAGCTAATGGTCAGTTACACTCTTCAATACACTTCACTCTTTGCTATTAATGCCTCTCTTTGGTCTTTCCTTGGCTGATAAGTATACGCGACTCACAGCTCGCTTATCAGGTTTAGTAGAAGGCGCGAGCTTATTAACTTATAATCGTATTCATTTCATTGTAATGATCTCGTATCGCATTACAGTCCAATCAGCACCGATTGAGATTAAAATATGTCCCAGCTAACTGACTAATCTATACTCGATTCGCACTGTGGTTGAGATTTGAACTATCAGCACGTGGGACCACATACATTTTAATCAGACTTAACACTTAAATTCCACCACCCTAAGTGTATTTATGTTTTATATGCCCCGTGTTGCGGGTAGATTAGACTTATTGAAATAAAAGCTTTTCATTTTATCATATTTTTTATGAAAGTCAAAGACTTTTTTATTGCTTTAATGGTTCAATTTCATTTGTATGCATATCATATTATTCTAAAAGAATATCTATACAGTTTTAGTGATTGGGAGTAGAAGATTGTAAACTTCTTTAGACCTAGTCTCAGCGTTATCAAAACTTTGCCACTTACTCTTGGCATATTTCTAGTCTCAGACATCCAATTTTCAATTGGCATGTCATTTTAAGCTCATTTTAAGCAGCACTATCGATTACGATTATTAAAATCAAAATATCAAACAAAAAAATTTTAATCAATTTAAAAAAAAAATGCAAAGGGGTACCATCATTAAAATTGTCAAAAATTTCAAAAAAATTAAATTTGCCAAATCAATCCAATTTGGCTTACAATCGATTCTAGTAGTTGTCTAGAGCTCAAAAAGGGTAAGCTTTTTAAATTATTGCTTTATTTAACTGAACTGTAACAACTTAAAGTTTAAAAAAAAAGGATAAATTTCAATAATTCTTATAGTGTGGCAGCTGTGAAGTTTTATTTGATACAATTCGCTATGGCACTCTAAAACTATTAATATTATTCGAAACTAAGTAAATTAGTTAAACTTTTCGCTTTCCTTTAAATTCAATTCTGTCTCAAGTTCGACTTCCGTTTCCGTTTCCTTTCCCTTTCTTAACGTGAGTAGGAAATCAAACGCACGTTCACCCAAACCAAACTTCTCTCCCTCCTCCAATGTAACGGGCAGCTTCCTGTTGCCAGTCTCGGGCAAAAGTAGACAAATAACAGCGCCAGCCAGGAAAAGCAGGCAAAGGATTATAGAAGGAGCGGGTTTAAAGTAGGTGCCCAAATGTATGATATATGGCGATAGGAAGGAGGCAGCAAAGCCAGCCAAATGAGCAGCGGCCACGCCACGACCTCGCACACAGGTGGGAATCAGTTCGGTGCAGAGCTGACAACTGGCGCCATCAGCAATCGAGACACTAAAACGCGCAGCGAGAGTTAAGCCCACCAAAAGGACGTTTTGTTGCTGTGCCAGGGACATGACCAATCCCACAGCCACAACAAAAATGCCAGTGATGGTCATCCAACCGACGGTTGTAAGCTTACGACCACACACATCCTGCAGTAGACCCTGTAAGTAACCCGCCGGTGGCAGCACCAACGCATTCAGCGAAAACATGACAAACGCCGAGATACCCAGTCCTTCCACATTGCGTGCTATGGTGTTGTAACAGGGCATGACAATCATGCTGAAAGGGTAGTAGGGAACAGGAGTTAGCTGGGTTACAGACCTGATTAAAATTACTTACAAGACAAACATTATTTTGATAGCAGCACTGCGCATGCGTGGAGTCTTCAGCATATCCGTGAGCTTAGTTTGAGGTTCCTGCACAGAGCTCTTTTGGTAATTACTCTGGCAATAGCTACGAAAAGCTTTGAAATCATCATCGCTGACCACACAACGATTGATCTTAGCCACACGCTGTAATCTTCTGATAGCGCCATCGATATCATCGCGTGTGACCAGCCACTGAGCGCTCTCCTGCACCGGCACATAGAACAATGTGACCAGCAAGAGTGGCACTGAGGAGCAGGCCAAGAAACGTCGCCAGTCGCCCACTAGAACTGCCAGCCAAGAGGCGCTAAACAGACCCAGCGCGTAGAACATATTTAAGACTGTGCTCAAAGCCACATTTCGCATTGAAGGTGAAATGTATTCGATAACTAACAAAGAAAAGAAAAGTCTGTTAAGACAAGCTACTTGGCAACTGGCCAGAATTGTACAACTTACGCAGAATGTACATCAGATACGAGTTGGCATCGGCAGCCAGGCCAGAAATGAAACGTGTTATGGAGAACGCTGTCAAACTGCCGGTAAATATGGTCGCAAAATCGCCCAAGAATCCACAACAATTGGCCAAAATCAATGGCTTAACACGTCCAATGCGATCGCCCAATAAGCCAAAGCCGAGAGTGCCAAACATGGAGCCCGCAAAGAAGAAAGATTGGCCAACACGCGCCTTATAGGCCTCATCGCACACCCAGTTAAACTGCAGGCAATTAAACGTCAAATTTTGTACAAGAAGTGAAACTGTGCACTGCTCACCTCTGTGTTCATGCTTTTAAAGCCATAATCATAGTTATATATCCAACGATTACAGGGTTCAGCACTAATTGTAGAATTACCTCCGTCGAAATCAATTGTGGCCAGACGTGTGCATGAAGGTCTCTCGTATTGCTTGTAGATCGCCTCAATCTCCGCAAAACTGCGATTTTCCAGCAGCTCGTGATAACACCAATGATCGGGCACAAAACTGATCACATTTTGGGAAAAGTAATGCATGGAAACGAAAACCATAAGATAACCGTAAACAGCCAAAAGCAGGTACTGATAACGATGGCTATTTCCGCACTTGGCCAGAATCTCCTCAAAGTCCATGTTGATCCGGCAAGCAGACACCAACGAGTGCAGCTTTTGGATGCAATTTTTAAATTCCAGTTCAAATCACAACTCCATTATATGCTTAATTTTTATTGAATTACTGAGCAAACTTGTTCCGATCAGCACGTTGTATTGCCACGGAATGTGTTCAACTAACTGGTTGTCGCTTGCTCAAGAGAAGAATGTAATAATTTTTTTAAAGAGCATTCAACTCTCTCCTCTCTCTCTCTGGCAGTCACACTCACTCAGTCTGGCATTTTTATAAACCTACCATATCTGAAATTTAGAAATAAATTATTGCCACTCGCCGATTGAGCAGAAAGCGCAGCGGACTTGACTCTTTCAGTTCGGCAATTGATTTAATACTCTTACAAAAGAGCACACACAGCTTTATCAACAGCTAGGCAACAGTTTATAGACAAACTTAAAAGAAATCCAATTTAGAAAGTGTATTTCCTATTCGCTCATTGTAAAATTTCTAGCTCAATCAATTTAGTTGATTGCCTATTTGTTTATTGCCAAGTGAAACAATTAAATTTGCGTATTTTTTAAATTTTATTTTATTTTTGTGTTTTCTTTTTTTTTTATTTATTTTGGTTTTTTGTTTGTTTGTTTTTTAATAAGAATGTTGTCTTCAATTACAATTGCTATTTAAATGGATATATGTATGCTTACATTTGACGCCTGTTGAATGTATATATTAAATGGTTTTCTTTTATTTAATTTTTAGTATTAAGTGTTGAATTCAAAGTTCAACTTTCAACTTGATGCATCAGTTTTTTGATTCGTTTTATAAATGTAGTAAACGCATTTTGATAACAGTGTAAGTTCTATGTGTTGACAATTAAATATATATATATATATGTATATTTATCATTTGCTTGGCTTAATTAACATTATTAATTCAAAATTAAATTAGATATCCATACTATGTATATATACTATATACATTACATGCATTACATCTGTTAACTAAATTTCTTGTATAACAACTAAATATTATTACGACTTTAGCTGCTAAATACGAGAGTCAATTAAATTACTTTGAGAGTACAAATATAAATATATATGTATTTAATAAGTAGGCGTAGTGCTGTTATTTTAAACTTATACCGATGCAGACAATCAATTTGATATCATATACTATAGAGTGTATACATGGCGTATACTTAATTTAGTCATAAATAGGAGATAAGCAAACATATTACATACTCAAAACATACTAAATAGAAGCTAATATACATACAAATATATAAATCATGTCTTTAGCCTTACATACAAACATACAAAACTTTTACAGTGCCTAACAAAGATTTGAAAGATGCTCAATTGCATATCGTAGACTAGTTAAATAATGTAATCAGTTAACAAATCAATCCCGCCTAAATAGATGTAGTATATAGTTTGGTTATATAATGCTACTACCGATATTTATATGTATATGTATATATGTGTGGGTGTGTGTATCATGTGGTATGAAAATTAAAGTGCATTTAGCTTTCAATGCTATCATAAAAAACTTCTTCTTCGGATTCCTCTACTTGTTCTGACTCTGGTTCCGAAAGCTCCTCAATGTCATCTACATTGTATGAAATTAAAGAGTAAAGACTCGGCTTGTGCTGTACATGATGCACCTTGAAGGGATTGGCATCATTTGGAGGCGTGCCAAACCAAATGGCACCGCTCTCAGTTGGCTCATCCTCAGCTGGCATCGGTGGCGCCCCAATCGAATCACTGTAACCATAATCGAAAGTCACCAGCAAATTATCGCTGCCACAGTCCAAAGAATCGGGCGTTGTATACTGAGTATAATACGAATCGTAGGCCGTCTCCTCGGACAAGTTGCCAGCTTCAGCTTCCTTTAATAGCTCATTGAAATAGCTTTGTTCTTCCAGAATTGTCATCTGATTGTTGTTGTTCTTGTAGTTGTTGTTGCTGTTGTTCTTGTAGTTGTTGTAGTTATTGTTGCTTGTTTGCCACAATTGCCAATTGTTGTTATTGAAACGGAAATTTGGCTTACAAATGGAATTTGCCAAATTCTAAGCAAATGGAGAAGCAAAAGAAATTAGAAGAATAGAATATCAGAAATGTATCTCCATTATAACTTTTCAAAGGCATGCGACAGAACAAACACAAGGCATAAAAGGAATAATGTATGTATAAATGTTTTGTTTTTTTTTTTTTAGATACCAAAAGTTAAACACAAAATTTGTTTGTAGCATTAGAGCGGAAAAAAAGAGTTAGGAACACCTCAACCATTTTGGCAAAAAATTAAGGTTAGCACAGAGCAACAGTTTCAATAAATTATATATACAAATCAGGTAAAATAAATACGAATCGAATCTGTAATTAATTTCTGGTTCTTCAATTGTTGGTTGCCTGTTTTTGAATACTTTTTTAAATTGGTAAGAGAGGGCTAAAAGAGACAGAGGGAGAGAGTGTTTGAGGTGTGTGTGTGTAGAAAGTGGATAAACTACTGCAAATACTACAACAAAATGAAAGCCAATTATTGTTTAGCTTTGTTTCGCTACATTCCAGTGTTGGTAAGCAAATAAAGCAGTGTTGGTGCGAGAGGGTGAGCGAGGGGATTTTGGTGGCGTGGGCGAGAAAAGGTAGCTTAACCTACAAATAATCAACAGAGATAGAGACTTACGCGTATAACAGATTTGCGGCAAAGTGTCTTAGTTCTTTGTCTTTGCTTTGGTTTTGGTTTACTTGTTTGTTGGCTAAAACAAAAGATGACAACACGCTCTACAGAACAGAAGAACAAAGCTCAACACTCTCTTGGCTTTTAAGTTGTTTCAAGTTGTATTCAAGCCAAGACTAAGGCGCCTCTCCCGACCTGGTCATCATCTTTTGGGCCTGTTTGCCTGTCCGTTACCAAAAAAAAAACCTCCTGAGAGTCGCAGCACGTGTCGCTTTTTTGTTAGCATTTTCATTTGCAGCATGCATCTTAAATTTTCACCACCAACGTCAAACACATCACATCACATCGCATCACGCAATCAATCTATCAATCAATCAATCAATACACCACCACAAGTCCATATATAAAATGTACATGATTATTCCAAGGGTTCCATTTAAGTATACGCTTGTTGCAGTTAGGGAGACTTTTTCACTATTTTCTTTAGTTTTTTTTAGTTACAGTTTTCAACAGGCTGTTGTTGGATTGGATTGGATTGGATTGTTGGTGGATGGTTTATTGTTTTTTAATTGTAGTTGTTGTTGTTGTTGGGTGGGCATAATATTTGTATTATTATTATTTGAGGATATTTTTTGGTACGGTCAGTTTTTGAATATACAAAATAGGAATCAGTGAGTTTTTTTATATGACAAACAGACAGGTTTAAACAATTGTTTGTTTGGGGATATTTGGTTTTTTTTTGTATACATGTGGAGTAGACATACATGGGGCGAAAACGCGCAGAAAGAAAAAAAGTAAAAGTAAAAAGAAATTACAGCATTAGATACGAATATTTTGTTTGGTGTTTACAGCAGCGTTTCTAAGCCAAGTTAAAACCATGTACGTGTGTGTGTGTGATGTGTATTCTTTGTAGTTAGTTTTGAGCATTGATCAAGCTGACAATGACAATGACAATGAATTATGACAATGGATTATGAATAATGACTAATGGTGACGTTGATGAACGGGATGACTTGGTTGATTCTTAAGCAAATATTATTGGCAAGCTATAAATTAACTTAAAGGCAAGCTGCACTTTAGGCCTGGCTATAACAAATTGAATACAAGTTGATATTGTTGTGTTTATGATTTTTTTGTTGATTTGTTTTTTTTTCTTTTCTATTCTGTTTATATTTTTTTTAATGTGTGTATGTTGTGTGTATATGCATATATATATAATTAAGACCATGATAATATTTAATGAGTAATTAGCATTTAAACTAAGCCAAATGGGTACATCAACTTATGTAGTTAACAATAATAATAATGTTTAATTACACGCAAAAACTAAACAATAAATATATGTATATATGTATATGTAATTATGTAGAAAAAGTGCCTGCCAGACAATGTATGAGACAATCAATATTGAATGGATTGCAAAAAAAACTATAATTTAATAGACTAATAATAATAACGATAAATTAATGGTAAACAATTTACATGATTTTGCATAATGTACGAGTATACGAGTTATACGATAAATGGTGTTGCACTTATGCTTAATTTATATATTTATAGGCATTGTTTTACGAGTATGTACAAATAACTAAGCACACATATATAAATGTATATATATTTATATATATTTGTGTATATGTTTATGTATAGTGTATAAATAATAAGAAAGCAAAAAACATTATTTGCACGTGAAATTGTAATTTTTTTAATTTTCGATTTTTTTTTTTTTTAATTATAGCGGCAGCTGCGCGACTAATTTGCATAGCTGCTCCAAAAGGCAAAGCCGTCGATTTGGCAGTGCAGTGGCACCTTTCACTGGTCGTTGACCAAAAAGTACAAAAAAAAAACGAACAAAAAATAGGAAAAACTGAAACTGATAAACGCGCAACACACGCTGCGTATGCTTGATAAGCCCTTTCAATTCAGCATGCATGACGAGCGGGGAGCAGGAAGGGGAACATTTGGGGTGTTAGTGGATAAGGTCAGGCACAATGCGGAGTTTTCTAGTTAAATCATTATCATTTTCATTTGGATTCATTTTTGCATTCGTTTCTCTCTGTTTTTTTGCATAGGCACGACGATCTATTGAAGGTTGGTTAGAAATACAGATCTTTCTAAATATATAGTTATATATAAATAAGTGTATGTATTTATGTATATGTTTTGTATGTTTGTATGCATCGAAGGTTAGTTATATGCTTGTATGTATATTATTTTAATATAAATAAATATATATGCACGTAGTAATGGATACTTTCAATGAAGTAAATCCCATTTGAAAAATTTAGCAACTTCCAAAAAATAATAAATTGGAGTAAATGTTCAATTGCACAATTTGAATATTATTGTTTAAACGATTTATCGTTTGAAATATTGTTTGAAAATTTCCAATTATTCGCAAAAATATAATTTGACTATAAAGTGTGAATCTTTTTTACGCTCTTAATTCAGCAAAAAAAATAAAAAAAATTATTTAAGTTTGCAATTTACTAGAAAAATGATCTACAGTCTCGAATACTAAAGATTTTTTAACAACTTAAATGGGAGCTACTTCATGAAAGCGTTTTTACGTATGAGTATAACGTGTATGATTTGTCTAAACATATAAATTAATTATGTTGCCAGTTGATCTATTTTTCTTTTGATTTTTTTGTGATTGTGGTTTCTTTACTAATTTTTTACTGTAGCTGTTGTCGTTGTTGGTTGTTGTTGTTGATGAATGTTTTTTGTTTGCTAATTGTTTTTGTTTGTTTAATTTTTTTGTGATAATCGAAGGCATATTAAAACAGTAATCAGTAGTTATATATGCATATATATATATGTATGTAATGATGTTTATGCATCATTAATATTTATCAATATCAGTATCAGTAGTATCGTAGCTAATATTATTAATTATATTATAATGATTATTATTCATTTGAACCAACCCAAAAATGTTGACTTTAAAGTGCGTACCTTGCCACTATCACTATCGCCATAACTGGACGTGGGCGTGGCATTTGCATCGCAGTTGCTTGCCATCTGCTGTTGCTGGTGTTGCTCACGTCCCAATCTTGTTGCACCTGCCGCCGAGGCACTACTAAAGCGTCGTGCCACACCGGCACCACCTCCACCATTGCCAGAGTTTGTGCCACGTCGGTGATACGATGACACCGATGATGAACTTAGCTGCAGATCCTTACGCAACGTTGTGCTCAACTGTGCGGCAATGGAACTGGAGCTGCCACCACTTGATGGACTGCTCTTGTGCGAGGTGCTGCTGCTGCTGTTGTTAAGCTGCAACTGTTGCTGCTGCTGCTCGGGTGATTGCTGAGCACGTGACAGTGAATCCAAGTGTCGCACACGTGAGCTAAGCGTCTCGCGCTTTAACTTCGGCAACGGTGAATTCTGCAGTACACGCGGGGACGGAGTTGTTGTTAGTGGTGTTGTTTGACTGCTGCTGCGATTGCCACCAGCAGAGCTCGATGAATACGGTGTTGTGGCCAGCGGTATGGAGGAGGATGTCGAGCTGCGACTCGTATTTGTGCTCAACGAATGATTCGATGCGGAATCGGCACGTTTTAAGCTCTGATTTAGATTGCCAGTGCTGCGACTCAACGAGTTTTTGCTGCCATACGAAACACTGCTGGAATTATGCACCGATGGTGGTGATCTGCCCGCTGTTGAAGTAGAGATGGATCTACCCGTTGGTGGTTTGCCGGCAAAATACGCAGCCGCCTTGCTGCCCGGCAGAGGAATCTTGCTTGGCTTACTGGCGCTATTGAACTTCCGGAAGGCATAATTCCGTGGCGGTGTCTGCTCATAAGGACTGACACCACCGACGCTGGAGCTCATGACACGCGCCGCTATGCTGCTGCCACTGGGAGCTGTGGGCGTACTTGTGCCCAATGGACTGGGCGTGTTTCCAAGACCAAGACCAATAATTGTCTTGCTTTGCGTATCGTTGGACGTGTGATCCGGTTCGTGTTCATGGGCGGATTCAGTGCTGCTGCTATGCTGTTGCAGCTCGTCCATGGCCAATGGCACCATGGCCTTCATGCTGGGCGTGCTAATCTGATCTGATCTGAGTAGAACTGTCGGTGCCACATTCGCTGATTGGGAATCCACTGAGTCGGGCACACCACGACGACTGAGCATCAATGTCGTGGATGCCGATGAGCGATTCGTTTCATAATCATGCTGCGAGGATGAATTCAAATAGGAATTCGTACTGCTGCTCGTATGAAGACGTGATTCCAGCACACGCAACTGCGCTTTGGTGCCCTCCAGTTCAATGTTCTTCTCCTCCAGCTGAAACCTCAACTCTTCAGTATCCTCTTGACACTTGTCCAGTCTTTTGGTCAGCAATGATTTTGATTTACTCGACGAGTCCAACTTTTGAGCCAGCACCTGATTCTGTACAGTCAATGTGAGCAAATGTCGCTGTAGTTCAAGGACATTCGTCTCAAGCAGAATGGCTGAGAAACGTTTAGAGTCCGTAATGCGACATTTGGTATTGCGGGCACCAGGCGTGCTAACAACGCCATCCAAACGACCAAGCGACTGTTGTTGTTGTTGCCTTCTCAATGCGTTATCACTGCTTGAGCTTTGATGGAATGCCTCCTGCTGGGATTGCAACTGCTGCTGCTGCTGTTCGAGCACAACAGGCTGGAATGTGTTGTTGGTGCTGCTGAGACTTGGACGACTGCTGTTTGAGAGCACCGTTGTCGCCGAGGATGAAAAGTTACGTTGACTGGAGTAATCCGATTGGCTGGCGCTGCAAAAGTCATTATAAATAATTAATTAAAGCTCATTTGTTTGCATATTTAATAGCTTACCTGGAAGAGCTTTTACTTTGTTGCAGTTGTAATTGCTGCTGTTGTTGCTGCTGCTGTTGTTGCAGCTGCAGCTGTTGCACACGCGAGCTCAGCTCTAGCTTCTGGGCCATGGCCAATTTCAGCTGCTCCTCGAGATCTTTTTTCACGCTTATCAGCTCCTCTACCTGATCATTCATCTTGGCCGCCTTAATGCGACCCGTTAACGTTTCCGCCTCCATTTCGGCCAACTTGTCCAGCAAACGATCACGCTCCTTGCGCAGCTGTTTGATATCTTCACGATTCAGTCGTTCCACCTGCTCACGAAACTGTTGTGGTGTCATGCCACTCGTATGCTTCTGACCCTTGACTCCATCAGCACCCTGCTGTCGCTCATAGCTCTGCAACTGCTCAACCTCCTCGCGTAAACGATTCGACTTGCGATGTATGACATCCAGCAGGTTAAGAAGCTCATCGTCAGACTCCGCGCAGCTCAGACGATTTGATGCTATGGCAACCTGTTAAAAAAGAGGAGTGTTTTAAGTAAAGTTTTCTATAGTTAATATACTACAGTACTCACGGTCATAGCACCATTGGTGGAGGAGGCACTGTGACCCTCCTTGGAGGAACTGGTCTCCGTTGAGAAGCCGGAGTCCTGCACAACGCTACCGTTGTTGTTCTCTCCGCTCTTTGGCTCTTTCTTGCCGCTGTGCGAATTGCTGCGACTGCGTGTAAGCGATGAGGACGACGGCTCGACGGTACCAGCAGCGGAAGCAACGCTTCCACCTGCTGTCGTCGTCACCGTTGTCGTCGTCGTGGACGGTTCCTTGTGCGATAATATACGCTTAGTGCGTATGCCAGGCTCCCACTCGCGTCTGCAGGGCAAAAGTTTTAATTAGTTGCAGTTTTCAGAAATGTCTAAGCTCCAGTTAATTTACTCACCTGGCTGCTAACGAGGAGCTACCACCACCCACTGAGTGACTGCCACCTAGAGCGCCCACAGAGTTGGGCGTGGATGGTGTGGTAGACATGGAGGCCATTTTATGCTTGAGATCGGGAAACGTTTCAATGACCAGATCTCGGAATTCCAATAGAGCTCCAACTTCATGCTGCAGTTCCTGCAGTGACTTGGTTTGCTCACTATGTATGGGATGATGTGGATGACTGCCATAGCTATTGCTATATGGTGCATGGTGGCTTAAATGATGATGATGATGGTGCAAATGATGTGGATATGTGGCTCCAACCACCACAGTTGCTGTTGGTGAGGCAACCACAGCACCGCCAGCACCACTTGTTGCCATCAGATGCGGATGATGGGTGACAACGCCACCGTTCATTGGCAGACATTCCATCGCCCCGCTGGCCAATTCGGTGACACGTGGGTGGCCACTGCCACTGTTGTGGTTGTTAACGCTGTTGTTGCTGTTGCTGTTACTGTTGCTGTTGCTCCTGTTGATATTGTTGTTATTGTTGCTATTTCTGTGTTGGCTAATACTGCAGCCGTCGATCTTGCAGGTGCCATGCGTTGCGGGAAACTCAAAACCTTCATTCTGCAATAAGAAAATGCAAATAAAGTTTATTAATATATAATTAAGACTTAAAATTGAATTAATTGCATTTTAAAATATTTACAACTTAAGATAATTTAGGAACTTTACAAAATGATTTTCCACATAGTTTAAAAAGTAGGCAGAACTTGCTCCTGAATTCAAATTATACAACATTTACGTATGTATGTATGTATTCCTTTTTATTGCATCATGAAATAAATTGCTGAAATTTTTATTTGACAGCCAATACAAAGCTAGATTTATTTATAGAATTCTTATTATGTTTATCTTTACCAGAGCTTTATCATCATTTCCATCTATTATGCAAATTTAATAGCGATTACTTCATACTAAGCATTTAATTACTTGTTTAGGTAATCAGCTAAGAATAGTTCTTCACATCTAATACTAGTTAAGTTCTTAAGTTTTCTCCAAAATCTCAACGACATAAAAATTGAAAGCTTAGTGCTTAAAAGTAGAACAAGAAAACGACATCAAAGTGCTAGACAATATATAGAGCAAACTTTAATAACATTGATTGATTTTCACCAAAAAGAAAAAAAAAAAGGAAAGTTCAGCTCTATTTTTAGTCTTGTGCCTATAACGGGGCTGCATTTGGCCCGAAGCGGAATTCAAGGTAAGTGAGGGCATTGCCAGAGCTAATGACTGAGGGGTTAAAAAAGAAAAGCTTTATAATGTTGTATAGGAAAATAATGTTTAAATTGTTAAACAATCAATTCATCATCGTGTGGCAATATCGCGCCGAGGGAGTTCAGGAGCAGCATAAAGCGATTAGTGAATGACATACAAATTATGATTGATGAATTGCAGTATGAATAAAGTGAACAAAACGTTGGTCGGTGACCCGCAGAGAAAATTGTAGCAAAAGTGCAGCGACAATCGATGCAGCCAACAACAACAACAACAGCAACCAATAACAACAACAACTTAACGATTCATGCTGCTAGCAATTTGTGACAATCACGTTGTTTGTCTGCCACATGACTAGCATCATGAACACACTCAAACTCAGACTCATGTGAATGCAACTAGAACAAAGTCGAGTGTGTTGGCCAAGTAAAAGTCATTTCTCTAGCAGCTGCAGCTGGAGAATGTAACTGAAAGAAATAAAAAGTAAGGAAAATGTAGCAAAAATCCAATGTGATCTTTGTCAACAACACAAGCTTTCACTAGACACCAGAAATATTCTCGCCTCGCGAATTGTATATTCTACTACTACTACTACTACTACTCTGACTACTTGTGAATACTTTCACATGCAATGAATATAAATTTTGCCAAGACTTTGGACTATTGATCAAACAAAAAGCGGGCCATAAGCATAACAAACTGGCAATAGCGATTCGCAAATTATTCTAGAGATTGCATGCAGTTTGATTGATTGACTAAATGACTCGATGCTTGATTGCATTGCAAAGTTGGGTCAGTTTAATGGCAGAAAACAGAAAAATACTAAAAAAGATCATTGCAAATGAAGCATGACAAATGGCCCACATTCGCATCAATAGATCGTTGTTGGGCCATTATTTAACAGCTAATTACGGCCAGGAAGCAAAACTCATAATTTTATATCGCATTGCATAAGCACAATGCACTTTTGTGTTGTTTTTTTTTTCAGTTTTTTTTTATGCCTTTTACTGTTTTTTTTTTATTAAGACCTGTCAGATGTGGCCGCTTTGCCTGTGGAGCGTGGCGAATGCAAAGCCATGGGAAGCAACTACCTTCAATAGTTAGATTGAAGATCGTGTAATTATATAGTAAAATCCATTGTCAACCACGAAATTGAAACCGAACAATTGAAACGTCGCGTTGCGTTGCTGTCAGTCAGTCAAAAAAAAGACAGAAAAAAAAACAACAACAAATAAAAAGTGCTCAATGTCGAGTCAAGACTGTCAAGTCTTGTTTTTATATTCATACTCTATGATTTCTATTTCAAAGTTTCATTGTTCAATTAGCCAAGAGAGTTGGCCTTTGGCCCATAACTACTTAAGCTGGTCACTTGAAGCTTGGGCTAATTATCTAATATAAAGAAAAAACATATATTTATGTACATATATGTATATGTACATCACACAGACCTACACTCGAGTGTCTTCTTGTCACTCGCTCGTAACTTGTTCAAGCTGCGCCTCTTCATACAGTGAATACTCCATAAGAGGCGTCATCATCATCATTTTCATCATGATTGTCGTGGGCGCAAACTGTCGTCTGTAACTGCCACGCATTGTTGAATCTTCAGCCCAATTGGGTTGATCTGATCATCATTATCATTGTTGTCATTATGATTGTAAGCCATGACAGATGGAAAATGAAAAACTAGTACGAAATAGGAGAGCTCAACTAGAAGAGACTCTGTACACACGATGAAGGCTTAAAAAATGTTTCCACTATATAAGGCTTGTGCTTAAAAACTTGTTTTTATAAACCAATTGCATCTGTTTAACAATCACTTCGTCTGCTTTAGATACAGGGTCTAAAATGAGATGTACTCTCGCAGCACTTGGCGCTGATGCCGCTCAATTAAGCTGCCCACCACTCGACTGAAGCAGCTGCCACACACTCTCGATGCTTGCCACATGCGTCAGTAATGCTGTTAGATTAGAAATCAACAGCCAACGCATAAAAAAATTCTATTCGCCAACTTGCAACAACAACAACAACTACAGAAATAGCCAGTTTTATGTTGACAAGACATGCGAGCCGTTTAACTGATTATTTATAGAAATACTCGTTAATACTCGTACCTGTACCACACTTCTCTTAGCTCAATCTGTACCTGTGTACCTATACTGTGTACCTGTGCCAGACACAAAACCCATTAATAATACAACTAACAATAAACAGTGAATAATAAACAATAGCAGCGCCAACTGCACATAATTAAAACAAATGCTTAAAAAACAAAACAACAGTTTGATGATGAATGGAAGAAACTTTATTCGACAGCTGCCAATTTTAAGAACTTTCATCAAAGCAAAAAGAAAGAGGGAGAAACTTTGACAGCATATGGGAAAAGTTTCGATATATAAGTAGTGTCGAAAAATGTGTGTACCTAGAGGCTTAAGAGCAAAATTTGTTACGGTTTCTAAAGTGTTAAACAAATAAAAATCATTTAACAGTAAGAATTAAACAAGTCTTCAAACAATGGCCAAAAAATTCGATCTTCATCCGTTTGACGAGCTCAGAAATTTTTAAAAACTATAGAACACATTCCAAGTGGCACACAAATATATGCTAATTTCATCAGAACACTTTATTTCCCTTTCAAGATTACACAAATTGCCAATGCGCTGCGCTGCTTGGACTCTTTGGTAAGGCCTCGAAAATCAATGAAATGAATGCCATTCCCAAAAGCCAAGTCTCTTGTTGTTTTTGTACCTATGTTGCCACATTTAACTGTGACAATTGATTTGTTGTTTTGGCTTTGTACCAACCCCAACCCCAACCCCAAAACCCTACACTAGCCCTCTACACCTCCTGCTTTGCTCTTGTGTGCCTGCCATGTTAGTTTGATCGATTTTAGGGGCTATATTGCGGTTTCTCTTTCTTGTTGTTGGGTAGCGTCTCAAATGTACACCACGTCGTATACGTAACGTACCTGCCTGCCTGCCTGTCTGTCTGTTTATATGCCACGCTCCAACTAGCAAAATTTTCACTGCGCTTCTAAACACGAAAAAAAATTTCTATTTGGCTTTGTTTTTAGGTTTCTTTTACCCATTGTTTACTGTGATTACATTTAACCACCTTTCGTGTGGCAGTCTCAAGAAATTTCTACTTTGTTGCTTGTTTGTTCGATGATATTTGAATGGAATACGAATATGAAAATGAATATGCCGCTTGAAGTTGAAGTGCAGGCACTTTTCAATTAGTGAAACGTTTGCATAACACACACACACACATTCAGGCGGAAACACAACACACACACATGTTATCAAGCTGAACTTAGTGTCTTTTAATGCATTTCAGAGCGTTTATTAATTGCATTACACTGATACATGTGTTTGATTCATGGCTTATTGCATTTTGAAGAGTCATTGCACATTCGACTACGCCAATATTTAACTAACGTGTGTAATTTTCATTTTCATTTTCAGTTTCAATTCAAATTCAATTTGAATGCAGCAGTTTCCATGTTGGCGTCTCTCATTTGGGTTCGGCCAACTCTGACGCAACGCTTTTATTTCTTTATGCCGGGGGCGGGGCTGAAACGGGGTTGGGCCATTGTGCGTTTTACCAACTACAGCTGTAGTGTAGGCCATATTAAAAGACAATTGCTTATGACTGTTGCCACAATCTAAACATCTGCGAGCTCATAAGCCGCCACACCATTAGTTGGCATTAGTTGGTTGTCATACAAGTATTATTATTTTTATTTATTTTTGTTACCAACTTTAATTTTTATAATTCTGAGCCATTAACAATATTAAAGAAAACAAAATAAAATTAAAAAATAACTGAATGTGCAGCTTGCAACATGTTTCAACATATGTGGCAATCGACCAGTAACAGCAACAACAATGCCAACAATTGTCTTAAATGTGTTTTGCCTTTTGGCGTCTTTTTGGTTTCGTTGTTTGTTGGTAATCGTCGCACTCAACCGACGCAAGTGCTGTAATTAAATTAACAATTTTTCGACACTTTTACAAAAGCGCCCGAAAAAAAAACACACACAAACATTGTAAGGCAGTTACCGCACAACAACAATAATAACAACAACATCCTAAATTACAACAAAATTACAAGATAAACAACAATAACAATAACAGCTGTTGCAATGCTAAAATCATTGCTTGTTGGACAAGTGACGAAGCGTCTATCTAACTCGCTGTCTGTTTGTCTTGTCACATTTCCCACTTTGTTTATTATTTTTGTATTTTTCACTCATTTTTCTACCATTTCATTTTATTTTATTTTGTTTTTTGGTTGTAATTATCCAAAAGTTATTTAATTTGACTTATTAATGTTGATTTAGTTGTTGTTGACATAAACGTAAATTGGTGGAAATTACTTTTGGTTGAGCAGCTGCTTGAACTCTATTTGACTTTTACTTTTTATGAAACTGACTTTGAATCGCATAAGCTACTTTTAGTTATAAATGTATAGAGCTACAGAAGTAGCTAAAAATCTAACAATAAACAAAAATTAAAATATGCTTAAAGCAGTCTATAAATCAGCATTTATTTTTAGCTCTAAATATACTTTATAACTTTTTGGAATACTTTTAAAAATCTCATATCTATGACGTCAATTCATTATTGTAGCTCACTTAACTTCCCTCAGACCTCACACATATTTCTGAGCTCTGCATTTTTAACAACTTCAACTTCATTTTATTTGAATGCTTGTGAAATCTGAAGTGTGGTGCAAATGCCAAACATGAAATCGATTTGAAATATGTTGCAACATCTTAATTTGCAACTTACAACTAATCTACGTTAACGCTGGCCACAAAAATAGTTAGATTTCTTTATTTTCTTATTACTTTTGACCATAAATCAGTGCGCTTTATGCACAACTGCCACAGCCAAAGACTGTCCGCCAACTGACCAACTACAACATGATAAACTACCACAAAAAAAAGTGTTTATAATGCCCGTTAGTTTTTATTTTTTTGGAGATTGCAAGGCAGACACAAAAAATTATGTAATTCCAGGCTACAAAATGTTCCGCAAAACTAAAAGAAAAAATTAATTAAGCATATAAATTATGCTGCACAGACCTAGACTTGGCCAAAATGTTATTAACAACTTGGCTAACACAAAGTTAGGCGCCAGTGTTGGTCAGTCGTTACTGTTTCTGACCAGTCACTAGTTAGTTTAATTAATTAACTGTTTTATAGTTTTAATTGCAGTTTTTTGGCATTTTAATTTCGTTTCATTTCGTTTCGATTCGATTTCATTTTTCGACTTCATTTCACTTTCGCTTGCGTTTTGGTAAACGCTCATAAATTGGCTGAAATCAATTCCCAGACAGACCCTCCATAGTCCATTTATGTGTCTGTTCCTCCATCCCTCTGTCAATATCATATCGTATCGTATCGTATCCGTATCCTTTGGGGACTTCAACTTCTACTGTTGGCCATGTTCAAAAGTGGCCCACGTTGTTGACAGTCGTTGCTGTTGTTGCCTGTCTGTATTATGGCCAACGGGCACACCTCTTTTGCTGTCCATTTGCCAGCGATTTCTAATCGATTTTTCCAAACGCTGCCAGCCAAACATGTGAAAATGACCGCTGGCTAGGCCAAAAAGAAAAACTTAGCAAAAGAGGCCTAGAGTTTAGTGTAGTAAAGAGTGTATGGCTTTTAGCTTTTGTCAATATTTCATTGTTGCCACAATTTGTTGGCCGTCATCAACACAACACTAAACGAAAGAAAAAAAAACACTTTCACACTTTTTGTGTCGCCCGTTCTGCCAATTAGCATTTGGCCATAATTTTGTAAGCAATTTGATGCAAAGCAAAAGTCAAACCGGAAGTTGCTTGATTTTTCGGCAAATTTGCACGTCTTTGATTACAATACTGTAGCCCTGGTCAATACCCTGTAATGCCTAGCCCTAACTCTAGAATTTTGAAATTGGTTTTTTGTTTCTTTTTGTTGATTTAGTTGTAAATTTTTTGTTGTTTAGCTTTCGAGTCTGTCCTAAATAGTATAGACAGAGACAGACACGCCCTTTTCCGCATTACTTGGCTTGCATTTAATTTAGCTGTTCATTGCACTTTTACAATGGCAAATAACAACAACAATGACTACAACAAAATAGCCAAGTTTGCTTTTGTTGTTTGAGTTGAGTTCAGTTGAGTTAAGTTGAGTTGAGTTAAGTTTTGTATTTTGTACGAGTACGTGCCGTCGCTTTTAATGTGCCAATGACTGCATGATTGTGCGATTATGCATCCAGCTAAACAACAATCTGTCAATGCATCCAACCAGAGCGACAGAAATAGAGACAAAACGAACTGAGACAGACCGACAGACGTTTGGATGGACTGGCAGCCACCCAAGCGACTAATCTATCTATCCATCCAACTATCCACCTATCTATCTATCTATCTGTTTATCTTTATATATAATCACAGTTTCATTGCTAGCGTTGCGCCGACGTTTTGTCAATCTGCCAACATCCGGTACGTTTCACTTTCAGACTCTTTGATTTATTTTATACAAAGAAATAAAACTAAAAAATAAACGAGTACATATTATACTTATTTATTATGTGCAGTTTGTCAGCGCCACAAGAGTTTTAGCCCAGCCCCGATCGGTAAACGTTACGGATCGTATCGACACTGCGCCCACCTGTGCCACCACACACTCAACACACACACACTCTCACACACACTTTGCATTCGCTTAACTGTGTGTGACCAAAATTGGCAACGTTATATCAAAGCGCATTGAATTGCGTTAACTTTATATGGCTTATCAGTTAGCAATTCGCGGTTTTTTTTTTCTTTCTCTTTATTCCGCTGTTGACTGTTGGCTGATAAAGCTAGCAAAACGTTTTCTTTTAACTTGGCCAAGCAGCGATAATGGCTAGCAGATATACGATAACCAAGCCATGACTCACGTCCACACTCGTAATAAAGAAAATAAAGAAAAAATTATAGCCAACTGATGATTGCTGGCTTGAACGTGTGGTAATCAAATGATTCTTTTTAAATTAAGATGGTCGGATATATAAATCTGATTAAAGTTCGTTGAATTTTAAAAATAAGTTATATTTCCTGAAAATCTCATTAAGTTTAAATTGCTACAAAAAGCAGAAGTAAACTTGACTGTGAGTTATATCTTAAGATCTTTTGAGTCTCTTAAGACTATGCTTGTTATAAAAGCACATTAAAGCTCAGGCTTATGTAAGCGTTGTAGGATTTAAAGCTCATTTGATTCTATTTAATTTAACCTCATTTGTTTTACATTTAAACTTTAGTATAAATTTAAGCTGTGAGCAAAACCTTTGCACAATGTTGTGTTTAAATATTCTACATAAATTTGAAAGGTTTCTATCAATTTGAATGCCACCAATCAGTGCCTGCTGAATGTGTTGATTTGAACGACACAGGTGTTTTTAACAATGAGTTTTTTTGTTGCCTAATCAGCGCAATTATATGAACATTGCACAACCCTGGTGTTTTACAACACTTGTCGGCAAACAATTCGCAATACTTTTACTCAATTTGACAGGCAAACAAACACAATTTCATGGTCACGTCGCCTTAGCAACAAGAAACTTTTTTCAACAAGTTTAAAGCTAAGAATAGCCGCAACTCAAATGCCTCTAAAGATGCGACAACCCCATAAATTGCGTATACGACATGTACGTCTTGTTGTATTATTATTGGGTGTGGAAGACAAATAAAAACTCTCTCGCAGAAAAGCTTGATGGCTTTTAATAACATGTGACAAATTTTTATCACCTTGTCTTACCAGTGTCCACAAAAAAAAAGAAAGAGATGTCAGGCAAATGGCCAAAACGACAGACGACAAACGATGTGTGATCTTTGACATGGCCAGCAACAGCAGCCGACAAGGGTTTAACATATATGTACCTAAAGTATATATGTATATATAGTACACATGGGTATGTGTGTGTGTGCTTATGGCCCGCAGCTTTGTTTAGTTGTTACGTTTTGTTTGCCGCAAAGACAAAACAGATGGAAAAAAAAACTTTCACTTTGTTTGTCATCGCAGAGCAACAGCAGCAGCAGCAGCAGAAAATAAAAAATAAAAATAAAAACAAGCGTTAAAAATTTTATTTTATTTTTGTACGTTATTTTTTAGGTTTTTTGTTTGTTACCGGTCAAAATATGAGCAAATAATGAGCTTAGAAAATTTTACGAGCCAGCCGCTGGCATGGACAAGCAACTAACCAACCAACCAATGAGCCAACACACCGGCATTCAAATGGAGCAGCGGCATTTTGTGGCATACCACAAAAGCAGGGAGGGGAGCTGCTGCCATTTCACCCATTACGAATTGGCGATTGGCATATCGGACAATTGGCCGACACCGGAATTGAGACAGGAATGGGGAGTTGAACGGAGAAGGGGTCTGAAAATCGTAGTGGGCCAAATCAAAGCGCCGATAAACGATGTTGGTGTGAAATGGCATCGCTGCCCCGCAGAGATAACAGCGACAGCGATGAATTATGGGCCATGACGCTTTTATGGTCTTTAGCCATTAAAACTGATTTCCATTGTCTGTGCAGTTTTTGTGGCCGCCCCAAAAAAACAAAACAACAAAAAAACAAAAGAAGGAAAATACTGCGCAGCCAATGTAAAAATAATCAAAATGGCTTTTTGTGGATTTACCTCACAATTGGCAACAACGTGCAACAGTTGGCAACAGTTGAGCTTGAAAATGCGTGAAACATCGACAGACAGTGAAAACGAATGAACTCAAAACTTGTGTTGATCATTAGACACAACTCTTCTTTTATGTTACGACATTTGCCTTGGGCCGTGATCAAGATGTAGATTGCAAGTTAACTCTATTGAGGAACCAGAATAAGCACAACAAGCCCAAAAAAACTGGTTTTCTCACAAACAGTTTAATAAACAAAAGTGTGCGACAACTATTCATGCCACAAAAATAACCACAATACACAAACTTGGCAAACAAGATCAAGAGCAATTAAATTAAGCAAAGAGTTTAGGCTATCAACCAAAAATATCAATAAAGAACAGAAACTCGTTTTAAGAAACAAATGAATCTTTTGTATTTCAACAAAAAGCAATATATTTAAACAAAAATCATTCCTGCTTTCAAATATTCCTGTTTTGCTTTTAAAAAGCTCTAGCTAAAACCAATTGAGTATTGCAAGTAGAATTTCTATCAATTATCATACGCCATAAATTTCTTAATGAATTAGCTTCATTTAATGCAAGAAAACTCTGCTCGTATTAGACTCGATTTCTGCCAATTCAGATCAATGGGCCAAAAGCATGTTGCACACTCTCATTGATGACTGGAGAAAGCAGATCAGCAGATCAACGATGCAAACAAGGTTAAAAGTTCACTGGAAACTCGGTAAAAAACACAAAATGTTCAATGAAACTCAAAT
The DNA here is from genome assembly GCA_035046005.1 of Drosophila acutilabella. Taxonomy (NCBI): domain Eukaryota; kingdom Metazoa; phylum Arthropoda; class Insecta; order Diptera; family Drosophilidae; genus Drosophila; species Drosophila acutilabella. The sequence goes on from JAWNOK010000003.1 coordinate 5,523,421, forward strand.
GAGATTAAGATTAAGACAGCATATTAACTTGGTCAGCAAGCGATACAAACAACATGAGATATAAATATATGTATAAATCATATCAACTGACAACAGACACGCGACAAGCAACAGGGGTAGGCGCTGTAGAGGGGAAAATCATAAGTGCAAATCGTGGCACTTAAAATGATTTCCAGCAAATTTATTAACGCAATTATTTGATTACAGTAAACGGTTTTTTGGCAGCCCCCAGTCAGCCAAAAACGCCAAAAAGGCCAAAAGCAAGCTACCAAATTTGGTAAAATGACAAGTCATACAAATAGCTATGAACGTATTATATACATGTATGTAACTATATATTATAGACTTGTATCGTTTACATATGTATTTATGTAGTTTACAATCAATTTAGCTGTCTGCTATATTTTCTATTTGTGGCAAGCGAACTCGGGTTTCATCTGTGTAACTGAGAAAATTTACATAATTTTCGTTGAGCTGCCAAATACCCGATAAGACTCCTCTAAGCCGGGTATGTTTGACTATATTATATAACGTTTGAATAAAAATTTATATAGTTGTTTTATAGCTTATTTCACGGTTACTACTTTGCTTTTATGTAGGGTATTTTGGCAGTCACCTCTGGCGGGTTTTCTTCGCATATTTACGCTCCGCTTGTGCTGCCCACATTTGGCACTAGTCTCGTTTATTTTACGGTATATATATACAATCCAATTTCCATTCAATGCGAATTCAATTGAATTGCCAGAGGGTGGGGATAGGGAAAAAAGGGGAATCACTGAATATTGTGAGGTTTCGTCTGGCATTTTGTTTGTGTGTTTCATAAATGGTCTGATGGTTAATTTTTCGTATGCTTGATTGTCACATGGATTATTTTTTACTTTTGCTATCCGTTATTTGCCGTTTGAGTAGAAAATTTATGGCTCTGACATTTGGGCCGACATATATGGGCCGCACATAAGTAGTATTGTGTCAATGGAGGATTCAACTCGTTGACTGACTGACAATTATTAATGGCAACAATTTAATTTAATTATGGGAAAGGTTTGTTGTTTCAACCATTTGATAAATGACAGTCGAGACAGTCGCTAAGTGCCTTTAAATTGTATTCAAAAGGCAAACATACAGTTGAATAACAAAAATATGTATAAAAATAATTCAAGATATCTGCAGTTGCTTCCGGTAATTAAAACTTAGTTAATTATTATGTCCAACAACATTTAACTAATCATTTATTATTATAATAAAACAGACACAACAACAATAACAACAAAAAATGGCTAAAACAAGCAAACAAAAATGTGAAGGTTAAACAAACAACTGGTAACAAGAAATCGACAAGTATTTAAGTAATTTGCATGAAAATCGACAGCAACTATATACTAGTACCTATACATATAAATACTAAATGTTTTAGTAGTCTATATTAAATGGTTGTATCGATTTTAACCGGTCAGCTTTGAGCTTTACAGCGTATCCAACGTGATGCAAAAAAAATGAATAACAACTTTTCACTTTTCGCAACGGAAAATGTCACTCAAAGTCAGATAGGAAAATTCGTTCCATCGACCAAACAGACGATGAAAGAAAACGCCTTGCAGCATATGAAACTTAAGACTATGAAAAATTGTGTAAATTCCGTAGGATAACGAAATAAACCATAAATAAATTAAGCAGTTTATATGCCAAATTAATGACAGAGATTTAAAGTTGGCGCCTTAGGTTTAATGTCAGATCGGTTCAATGTCAAAGGCTTTACTAGCATGCGGTATTTTCATAAATATTAATCATTTGGCAGACATAGCCAGACATAGACATGTGTGAAAGTGAAATTCTTCATGGCAACAAGGTGTTAATGAAGCCTCAAACCAAAGTGAAAATGCCATAACAGAGAACCATAAGTCCAGTTGAGCCAGAGAGACGGAAATGAATAAACCGCTTTCAGCTGGCAACTGCTGTCACACGAAAAGAAAAACTTGTAGAAAATGTTGCAGAAAAAAGAAACTGACTGTAAGTGACCCTGTACTTACTTTGTTAAAACCTCAAACTTATCCCAAAAGGGGATTAAAGAAAATATATCCCAAATTGTGTCTTTTGAGCAGCTTTAAAGTCACCTAGTAGAGGAGCAGCTAACTCAGAATTTTTTAAAGCTAAATTGAAAGAATTCTCCCAACAAACCCAAGCTTGTGACATGTGTGAAAGCGAGTTGTTAACACACTCGGCTACACAAAGTGAAACCACAAAAATTGGACAGTAAATTGCTTGATAATCTAAGCTCAGCTGCATACAGCTGACAACTGTTTAAAATTGAAAAGCCTCAACTTGATGTTTAGTTGGCATTGCAGTTTGGCAGACAACGCCTTCGTTTTAGTCATCATTTTGGCCATTGTGATTTTTTTTCTTGTGTCGTGTTTTTCCCAAGGCCTTTTGGACACAAGTCTGTCATTGCTTTCAGTCTAAATGGTGGCTAAATGCAGCTAATGTTAGTCAACGCTTAGAAAAAAAGGAAAGATAGTAATATCAGTAATTACTAGTTATTAAGTCTATAAGACTGTCTATAAGAGTTTTGAAACAATGCAAGTACCGAGTGTTTGGGAACTGTTTAATTTATAGAACTGCAATCAGCCATTTTGGAAAGGGAAGCCCCAACACACCTCTACACACACACAGAACTTTTGCACCTTTCAAAAAAAATACTAATAATTATTACAAAAATAGTTCAAAGGCGGTAACGCAAAATTAAAAAAAGAAACCACAGAAAAAACCATGGCAAAAAACACAAAGCACAGCTGTTGCCCAGTTTAGTTTTTTTTTTGTGTGTTCATTTTGCTTAAAATTGGTATTGTTGTTGTTGGTTTTTTGTATTGTTTAATAATCTGATATTACGCTTGAGATTTGTTGCTTTGTGGCTGCTGCTGCTGCTGCTGCTTCGATTGGCAGTCAGACAATGACCTTTTGGCATGCCGCTTCAGTGCTCATTCAATTGAGTGTGAGTCTTAAGACTCACACAATATGAATACGTATAGTCGAATAGTCGAATACTTAAATACCCAAATGCCTGACGCTCTGACTGTCTGTCTGTCTGTCTTTCTGATTACCTGCATAGTTTTATATATACTACAATATTCAATTTAAAATGCATTTTGCGCAATTTGTTCGCTTTTGCATGATTTCTGTGTCGTGATTTGCGGTGGCAAATATTTTTTTTATTTTTCTTATTAATTTTTTTATTTCTTTTGCTGCTGCTGTTGTTTTTAATTCAAATTTAAACATTAATATCTGGCCGTGCAAACAAAGCTGGCGAATTAATTTAACAGCTGCCGCTTTTATTATTTATTATTAGACGATTTTTTACTATTATTATTAATTTTGTTTTGTGTTTTTTTTTTTGCAGTTGTGGCTACATATTTTTTAAGCTTTTGTTTGTTTGAAAAGACAGCATGCAATTAATTTATTGAATTCCCCCACAGTTGGCAGTTTTCAGTTTCAGTTTTTAGTTTATAGTTTTTTCAGTTTTATCAACAGCAATTGCAGGTGACTCGTCGCCTTGGACGCGTCCGCCGTTGGGTGTTGTAATTGCCTGGCTATTAATAATGATTACCAGCAAATGCGATGCCAGTACGCTGATTAGCTGGCTGACATTTTGCAGCAGCAGTGGCAGCAGCAACGTCAGCAGCGTGAGCAGCAGCAAATCAACTCAATGCTATTTATGTTGAGGCTACTCTCTTATTTATAGACATGATGGCGTGCTAATTCTCCGCCTTGTCTCCCCAAGGCGGCAACAGGCAAACTTACGAGCTGCGTTTCCCTCATGGCAACTCGCCACTGGCAACTTGCAACTCGCAACAGCAGCGCAAAAAGTGAAATAAAATGAGTTCAGGCCACAAAACAGCAACAACATCAACGGGGCGTATGAGCAACAATGCCACAAAAGCCAACAAGAGCATCGGGCAAACATAATAAACAGCTGCTGCTGAGAAAAGCACAAAATCAGCAGTCAACTTCAATGTAAATTAGCAGGAAGACTGCACTTTTAATACCCTTTCTGCTGAAAAACTTGTGAATTAACTTAACATAAATTTAATGTGCATTTTATGTTTCCTTTTTTATAAAATTTTTTATTGTCTTGTCACTTATTGTCCACTATGAAGTAAATCAATCGGCATAAGATTGCAGCTATAAATAATTATTTTATACATAAAGAAGTCAGAATTACTTTCCCAAAGTTTGTTCCATTTTAAAACCACTGACTTCACTAGACCACCCAAAATTTTGTGCGGTGCATCAACAAAATAAAGTTATTATTGCAGCTTCTTATACGGAGGCAGTAAAATTCGCACAAAAATTAGCAAAGTGAAAATATTTCAGCAATATTTCAACAAGTTACATTGGCCTTCTTCTTCTCTATGTTATTGTGGTTGTTGTCGTTGTTATTGTGGTTAGTGTTGCACACACACATAGACACACGTATATTCATGCTCCGTGCAATTCGCCAAGTAATTTGCATGCCAAACGCAAGAAACAATAAAATTAAACAAATGATTAAAAAAAAAAAAGAAATGCAACTTGGTGGCTAATAAGCAACAACAATAAAACACAAGTAATAATAATTTAGCCACAACAAGCTTAAGATCAGTGAACTTATGTTTTTGTTGTTTTTTATGGCTGACAAATGTGCTTTATATTATTTTCTTCAATGAAAGTGAAAATTTGTGTTTGACCAATGACGTCAGAGGCAGTTCTCACAGGCAAATATTTATTAATGAATTGGCTTATTTTTATATAAATTTCTTAACATGTTTTTACCATAATCTTCAATTCATTTATGCGATTGTGAAAAATAACGTGAGTGGAGTGGAGTATGGCACGTTTTCCATCATTAAAATTGATGATGATGTGATTAATGCAGTGACATTACAATGCAATCTACTTCACGTCACTGTGACACATTGTCAAAAAACAGAAATGAAATAAACTTAAGAAAAAAGTAAGAAAACTTTAGTTGTTGCAGTCGTGGTTTAGCCCAGTTATTAGGCATGCGAAGCTGTGCGCTGTGTGTTAATTAACACCTCAAGTTGGCTTTTAATTAATGTTAAGTTATAGCGGGTATCTTGGCAGTCGTGATTGTTGCTGGTGAAGGCGGAAATGCGACGCTTAGTCACAAAAGATTGCTGTGACGCATGCAAATGAACGGGACTAAACATAACAGCAGCAGCAGCAACAGTCAGACACGTGTAAAGTTAATAAATAAAGCCAAAGTTTTAAATAGCCAGCAACTAAGTTAACTTTACCCAGCTGATGACGCTACTAAACATCATTGTGCTAATCATAATGACGTTGCAAATGCTAATGATGAGGTTCAATAAACTTGGCAGGTTGAGCGGCCAAGTGGACAAAACAGTGGCCATTGGCCAGGCTGGGAAAAACGCGGCTCTAAACCAAACCAACCAAGCGAGGGTCCAAGCCCATGCACTTTGCTTATTAAAAGTACAACAGCAACAACAACCGCATCGTACATCAGACGAAATTTATTATGATGATGTTGTGTGCATAAAGCAACAACAGCAGCAGCAGCAACAACAACTACGTGGGCAGCCAACAATAAGGAAAATTTATTATCGGTGCGGCATCGAACAGTTTGACTTTGGCTTTAGCTTTCTGGCTTTGACTATGGCTCTAACTATAGCCATTACCAGAAACTTTTATACACCCCAAAAACAAAAAACGGAAGGGCCAGCAATTGCACTCTTGGTCAAAACAAAACACAAACAAAAATAACACAAAAAACAATTGCCATGCAATTGTAATTCCCATTTTTGTGCCTGTTCCGCTTCAGGGCTGTGTAAAAGGGAGTACCTTTCTCTGCCGCTCACTCCTCCCCTCTCTCTCTCTCTCTTCTCTTCCGACAAAGCAAACCACAGCATTATCATCATCAATTCAGGGGAAATAGAGAGGAAACAGTGACGTGTCGCATTGCCCTGTGGCATCCAGGCAAGCGGCAAAATACCACAACAAACGCGGCTTGCTCTGTTCCTCTAGAGAAAACTGATGCCGTAGAGCAGCTGTGGCAGCTGCCGTTTGACACTTCAAAACGGAAAGTTGATAAAGCTTGAAGCAACTTCACTAGCTTCAAATAACTTTAAAATCTCAAAACAATCACAAACAAAACTTAAGGAAATATGAAAATTTGATTTTTGGATTGAGGGACGAAATTCAGTTAACTTAAAACGAACTAAAAGGCATGCAGCTGACATTGGGCAATAAGTCAGTGTTCAGTTTATATTTAAAGGCTACCCCAAACATTCCAATTAAATTGTTTAATGCGAATTTAAATGCAACTAATTGCATTTTAATTACAGCACAACATTGTTTTAAGTGCCCTTTAAATACAATACACAAAATAGGTTTAATTCTAAATTTATAAAATTCTGTATGCTTATTAAAATATATAAAATGCAACTCTATAAAACAAGCAGAACCTTTTAGTGTCTTCTAAGCCCCTTGCTCATGTGTTAACATTTTAGTAAGAGCTTTTTAATGAACTTGATGTTACCGCCTGCAAACTTAACTTGACTTTTAGATAACCTCAACTGTATCCATGCATTATAAAATGTTACAACGCCTGGCGTTAGCTTTAGCTATAGTATTACTACTTCTCCAGCTAAAAAACAAAAAATTACATGTCTAGTAGAAAATAAAAAAGCACAAAAGAAAAAAAAAACAACACTGCGGTTACATTATAAACGGGCGAATGAGCAACAACCACAACAGCAACAGCAACAATAATGCAACCTCGATTGAAGGGCGCATTTGTTGCCGTTGTTTATCTATTTATAAATGAAGGCAAGCGAGGGGCGTTACAGGAGTTGTGTGAAAGCGAAAGATAGCGAGAATATATATTGCTACTATATATAAAAATAGTATATAAATTGTACGTGACAGACAATCATTAAAATCGTTTTATAGACATATATGCATATAATAAGTCTTGATTGTTACTTACTTATTTGGAGCATTATTTCAGTTATATTAAGACATGCTAAATGAGTTTCGAAAGTACCACAAAGTCCAAGAGCCATAGTCAAAGTCAAAGTCAAGTGATTGACGCATTTTGTACAGCCAAATGCGTAGTGGTAAATTAACGGCAAAAACACTTTCGCTTGGCCAACATTTGAGTGGCATTTCTTTTTAATTTACAACGAGCTTGTAATGAAAAAAATAAATAAATAAAAAATGTATCTCAAGCAGCTGAAATATTAATTTCATTAAGAGTTAATATTTTCATTAACCGACTTTCTGATCCGTAGCCAATGATTAGGCGTCAACATTGTTACCGCCATTTGTGACGAACAACGACGCATTATGATTTTAATTGCGGATCTTTTCAATGAAAGCGCAAAATGAAAGGATCTCAGCGATTAACAGCTGCAAGTGCAATTTATTTTGAAAATTGTTTCACAGGTTCAATCAACTTTTGCAACCAACAGATTTTACGAGAAGGCAAGCGAGAGAGAAGGGAACTCCAAATCTTTGTTACACAATCAAGAGCAGCTTCATTTTCACATGACGTAAGTTTGTTTGTTCAAAAAACACCACACATATATGGCTATTCGATAGTGTTTTCGATTTCGATAGTGTTTACGATGCGACTACAGTTCCGGCATAATTTAGCACCAATTTGTGTTTGCTTTTCACTTCGTCTAATGGCGCAAACAATTGGCCAGCCAATAGTATAACAACGTACGCTAAAAAGGTCATGGTAAAATTGTTGGAAACAACAGAAGAGAAAAAAAAATTGAAATCGAAATTGCTGCATTTACGGCCGCGAAAGTCAGACCAACTTCCATTTGGCAAACAACTGCAGTTATTGCATCTCAAAGATACTATATCGCTGCAAACGCTGCACTGCAATCGCAAATCAGAAAGCAATAAGCGCTGGCAATTGTAAATAACCAATTGACACTACAATACTCGCGTTATAATTACCCAATCGAATAGAAAGGTTCATTTGAAGGCCATAAACAGCTAAGAGCTTTGCCAAATTTGGTTAATTAGGCCGCTGAAGCTTATAAGCTAGACCACCGGTAGGGGAATAATGCAAATTACACCCCGAGTAGCTACTTTTACGTATACGTAATTTCCAGAGACAGACAGTCACGTATCGCATGACACATGCCAGACACCCAACAAGATTTTCACCTGTTCCAATGCCTGTTTGTTTCAATTTCGTTAACCATATAGCTGGTGTCAACAGCTTAAACAAACACGATAAGCAGAGTAACAAAACACACCAGGAAACGTCAAATAAAAGCAGGAGAGAGCAAGATAGAGAGTACAGGAGAGAAGTAGAAAGAGAGTTTAGTAGCTGTTGCAAAACTGCAAAGATTTGGGCGATGATTCATTTGCCATCCTCGAAATCGCTTAGTGAAGACAAAGCAGCTTTCAGTGCGATTAATATAATTTACGAGCTTTTGCTGAAAAGCTTTATTTAAAGCTGCTTATTTGGGTGAAGCCAATTTCTCTTGTTTTCAATTAGTAAAGCATGTATGATTAATTTAAGTGGTAACAATTATGACTATAAACTTTCAGTTGTATCACTAAAAGGACTTTGTGCCGAAAGCTGACGACATTTAGCCACAAATATAACTCTACAAAGCATTACTTAATTTTAATTCAGTTAGTCCAATACCAACGCCTGCTTATTAAAGCGCTTTATTAAAGACACAAGTCACTTAAAAGCTTTGCGTTGCTTTCAAAGCTGTCATTTTTAACTAATTGCTGTAGTCCAGTTCAGTTTTAAGTACGATTAATTTTGTCTTAGAGCTTCCGGTGCCTAAAAAAACCACCTCTTTGTTGTTTCAAGCCAGAACGTGTACCAAGTGTACATCAATCAATAGCAAAAATAACAAAGCATTTTAATGGAAATACGTTTCGATACCTACGATATCTTTAAAGCCTCGATAACATTTTAAAAATTCCAACATGGCGCGATAATAAATATAAATAGCTCGGCAGAAAGTAGAAAAAAATAGACTAAACTGCGATTAGTTTGCATTGCAATCTAATAAAAAGGTTGATAAAAATCGATTGTGGAATCACATTAAACAATTGCGACGTTTGTTTCTCGATCCATTCGCATTCTGAGCCAATCGATGGCTTTAAGGCTTAACAACATTACTGCAAATTGTAACAAAGCTGGCCCACAATTTGGCCTATAACGATTGTCGCGACACTTTTGACATACGTAAAAAAAAAATGTATTTAAACTTGACACTATTTGCCATGTGTTTTTGTCTGACAGTCTGAATGACGATGTGACTTGATGTTTCACTCTATTTGCAATTGTTGCCACTGCTAGCGATGGTTGACAGTTTTCAGTTGTCAGTTTTTACGCAAATTTATGTTGCTTTTATCTGCTTCTTTATTTTTGGCAAGCTCAATGCCCGGCAGCCCCGAAAAAAAGAAACAGAAACATAATAATAATAATAACAGACAAGAGGCTAGGCCAAAACGAATAATGGCCAGCGAAAAGGGAAAAAAACTAAAATAGTTGTTTATGCTTAGTTTTTTCTATGTACTCTATGACTACTTGACTCAAGGTTCATGGCTTTATTAAATTGCTTTTGCCACACGACGACGACGACGACGATGTTGAAGGCAGCCAAAGGGGGCGTGGGGCAGCAGAGGGAGCAAGTTCATTACATTGTTGCTGCTGCTGTTGGTTTTGTTAGCTGTTGTTGTTGTTGCTCTTGCCTGATTTCCAGCTGTGGCCCTTACTGTTTGGCCATTAACACTGAAAGCGCAGCCAATTTGTAAATCCAAAAGGCAGCTCTTAGCCTTCTTTTTTTTTTTTTGTGTTTGGCTTGATTTGCCTACAAGATTAAGCCAATTTAGTGCCACACCAAAAAGACCAAAACCAAGACCTAAATCAAACAATTGAACATCGTTTTGGATTTCAAGGTTTCTTCTATCGCGTCTCTTTTGTAGCCAAGAAGTTTATCCAGAAGTTGTCATAATCATAACCGTCCGTTGTCTTTGCTAATTCGACGGAGCATCAATCTTGCCATGTTAGCCATAAATCACGTAGCGTTTAGCCAGAAAACCGCTTTAAGAATTCTTTTTCGGTTTTAGAAAGTTAACAATATTAAAGTTGGCTTTTAACTTAACGCTCGCTACACTCAACTTATTAAAGAGCCAAGCAGAGTTGCTTAGTGGCGCTTAGAATGTGGTCTATGGAGACTAGTCAGGCATACAGTGGCCGTCAAAAGGGTGTGTTTGATAGTCGAATGGGTAAATAATTTTATAGTCTAAGCCAGTCCTTTAATTATAGCTGTAAGGTGCACGTGGGGATGAGAAAAACTATATGAATATTAGCTACCTATAAAAGGTTCATCATTAAACAATTGTTATAAAGTGACCATGGAAACCAGCTGGACAAGTGACCGTGGAAAGCATTGACAACTTGTATGTAAGCTTTAGAAACTTCAAATGACTGTTATAATTTTAATATTCAAATAAATTAAACTATCGTTTAATGAGTAGAAATAATTCCCAGGCATGAATCATATGACCATGGAGAGAAGATAACAAAAAGTATTTGTAAATCGATTGTTAAATTCCAGAAACATGCTTTCAATAATGGTTACAGCATTTATGATTTACACAAGTTTTTCTCTCAATCAGTCAATAATTGCTGCATTTGAATCATGTGACCATGGAGGTCAGTCAAAAGTGTTTATAAATTGATTGCTAATTAATTTAAGTAACTAACGCTTAAATTTTAAGTGTGAATCATTTGAGGAAATACAAACTGACCATGGATGACCACAAACATAAGTCAAAAGTAATTGTAAATCGATAGCAAATTAAGATATTAAAGTTCATGAACTTTCAATTGAGTTTGTGACGTGTTAATTTACATAGGTCTCTTGTTGTAACCATAGAGTACAGCAAACAATAAACATAATTGTATTTAAATTAACGAAAACCACTCTATTAACATTAATGTCTTACAACATTTGTTTGAATTGCACACTCATCGCATTGCAGGGCATCTGCAAGTCGCATACGCTTAATTGCAACACCCTTCCGCACTCATAATTTGATGTCTTGCCTACTTCAGAGTTATGGCACACTTGCCGCATGAATTGCACTTATTCTACGCTCGTTTAGCTGCACTTGCAATTGTAATTGTATTCATAAGGCGCAGGCTAATGAGGCGGCGGCATTTTCATTAGCGTTTATATAACCGACGCTAAAAGACAAACCGACTATAGTTGACTTTAGTTTACCTTCACCAGAAAACTAGCAGAAGACCTTGTTGTTGTTGTTGCTCCATGATGAGACTATGATGACGTTGCCGATGACGACGGTTACCAAGCCCAATTCCTATTCCCATTAGAGGCACAGTGGCATTTGCATAGTTTGCTCGAGTGACTTTAATCGCCAGCAATTGAACATCGAGCTTAGTTTTTACTAGGCTTAGTTAATTGTGCTGCTCTCAGCAAATAGTCATGGAAATGGAAATGGGAATGGAAGCCAGTTGAAGGTTTTTTGTGCTGCTTCACTTTGGCTTTGATTTGACAATTCAATTAGACGGGTTAACTTGATTTAGTCAAAGATTAAATATATGCTTGTATACTAAGGACAGAGATAAACTGCTTAGCTTAAAAGAAATCAAAAGAATTCTTGTATGTTAGCAGCTTTCAATCCTCTTTCTTCAGCTTTTATTCACTACCAAAATTTCCAGTTCGATTTTGACAAGTTTTTCTCAGACACTCAACAATTTTCCTGCCATTTCTTCTCACATTGAGGTCATTAGGCATTTATCTCGTTGAGTTTTTCAGCCTAGACTGCACAAATTCTTGAAAATCTTTAATAATTTCATTTCAAACGCTAAGTTAAAAAAATGCGGTTGGCTAATTAGTTGTGTGCACAACAAAAACAAACTGAAATTAATATAAAAACCTGTTCAACTGCCGGCGTCATTGATAACAACAACAAGCCGAGTTTGCAACGAGCATCAGTTTAAATATATAAGAGAGAGAAGAGAAGAGGAGAGTGGAGAAAAAACTGAAATAAAAATACAACTTTGGCTTTGGCGACTCTCCGTTGGCTTACAAACAGTTAAAGATAACCAAACATGGCCATGTGATGCACTGTCACTGGAAAAGCGCCATAAAAGACTTGTTTGCATGTTGTTTGCTCTTGTGAGCAGGAGAGAAGTAACTTGGCTAAAATGAAAGAAGTAGCCAGCATAAAACAGCAAAACATTCGAAAGGCTGTGTGCGTGTGTTTGTAAATGAGGACATCGTCTAATATTCATGCCAATCGATAAGCGCTGTCTAACCGCCTATAACTGGAAATACATATTAAGTATACGCCGCGTTGACAGGCCTCAACTCTATGCCGCACTGACTATCTGCGGTATTTGTTTGTGTGTGTATGACTTTGCCACAGTTCAGTGGGTTTTCAGGTGTGTTCGCTCCCCAACTGACCACATTTCTAGCCCATTTGGGCGCGTCCTGCCACTTAAATTAAGGTCCTAATGCAGCAAATGATAATGATTCAGGTTCGTTGACTTATTGAAAAGTTATGCACTTGCATAATTTATTGTGAAATTGTATACTAAGTGATTATTCTGTCCGTCTGTCTGTCTCTGTGTGGATTTCATAAATTTTTCGCTTTAAATGCGATGGCAATACGTTAGCGGCGCCATATGGGCACTCAGACAACAACAACAGCGAGACAAAAAGACAAAAAGGCAACAAGGCGGCGGCCCCAAAAATGAAATACGAGCACAAGAACAACACTCACAAAATGATGATGCCGTGCAAGACGGCGAAAAAGAAGAAGAAGCCCAACAAGCATGAAACAAAAACAAAACAACACTGCACAAAAAAAACTGGCCAAACTGGCCAGACTAGCGAAAACCAAAACAGCAAAAGAAGTTGCTAAAAACAACATGAAAGCAAAGTTATTTATTTCAAGTCGATATTTTGATACTCTAGCGGAATGCTTTAAGTAATTTTAAAGAATTTCTTAAAACTGAAACTGATCTTTAATAAAAATTTGTGGAATTTATAACGGTAAGCGCTTTGTTAGTCTAATTCCCAGTCAGGCTAAATTTCAATGGCTAATTATAAAACCCTTTGCTAGTGTATAAAAAACGTAGCAAAGCAGCTACCAACAAAAAAAAACAAACAACAGTTTAAAAGGCAAAGTTGTCGTGCCTGTGGATGCTGTTGTTGTTGTTGTTGGCCACATTTAACGACGATGACCTTGGCGACGTTAGCTGGCAACTTGTTGCATCTGCCAGCGACAGCTGCACAGCAGGCAGACACCTGAGACTCTGAGAGACTCTGAGACTTTGAGACTCTAGACGAGACAAACATTTGCAACGCACTGAGAATCGTCTTGTCTTACTCCCACCCCTCTACCTCTCTCACTCTTTCGTACTCTCTTTAAGCCACCCGCTGTCTAAGACATTTTCATGACGTCTTTTGGCGCACAGCAGTTTTCTCATGCATTTTTACGGTAAATTTAGGTCGTCGCCGTTGCTGCTGTTGTCGTCTGCAACTTGTTAACATGGCAACGCCAATAACTTGGCTAAATATAGCCAGACGACAAGTTGGCAATGCCTTTTCATGGATTTCCTGGCCAATGCATTAGCATCCACCGACTGCAACAACATTTTTCAATAATTTTTCCCATTTTGTTGCATTTATCTACCATTTTTTTTCATTTTACCAACCGCAATTTTGTCGCTTCTTTTTGCCAAACATATATTGCTCATACGCCGCATATGCCTTGGCAGCCACATCCGTTGGGAAGTGCCGTCGTCGTCGTCGTCGACGTCGTCTCAGCCGGATTGTGCGGATTTGTCTTATTTGGGGCATGACACAAATTTGGTAAGCGCCGCTCACAGACATTTGTTGTAGTTGTTGCTACTACCACTGTTGTTGTTGTTGCTTCGTTTTCTTTTAAGCAATTTAACAATTAAAAACACGCGCTCTTATGGTTTTCCAGCCCCGACACCGTCATTAACTCGTTAATCCACGCGAATATAATTTATTATAATTGCACATATTTTTACAATTCACTTGAAACGTCCAACTTAAAAGTCTGGCCAAAAATACAGTAAAACCACATCAACATCCTCTCTCATGGCCAAGAGTCTCGCTTCGTTGCCCAATTTGATGCTGTTCTAAGTTAAACAAATTTCTTATGCTTACCCACATGATAATCATCATTATCATCATCATCTTAATGATGTTGATGTGAGACACAGACAGAAAAACAGTTAACGATTTCGCACTGTAAGTTGTAAACTCACCTGCAAAGATAAAGAACAAAATTAACACATTAAAACATTAATTTGCATTACAAGTCGATTTTTTTAAAACTTATTACTAGAATTAAGAGTCATATTAGCCACATTAAGTATTATTTGCAGCAATTTAGAGCTATAAATACAAGTAAATAATTATTTATACATTAAATTCTTAAGAACGTACTCGACTCTGTATAAACATAGACATTAAGTTGAAGAATGTTAACTACTTTTATAGGATACCTAAAATTTGAAAGATCCAGGCTTTTTTTATATAACTTTTATATTTCATATTGTAGTATAAGCATAACTTTACATTTATACATATATTGCACATTTAGCAACTTTTGTAATGCCCTGAACATTTCTAATTCCCCAACATATGCGGCAATAAAAGTTTTGTTGTTTACGAAAAGTTTACAAATTACTTAAAAAAAGACAACAACAAAAAATAGTGACTAAAGTTAAGACATGACCAACAGTTGGCAGCAAATTTATCAAAAGGCAACTCTAAGCCCTAGCGTGTATATGGCCAACATGATATTTTTTGGCAAATGACCAACAGGGCAGGGCCTGTCATGGGGGTAGTAAGGAGAAAAGTGGGGAAAAGGGGTTGGAATAGCATTAAACAAAAGGCATGAGCTGCGCACATTTCAATTTGGCAACGAAGAGGCCGGTTTGCATATGAAATTCAGACACTCACGGATGGATCATTAGCCAGGCCAAAAGCAACAGCAAGAGCAGCAAACTGAATTTGTTATAGCGCGCCAAAGCAAATGCGAGTAAGACACAAACAGTGTGAGTGTGTAGCTGAGTGTGTGTGCTTGTAGCTAAGTGTGTGTGTTTTTGTCTGGAGAAAGTCGGAAGCGTGCCGTCGTCACACGTAAGCCACACAGCAGCTGAAGAAGCAACCAAACTAAACTACGAGTTGCGGGTTGGCAATTGTTGTTGCTGCTGCTGCTGGCATGTTGTCTTCATCAGAGCAGCAACAAAGCGCAAGCCAGGCCAAAATCAAGCTGAGCAGCTGGCAAACAACTCAACACTTATTGCCACTAATCTTGGCCAGCTTCAACAACCATGCAAAGTGGAGCAAACCAATAAGACTCAAATTCCCAATTGCATTTCAAGTTGTGAATTTGAATTTAGTTTTGTTGAATTTTTGCATTTGTCTGTCTCTCTGACTGGGTATCTTCACGTCTTTGTTTATTGTTAATTTTGCGTAATGTGCCATTGAACTGAACTGGACACGACGCTAACTCATTTATAACATGCATCATGGCTATTAATTTTAATTGAATTGTGAACCAGCCATAGCAGAAGCAAAAACTCATCAGTTTGCGCTTTTGTAGTTTTAATTAACAAAAATGTTTTTTTTTGCAATTTAATTTCATGGTGTTGACCAAACAGCAACAAAAATAAATGATTTATAAATAAAATCTGCAGTGTATCGCATAATTTGTCAAGTGTCAGGAAAATCACCGGTAGGGAAGACAGCAATTTATTATTTATATAATAAGTAGTCAATAGATATAATAATTTAATTCAACTTAGTCAAAGGTAAACTGACTAGCCATAAGCAGCCAATCAAATCAATATTTTAGTCTCCAATTAGACAGCATTTCATAAAGTAAACTATTTATTTAGTAAATTACTACACACATTTATTTTTAGCTCATTTTAACGCCCCATTTATTAGAATTAATTGCGTATGAATTGACACAAATTGTGTTTAAATAATTCAACATAGAATAGTATACGTGTACTCATTTAGTTTATAAAAACATTGCGTTAAATTGGGTGGGTTTGTCTCCCACGCCCCTTTAAATGACGCTTTAATTGCACTAACTGAAATGCTGGACGGCCAAACGGTTTTTATTATTCCTGTTGCTGCGCTTGTGATTGTGTGATGTGAAAAAGACTTTCAAAAGAATAATGGGAAAATAATGCCGCTAATTATCATTAGAGTGTGAGTGTAATTTTAAGAAGAAATAAAGAAGACAAAAAATAGCTATGACGTTCCAGAATTTGTTAGAGAAAACGCAGCCGGACACAACACAAGAAAAAAACAAATACAGATGAAATAAGCTGCAGAGCAATGGGCGACTTCCTCCTACTACAAACAGAATGGCAATCCAGGCAGACAGACGGGGAATGACAAAGATACAGTCCGTCTCAGAGTGAGGCCAAAACGTCATTAGAGCTGGGGTGGGGAAAATAGAAAGCCGTTGAGAAAGCCAAAAAGAACTTAACACAATTTACACTCACGAGCGATTTTCCAACTTGAGCGTAAAATGTTAGAAAATTATCTGCTTTAACAGTGTGTGTAAAATCGAGTGTACGTGTGTGTGTGTCTCGAATGTGGATGACAACCGCAAGTGGGTGTTGTACAGTAACTTATTTATTATTATCATCATAACTATTGTTGCAGCTCCAGTTGCGAATCATTTCAATTGCAATGACCGCGAAACCTAAAACTGTTTCACATACGCACTGCCAACACTTTTAGCTGTGAATGCTATAAAAAACCGCTAAAAAAAACATGTAGGTTTTAAATTAAATACTAAACACAAAGATTAAGTGTTACAAACAGCTCAAGTGCAAGTATTTAAGTACTGCTTTTACTACACGTATTTATAGTTTTGTACTTTATTTACTACACAAAACTGAGTTTTTTTTTGTGTACGTGAAAAGCCTGTGGAATTTTCAGTGCAATGAACGGCACACTTGTTTGATACACTCCAGCTGTAATTAGTATTTCCATCAGATTGTGACATTAATCAAAAAGTTATAAAAGTAAATACTGAGTAGGGTAATCAAGATTTGTAATAAACTTAAGTGTAAACGATTAAAAGTTCAAGTATTTGACACTCCTTGGTTGAGGGAACTTTTTCTTAAAAAGGTCTTCAAAGCTTTTAAAGCTGATTCTAAGTATATAAATAAATACATTAGTTGATTAAATAATATTTCAAACCAATTTTACTAGATTTAACAGTAGAACTTTATAAACAAAGTAAAATTCATTGCAGTCCTTGGGCTCGTAATCATTTTGTCCACTTTTTCTATAAAGCTTTTTTATCTTTAAACCTTCAGACAATCTTTTGTAGCCACAATATAAGATTTATCTACACCACATCTATATAATTAGCAAATCTATATAATTATGCCCCAGTTGACATCCATATTATTGCACAAGGGTCATTAAATCGTGCACTGAATGTATGAGCTGCTAATGCGCTTAATTAACCAACAGTCCTCAATTGCAACCTGCAATCTAGTCTATTAATTTTCTCTTTCATTGTGTGCTGGCTTTGAAAAATAATCGTTCTATCGTATGAGTATAACGATTACTACTACTCGTGTGTCTGGAGATGCGTAAAAGAGACGCAACAAATTGCCAGCTCAGTGGCAATAAGCACACACATAAAAGGCACAGAGATACTTAAGTATCTCACTGTGTGCAAGTACTTATATCTATCAGATACACGCACTCGCAAGACAGCTGCAGCTTTAGGTCTCAGCTTGGCAATTAAGAGTGTGAATTTCAAGCCATAAAACAGTTGCAACATGTGGCTCGTTGCGGTATGATTGTTGTTGTTGTTGTTGTGCGCTTTTTTCGGGTGAAAGTTTGTTCTACAGTCACAGCAACAGCAGCAGCTGTGTTGCATTTGTTACAGATTTTTCTGGTGGAAAAAGTGACAGCTTCATGCGGTTTGCTTATATTTCGTTTGTGTGTCAACTGAATTTGTTGAAAATTTCTAACTATAATTAGCACAGCGCACAGAGAGTTAATATCTTATCATGCCAAATAATAAATTCACACACATCGAAAATACAAAAGAAAACTTATAAAAAAACTAAAGAAATTCAATTGACTAGTAGAACAACAAAAACAATGGTAGAAAGTTAATCGCATCGAAACTTTATCTTTGCCAAAAGCGATTACAATATCAGCAGGTAAAAGCAAACACAAAAATAAACAAAAGCGAAGAAAACATCTTAATTTCACAATAATTGCGCGCACAGGAATCAGAAATTGAAAAGCGAATTCAAATTGGAAACTCAAATTGATCAAGCAAAGAGTTCAACTTGAATACAAACTACACTCTAGTACTATACTCTACTATATACAAATATAGGCTAGGAAAGTGCAAACATTCAACACTAGTGGCAACAGCTGGACGATCAAGCAGACACAACGACAGACAGACAGTTTGCAGTCACTGTCAGTTGGATTTGCTTTTTTGGGGCAATAGGTGCGGGTGTGGGTTGACTTCTATTTGCATGGCAGGTGAAAAGTCTTTCGAGACAGCGCAAAAACAAACTTTGCATCTGTTTTGGTTTTTCTGCTACTTTTTAAGTGAAACCTGTGCTTCAAAAGTGCAAAGGGTATATTGGGTAGCACTAAATAAGATAAAACAGACTTAAAAGACAGCCGAGTTTAGATACTTATAAAGTTTCAGTAGGTGTAAACACTAAACTATATATTTTTTAAATTTAATTACTAATTTATCATTAATTTTATTTAAGTGCTTTTTAATGCTTTTAGTCGGCTTATTGCTCGTTAAAAAGCAGCAAAAAAATTGCAAGCTTGTGAAATATTTTCTTGCGCAGGGTCTCTTAATGTCTTGCCCACTTGCGTGTGGCAATTTTCTGGCAGTTTCATTTAACTTCCACCTACCAATGTGCAATTTCATAATGGCATCGTCAAACAGTCAACAGGCAGCTTGGCAACTTGGCAAACAGTCGACAGTCGGCCAACAAACGCTGACGACATTACAGTTAGACGAGACACCGCTGCGTCCATTGATGATGGGTTTTTAAGCAGTCACCCAGTCAGCAAGTCAGACAGTCAGCCAGTCTGAAACATTGCAACTGCAACTGGAACCCAACGGGGCCACAGACAACAAAGTGCCAAAGTCAACGGATTGGCAGCGCGAGCGGAGGGCAGCATAAAACTGCACTTCTGCCCTGTTGCACTGTTGGCCTGCTGCACTGTTGCACCGCATCTAGCACACACTGTACACAATTGGCCCGATTGCAATTGCAGCAGCAGGAGGAGAAAGGGGAGCAAGCTGTAAGCATTGCTGTTTGTCTCTCATGCCCTTACCCAAAAAAGGTTAGCTCAAGTTTGTAAAGCTGATTGCAGTTGGCTTTTAGCGAGTGACGATGGCAATAAAAAAGGCTTATTAAACAGCAGAAATTGCTTTAAGATGATAGTTTAATAAAGGTTTAAATAAGTTGCAATAAAATCAAGAAAGTAGCTGAAGTAGACAGCGTAGTTGTGCACCATATTAAACTATAAAAATTAAATAAAATATAAGTATATGTTTTCCATAAGAATACACTACATTTTACTCTACTCAAAATGTATCATATTATTTTTTTAGAGTGCCCAATTCTTACTATAAACATTCTTTTTGTAGAGTATTCAAAAAACCACACGCTTTTAGCTCCATTTTTTTGCGCACGTTTTCATAACAAATATTGGTAGCTTTTCATTTTTTTTCTGGCCAACAGAAAATGATCAATTGTTGTGGCCGGCTGCCGTTTGAACTGAACTGAACTGACAACAACAACAACAAAGCGCCATAAGAAAACAATAACAAAAAAAAGTATGAAATATAGTGGAATATTGTAGGTAAATGCGAAATACTCGTAATACTAATAATAATGTTTGGCAACCAAAATTGAAGCATGTTACCGCATCGAGACATGAAGATTTTCTTCTGGTTGTTGCACGTTGCAAGTTTGCCAGTTGCTAGTTGCCAGTTGCAATAATTGAGCCAAGTTTGTGTTGTGTTTATGTAATTGCTATGCATAAAAGGAAACACAATGCAAATGGACAATTTCGATGCATTTGGTAATTATATTTGATTGCAACAATTATTTAAAATAACAAATAATAAAACCAACAAAAAAAAAAATAATATACGCTGCCAATTGGCCAAATGTGTTGGCCCAAATGAGTTTTTGTTGGTTTTTTTTGTGGGTTTAATTGTGTTAACGAGCGAATTATAAGTGATCAGCGGAGTCTTCGCTTAGAACAGTGCAAATTTAGTGACTGTCTTAGTATTAACTTGGCGCTTTAATTAGTTGTGGTGTGTGTGTGTGTTTTAGTTTGGTATTTATTTCCAATGAGGTCATCATATCCGCATCGTAGTCTTTGTTTTTTTCTGCTTCTTTTTTGTACTTTTAGTTAAGTATTTTATGATGAACCACACCGTGTGCCATAAAGTTTTTTTCGCTTTAGTTTTTTGTTTTTGGGTTTTGGCCTTTTGCTTTTATTGGCAGCCACCGCCAAAGGCTTTTGTACGCGATGCAAACAAACAAGAACACGAATGAGATACTTATTAATTAAAAAGAAAATGTTCGCAGTATTTTTTCTGTATTTTTTTGGCTCGTTTTTTTGTTATTACCACGCGGCCTTTGCGGTCATAAAAAAGGTGAATCAGTAGGCCCTGTTAATGAATTAGGCGTTGGTTCTTGAGCCTGGGAAATACCAAACACGCTATGTTAAACTATTTTTACTTATTGTTTTAAGACGAGTAACAATCAATATTTAAATAGCTTGAAAGTCACGATTAGTTAGCTTTATTTAGTGTGAAGTAACGAGCAATTTAGTCATTTGAAAGTTTTTACCATCAGTTAGTTAATAACTTAATATATAAGCGGTCTTAGTCCTTTCATCATTGAGTTGTCTCAAGCAAATTGGACACGAATTTTAAAATGTAATAAAAGTAAAAGTAACGAGTCACCACATCAAATCTTAATGACGAGTAGCAAATAGACGGAGTAACGATTAAAAACAAATTTGTTGGTATCGAATTGATTCATTAAAAAGAAAAAATTGAACCTTAAAATCAGTAATATATTTACTACTTTAAAACGGTGGGAAGAATGTTAACATTTAGTTAATACAATTCGTAAATCAAATGTAACGAGTGTTTAATGAACGAGTAACGAGTGTCGTGAAAATTATCCTGTCTTTCACACACATAACTTTAAATGGCACAACTAATTTATATGGTAGTATTAAAGTAAATCCATTAAATACATGGAATGTGCCCAAAAGGAAATGCCAAAATAAATGATTTCCACTTAAAACAACATCAGAAGATCGTTAAAAAAAATAAACTTCAAAAAAATAAAATGAGCAAAGCTCCAATTCAGTAAATAATCTTTCGAAATGAGCTCAGTGTGAACGAGTTCCATTTTGGACAGCCAGACAAGGAGTGCGTCATAGTTGACGCTAAAGTTTCAGTTTCGGGTTGGCGTTTATTTTGCATAGTTTTGCCGGTATCTGTATTTAGATGTTAATAATAATAATTTGACGAGTATTTCTATATTCGAGAGTGCTTGAAATGCCAAAGCGTATGAGGCGAAAATCAACCGAAAACCAAAATAAAATATATTTACGTTTATTTTAATAACAATTTCATATGCTTATGTGACTTTAATTACGTGACAGCCCACTTTGAACGCTGGCAGAGACACACAGCATTGAAATCGAATTAAATATGCAGTTATTAGCAGACACGCACACACACACACAGGGGCACTCATGACACAGATACACAGGGGGATCGACCAAATATGGCTTCAAAAAAAGCTTGGCCAAAACGTAGCCAAATTGTTGGCAACAGGTGACGCAATTGCGAATAAAAAACAAACAAGTAAGAAAGGCTACAGTCGATCGAGCCGACTGTAAAAGACCCCGTACTCCCATAGTAGGGCCCATTTTATTAAAATAAAAATTTAAAAATGAAATTAAAAAAATTAAAATGAAATATTTACATATTGAATTAAAATTAAAAAGTAAATAAATTAACAATCGTCATTGTCAGCATTCGAACCCGCGATCCATGCGAATGTTCCACATTGCGCCGCAACTCTACCAGTTGCACCACGACCCTCTTCTATCATTCTTCCGATTATTTGCAAATATGTATGTGTGCTCATACATACATATGTGTGTATGTATAGCATTGTTCGGCGCGGCCAGCGGCTGCCGCCAAAGCAGGTAGAGAAAACGTTCGAACATATGTTTGTATGTTTCTGTGTTTGTTTGTATGTGTTGCGCGCATGCAGTGATTTTGCAGTAAAATAACGTGAACTTTGAACCGAAATTTCTCTGTTGTTTGACATAGGATTTTGATGCCACTTTCAGGAAAGTTAGAAATAGTATGTCTCTAAGCGTATGTTAAATTACAACACTGTACTATTTGATTTAATGCCTGCAGAAAGGCATTGAAATTGGAGAGTGTTTTAGTTCCTATGAGCAAAGGGGGCGTGGCAGCTCAAAACTTTAAATGACATTGCATTTAGGCTGTCTCTGGGAACCTGCGTACCAAAATTGGTGCTCCTAAGTGCCATAACTATTGAGTTATTCGCTTAAAACAAAAATTTTTTCGAGGCGTGTCTGGTTTTTTGCTTATTGCGGGGGCGGTAGGGGGCGTGGCAACAATTTGAAATAAACTTGATCTGCGTACATCATAAACGGACTTTCATTCCAAATTTGGTGTCTCTAGCTTTTGTAGTTTAAAAGATCCAGGTGTTCATACAGACGGACGGACAGACGGACAGACGGACAGACGGACAGACGGACAGACGGACATTGCTATATCGACTCGGCTGTTGATGCTGATCAAGAATATATATACTTTATGGGGTCGGCCACGCCTCCTTCTGCCTGTTACGCACATCTCGCTTCTGACAAACTTAATAGACCCCCTTTACTCTTTTTTAAAGAGTACGGGGTCTAATTAGTTGTAGCAAAAAATAATTCTAACTAAAAATAATAAAAGTAAAGTAGCTAAAAGCATGTGTGTATCTGTGTGTGTTTGTGTATCTTGCAGATACGAGAGAGAAATGCCAGCGGCAAACACAAAATCGCATCGAATCGCATGTGGCAACCTGTAATTTACCCTTCAATCAATGCGCAACAAATCAGTTGGCAACGCGCTGAACAGGCGCGCCAATCACTGGAACTCCCCTCCCCTACCCACCTCCCCCGTTCCAACAAACCACCAAACACCTGTCCCTCTTTGGCTCGTAACTCAGTTGGCAGCACATTTGGGTTAACAATTGGCAGTTGTGTTGTGTTGGTTAACTGTTGTGCCGGCCAGATATCCGTATTTTCTGTACATGTATCTGTAAGTGCGCGTAAATGTATCTGTATCTGTATCTGTGAATGACTAACTGTGCTATGCGCAAGGTGGTTTTCTTTTCTTGTATGCTTTGTGCCTTGTTTTTATTTTTTCTGTTGGCCAACACACAGGGCAGCAGTTGTGTGTTGTAGATACTAGCGATAGATACAAAGATACAAGCAATCGGCATTCCTAAGCGTTATTTTATCTGCTAGATACTTTTACAAAACTATTAACACCAAACTTTAAACTTTAAACGCTGCTTCCTTACAACAAATTGTCAAATTGAAGTCCGACAATCTATCAATCAAAACAATCTTCGAACAAATGAACACAAAACTTGTTGCCACACACTCAAGGCTTCCAAAACGCTTCCTGACCAGGCTTAAAACAACAAGCAAGTTGTGAAATCAGCTAGCCTTAAAAAAACTACACATATGTTGTCTGGCTTCCCACGTGATCTTGGCAGGTTGCGGGAGAAAACATGTAGAACAAATGTAGCTACAAATTATTTCAAGTTTAAATCTAAATCGTGCCCAATCTACAAAGTAAACAGCATGAAAAATAAGAAAACTACAGCAAGAAAGCAGAAAACTAAATAAGAAGCTGCAAACTGGAAACTGCAGCTTGAAAGGGCACAACTAACACAACAAAAAGAACCACAGCAGAGTCATGAAACCACTTTGTAAGTGGGTCAATTTATGTGATGTTGCTTACTGTTTACTGTCTCTTAGTTGGAATCATGTCACTGTGCAATTCGTCAATGAAATCTTTGTCACACTTTTGACATTTGCACGAAACCAGACAGCTCTTAAAATAAGGGTTACCTTTGGCATACCGAAGTTATAATACTCTACTCTTTTATAGCAAATAGTTTCAATTTAATCGTTAAAAAGTACTTAAGACTAAAAGCTTAAGAAATTAATAAAGATTTCCCACAGACTTTTCCCGTTTAATGGCTAAAGGAAAGTGTATAGAATCTGTGATAGCTGTCGCTTTGATTGTGTCATTTGTTGTTGTTTTTACGACTTTTGTCAGTGACGGCGGCACGCGATCGCCTGAAACTTGCAAAAGTCTCGCGCAAAATTCGCTTTGAGCCAAATGCAATACAACTTTTCCGGTATCACGCGGCGTATGCGCATTTTTTCACACTCAAGTGGGTGGCGAGCTGAGCAAGTGATGATGAAAATGCAGCAGCTGGCCCCACAGTAAATACACACTAAAATGGACTACTGTCGAGGCAAATACTTCATCGAAATATTTCTAAACTATAATTTATGATCAGTTTGCCAGCAATTAAAGTAGTGCCAAATTTAAGTATCTGAACTTTAGTGCGCTCTATCGAGTGCTCACTGTCAGCGTAAGTTCATTTTAAACTGCTTGTAAAGTAGGGCGCGACTTTAGCAAACAATTCAACGCACTTGGTAAAGTTCAATTGTGCGCACAAGGGTTAAGTGCCCATTGAATGGAGCAGAAGTGTGGGATGAGAGGGGAAAGAGGAGACTGGGAGCTGGGCAGACTGGCAGCGACTTTTCGACTTGCAGTTTTTGTAGTTAAATTTAAAACTTTAATGTCATGCACCATAGAAAATGCCGACGTATCTATGAGCTGTTGAAAACGAAACAAAACGAAGAGGGCAACAACAGCAGCAGCAGCAGAAAGCAAAATCGAGAAGAAAAGCAAAAATTGCGCACGTAGCAGCAGCAGCAACAACAATAACAACAACAGCAGCGAGTACAGCGAAGAAGCGACAACAACAATGCGATAGACAAACAAACAGACAAACAATATTTCCGCATTCCGAGCAAACAGAGCAGCAAACACATTTGACAGATTCGCCGCAGGCAGCGAGAGCAGCAAAATTGCAGCGAATTTCGGCAAATGCTAAACAGTGTGAGCGAGGCAGGGAGAGGAGAAGCGGCGCAGCTACTGTTAGCGCGTACATGTCAGCAGACCAAATTCGCCGCAGGCAACCAGAGCAGCAGCAGAGTGAGTGAAACAAGTAGCTCTAGGAAGTTAGAAGGAGAAGAATTATTGCACTCAATAAATAAAAAGATTCGCCGCAGGCAACAAGTGCAGCGAAATTGTGCAAGAAGGTGAGAGGGAGACAGAAAGAGAAAAGGGACTTTCAAAGCTCACTCATGTGATATAACAGAACAAAAGAGCAAAGAGTAAAAGCGGCGAACTCATGGGGAGTTCAATTGGAAAGGGGAATCAGTATAGGAAAAGGGGCAGTCATTGATAACTCGCTCATCTAACCCAAATTGGCTGACGATTATATTGCAAAATCATCAAATGATCGCAATTACAATCAAAAGAGCCAAGACGTGGCAATTTAAACTAACTCAAAGATGCCCTGTAGACACAAGGAGGCAAGGGTATATGAAGCAAACTAAAAGAAAAGTCGTTAGTATATAAAAACAACAAACTGCTGATGTAGTAACATATACTGGGTATCTGCTAGTGCATCAGCTTAAACTAGATCACTTTTACTTGTAGTTTCAATTGGAAAGTGTTGCCAATTTGCAAAGTTGTTGTCGTCGTTGTTG
This sequence comes from Drosophila acutilabella, assembly GCA_035046005.1. Lineage (NCBI taxonomy): Eukaryota > Metazoa > Arthropoda > Insecta > Diptera > Drosophilidae > Drosophila > Drosophila acutilabella. The sequence continues at coordinate 5,549,445 of JAWNOK010000003.1, forward strand.
TTGCTGCTGTTGCTGTTGTCGTTGACTGACTGCAACTTTAATTGTGCGCTTTATGGCGCAATTTATGCTACGTCTTGGACTACTACCAATTGGCTCTCAACTCTCCACCCCTTACCACTTTTGGCCAACTTGCAACAATTGATGGCTCGTGCGCTTGCTTTGATTATGATTATTTTTTAGTCAATTGCAATTTTTCGTTTATTTATGGCAATTTTTATATTAAATCACTAAATGTATTACTTATAAAACATGATGATTGACGCTGGCAAACTCTTCAAACAACCCACGCCAGTAGAAAGTAGAACAACAACAACAAAAGCGTACCAAAAAAAGGGCAAACAAAAATTCAAGTGATAAATAAATACGAACCAAAAATCACATGACAATTGCAAATTATAATAATAATAATAAAAATAATAATAATACAATAGAAACCACAAAAATTTGCAAGTAAATAAAAATAAATTAAGGCAATCATATAAACTTATATGCATTATTTTATTTGCCAACTGTGCCAGTTCACAGTAAAGCGGCGAAAAGCGTTGTAGAGGAAGGAAGGAAGGGGAAAGGGGGAGACAGGGGATGCGGTGAAGGGAAGTTGGGCGGGCAACGCATTGAAATGTGTGAAATTTTGCAAGTTTAACACAAGATTACAGAGGCAAACAGAACAATAACAACACTAGACAACAAGTGATTTGTTTTAGACTTGAAAGCTTAAATGTTTGCCTTAAATTGTTAATTATCTCTTGAAACTAAATTTGTTTAAACAATTCTATTTTTGTTGTCTAGTGTAAGATGATTAAGCGACCACTCCAACGCCATGGAACGTGTTCAGCGTCAAGGTTAAAGCTCACTGTAGACGACCTGAAAGCATAATGCGCTCAAGCGCACAGCTGAGATACAGATACATTTGTCAAGCCATAGATACGTTTTTTTTAGCATATGTATCAAATATGAATATCAATTATTCCTGGCAAATCTGATGAATCAGAGCGCAACAAATGAGAAAAACAAATAAAAACCAGAAACTAAATAAATAAAACAGCTGATCAATGGAAATCGAGTGGAAAATCTGTGTAAGCAATGGAATTCTATTACACATGAAAGCCGCTAAGGTAAACAAATAAAAATTATGGGGAAATGAACAAAGAAGTAGTTGGAAAACAGAACTAAATTTACAACGGAAACTCCAAGAATAAATTCCGAATTTAAATGAATCATTCGATCAGAAGAAGTTGAAGCTACAAAAGTTAGTTAAAATACATTAAATTATCATTTATCTTTTGCTGGACAACCTTGCCAAGCTTTCCACCCCTCCCAGTTCACTACAAACGTATCTTGTAGATACAGCAATTTTCAATTAGTTTTGCTCTCAATTTTTGCTTTCAATAATTTTTGTAATTAGCTGAAAAAAACAAAACGCACAGCGAAAACTCCCAAAAGGAAATGTTAAAATGGAAGGGGGAGTTGGCAGCTTAATTAGGCAATAAAATTAGTAAAGAAACCTTTTTTTTTTAATTTTTTATTTTTAGTTGACCAGAAACTTAACGGCAATTGAATTGTGCCAGAAAAACTGCTGAATTATTAAGCAATGAAAGAAAGAAACGAAACTAAACGAAGAGCGAAAAAAAAAACAAAGGAGAGGGAGAAAGAGAGCGACAAAGACAACAACAATTAAAAGTGCCAACGGAGCAGTGCAAAAGTCAAACAAAGAAAAGGCAAAAATAATATAAATAATATTGTTAAATATGCCAGCAATGTGTGAGTGTATGTGTGCGAGTGAGTACTCAAAAAGAAGCAGCAGAAAGAAAAGACTCAAACTCGCACTCGCAGTTGTATTTATACATTAATTGTCAAACAGCGAGCGAGAGAGAGTAAGCGAAGGGGAAGGGAGTCGAGAGAGCGTAAGCGAAAGAGGGAAAGGAGGCGTAGCAGTGTGGGAGGGGGGAGTATTTCTGTTGTTCGCTTTCGAAACTCGAGACCCGCATGGAAATGAAATGCAGCGTGTGTTTTTTTTTTAAGAGAGCGTGTATAATCAATCCCAATGGAGAATGAATGTGACAAAGTACTGACAAAGAAAGAGGGAGAGCGGGAGAGCGCAAAAATGAAGAGACATGGGGAGAGAGGTTAGAATTTTGTGGAACGATAGATAATTATTAAGCTACGTAGCTTAAATGACCAAGCAGAAAAGTGGGAATAAAGAAGATACAAATTAGAGTGTGGTAACAATTAAAAATTAAACAGTAGTTATTAGTATGTTGCTTAATTAACAAGATAAACAATGTCAGACTAGACTAGCAAGCAAAGGAGATAGAGATACAGGGTGCTTGAGCGAGAGAGAGAGGGAGTTACCTTGGTCACTTTAAGAGGTTTGCATGTCAACGTTGTTATGCAAATGTTTATGTTTAATTAATTAAAATGCAACTAAGCTGAGGACAAGAGGTGACTGAACTGAACCAAACCGAACCGAACCCAGCTTAAAGCTATCTAAGCTGTGACAAACAGTATCTTAAAGATACAATGTGTAACATTTTGTTTTGTGGCTCAATTAACAATCTGAAACGAAACTTGATCAGTTAACTGATTTAGCTGCACTAGCTAGAAATTTGTATCTTAAAGCTTCAACGATTAATTAAGTTATCTGTCATGCTCTAAGAGATACAGTAACTATCTCAGATATTTTACACTAAATTTATTTTCAGCTTAGATGCGAAACATTGGGAAACTTAAGTCTCAAAGCTGCAGGTTAATATTTAAAAAGTACTATTGATTTTTTAAACAAAAAACAAAAATAAAACACAAACGTATCTCAGAGATATCAGACAACACACCCACAACCTAGACCTATTCCAAAAGTATCTGCTAGACGAAATTTGTATCTAACCATTTATTACACCCACAACTTAAACATAATCTAAGCGTATCTTAAAGCCACAAAATGTATATATCACAGTCTGCTCGATTTGCCGTCATTTCTCAAAATATAATTCTGATTTTCCACATCACATTTATCAAGAAATCTTTTCCATTTCAAAACTTCCGTCGCAATTTACATACAACGTGAAAAAATGCTCAATTTATTATCGCCTTAGATACGAGCTCTGACTTGGTTTAGTTTAGCTGAGCAGAGTTTACTTTAGTTACAAGATACGCACCATTTATCTAGTTGATCTCATTGACAAAACGAGTCTCAGTTTTGATGTCAACGAAAAATTCAATTAATCCAAATGAAAGCAGCGATGTTTTGTTGTAGCTGTGATTTGATTTAGTTATTTGTTATTTCTCTATGTTATGTTGTATCTTTGTATCTTTGATTTGGTCACAAGTCACAGTCGACACTTGCAAATACATATATATGTATATCTATATATATTTATCGTATTAGATTTGCATAACAGCAAATACATAAAAATTTCACTTTTTTCCTTTGTTGTAAACTTTTTATATAAATTTCTTATTGACCGGTTTTTGCGAAAATCATTTCATAATATGCACATTAAGATATATCGATACCTAAACTTGCGAAACCGACTTTGGGAGTTGACTTTTAAGGAAGCGAAAGAGGAAGAGCACGCGATTCACGCCTGAGTGTGTGTGTGTGTGTGTGTGAGTTTAAGTGTCTGTTTGTCTCAAGAATCAGTTAATTTGTTTCTGCGTAGAACACGAACGAAGCAGATGATTCAGTGGCGAAAAATACCCGAAAAAATAATAACAACAATAACACTACACACAGCTACAGCACCCAAAATACCAGACGCGTGTATCTGTCAGATACTTTTTCGTAGTGCAATCAACCTATAACGAAGCGCGTTCGCAATGAAGCCGACCGCACGCTTCAACGCCAATTTTTACAATACAAACAACAACAGCTGTTATGTTTTTTTCCTACCATTTTGTCCAGCGCTGTTAAACAACAGTTTGAGTCAAAGAGAGCGAGATCGCGAGAGTGAGTGAAACTTTAGGCAGTAGTCTGTAGCATATGCTAACAGTTAGCATGACTCACTGTTAGTGAGTGAGTGACTTTCGTTAGCGCTACTCTGCTAGACAGAGAGCGGGAGAGCATTAAGCAACTTCAGGTCTAGTCTAGCATTCAGCTGAATGAGTGCAAGTCGCTGAATGCAGAGAGTGACACTTAGCGCTGATAACCAACAGAGAGAGAGAGAGAGGGAGAGCGCCTCGATAAAGAGCGTCGCTCTTAACATTAACATTTCAAAACAAAAAGAAAACAGAAAAACAGCAGCTGCAAAAGATACAAATGTATCTTACGATTGCATTTGAAAACGTTCTTGGTAATGTTTATTGTGATTTGTTTATGCAGCTTTTCAAGCATAATGTGCAGGTAAACAAACATAGAAATACAAGTAGCCAATCAATTTACAGGTAATTAAGTGCTTTATAAACGTATTTAAAAAGCCGACGCCACAAAGTGTGGCAAAGGGTAATGCACTATAAAAGATAGACATAGAATATAATAGATAGACAGATAGAGATAGAAACAGACTGGAAAAGAAAACAAACTGACCAAGTAAGTCATTAGCTGCAACTCCAAAAGAAGCAAGTGCAACAACAGCAAATGAGGCAAAAAGGCGACGAGACAAAAGATACACATGGAAAATGACCTACTGCCCACTTGCCGCTTATCTCGCTGCTTAATTACACGCAGCGAAAGAAGCAGAACGAGATAGATAGAGACAGCAGATAGATAGATAGAGAAAGAACACACATGACAAGGGCGCCACAACAATAATAAATAACAAAAATACAACAACACAATGTTGCCATGACGCCAAAAACAAACTGAAAAGTTCTTCAACGTTTAATCAATGAAAGCTTATAGGGAATTGAGGGGGTTACAGGGAGTGTGGGAGCAGAGGGGGAAAAGAAAACGAACTTCTGACATTTCAGTTTGATATTTATGCAAATTTGATAAACCGAATCGCTCAGTAAATCCATTAAACTACTTTTATTGCATACTATATTTCTCCAATCTGTTTTAATTATCAAACAAAGCAAAAGATAGAAGAAAAAGTGAAAAAGAAAATACCAAAAAGAGGAAACAGATACCAAATATGATAACTGAAGCATTTGTACACTGTTAACTGTTCTCTTATCTTTAAGTGACTGTGCAATCAGCACTGAAAGTACTGAAAACTAAAGTGAGCAGCAAATTTCATTTATTTGCAAGCATTTCAAATTAACAAAGAAACAGTTTAGAAAAAATACGAAACTTTCCTTAGCTTCTTGAGAGTTTCCAAAGGCTTTCAAAGCTTTAATAAACTATAAAAGCTCCTAAGAAAGCATACATTCTTTAGAGCCTAGCTTTAATATAATTTAAAGCTTTTAAATACTTTTAAAATCGTAGATTTTAAGCTGTGAAGTCTTGCAAAATAATTATTAATGGACTTTCACAGCTTTCAATAGTCAAAAGTGTAGCTTTAAAGCACCTACAAAAATCAAATTCTTTCTTATCTCTAAATTAAATAAATCAGAGCTCAACATTCGCACACACCCAAATATTGATCGTAAACATGAAAACACACAAAAATACGCCCTGAAAGGCGTGGGAATGAGCTTGTATCTTTCCCTCTTGGGAGGAGAAACCGAGACGAAACAATATCAAATGATATAAATAACTTATGTACATTGAACAAAACTGAAGATGGAAAGTGGCCGGAACAATTGTCAAAAAAAAAAAGATACAGATTTATATTCATATTCATTCGAAATGCGCATTGAAAATTTGAGAAGACGAAGGCGACAACGAAAGAGATACAGAAACATGAGCATTGAGATACAGATACAAGTACACAGAGATACATACACACACACACGCATACTCACATATGGTTGCAATAAGCATAAACAAAACAAGGGTTGGGTGACGGCAAACGCTTGTAAACTGCCACTTAAACCGCAATCAGAAAACAAAATTGATTTAAATTTGAAATGTAAACAACGCTCTCGGGAGAGCAAAGGGTGCAATAAGAGAGGGACTATGCACATGCGGGTAATTGCATTACCAGTGAAAGAAACACAGATTTGAGTGAAAATTGCCCGCCCACGTTACAGTTCAATTAGGGCGCCGAATCTGCAAAGAGAGCGTAAACTAAACAACAACAAAAAAAAAACAATTGTGCGATCACAAAAAGCTCCAAAATGTGCGCAAAATTGAATGCAGAGTGACAAAGAGAGAGAGGAAGCGACGGGAGAGCACACACACAAAATGGCGGCGATTGGCAAAAGCCTTTGCGGCTTCTGGTCCTCAGTTTTGTGTTAATGAAGCTTATGAGCAGCAGCGCGCGCACGTCACAAGTCACTGAGCTGCAACAACAACAACAACAACAAGCATAGCATAAGTGAAGCGTTGCAGCGGCAGAGAGAGAGACAGAGACCGCAAAGAGAGCCAGAGAGCGCACGAACCGCAATAAGCAACAACAATAGCAGAACATGGACTTCAGTCAATGGCTGCACCTGTAACCACCATACAACGCACACACACACACATATTGCACGCCCCCTACTCCCCTCAAAAGCCTTCCTCCCCCACACATGCACACGAGACAAAAGCACAGTTACGCTCAGGCTGACTGCTGTTGGGTTCATTAATGACGACACGTTTGAGCGATCACCAACAACAACAGCAGAAAAAGAGAAAAACAACGAAAACAATTTTATTATTAACATTAAAAACGCATATTTTGTTGGCCGCTTAAGCCACGAATTGAACATAAAAAAAATGGGAGCGAGTTAAGCGTTGGAGTGGTTGTTGTTGTTGCTGCCGTTGCAGCGGTTAGATATCGCACAAGACAGTAACAACAACAACGACAACGTCCAGCAATTTCCGCACATGTCTGAAACAAGGGGAGGAGGTGGGGAACCAAGAGGGGGCGACGACAAGTGCCGAGACTCAACTCCAGAACTTTGTCAGCCATGCAGAACAGCACCCAGCATAAAATAGATAATAATAAATTATAAAAGCACGATCGAATACCCCCACTGTCCATTGGCTGAATTGCTTCCCCTTCTCCCATCCCTAACAATAAGTGCAACGGAAATGATCAATTACGCAATTCAAGAACAAAGCGTGCGACAAGGACAGATATAGAAATTAGAGAAATTTGGGCTTACCTTTTGAGTAAATGCCGTTGCAGCAGCGGCCGCAGCTTCTCTGGCAACGCCGACGCCATCAGCAGAGCTAGCATGCGTCGACGGCGACGTCGCATAGACAAATAGCGGCAATGAATTAAAGTTACGCATAAATCCAACGCCGTCCATTGAACCGGCCGAAGCATCCTTAAAACGCCGGCAGAACAATAACTGTTTATTGCATGCGGCAGCTGAGGCCAGCAAGGGCAACAGTGTGGGCGTAGGCGTTGGCGCTGGCCGCGTCGATAATGTAGACGGCGCTGCTGGCGCTGGCATTTTTACTGCGTCCTCAGCTGCATCAGTCGCTGACTGCAGTCGCGTCGTTATCGACTGCGACTGAGACTGTGCCTGCGGCTGCGGCGTTGGTGGTGGCTGTTCCCCTGCTGTTGTTGTTGGTGTAGTTTTTGTTAAGGACGCCATTAGCGTATCGCAATTTTCGTCTTCTTCTTCTTCTGGTGTCGATTTGGTTGTTGTTTTTGTTGTTGGCATGACTCCGCGTACTATAAAATGAAGCTTGCGCTTTTGCTGCTGCTGCGCGCTTTGCTGTGGGCGTGGACGTGGGCGTACAGCTGCTGCAAGCGTCCTTTGTTATTGTGGCGCGTGTATTTTAAGACGGCGGTCCCACTTTCATCAACTGGCTGCCGCATGTTGCAAATGCTTACGCATAGAAATGACCTCTAACAAAATAATCTTCAACACACACACTTATACACGACATACACATACACACACACGAGCACTTTGTCGCCTTGCAAATCGGCAGCAACAACAACACTAAAACTGGAACAAGCGTAGTGCCACGGTAATTTACCGAATACGAAACGTGTTGTCGCTTTGAAACGGGCAAAACTGACGCGTTGCGTTTATTATTATTATTACCGAACTGATTAAATAGTGCAAAGTTTTGCTTGCTAATTTCCTTTTTGTTTAAATTTGCAGACAAGTTAAGTGTGCCTGAATTCCAGTACCTACGAAACCCTTAAAACAATCGGTATTTCTTATTTTATCAAGGGTGGCATCCCTGTAACCAGAATGTACTAAAAAACACCAAATAACCATATCGTTTTGTCCGTTTAAATAAAGTTACGTCACCACTTTGTTAAGAGTACGACATTCTGGCAGCTCTGTTAAAAGTAGTGCTACCATACTGTCACAGACAACAGCTGTTGTCAGACCTTAGATCAAACTTAAACAGAGTAGCTTTTTAAACATTATCAAATGATAAATACATAGCACAACTCCTTCAAAATTCATCAGTAAAAACATTCCGGCAGCACGCAACACGTTGTGTGATCATAAATAGAATAACCCAACAGCATTTAGTGCGCGCAGACAGGAAACGCAGCGGACAATACACATTACAAATTGCATCGCCGCCGGTTTAAACAGTTTTTGTTGGTTTGAATTTGTACGGTGTCTTTTCTTGGTGATTTTCGATAGCTAAATTTGGACACACATTTCCTCCTTGTCTCATTTCCAATGTGTTGCTGTTGCTTAACAAAAGGTAAGTAAATTAAATATTTATAAACTAAGTTTGCCAATTTTATGGTTGCCACATTGATTTAATATTGTCTAATTGTCTTCCACAGATATCGATCTGGCCAGTCAGTAAACTGTTTCATATGTGTAGCTGTGCTCCTCTCCTGACTAGTGTTGCAAATAACCACACATTTTACAACACCGAGACACTTGAACATTAAATTCATCTCTGTCGCACTCGCGCACTTTATATAATCGCTCGTTTTGTCCGCTGTTCGTCATCGTGTCGGTCTCTCTCACTTCCGCTCGGCGCTTTGAACAGCAAAAATATCGTCGCCGTAGTTGTCGTCGGGGCGCCGTTCTACTCGCAGTGCTGCAATATTTCTAGACAAAAGGGACTGTAATTCGGAGAAAAGCTGAGCAGAAAATAGCCAGAACACAGAAAAGTATAAAGCCTACCGCAGCTTTTGTGTTTCGTTTGGTTTTTCTAAAGCATTTTCAATAATTTACAAAACCAATTTCTCGTTTCGTGCAAATCGACAAAGAACAAAAATTAATCGACAAGCAAAGAAACGTACAACAACTAATACACACTCACCAACACACACACACAAGAAAATCAAATTTCAATCAGAAAATGGCGTTAAAAAGAATCAATAAGGTACGTGAAAAAAAAAATAATGAAATCAAATTGTAAAAAGCATTTTAGTTAGCATGCATTTCTAAAGTGCAAAAGTTTAATTCGTACTATAAAAACGGTGAAGAAATTTTTGTGTGCGACAAAAAAATTTATGCAAGAAATGTGAAACGTAGGAACGACAACGGCAATGTACAAAGAAAAAGAAAAAAAAAACGAACCGAATACGTGAACGAAAGAAAACGTGCAAAAAGCAAAAGAAGCATAGGAAAAATGGGCGATGACGACGTGCATTAATTACAACTAAAACTAAGTAAAACAAGTTCAGGTCTAGTTTTAGTTGTCTATAAAATGCAAAAGCCACAACGGCATTTTTATGGGATTCTAATTAGAAACATTAGGATAGCCATTGTCCTTTCTGTGTGTGCGCTGGGCAAGGCAACGTGTACGGCCATTTGTATGAGTCTTCGTTTCCGTTACACATGTAGTCCAATTCGAGTGTGTGTGCGAGTGCATTTTTGTGCGGGTGGTTGTGTTTGTATTCTCAAGCCGGGCACCTGGTCACCGTCGACGTCGTCATCTGGGCACTTTTTGGCCAGCAGAGTCTCAGTTCCGCACACTTCGCTCTTGGGCTCCGCTATGTTACCCAATACACGCTGCTGTTTGTCATACATATATGTGTATATATATATATATAAATGTATGAGTGTGTATAGCAGAGCACTTACACACACACACGCACACTCCACTGACTTAGCTCTTATGTATGTGTATATTGTTGGTGTTCGCTGCCAGCGCCGCAGAAAGATCCAGCAAAAATAAAACACGGCGAATACAAGAAAAAAACGTATAATTTTAACCTAACCTTACTTTTTACGCTGATAATTCAGAAATAGTGCTGTCTATTACAAATATACACACATCCATAGAATGAAACATACATATGAACATATATATATGTACCTGTATATACGCACATACATATGTACATGCAAATTGCATTGATGTTTGTTTGTGTGCGTGTGAAAGCGAGTAAATTTTTGATAATTATATCTGAAGTGCGTTTTTAAAATGAAAAACAAACACTCCAAATTGTCCTTGTCAATATTTAGTTTGATTCATTCAATATTCAAACAAATAAAAATGCATTTGCAGTCCAGTCGCATGTTCATATTTATTAGTATGTGTGTTTTCGTTTCACCATCGGTTAGTTGCTCCATCTGCTGTTCTTTGCCTCGGCAAAATATTTTTGCTCCCTCATTCGCTCACTCTCATGCTAATGTTGTATCTTCTATTACATTCTGATTATTGACTTGTATTTTACTATACTTGAAACTAGTGGTCGATATTATATTTACATTTTAAAGAGTTTTAAAATATATACATATAAGTTGAGAATTAAAGTTCGAATTAAGTGCTGCCGGTTCACCGTCATAGCCCCCATCAACACAGGGACACAAACACACACACATACATAGACAGTGTATGCGTATACACTGGCTTTGCACAGACACAGTCAGCACCACATAGCATATTAATTTTACCGTCTCGCTCACACACCCCCATGAGACGCCCAAAGAGCGGTGGCAAAAATCGGCGGCAGCTGCTGGGTCGACTGACTACAGTCTATTTGACTCTTTCTTACATGCTAAAGTAAAGCGAATGGGGCAGTGCTAAGAGGGTGTGTGTATGTGTGTGTGCGCGATGGCAACTAAATAAAGTGTTGGAAAACGCTGATGCATGCAGAGAACCAATAATTAGTTAAAAAATTACAATTTAGCAAATACAGCTAAATATGTAAATTTGTTTGTTAATATGCTACACGTATATTTTAAAGATTTATATATGTGTGTATTTAAGTATGTATCTACTTTAGTGTTGGGGTCTGCTGACTGTCTCGTCGCTTGAGCAACAATAGCAGCGACGACGCTAGCATTGACGTCGCCACCACCAGCGACTGCCGCAGTAGCGGCAGCACCAAAGCAGCGCGTCACGAAGCAAACGAGCGTCATGGCCATTGAATTTTTCCTTTCGCGCTGTTTATTATAAACTTTTATTCGTCGTATAAAAATGAAATGGAAATGAAAAGCTAGTGAAAATGAGGAAGCCAGTAAATACAAATACAATCAAATTAATTAATGTTAATTTCTTGCGTTTGTTGTTTTATGTAATGCTCTCCAACATGCAATTAGCAAGTAACTGTTTTGATTACCCCCTGCCCCCTCTATCACTGCACTGTTATGGAAAAACAGTGTCTTCTCTCAAGGTTTCCCTTATTGGGATATTTGTTGTTACTGTCGACGACTGTCGTTTTGGCCTCAATTGTCAAAACCGAAAAGTATGAGCCGGGTTTTACTGGCTCAGCTGCTCTCTCTCTCTCACTCTGCTGTCCAGTGATCTAGCCATATGCGTGTGAATGTATGTGTGTTCACGAGCTGACCGTTAGTTTGTTTTTATTTGAAATATAAAGCGAAAATTGAAAGAAGAAAATATAACGCTATCACTTGTCTTTTTGCCGTTCTGTGTGGCAAACAACGAACTCATGACTCATGCTGTCTGTTGCGGGGGCGTGACGGAGGCCGCAATGAAAGTCCCCTCGAACTTGGGGTTTACGTACGTTTTCCGTTTTGTAACAATACCGCTCCGCCCCTTCCCTACCCTCCTCCCAGCACTTTAGGCACTCCGTCTAGTTGCTGTTGTTGTAATTATATTTTGCTCAACAGGTACAAGACGAAAGTGCGTGGCATGTGCAGATGATGATGAAAGAGAGCAAAGCGTTCGCCCAATTGCCGTTTGGTTGTTGTTGTCTGCTATTTTTGAAATACGTCTAACATATTTTCCCTACTTCTTATGCTCTCATGTTCCGTCGGTAAATGAATTGTCGCGCTAGGTGTGCTGGTGTGCGTAGGAGGTGGGGGATAACGGGACTCTAACTGCGTACATTGTTGCAAACGTCACAAAGAGAGCAAAAATGTCTACAAATAGTAGAACAAAATATTTAGAAGAAAAAAAAAACTGATGCTGAAGCCGCTTTTAAGTTTCGCCCCTTTTCACCCACCTTCCGTTTAGCTCGTCTTCTTTTTTTTCGTATTCCTCTTTTTGCTGTTTTTCTGTATTTTATTATATTTTTTTTTTGCCGGTTTACTTTACACCACTGTATTAGTCTGCGTGTGTGAGTGCGCCCCAAAGTTGGCAGCTGTGATATTATGGGCGCGGGGGCGGGGACAAACCGCCGCTCAGCTGTGTGCGTGTGCATGCGAATAAGCGAGTGTAAGCGAGAACACAAAAAAAGGGGAGCAGATTGGACTGGGAAGGCAGAGCGAGAAAGAGAATGGAAGAGAGCGAGAGCAAGCGAGCTTGGGTCTTTTGGTTCGTTCATTCGGGCCAACGAACTTGATTTTCTTTACTCTCGCAATTTCTCTCTTGTCTTTTCTTGCCTGCAAAAATTTTCATATTTTTCTCTGTTTAAAAATGCTGTTTATAATTTGTGCATTTAAAATTAACATCATCATTTGCATTTCATATGATGTCTGATGTATGTGTATGCAAGTGTGTGTGCTTGTATCTGTGTGTGCGAATGACAAATCAGATCAAAACAAAGAAAAACAAAAGCGGAAGAAATTTCGTGTCTTTAGCCAAGAAATGCGACTTTAAAGCAAAGTATAAAACCAATATAAATTAAATTTAATGTTTAAATAAACATATTTTTCTATATGTGCAATTTAATTAATTGTATTTTCCTTATTGTTCACAGGAACTGCAAGATCTGGGCAGAGATCCACCTGCACAATGTTCAGCTGGACCAGTTGGAGATGATTGTAAGTATTACTAACTAAATTGAGCGATAAACAAATTCTCAACAAGCTTAATCATAAACTGCATTATGTAACGGGTCGAATTCTCTAAAGAATTTATGCTCTCTCTGTCTCATTTTTTAGCTCCCTCAATTGACAAGTTCTATAAATAGTTAGCTTTTTTATACACCTATTTTTATAGCCAAGTTAGATTGTCACGTCATAGATGCAGAGCATGACTTGACAGCTTTATTTATTTTTATTAAATTTGCATAAGTTTATTTCGTACCGAGTCTTTCCATTTTTTATTTTATTCGTGATCGTTTTGGGGGCACGGTTCTAAATTTGCAATTAGCCTCCACACACACAGTCAGCGTTACGTGCCTGTTAACTCTTCAACTGTTCTGCACTCGCGCACACACATTTCAGTTAACCGTTTGAGTCAAGATTCAGCCGTTAAGGAGGTCACCTCAATGACGTCACTGAAAAGTGAAATCGCTTGCAATTAAAGTTGCTTTTTTAGGGTCGCACTCCACTGACCAAATCGAACATTTCTGATTAAACTCAAAACATTGAATCATCAAAATATATTTTAAAATTAAAAAGAATTTTTTAATTGGTTTTTAAAACCAAAACATGGAAATCACATGCTTGTTAGGCATGAGAACCAATAATTACTCTAATTAACCTATAATTTTTGGGCTGTGATACCAAGAAATAGATTAGATAACACTAATGTGCAGTCATTGCCATTTAGCATCAGTTAATATCCATTTAGTTGTGTAGGATTAGCATAGCAGATAGAAAGGCATAAAATAGATTCCTAGCTTATTTTTCTAGCTTATTTATGAGAAAAATATTTATAAAGGAAGTAAATTTTTTGTCTGCTAGATAGAGAGATAATCTACTTAACTAAACATTATCTCTTTATATTTTTATTTGTCCATTTTGTTTTATAAGCAATGAAATGCGGCTTTTTCGTTAGTTGCTCTTATCAGAGAGCTCTGACGGCGATTGCATTTTTATCAGCCTGAAGTTAAATATACGAAATTACGTGGCGATAAACAATTGCATGGGATCTGTCATCTCTTTTCCGCCTTCCCCTTTCTCAAGCAAAATGAGCCCTAAGACAAAGAACTACAAATGGTTGGGTGGGTAGGAGGGAGTGGTATAGAGTGAGCTTATACAATCGAAAATGACTGTTCTTGTAATTAAAATCCAATGGTGTCCGCAATTGTTATCGATAAATGGAAGTAGAGTTGCGGTTTATGAGTAATTCAGAGAAACTCCATCGCACGTTTGTATAAATGAAATTACTGTTATTGTAATTGTAATTGTATTGAATGCATACAAAATCACACACACACACAAGCAGTGACACCGCAGAGAGTGTAAAGTGACTCTCCACCACCCCACCCATTCTGCAGCACGGCCCAATTCTCAGCCCAAGCGCTGTTTTACCGTTTGACATTGAGCAAGTAGAGCTGCCAAAAGCACTTGAGCAATGTGACAAAGCGGGACGGCATGCTAGGCGACTGAGCTGTATGTTGCTGCCAGCGCCAAATGCAGCGACGCGGCGTAGCTGCCAGCAGTCGGTGCCAAGGCTCTTTAGCATTTGTTTGTTTTTGTTCTTTTTTTTGGTAGACCAAGGAAAGAGAGGTAGTGTGTGTGTGTGTAGAAGGGCGCGCTTGAGGCAGCTATTAAGAGTCTAGAGAGCTGAGCTACAAAGAGAGGACAGTTGCATTGCAAGAGAAAGCTTTTATAAATGACACACTTAATGCAGTTTAGAGTTTACAACTAATGTTGAGAATTCGCTTAAAGTATAGTCAATTTAATATATAATTATTATGAATTTATTAACTAATTTATTTATTATTCTCTTTTTCAGTATTTCACTGGCAAGCTACAATAATGGGCCCGGTAAGAAGACACATGCAGCAACACCCCATTGGAACCTTAAACACATTAGCTTAGCATTACTTCATGTTAGAAATCATATACTCTCCGCCTCTTAGCTGAGAATTGTGAGACATTTAAGAGAATTTTTTATATAGACGAAATAGAGAAAGCTACCAAGGTTTATCTGCAACTCTTATTGCCAAAGTTATATCATATATCTTTCATAGAAGTAAATACTCGGAGAATTCAGACATTCTTGGTGTCAAGATCTTAAGACTATATGTGTCTTATATACTGCTTCATATCTTATCATTAGCCTTGGTAGTAGTTTTAAAATTGATTAAATAACGTATAACTTTAGGGTGTTATAACACAAACAAGGGTCTTTTAACTAAATCTGTTTAATATATTTAACTAATAAACCTTTTTCTTCTGCTTACAGCCGGACAGCCCTTACCAAGGAGGTGTATTTTTCTTAACTATACATTTTCCAACAGACTATCCTTTTAAGCCACCAAAAGTGGCATTTACAACACGCATATACCATCCAAACATTAACAGCAATGGATCGATTTGCCTCGATATATTAAGATCTCAGTGGTCGCCAGCATTAACTATTTCAAAAGGTAAGAAATTGAATAAATATAAAATATATGAACTATAACTAATTTAAATTCTTTTTCCTTTTCAGTCTTATTATCAATTTGCTCTCTACTCTGTGATCCCAATCCAGATGATCCGCTTGTTCCAGAGATTGCCAGAATATATAAAACCGATCGGGAAAAATATAATGAGCTGGCACGGGAGTGGACTAGGAAGTATGCTATGTGATGCGTTCCAGATTGCAGCAACAACAGTCCAATAATAACAACAGCAAAAACAATATTCGCAACAACCGCAAATAAAACAGTTAAAGCAAAAACAACAGCAAACAACAACAACAATAATAATATAAAAAGAGCAACAAAGAAGATAACAAGATTTAACAGCAACAACAATAGTTACAGCTGCAACAGCTGCATTCTCCACAACAGCAAGAACAGCTCCCATGTTGACCACAACAACAGCAAGTGGCAGCAACATTATCACAAGGAGCTGCAACAGCAACAGCTGCTGCCACCACGAGTGGAACGGAGGCATGATGTCAACAACAACAACAACAACTGTAGCAGCAGCCGCAACAACAACTGTCAAATCGATATCAAATTTATTTGACCGCTATGCAACAACAACAGCAGCAGCAGCAGCATGAAATGAAAAATAATTTAATAATAATTACTGAAAGAAAAAAGAAAAGAAAAATAAAAAAATATAAAAAACAAAAATTATGTAAGCATAAAACATTTAAAGCGAGACAGCTACCAACAACACAGCATCCCACACATAATAAGTTTAAACAACAACAACAAAAAGAGCAAAAAAAGAAAAACAACTACAATAAAAATCAGCTGGAAAATTATTATTATTATTATATTATATTTAAAAAAACAAAAAAGAACCGGAAAAATAAAAATTACAAAAATTCAATTCTTCTAACGCGAATTGGAATTTTTCCCCTTCGCTCTCTTAAGTCTCTTAAGCGTGCGCCGTAATGCACCCTCTTTTTACCCCCAGTCTCTTTTGCACACTCCCTCACACACAAATACACTCACACTTCTTTTCTTATTATTATTATTACATTTATAATTAAATTGAAATTGGAGTGCGAAAAGCGATTGAAGCAGCGACAAAAGCGTTGAGATTAATGAAAAAAGTATGAAAATGAATGAAAGTTTTCTGTATTTTTCCGAACGTTGCAAGTGGGAAAAATAATATTGATTGACGGTTTGATCGTGAGTTGGATTAGGGCTTAAAGGACTCATATATATGTATGTGTGTGTATGTATAGGTCTATCTATGATTTCTACTAAACTATAATAAACACAAACTGGAAAACGTATCAAGTTAATAAAACGATTTATAAAATTTGCTTTGTTTTTCAGTTTTAGTTTAACATTGGATTGATTTTAAAACCTACAATCAACTAGAGTGTTTATAAGAATTATTATATATTTTTGAAGCAGGGCAACTTCAAGTTGGTAAGGTATAGACATGGGTAATAACCATAAAATTGGTTTATTTAGATGTGGTAAGTATGTTCAATAAATCTTGGTGGGTATGATTGGGCTCAAAGCCCGACAAATGGATGCTAATGCTATATTATCGTTCTATTTTTAAGGGATTTTGAAAATGTTATAGGTTAGACAAGAAAAAGGGGCGTGACAACTGCCAACAGCTGCAAAAAACAAGAGAGAAAGGTTATATTTTGTTCTGCCACATATTTCGTTTCCTGATTGTTTCTACAAACAGCTATAAGATAAAGTATTCCCAATTAATTAAAATTTAAAATATAATTTTCAACAATTTTCGAGTTGGGACTACCCAAGATAACGAAGAGATTAAAAGTCTGTGCAAACTTCATGACTAAATTATAGCACCCCACCCCAACTACAGGGCATTTCAAATTCGTAGCTTAATGAATGTTTTATGAAAGTGGCACAAACGGAAAAAGCAAACTCAGCTCAAACGAGTGTCAAGTGTGTACGCGTGTGTGTGTGCAGACGCGTGTGTTTTCAGAAGCTGGCAACAGCCACAGCATGCTAAATAAACATTTAATCAATTTAGAGACTCAATTAATAAACAGCGCTAACGCCGACGTCAAAAACGCCGTCGCTGCCGACCGTGACTGCGCTGTCAAACTGAGTATGGCGAAGCTTTCTGTATTTTTGCCATCTTCCTCATTCGGCGACAATTAGCAATCGAAGCGACGGCAAGGTATTGTGAAATAACATTAACAGCTTTATTGCTCTCTCGCTACATAACGTCACGCGCCAAATGTGTCGTTTGCAGCGAGTAGGCTTTGTGACGTCACGCCTGCTCTCGTTATGGCGAGTAAAGCAATTAGGCAGACAATGTGTATAAATGTGACCATTTAGCAGCTTGGATCGCTTTTGCCGCTCTTCTGCTCTCTCGCATGCTTCAACTCACTCTATGGCTCTCTTTAACGCTTTTCGCCGGTATTTCAGTTCGATGTGTTGTCTTTTTTTGGCTCCCAATCTTTCGGGGAGCCTTCTCTGTTGCCCCAGTTGCCGCTGCTGCCTTTAGTTTACTTTCAGCTGCCACGCGAGTGGTTCGTGAGAAATATTCGCAAAGTGAGAAATTTCTGCTGTGTGGCGAACTAGATCAGAAAGTATGTACAGTGTGCACAAATACACATGCAAATGCGTGTATGCTGCAAGTGTATAAAAACAAACACATATGTACAATCATATGTGCATATGTGTGTGTGTAGATATGTAAAACGAAATCAATTTGAGTTGGCCCAGTGATTGAAAAGCAATTAAATTTGATTAAATGCAAAGTTTTTTTTAAATTTTGCACGTGCAAAAGGCAAACCAAATTTATGATTCTGCGCTGAGATGAAAATGTCATAGAAAATTTCTTTGGTTATGTAAACAAACAGCGACAGAAAAAATAGAAGTTTATTTCTGTGATCTCTGTGCGCTCTCTTTCACCCCGCCCCCTGACAAACGACCCGACGGCGACGTCAACAGCGCAAACTATGCATGTGAACTGAGCAAGAGTGAGATAGAGAGATAATTATATATTGATTAAAATAATTACTTAACGAAATGATTTTGAATATAAATGTTATGTGAATTTTTTAAACTAAAGCTCAAAGTTTTTGTCGGAAATAAAGTTTGCATAAATTTGGCCGTAAATCGATATTGGCTCCATCGCTTGGCAACAAACTCAGAGCTTTTCAAGTCTTTTGTTTCGAAGCTTATCTCAATTTTCACACTGTACCGCGAATGGGAATAGACGCGACTTATTTATTTTTATATTAAAAGGTATTCAACAATTTTTTTTATATTACAAATAGATGGCTCCACGACCACATGAAAGTCTTGCGTCGTCGCTTTTGGATGATTGTGACTTAAGCGGCGCATATAATCGCAAAACGGGAAAGGATGCTGACAGCTGGGTGAGTGATTACAAACAACTAATTGATAAGGCTTAAGCGCAAACACGTGTACTGCAAGTGCAGAGAGGCAGTGGCAGCATAATACTTTAAGAGAGTGAATGCGCGCTTAAGAGAGCCAGAGCTGAGCTTGCAAGAAAATTAAATTACCACACAAATGAAGTCAAGGTCAGCTTGAGTAGCAATGACATGCATATGTATGTGTGTCTAGCTTACATTAATGCACCACACTTACACAGAAACACACACACGCGCGCAGAAGTATAATTGTAAGTTTGCATTGGCTCTCGAGGGCATTGCAAAAGTTCCGCACACGCGCAATTCCTGAAGTTCACCGAGAGTTGATATTGAAACTGGTTTCTTTTTAATGTTCGACGACGAATTTATGTTGGGTTGACATTCGTTATTGTTGTTAAAACTCTTCGTGTGCAGTTCTCACACAGCATACAATGACGCACTTGCTGTTTACCGTTATATAATATCTGGGTGGGGGCTGGCCGTAGTTCGATCACCAAGCCCCAAAAAAAAAGAGGCTTGCACAACAAAACGAAAGCCCCAAAGCCGGCTCAACGAACGAACGTAAATTTCGCATAACTCTCGTCTCAGGCAACGAAGTTGCTCAAGCTTGATTGAGCTTTTATATCGTTTACTTTATGTATGTTAGTATTTTGCAATAGTTTACGCTCGCTCATAAAACCACACTCACGAGAGCGCTCTCACGCACGCGCTCTCTCTCTCGTTTGGCTGCTGTAACAGCAGTAAGCTTTTCCGAACAGCTTTTGAGTTCATTTTGTGAGCATTGGATAATGTAGATTTCAGTTTCGTTCAAGTTATTCAACGAAACGGTTGTGATAGCATCTCTACAGTTTGCAAGTGATCAATAAATAAAAGCAAACAGTTTTGAAATATTTTTTCAAACTTCAAAACATGAAACTGCAAATAAGTTGCATAATTTCAATTTAATTATTCAAAAACAAAGTTACAAAGTTTTGGAAAAAAAAAACTATCTGTTAAGTTACCAGTTTTGCAATCGTGATCTTTTTTGGAAAAAAAATCATAAAGTTATTGAAAAATGGAAACCACAGTTATAACCACGACAACAACAACCACCACCACAGCAGACTTAAAGCGCAACAAAAAGAAAAATGTAAGATTTATATGAAATTGAAACTTTTCTGAACTGAATTAATTTAAAACCTCATCGAACGTTACGAAATATCGAGGGAAGTACGTCAGTCAATGGCTAAATTAATTGCACATCCTGTTTATCAATGACTTGACTCAAAATGACAATGACTTAAAATCTGTTTGCTCTGTCAATAGTGCAATACAAAAAAGTGACAAAAAAAAAGGCAGAAAAACATCAACAATTGGTTATATAGTTTTTTGTTTTTGTTAAAATATTTGATAATGCACTTGGTAATGCTACTCGATCAGCAGCTGATCGCTTTGTTTACCTGGAACGTAAACAGTCGTGAGATCACACAGACTCAATATGAAATGTTAATACAAGAAATTAGCTGGAACTGGAACTGCAGCTAGAAATTGAAACCTGAGTGGTGTTTAAACAATAAACTAAGTTTATGCACAGACGTGTTACTTGGAAACTACTGAATTTAACACTTACTTCATTTTTAAAGCGACAGTTATTTATTTTATATACAATTTCAGTAGCTTCTAGTGAAAGACTTCAACTAAACTTTCTGGAAACTCATTTATAATATTTAACAAATTAAATAATAAATACAATGCATTTATAACTAAAAGTATTAAAAACAAATTAAAGTTTTAGTATTTTCTATTAAGTATTAAATGTTTTAAATATTTTTAAATATGCATTTAAATTTAAAAAATCAACTTTCTCGAATTCAATAGTTTTCTAAGACAATCTAAGAGTTTAACTTATAAATGCATTAAATAAAAATATATAAATATGAGTTGTCATAAAAAATATTTAGCTTTCTAAGAATCTTAGACAATAAAATACAAAATAAAAATCATTTTAAAAATCTTGATAAAAATAATATTAGCTATGAATTGTCATAAAAGTGGATACGTTTTCAGAAATCTAAGAATTTTAGTTAATAAAAAAATAACGATAAAATTAAAAGTTGTTATTAATTGTCATTGAACTCATTAGAATGCGAAAAAGGTAGAATTTTTATAAAAATTGAAACAAAAGGCACATTAATTCATTTTTAACTGGCTACTAAAAGTATTTTATATAAAAACTTTTAAGTAAATAGTTTAAATGACACAAAAATGAATTTATTCTCATGAAAGCAAATGTCTTATTGTTTTCTAAGAGTTCTAACAGCTGATCGACGTACTAACATTTTGCACTGGCTGTACTATCTAAACTTGTGCGGAGACAAGTGCTCATAAAAAGCTTTTCCCAAAGCATTTTAAGAATGCAAACAACAAAAAAACATAACAAAAACAACAATTAAGATTGCATCTTGTAAATGTAAACAAAACGTCATCATGTTGTAAAAGCACACACACATACACAACACACACACACACACAGATAAACCCACACCACTACAGCCACGTGCAGCAAGTATTGCGTTTTTAGCTTTTTTTTTTGCATTAGAAATTGGATAAACAAATTATAGTCAAGCCCCCAACGTTGTCTCTGTTGTTGTTGTTGTTTCAGTTTTGTAATACGTATTTTATACTGAGACAATAACAACATAGACAAGAACAAGTGCATTAAAAATAGATACAGATACAAAAAGCAGAAAGTTTTTTTTTAGTTTTGTTAGACGGAAGTTTTAGCCAAATGCAAATTACGTTTTTACTAATTGTTAATTTTGGTTATGCTTTATCTACGCTGCTACTTCTTCTTCTTCTACTGCCAATTCTTTTAATTCTGAACTTCGACTTTGATCTTTCAGCTCGATGGCCAACTGACTGCAGACTTGACCACGGATATATCACATCAATTTCCGGCCAACGAGGAGCCAAACATTTTGGGACATGGCCCAGACTTTGATGACAAGTTGTCCAAATTCAAATGGCTGTGCAACTTTGATGATGTAAGTACACATAAATTTAGTTATATAGTATATTATAACGTTGATAATTTTTGCGATCAATTCAAAGTCAATTGTCGCTGCTTTAATTGGCAAACAGCCGCAGGGACAAGTTGAAAAGGCCAAAAAAGTTGAATCAGAAATCGCTTTTTGGCATTCAATTTAAATTTGTTTAATTGTGTTTAACTATCATTGTTAAAGATACACACACACGCACACCACTACACTTACAAAACACTTATAGTAACTATTTTAGTAAATTTGATAATTTTAATGTGTGTGCTCAAACTATTTGCGAGTGCGTGTTGTAAAAGCCCAAGACGCCGAAAAATGCAAAACGTGGCAACAATTGCCAAATAATACAAATAGGCACGAAAGACAACAATAACAACTATAAAAACAACAACTACAATAAATAAAATAACAATCTGAACGACAGCGACAAGCAAAAGCAAAGCGAACTAAATCAAGGTCGATTTTATTATTAACCGAAAGCCAAAAGAAACCAAAAAGAGAAAAACCCGCATAGAAACTGTAGTTGAAGAAGACACTCTGAATTAGGTGGCAACACTCTTTTTGTTGTTGTTTTTTTTTTCCCATTTAGGCTTAAAAGGGAGAAGTTTGGCAACTTAACCTCCAACAGTGTGACAATTTAAGCTTTGGTTCATTCAGTGTATACGAAAAATCGTTAAGCTAAAACTATAACGGTGCACGCATAGCAAAAGCTTGCTGTACGCAGCTTATAAAGTTTTGTCAAGTTACTCGGCAATTTCTTTAGCTTAACCTTGAACTGCAGAAGCTTTCTTTTAAGCAGCTACGTTAACTGATCAGCAATTGCAATTTGAATATTTTATAATATCAAAAGTGGTCTACATATAACATATAAAGCGTTTTCAACGAGTTTTGTTGAGTAAATCTGAAAATTTCGTTTTATTTTTAAGCACTATAAATATTTTTGTCTCCTTTGTGAACAACATTTACTCACATATGAAATAAAGAGCTTTAATTGTCACTTTCGTTAAGTGAGTTTAAGAGTTTCGTTAAATCGTTTGCACTTAACAAGTGCATCCTGTGCATATCTGCTTCAAACTATAAGTTATTGAGCTTCGGCTTCGCGCTTCGTCAAGTTTGTTTGAAAACTTCGTTCATTTCAGGTGCATATAGAGTATACCCACTTCGTGCTGCTCAGCACAAACTATTTCAAATGCATTTATTACTTTGTTGTACATTTAATTCATTTGTTTAATTGTAAAATTGCTGATTTGAGACTTTGAGCATTTGAATTTGCCATTTAGCCAGTGACCAAAAGACTCTTTGCTTTGCCGTTCGTCAACTGTTAATTTGGTTTCTTTTTTTTTTGTTTTATTTTTTTGCCATTGGATTTAATGTTTCAATGACTCTCATTTGAAATGCATACGTTGTTTCAATCGACCATGCAATACCAATAGAAACTTATGGGTCTCTGTCATTATCTTTTTCTGCTTCTTTTCTTTTGCAGGCGCCCACCCACTTGAAGTTCAATCCGTACATACGTCGTGGATATCGCACATTCCTCTCCAATAAGCTGTGTCTGCAGAGCATCTTCTGGTGGACCAATGAGACGGTGAGTAAAAACTAGCTATGTAGTTAGGAGTTTTAAGCTTTGAAGTTTTGTTTCCAATTTAAGATTAATCTTAAGGTTTTTTAAATCAGGGTGAGCTTAAAGCAGCAGTGGTTTTATACACAATACTAGATTAATCTAAAGCTTTTCTAAATTGTTTCCTCGATTTCCACAGATCAACATCTGGAGTCACTTGGCTGGTTGCATACTCTTCATTGGACTGACCATCTTCGATTTTCAGTTTCTACGTCAACACGCCGAGTTCAGTGATCAAGTGCTCGTCGTGTGTCTGCTTGTCTGCTTCTGTCTGTGCATGTTGTTGTCGGCTATATATCATATATTCTCCTGTAAGTCAGAGGAACACTATGAACTCTTTCTGTCGGTGGATTTTCTGGGCATATCCCTGTCACTGGTGGCCATCTACATAAGTGGCATGTACTATGCCTTCTGGTGCCATACGGTAGGTACTTCAGTTAAATCATTGATTAACTGTGGATTAATCTGTGCTGTTTGCAGTTCCTAAGAACCCTGTACTCCACGATTGCGCTGGGCATGTTCGGTTTGGCCATTGCCGTGCAGATACCCAAATTGAATGTCTCGATGAATGGAAAAGTTGCTGTGTTATTGCTGTGGTCTGCTTACGGTATTCTGCCTCTGGGACATTGGGCAGTGGCTATGGGCGGATTGGAGCACGAACTGGTTGGATTGATGGTACCTCGCATTGTCATCATGTATGGCCTCTGTCTGGTGGCATTTGTCTTTTATGCTGCCAAGATTCCAGAGCGTTGGCTCAATGGCAAGGTCGATTTTGTTGGTCATTCCCACAACTGGTGGCATCTGATCATTGTGGCCGCCTTCTATCACTGGCACAACACGGGAATTGTCTATGCCGAGTATCGTTTGAACAACGGCTGCAGTGCACCCATGCTCTCCTAAACAGGACAGGACTCTCCACTCCTCTCCGTGGAGCTCGCCTGTCAAAATGTATATAGTTTAGAAGCTTTAGATACTTTAACTAATATTTAGTTGTAGCTGTTGAGCGATATATTGTTAATTTATGTACAAACAAACACACACACACACACTACTACTACATACACACACACACAATACACTACACACAACACATTCACACACACAGACTTGCTATTATGTAGTTAGGGATTCTCTTGTTAGTTTACTTATAACGATAATCGATCGACTTGTGAGGAAGGTTTTTTTTCTATTATGGCCATGAAGAAATTGTGAATCTGGTTAAATCAATTTTATATTCAATTACTTATATTAAAACAAAATATATATTAAACAAAAATACAGTTTGCAGACTTTACTCTTGTCTAGTTTAGAAAAGACTTTGAAGTTAAAGAAACTTATTAAATCTTTATCGAATTTCATAAGAACTATTAGATGGAACTTTTATTTGATTCTGCATTTAAATTTGTTTCAACGCTTTAATTTTTCTTTCGTTATTTAAAATTTTTCCATAACCCTTTCAAGGTATGTAAGAAATTAAAGCTTAAGAACTTAATCAAGATGTTTGTGATGTTTTGAGATAAAAATGGCTGCTGCATTTAAATTTGTATTACATATGTATTACACAAGATGTTAAGTCTATTATATGCAAACTAAATAAATAAAAAATTTAAAATGTGTTGCATACTTTTGTGCGGAGGGTAGTTAAGCAAGGACACATACCATAGTGGTGAATTCATCTCAGTATTTGATGTCGACTGTTATACTTCTCCAAACGGTTGGCATCTTGGCTTAACGAACTTAACGAAACCACAAGGGTATGTGTATTCTCTGTGTCAACTGTACAAATGGTGTGCGCCTTGGCTTAAGCAGTTTCTTGCATTGGTTTGCGTATCAACTGCTTTAACTCAAATTTTCTGTGATTAAAGAGTTTAATTAATATTGCTAAAGAGTTGTATTAATTTATTAATGAGCACTTTAACTTTAGTTTTCCTGCAGCTGTTATTTTCAATGTCCAGCACTTATTGAACAAAGTGGCGATTTACACATACACTACACAGATATACTCATAAAGAGAAGCATCGCACAAATTACATTAAAAATGCAAATATTCATAAGTAAATTCATGACATGTCGCCGCCGCACGTCTTTGGAGCACTCTGAATTGTTGTTGTTGTTGTGCCTTTGTTGCCAAACAAGATGGCGCATGGCAAATGGATGCCCAGTGTAAGGCAGAGGGTGGGGCTTGTTGGTAGTTGGGGGTTTCCCCCCATAAAGACTTGAGTTAATTATTCATGCAATGTCGTTGCCAGCACAACAACACAAACAAGAACAACAACAGCAACGACAGGAACAACAGCAAACAAGTGAAGCACTGTGGGAGTTACGTAGTACCGACCCTTTTTAATATTTATGAACACAACCGATTCTCTAATTATAATTAGGAATTGAAAAGTTAGCACAAAAGGACAAAAACAACAACAACAACAACAACGACAGAAAGTATAACAACAACAAAACGTAAG
The DNA here is from genome assembly GCA_035046005.1 of Drosophila acutilabella. Classification (NCBI taxonomy): domain Eukaryota; kingdom Metazoa; phylum Arthropoda; class Insecta; order Diptera; family Drosophilidae; genus Drosophila; species Drosophila acutilabella. The sequence continues at coordinate 5,575,557 of JAWNOK010000003.1, forward strand.
GCACGCAACAAAAGTTTGTGTGCACTGAATCATAATTAAAGGGGTGTGTGGGTGGCATATGGATATAGTTGTGCTACCAGACCATTATTATGGGCGGGGAGTGTTTAAGTGGAGGAGGGGGGACAGCAGAGTTTTTTGGGGTTGGACGAGCGAGAGTTTCTGCTGCTGCTCAACAACCAGCAACCGACAACAGCAATCGAAAGCACCACCAGCAACAAAATGGCGAAACGAATCATGTTTTAATGGACGCACTTGAGATTTGTGTTACAGGTTTAAACGTGTCCACTTTGCTAAGTTAGCAACCGACACAATAAAACTAATTCTTTTATGAATAAAATCAAAAATCCTTGTAATAAAATTAGGTTAAAACTTAATTTTTTAAAACCTTTATATAACAAGTTAATATTTTATCCAAATTTTTTTAAGTCAGGAAACAGATTCTTATATTTTTGTTTGCTCTTTAAATATTTTTTTATGTATTGTTGTTAAATTAATATTTTAAAATGTCTTCTAACATTTTCACACTTATTCTAACTTCTGCTGCTTTAGAGTAACAGCTGTTGTGACTTTTCCAGGACTTTTCCACGTACCATATCCCACTGATGCGTAGTTCCAGCTCAATAATCCATTTATATTTTCTATCTCCAAATATTCTAATATTTGTTATTCGAATCTAAGGCGTGTGCAATGACAACAAATATGAACTACCCCTCAAAAAAAAATGAGAAAAGGAAAAAATAAGTAAAGTAAAATTTGAATACGAATGCCGTTTCAGCTGCCTGACTTTGGCAGCTCGTAATCCCCAGCTCAAGAATAAGATTCGAGCAAGGGGGGAAGGAGTTTTCCACGTTTTCCACTTTTCCCACTTTTCCCACTTTCACTTCTAATTACGTGGCATGCAACGCATCCACAACTCAGTGACGTAATGAGGCAGCTCACGAGGCAATTTGCTTGTCGTCATGCCTCAATTGTATTCTAAAATTGAAAAGATTTTCTCGCGCAAAATCGCTGCTCATAATTTAGATGAAAGAAGTGTTGGGACACGCGTTTTCTGACAGTGCGTGAAATTGTCTATTATTATCAGGGGCGGTTGGGTGTTGGGGCGTGGCACACTTGACTGTAACCTGCCACAGACTACACTTGATCAACTGATCAACTGAAGTGAATGCAGATGATGATGATGATGGCGATGAAGACGGCGAACAGCTTACAGTTTAATGTTTTCAGATTCCAGAAGATATAGCTACATCTTTTGGCTATATATAGCCAGCTGGCAACTGGACTCTTGGCTGACAGTGAAGCAAATGAACCCATAAGTCAAATCGAACAGCCGCTCGACTGTGGCAGTCATTTCCCCTCAGCCTTCGCCCCTATCTCCGCTGTTGCAACTTCCCCTTATGGTTGTTGCTGCTGCTGCTGCTGTTTTTTAGGGCTTAAGTGGGCTTAGCTCGAGCGACAAATGGCGCGACGTTGTCGGTGCTGGAGAGCAGTTTTTAGTTAGCTATGTTGCATGCCACATGCAGCATGCAGCATGTAGCATGTTGCATGGCTGTTGGCTTAACTAGGCTTAACTTGCGCCTGCATTTTATTTTGGGAAACACTCGCCGCAGTCTCATCGTTTTCCCTTCCACTCACTCTCTCTCTGTGTTTGCCCCACTGTGCGCACTGCAGTTTTCGACACACAGTTCATAATTTTCTCTGCGCTCACTGCATTTTATTTGCTTTTAATTGGAAATAGCGGAAAATTCTACACGGAAAACTCAAGTTCAGCGTCAGTTTTTCACTTTCCTTGGGTGGAAATTAATGTCCCTTTTTGGCTGCTTGGCTTTGAGTGAAATTAAAGTGCTTTCGCTACATTTACATAGCACATTTAACAAACATATGGCTGGCAAGTAACTTCATTTATTTATCTAGACGATGGCAGAAGGGGTGGGGGTGTGGGCCACATTGAAAAGCAGGCCAAATGTTTGCCAGTTGAGCGCAATATCCATAAAATGCGCAGATAACCATAAGTCCTGTTTAAGTCCCATGTTTTTGGCGTACAAGGGGTGTATCTCTAAGGAGGGGTTGCTGGAGGTTGGGGGAAGGGCACAGGGGGAGCTACGTATGTGGCAAGTGCGTTACTCCATTACAGGACATTGTTGCCACGCTTCCTCGCTTCATCTACATAACAATAAAATAAAAGGCGATGTTGGCTGCTATTTTTTGTTTGCCTCTTTTCTTTGCTTTTGCTGCCAGCATTAACCTAATTTTATATACATTTAATTTTATTTAATTTCACACACACACACACACACAATGTGTACTACAGCTCTAATAGCACAACATTTTGCGTTATCAACGCTTTTGTCTTATCGAATTTCCTTTTGGTTACAGCGTAAAAACCCTAGAAAACAATAGGAAGTTTGTTTACATATTTTTAGGAATTTTAGCTGACACCTAAGGGAATACTATCTTATAGCTAATAGTTGAAAAACTGATTTATTAAATTGTTTTTTTTTTATATGCACCATAAACAAATTTTATTGAAAGATTTTCATTCTGTGAAAAAGTCTGTGATTCAGTTTTGTTTTTTATGTAGATTTCCAACATAAAGTTCTGTTTATGCATTCTTATTACGTTTTAATGCTGACGTATTTTAATTGCTTGTTTGGAAAGGCTTCGAATTTCTTAAGAACTAAAAAAATAAAAATTTAAATATAGTTGAAAATTAATTGACTAAGCTTTCTACCAAATTAGAGAAGTATAATTGATTGATTAATCTAACCAATTAAAAATGTAGGGGTTTGTTGGGAGATCTTTTATAATTTCAACTAGAAACCAAGATTTATTGAGCTGTTAATTTCTGTCTATTTCAAGAAGCTATAGTTCAATACCTCCCAGTAGATTTAAATTGTTTATTCTTAAACTGACTAGTACTTTACTTTATTTGAAATAAAGGCATCAATTCTCAGTGTATAGATCAAACGTATAAATAACCTATTTAAACTTGATTTATTTCACAACTAAAAATTGCTTAAACTCCCATCATTAGAAGTCTTAAAAACTCAAAGTTGCAGCTTAGATCTAGAAAAAAAGAGTTAGGAAAATCTGTTGTCAAATACATTTGCACGTCACTACGAGAATGTGACTGAGAATGAGTTGTCGAATGTGAATGGGAATGTGAATCTAAATGGCACTGTGAGTGCGAATGTGAATGGGAATGTGAATGACTCTGGGCAGTCATAAAAAACAGCTTTTCGACAATTTGCTTTGTGGCCAGGACAAGGAGCAAGTGGAGTGGGGCTAGAAACAGTGGGCTAGAAGGGCAGGGTCCACTGGTAGAGCTACAACTTTGCAGTTTTACTTTTCCACCACTTTTCCAACCCCTTACCAACCCCTTTGCCAACCCCTTTCTCCACCGTCCTCCATCCCTTTTGGCTCATAGACAATTTGTGCGATGCTCGTGCGCATATTTCATAACTTTTTCCATAAGCTGCCCCAAGATAAATGTGCACGAAATCTACACACAAATCGAAAGCTGCACAAAAAACTGCAAAACAAAAACATGCCACAAAAAACAACAATAACAATCACTACAATAACAACAACAACAACAACAACATATTGTAGCCAATTTAGAAGCGATTTTTGAATAACTCGACTTGCGAGAACAAGATTTATACAGCAAATGTGTTAAGTTGTACATCATTTGATGGAGTTACGAGTTCCGAGTTTCGACTCAGTTTCCTATTTAAATTTTTCTCCCACTTCCACACCTCCCCGAATTTTCCATAGCTGGCAAAAGTTTTTTTTGGTTTGTTTGCAAGCTGCTTTTATTTATGGCAATTGGATTTCTGAGTTATGTATTCACATATTTACATTTTAGGCACTAAAGTGGGGAATTAGAAGGCAGTTTCAGTTGATTTGGAAAAAGTTTCCTTGATGTCTATTGGTAGAGATTCTAATTTACTTTCCACATTATGCAGGAAATAGCCAAAGGATGAAATTTCAATTCGAAAATGTCAGTATTGATACCCTGTAGATAGAGCTAAAAGTGGGTATACTTTGCTACTGACTACTGTATATAACTGGCAGTTTTAAAGCTTGTTTTCATTGGTATTTCGAATAGTTCCCTTTGTGCACTTGCTTTTATAACAACATGATGTCTTTTGGACTACAGGATATCTTTTGGACTTCCTCTGATGCTTGCTTTATGCTTTATTTTATTGTTTCCTTTTGGTCAGCGCATTATGTCTGGCTATATGATGAATTTGCATCTAAATCGAATGCTACTGTGCGGAAAGTAGATAAAGGGGGACTTGAGGGGGTCTTGAGGGGGCCTTTAAGCGCTCTGCTCACTGGACAGAGGAAAGGAGTAACAAAATGTCTGAAGGAATTTAGATTTGCATAATAAGCTACAACTGGACACAGCAGCTCAATCCCAGCTTAGAGCAAAGGTTTTACTATTTTATTACATTCCATTTTATTTGAGGTATAATATGAGTGTGTGTGTGTGTAAAAGAATTTATAAATGAATTGTTTAAATGCAAACCAAGTTGATCCAATAAATTAACAAAAAAGAATTGCATTTTCAAACATTTGCATTGCAGATTTTAAATTGAACTGTTTTGCTATTTGGAATTATTTTTTAAAAATAAATATTAAAAACATTTGCAAAGGAAAATTAATGAATTTAAAAATAATTTATGTTTTCCTAATGGTTTTTATCTATATGGTATTGTTTATATAATATTATTATTAAATAAAATAAAGAGGTTTTTAATATTGAAGATAAAATATTTTTTTTTAAATTATAAGAAAGACTTTTAAAGATTAAAGTATTGTACAAAAAATTTTTAAAACTAAATTTCCTATTTTAAAATTACTGATGATGCTTTTTTTTGAAATATTATAAAAAAGTTACTTTTTAAATACAACAAATTATTTTAAAAATAGTGAAAAACATTTAACTCGAACCCTGATAGTTATTATTATTTTTAAATAGTTTTTTATTTATTTAAAATGTTATTTCTATGTTTAGTGGACATTTGATGGCCATTGTTGCTCAGTTGTGTACTAAATTAATATTTAGCAGCCTCTTGGGTTCACTGGACTTATGTTGTAGTTGGACAAAGTTTGGAGCTTTTCATGCAAGCGTAATTTTCATTTGTTTAAGTGTTGCCAAGTTGAAGATGCTGAAAAGTAACTACTACGAGTATTTTTCTTTCGTTTACTGATTGCCCGGTCAGTGCAGAAGCTTCTCTGTTACTCCCTGAGCCTGAGCTAAGCTAGGGTAGGGGTAGATGTCTCTATGGAAAGGGGGCAGGCTACAATCTACGAGTAACTTTTACATTTAAATTTTCATTAAGTATTCTGCATACGCATAAATAAACTTGAACGTGCTCGAAAGCACAGTAAATGCAACACACACACACTATCTCATGCCCACACACACATTCAAACATGACATAACAATCCCTTTGTTGTGCTGGTCCACCTCATACCGACTGGCTGCATTCTGGCCTGGTCGAAAGGCTTTGTATGCTGGCAGCGCACATGCAGATTTTTCGGCCCAAACAAAAACATGAGAAGTTGCAAAAATAAATTTATATTATGTTCATAAATTCATAGAGCCGCCCAAAAGACTGGAACTGGAATTCGGAACTGGTAACTGGTAACTGGGAGTGGTAACTGGTAAGTGGGACTTGGACTTTTGGGTGGCTATTACAGCAATCTGAACACACACACACAGTGGTCCGGCATGTCCTTTGCATACTCCGTTCCCTCTCTCTAGTGCTTTCCTTCTCTCTCTGTCTATCTGTGCCTTTCTCTGTCTTTCTCTACGTTTTTGATATGCAAATTTCAGCTCGCGTACCAAAAATAACAGCCAATCAACTGTGGCAGGCACACGTACATACACTTGCACAGACACAAACATAACTCGACGCAATCCTTTCAACATGTTGGCCCTGTCCAACGAGGCCATTAAAAGACACAGGCAGCGGCAGGACAGCGGGAATAGTACAGCAAGAGGAACAGGCGCAGGAACAGGCACAGGCACACAGGTATTGGACCAGGCGTGGCAATATGGAGAGCGGAAAGTCGTCCGTTTATGCAGTGAAGATTGCATGATCGGTTTATCAGAAAGTGACCACTTTTAAGAGTAAAGTCAGTTCAGTTTCGATCAGGTTGCTTAGGAAGCTCATCTAGAAACTAAGCTATAAGAGCAAGGTGCCTCATTACTGACTGTGTTAAGTACAAAAGACTTTCGCTGTCACTATTTCTTGCTCTGCCACATTTTTCATTCCTTCGACTTTTATTTATATTGTGCATTGCAACAAATTGAAAGATCTCTTTGCCTAGTTTTCAAGCTGAAGTTTGGTATAAAGACTGTGGAGTTTCTAGATAGATGCCTTGATAAGACGAAGCATATTCGCTAACCGCTATTTCTGTGGTTGATGATTTGATCATGAGAGGTCTATCTACCCCTTCCGCACCTTTTAATTTGAATATTTAGCGACTTAAACGTCCAAAATTCCACTGATATGCCGTTTTGAGCTCTTTAGGACCAGAACTATCGATTGGCATCAAAATATTGAAAAAAAAATTTCGATCGATTTTTGACAAAAATGTAAAGGAGTAAAAAATTTTCACAAAATTTGCAAAAAATGACAAATTTTAAAAATGGCCAAATATGATTACGATTAATAAAACAGATTGCCCAGAGTACAAAAAGGTAACACTTTGCAAGATATCATTTATTTGGCCGAGTTATGATTATTCAAAGTTCAAAATGGGATCATTTTTCAACACCTATAAAAAACGTTGCTAGTTCTGATTTTATGTATTTAAGAAAAATTAAAATAGCTGCGTATAAACGTGGCAAGTGAGAGCAACAGCAAGAGGCACAGGTATTGCAGCTCAAATGGGTTAGGAGAGGGGGCAAGTGAAGGAGGTAGGGAAGAGGTGGACATGAGGAGAGCCTGCGGCTTGTTTGCTGTTTGCGAGTCCGCAGCGACGACATGGACATGAACATGGACAACGGCAACGACAAGGACAACGTGGCAATGTGGCATGCCCCATCGATGCTGTGCAACTACACACACACACACGCACTCACCGACACACAAAGAGTGTCGACAATGTCGCTTCAAAAATATTGCAGCCGCAGCACATTTCATGTCCTTGCTGCTTGTTTGTTGTCCTTGTTGTTGCTGTTGTTGGCGTTGCCGGACTGCGTGCATTTATAAATTATGCTCAACATGTAAAATGCCATTTTGAATATGAAATTTGATGCTTTTTTAAGCCCCAGACCGTTTGCCATCCTTCTGCTGTCTCCTAGCCCCTAACTCCTCCGCCTGCCCTTCCGCCCCTTTACCTACTCCTATCAACATTTATTGTTGACTCTGTGCACATATTTCATGCTGATCTGGTTGTAGTCATATTTTAATTACTTGCTAAACACGTTGCACATTTTTTTACATTTACCGTGCAGCAAAAAAAAAAAGAAAAATCAAACAAATTTGTTGTAATTTATTTTGTGGCACATTTGTACTCATTTTGGTTGTGATTGCAGGCTGGCTGGTGGCATGAGACAACTGCAGTTTGGCCTACACACAGTTTGTCCAAATTTAAGCCAAAGAAATACCAAAAAAAAAAAGGTCAAAAAATCAATCGGCCACGCAACTAATTCATTTAAATCTAACAAAATCTGAGAAAATCCCTGGCAACGACCTTCGGGATTTTGAGATTTTACGAATGTCAACCGAACGCAAGCAAAGTAGCTCAACATTTTTGGCCGTTTGCAAACGGGTCGGACAGTTGGCCAGAGAGACACACTGATAGGGAGGGAGGGGGAGGGAGTGGGCGGATAGAGAGAGTGAGATGGACAGTCCCAGGGCTGCTGCCTGTTAAGCTGAGCAAGCAAATCTTTCGCACTCGCTCCCACCACCGCTAACGCAACCCGTGTGAGCTTTGGCTAAAATAGTTGGCAACAGCACATTAAACAGCGTCCCACACACACACACACACACACCCCAACACTCACACACTGGTTGTGTGCTAGAGAAAATGAGGCAACAGCAAAAGTCGCAGAACTTTAGCAATTTGAAGCTAATATGTTGACAATCTCTACGCTGCCTCGTCTCCAGCACAGTGGCGCCATCTATGGTTATGTGTATTTAAGTCACTGGACAAAGCCCCAGCATTGGGCTAGGTAGAAAGGGAACTAAGCAGCGTCTTTTAGTGATGACGGAACTTAAGAATTCTAGACAAGTTTTGAAGCTGGCAAAAATTATGTAAAGTCAGTTGGAACATATAGAAATTTGATAAATTTCAATACTTTATATACTTTAAAATTAACAAAACTCTAATATCTTACGTGTAACTCTATAGTTTAATACATATCAGATTAATTGAAATCAATTTGATTTAAATTCAGCTGAGATTTCTTGCATACATTTTTTGTGCGCCTCTGTTGACTTTTGCATTCTTTTAATAATAAATTCCTCTAGGGTTTTGTGTACTTTCACACACATACACATGTATAACTATATATGTATGCACATCTGACTTACATCAAGCAACTCGCATACTCGTAAAAAGTGGATTTTACTGCTTAACTTTGGCAACATCAAATGAAGCAAATGGAAAATGCACACACACACGCACACTTGCTAAATAAAATAAAATGCAATATTTTTCATGACATTGTACGTTGCATATTCAGTTGCTGCCACTGTTGCTGCTGCTGCAGTTGCACAAATCCCTTGCACAAAAGTCAGCAATCAAAACAGATTAAAATATGATTTGACAGCATGAGAAATACTATATATGTTTCATATATACATTTTCCACATATAGTACTATATGCATATTTCCAACTCTTCTCCCTTCCCCTTCCTACCACTCAGTTACTTTTTCGCTGCCCGATTTCATTTTGGCATTTCGTTATTGTTTCCATATTTAACTATATCCCCGTCGCTTCATATCGTATCTTTTGCCATAAGCCTTCAATTGTTGCGTGCATTGCATTTTTATCAAAGCGCTGCCAGAGCCCAGAGATAGTGTGTGTATATGTCAGCCAATGGGTAGGGGGCGTGGCAAGTCGATTGGAGCATAACAAGAGTAAGAGAGCGAGAGCGAGAGCGAGAGAGAGACGGGGAGAAAAAGCCTATTAAAAATTTAAATCAATTTTCAATATGGATTTCGTATAACTGTATCCGTATCTGTATCCGCATCGCCATCGGCATCTGTCGAATTGCAAAGTGACATTGCCTGACAGTTTCAATACCCTGTAAATAACGAAAGTAAGGGAAGTTTAGGCTGAGAACAGGCTGTAGAATAGAATCATTATTATGAATTTAGTGAGTTAAACTTGTGAACCAATTCACATCTGATTTTTAATCAGTCTTAATGAAGGTATAGGATTAAAGATTACATATAATTCTGAGCTGATTATATGAATTTATTTACTTAAATAGTATCCTTGATATTATTATTTGTAATGATTTAAAAAAATTACATTACGTATACGCATTAAGACATTACAAACAAAAGTTTTTCCTTAATTTTATAAGTACAATAAGTAAAACTTTAAATTTTGATTAAGGTGCCTAAGTACAAACTAAATGCTGCGTATCTTACAGTCACGCATTGTTAGTTTTTACTCTTCTCATTTGTTGCTTTTGCATTTTGTAAAATATTTTATTTATTGTTCATATCGCAAGCGCTGTCAGCGCGTGTTTTAAGTGTTATCTTGAAAATGTATTGCAAAATGTATTGAAAATCGGGCTCGTATTCGTATTCATTGAGCCAATTGAAGCTCCACCAATGTACTTGAATTTCACAAATTAAACAAATTAAATATTTTAATGGCATTTTTACTATTTTCCTATTTACTGACACTTACCACTTGTTCTGTGTTTATTTGGTCAGCAAAGTTGGCAAATGCAGAAGTGGCCGCACATTTGCACAATTAACAGTTAATAACGCTCAGTTTGGACCACGTCGAGTTGGCCGCATAACTGGCTAACTGACCCCAAAGCAGATTTGTTGCAATTATGTAAGCTTTGCCGCAACTCGTGAAACAACAACTAAGCTCAGTGCCTCAAATGCCACGCCTTTTCGGGGCAATAATTAAATTATCATTAACGCGTTTCCAATTGCCAAATCGATTTACTAACTACGCTATTAATGAGCGGCAAAAGGGCGTAACGGTAGTTACTTAAATGCTTTGCCTAAAGTTAGATTTCTAACTGAGAAATTTCTTCCTAAAGAGAAGAACTTAAATTTTTGTTGATAATAAAGAAAATGTTATGAAAACTTTGTCAGATATCCCAGGAATCCCTAATCTATATATGTTATATAGGAAAAAACTCATTATTACATATGATAAATACTCGTGATCTAATATTCGCATTTGATTTGCCTTTTATAAATTGATATTTGTTAAAAATGCACAAAACGGCGAGTTAATAACGCACTTACTAATACTAAATGTTAACTCTTACTTATTTAATATCCACTTTAGCGAAATGCAATACAGATTTATATACTTTGCACTAATTTGAAACCAAAAACCGTCTAAATGAGCTCAAATGTAATAATGTTTTACGCAACTGTACTTTGTGTAAGTGAGGTTATGTGCACATTTACGCATGTGAGGTTATGTGCGTGTGTGAGAGTGCTGGCGTATGTTTGTTTTACAAATCCGTTTACATTGGGGGAAAAGGTGGTGCAAATGCTTAAATTCTCATTAGGCGCATTAGTCGAGTTGACCAAGCGTACCTCAGACACATGCCACGCCCCACGCCCCCACCGATTCGTGCAATGCAAACCGCGCCTAAATTCAATAATGATAATTGATTGCTTATTACAAATACAACAAGAAATGGAAGTGAAATTGTATTTGTTTAGGGAGAACCGACAGTAGAGAGCCCTGTACTGTGATTATTTCTTAGTATTGGTAAAATTTTTCTGCATAAATCGCTTAAAATACAATAAAAATAATTTTAATATGTTCTCTGAATAGATATATGACTCTGTCATTCCTTCTTTTTCTCTGCACTTCATATACCCTTCATTATTTTCAAGTACAGAGTTTAGTTGGACATTCTGCATATGTGACTCAAATTTATATGTTTCAGGTTTTAGGCTGACTGGGCGTGGAGTGGGAAGTGTTTCGACCAATTGCTAATATTTACGCATTAGTTATATGCGTGTGGGACCAAGTGGATGGTGAGCAAGGGTCGGGGGAAGGGGATACAAGGGGCTTGATGCATGTGCATAAGCACGCCTAAGTCCAACTGTAAATGCCCCATGCACCTGCCAACAATTGTGGCACACTCAAACACACACACACAAATACCCACACTCACACACATATAACGTTTCGGGGGGCCGCATTAAATTTTAATGTTTTCATTTCGGTTTTGTGCACACAAATTTTAATTATTTACTTAATAATTATGCGAAATCACGAATTGCATTAAAATCACTTTGTAATGTTGATTTGAATTTCATTTCTCTCTCTCCTTTACACTCTATGCTTCTCCCTCTTTCTTTATTCCTCCCTCTTCTCCATTTTACTTACATTTAGCTAAGCAATGGAATTATTTTGATTTAGAGTGTAATTTGTGATTGTTTTGTTTCTCGAGTCCCCAGAGTAGCGACTCTGACGTTATCGCCAGATTTCTTATTTTCTGGAAAAGCCCCATACGAGTCGGGAATACGGTAATGCCTATAAAAGTTGTTGCCAAAGCTATGGGCCACTTTAGTTACAAAAAGGCGGCTGACGTGTTCTGCATAATTGACTTCTTTGGAATGATTTTGGTTTCGTTTTATAAATTAATTTTGTTGATATTCATTTCCTGTTGTGCTAAAATCTCTGCTGCTAATTGCAGTTCCAGAAAAAACATTGTGGAAATTTTTATTGATCCAAATTCTGTGATGTTGGGTGCACTTTGCGGTGTGCTGGGTGCAGCACTTGTTGCAATTCTTGTCTGCAGCATTGGCCACTGTCGTGAACAGCGTCAAAAGAAGAAGCTTAAGAAGCTGATAACACGTCTCATTAACGCACATGAGATGGACGTGCTTGCATTGGGACTAGATGCATATCCTGTTCCCGCACCACCGCCAAAGTACACGCCGAGAGCGAATGACTATTGCACGGTCAAGGCACACAAGGAGTAGCTGAGCCTTAAAGTAATTACATTACTCATACGCATAGTAGTTTTAGTTTTTAGACAGAAGCAAGAAGTTGTGCGAAAAATGTGATAATTATTGCTGGAATAGTAATTACAATTAAAAAGTGCCGTTTCATGCACAATTTAAACATTTATAATGAACTTTAATCTATTCGCTTTTTTCCATATCAGTGCACCACATCAGGTTTCAAAATAAACAAATCAAAATAAGTTTAACAACAAATTCTGTACAATATATAAACGCTATTAATTGTGTGTTAATGCTATATATATAAAGGCTAAAAACGTTATCAAACACAATTTTGAATAAACAGAAATAAATATAAATTTTACGTAAATAGTTTGAGTGTGCCCTGATTCATTGCCATAAAATTCATAATTTAACTAGACATTTTACAGTTCCAAATTTCTAATGTTGTATCAGCTGTAGTTGTAGCCAACTCACTCACTTCTAAGCCACTCAGCAGCTGCAACTGGTATAACGATGTTTTATCTGTTGACTGCTTTGGTGTTTGGCCAATTGTTATGGCCAGTCATAGGTCAACCAGTTAACTGCTCTTTAGCCGGTAAAGAGTTGGCAGACTGTGGCAAGATCAGTCCAAACGGTTGCTGTGCCAAGGGATGTGTGAGAAATAAAATCGGGCGATGTATTGAGGAGCACTGCACTAGTGATTGGATTGGTTGGCTGAGTCGCCCTGTGACGATGTCCTGTTTTTTCCACTGGTTTCTGCTGATCTTTGGCGCCTTTATACTTGTGCTGATGGTCATGCTGGTGACCTGTAATGTGGTGTACGAGCTGCGCGAATTCCTGCGAAAACGAAGACAAACACGGTACATACACTTTTGTCCCAGCAGCAGTTTGAACAGTAGTATTGTTTAACCGGATATCGAAAGGGAAAATGAAAGTGTAACAAAAAAAAAAATAAAGAAAGGAAAACATCAGTTGAAGATGTTGTTAATGCACATGCGTGTGGCATAAAAACTGTGCGGGATTTGGCATAATCTACAATACATTAGCGGTAGCTTTGCTCTGGCTTTCAATTCAATTCGTTGGGTATCTGTACGAAATCCATGTAAATTACGATTTGGCACCTTGCTTCCGTCGACAACGAGAATGGGGACGAAGAGGAGGACAATGCCAAAGTCTCAGAATCCCATTACATAGTAGTTAAAACCTGATTAGGAAATACTTGCGGCTGCTTTTAGCTTGGTTAAAAAGGGAAATAACAATAAATGGGACATGTGAAATGGTTGCTTAGCTTTCATTCGACTGCAAAGAGTGGAGAGGGGGTGATCAGAGGGACTGTGTGTGTGTGTGTCCCAAAAAAAATAAGAAAATTCTCAACAACTCAAAGTCAAAGGTGCAATAACCCAAAGGAGCATAAAAGCAAATGGCTGCGGGTTGTCTCTGTCTATATAAAAGAGTATATATAGTGAATATATATATGAATATGTATGTTTGCTGCTATTGTGGTAAAGATAACACACACTCGCACTCGCACACACACACACACACTCAGTCAACCGTGTAGCCAAAGCTAAACCGCGCAGAAAATGAAATGGAAAATATTGCGACGAGAAGCAGTGAAATAAAAAAGAAATAAACGAGGCAAAAAGGAAAAGCTTCGCCAAAAGGTTTCCCATTTATGTATGTATTATAGTGTATGTGTCTGTTTCTCTCTCCGAGTGCCTGCTAGCAGATTTAGAGGTTGCTTATGTGTGATTTAGTATAGCACGCGCGAATATGGCGGCGATAATTCTTTAAAAATTGGAAATTGTTTTCCAATCGATTTCGCATTTAGCCAAAAAGCACTCGACACACACAGAGAAATAGAGACAGAGAGAAAGAGAGACAGAAACTACAAGCTGAAAATGTCTTTTAGAGTTACCCCCCCCCAAAAAAAAAAAAATAACATACATTTTCATATAGCACACATTTGTATCCATTTGTTGGTGTATTGCCTTTAGTTTTCGAAAAACATTTTTATAAAAATGTGTATACAATATGAAAAATAAATGTATATTTTGTGTGCTCTTCTTATTTTTCACCTGAGTGAAGCTTTGAAAAGGATTTGGTAGCTAAAATCATGGATTTGGATTTCAGCTCTTGTATAGTTTTAGTTGAAGGTGAAAAGCGAATGATTTTGTTAGCTAAAAATAAATAAAGACGTAGCTTAAAAGGGGAATAATTGAGTAGAAAATTGGAGTATTGCTGGAGTTAAGAAGGCCAAAAAAGTAGACAGATGAAGTAGGATGGAGTAAATCGACTTATCAACATAAGAGTTGCAACTGTGTGATTTTAAAATAAAAGTCATGTATAATACAAGTAGGTAAGTAAATTACTTAAATAGTTCGTGAATTTTAAGTTTTGGGAATATAATAGCTTGACCATATGAAAAGAACTTTAGAAAACTAGATTCGCTTGTTAGGAAAATTGTTTGGATTTGAAAACTTTTAGAATATGGTATAAAAATTCATTTCAAAAATCGACAAAAATTACTTTTACGACAAGCGATAGATCTGTTCCTTCTGAGCCTTAGAAGGTATACCAACTGAGTCACAAAATATTCCAAATCAGAGTTATATAAGAGATGTAAACAAATTTCCATATCTTGTTGTTCATAACGATCACTTAAGTAACATTTTAATAAAAAATGCTTGAATAATTTATGGTCAGCTAGGAGAAATGCTTCCTTTTTTTTGGGGGAACACCCAGTGAGTAGTTTATATTATAATTTAATCGTACGACTTTCTATCGATTACATAAACTTGTGTTTGGGGTTCTTTCGCAGTTCGACTGCATTCATTTCTGCAATCCAATTTACATTCTCAACGCTCATTCATTCAAGTTTATATAAAAGCGATTTTCGTTTCCTTTTTTTTGTTGGTTGAAGGATAGAAAGCATGAGGAAGATACAAGCAACCGATAGTGTGGCTCATTGTGTGTGGTGTAGAATGACTACAATGGGCAACAAAAGGTTAGACACACACAGCAAGAGGCGTGTTTCGTAGAAGGCAGAGGGGAGAGGAAGGGGGAGTGGCAGGGGCTCAACAAAAGCACTGCAGTGTTTTGGAGTGGGCGAGTCGTGACATATTTTATTTGCACAATGACAATGCGAGTTACTCGGCAGACAACGACAACGACTACACACCCGCCATTACGCAAACACACCCCAACACACACACACACACACACACACACACACACACACACTCGTACACACACAAATTTAGAGGGGGAGTGGCAGGCAGATTGTTTAACACAAACAGCAGCGCACAAAGTAGTAAAATAAGTGCAAAGGATAATGCGAATTGAAATGACAAAACCCAGAATAATCATTGGCTCCACACGCAGTGGTAGACACAGAGAAGAGAGGGGGAGAGAGAAAGTGAGACATGAAGAGCGAGTGTGAGAGACTGATTGCTGTTGTTGTTATTTTATTTCTAATGATTTTTATTTATGCCTTTTAAGTAAATTAAAATTTACTCATTTTGTTCGGTCTTTCGGCTTTGGTTGGTCTTCAAAACGTTGCACATGACCGACAATATTGTCAGTTTTATTTGCCGGCATTTTTATTGCAGATTCCTTGACTTAGTCTTGCTTCTTTTCTTTTGCTTCTGCATTTAGCATTTGCCTCAACTCGTAAAATATTTTTATGTATTTTTTATTTACACCGAGAGCCGAGAAACGAGAGCCATGCATGACCTCAATATACTTGGCGCTGTAGGTAGGACAAGAGGCCAATGCAATTGCTGGCCAAGAGTGGAGAGGTAGGGGAAGGGTGGTGGAGTCTCTTTCGTAACATGCTTTTAATGTGCGCCATTTTATTTGCCACAAAACCGACACACGGCACCATTAAAAAGCCATAAGCGTTGAGCCTCAAGCTTCCTGCTTCGAGCTTCCGGACTGGACTCGCGCTTAGACGTTATTAGAACTTACTCTGTCTCTTTCTAGCACCACCTTTCTCCCTTTCCATCATTCCGTCTGCTTCTATTGTTTCGCTCTCTTGCTCTGGGTCATAAATTGTGTGCGCGGCAGCATTTTGATTACAATTTTTATGATTTTTAGGTCAAAATTTGCCAACATAAAATGGCCAAAAGTAAATTTGAAATAAATAAACTTGGCCCCCGAATAGCAAAACAGTGGCAACAACAAAATGGTGTTGTGTTTTATGTGCGCCCTTTTGGCCATAAAAGCAGGGCAACACACACACACACATACACATACAAACATTTATACACATATATGTATTTGTCCTTTTTTCTGGGGTCTGCATTTAGGCAATAACATTTAGAGTTTGGTTTCTTTATTGTGCTCATTTTTATAAGCTGCCTCGCTCTCACTTTGTCTCTCCCTCTCTGTCTTTCTCTTAGCCCGTTTATAAGTTGCGAATTATTTTGGCTTTTGGGCCATATTTCATTTGCATTTAATGAGCCCTAAAACTCGTTGCTTACTCCTATCGTAAAAAGTGTTGCAAATTGAATTTTCAGCTGGACAACTGACGCTGCTCATTAGACGGCAACTTTCTAATGCCAAACTTAAGCAGGTGTCATACATTTTAGCCCAGGCCTATAGTAAACTGAGCAGTGCGCTAAGAGCTGGATAGGGCTAAGAAACTGGCAGCTAGCAAGCCAAGGGCAAAGACCCAAAGTGTGCGTGGCAAGATAAGAGCAACTAAGATTTATGGCCAACGCAATGAGTTAAGAAAGACAAGTACGTAAGGCACAAATGTAACAGCAACAACAGCAAGAACAACAACAACGATATACAAATCATGCTGACGATGACGAGTTTCTGTGTACAACACAATGGGAAACAAGCAGGAATAATAATGATGAAGCTGCCGCACACTGACAAACTAAATGATGGAGAATGATGCCAACGAGTCGAAGCTGTAGATGTTGCCTGATTTTCCTACCGCTTCTGCCTCCACATGAAGAGAGGGTGGTGTAGAAGGGGGAAAGGTCTCGCAAAGATGGTAGCTTGGCAGGCAAATAAGTAATGGCTGACAATGCTGAGTTTTGTTGTTGCTGCTGTGCGTGTTTTGTCTTAAGAATATTTCAAGATGGCGCAGCTTTCGTACTCTTACATGTAGAAGTAACAAATACATACACTACTATGCAATGACACTGGCTGCTTTAAGCCTGTGATTAAGCGTTGTACATTCTCTTAAAGAGTTTTCATTGGCTGTGAAATGCGAAAAAGTGCTTTAAAGTACAAGTACTAAAAAAATTATATTTCTTTGCTTCTCTATAGAATATACTCGATTAATCTGCTACTTACAGCTGCTATCATTATTTCTATACACAAAACACACACACAAACAAACAAACACCATTTCCTTGTGTATTTGAGTTGAAATGCTGCTGATTTTAATTGAAGCTCATATATACGGCTTGTTTGTGCCAGGCTGAGCATGATTAACAATAATTAGACTTGGCATTAATTACGCCAAAAAGTTAATTACGCATTGCCAAAGAATAATGTCATTCGTGTTTGTCGAGTGTCGAGTTGGCGATAACGTTAACTTGGCTTCAATAGGTTTGTCAGCAGTAGTTGTCTTTAGTTGTATAAATTCCCGAGTTGCGTAGAAATCTTGCCCGTAGTAGCAAGAGCCCAGCATGTAAAGACTCTGTAGTTGTTTCAACAAAATACTTACCAAGGAATGTTTTTAGAAATCTGTCCAAAACTTTTCTTACTACAAACCTAATAGTCTCTTTGAGCTTTTTGAAGCGCAGGGTCTATAAACTGTTATCATTTCAACAGCTGCTCATCCTACTACGATCCATGCTCCGTTTGTCTGTTTATTCAAGCAATTTAATTGCTAATTTCGTGCATGGCAATTGCAATTGCCATTGGGCCATGGCCGAGCACTAATAAAGTGCTTAAACAGCAGGCGAAAGACAGTGGGAAGACAGCGGAAATGCGTAAGGCGACAGACTGACAGTCGGGAGGCTTATTAACCCTTTGACACCCACACGGTAAAACTGAGCAGCGGCCGCAATAAAATCAATCTTATTAAAACATTAACAGCGGGCAGAAGGGAAATAAAAATAAATCAAATGGCCTGCCCCACCCACTCCCCCGGCTCTTGCTTAACACAGCGGGTATTTTCCTAAAGTTTTCCCCTTTAAAAGCCTGGCACTTTATTAGCCTGCCTTCAATCAGCGGCAAGTGAACGGCAGCCAGCATATGAAATTCAAATTTGATGCTCCCCTGCCTTCTCAACCCCCTCCACACACTTTCACCCTTAGGCCAAGGGCAGGCAATGCTGGAAATCGGGGCTAAAACAACCCCCCATGGCTGACAATGGCATTTCGGAAGATTTTTGCATAGAAAGCAGGCAGCAGGAGCATGTCCTTTTATTATTATTTTTATTGTGCGGTGATTTTCCAGCACGGGGAGTGGCGTGGTTGTCACTTTTGGGCAGTGGGGTGCATATAAATTCGACATAATTTCATTGTAATGAATAAATTGATGGATGGATATTTTTGCACCCCAAACCATTGGTAAAAGCATCAAATTAAAGCGCAATAACTGTGGCCAAGTCCAGGTCTCCAGGGCCCAAGTCATTTAGGGCCAACACTTCTCTGGCCTATTAATAATATTCAGCAGGTTCTCTGCATAAATAACAATTTGATTTTTTAATTTTACATTACCAAATACAAAATTAATAACTACAAAACTCATTCATTATACGAGCAAATAAATTGAAAGCAAAAACTTTTTTTTTCCATAATTTTTATTGTTCTTTTTTTGGTTTTTGGTTTGATTCAATTTCTATAACTAATAATGTTAAGTGTACAATTATTAAATATATTATTTATATTTATTTTTTATATTTAGTTTAATAGTTTTGTGTGTGTTCTTCGGTTTTAAGTAGTTTCTGAACTTGTTGTTCATTGTTTATTCTTTCGGTTTTTGTTTTGGTTGTTTATACGACTAGACAACTCCTTAAAAACTGAACTACAATCTTTGATATATTTGGTTTACAATACACGACTTTATATATATATATTTATAGTATTTGGTATATGAGCTGCAAAAAAACAAAAAATAGTTTTGGGTATAGGCGGAGTTTAGTTTGTAAATTTGCTTCAAAAGATTTTCGGAACTTTAACTTCATTTTTTTTTAGTTTTTGGTTTTTTTTTTTTGTATAGCTAATTAGTTCATTTAGTTAAGATCGAACTTGTTTAGTTTCTTATACATACAGCTTGCTGTCTATAGCTAAAGATTTGCTTTATATTTACAAAACACTTAACATTATACATTAATGCTTTTTATTTATTATTATTTTTTTTTAGGGGGGCGGGCGAAGGTAAAACATAATTGGCATTTAATCGGCACAAAAATAAAACACAATTATCAATTTGTAATTAATTTTTTTGCCTTTCTGGCTGGCTCTTAATGCCAACTAATTAAAATTGCCCACAAAGTTGGCATTTCAATTCGCTTTTTTTTTGCTTTTCTTTTTTATTTTTTATTATTATTTTTGTGCTTTTTTGTTGTTGTTGTAAATGTAATTATTGTTCTTCGAAAAAAGTTGTTTGCCATTCGTGTTGTTGTTGCTGCGACTTTGCCATCTAAAAATTTGAATTAAGTACGCTTAATACTAAGTTTTTTTTTGGTTTTCTGCCGTTGGTTTTTTTGTTCTTTAATTTTTTTTTTGTTCACTGATTTATGCAGTTTTACAATAACAAATCGTTAATTATTTATGTTATAAGTACGTTGATTTAAATATGTTGCTGTTTTTTTTGTTTAGTTTTATTTTTAAATATATTTTTATATATATTTAATTTTGATGTATTTAATAAGCAATCGCTCAATCGATGATCTCCTCGTCGACATCGTCGCCATTGTCGGTGGCGCCTCCAGTTGTTGCAGCGGCCGACATTAACCCATTGCTGCCCAGCGGCGATTTGTTGTTGTCATCGATGCTGCCCACTGTGCCACCTCCACCGCCCCCTCCGCCACCAGCACCCTCCTCAGTAGCAGCTCCGCCTCCCCCGCCATTGCCCAAACCCAAATCTCTATGATCCAGCAGCAAATGATTGTTATTATTGTGATTACTGTTGCTGTTGTTGTTGTTGTTGTTGCTGTTGTGATGCAACATGTTGTTGCTTGTGCTTGTGTTGCCGGTCAAATGATGATGATGATGTTGCATGGCATTGCCATTATGCTGGCTGGAGAAATGCTGCAAATGGTGCTGATGCTGATTGAGCAAAGCACCGAGTGCGTTTTCTCAGACAACATCGGTGACGCCATACTGGCAGGCAGACAGTCCGGCGGAATTTGAACGGGATACGGGCGATGGTGCCGAATAGGGGCTACTGAACCCAGTGGCATGTTGTTTCGCCTTCAAACGCAATGTGGCAATACTCGATGACATGCTGCTGCTCATGCACGGCTCGGCGGCGGCACGATACATATACGGATTGGCGGGTGTCGTATACGGGCAGGGGGCGGCACCCATGCCCACATTCGTATTGGTCAACGTGGAGCCCATGGTGCCCGGCAACATGGTGTTGTTCATGCTCACAGCCACACCGCTGGCACCAGTATTGAAACAATTAACCGAATTCTGATGATGATTACTGGTCACCATCGAGCCAAGTGGATTCACCGGCCATGGAAAGGGTTTGGTGCCCAATGGTGATGGCACTTTGGTCCAATTGTTATACGGATATGATGTGTATAGTGAATCATCGGCAAATGGCTGCATAAACTGTGTGCCAAAGCCAGATTTAAAGTCTGCAGCTGCCACAGCCGCATTCATGGCATTCCTTTCACGTTTGCGCCACTTGGCTCGTCGGTTCTTGAACCAAACCTGAGAAAGAGACAGAGAAGGAGACAAAAGGAGAAACATAAGTTAGTTAAAGTTTTTTTTTTTATACATTTTAAAAGGCTGCGGCAGCCATTTTCTTTTATTGCGTCGCCGTGCCGCATAATTTATTATATTGCCGCCAACTTGAAAATTTATGTATCCGTCTGTCGGTCTGTTAGTCTGTCTTTTGCCATACGGAAAAACTCCCACAAAAATACAGCATACCCCCAAAAAAAAGCAACCCCAAGCCACCCCCAACCCAAACCCCTCAATGGCAGTAAAGGGCGACTCGTAATACGCATGTGCAGTAATTATAAATACAAATATACATAAATACTGCCATTGTTGTTGCCGTTGCTTTTTTAATGGAGAGCTTTATATAAATAAACTCAGCAAAACCATCCCCACCGACAAAAAACAGAAGAAAAATGCAAAAAAACAGAGACAGAAAAGAAACTCAGTATACAGCATTAAAGTTCTTTGTGTTGGGCTGGTGAGTGTGGGTGTGGGTATGAGTGTGGGAGGGGTAAAAAATAAATCAAAATTATTTTGCAAACAAAAAAGTACAACAAAAAAAAGTATAAAAGTAAAGAGAAACACAACAAGAAAGAGAAAAGCAAGTAGATAAAAAACAAAATGGCAACTTTGTAATTTATTGCTGAAGTTTGCGCAGCGCACACAGCGACTATAGATACAGATACAGCTATAGCTGTAGCTACAGCTACTACAGCTTGAGATACATAAGTATCTGCTGCTGCTTCTGCTGCTGCTAAGGCAAATGACAAAGGCGCGCGCTCTGCAGACGCTGCCAGCATTTTTGATGAGTTTCTCTACCCACACACTATTATTGCCTCCTACTCAACGCCCCCTCATCGTCCTCCTTTGCCACTTTTCTTTTTTTGCAAATAAAGTTTAAAGTTGCATTTATAATTCGTATATCCGTTTGCTCTTTTGGAGTTAGGGTAAATATGCAGTGTATAAAATAGGCAATAAATTATTTAAATTCACAACAAAATAATATTTGGTTATTAAATTAGAATATCTTGGAATCTAAAGCAGTTCTAGCCAAAATATTTCAAGGCAAGCGCCTAAAAGTAGGCACGAATTTTAAACAAGTTCCGCTTGAACTTAAAATTACTTTCTCGACTGCTAAATTTTCCCAGACCTTTAGTAATGCAGTAATTTACCACCTTGAATTTTTGCCAGTTCATGCAACACATTGGCAGCATTTGAAACATTTGCTTGTTGCCGCATTGCCACAAATGTACTTAAATCAACGCACAAATCGGCTAGGGATGAAATTTATGGTCCTGCCGCCGTTGCATGCAACGCTGTGAATCTGTGTCCGTAACTAAATTCGCGCACGCGTTGAACACGTTTTGGGTTTGTAGTATGCAAAAACTGGGCCTAAACTGTTCGGCCACTGTTTGTTTTTGTGGGAAAAGAAGGCAAACAAAATTTGGTGGCAAGTGGAAAATTGTATGGCTTGTGGCGCGTGAACAATTTAATGCGCATTTATTTGCCCGGTAATTGGTTTAATCAAATTAGTTGCGGCAGTTAATTGAAATCGCATGAGTTTAGTTCACAGATTGAGTTGTAGCTTCAACTGTTTGGTTTTCATCGTGGGAAATTACAGGAAATTGCTTAAAGTTGGCTATCAACTTGGCTAGCACATAAATCAAAGCCTTTTGCCAATTTCAATATCATGCTACGGCAATGTGTCAATTTGTCAAGGTACATCGCTCAGCAGGACTTCCATCCATTCGCATCATCATCGAGTTTATCAGCAACCTACTCAACATCATCATCGTCATCATCATCAGCTTTAGCTTGACTCTGATGCAAAACTAACGTCATCGATCTCGTCAACTGTCATTTTTACGTATCATTTAGCAAAGTTGTTGAAGTTTTTGGGCACAAAAAAATGGAAAGCAACGTTTGCATGATGGAAAATTGATGTGACTGCAGAAGCAACAAAAAAACAAACTAAAGAATGACAACAGCAGCAGTAGCAAAAAAAAAAGAGATGAAAATTGCCAACGTCCGAGTAAGCGAGAAAAACCATCGCAATTTTCCACTCAACGAGCAGACACTCCAGAGTCATAGTCAGCGTCAGAATCACCCGCTGACTCAAGCAGAAAATCCTAATTGGTTTTGATGAAAGCCCGCAAATGACACCTCCCTTTCAGCTCCTACCGATTTCCCATCCCTTTCCCTTTGCCCTATGTTTTATGCTGGTGCCACAACGCTTCATCAGGTAAAGTTGTTATAAAAAAAAAAAAAAGCAGAGAATAGAAAAAGAAAATTGGAATATGAGTGGCCCAAAGTGAACATGTGGCAAAAGTTACGGGTTGAGTTTGAGTTTTTTTTTTTTTGTTTTTCTGATTTCTAAGGGTCTGTCTTCTAAGTGAAGAGCTGCCATTTTGATTGATGGCCACAAATTGCAGCTAAATACGTTTTTTATTTGCTTAATTCTAACTGCTGTCCCTCGTTTTACACACTTCCGGGGGTTTTTGTGCTTTCAAATTGAAGTGAAAACTTTGATTGCAAGCAGTGTTGATAAGCAGTTGACTACAATCAGTAGCTCTTCATAAAATGCTAGCTAACTGAAAGAACTGAAATCTCTAAATAATTATAGCTATAACAACCGCTTTGGTGGAAATTAAAGACCATCTAAGTGTAATAATATTTTGACTTTTCATTTGGATTTTATTCAATTCCATAAAGTGTAGAGCTTAAATGGATTATTTGAGTTAAATCTTGTCTAATTGTTTAATAAACGGTTGGGGTCATTGCACTGTAGAATAAACCTAAACAAATAAATAAAATTGCCTTTTGATTTAGCACATCTTTTATTTAGGTTTATGAGCAAGCTTTGCAAGGTTTTGAAATCTTTAAAGTTTAAGCAGAATATACTCAATATATATAAAATATATTAAAAGTTTTTTCAGTTATGAATTTGACAGTTTAAAATTCTTACTTCTTTCAGCTCCATCTGTTTTTAACCTGTCTCAATTCTATGCCCAAAAAGACTGACTTGATTCAAGGTAATTTTTCCCCTGTTGCTCTTTTAAACTACCCACAAGTACGGAACCTTTCGACACCATTAAACACGACCTGTAATAGATATTTCCCCGCCAAATACGACGACTCTAACTGGCCATATTGTGGCGCCTTTATGGCCATTGTCGTTTTTTATGGTAGCAACGAGCAAAATGGTTTTCCTATACACAGACTGAATTTTCATGTGTTTCCAGACCATTGCCAACACCTGACCATAAAAAAGGTAGAACACAAACAATTGGTGGACTCCTTTTCTCATTTTTTATTTACTCTCTGCTCCATTGGGCAACTTACTCAGCACTCCACAGAAACAGTAGCAGAAACGAAGCAACAAATGTTTTTATGACTTTGTTTGTTACCAAAAGAACTTTAACTGATAATTGAATGAAATAGGTGAATGCTGTCTATTTCCGTTATGTTGAAATGCATTTAAAAGTCAGCTGGGGAGTTAGGAACATATTGCCATAATTGCCAACTCATGTTAATCCACAGATTAGTAGCTATCAGCTATCAGATACAAGAAGACAGCATTTTCCTACCCGCCTCAGTGTTTGTTTGTCAAGACGGGGCTGTTTTCACTTTTTTTTCCATTCTTCTTTCCATTTTCATTTTTTGACAACTTTAAACCCACCCAGATTTATATATATAAATGTGTGTGTGTGTTTGTGTGTAATCCTTTTGTATATTTGATAAATTTTATTGCCTTTGCTATTATTGCAGTCAAATGGGGATAGACATCGCGCGATCATGATCATTAATTCTCGTGCGGTTTCTAATTCATTAAACAACCCTCGTAGCCTGCTGACAAATTGCCTGGCATTGTTTTGCATTTTATCGGCGGAAAGGGAGCTAAGGGAGGGAGGGGAGCTAACTCGGGAGGGTTGCACCCCAAAGTGATACAAATGCAAACCTTTTGTCATCATTATAATGGACCATAAAACAAACTGTATCAATATTTTATGCATTTTTCGCTCAACACATGTTTCGATTGACATAATTTCCCGACTTTTCCCACCCTACGACAGAGCACAAAGTTGACACTTGTTTCGGAGAGGCCGCAACTAATTTTCCTGTATTTGTAGTCAAGTGTATTCCGGAGTTCTTTGGTTTTTTTGAATGTCTCTTTTTCTGGGCATATGCGCAACTTTGTTGCATAGTCAACAAAATTAGCATAGAAAAACCATGAAAAATGCATTGTGGCAGCAATTTGTCAGTTTGTGAAATGTATATCTGGCAGATGTTTTTTATTTGTCAACTAATTGCAAAGCAAATGGCAAAAAGGCAAACGATAAATGACTCTTTATGCTGCCCCCTTGCCACATGCCGCCTCTCCTGCACTTATTGTTAGTCATTTGCCCCTTTTTTTCCTGGTCTCTAGTTCAATTAGCGGATGTCGCCATAGTCTATCAACTCGTTGACGATCATCATCGATCAAAACGCTGTCGATAAACTATAAAGTATCTTTTAGTTGTATCTGTATCTATAAAGTGCTGCCAGCGTGTCGCTTGTCTTCTGCTGTCTGAGTGACAACAACAACAACTACAAATACGTATATCTATTCATATCGAAGTTATCGGTCGGGTTTATATTTGCCAACGCATATTTGTCCCGTTGGCGCCACTTAAAAGCATACAACTCTTCAATTGTTTACCAAACTATCGTTTACAAACAATTACAACTGTTTGTTGCGTCTAGATACAATAACTCCCCCACCCCATCTCCCACTCCCAGCAAACACTCCTCTTTCCCTTTCCTTTTCCCTGTTTGATATCTTCTGTGTATATCTGAAGTTTGCCTGGGCCATAGAACCCTTGAGGCTGTCAATAGCAGTAGCAATTGTCGTGGCATTTACAAACAGCTGAACATTTGATAAGCCTTCGACGTGTTGCGGTCTCGGCCCAGTTTACATCGATGTTGCCACCATAAACAACAACAAAAAAACTAGTAACTAAGCGCTGCAGTCGAGAGTAACCAACATTTTGTGACCCTGTAAAGCACAGTTTCAACTGAGCATAACAGTTTTGATAATAATCGGATCTATCTGTAGAATCCGAAGCAATTTATAGCTTATACTTCAAAATGTTGAGAATCATAGTAAACCCTTTACATTTACTCACTACAGGATCTTAAAACAAAGGCTGGCCTGCAAACTGCGCCAAAGTTTTAGCCGCAATCGAGGCGGCAATTTATGGCAACTTTGCGCCACTGCAACCACACACACACAAACACACACCCAGCAAACCACACACAATTTTACCCCCACCACTCAACGGCTGCGCCATAAATTTACACTGCAGTACAAAATGGCGAATGGTTGGCGATTTCTTTTTTTTTTGGTCAGCGAGCTTAAGCCGCGCAAATTCAAACGGTACTTTTTGGAAGGGGGCAGTGAGAGCGAGAGAGAGAGAACTCATATTTACGAGTTGGCGTATCAGCAAACTCTGTGTGTGTGTGTGTGCCTGCATTTGTATTGGTGTGAGCTACGTGCTGCGGTTGCATTGCGGTCATTTGGAGAGAAAGAGAAGTGCAGGCGCCGCAGTAATTGCCGCATAATTGCACAGGCAATTCATGTGGTTGCCGCTGCCAATGCTGCACTCATCGCTCTTCCTTTTACTCTTCTACTTCTTTCCGTTGTTGTTTACACTGGCAATTTATATGTGTATTTGATATGATATGGAACTGTGCCCTTACCCTGACTCTGGCCTCGGTTAGATTGGTCCACATGGCGATCTCCTCGCGCGTGGACATATCCGGATATCGATTGCGACTGAACGTGTGCTCCAACTCCTGCAGCTGCTGTGAGGTGAAGTGTGTTCGCTGTCGTCTTTGGCGTTTGTTCTTCTTATCATTTTTGGGCTCATCGGCGCTGGTTGTCATCGGTTCATCGTGTCCGGAATTTGATATGTTCTCCGTTTTGATTGTGGTCTCGTTGACACTGCGATTGCCTGGAAAAACAATTTAAATGTTTAGAAAATTAAATATTTAACTGATCTTAAGTTATTTATTGTTTATTAATATAAATTTCTAGTATTTTAAGAAAGTTAAGTTAATTTTATTTCCTTTTTATTCATATCAAAATTATTTTTTATCAGGTAATAAATGAATACAATATTGTGCTTCCCTTTCTTATATTTTAATGCTTATTTTCATCACTATGAGTAAGTTGCATTTCAAGTTCTCATAATTAATTTGTTTGTCAGCTAGTTTATCTTTATCTGGTTTGCATTTGATAAGGAAAATCAGAAGCAGAAGCAATGACTGCATTTCTCCTGCTCCGCCTAATCAGTGCCCCCTCCCTGCTAGCCAGTTCCGCTGGCGTTACTAATTGCTATTGCCATGCAACCTTCAAACGACGCCAATGCCCCTCATTCTTTACCACTACCCCGCCCCTTGAACCACCCACTGCTAACGAATAACATCAAAAGTGAAAATGCCGACGGAGCTAGCCTAGATTTTT
Source organism: Drosophila acutilabella (assembly GCA_035046005.1). Classification (NCBI taxonomy): domain Eukaryota; kingdom Metazoa; phylum Arthropoda; class Insecta; order Diptera; family Drosophilidae; genus Drosophila; species Drosophila acutilabella. Next base: position 5,603,091 of record JAWNOK010000003.1, read on the forward strand.
TTTTTGTATTTTCGGCCAGCTACCAGATTTACAACCCGTTAATGTGTGTTCCCGGCATGTCATCGATCATGGCGGCGTGCTTTCTCTGTTGTTATTGTTATTGGCATTGTTGCGTTCAACGCCGAAAATGAAAAAAGTAACAAAAACTTAATCAAATAAACTAAATGACTGGGTGCCATATGAAATATCAGTTTCGGTGGCTCGACAACGTCGTCATTGTGTCGCAAATCAAAGCAGTCTAATCGAAAACTAAACGCGACGCGAGTGAGTAAATTTTGCCGACAAAGGCCAAGAGGTAACCACTCCACCTTCCCCCCTTCCTACACCCCATCCCCCACTTCCTTTTCAATCCCAACACCCCCCAGCAACACTCCTACAAGCGTCGCCCATTGGCCATGCTTTAGAAAATTATTATAAATTATGTTTCTTATCTAATGTACTCGCTCGTATAAAATCAGTTATGAACTCCCCGTCTCTGTTGCTCTCCAAGTAGCCACCTCGCTCTCAATGGGTTGCCTGTCATACGCTTATTAATATTACTAACCACCTAAGTGACCAAAACTTTAATTGTATTAGGAAATCAATCGCTGATATCTGAGTTATTAGTAGGTCTATCTATTTAAAGTCACAGCTGTTATAAATACAGTACATATCTTAATTGTTAACTTACCATCTTTGCGATCCCGACTTCGATTCGTTATGGTGGATGTCGAGGATGTTTGAAAGTTGTTTATATGTGTGCTATCCAAACTATTTGCTACGGCGGTCATGGAGCTATGACTATCACGAAAATCACCGGTTTCGGCCCAAACTGAAAAGAATAAACCAGCAAAGGGCACAGAAATATACAAAAAAATTAATGTTTTAACATAGGTTTAAAGGCATTAAAGCAATTCGTATTATAGTGCAAAGGGGGGGGCAGTGGTAAAACTGCTGCTCTGGTAGACCATAAAAAAGGCGTTTAAAAAAGGATTTATGTGAGGTAGAGAGTCAGAATCAGTTTTTAAATGGCCTTTTGGTTAGCTCGATTAAGGCCACAAGTGTCGGGGATTCAGCGAGTTGAGAACTGAGTGTAAGGCCAAAGACTTGGGCCATTAATTGAAGGCATTAAACTCGAAAGGGAGGAAAAACTCACATTATGGCAAAACTTAAAGCAAACAAACTGGAAGATAATCAGAGAAAATTGCTTTCTCTTAACCATAAATCTTGTGCCAAACTCAAATGAGGCATGAGTTTGGTTAGCATGCAATGATTACACTAGTTAGTTATGCTCAATTTCCTATTAATTAGTTCGACTTTGACATCTTTTTTCCCAAATGTAGATTTATGACCAGACAATTGATACTTGGCCTTGGACCCCACAAAACCTGGTGTGGGAGAAGGTGTGTGCCCATATGGCCAAGGTCTCGACTTCCTGGCCACTGCAACTAAATCTTATGGACTTCCTTGCCATCCGCTCTTTGCATAATTTATGGCATTTTCACATGTTGTCAGTTTTTATGTGGTTTTTAAAGTGCCTGACATCGAAACGGGCACTGTAAGTGGAACTGATACAGGGACTCCGACTGGTGGCAAACACCCGCGGCGACATTTTGAAAACAATTAGTTTTCACCGCTTTTCCGTGGCGTTTGTGTGTAAAATTCAAGGGTCTTTCTTTTACCCTAATGGGCAAGTGACTGGCTGCCTTTCTGTGCTTCATTTCTAGCTTCATTAATTACGCGGCATTTTCTCAAAATTTATGTCATCAAAATAAAATAAAAATTGCTTAAAATTCATTTAGAAATTTTTGGCTGCCTAATCGATATTTTTAGCAAATCATTTATGTATAAAATTTATAGAATTCCTTGGAGTGTGCAGCATGACAAACATTTATTTTATGCAACTAAGGGAAATTCATAAATGCCCTCTAGGAAAAATAATTTGCAGAAGTACCAAACAAAGAGATGAATTTTCAGAAGGGATAAACTATTCCGAATTCTGCCTACATTTTTCAAAGTGCTGTTAAACTTTTGCAAATTGTCAAAATAATATAATCAGTTCTTTTAAAATCGTAGGTCCACTTTCTTTCTTCTTTCCAACTTCTTGTCTATTTCCACTGATTACTCAAGTTTTTTAGTGTTACCCACTCACACCCCAGGAAAGTGGAAAAATGCTGCTTTATAGTCGCCTCAGATTTTGTTTTTCTTGTTGTGCTCGATTTCAACCTGAGCATGTGGCTCTTAAATGGGTCGTTCCCCCCACTCCAACTGCTGCTTAAACTGTTGCCCCTGCTCTAAAAATCCCAGAGCAAAAAAAAAAAAGAATGTAAAAATATTTTCTTAACGATGCGCTCTAAAAAACGCAGAGAAAAGCACGTACCACAACGATTTTTATTTGTTTAAATATTTTCGTCGACTAATTTGAATTTAATTTTTTTCCCAAATTAAAAAAAAATAAAAAAAAAACAGAAATTGTTTGTCTACTGTCAGTTGGCGTTGACATTTTGTAGCCAGACGTTTTTCGAGTTTTTACAATATGTTTTTCAAGGTTCGTGCGTGTGAGTGGCAAGTGTCAATATTGCTTGGCCAATACAGGCACTGGTTAGTGAATTGTGGTGGGCGTTGCCTTAAACACATTTTGGCCATGTCATGAGCTGTGACAACAAGTGTCAAAGTCGCTTTCACTTTTGCACTCGGCCATTTTGCAGAGGCGTTTAAGCAAACAAATTGGTAATTTTGGTTCTTTTTTGATTTTTCTATTTGGCCAACAAAAGTCAACAGAAATGTGTGTGTGTGTGTAATGCACACACCCTTAAATTAAGGTAAACTATTAATCATGCTGCAAATATGAAACAGCAGAAAAATGAGAAATAAATGCAATGATTTTGATTTTTATATCCAAAGAGCAGCAGATAAATAAATATACACACACACACACAAAGAATGGAAGACATTTGGCCATTTGTCGCATTCATTCATAAACATTTTCCACAAAAACTTTGACACACGACACGGCAAAGGCAGCTATAAATTATCCCAACTCTTACTGTCAAACCTCGGGCAAAAACCCACAGCACAGTAGACACCCAAAGTAAACAAACACACACAGATACCTACGATACGTATTTCATACGGCACACAAAAGGATCGTCGAGTTTGGGAAAACTCTGTGCCAAAAAGGGAAGCTGGACAGAATGTACGCCCTTTTGACATGACAATAACAAAAACAAAGGCAACAAAAAAATGGGAAAATAAAGGAAAATAAAGGAAAATAGAAGAAAATATGGCAACGTTTACTTGTAGCATTTTGTGACCAAAAACAAACGATTAATGTGACAGTTGAATTGGAATTGGAAGAACACAAACCGACAGTACGAAATCGGGCGTTAGCCTCAATGCCTCCCCTACCTACTCCCTCCACTCTCTCCCGGCTCTCCCCTATTTTGACAAGTTAGTTGCTTTCATTGTAAACCACTCGGAAGGGCGCAAAATAAATACTGGCAACAAAGGGTTAAACGCTGCGGTCGCTTACAACAAACAAAATGACATATAGATATAGAAATTTATATATTTATTTTTTCCAATTTCACGCTACATTTGCCAAGCGAAAAGTGTTAATATGCGACAGGTTTGAGTTTGGTTTTGGCCATATGCTGGCATTCTGCCCTAAGATTTCTTATGGCTACTGGAAATTAGCTGGCAATGCTGTAAAAATCAAGTTAATTTTTATATGTGTGTGTATCACAACAATTTATAAAGTTAATCCTTTAGTAGTTGCCAGACAATGACAATGGCCAGAACATATTCAGTGGTTATGGCAATATAATGAGCTTGCCAGCAAAACTTGGCCCAAAACAAACAGGCACACTCATGCACATGTACACATAAAAATCAGTGCAATAACATTGACATGGCCTAAAGTCCGAGCAACCCTCTGGCTAAAGTTCTGACCAGACAGACAGGGAGACAGCAAGACAGACAGACAAGCTCATTAGTCGAGGGTCTGCAGATAAGACTAAGACACGAAGTGAACCCACACAAAACTGTCCAACCAAATACAGACTTGTGCTTACACTACACTACAGAGTTATCCCCTGTCCTGCCCTTTCCTGCCCTTCCTTCCCCTTCTTGCCTTACTTATATTAGTTTTCCACTGCACTGCCCTTTTTCTGCTCAGTAATTTTCTCTACTGTCAGCTCAAATTTTTGGCTCCAGTTGATGCCGTTGGGTCATTTGACCATTTTTCCCACTTTGCTCACATTTCCCCGCTACCCACTCCGTCAGAGAAATGTTGTCGGGCGCAAAACCCAACCGAGTGGACAGCCGTGCAAGTTTGTTTCCTCAGATAATCTCTAATGCGACATTTTTACGAAATTGCACGATACCGGATAATGAGAAAGAGGCGACAACACTGGAGTTTCTAACCACCTCCCACACGGAAGTCACTCTCTGTCTATCTCAAAGTAGAGAGAAAAGAGCAAAAAAAAAAAAAACTTTTGCAGTTGCGACGTAATTGCGGTCTTGGTCGAGTTGTGGGTTCTTGTCGTACAGTTAGAGATTTTCTTTGGCCAAGAGGAGGGTGACTGGTTGCCATAATGACATTATAATTTATATAAACGAAATCAGTGCCATCAAGTGTGGCAAGAGGAGGAGAGGGGAGTAAGAAGTGGAAGCGGAGCACTACTCGCTAGACCACATGATGTCTCTGTGCTGTCTGCTTGCCAGGATTGATATATGGGCAGTTTTTGTCTTGTCTTTAAGTCGCTCTCTTTCACTTCCCCACTCTGCGTCTCTTTCACTCTTGACTCTGTAAAGTGGGCGTTACCAAATCATGTGATTATCCATTGGGTTCTCAATTGGGTTCACAATTTATGTGGTGTTTTGCTTGCCAATTGCATTACGATTTTTTGCCTTTGACGTGACATATGTGCGCAATTTTCCAGAGATTTTCTTTTTCAGCAAACACTGATGCACTGCGCGCAAAATGTAGCCAGATAAATACGTGTTTTTTAAAGTGCCTCCAAGTACTTAAAGTACCAACAAAATGGCAGCAGACAAAAATCGATAAAATGTGTATTTATATTCATAAAGGAAAAGGTCTGACAAATAAGTGTAAGCAGAAACCCACAACGCGGCACACGTTGAATTTAAAGTAGGCTGGAGGACAAAGCGTATTCTTGGCCACACACCGTGGGCCTAGCTGTAGCTGTAGCTTCTTGTATCTGTGTATCTTGGCATCTTTGTATCTTTAGCTACGACGTGTCGCATGTGCGCCGTGTCTGTGCCATTAAGAAACTCTTCATTAAAGAAACATTTGAAAATTAGCTTGAGGTGGAAAAGATTGCGCATTCAAGCAGCATGGAATGGTAGAAAAAATCTACACTTATTGCTAAATTTAGCAGGAATTTAAATTTAGAAAAGTGCTTAAATTTGAGTGAAGAACTTAAGAACTGTGTATAAGTTTTTTAAGCAACAAATAATTGTAAATTTATGGTGAATTTAAGGCAAATAGAAGATCAGTTTTAAGATCAATTTTCTATTTTGCTTGTGCTCTATGATATTTTATTTCACATCTTTAATATATAAATTTAATAACCAAAAATGTAGTTCTAAATCTTCTTTTTTACTCCGACTTCGTTTTACTCCCACTCCTCGCACTGCACGTGCCATTAACACTTTGTACTGTACAAATAAACACAAATGAGGCACCGCAGATAACAAGATTTCATAAGAAAAAAGTCGAGCAGCAAATTTCTTGCACAGAGAGATACAAAGATACAGAGCACGCTACAGATACAAGCTACAAGATACAGCTAGTTACAATTTAGATAGGCAATTTAATATTTTATCAAGGGCTGCAAGAGCAAACATTGTCATAGGCAAATACGTAGTACTAACAACATATCTATGCCATGCATGTATCTGTATCTGTCTGAGTGTCTCCCTATCTGTATCTGTATCTGTAGCTATATCTTTGGCTGTTACAACTTGGTAAACACGCAAAGGACTCGCAGCAAATAAAACATGATATTTTCTATTATTTGCAGAGCAACCAAAAGTGCTCTGATTTTTTTTTTGTTTTTAGATTTCGGTCTGTTGAGGTTTTATGTTAGTATTTGGTAAACAGCGTTTGTATCTTTGTGTAATAATATAGTTTATAATCAGTGTTTAATCAGAGTAATCGGAAAACTCACAGGATCATTTGCTATATATGTGTATGGAAATTGAAGATTGATAGAGCAGAAGCTAAAGCTCTTTAGAGGCCTGCCAGCTGTTGACAACATAATTCAGATGGTTGGACAGACAGAGGAAAAGATAGACAGAGAGACAGTTGGACTGACGGACATATTATGGCCAGCTGCCAGTGGGGACACTTACGACATTAAAGAGTTGTAGCTCTGGTATTAAAAAGCATTAACTTTTTATTGTTTTACACGCTGCAGTGTTGCATGCATAATAAAAATTGCCGTCGTTGGAAAGGGGAAATGTGGAAAATGGGGAAAAATGGTAAATTAGTGTACGTGAACTTGAAATCCTTTGAGCGCAAAATTCGATATAAAAACACGCACAGAAACCATAAAATGATGATCAACCTGAAAAAAAACTACAGAAAAAAAGCCAAATCGTAAAAAACTGCACTAATAAAAAAAACAGAAAAAACATTTCCACACACAGACACACAAAACACACATACAGACAAAGAGATACTCGCATATAAATAAAACTTAAATATTTTATAACTCAAACAAATGGTCGTGTAGGTGGTTTGATTTTCCAGCAGCAGCGAAAGTTTTTCGGGGTCTGGGAAAAGGGGAAAATGTGAAGAGGTGGGTTGACCATTAAATTGGCCAATAATTGAAAATCCAATTGCAATGTGCAACAGTCGAGGCACATTTGAGGCACGTTGTGTGGCCATTATTTAAACAATAGCGTAAACAATAACGACAACAACAACGAGCACAAAGAAGCAGAGTGAAATTTGTTGGCAACATGTTTCTCCTGGCCAAAATCCGCACCTGCAGCTCAAAGCTACAACTGGCTACAACTTCCACTGTAAACCATGTCTGTCTGCTGTGCGTGTGTGTGTGTCAAAGGATAACTGCACTCCTGCATATTTTAAATGCGCACAATTTTTGTATTAAATTGTTTTGGCACGCAAATAAATGGCCAACCAGCTGTGTTACGTTGTTAGCCGGGCCAAGTGCAAAGTTGATAGGGCTGTTAACCCGGCCAAGGTGTTTGGGCCAAAGTTGAGTCAGCAGACAGACGGTGTACGAGGGAAAAAGAGAGAGAGAGAGCTATAGCAGACAGCTAACAAATCTGTTGGCCAAAAGCAGACAAATACTGGTATCCCTGGCACGTACAAATTCCAGCCAAGATGCACTTCAAAAGTTAAGTAAAAAAGTTTTTTGTAGAGAGTTGGAATTGTTTTATAATGCAAATGCAAATGTTCATCATAAGTTACTGAATATGATAAATAGTTTCATATCTAACAATATGAAATAGATGAATTGATTTAATGTACTTTAATTGTATAAAATGAGTTGAAATTTTGAGCATCTACTGCCCACAAAACATATGTTATTTTAAGTATCTTATAGGCCACCGAAGTTCCTCTCCTACCTTCGACACTTGACTGACTGCAGGCAATTGAGCAATCAACTTTTACATCATACTCTACACAATAACACCTCCCAAACACGCTGAGAGTGTCTTTTTGTAGCCAAATTCCCATAACAATTAGGCTAAACGGAACAACAAACACTTGACTACAATGCACATATCAAATTTCAGAGATCAAACGACCCTCGCAACACGAAGTGTCTATGGAAATGGGAAGTGGAAAATGGTCATATTTATATACACTACTTGGGGACTGGGTAGCGTGTGTATTGCCTTCGGCACTACGCCAGAAGGGTGCTCAATTAGCCGTGACATGCGCAGCAAAAGTGAAATTTGTGTAGTTCTTCTTCTTTGTGCTTCCAAAAATTTCAGATGTTCGTTTTTTTGTTGCGCCTTTGTTACGCTTTTAGGAAGATTATGCGCTAATGATTACACAATGATTATATGAATATGCATGAGGCGTGGATGTTGACAACTGAAGAAGGGAAAGGGGGAGTAATAGGGGGAAGGCAGGAGAAGAAACAGGAAAACGACAAGTTGTTCGAATTTTGCACATTGTTTAGATATTTACAAGCGTCGCATGAATGATAAAGCACTTGAAATATTGAGAGCGTGAATGATTTGCTGTAACGAATGAGCGAATGAATAAATGAATGAATATTGAAATGACGACAGCTGTTGCTGACAGTTGCAAAAATCTATAGAGAGAGAAGTCAATGTGAATGTGGACACTTGTTGAAGCACACACAGACAGAAGCGCACACACAAGTTAGAGAAAACAAATATCACGCATACGCAGCGTATAACGATGCTTCGCTGCCTGAATTATGACCGCATTAATTACTTGTAAATTTGTTAGCTGCTCCGCGAGGGGCGCACGAAAAGTAGAAGACAAAGACCCCAATTCGAAATTGTGACGGGGGGAACAAAGAATAAATTTGGTAACAAATTGCCCACAAAATTGACACCATAAACCTAAACCGAAACTACTGTGGGTTGGAGTTTATACGACTGTGGGATACCCAGTGCTATGAGTAATGCTGTTCTCATCTCTATTCGGTACTTACTTCTGAGTTTCTCGAGCGGCTCGTGCTTCGGTGTGTGCGGTGGCACAACGGCATGATGTGGATGCTGTGGATAACTGCCAACGAGATCCTGTCCAGCGGCCGTGTGATGCAAATGGCTGAGACTGGTGATGGGCATTAGGCTCGAGATGGCGGGTGAAATGCTGACCGATGAGCTTGAGTCATGCAGACTGTGATGACTGTGCAGATGATCAGTGCCCGAGGCGCTGCTGCCACCGCCATTCACCGTAGAGCTGCCACTGCTCAGCGCTGTGCTCGTTGTCGTTGCACTTTCCGCCGATCCTGCAGAGCCAGCGCCATTCGCTGTGCTGGCACTAACCAAATCCTGCAGGCACAGACCTGTCGATTCGGCTGACATGGCCTCTAGGCCATTTAGAGCACCAGTGACAACACCACCGCCAACACCACCACCCGGAATGCCGCCAGGGCCGAGTGCGGTGGCCGAGCTGGTGACAACACCGAGGCCACCGCCCGCCGCACCGCAACCGCCGGCGCGATCCATGCCAAGATACGTTGGAAAAATGGTGGAAAAACTTTGGGCGACAGCCTGGTGCGGCTGATGGTGGTGATGCAGGGCGGACTGCTGGTGCGCGGGATGCGCAGGATGGAGCGGCGGTAAATGATGATCACGGCCGTTGAACTTCGTCGTGACGACGTCCTTAAAGTGTTGCAAGAATGTCGTCGTCTTGAGGCCGGTATCTTCCAACTGTGGCGAAAGCAGATCCAAGTTGTGGCTGTGTATCTGAGCTCGCTGGCGCTGCTAAAGCGCGCTGCGATGCTGCAAAAGAAAAATAGAAATGATATACAATCATGGAAAGTTCATGTTATCATATCATAATCACAATATATACTATATACTAGTTGTATCTCAATCTTTTGGTGTGTATCTCTTGCTCGCTACCTGTGGCAAAAGCAAACGCTTCTTTTTATCACATCGGTGCAAACAGTGGGGAGCTTAACCCAAACACCAATGGCAATGGCAACTTAACACCAAACACGTCAAGGGGTTAATACCACACTGCCAGTGTTGCCAGTGTGCCCAGAGTTGTCACTTCACAGATGCTGTGTGAGTTGTAAGCGCAGATAATGATGCCAGATCGCGAGTTGGGAGCTGTGGCAATCGTAAATTGTTTTTGCTTTTACATAGCAGACTCCTACTACATTTCAGCACCTACGCTTATCACAGACGGAGAGACAGTGGCACAGACGGAGAGACAAACAGATAGAGAGCGTGCTAGAGATAACAAGCTGCTGCTTATCAATGTAACAATATTTACATTTCTCTGAATTCATTGCGCTCTCTAGTCCACTCTCCGCTCTGCTCTTTTTTACTACTATTACTTTTTATTGCCGCTGAGAATTTGGCAATTGCTGCGGCGCCCCATAAATTTTTGTACCCTAAAAAAGCACAAGAATAACTCACTGACAGCGCTCTAAAAATAGCACTAAAAAATGTTCGTAAATCAATTAATTGTTGCCAATTTTGTGCTGGTGACTGTGCCCAGTAATCGAAGGCATTGCACACAGAGAATACAAAAAAAAAGTAGCAGCTAAGTAAAAAACTGTCTCTCTATGGAGCTCGTTTTTTTTTACCGTGTTCGCATTTCGCTATCAGAACTGAACTGAAAGCCAAACAAGGCGCGCATTGCAATAAATTGTTATCTAATCTCAATCATAACAAAAAATAAAAGCATTCAAAAACGAAATGAATAGTTGTAAAGAAAAAGCAACAAAAACAAAAATTTCATAAATTATATACACTAAACAAACCAAACAAAAAAATATAAAGAAGGGGCGCACAAAATAAATAAATTAATGGAAATGAAAATGAAAATTAGTATTAAACAAAAATCTCTGAACTTGAAACTCGTAAATTCCATCAAAAATTGTGTTTAGTTGCTTTAAATTCCTATGTTTAAAATTATTAAATTTAATTTGATTTGTCACTTTCGCTTAACGCTGCCTGACTTTGAATTAAGTTTCGTTTTCATTTTCATTTCCATTCCGTTTCAGGTTGACGTTCAAATTGAAAATTTATACTTGATAATGCCGCTTGATCTGCTCTTGATCCCCAGTGGATTAGCCTGGCTGTAATATTAAATTGCTTTGCGGTTTGTTTTAATAACAATAATAAACATAATTTCCCATTTAACAAAATTTAAACCCAACAACGTGCGCCTGCCCTGTCTATTTTTTCTTACTCTTGATTTTTTTTATTTATTAGTGGGGGGTTTTGTTGGGTTTTCTGTCTGTGCTTTTTTTGATTGAAGTGCATTCATATTGTTGTCAATTTCTGTGGCATCATTTGTGGCATATTTATTTGCCACATTGCCAATAAATATATTTCAATTCTTCTGACGTTCTTCGTATTCCTTTGTCTTGAGTTTAGGTGTATCTTTTGCTCTAGTTTTTTTTATACTTTGACAATTTTTTTCTGCCTTTTGTCACGACACATTTTTATTTCAGAAGTGAGAATTTATTTACATAATGATTTTTTTAGACAAAGAATGCCCGAAATTATTTTATGTCACTTTATTGCCAGCAGTGTTTTTTATGATTCGTTTTTTTTTTTTCTTGGCCGTTTCCTCCACCGCAGTGGCGGTGTTATCGGTTGTTGGGTCGACGGTGTTGCGATGCTTTCTTGGCTGGCTGCTGAGTAAATAGTTAAAGGCAAAAGGTGCCAAGATTTCTATGTTTTTGTCTTGTTATTTCTATTAAATTTTATACAAATTTATTTAAAAGTACATTTCTGCACATTTGGCTACGTTGGGAGTATCTTTTGTTGTTAGATTGTGTGTGGATTTTGGTGTTTTTCCATGAACTGTTTGCCAACCAAAATACAAATTCAAATCTAATTGTTTAAGTGACGTCAATTGGCTTTCTGCCTTCGCATTGCCATTAACGTTACTTTATTTTCCTTCCTCTTTTTTTGGGCCTCTTTCCGCCCAGTTTACTAAATTTACTCCATGAAAGTGAGACAGTTTATGATTGCACTGTCTTACTGATGATTATGAATCTCAGATACAGGCTGTGATTTATGTTTGGCGTGAGAATGCAGCTAAAAAATTATTTAAATGCCATTTAAGTCCAAGTTCAACAAGTCGCTTTTTTTATTGCCGACTCATAGAGTAATTTTTTTCGGGAGCTTTGCTTTTGGCTTTTTTATTAAGCTAACGGGGCCTTGTCTGGCGCCGAATTTAGTATACAGTTAGATGCCGTTAGATAGCTGTACTTCTTGGTAGTAACCAATACTAGCAGGTGTGTCTAATCTCAGCTGAAATTGCCGACATTTAAAGATTTGTTTTGCTTATGATCTACTCTACTTATTTTGAGTTGGCAACATGATAAATAAAATATTCAATTTTTAATAGAAAAGTTTACGAAAATATGTAATCAATTTTACAATTTCATTGTAAATAAACGTAGCTGTATAGTCTCTAAAATTAATTAAATTTCTTTAGCTACAACTCACCTCTAGTTTGCGGAAAGAAATTCAAATTAATCCACTTGATGTGCCGTCAGATCGGCAGCTGGATATCTGATAGATACGTTGGCTCAGTTCGATTATTTTAGTTTCCCGTTCCAGTTTGGTTGAACTTTTGTTAGTTTTTCAGTGGGCAGATCACTTAATGTGGGGCAAATGTTGTGCACTTTGGCAATAAATCAAATTGCTTTCATTTGGAATTCATTTGAGGAGAGTTTAGCGCGATAATCGAGGAAATTTTTTATTTAGACGAAATGTCGCGTGGGTTGCGTCGGCAATAAATCTTGAAAATCTTTTGGATGTGATTTTTTTTTTAAGTTGTCGGAAAATTTATTGATTCGTATTTGATTATTGTTGTTGTGTTTTAGTTGTTGTCGTTGCAACAGATTTGTGTGATGATTTTCGTTTCGACTGCTAATCAAAGGCTAAAATATTTAAACGCTTTTTTATAGTTAACACACAATTTGGCGCCGCTGTTTTGTTGTTGTTTTTATTATGATTGTTATTGATGTATTTGTTGATGCACACGCGTGGGAGCGAGAGAGTGGCGAGAGTGTGAAGGATAGAGAGAGTGTGTGCAAAACACGGCAGCTCAAATAAAAATCACAGTGATTATGTTAGTGATTAATTTTAAGTAACTCATGGATATGTTTTTAATGCGACTTTGATGCCAGCGCGTTAGCTGTTATAGCCTCTCACAGACACATATACACACAGACACTAAAATGTACACACACAGGCACACACATTGGTGTTTTTGTTGTTATTATTGTTGTTGCTGCAGTCGGTGGAATCGGCTGTTGATTCTAAATCCGCGTCGGCTTTAGTGTTTTAATAATTTAATCCAGCGCGTAATTAGGGTAAGTATATGAAGTAGCTCAAATGTATTTCACTGCTGGGCGTTCTCTCTTTCAGTCGGAAGCAGCGAAGAGCATTCAAAACGGAAATAACGCGTCTGCACCCGTAACAGGACGTGGCTGAATTGAAAACGAATTCAAAAGCACACGCAAAAGTATCTGTTGGATGTGTCGCAGCGGCAACGACAACGACAACGGTAGCAGCAGAAGCAGCAGCAGCGAGTGCGTGAGCCTGGGTAGCAGGAGCAGGGGGCAGGCAATACGCGTGGTGTGAGGGGGTTGACTTGCTTGCAACTTGCACACGCAACGGCAACGACAACGACAACGGCTACGGCAGCGTCAACGTCAACGATAGCGACAGCGGCAGCGAGTTTCCATACACACGACGATACGAACGGTAAGCAGCGACGACGACTGAACTGGCAAACGGCAACTGAATAACGGAATTTGATTTTTCCAACTAGCTCGCAACAATACACACGCAACACGCACCACACCGCACCACACAGCACAGCACAGCAAACACCACACCACAGTTCCCCTTTGCGTGTCTCCATGTGTTCTGTATCTTATCTCTGCACACACAGCATGGGTGTGAGTGTAAGGGAGCCAGCGCATGCCGACGAGTAGCGAGTGCCGTAATGACAAACGCGTGCGAGCGAGAAACAAAACAACATTTCACACAGTCAAGACACACCCCAAAAGCCGTTACGTTCTGTTTGTCTGTTTATCGCACACACTCACTCACTCTCACTCTCTTGCTCTTGCTCTCCCTGTGCGTTTCACTGGCACTCTGTCTCGCTCATTTGCAGGCTTTCTCTTTCGCACTAGTCGAGTCTGTCGCATCAGAGGCTCACACCAATGTGTTTACAGAGCGCCATTGCTCCAGTTCTGTTTTATTGTTCTTGTTATTGTTGTTGTTTTTGCTTTTGCTTTTGCTGTTGTTCTCTTTGAGCTTCCCTGCGCGCGCGCACCTCTCTCCGCTCCCAGGCATTGTACGGCACCCCACCATCACCCACACCACATACAATTGGCACTCACCACTCATGCTCTCGCTCTCTCTCTCCTTTTGTCTTGGTGCTTTTGCTACTCTGCTTCTGTTTATTATTTGGCTGGTATTGTTGGTGTTGTTGTTGCTGTTAGGCGCTCTCAAGGGTTTGATTTGTATTTGTACTTTGTGGGTCCTTTGTGTTGCTTCCTCGCCCCTCCCTCCACTTACTGTGCCATTATGTTACCATTGCCGTTGCCGTTTGGTACGTGCCCGAAGCCCGAAGTCCCACAATGTTCATAATAATAAGGCTACTTCTATCGTACACTTTTGAGGGCTGACTGTCTTTTTACTGGGTGTCAAGGGCGTTTTGTTATCCCATTATTCTCCGTTAGCCGCCATTGTTTGAGGCGTTGCCACCCCGTCCCTTGGTTCCTGTCCCCTGGCCCCTTTCAGTGTCTTTGCTGTCCCTCTGGCTTACCATGCCTCTGCTCTCGATTGCGCACAAATAAATAAATAACTGTTCTTTTTGACGTATACTCGTTGCTCCTTGCCCTCCCCTCTCTATCGTTTGCCTTTCACCCCATACCTTGCTTGCCTTTCTTCCTTCCTTCCTTCCGTACTTGCTTCCTGCTGCCGTTGGTACATCCCCTCGTGGTATTCCCTGTTTGATTTGCTCACTTCCAGCTCCCAGCTCAGTTGGCAGATACTTTTTGCCAAAAAAAATGCGGCATCGCTTCAGCAGCAACAACAACAACAACAAAAAAATTTATTAAAATTCACAACAGCTTTTGTGCAGTTCATAATTTTCGTTTTTATTTCGCATTTGCTTGCCACAGTTTCTTTATTTTCTTATACTTATTTTTTTTCTTTTTCTTCGCATTTATTATATTATTTTTGTTGTTTGTTTTTCCTTTTTGTAACTCAAGTGGAGACTTAGAATAAAGTGCACGTTTTTGTTTTATCAACGGATATTCTGTCATATCTGTGACTTATTATTATTGTTAGTATTATTATTACACTAGTTATTATTATTTTTATTATTATTTGCCACTTTGATTCTTTACTCACTTTGAAGATTTGGTGTAGGAAGCAAAAGAAACTTTCGTCTATCGTATTTTAAGAGGTTAAGCACATTTAAGAATATAATTTTTTAGGTATTTAAATATTATAATATCTTAAACGCTATGTAAATCTTAATTGTTATTTTACTTCTTCAGAAAACACTTATCAGTTTAACTGATTTAATTTAAATATGCCTGAAATACACTGTAATCATTGTTAAATATTAAAATTTTAGAGACTTTTAACTTGTAATTCCTATTTTTAAATTCTATTTTCCCCATTGCTTTTCTAACACTTTAGTCACTCTTGGTGTGGGCAATTTTTTCGTATCAAACTCATTTGATTTGTAATTGAGAATCCAATTAAAAAAGTTCATTAGATTACTAGCGAAGGGAGAACCTCGGTAGATAAATGGAAGTGCAACCTTGTAATCTCTTACTGTAAGTAAAAGCTCTCCAAACAAAGTCCACTTCAGCACTTCAGATCCAGACCTGTGTCAAGTTGATGAGCGGTGAGCAGACTTTGAAGTTATATAAACTGAAAACAACTTTCGATTGGCCCCTTACTCGACTGAACTGATCAATTCAAAATCAAAGATAGATACAGCAAACGGATACAGATACAAATACAGACAGAATGCAGAAGCTGAAGTACTTGCGTATGGGAATACTTTAGAAATATTGAAGTATAACCCATTTATGAAAACCAATGATATGGAAAATACCTTCGCTGGTGCATTCCCCGATGAATAACACCTGTCAGCTTTTAGCCTGGGCAGCAGATGATAAAAGGGTTAAAACAAATTGCGGATGTTTCTCGATGTAATTACATTTGTGGCAGGGCCAGAGTCCTGCTTAAAGCCCATTTTATCACCTATATAATCAATGCAGGGCAAATTGGAAAGGAATTGGAAATGGTAAAAGGGAGGGAAAAGGGAAAATGAGCAGTTCTATTGATGACATCGTATCTATTTCAGGAACTGTGCGCAGTGGGATTTACCCAGGCACATTTCAATTACGACCATAGAAGACAGAGAGAGAAAAACAAAAATAAAAATAAAATTAGACTTTGACATTCTCTGATATCTGTATGTATGTAAAGAGGGGGCACCAATGCGCAAATGGGGCTTATGTGTAGTCACTGCCTTTTGTTATCTGCCAAATACTGTTCCAAAACAAAATGGCGTACCAAATAGTTTTCCAATTGAGCAGGGGCTACGTGCCCTGAACTATGTACGCCCATCTCTGTGTTTTATATCAAACACACAAAAAACAAAGGTGTTTTCTCTTCAAAGTGCAGTCCATTGATATATGTATGTCAAGTGTATCCTTTTCTTTGATGGCCGTACAACAGAACTTAATGCACGACATTCGTAAAGTCACACGCACTCGGGAAATTGATATGCAAAGCATTTGAAGGCGGTCGAAAGTGCCACAAATCTACACACACAGTTGTACAAGGAGATGTGTACATCGTATATAATATAAATGTGTACACTGCTAAAAAAGATTTATTAAGAAAGGAATTGAACACAATACAAAAATGTTTTTAAGTTAAAGATTCGATTAGGACTGTAAGAAAATATTTTTCATTTAAAAATATGAAAAATAAATTAATTTATAATAATATAAATAAAGCTTTGTAATACAATACAAAACAGATTTAACGAAATTTTTTAGAAAATTAGTCTTCTGTTAATTTCTCATCCTCTTAATCAGTGCATAAATTTCTTTACATTTCCGTCACTATTAAAAAGTATAAATATCTCTTCAAAAATTAACGCTTTTTTGGCATATATTCTGTTTTATCAGTGTACTCTCGCGAGATGCTAAGAACTGCGTTCGCGTTCCCGCTTGCCACTTCCCGTTCCCACTACTGCTCCCGCTTCCGTTACCGTTCGCGTACATTCACGTCCGCGCCCTTGTTGTTGTCACATTTCCCTTTTTAAGCAACTACCAAAAAGTTCAGAGCAGTCGTTGCAAAGTTCAGAGCCATTGCTCAGTCGTCAACTAATCCGCCTAATCCCGAAACATGACGAAATGAAATACGATGGTGCGTGGGGCCCAAGCGCAGAGGCGGGAGGTAGTGGGAGTGGTAGGGAGCAGGAGAAAGCAGTAGGGAGCCAACTGCTGAAGATGTCGCCGTACGCCTTCTGCTGCTGCTGCTACTACTCCAAACTAATTTTGTATGCCTTATGAGACACGCGGCGCCGAATGTGAATGTGTGTGTGTGCGTGTGTGTGGTTGTGAGTGCGTGTGACTACCAAATTTCGTACAGCTGAAGTGGGCAACTCTTTCACAAAATGGCGGCATTGATTTCCTGCCCGAGCGAAGTCAATTTTCAGGATTTGCGAACGGCTTTGTTTGGCCAGCCTTACATTTTCTTTAGCCCCAGAAGATCTCTGCGAAAAGCACTTCTCGCAAGCAGTCAATAAACTAAACGCACACACAAAGACACACCCAACCAAACACACACACACACGCTCGTTTGCTGGTATTAGTGTGCGTGGCATGTCCTTGTTGACATTGCCAGCATTTTGTGGCATTTGACAGCTTAAAAAATCGCAGCAAGCAAAGAATTCTGCTAGCATGTAGATGTTGCCACAAACTGTGGCATCACAGCGACCAGTTCAATCAGCAAACACATGCCAAAAAGAATGTACCAAAGGAAAAACCAAGCAAATTGCTGTATTACTTAATTAATAAGCGTCAAGCCAAAGTGAGAGATGAGAAAGCTAAAAAAAGGAGAAGTAAAAGAAGTAAATTGAGCGCTATTTGAGGCATGCGGCATGCAGCATGTGGCAGTCGCAGTCTGTTACAGCCACGTTCCTCCAGCGGCAGCATATCGATTTAAATTAATTTTTGTTGGCAGGGATGCTCAAGCGAAAATCCTCCATTACCGTAAAGTACTTGTAACAAAGTCCCCGGTGTCATGATGTCGCATACATATGACTGGACGCAGAGCTGAAAAAAAAAGGAAAGGAAAGGAACGAAAGAGGAATAAAGGAGGAAAAAGGAGGGAAAAGAAAACTTGTGGCAAGTGGAAAAAATGCTGGCCAACAGACCGGCAGAGGTCCAAACAAATTAAGCAGCCACACATCGTGTTGCACGACTGAAGTGGCATAGACAGCCCCAAAAACTTGGCTGTGAAACACTGTACAGTATGCAGTGGAAAATATGATGACATTTCCTTCTGCTGGCGAAACTCAACAATGGCTGGGCCAAAAGTTACATCGATTGTTGGCCAATTTATGCGCGGCACGTGGTAAGTGTGAAATTTCCATTTGTGTTGCGACTGTTGCAAGCATCCTTTCTGCGAGTGTGTCTGTATGTGTGTGTAAGTATGTGTGTGCTACACCAACTCTATATCATCTTCTCACGCACACTCTCTCGCTCTCTCGTTCTCACCCTCTTCCTGCTCTTTGCCTGCTTATCTCCAGCCATTCCACTCGCTGTAACTTTGCTGCCTTCTCATTGGCTGCGTTCTCGCTACTCGCTACTTTTTTTAGGCCACACCCGGCGAGTGTTGCTTTGGTATGGGCGTGGTCTGGAGTTGGGCCTCTTTTTTTTTGGTTGCGTGTGGCGAATGCGCAAATTTCTTGTCGCCGTGCGCAGCATTTTCCCCAGGACGTGCGTTTTCCATGGCACAACTTGCCCCTTCTGGCTGTTGCATTTTTCTGCTGTCATTGGGAGTGGAGCGTGGGTTGGAGGGGAGTTGTAGTTGCAGCCTTCCAAGATTGGATTTGTCTGCTTAACAGCAGCCAAACAGCTGTTTGCGATTGTTTTGATAGCAATAATGAAGCGCAGAGTTGCTCTACCATGGAAATTGGGGGATGAAACGGGGCCGGGTAAAACTGTTGGACACCGAAAGCGTTAGTGTAGTTAGGCTTTACCTTAATGAGAGGATTTGTAACTTAGAAAAAAAAATGTTCAATAGAATTGTAGTGGAATTAGGTTTGTGAGAAATTAATAATAATTAATAAAATATTTAATTTATTTTTAATAATTTTTTTTATATTTATATTAAGAGATAAAAAAAAATTTGCATATTATTATAATTCTTTTTAAGCTAAATATAATAAATACTGAAATATTTAACTATAAAAATGCTATCCAACTAATAGAATATATTAGTTTCTCAAAGTTTATACTGAAAAGAATTTTATTTTAGTCACTATTTTAGACCAAAACTCAATCATTTCTTAACGTGGGCGGCAGCACTTCAAAGTTGATTCAAAGCAACCACCCACCAGGTGAGCAGCCAACCAACCACCCAACACCCAACGAACTCACTCAACCCCCAAAAAAGCCGCAACATCAAACAAAGCGCACAAAGAGTAAAAGTGAAACAACAAATGACTTTCAACTGTTGCCGCCAACAGCAAAAGGGCCCAAATGATCTCAGCCATGGCTGACACAAACACACACATGCATGCACTCGATAGTTATCTAAGTTATTACCAATTTCTTTATCGATTTGATTTCGATACATGCAACATTCGTAATGTTTGCGTTGGTTTCCCGCAGTTTCCGCACTCTTTGTACATAATTAATTAATGAGTCGAGAACAATAACAACAAAAATATTAACAACAAAGCAAAGCATTAGAAATTATTCATCATCATCAGAAACCAAATAAAAAAAAAACAAAAACCACAACAAAAAAATGCTAAAGTTGTTATCAGTCGGCCAAATGGCTGCCATGAAATTGATTGTGGAGCTGAGAGCGGAGCGAAAGGAATCCAGGGAGGGGCGGGTGTTACCAATGAGTAATCCATCAATTTTTGGTTTGAGCAAAAAGGAAAAAAATCGAGCACGAAAGAAAAACAGTAGCTGCAAGCAACACACACATCAGAGACACCGCCAACCAATGTCGAAAAGTTTGATTTTCGGCTTTTTATGCGTTCGAATTAAAATGGGGATTACAATATCAAAATGTTTGCTTATGATTTATAACGACCAAAAGACAGCAGCCGCACAACGCACAACCGCACAACAACAACAACAAACACCTCAACCACATTCATTCATCGACTGTGAGTATTTACCCATCACCAGTTCAGTTGCCCTCCAAAGAAGATCCAAAATCCCATATCTCGGTAGTAGTTCCCATTGCTAGTTCTAGCTCGATTTGCCTACGCATGTGTTCAATTTATCATGCAAGAAACGTGAGAAATATTAGACTGATTTAGTCCAGTGGTTCAACTAGGTAAGCCCCTTAGGCTTTGTCCAGATCAAAACGCCATTTTCCCCACAGTGGAGGAGCTAAAATTCATTTGCAAGATTTCCTCAATCGAAACTGTAGTTTCCTACCGGGCAGGTGTAAATATTCTTACACTTTCTCCCCCACACGGGGAAAGGGGTCTACCATATTTGTTTAGCTTAAAATGTGTGATTTTGGATTATACATAATGTTTTTAAACTACCTCGGATTGTGTAGGGACGTAGGTGTGGGAAAACATTTGGAAAGGTGTTAAGTTTCCCAGCGTATTTTTATAAGTAGTCGACAAATACAAAGATTATCAAAATATATTTATACTTAAAGCATTTGATTGATTCAGTCATATTGATGGAAGTGATGTAATAAATTCAGCTACTGAAAGATAGTTAAAGTTTTAGGTTTTGGGGAAAATTTGGTTCTCAGCGAGGTTTTTAATAGTTATGGAAATTATGAAAATTTTTGGTTAGGGTGTTTTGATTTGTTTCCTAGAATATTTTTCACAAAATTCAATTTTCTGCATAAAGTTATTACTTTTGTTTAAATTTATGCTTTTGAAGCTGTAAATACAATTATTTAAGGGGTATGTGAAGAGGGGCAGTAAACGACTGAGAGCAACTAACGGTGTGAGTTTTGCGGGCAAGTTTAGCCACTGCTTGCCGATGTAAATCAAGCTTCAATGCCACCTCTTGGTTGGGTCTCCATTTAACATATTATAGTAAGGTTTTTAGATAATTTAAAGCATGTTGGAAGTTTATAGTGGTAACTAACTAGAAGCTTGAAACTTGGAGATTATTTTTAATTGTATCTGTTGTAGACAGTTTCTGTAAAACTGGAAATACTTTGAATAGCAAAGCTGCGCTCTAGATGCTTTTCTTAGACCCCATTCAGGATGTTGGTTAGTACTTTGGCATTAGGAAATCAGCTCGTCATACTCAACAATTGCCAATGTGCTGTCACTTTGTTATTTTTATACATTTTTCAAATTATAAAAGCAAAGGCAAGCGGCTTTGTTGTCTCACTTGGCATTGTCGGGGAGAGAGAGTGAGAGAAAGGGGGCGTAAGGGATGTTGGCAAGGGGGTGTCTCGTGTGCGTGAGAATCCTTGACACGCGCGAGCGCTTTCAAAATGCAAAAATAAATAATTTCAATTTAAATTCTATGTTGTTGTTATTGTTACTGTTGTTGTTGGCATTAGGCTGACACTGTTGGCAACAGTAGCTGTAGTTGTTTTTAGAACTGATCGGAGGAGCATACGTTTCTGTCATTGTTTTCATTTTGATTTTTTGCATAAACAATGATTGTGTGGACTATAGACAACGAGGCGTGGGAATTGGCCAACAACAGCAATGACATCGATGACGACAGCAATCAATACACACACTGGCTTGACTGTTAGCCTGGTTAACCAACACAGCTAGCTGTCTTTAATTTCGCAATTATGTGCTTAAGTTTACAGCCCTCGGGGCCCATCCACTAAGCCGTCCACTAACTACCAATTTGGCTACTGTTCGCGTACTCGTTTGTGTACTCTAATAACTGATTCCATGTGCTCTCTCTGGACACTGTTTGTTGGCCATTGCTATCAGTAGCGGCGAAAAAGGCAGCCTGCGGCTAAGCCAGCTTGTCAATTTTGTATAAAATTTATTATTTTATTTGCGTCAGGTTTGTTTTCTCTCTCGCTCGCTCTCTCTTCTCTCTCTGTCTTGCCTTTTCTCTTCAGCGAGTACACTGATAAAAACTAAGTACTCAAAAATTAAAATTTCTGTTTTACAATTCATATTTCAGGCCTGTGATTTACACATTATTTTCTTCCAAGAAACATCTTCCTCTTGTAACACCCTTTTTTTGAGCAGTGTAGAAATTATTTACATTTTGCTTATTGCCTCTGGTTATTGTCGTTTTCGTTGTCGTTTTTAGCCTTTAGCCATTGATCGCTGAAATTTTTGTTGGTTTTCTTTTTTTTGCAGTTGCATGTTGCTGTTGTTGTTGTAGCTGCTGTTGTTGTTGTTGTTAGCAGTCGTAAAGCGTTCTGTTTGCCCTCGACCGGAGCTGCTATCACGGAGAGTGTCATAAAACTTGCATTGCATTGCACGCAATCGACAACGACGACAACTCGACAGTCACAAAAATGTTTGCTCAATTTATGACCCACAGTCGCTGACGTTGTCGTCACCGTCACCATTGTCGTCGTCGTCGTGGTTAGTCTGGAGGGTCTTCTACTGTTATATCGGTCCTACAGGGTCAACACAGCACAGTTGCACTCATATTGACCACACCACTAAGCATATATCTAAGCATTATAAATAAATCAGTTCCTATATTCATTATGCCATTTGCCTACAAATCAATTTGGCAGCTGATTGCCGGTCATATGACGACGACTCACTCTAGTGACAGTCACTAGACATTTCATTGACAGCCCTAACACTTGCGAAAAGGTGGTGTGATTGGCAACGCGATCGCACCTTAGTCTACCGACTACTACGCTGCGTATGCGTAATGTTTTCATTTAGGCTGCTTGGAGCCAGTGGAAACTTCAATGCAGCAAATCAAGCAACAAAATTCAACAACAGCAGCCACAGATTAAGAACCTTTTAAGGGATTCACGATTTCATTGTTTTAACGATGTTCACAGCTTGGGTATAGACGAATAATGGTGGAGTTTGTAATTGGTGGAAATTTTAATACAATTTTGAATGAATAAAGAAACATTGAAAGGGTAGAAAATCAAACTAAGCAGTTTTAGAAACTGGAGGTAAATAATTTTATATTATTATATGTTTTTAATATATTTTGCTGCCCGACTTTAAAGAGAACTTTTGCTTAACATTATTTGGTTTGTACTTCAAATAATTAATTCATTAAAATTTTTGTAAGATAAATCCAAAAATTATGTTCGATTTAGTAGAGCACTTAAGCTTCGTATTTACCTGCAAGACTTTTGATATTTTTTTCAGCTTGTTGTTGCATTTGTCGAACATTTTTTGTTTGCGTGGTCATTTTCATTGGCCTGGTCATGGCAATTTGGCAGCAAGGACACGCACGGAAAAATGTACAACGCTGAGAGTGCTGTGAGAGAGTAAGAGAGAAAGGGAGAGGGAGAGAGAGCATATCCTGGTTGTTTGCTTCGCGCATTAAGCTAATTATGCCCAAATAAAGCGACACGAATTGAAGCGCGCGCTCTGATCAAATAGAGAAAGAGTGGGAAAGGGATAGAGAAGAGAGGGAGAGGAAAGGAAGTGCAGGGATGTGCTGAATACCAGCACTTAACTTCCAGAACAGCTTTGGCTTCCTTTGTGGAAGTGCGGATGTGGTTGCTCATTTTTCGATGTTATTTTTTTTGTTTCGTTTTCTGATTGTTTTTCAATTTTCTGCATTGTTAAACATTTGGTTTAAAGGGAGCGGCAAGAGGCGGTAGTAGGTTAAAGACAGGGAGTGAGTCTTGTTTAATTTGCCGGGATGTCACGTGTCGCAGGGCAACTGCAAGTGCAGACTCCACACGACACGTGTCCTGTTGTTCTCTCTGTTCAGTCTCAGCAGCTGCTTAATGGGAGACAAAAGTGATGGCAAATATTTAGCTTGTGCAACGAGCAAAACAATTTCGTATGCTGCTCGTCAAATGGAAAACGAATGTGACATTGCTACCCATCATCCACTTCCTTCCTTTCTTTCTGCCTTCCCCATCTGGTCAACTGGTTTGTGCCTGGTCACGTGTCGCCTTCGTCGTCGCGCCTCTTTCGTTCCTGTTGCTAATCTATCAAAACGCGTTGGCAGCACACCAAATTGAGTTTGTTTGGATATCATTTTGTACATCCTTCCTTCCTTATGTCTTGTACTGGCTACCTGCCCAGAAAAAATCCACTGCCAACTGGCAACTTTCAACTGCCAACTGGTAGCAGCTAAAGCTACTTTCACTTGCTCGCCTCAAGTTTAGTTCCCACAAAATTTTGTTTGTCGCGTTGACGTTAACGTCAATCAAATTAGGCCGACTTCACACATCACAAATCTACAGGGTTGCTTTTCCATATTTTTACCCCCTCAGCAAATGTGTGTTGATTCTAATCAGATTTGTGTGTGCTTTACACTGGGGACTGCAATTTGTGTTTGATGTGAGAGTTCAAAGACAATGCTTAGCACATCAAATACTTGACTAAATACTTTTGGTAAAACGTAGCATATGTTTATATGTCAGCAAAACGCTGTTAAAGAATTTTACAATGTTTCTATTTTACAGTTTTTCTACGCCAAATGACACATTTGTGATTGTTCTCGTTGTCTTTACCCTTTTGGGCAATCAAACCACATAGTGATCGATTGCTTTTTAACCCCATCATTAAACTAAAATAAATAGTAATCGCTGGCATTGTAAATTCATAAATTAATATAACAACTGCAACTGCAATTGCCAATCGATTTATTGCCACAACTCAGCAAAAAGTACAAAAAAAGCAACTGAAAAGAATAAAAAAACAGTTGAGTTACCAGCTGACTGATGAGTGCTACGATTCAATTCCATTCGATTGACCATTCCCGAGTTTTCTGCTTTTTTCAGGCTCCCACTGCGAGTGCATTTCCTCCACTTTTATTTAGTATAATTTTCGCCATTTTGTGTTTGATTTTTTTTCTGTATTTATTTATATTTTTTTTCGTGAATCGCTTGTTTTGCTGATTTCTTGTCTCGCTCGGGAATTACTTTTTAAGACCCTTTTGCGTTTTGTGGCTTACAAATATTTAGCAAGATTTTGCCATTCTAATTGATTGTTTGCACATTCCGCTATTTTACACCCCCCTCTCGCCGCAACTCCTCTGCTCTTTCTATCTCTTCCTAACAGTGCTGCCCGAGTCAGCAAAAAATAGCCAGATCGGTTGCTAAAAGTGTTGAAAAGAAAGTAACTTTGAGCTTAAGTTTAAACTATGGGAATGGACCTTTTAAAAACATGGCTTTTTTAATCTTCTGAATGCTCATAGTCAGTCAAATAGAGTGATATCTTAAAAAGCTGTACCTTTTAAGTCTGTAGACATCTAATACTATGGATTGTAATCGAAATTGGTTTGATTTGAAAACTTCGAAAATTTTATAAATTTTGCCAATTTTTATGATGTTACCCCTTTGCATTTTTGTAAAAAATTGTCAAAAATTTTATTTTTGATATTTTGATGCAAATCGATAATACTGGTCCTTATGAGTTCAAGGAGGTATAGCAATCGATGATTGGACAACAGAGTCTCTAAATATTGAAATTTATAGCTAAGGTGGAGAGTCTCTACAGTAGACCAATAAAATTTAACATACTTCCAACTTTATTTTTTACTTAACGAAATCTTATGCCTAAAAAATATATACTAATAGATGGATAAACGGCATTAGTCTTGAATTGCTTTGTTCTCCATTCATTCTTATTTTTCAGACTCTTAGGCTCGCTGTAAAGCAGCTAAAGGGGCAGCCCTGCTTCCTACTCTCCACAACTGTGGACAGTGTCTGCTTATCTGTCTCTGAGTAACCTATCGATCTAGTTATCTATTCCCGAGCCTTCCACTAGGAGTTACTTAGGCATGTGTGTGTGCGCGAGTACATATGCTCATAATATCCATTTAGATATAATAGTAGATATAACCAATCGCCAGGTACCACATTTGTTTGCCTGCCTCGGCATTTATTTGTGCATTACACAGCCTAAGCGCACTTAAGTTACCTTTAAGCCCTGGCGCCGCTCCAATTGCAAAAAGAAAACGGGCCACAGTGGGATACATTTACACACACACACATGCCTGGCAGTCATTGGCCAGGGCAGCAGCTAACTGGCGCCATTTGTTGATCACTTGATGATTGTCCGTTTTCCATCGAAAAACGTGCCCAGGTGATCAGCTTTATGTGATCGCACTTGAATGACCTACGTGCTACATGCCAAAATTTTGCATGGCCAATTGTAACCACTAGCTATTATTTTTTGTATATATTTATAGTTTGACAACTATTCTTTTATTTTATTTTACAAGTAGCTGGATACCTGCATCGCTACATGCTTGATACACGTGGCGCCATCTAGCGTGGTTTTGTCTGCCGTGCACATTCGTTGATCTTAACACATACAAAATGGTTGGTGTCTAGGCTAAAGTATGTACCCAAAAGCGAAATTGTACCAGAAAAGAGAGATACGGGATACATGACTACAATATATGGATGCTGTGCTTGCGAGTTTAAATTATTATTTTTTCGATCGTAATAAAACTAACTTAACATGCTTATGTATTTTAGTACCACCTTTAAAGCTGTCCTCAAAATATAATTGTTATAAACCAAAAAAAACTAAAAACTTGCTTAGCACTTGCACTTGCTCTTCGAAAAGAAGAGAGATGTTAAAATAAAACAAGTGTTTTGAAGGTTTCATAATATCGGCAAGATAATATATATATATATTTTTACTTAGTTAAAACTATATTAAACAGGTGTGCAGTTAGTTTTTTTTAGACTCGATTAAAGTTAAGAAGAAAAAAGTCACTGAGCTCAAGACTTATGTTAAGTTTCATATATATTCCACAGAGGTCAAAGTGTTATTTGCTAATTTAGCATATAAATATATATAAGGTGTACATACTTAAAAGTTAATTATAGCTAATTATTTACAAATTAAATACTTTGGAATGACGCACAAATACTGCTCACTGGCGTGGCGTAATTTTAACTCTAAGTCCATCCTTGGGACGCAGAATCAATTCACCCAGCAGCGTCAAATCCTCACGACGATCGACAGCTTCAATTTTGTATTTACGCAAAACAGTCGAGATGACAGATTTCTCCTCCAAAATGGCAAACTTTTGGCCAATGCAATTGCGTGGCCCAGCACTGAAGGGTATGTAGGCGAAGGGATGACGTCCGGCACAGTTCTCGGGCAGGAAATTATCCGGATTGAATTGTTCGGGTTTGGGGAAAATACGCGGATTGCGATGCAGAGCGTAAGTCATGATGATCGCCTGTGTGCCAGCGGGTACCAATTTGTCACCTACGGTAAATACAGTTCTTAGTTAAGCAAACTTAATGAAAAGTGCAGTTAAAACACTTACCGATTTTTACATCTTCGCCCACCATGCGAGCCCACATGGGCACACTGGGGAAAAGACGAAGAGCATCCTTAATGCAGCACTCCAAGTAACGCATATCCAGCAGATTCTTCATTGTGGCAGGTGTCTCGTTGTCATTGCCAAATATTGACTCCAATTCCTCCACGACACGTTCCTGGTATTCCGGATAGCAGCCGAGCAGGAAAAGTGTCCAGGAAATAGCCGCGGAAGTCGTGTCATGACCCTCAAACATGAATGTATCCACCTCCTCGCGAATGTCCTCCTGCAGAAGTGGTTAGTGTTAGAGATAAGGTCTATAAAGGTCTATCTATCGTTAACTTACATTTGAGAGCACTGTGCCCTCCTTGGAGGCATCGATCAGCAGATCCAGAAAAGCTAAACGCTTCTTCTTGCCCAGATCATCGTAGGCATCGGGTGTCTCATCGTTGTTGTTGTTGTTGTTGTTGTTGTTGGCCATGGCCACCTCAGATTTGCGCTCACGTATCACCATATTGGAGAAGCCATGGAGCGTATTAATGTAACTCTGATGGGTCTTGTAATCTTCGGTCAGGCGGAAAAGGAAATCGTTCTGCAGCCAGATCTTAGCCTGACGACTCTGCACAATGGAACCAATGCTGATGGCGGGCAAGAGGAATGGGAACGGGAACCGAAGCGGGAACGGGGGTGCAAATTGGATGGGAAAGTATTGCATTAAATTGAAAGTTAGTCAAGTGTTTTGCTGCCTGTCTGTCTGACTGTCTGACAACTATATGTATGTGTATATGTGTGTGTGAGCCATGTGCTTTATGAGCCATGTTATCAGCGAGCACAGCAACAGTCGCTGTTCAAGCATCCCATTGACATCTTAATCTCGCATATTTTGCGCTTGAGCGGATCACACCCCAAAAAATAATGTGTGTGAGTGTGAGTGTGTGAGTAACTGCCACACCCACTGACAGTTGTTCTGACAGCTCTCAATATCTCATGTCGTTTTCCCGTATGGCTGATAAACATATTTGCTCATTTTTACTACAAAATTATATGCCCTTAAATAATCATAAGTTTATGGCGTAGCAACTGATAAATCTTTAATTTTGTTATAAAATTAATTTAAAAAATATATGTTTATTTAAATAACTACTATATTTTTATCCTCGATTAAGTGGCCTTTATTCTCTAGTTCACTTTATGCCTACATAACATTCATAATTTATTACTCTATACTTATATGCTCTGTTGATAGATGATTATCACCGTCCTACGCTCACTTTCTTTCACCACTTTTTAACAAATAATTGCATATACTTTTACCTAATTAGTTCCCCCTTTACCCCTCTTTTAACTTACCCATAGACCGCCTTCACATACTCGGATTCGCTGTTGCTCTGCGCAAAGATTTTGCGTCCCATGGCAGTTTCTGTGACGCAATTAGAAAGAAACCGGTTATAGCTTGAAACATAATACGGTGTACAGTGTACAGTGTACACTATAAGCAGTGTGTACTGTAGCTGTAATTGTAACATTGACACTCACCGCAAATGATGTCCAACGTGCACAGTGTGACGTAGGGGAATAAATTGAATGCTTCGTTGCCCAATTCGACGGACAATTTGCGGGCCAAGACGGCGCTTTGTTCATTGAAAACATCAATAAAATCATCCAAGATTTTGAAATGGAATGCAGGTGTCAGAATCTGCAAATAATATAAGGTAATTAAGTCAGTAATTAGTTGAGTAATTAATCAAATGAGCGAGCAGCGTGTGATTTATAAAGAACATTAAGTTTATTATAAATGTATTTAATTAGTAGAATTGTTTATTTACCTTTCTGCGGGAATGCCACTTGCGATCGGTACTGGTGAGCAGCCCTGTGCCCAACCAGGGATGCAAGTAATCGTAGTCGTGGCTCTTGTTCACATACTTCTGGCTGTTTAGTATAGGCTAAAGGGAGAACAAACAGTTAGAACCCAGTCCTTCTATGGTTTAGCAGCTACTTACCTCCACCGTTTCGGGCTCGAAAAGCAGCACACGCGGCGCAGTTCCTTGCCACACGCGATTGATGCCAATTCGCGTGCCCCACAATTTTTGCATGCCCATCACGCGATTGAAGAGCTCTGCAAAAAAAAGAAATAAATTCAAAATGTTAACAAATTGTTAGACAGCAAAGAAATAAAACAAGTTAAAACACTTGTGGCCGTAATTGTCTCAAACCGTTGACAGCTAACGAGCGTTAAAGTGTAAATAAACAATCAATAAATGACAAAACAACAATAAAGCCGCTGTCAATGTTGTTTTGAGCTACTAGTATTGCTTCGTCTGTGTTTCATGTCTCACGTTTCACGTGTGTGAAAATTTATTTGCTTGCGACATCAATTAATGAAAAATGAAAAACCATCTTGACTTGGATGTAAAAAAACAATCAAGGTCGTCTCAATCTCATGTAAAGCGTTGTGTTAATTTTATTTTAATGTGTTACACTTGTTTATCACAAAGGTAAACACACAAATGAGTTCAGCTCACGGTTTGCTCCTCTCCACACTGCTCTAGCTATCTCTTTTGCTCTCCTTCCCTACGTTTGTGGGGCGACCTGCGCAGTCGCACGTTGCTCATACGCCTGGTTGGCCGCCGATTGGCGTTGCATCAATTAAAACTATGACACATTGTCACACTGAAACGCACTCTTACACACACACATACACACTGATGATTGTTCCGTTTTAAAAGATGTCTAATAATGATTTTATGTAACTCTGATTTAAGCGACAGCAACAACACCCAATCGACACTCTTCTCATCTTCTTCTTTCTGCTCTTTCGTTTACCTGCTCCCTTCGTTCGGAAGTTTGCATGTCAAACCATCAAAATGGGTAGCAAAAAGAAAAAAATTCCAAAAATCAAATAAACAGCACAAAAATCATAAAAGAAAAGAAAACAAAACAAATTTCAACAATTTTTTGCCGGCTCTCATTATAATTTCCTTTTGAAATTGGTTTATAGTAAGTTATTGCTGTTGTTGTAGTTGTTGTTGCTGCTTTAAATAAAGTTGACAAACGGCAACACAAAATTTGTTGGTCTATTGCCAGTTGCGTTAACAATTTGCAATAATTTTTGACTGTGTCTCGGACAGTGGCATAAATTGTTGCACATTAATAAATAATTTGCGTATATAGTAGTTGTTGTAGTAGTTACTGTAGTTGTTGTTGTTGTTGTTGCTGTAATTGTTGTCAATTCAGCTGAGTTTCAATGCCAAACAATGAGCACCCACAACCACAGACTGAAGTGTAGACTGAGACAGCGACAAAGTTGAAGACGAAGACTGAGTCGGGGACTGAGTTGAAGACTGACGTTAACCGAGACCCAGAGACATGTCGGCACTGACTGCCAAATGTTCTTAACTGGAATTCAAAACCGACACGGGCCTTGGGACATGTACGCTGTTGCAGTGTTGCAAATTATGATTTAACTAGTGGCAAGAGCAGCAAACAACTAAAGCAAGACTGACAAAGACCCTGTAAACTCCAACTATACTTTGATATTTAATTTTATTAGACCCCGTACTCTTTAAAAAAGAGTAAAGGGGGTCTATTAAGTTTGTCAAAAGCGAGATGTGCGTAACAGGCAGAAGGAGGCGTGGCCGACCCCATAAAGTATATATATTCTTGATCAGCATCAACAGCCGAGTCGATATAGCAATGTCCGTCTGTCCGTCTGTCCGTCTGTCCGTCTGTCCGTCCGTCCGTCCGTCCGTATGAACACCTGGATCTTTTAAACTACAAGAGCTAGAGACACCAAATTTGGAATGTAAGTCCGTTATTTTCGCGAGCAGATCAAGTTTATTTCAAATTGTTGCCACGCCCCTTACCGCCCCCGCAATGAGCAAAAAACCAGAAACACCTCGAAAAAATTTGTGTTTTAGGCGAATATCTCAGTAACTGTAGCACTTAGGAGCACAAATTTTGGTATACAGGTTCTTAGAGACAGCCTTAGTATAATGTCATTCAAAATTTTGAGCTGCCACGCCCCCTTTTCTCATAGGAACTAAAAGACTCTCCAATTTCAATGCCTTTCTGCAGGCATTAAATCAAATAGTACAGTGTTGTAATTTAACATACGCTTAGAGACTCACTATTTCTAACTTTCCTGAAAGTGGCATCAAAATCCTATGTCAAACAACAGAGAAATTTCGGTTCAAAGTGCATGTTATTTTACTGCAAAATCACTGCATGCGCGCAACACATACAAACAAACACAGAAACATACAAACATATGTTCGAACGTTTTCTCTACCTGCTTTGGCGGCAGCGCTGCCCGGAGCCGCTGGCAGCGCCGAACAATGCTATATATACACACATATGTATGAGCACACATACATATTTGCAAATAATCGAAAGAATGATAGAAGAGGGTCGTGGTGCAACTGGTAGAGTTGCGGCGCAATATGGAACCTTCGTATAGATCGCGGGTTCGAATGCTGACAATGACGATTGTTAATTTATTTACTTTTTAATTTTAATTCAAAATGTAAATATTTCATTTTAATTTTTTAAATTTTTAATTTCATTTTAAAATTTTAATTTTAAGAAAATGGGCACTACTATGGGAGTACGGGGTCTTTTACAGTCGGCTCGATCGACTGTAGCCTTTCTTACTTGTTAATTTTACAGACTGATTCAGACATTGGTTGTATGCAAAGAAAAACTTAATTGCTGTGTAATTAATTACCAACTCTTTTCTGTTCTTCATGTTTCTACCTCCAAGTCAAGCAGACTGCCTACCTTATAAACCCTTCGTATTTCTTATTGACTGGGTCTAATAATTATGATTTGATCACTGCTGGCACTTGGGCCATTTACAGATAGACACCAACGTTTGCTGACCTTGGTCTAAACAATTGTTGCAGCATCATTTTGTGGATGCTACTGTTTGTCGCTTGATTCGTTCTTAAGTGTGTGTTCTTAAGTTCTTGAGTTCTTAAAATTATAAAATATAAAAAATACGAATTAGAAAAAAAGTTGTTCCTCGATTGCCTTGAAACGCGCTGCATATCGACAAAAAGTCAAATGGGTACAAATTTAATTTTTATTTCTTTTTTATATACACATATATAATTTTTAAGAATCGATTGCTTATTTGCATAATCTTAATCATTTGACAAAGAATTTTGCGATTCGTTTGATTGAAGAAGATAAAGATAAAGATAAAGAAACTAAAGTTCTTACTAATAATTTGTGTACAGTTGCTTATAGTTCTATTTTTACTTAATTAAGTACAATTAGCTTTAATTTAATTATGATTACGCTTAAGTATCGCAATATCGATTAATCGAATGCATTAAGTTTTGAAGGCAACTCGACTGCCAACTTCCGACAGTTTCAACTGCTCGAGAACAGCCAAAAAAATAAAAATAGAAATAAAAAACTCATCTAGCCAGAAAAACCACTTTACTCCACTTGAAAGCAGCAATCGAAGAACAAAGAATCAAGTAACAAATTTCATCGCATATCGAATATTTGGAAATTCTTTATTCACTTCTTGAATAGCAAGTTAAACATCTTAAACATCTTGTTGTTGTTGTTGCTGTTGAGCTTGGCCGACTGCTGAGGCTGAAGACTTTGTAACTAAGCTCATTTTCTGTAGATACAATATCTACCACTTCGACTGTGTATCTTTTGGTGTTTTTGGTGTTTCTTGCTGCGTTTCCGCATTTAAATATTTGTCTAATTTGTTATTGTTTTTGTTTTAGTGCGGAACAGTTATATAAGCTTGTGAATTAATCATCCAAAGATTGGTTCAACGCAACCAATCGTTTGTTTTGTCTGTTTTTCTGTTTTTGTTTTTATGTCTGCTCTTTGGGCTTTTATCAAACATTTACGTCAATTGCAAAGCTGCACGAAAAGCTTTTGAATGTCAAGATCAAGATCAAAATGGAAACCAAAAAGCAAAAAACAGAAACCAAAACCAAAATCAAGATCAAGACCAAGATCGAATACTCCCGATGGCGGCACGTCCGCCACTAAGTGACTAAAGAGACCTTTAATTATGGAACTAGCGGTTTTATGGTCAGTTTTTATAACACTTGTTGTATTTAGCTGGAACTTCTTACTTAACTCATTTATGAGGCGGCTACTGTTTTTTATTTGTTTTTCTTTTGTTTGTTTGTTTGTCTTTCGGTTCTTTAAGCATCAGCTTAATTTGCTTTTAAAGCTAATTTCATTTCAATTGAAACAAAAATTTATATTTAATTTTATGTAAACGTTTGTTGCCTGTTTGCCTAATTTTTCCATTAAGTTTATTTGATTTTTATGTTAGAGAAAGTAGTTTTTTGTTTGATAAAAAATTAGGGCAGACTACAAAGCTGTTACATGATTCTACGCTAATTTATTCTACGCTTTTGTTGAAAACAAAAGTTATTTGTTATCAATAATTAAATAATATTCTACAAATCAACTTAACACTTGTCACTAATTATCATTAACTGTCAGATTTTGTTAATTGCATTAACAATGGTTAAGTTTAGAATCACGAATTTTTAATTAAATCAATTGAAAATTGAAAAGATCTAAAGGAATTATCGTATGCAATATATATTAATACTCCGATTGTTTGGACTCCACAACAATGCTCAGATATCAAACAGTGACTGTTAATTAGCACTTTTGACATTTGTTAAGTCACGTAGTACTTTAAATACTATATACCCCTAAAAATAGAGATAAAGCTGTCTAAACCCGTAATCGGCTTACATTTGGCACAATGAAAGTAAAACTGAATGTAATGCAAAGTTCATTAACACTTTCCAAATTTTCGGTCTTTTGGGAATCGACTCGATACCAAGCATCATTGACTCCCGCCGAGTATTTGTTTATTTGCTTGTCATTTAATTAGCACCTTGTAAATATATATCTACACCGATACGTACACGGTTTATTTAGTTTATCTGCTTTGTTAGCCAAATCAATCAGATCGATCTATTACGAGCAGTCGTCTGCCGACCCTGAGGTCGCATAGAACGAACTACAGTCTATCAAAAAAATATGAAACTCACCATCGTGATCCACATTCATTTCGATGGCATTGCCCAGAAAAGGTAGCGCTGCAGGACCTGGTATCTTTTCAATGTATTTCACCAGACGCGCGCGTCTCTTGTTGTAGACCACAAAGAAAATGGTAATGGCGCCCAGCAGGAAAATGGTAACTGGCGAATAACCCGATACGATTTGAGCCACTTTTGAGAGCAACAAACTCTCGGCCATCAAAGAACTAAACACTTTCGAGGACATTTTGTATTATATGCTCAAACACACACACACGCACACACTTGTCCTTTATGGTGGTCAACACTGATATAAATCGGTGGTTACCCGGACCCGGCTCTAGGGTATTACGTTAATTCGAACTCTCTTTTACGCGACACAAACGCCGCGAACTCCGACACACAACTAACAAAAAGTTTGAGATTGCATAAAAATTTAAAAAGAAGTGCTAAATTTTCGGTTAACGTTTCGGGTTTTTGAGTTTTCGTCTCAATTCAGTTCGGCTTGGCCGAGGGTCTCTATGGGTGTCTGAGTGTCTGTGTATGTGTTAGCCGGAGATGAAGCCGATCGCTGGCTGTGGAAACAAAAAGGTAGTAGCAAATCTACTACACTCTTGAGTTTTACTACTTGTTGCTCGCAGCAGTGGCTGCCAAATGTTTTGTCATGAGCAACATGAGTCGACGCTTTGTTGCTTTTTGCTTCTTTTTTTTTGTGGCACTAAACAACAAATTGTGTCTCTCATTTTATTATTTTTTATTTTTTTCGTATTTTATTTTTAATTTTTTGACTGTGATTGCTGCCCTTGTATTTGGTAACTCCAACAAAATAAAAACTCATATGCAGTTAATTGTGCAGACAATTGCTTGACAGTTGTGGTCGGTCCTCCTTCTCTATTTTGCTCCCGTTTTATGGCAACGACCTTTTGAGAGCAATTAGCAAGTGTTTAGGATGAATTCGCGGTATTCTTTTAAAAAGATCTCTAGTACTTGCATATATTTCATTAGATGAGTGCAATTAAAACAAACTTTACTGTGTCATATCCGCTAGCAAATGTACCGTCAAAATGGGAGCATTAAATTGGAGTGGTCAGAATTTCAAAATGCTCCTAAAGTTGCTTTGCAGCCTTCATACGATTTGAGCAAATTCGCACAGCTATAAACTAGTTCTCTTGAAATTTTATTTAGAATTGGCAGCTTAAATGCAATTTCTTTATACCAAATGATCAAATGTTTTATGGTCCAAAGTCAATTCTCGTAAGCCACAACATCCGTCTAATGGAAAATATTTTCATGGTCACGGATACCGGCATACAGCAGAAACAAAACAGAGTTTTAAAAAATCAAAACAGCTATGAAAAAAAATCATCTTATAACTGGTTCCGCATGTTATTCTGAAAGAACTTCAAATTAATTTAATATCAAGCGAATTTTGTGTTCGTCTGACTTGGTAATAAAGTTATGTAGATAGTTAACACGAGTTATCCAATCAAATATCATTCTATTGGACTCATATACCCTGTAACCTTTAAATGCAGCAGAGCAAAGGTTTAACGCGCTTTCAGTTGATTTTTAACAGGTTCTCCCGAAATAATTTATAACAAATTCAAATTCAATAAGAACGCAATGATAAAAATGTTTTATAAAACTGGATTTTTTATAATCAAAGCCAGTTCATTAAAAAGAGTTTACAAAGTGCACTTTAATTCAATAAAATCGAATTTTTGTAGTGGTTTTTTTAAGGTATATAACAAAGTCGATCAACGTTATTATTCTCGGTACAGAACAGAACCTGTTCAGCATAAAGACTTCGGTACCCAAAAACCTCTCGAAGACCCTTCTATGCCTTAGTCCGCTTGAAGTCAACCATTGTTGTCTGTTAACCAATTAATTATGGATTTCTGGGGTTCAACAGAACTTGTAACAAAAACAAATATTAATGACATTCAAATGTAAATCATAAACAAGTTTTGCATATAAAATTATGTAAATTACTTTCTAGTTAGCTCGACTAACAAGTCAAGAATTCTTCGACTCAGTAACATAATAAAATTGTGTTTATGCCCTTGCTACCATAAAAACTAAAATATATCTTAAATCAATTGTTAAATTATCATATGCATCTGTAAACTGTTTTATGTCTACTTCCCTGAACTTTAATTATTCCATCACGTCTCAAATTCAGAAGATAACTCTTTGTTTATGTCTGTCTAGGAAGTAACAGCTGGACAGTGAATCGTTCTTTAATTAGGCACAAATTATCAGCTTCTCTAATAAAAAGCGGCACTAGCAAAAGAAGCAAGTCACCGTCTGCTCAACACTTCCCCGCACTTATGAGATACTAATCCTTAACCATAATATCGTTTATTTCTATTATTTTCGTTTTACGTCTATACTGGCACACAAATAGAATTCTCGACAATTGAATAAGCTGCTTGCCTTCATCTACATAAGAACAAGTTCCATTAAAAAGAACCCAAAAAAAAATCCCCTCTCTGAGCTTTAAGTTGTGCAGATACCCCATTCAAGAAATCATAATTGGGACGAAACTCTGCAGGTTTAAAATGTGAAGCAAACAAACGTCAAAAAAAAATTATGTAATATAATATTAAATAAGATGAGGCATTCGACAACTTTTAGAAATATAACTTATTAAGTCTAAGCATGGAAACGCAGACCTTTTGTTTAACATTATATTAAAAACTATATAGATTTGTATTTACAGATTGAATTTACACTATCTTAAAATTATATGATTTATATTTATTATTGATTTCGGGACGGCGCGAACGCCATTCCCGGCTACCAAAAATTACACGCACGAGTTATTCACATTAGGAATAATCGCAAAGGTCAACTCAGCCGAAAGTGCAATGGCCAAGCCTCGCTCCGGAGGAACCGCCTTCGTGATCACGGTTAACCTCTACGCCAGGTAAGTATGCTTTCTTCAGCTCTGGAACGACCAGACCTTTTCAACTGTGCTAAAACAGTTTGAGAATTACAGGCGCAAGCAAGAAAAAATTGGCACAGCAAACAGAGCCAACTGTTCTCATATGTTTGTGTGTTCGTGTATCTGCAGCAAACCAACTAAGTGTATCGATAAGAGGGATGACGACAGTGAAAGCTATATGTGTAACAGCATGCCCAGAGTTCTTGACAAAAATAAAGGGGTATACCGAGTGCGAAATACACGCATCAGCGCAAAATACTAGTTTATGTGTTAGTTTTGTTTAATAGTGTTAATTAATAGACTATATAATAAAGTTTATAATACAGAATTTATATCGGAATATATTTAATAACACCCGGAAATGTAGCAAACTAATTCACATATAATTAAATTTTATGCAGTCACTAAAAATACTCTATTCTGCATCTATATCTTAAAGATACATTTCTCACAAATATATGAATATTTAAGAATAAATGTTTAGATACTGTAATGCAAATGAAATTCAGAGTAAACGCATACAAGTCCCAAATTATAGGGTATTAGTATGGCTATAACAATACAGTATTTTGATTTCAGCGTTTTCCACCCCTAAAAGTTATTCTCTTGATGGTTACTTTCTCCTTGACACGCACAGTCATCCACCCTGTTTCACATCATCATAGTTAGCTTTGCCTACTTTTCTCTTGATATGTTTGAGAGCAGGCGCCTAGTAATTCCCAAACGGTTTTAGCACAGTTGGAAAGGTCTGGTCGTTCCAGAGCTGGAGAAAGCATACTTACCTGGCGTAGAGGTTAACCGTGATCACGAAGGCGGTTCCTCCGGAGCGAGGCTTGGCCATTGCACTTTCGGCTGAGTTGACCTTTGCGATTATTCCTAATGTGAATAACTCGTGCGTGTAATTTTTGGTAGCCGGGAATGGCGTTCGCGCCGTCCCGAACTAACTAATAAATATAATGTATAAAAGGTAGGGTTATTACAATTACGTACTGTAATATTATTGTGCTATGTATAAGGGTTTGCTTAACATTATTCATCGATTGTCGTTAATGTACCTTGAGTCGTTCTAGTATTTGTGAATGTCTAAATGTCTAAAATCACTGAGGTTCGGAATTAGTTATGCTTTAATTGTTTTTGGTTACTCATTCTTTAATTGTTTAGTAAACTACATTTTAAATGACTAATTTTAGGCCCGTTCTACATACTTCTGATATGTACAATGTGTCCCTGACGCTTTAAATTGTTTCAAACTATTTTAAAATCTACTTTGTTGAACATAATGGAATTCATTCATTGTAAAAATATAGCAAATAATATTTATTAAATTTTTACTTAGACTTTGAGTGATAGAATAATTACAGGTTGGGGAAGTGAATATTAAGCATACGTAACGTAGACTTTAAATTGATTGACAGATAAAATTGCATCAAATTTTGGCTAACAATGGACAATATTAAAGCGAGGGCATTTCAACGGCATCGTGTTATGTATAATCTGGTTTCTATTGGAAATACTCGTATCTGAAAACAAAAACATTCAAAGGAAATGTTCTGAATTAACGAGTGGCCAAAAGTTGTTTGAAAAACTGAGTATTGAACCTTTAACTATACAATAAAAATTATCATTAATTTTGTAGCTGAATTGAGTTGATAAAGAAACGACACTAGTGTGTTTCGGGGTCGATGTCCAAGGGATTCTTCTTGGCTTAGTATCTGTAGATCAGAGTATACTTGAACTAGATCTTCTTGCCAACAACTTGCGGAAGAGAAGACAACGATCAAGTTCGGAGTTGTTGTTATTGTAGCGTTAGTTCCGTTGCTTTATTATCATAAGAGTAACAATTTGACTCACAAATATAAAAATCGACAAATCCATGAAATGTTTTTGTTGTTGCTTGAATTTATTAACTCGATTTTTGTTTTATGCCGTTCGCACAAACCGCTAAAGCTTAAGGGGCTGGCTAGGTAGCTGGCTGGCTTGCTGGCTAGTTGGCTTAATCGATAAGGTCAAGTTCATTTCCGCATGGCGCTGATCTTGGCCAATGGTCAGCAGTGGTAAGAAAGAATGATTGTTAATGACTACTATTTGGCACTTTGGACAAGCAGCGTGTTGCACCGCTTTCGGCCAAGTTATCAAACGTCAAGGAAGTTGCACAAGCTTTACGACCAAAATAACTAACGAGGGGCAATAAAACAATTTACTATTAGATGAATTGTATGTGACGCACTGGAAGTTTCTCTGCCACAACTGTTGCCACTTGTAATTACGCACGTAATTAGGGTTACAACCAAGACAATCTCTCTTTCTCTCTCTTTACTGGTGGATAGTGTATCTATGTCACGCTATAAGTCATCCAAAACCCCAGCTGGTAGTAAGTATTTGGCAATGAGCCGGGCTCTCACCGTGTGAACCAAACTAAGATGCTACCAAAAAAAGACGTACTCAATTTCTAAGTAACCAAAAACATTTAACATTTGTTATTATTGGTTACAAATGAACTTGAATTAAATATGAACTTGAATTTTTGGTAAGGCGCCTTTTAAAGACAAATTTTCAGTGGTGCTGCGTTCTTAAAGTTGGCTAATACGCCATTGTCAATGGTCAAGTGCATTCTTAATTTCGCAGCATTGTAATTAAATCTGTTGAGGCAGCCGAACCACCTTGGCCATAGCACACGACCGACTTGTTTCAAGTTTCCTTCGGCGGCTTGACACAGATTTTAGCCATATTGGCTAGATCGATGATGGCTGCATTTGGCATTTCGGTTAACAGCCAGCCAGTTAACCAGCAGCCAACCGCCACTAGCTGACCTCGACTTTCAACTAAGGCTCAGTGCACCAGCAGCTGCAAAATGCCTCAAACATTCTTTATTGCGTGAAGTTCGCACACACAAAATTTGCTGTTGATTTTTTTTTTTTTTTTGTAAGTAATTACTCATGAAAAATTGCATTTTGATAGGCATCAGCACATCCAAGATTTGTTTGTTCTAAGCTGTGCGAAAAAAAATAACAAACAAGTAAGTTAATTAAAATGTGAAAATCTTAAAAACCCATTCAATAAATTCTTTACTATGACGACATTTAGTCAGTGTCACTTTCAGCTGATTAAATTGTATGCTTACGTGGATCGGCATCAATCAATTATTTTACAGCTCTGTTGGCTGTTGACTATAATTAAATTTGAATTTTAATGCAAAATTGATTTCTGCTGGGGCGATAGTAAGTGTTTAACTAACTTTGCTCACTTAGGAGAGTTAAACACTTAAGCTAGAGTTCAAGAACATTTGCTCGTGGTTATTGCCACAGTTTAGTCAGCCATTTAATAACGATAAAAACAGAACTGGCATTAAAGAAATGACTAGCATTTGAAAGAACATACATATAGTGATTTTAAAGCGGTATAAACAATTAACTAATGTTTTTGAACCGGACATAAGATTTTTATTATCAGCTTAACAATTCAATGCTGATCTTAAGACAATTTTATATACTTAAATAGTTTGAATTTAAAAAACCAGAATAAGCATTGAATGGTATTTGTTGTTAAAAAAAGATTTATTATTTAATTTGGTCAATGCTCGCACTCGAACCCGGGACCACAAGCACTTCTTTTTGTGTGCTTATCTGTTTATTTATTTTTCATTGAAGTGGCAACCAAACTATCTCTTTCTGTCTATGTGGCAGCACTGTGCAACGCATTGAATCGCATTTATTAAATCAACTATTTCAATTGTACAAATAACAATCTAGCCTTTGTAACAAAAATGTCAGCTATTTAGTTTTATTAAAAATTGTTTGTTTTTACATATTGTTAATTGCGCGCTTTGCTATCGATAGACAGTTGTACTGCATATCGATATGGTTAATCGTATTGCAAACTAGTCTGGTCACACTGCGAAATAACAAAAGCAAAGTAACGCAATTCGTTTTTTTCTCATTAATCATCTAAAAATCATTCAGTGCAGTTGCAGTTGCAGCTGGAGTGTTAGAACAGCAAGATTAAGTAAAGTCTTAACAAATTTACCCAAGTGTTAACTAAAATATTAAAACACTATGCGTAACGCGGGCCTTTTGGCCATTTTGGCTGTGCTCGTTTGCGGTAAGTTTTGGTGACATTGAAGTGAATAATATTGCGTGTTTGTTTTTCCAAAGTGGCAAATAAGTAGTTTAACGTTTTATATACATATGCACACATACACAATTGAAATACATTTCTATTTTAGGCGTTTGCGTTTCATCGTCGCCTATCGCTGAGCAGCCGCTTGTTGGTGCCAGCAAATGCACTTGGGGTCCTACCTATTGGTGCGATAATCTCCGGTAAGTCTGCAAACCGATACGTATTTTGGAAAACGCTTTGTCATCAGATTTGCAACAGCCCCTCACACCCAACCACAACGACCCCAGCATTGCTGCCAACAGAAAAACAAACAACAACAAAAAACAATGGACACTACGCAGTTATTAACCCGTTGCGAATTTCCCGTTGTTTTCTTGCATTTCTGCTCCATTGTTTGTGTACAAGTACAAGAATTGTCGCAAAGAACTTGTCTGATAAGACAATCAGCTAAAGTTAAAACGGGAGACGCCATATTCAGTTTATTCTATCGATAACCTTTGTTATGAGTTTTACAGTTGCTCTAATTTTCTATTCTCTTGCCCACCTCCTTTGCACTTTAATTTGTGTTGTTGTTTTTTGCACACTTTTGTCGCCTCTTTCCCTTTGCTTGACTACACTTTGTACTCTCAAGCACACTCATTGTTTCTCTCTCTTCCACTCTCGCGCTCTGCGCTTTGTTTCCCGTTTCAATTCTGTTTTAAATTAAATTAACAGAAATATTTCAAACTAAGCTTACTAATACACACACAATCAAACATATGTGTGTGTGTGCATAATGTAATCATAAGCGGATATCAGTGATGACTAATGGCTTGGGCACGTCTTGGGACTTACTTTTTGTGCGCTAACTCATTGGCTCATTGGTTAACTCGGATTAACTTTCTTAAATGTGTCATAGATGAGTCTCGAATTCGCTTAGCTATCAACTGTCAGTGTATTAAATGGCACTGTGTGCGTTATCAACAATACTCCTCGCTCTGTTTGCTTTGGAGCAGTTTTGCTTGTTTGTCCTAGGTTGTTTACTGGTACAAATAGTAATCAAATTACAATAGCCATTAATTTTCCTTGTGTACATTTTTCAGTTCTCGCTTTACTTTTTTTTCAAACTAAAAATGTTTTATATCAATTTTGTTGTTATCAATTAATATGGCAGTTCTTTGTTTATTAATTTGTTTATTTTCTTTACTTAACTCTTTGTCCGATACAGCAAAAATTCGTCGACATTTCTGCGCCTCTTGAAAAACAAAAATGCTTAGAGACTTCAAACAGTGAGTCGCGTAAATGTTTTGTCGCAATAAACAATTTCAACTTTTTATTCAAGATTAGTTAATCTACTTTTAAGCATGAGCAAGTAATTTGGTATGAAATTTTAAAGTGGTCGAAAGAATTCAGTGTCCCACTGTGTAGGCAATTGCTGTGTAAGCACTGTTGTAGTCATGTGTGCGCTTATCATTAGCTATACATTTATACAATTAGCACTTTATGGTGCAGTCTACTCAGAGTTATTTGAAATTTATTCATCAAAACAATATTATCCGTTTTGCAGAGGAAACAACGCATAATATTCCCCCTGTTTTGCATTTTATATACTTTTTTGTTTATTTATGTGTGTGATAAGTATCATAATTTTACATATACATAAGTCATGAGCCGCGGGTGCATTCAACTGTCTCGTGGAGGGTTCTGTTCATGCTCTTGTTGGACTCTGATCCCGCTGCTGACTTGGCTCATTCCAGCCAAAGACGCCGCAAGTCGATTATGAATGCGGGTCATTTTGATCCATTTTATGTTTTGCTGAATTGCACTTTAATTGCCGACTTATCAACTGCAGCACTTCCTTTGTCCATGTCTGAGCGTATTTAGTAATCACATCAATATCTGTCTTTCTCTGTAGCAATTCCAAGGAATGCAAAGCAACAACACATTGTATTCAAACGGTGTGGGAAAAACGCATTGTGCCTGTAGACCAGGATTCCATTTGTCAGATATGTAAGGATATGGTAACACAGGCGCGCGATCAGCTGCGCAGCAATGAAACCGAGGAGGAGATGAAGGAAGTCTTTGAGGGTTCCTGCAAGCTGATACCTGTTAAATTGGTTCGGAAAGAGTGCATTACTCTCGCCGACAACTTTATTCCCGAGCTGGTTGAAGCCCTTTCCTCGCAAATGAATCCCGATGTGAGTAAAAAGTAGTTAATTCAATAACTGTTACTAACTGAATTTAATTTTGTATTTGCAGCAAGTTTGTTCCGTTGCCGGTTTGTGCAACAGCGCCAAAATCGACGAGATGATGCAGCACAGCTATCAGGCTGCACTTGAGGGCACTCTTCTGGAGGATGATG
Organism: Drosophila acutilabella; assembly: GCA_035046005.1. Classification (NCBI taxonomy): domain Eukaryota; kingdom Metazoa; phylum Arthropoda; class Insecta; order Diptera; family Drosophilidae; genus Drosophila; species Drosophila acutilabella. Next base: position 5,646,885 of record JAWNOK010000003.1, read on the forward strand.
TGGCTCTGGACGAGAAGATAGTAGCAAAACCAAAGGATTTGTCTCAACTGTCCTGTGGCAACTGCAATGCTCTCTCACGTCATATGCATCAGAAATTCGAGTCCACCAATCGTGATGAAATGGTTGAGCAACTGTTGCATGTGTGTGGACGCATGTCCAGTTTCTCTGATGCCTGTGCCAATTTGGTGTTGACCTATTTCAATGACCTGTACGAAAGTGCCAAGCAGCATCTGCAGTCGAATGGACTTTGCCATATTAGTGGAGTGTGTGCAGCACGTTACCATCAACACGAGGATGACATTCAGGAACCAGAGCCATATAGTCTAGAAACTGTCGGTGATGATATTCCATGTGCTCTGTGTGAACAGTTGGTGAAGCATTTGCGTGATGTGTTGGTGGCCAACACAACGGAAACGGAGTTCAAACAAGTGTTGGAAGGATTCTGCAAGCAATCTCGTGGCTTTAAGGACCAATGCCTCGGCATTGTGGATCAGTATTATCATGTCATCTACAGCACGCTGGTGAACAATCTGGATGCCAATGGCACATGCTTCCTTATCGGTGTTTGCCCCAAGGGTGTTGATACAACCAAAGATGCTCCGATTATGCCTTTGTTGCCAGCTATTGCACCCGCAGAGGTTGTTATTACCATGAAGAAGTTGGGCGCTAATGAGCCCAAGTTTAGCCAGCAGCAAATCCTTGACATGCAGTTACCCATTGATCATTTGATGGGTGCTGCTAATCCTAGCCAGTTGGTGGAAGGTGGTGAACTCTGCACCATTTGCGAGTACCTGCTGCACTTCATCCAGGAGACTCTAGCCACACCATCCACCGACGATGAAATCAAGCATGTTGTCGAGAATATTTGCACCAAATTGCCACGTGGTGTTGCCGCCCAATGCCACAACTTTGTGGAAATGTATGGTGATGCGGTCATTTCACTGCTTATCCAAGGATTGAATCCACGCAGCGTGTGTCCCATCATGCAAATGTGTCCACACAACATAGAGAAGCAGGAGGACATTGAGGTATTCCATCCAGTGACAGTTAACAACGGTGGAGAGCAAGATAAACCCACGTGCCCACTTTGTTTGTTTGCTGTGGAGCAAGCGCAGATGAAGATTCGTGACAACAAGTCCAAGGATAACATCAAGAAGGTCCTCAATGGTCTTTGCGCTCATTTGCCCAGCAAATTGCGTGCCGAGTGTGTGGACTTTGTGGAAACATACTCCAGCGAACTGGTTGACATGCTCATCACGGACTTTAAGCCTGAGGAGATTTGTGTGCAACTGAAACTCTGCCCCAAGACCAAGGACTATCTGGAGGAAATGGGCATTTCTCTGATTGGAAGCGATGAGGACGACAAGTCCAGCAGCGAGGAAATAGAAGGCAACGAAATCGAATCGAATCTGCCCCTTGACATAGTTTTTGACAAGGACACGAGTGCATCACCCAATTGCATACTCTGCGAGGAGCTGATTAAGACCTTGGAGAAGAAACTTGGCAAGAATCCGACCAAGGCTCAAATCAAGGAAGCCCTGGAACACTACTGTGACAAAATGAAGAAACCAGTGGCCAACAAATGCCACAAATTGATTGACAAATTTGGTGAACAAATTGCCGATTTGCTGTTGAAGGAAATGGATCCCAAGTTGATATGCACAGAACTAGGATTGTGCCTTTTCAACGAGCAGGATGATCGTAAGTAGATCAAACTATTGAATTACTTTAAAACATTTATTAATATTACAACATTCTCAGTTGAAGTCGATGAAGCCCTGAAATACGATGTCGTTGTGTTGCCCAAGTATCAAGACGACAAACTGGCCCGCTTGGAAACCTCCAACGTTAATGAACCACCAACTTGTGTGCTCTGCGAATTTGTAATGACAAAACTGGAGAGCGAACTGAAGAACAAAACCGAACAGGAAGAAATCAAGAAGGCTCTGCGTACCGTCTGCGAGCGTTTGCCCAAAACAATTCGTAAACAATGCGACTCCTTTGTCGATGGTTACATGACCGCCATCATCAGTCTGGTGAGCAGCGTGCCACCCAAGGAAGTTTGCCAGAAACTGCAGCTGTGCTTCAGTGAGGTTGTCAATGATGAGATCATTGAATGTGGCGTCTGTCATGGTGCCACTCAAGTTCTTCTGCCTTTCTTCCGTGCAGAGAAGAAGCACGATAACATCAGCACCCAGGACATGATCTCAAAGGCCTGCGAGAACTTGCCAGCCAAATACTACAACATTGTAAGTATAAACTGCGCCTTAAACCAATTGTATTCTGTCAATAATTTATTTATCCATTTATAGTGCTCGGAAATGATCTCGATTTATGGCATTAGCATCATGCACCTGTCTGAGCGTGCTTACATTGACCAAGCGCACGTCTGTGCCGAAATTGGCAAATGTTTTGACAATGAGAAGTCCTCTTTGGCCTTTGCCAGAATTTCAGGTGTGTTAACCATTAAAAATCTCTAGAATCTCCATTTCTAATCTATTTCTCATATTCGATTTGATTACAGCTTAAGTCGAAGCAGTGATCAAAAAATCACAATCGCATTGTGATGTGTCGCAGTTGTGGCGACATGATTTACAAAACTATATATAAATATAATTATACCTTTACTTATCTGTTTACATTCTGTAATACATTGTGACTGTAAATGATCTAAAAACAAATCTACTTACTTTTGTGCACTTTTGTTTAAATATTCGATTACTTGTAATATGCGCTGAATTCGATAATCGAAATGTGGTAATAGTTTAAACGAGACAGAGAATGAGAACGAAACTGAAAACTGATGGATTTCTGTTAGCAAATGCGCGGTGTGCATCGCAAAATTAAACATAAAATGTAATTTTAAAGTAAACACAAATAAAAAATACAAAAAAAATATGTAAATTAAGTATTATTCTTATGATTTCTTTTTATCTATTAAAGTTACATTTGCCACCAAAGAGAAGGAAGTAAAACAAAGCATATCAAACATAAGACGTCAAAAGAAAATTGTTAAACATTAAAATCGAGAAATTGAAACTGAAAAATAAATCATTGAAATTGAAATTGTCGTAAATAAGTACCCAAATATATTTCTTAACAATGTTTGAAGATTCGCTGCTGATCATCAAACCGGATTACATGCACAAGCGTCGTCCAGTGCTGCTGAAATTGTTGTCTTCCGGTTTCCAGATTCAAGGCAATCGCAAGTTGAACTTTTCACCTGAATTGGCTGCTGAATTCTATGCAGATTATGCAGATGAAAAGGGCTTTATGTTGGAGGTTATTTTGCTATCCAAAGGCATCTCCGAGGCCTTCATAGTTACCAAGGAGAATGGAGTTCAGGAGCTGCTTAATATTATGATTTGCTATTTGTAAGTTTTTATTAAATCTGAATCATGTTAAATTTGTGATCCTACAGCGGTTCCGTTTCGGAGTTGGAGCGCAATATACACATCACCAAGCACTCGGAGAGTGTGGCACGTGAGATCACCTTTATCTTTCCCAATTGTAAGTAGGACTTTACATAGATAATTGCCAAAATAATGCTGTCATTTCAGATATACACGAACCCATTGATCTTTTTGATCAAGGCACCTTCTGTAATCGTCCAATGATTAAGCCCTTGATCTCCGAAATCTATGATATCATTCAGAATGTTGACTGCAGCCAGGAGGATTGGAAGCGTCGGGTAGCTGACTATTTGGTGCGCAGTAATTCTACATTGCCACAGATTTCCAATCAGTGCCAAGTGACGCCGGACCTGGGCATGCAAGAAAAGGGCCAGCAGACAACTATGACCTTCAAATCGGTTGGCAAACGGGCCAAGCCCAAGGAGAAATCTGTGAGCAGCAGCTCCATGCTGACCAGCACTTCACCACACTCGTCCCTGCTGATGACCACCTCGTCGTGTGTCTCTTGTGGCGGCTTTGATCACAGCGAGCCTTGTGCCTCTGAGTTGGATCTGAACAAACGCGTTGAGCCGCAGAGCGATGAGCCCGTGTGCATGGAGGAGGATGTTATCTGGAAGGAGATTGTTGTGTATGAGGAACAGCAGCCCGAAGAGGCCGAGGTGGAACCCAAGAGCTATGTGGATATACCGTACGAAGGACAGGAGGGCATGTATGCTGATTCGGACTCGGAGTGTGATGAACCAGGTCGTCCACCTGCACCGGCTATCGAATCGGACTCTGGTGGGGATGAGCAGGAGCCAGAGGCCTCTGCTGGCGACGTGGCGGCAGCAGAAGATGTAGAGGAAGATGCCCCGGCTCCAGCTACTGCTCCGGTCGCCGAGGAAGCTCCACCAGCTCCGGCACCGGTCGAGGCGCCTCCAGCTGCTGAGGAGGCAGCTCCTGCAGAAGATAGTGAAGCCCCTGCCGAAGAAGCGGCACCCGCTGCAGCTGATGCTGAAGCAACAGTCGAGGCAGCCGACTAATTTACACCTGTTGCCACCTGTCTGTTTATGCTTTGCTACAAATTTTGTTTTCGTTTTTGGGCATCTAAAAAAATTGCTGGTGTACAGACAAAACCAAAAAAAATGCTGCAACACTATGCACCACCCACTGTGCCACCTTAGCACCCACTTGGTCAACCGAACTGGAGCTGCAATGCGCACTCGCCGTGACCAGGTGGGTGACGAGGGGTCAGGTGGTGTGTGGGTTACATGCACTTTTCACTCCAAAGCGAGTCACTCACACTCAGCCAGGCAGGTGGACTGTGGCAGGTGGGCAGTGGCAAGTGGCAAGTGGCAGGTGGCAGTGGCAACGCGGCAGTGCAACAGGACAAGCAGCTGCAGCGTACAGTTTATCAATAGAGGCAAGAGCCCAGCTAACGTTTACTTTTTTTGCTGTTGTTTTGTGACTAATAAAAAAAGAGATACAAATTTTAGATGAAGCAGCCGGGGTGTGCATATGTGTGTGTATGGTGTGTGTGAGTACGCGAATGTGTGTCAATTGGGCGCCAAAAGTGTGAGCCATTTCAAAATTAAGCTAGTCGTAAAAGCTGCCTTAACTTGGCTTTAATTATTGTTAATTGTTGCATCGATTTTCCAACTGCTGGACAGGTGTTTAGTCAGTTAAATTCGGCAGGTGTGTGTGTAGGGTAACTAACTATTAGTCAACAGTTGTTAGCCAACATGTTAAGCAGGCTATAAGCTGCCACTTATCCGTCATGTTGCAAGACCCAACAACTCAGACTCAACATGTCATTCAGCTGGCAACTCCTGGCAGTCACATGTTTGCAGCCACTGTACAGGATCTGGAGCAGGAGGAGATGAATCTTAGCTTTGGCAGCTTCCACGAGCTTTGTCGTCTCTGCTGCCTGCATCAGTTGCCCGGAGTCAACAAGCTGCACATCTTTGAGCCACAGGCCGAACAGCGACAGGTGCTCTACAAGCTGCGTGCGGTGCTGCAGGCGAACGTAAGTAGTTACCACATGGGGCAGTCTTAAGCTTAGCTTTGCCTTTCGACAGATCACCAAGAATGACTTGCTGCCCCAGCAGATCTGTGAGCTGTGCCTGCAGAGACTGGAGCAGCTGTACGATTGGCGGCAGTTGTGCACCAGGAATGAGCACTTGCTACGCAACTATGCGGCCTCCATGCACACCGTCAGGTGCACCATAGACTTCCAGGTGAGTGCCCTCAGGAGTGGACGCTACAAGCTTATTGCTCATTGCTCTTGCTGATTGCTGTTAGCTGTCAATGAGCGGCCTTCGTTGACTGCCATTGTCAAAGTTACACTTGTTCTCGCCGCTGGTGTTTCAATTCCATTACGTTCCACAAACAACCACCAACCAACGTAAGTTGTGGCCAAGATAGCAGTCGTGGGAGTCGACTGTTAAAGACCGCGTACTTGTTAGCAGTACTTGTTTCTATAGTTAACAAAAGCATTGTCCATGATAATCATTGATTTCTATGAAAGCTGTAATGTTATAGTTTCTGAGACGATCAGATTGACAGCTATTATTGTATCTACTGATCATTGTATTTGAATGATGAGAAACATATTTACATACACCCTTTTCCTTTCAGTCACACCTATCATACACTATTAGTTTCCCAGCTACAGGGTCTGAAAAACAAATTGAGACTCTCCACGAATCTCAGCCCTGGCGCCCTGTTGTATGCAATACTTTTTTCGAACGCTTCCGCTTTACTCACTCAAGTTCAGTATCTGTCTGAACGTCGTTGTCGTCATCGTCATCGTCAGCGTTCTTGTGCCTCCTGTGTGTGTTTTCACGTACAAGAATAACAAATAATTACTCAAATTCAACTCGCTGCTGACGTCGACGGCTACGTTCACGGCGACAGTGACTGTGACTGCGACTGAGAGGCGAGCGTCGAAGTCGACTCGAAATCAGTTTCGCAATACATACACAAACAAAAGGCGCTGGGCTTTGGCTCGAGGAAGTGAACGACAGCAGTTAGCCAAGCAAAGTTCGCTTAGTAATACTATTTAATTTAAGTGGATTACATTTAATCGCAGGCACACTAAACCTATTGGAAAAGTGTGCAGTTAAATTCAACACAAAGTGCGCGGCGTTCGTTTTTATTGATTTTCAATTGTGGTAAGAAAATGCCTGGGAAATATTGCAAAACTTCGAGCAGAAAATAGCAAAAAAAAAAAAGAGAAAAACCACCAAGGAAAATGTCAATAAAGTGTGCTTATGTGAACAGTGCAAGTGTGTGTGTGTGTAGCCGCAAAGTATTTTTGTTTAAAAATGTTGTATAAAAAATATTTGTGCGAACGCGCTTAAAATAAATTTAAGGCAGACACGGAAAAGCCTCAAACCCAAGGAAAAACGCCGCCAAAGGGAGTACGGCCGGCAGCACGGCTTCCTGAGCTCTAAGAGCGCAGAAGGGGGAAGCGGTGGAGGAGAGGTCGTTCTTTTTTTGGGGGGTAGAAATTATAGGCAGAGTCAGAGTCAAAGCCTCGGACAGGCAGCATTGAAAATCAGGAAAGCCGAGCAAAAGCTCAAGTCGCAAATTTTTGCGCAAGGGCAGGCAGTTTGAGTATTTTACGAGTGTATTGCTTTTTGGCGACGGGGGTGGGACGAGGGTTGCTTGAAATTTCGCAACACTTGCGCGCCTTTTAGGGGTGGCAAAAGGAACGAAATGAAATGAAACGCAACGAAATGAAACAGAAGTGAAACGGCTATAAAACACAACTGCGAGTCGAGTGTTTCAATTTGATGGTCTCAGCTCATTCGTTTCATGTTGTTTCCCGTACAGGACGGCACCGTTAACATGGACAAGATGACGGTGGCCCAAAAGAACGCATATCTGGAGGCGCACATGGCGGTGCAGCAGCAAATGGCCCAAGCGGCCATACAGTTCAAGCAGCAACAACAAAGTTCCGTGCAACAGCAGCAGAGTTCACCCACAGCCAATCAAAATGGTAGCATGCAACAGCAGCAGCAGCAACAACAACAGCAGCAACAACAGCAGCAGCAACAGCAGCAGCAGCAGCAACAACAACAGCAACAACAACAGCAGCAACAGCAACAACATTATGCGGCCACCATTAAAGTACCACAAATCAGTTCCTCCAGTTCAGCAGGTGCTGGTGGCACTGCGGGTGACAGCACCTTCACGGTACCCGACGACGGCATGGGCTTCGAGGGGGGTGTGCGGGTGCTACAAAGTCTAGGCACTTGGTCGGCGGCGGAGCAACTCACCTACAACATACCAAAGCCGAATCTGATACCCTTCACCGAACCCTATGTCGAGGGTGGCTCCATGCATCCGGCCAGTCGCCTCAAGGCGCTGCAACAGGTGCAACAGGCCTCCTCCGGTGTGCGCAAAACGAATCCCTCAAAGTGTGAGTAACTCATGTGTTTAATCAATCAATTATACATATATATTTTTTGAGTAAGGTTATGGATAATAGAATCAGAGGATGAAAGGCACTAATCATTTGGTGCTTCAAATGACTTTTTGAAGACTGTTTTCAGCACAAGCTTAGACTGTCATCCACTGGGCTAGTATTGAATATTAATGACTTAAAGTTTATAGTTTATACCCTATACAATTTGTCACAGAGTCTCTTTTAGTACTAAATTTGCCATTGTTCTCACCTCGACTCATTTTTGCAATTCCTATAAATGTGCGTTATTAATTTCTATTTTAGAAAATTCTGTATTTAAAACATGAGACATTCGAAAGTTAGTAAATCAATTACCCAAAGCAAGAATCGGATTTTGTTTAAAGGTTGTTTCATAATTCTTTCGGATAAAGACCATGAAAGTAGCACACAAATATCCAACACAAATATTTAAGTGGTACTGGTAGTAAGAAAAGTTGCTGTGCTTTTTGCATAGAGAGCTAAAAAGATGTAAAATAGTTTGGAAAAGGTTAAGAGATTATTTTTAGTAAGTGGAAGTAGGTAAAGGTATTAAAAGAAAATTTATTATATTTACTAAGCTTATCAACAACAGTTTATTTTCAAACCATTCTAGAAAATTCTAACTGACCGACTTACTTTTCAATCTTTGACAGCCACCAATAAAGCATTCGAGTGCACTGTGTGTGGCAAAGGATTGGCTCGAAAGGATAAACTGACGATTCACATGCGCATACACACCGGCGAGAAGCCCTATATTTGTGAAGTATAAGCAGTCCTTGAATCTTAGAAACCACTCACCGTTTTAAGGCAACTACTAACCCGCAGTTCTTGATTTCAGGTGTGCAACAAGGCGTTCGCAAGGCGAGACAAATTAGTTATTCATATGAATAAGTTCAAACATGTGACGCCCACAAACATAGCACCGCTCGGGAAGCGTCTGAATAACATGGTCAAGAAGAAAGAGCAGCCGGATCCGCCGCCGGAGGACAATAAGCAGAGCCTGGAGCTGCAGTTGCAACAACAGGCCGTTCAGGTTGCCGCCCAGAACATTATAGTGCAGTCGGCGCAAGGGGCGCCCACGGCAATACCGGGGATCATAATACCGCATCATCAGCAACAGTTGTCGTGGACGTGTGAGCTGTGTGGTCGCATGTTCTCGAGCCGGGACGAGTGGTCTATTCATGCCAAGAGTCATCTGGAGGTGAGCAAATGTCGGTTGAGCCACCCGGCCAATGGGGCCTAAGGGCGATCTGCGATGAAATCATTGCAATTGTTATCGGATGGCTCTAAACTGGGCTTCTTTGAATATGTATTCTTGCAGTATTGACAACAGGAACGGTTAGTCGTAGAGTCCACAAAACCAGCAGCCGCCATCGTTAAGAACAACAATCATCAACAACACCACAACCACAACAACAACAACAACAATAACAGCAGCAGCAGCAACAACAACAACAATAACCGCGGCTATCAAATGGATGCAAATCAAAACCAAATACTCAACAGCAACGGCAACAACAACAGCCAGAAGATAATCATACAAAATCAGATGATCCTCAATGCAAGCCAACAACAGCAGCAACAGCAACATGTTGCTGGCGGCAAGAAAGCGGCCAGAAAGCAGCAGCAACAGCAACAGCAGCAGACCAGCGCGCCTATGTACAATAACAATAACAACAACAATAACGGCACTCATCAGGGACACGAAGTAACTAACTATTAACAACAACAAAAACAACAACAACAGTAAACTGAACAACACCAACAACAGTAACAGTAACAACTACAACAACAACAACACGCAACAGCACACGCTATGAGCATGAAAAATTATTGTCACTTTCACTGTACAACAATTTTCATATCTGTATCTTTGTATCTGTATCTGTATCCTTCACTTCCTCCTCCTACTCTTCCTCTTCCGCGCAGGTGTCAGTGCCCGTGTCGCACATCATTGCCAATTCACCCACAGCAGCCAGTTATATGCAGGCTCAGATCAATGGTCTGCACGCCACCAATGTTGGTGTTGGCGTTGGCGTCACCGATGCCAGCAACATGAACATGCCCATTGTCACCTACAATGGCAATCAATATTGTGTTATAACTCGTGCCCCGGAATCGGATGCGATTGGCATGCAGAAGCAAGCATTGCCGTTGGACTATGGCCAGCCCAGCAACAACAGCAATGGCGGCGGTGGCACAACCACCAACATAATTGTCATGTCGCCAATGCTGCCACCGCAACAACAGCAACAGCAGCAGCAGCAACAACAGCAGTAAGCAGTCAGCAGATGCCAATTAAGTTTAAGTACTGACAAAATGAGGCGGAAAATTTGAAGCCCAAAGGGAAAAGTCCCGCGGTCTGTCAGTATTTTCCCTCTGTCTGTTTGTGTTTGAGAGAAAGGCCACTTAGGTTGCTGGCCAAGTTAAGTAAGTGTGTTCGCTGCCTCAGGATAACTCAGTCATCCGTCTTGAAGCTGGCAATCAGCCTCAGCTCGCAAGCAAGCTATAAATACAAATTGTAAATAAAGTTTTTAAAAAACTAAAACTAAAAAAGAAAACCAAAAAAAAGGAAAGAAAACCCAAAAAAAAAAACAATGAGATAATTGAGATAGGAGAACCCTTAAGTCTATGTTTAAGTGTAAGAAATATACGATACGCCAGACGATAGCAGAAGTTTTCAAACCCAAAAACTAAAAACTAAAAACCAAAAGATAAATAATTCGCATGTAATGCTTTCAATTCGAATCAACTCGTTTTTTAAAACGAATTCAAAACGATTGAAATGAAATAAAAATTAACATATAAAATCCGCATTAACTAACTAGTCTAAGTAATTTTACATATCCATTAAAATGAGCGATGATTGAAAATTGATAACTCCCCACATAAATGCAGCCATAACACTGAGATATTAAGTTCTTAAATTCATTTTATGTTCAAGTTTCACATCTTGAGTTTGGCATTAAACCAATTACGAATATTCGTAGCGAAGAAATAAAATAGAAAAGCAAAAACAAAAACAAATGAGCTATTAACTTTGTAAGTGCATGAAGTGAATGTGTTTGTATTTGTATTTGCATTTGTATAGTACGCGTTTAAATCAATTGTTTATAATTAATTACGCTAAACAGATAAACGGTATATATATGAATCTATATATGTTTATGTCTCTTACGAACAATGAAACAAAAATTACTTACCTATACTTCTATATATGTAAGTAGTTCCAGTAGCGTGTCCATCAATGATACTCAAAACCAAAAAAAAGTGAAAAAAAAAAAACAAAAATTATCGTACTACGACAAAAACAATGTGAAAATGATTGAAAATATATGAAATTAACAATAAAATTTAACAATTTTTGAGTTGCGCTGTCTGTTTGTTATTCTAAGCATGAAATGAAGTTCAAAGCGGGACAGGTTTGCTACACAGCAAGAAAATTATAATTAAATCTTTTTAAAAAATTCTAGCTTGATTTTTTAAGTTTAAACAAGTATCTTGATTTATTATATACTTTTGTTTTATTAAGAAATTAATGAATTAGAAGCAATTATTCAATACTATTAGACCTAAAACATTTTATTCAAGTTTATGTTTTATTTATGATGATTTTAATAACTTAAAATATGTTTTAAATAGTAAGTACTTGAGATAAATATTCCATATATTCCAATTGTTCAGTTTTAATTCCACTTCAGCCATTGTTCATGTTTAAATACCCTATTTATTTAGTGTACTTTTTAAGTATGTCACTCATTGCGTATACGACAAGTTGACCAAATTAAAATTCTGACTGACATACAATCACAACTTGACCATTGCTCGCAATGCCAAATCGGCATATTAGCCACGTTAATAGCATACAATAATTGGCAGCTGTTCTCGCCAACTGCGTTGCCAAAAAACGCCAAAGAAGTTCAATTTGAGCCACTTTTTGTTGTTAGTAGTTCTTTTTTTTGTGTTTTTTGCGGCTCAAACAAAGTTGTTTGTGCTTAATTGAGAGACTCGCGATCTTCGGACTCACGAAAAACAACTTTTCGTTCCAAGCGAATTGAAAAATGCGGCAGGTTGACCTTAAACGGAAACTCGTCGTTGCAGTCAGCGGCGCAGTCACCGTCGCAGTCAGCGGTGCTGCCACTAATAAATTTATACTTCAAATGTTTTTATTAGACCCCGTACTCTTTAAAAAAGAGTAAAGGGGGTCTATTAAGTTTGTCAGAAGCGAGATGTGCGTAACAGGCAGAAGGAGGCGTGGCCGACCCCATAAAGTATATATATTCTTGATCAGCATCAACAGCCGAGTCGATATAGCCATGTCCGTCTGTCCGTCTGTCCGTCTGTCCGTCCGTCCGTATGAACACCTGGATCTTTTAAACTACAAGAGCTAGAGACACCAAATTTGGAATGTAAGTCCGTTATTTTCTCGAGCAGATCAAGTTTATTTCAAATTGTTGCCACGCCCCTTACCGCCCCCGCAATGAGCAAAAAACCAGACACACCTCGAAAAAATTTGTGTTTTAGGCGAATATCTCAGTAACCATAGCACTTAGGAGCACAAATTTTGGTAAACTGGTTTTTAGAGACAGCCTTAGTATAATGTCATTCAAAATTTTGAGCTGCCACGCCCCCTTTGCTCATCAGAAATAAAAGACTCTCCAGCTTCAATGCCTTGTTTCAGGCATTAAATCAAATAGTACAGTGTTGTAATTTAACATACGCTTAGAGAATTACTATTTCTAACTTTCCTGAAAGTGGCATCAAAATCCTATGTCAAACAACAGAGAAATTACTGTTCAAAGTCGATGTTATTTTACTGCAAAATCACTGCATGCGCGCAACACATACAAACAAACACAGAAACATACAAACATATGTTCGAACGTTTTCTCTACCTGCTGGCGGCAGCGCTGCCCGGAGCCGCTGGCCGCGCCGACCAATGCTATACATACACACATATGTATGTGTGCACATACATATATGCAAATAATCGGAAGAATGATAGAAGAGGGGTGTGGTGCAACTGATAGAGTTGCGGCGCAATGTGGAACCTTCGCATGGATCGCGGGTTCGAGTGCTGACGATGACAGTTGTTAATTTATTTATTTTTTAATTTTAATTCAAAATGTAAATATTTAATTTTAATTTTTTAAATTTCATTTGAAAATTTTAATTTAAATAAAATGCAATACTATGGGAGTACGGGGTCTTTTACAGTCGGCTCGATCGACTGTAGCTTTTCTTACTTGTTTTTTTTTGTGTTTTGCGCAAGAATTGCAAATTAGTTAAGCTCGCGTTCGAGCTTCAACTTGAACGCCTACGCCGATGACGACGGCGACGCTGACTGCGACTGCGACGTTGTCAGCAGCTGCGCTTTAGCCGTGTTTTTATGTTCTTTGGGCGCACAGTCTTTGTCGAATATCGTAGTTGATCGGTCACGGCTCGATAATGCTCAATGGCAAGTTCTACACAGGGCTGCCGCCCAAAATGGTGGACCGTCAATGTGGCAACGGGCAGAATCGCCAGGAGTCGCACTTCTTCTGGCCCGACGACACCAGAGTGGACAGCGCACAGGAGACGCGAGTGAAGCGTCGCAACAGTCTGCAAAGGGAAACGACACCTGCACCTGTTCAAAGACTCAACTCGTTACAGAATGAGACAACTCCTGAGGTGGATACACGCAAAATGTTCCACAAGGAGTTTGCCAAATCATCCATACAATTCTACGACAATTTACAGCCCAGCAACAACAATCAATCGAGATTGAATCGTGCTCGACGTGAGGTGACACCCAAGCTGACGGATGTGGAGACGACGCCACGACAGCTGCTGCTGAAAACAGTGGATGAGGTGGACCCAAGTGCCGCCAAACGCAAGCAGGCTTACAGCTCCACAATTCAGTTCTATGATTTCGACAATGAGACCACTCAGAACAACACACGACGTCCCAAAATGGACATGAACAACAAACGTGAAGTGGAACTTAATTCTAAGAACAGTCCCAAATTGCAGGTGAAGCACAATGTGAGGCACCTGAGTGCTGAGCCAGCTCCAGTGCGAATGCTAACTAAGAAGCCGCTAAATGATGCTCCAAACAGGGAGTGGGAGCGGGAAAGGGAGCGAGAAACAGAAAGGGATAGGGGCCGTGGACGTCCACCGCCGCACATGCCCAAGAAGATACTTAAGGAGCAGCGCAATCAGCCCTGGAATGAAGACTACGATGACTCCGTGCAGGATTACATAGATCACGGCATGCGCATCATGAGACTGCGCAGTCCGAAGCCAGCCAAACATGTTACCTACAACGAGGAGGCCGACGAGTATGCCTACTACGATGAGGTACCTCAAGGCAGGGAGCCAAGTGAGGGACGGCAGCTGAGACATTCGTTGTCACAGCCAAATATGCGCACAGGAAATGGCCAACAACACATGGGTCCATATGTGGAAACTGGTCGCGATACAAAATCATTAAATAACTATAATAAAAAAAGCCATAATAATTATAACAACAATAATGATTACAACAGCAACAGCAGCAACTACAACAACAACAGCAACTTACGCTCGCCACGGAAAATCTTGCCAAAAATGTCAGACAATACAAACACAACCACAACAACAACAACATCGAGAACACTGCGCAGTCGACGCTTTGATGACACACAAGCGGCAGAGGCAGAGGAGTTGGTGTCAGTGGTGGAGCAGCAGCAGCAGCCATCTCCCTCTGATCCACGCAAACACTTGCGCAGCAGCCTCTGTTTCAACGGCGACGCTTTGGTTGTCGATGTGGGTGCTGCTGCGCCGTCAACGTCAGCGGCCGCTCTAGCGCGTCGCAGCTCAGCCAGGCAGCGCGTCAGCGTCGGCTTGCCAGACTGAAAGCAGCACTAATATTTATCTATCTGTTATTTATCTATCTGTTATTTGATATTATTTGTGTTGATTGAATGCAACTCGACGTTGGCGTCGTGCAGTCTTAATTGATTGCGCACCGCTAAGTCGACAGCGACGTCGGCAGCAAAAGCTTACTAAGTTTTTTTTTTAAGCTGTTATTGTATTGTCATATGCAAATACGTTGGCGTCGACTTCACCCACTACCTAAATAAAACATTTATTTTCATCGATTCTGTATATAAATAAATTATACAAAAGTGCTAATGATCTTGCCTAATATGCAAACATAAATTGTAGTTGCTGTTGTTGTTGGCCCGCCAAAATGTATTAATTTAGTTTCATAACTGAGCTCAAAGCAGAAGACTAACTTTAGATATAATCAAACATAATCTATATGCCAATCTAAATGAACTAATTTAAGAATAAGCAACTTAAATATGCACAACTAAACAAAGACTTAAGCATAGATATTTACTAATTTATATACATAAAGTTTGTTAACATTTTTAATGTATTTTGGACTAGAAGAAATAAAATAAACAACAGAAAATTAATCAAATTTGGTGCTAAACTTAATAAAAATACAGAACGATTTAAGTAGACGAAAGTTGATTAGCTTTATTGTTGATATTTAAGCTAATTTATAGAAAGTTCAGCTTTTTTTCTTATATGCATATCAAGTAGTTAAAGTGTAAAAATTTGACTACTATTTTTTAATATTTTAAACATTAGCATTTCATTACAACAAGTTAAGTACTAGGCAACAAATGAAGCCATAAATTAAAAAACTAAACATTTAATGAGCCATTAATTGGCATGTAAAATAAATTGATTTTCGAATGCTTTAAGCACTCGATTAATCGATTATTGTTTGTAAAAGCAAATCAATTGAGAGCAGCTTTAAGTGCACATTAGTTTAATTTATGCTTTTATATAAAAAAACAAAGCAACTTAATTTGAATACTCCTAAAGGCAATCAGGAATAGCTCAGGGCGTGCTGTTTCGCTCTCCTTAATCGCTCTATCTCCCTCAATCTATGTCCATTTGAAAGCCTTTCACCAAAATTTCCATTTCACTTAAATCGCGTTGACTGAACTTGTATTGTTAAGCGCTCGTTAACGGAACTTAAACGAGCCTGAGCCTGAGTCTGAGCCCGAGTGGTGTCTTGTCTCAGCTGTGACCAGTTAAATTTTATTTTTCACAAGGAAAACGGAAATTATGACAATCGACGACTATCAACAATCGACTGTGGATGTTGCCTGCCACTTTTTGTTGCATGCTGCAATTGTCACACGTTTTGAACTTGAGCTTGACCTTGCTTGGCGCACCAAATGGAGATGGAAATAGGAAAATGGAAAAAAATAGTTAAATGACAAAAATCACGCATATGGATTACAATTAATTGAAGCAAATTGAACAATTAACTAAGCAATCAAAGCATTTAATTGTTGTCAATTAAAAAATCAACAAAGAGGGAGAGATAGAAAGAAGGGGAAAGGGGGAGAGCGTGCGAGTGGGAGAAGCAGCAAACTCAGCAGGATAAGCATAACGGAAAAGCGTTTTTCCACTGGCTCATGATGAAATGTTATGCAATTGTGCACGTACAATTCCAATTCGCATTTCCATTTCTGTTTCCGACTATAGAAAATCTTCCGCATTGCAATTTGGACTTGGACCTCGACTTGGAGTTGGACTGTGCCGCATCCTGGCATAGAAAGTAGTCCAACCAAAAGGCCAAGACATGTGCCAAGCTGCTGCAACTGGAAGTAGACGTCATTTCCTGGCGCTGACTGAACCTGAACTTCAGGCCTCAACCGAGCTGTCGGCACAAAAAACAGAAAAACTGAAGAAAAAAAGTGCAAAAAGTGCAAGTGGATACAAGTGGCAACAATTTGTATTGGGTAATAGCTAGCTAGGCCAGCTAGTAGCTACATCTTCAGCCAAAAGCAAAAACCAGTTACTAACTAACTAACAAGCCAGCAAAGATCTTAACTGTTAGATAGAGACATAGAGTCATGGTCTAGACCTCATGGAGAAGACTTCAACTGCACAGTATGTTGGCCATTAAAGCAGTGCTCTCTCTATAGCCTTCTCTTACTCTGCCTCTCTCTCTCTCTCTCTTAATGGTTATTTGCAATTATAGCCATAAACAACATTTTATTTATGCCGCGTGCTCCATTTCCTATACAGTGGATATGCAAATGCTGCTACAGCTGGCAGCAATTGTTGTTAACGCAGCTTCCTCTGCACTGTCAGCTAGCCAAGTTTGTTAGCCAGCTAGTTGGCCAGCTTTGTGCGTTAAGCCTCTTCCCCTACACCACACCGAACACTTGCTGATTTCAATCACTTGTGCTCTTCGCAGCGGCTTAAGCCGACTTGAAGTTGGCCAAGTTGCAAAACATGTTACGGCAGTCCGTCTTGGCCGTTAGAGAAGAAAGGAAGTTGGCATAAAACCGTTGCGTCTATTGCTCAAACTTTCAGTTTCGTTGTTACCACACGACCGCTCAAGACGTGCCTCAAAAAGTGTTTCCCAAAGTTTCAATTCAATCAGTTAAAATCATGAGATTGTGCTGGAATGTAAGCATAGATTCGAGTTAACAAAAATCGAAAGTGTTGTTCTTAATCAGTACGAATTTTTGCAGCTCTTGGCAGCTGCTCTGCTGCTGAGCTCGGTCACCTCGGGCGTAAGACCACCCAGATCTTATTATCGCCGTAGTTACTACGGCTCATCGGGTCCACCTGGACCTGTGCGCTTGATATCCTCCGCTAATCCAGGTCCACCCAGCTATCGAAGTGATCTGCAGACGAATGAGAGTAAACGACGCGATGTGACCAAAAAGTATCCCAAGAAGACGCACTACAGACCCTACACATCGGTGAGTTTGAGACCGAATTACATAGTATTGTTAATAAATGTATGTGTCTAGGAAGAAGATGAGTACTCTGGCGAGCACTACTCGGGCGACTACTCAGCAGAAAACTCTCAGGATAGTCGGGAGTACACGATAGGTACACAGATACGAGTACAGCATCCCATCACGGTGCCCAAGAAGGCGTCATCGAACACTGGATTTAACAAGCAGCACAAGTACTCTTCCACGGTGCCCTTTAAGAGCACTGGGAGACAGGTATACGGTTCCGATATAAGTTCTGCCGAGGATCATGCTCCACATGAGCCACTTTCCTCCAAGCGGCTAAAGTGGTCGCAGGCACCGTACGAATCTGATGTGGATCCCTTTCACTTGGTGCCTCCACCCAAAGCTACGGCCGCCTCCAGTCACTCCTACAGGGTATTTGAGGCCGATCATGATGATTACGATGTGCCCACACGTCCAAAGAATCATGAGCGTTACAAGAGTGTAGCGTCCAAGAAACAAATCGAAGCATTTCTGGAAGATCAGCAGAAACTATTAGATGAGGCCATTAAGCTGCAGTTGATCAATAATCCCAAATTGCAAAAGTACCTAAAACACGATTCACAGGAGCTGCGACCTGATCTGGACATTGAAGACTTTGAAACCTTTCCGCCGAATTTATCGGGCCCTGGTCCACTGCACAACAGCTACAGTGTCGAGCATCCCCCACTGCCGCCTCCCAAGGGCAGTCGGACCCACAGACGTCCGCCCGGCATCGAGCTGAAACGTTCCCCGAAGCCCAAACATATTCTTAAACCTAAGAGAAAGTATCGATCCACAGCGCTGGTCATTAATGTCTGAGCGTAGAACTCAAACGTCTAATTCGACGATTTAGTCCCTAATTACTACTTATTTAAATATGTATTTTAATTTATGTTAATGCTGTAAATATAGTGAATCCCTGTTGTTGTACTTAATTTCTCAAATAGAAACCGATTCCTTAGCGGAGTAAAATACTATTTACTTGACTATTTGTTGTGGTTGTTGTCTTTGCTAACAAGGTGGCAGCGCAGGTTTGCTAACGACATCTATCGGTTGGTATACTATTAAAAGTCAGCAAAAGAGAAACTATTCGACTACAGATGGCGCGAGTCAAACAGAAGGGTATATATTTGGCTACTTGCCAACAACAGATGGCGCCAGTCAAATCAATTTGGGTATTCATTAAAATACTTGATACTCTGATATAAAATTTTTTCGAAAAAATTTGAAAAAATTTAAAAATACCATATATCTAAACTGTTTCCCAAATCTCTTAGATTTTTTTACGGTAACTTTTTTCAATTGATCTGCCTATTTTTGCCTGAGAAATTCCCAACAACACGGCAATTAAGCAAGCAATAAAAATTGCCACAACATTAACAATAACAATAATAACTACAATAAAAAAAACAAAAATAACAACAAAGTGAGTGCAAAAATACACAATTAAAAACAAAAGCAAAAATTGATTTTCTTAACTGACTGAACAGCAATCGAAGCCGAGTAGAAGTCCAAAGCTGACCTTGAAAGCAAATCCGAATCCAAATCCGAGTCGGAGTCCGAATTCAAAACCGAAGCTCTCGGGGTGTTGCCAAGAATGTGCACAAAAGAAGTGAAAAGTAAGCGTTAAAGTCGATTTAAACTTGGCTCTAGGCAGCACCTGTTGGCATAGGTGGGCAGAGGGGGAAAACGGGAGTGGTGGAATTGCAAATTCAACAAGGCAAATCGTTGGGGCAGATAATTGAGCAAACGCGCAGAGAACTCGAAAATATTAGCGCATAATTAATGAACCAATCACAAGTTACAATAAAACAATTGAAGCGTGACAAATCCAAAATTGTTTATGGATTGTTGCAGAATTTATGTACTTATTATAGATACATATATATTCGACATAACTTTCCGGTTCAGCCCACACGACTAACAACATTTTGCCGGTTCTTTGGCCAAGGAGATGGTTGGCTAAGGGGGAGTAGCGTACGTGGGGGTGGCACTTACTTGATTTCATTTTCATTGGAATTCGTTAGCCTTTTTTTCTATGTTTTTTTTTCCTTTTTACTTTTTGATTTTATTTTTTGCACAATTCTCCGCGAGTTGAAACCAGTTTCGAATCTTTCCTTGTTTGATGCATAGAATTGAACTGGATTCCCAGACCCAAAACTTGTTTACCAGTGTATGTGCTCTTGTTTTATCTTATTCAACACTTAAGTAGACTGAAAGTTTGTTGTGCAATGTTAGGGGGCGTTTACCGAGCAAGGTGTTTGGATAAATCTCTACATAATTAAATAACTTGTTGATTACAACAGTGAGTAAAAAAAGTGAAAGAAGTTGTTACTAATTTGTTTGAGTGTACGTCTGAATATCGTATATTGCTTAAAAGTCTATACAAATCGGCTAATGCTACAATAATTATATATTGCGTATACGTCCCGAGGCCCTTGCGAGAATATTTCAAGTTTTGTTTTATGATTTTGGATTATTCAACCGCACACACTTACAAGTTTATTGGTTTCGCTTCACATTAGGAGAGTAGAATGGGATTTAACAGCATTGAGGAGTATTATAAATTACAAACAAAAAACTGATATACAAATCGTAGGATAGGAGTTACGAAACAGTTTCCTTTTTATATCTTTCTGTCATTCTTTCTTATACATATCACAAAAGAGTTTCGATGATAGAACAAAGTAAAGTGAAAAGTGATGAAAATGCAAGAGTGAAACAGCAGCAAAGAAAAGTGAGAGTGGAAGTAAGAGAAGAAGAGATAGATAGAGTGAAAGATTAGTTTAAATTACAATAGAAACAAGCTCAATCTATGTAGTTCTCTCTCCGTCATTTAGACCTTGTTGAAGGAGTAGGTGAAGCCATCGGGCGTACGGTTCAGCGAAAGTTTACCGGGAGGCGAGAAACGATGGGGATTGGGTGTGGTTGTGGTGTAATAGTTGGGCTGCTGCTGTGGCTGATACTGAGGCTGAGGAGCAGGCTGCTGGTAAGTCTGCTGAGGAGCGGGATTGTACTGGGGCTGCACAGGCGCCGGAGCAGGACGGTACTGTGGCTGAGGAGCAGGCTGCTGGTACGACTGCTGCTGCTGGCCGAAAGAGGGATCATTGTAGCGGGTATCGTAGGAGCCATCATCTCCATAGTCATTGCTACGGAAGGCAGGCTGTTGTGGCGCTGGAGCCTGGTAGGACTGTGGCTGATACTGCGACTGTGGCTGGTAGCCCGAGGTGGGCACGGGCTGTGGTGGTGCAGGTGGTGCTACTGGCAAGTGATCACCGGAAGCTTGGAAGCTGTGCAGACAAATAATTGTAGCTAATTGAATTTATAATTTGTTAAAGTTAAGCCTACCCATTTTTGCCTGCTGTGTAGGAGATGGTGCGACGCTCTCCTGAGGGATCCACATAGCTGTAGCTGCCATGACGAGTGCCATCCGCATCGGTCTCCTCCTTGAAGTTAATGCCATCCTCTTGTGTGTAGGCAGCACCAAATTTACCATCCCCCGATAGATAACGCTGCTCACTGATAATAGCCGCCGTCTTGGGATCCTGATGATAATGCTGGCCAGTTGCCAATGTTGCCAATATGGTTAATGCGAGCTAAGCGGCAAACGGGTAAAAACCATTAAACACACAAACAGGGTAGGTTAAGAGAGAGTTGAACTCACAAAGCGAAACATTTTGTAACTGTTAATTGTTATCCTTGAAAAGCGACTACGTAAACTGCACTTGATTTCAGTAACACACGCGATTTGATTTGATTTGATTTCTTAGCGCCTTTACGCTTATAGTCCGTCAACAAGGAATCGAAGGGGGAATTTGTATTTTGGTTAATATCGAGTTCGACACCAATTGAGTGCCAGACCGACGGCAATGGGTTTTGTAAGTGAACTGCCTTCCGCAATGGAGCCGCCCAAGCTTTTATAGCAGCCAAAGCAGCTGGGAAAACCTTGGAATGACTCGACGCTACGACGGTTACGGGCTTGGGCTCTGAAACTCACGGCCCGCCTAGGCGGTAGCTGGCCAACTTGTTGTTGTTGTTGGTATTATCAGCAGCAGTAACAATAACAAGAATTGAGCTAAGTGCTCTAGTAAGTCAACTCTGCTGCTGTTGCTGCTGTTACTCTGGCAACAAAGTTGTTTTACCAGTTTTTTTTTCTTTGCTCTTTCGCTTACTTTTGCTTTCTATGCTGAAAGCTTAAACTATTTTTTAATTATTTTTACATTTAAGTTTTGCAGTACCAATTTATATATCTACAATATACTGCAGTACCATAAATTCATCTGTATCATTGGAGTATTTGATATCCCTGTGCGAAGTTCTCTCACTCGCGTTGCATGATGCAATTTTAGTTTGTGGCAATCATTTTATTTGGCCAACAAAACTTGTTCCGCCAATTCAATGCAGCTCAAACCAAAGCAGACAATCAATTGCACATGACCAACCCAAAAAGCAACAAATTTTACTAACAAAACAATCAAATCAAAAATTTACAAAATTATATAGCCGTTGAACTATTGAAGTCTATGGCACTAAACTAATTACTCTAATTCTGCATAGTACTATAAATAGGGTTTTAATTTATGTGTTGGTAACTATGTCAGTTACTTAAAATATTTGTTGTTTTAATAAGAAACAAGAAGCCTTTAAACACAAGTAAATATTTGATTATTTTATGACTATTTATCCAAATATGTTATTATAAATAGCCAACTAAATTTTAAAATGCAAATTAAATTATTTTAATAGGATTAGTATTCATTTTCTTATTTTATGTTTTGAGTATAGCTATAATAATCAATTTATTTGACACTAAAAATAATTGATTCAGAAAGATAACAACATTTACTAAAACCAAAAAATGTAGCAGCCCAACTTTTATTTTATTTAAACTGCCTAATCTATATTGTTGATCTAAAATTATAATTCGATTTGTTAACGTAATTGATGCAATTAAATTTATTAAGTTATGTAATAGCCGGTTATTAAGCCTATTAAAAGAATGGTTTAAAGTGGGCTTAATTTCAAATTCTTATAATTAAAGTTGAATAACTTTCTTATCATTTATTCTGCATATAACTGAGAACTTGTCCAACCAGATGATAAAGTAACATTCATGGGTTTCCTGTTTAGAGTATTACAGGTAATTGCCAAGCAGAACGATCGGAATTATTGACGAACACTGTGGCAGTTTATGTTTAAAGCGGCTTACGATTAAGAAATTTGCGATAAGTTGCAACAAGCGCGGGTGTTGTTGTAGTTGCTGTTGTTTAAGTTGCTGTTGTTGTAGTTGCTGTTGTAGTTGAAGTTGCACACTCGCGTTTAACTGCTTAGTAAGTCTTATAAATAGGCATTAACAATCTCAAATGCTGATTTATATCAGCGGCCAAGTATTCTATGGTGTGGTCAGCGCTTGGCAACAGCAACAAACAGATCAGTTAATAAAATATAGTATAAAATTCTGTTGTTGTTGTTGTAATGTCTTTGACTTGTTGACTTTGCGCTTGGCTTCAATAATTTATTGTGTTTGAAATGCCGTCAGTAAAAGGCATTGTTTGAGCTGCCTTAGTTTTTCTTTATAGCCAACAGCTGGTTACGGTCTTTATTGTTGCAATTGTTGCTGTTGTTGTTGTGTGTTGCATTTGGAGCGCCCACCCACATCATCTAGTAAAACGCTTACATTTTCGCATTTGCATAATTTATGGCCAACAGCAATCGAGTGTCTCTGAATTGAGGTCTTTTGTGGCGACACGTGTACGTGTATTTGTGGCTTAGCACACACACACACTCAAGCACACGTATGTAAACTAAACTTGTTGATAATTGCAAGAGATTTAAACGATTTTCCATATTTTAATGAGCAATCCACATGGAAAACCATTTAACTGACACTAAATCAACCGCATGTGGTCGACACTGTTGTTCTTCCACTGCTTCTTCTTGTACTTTTTGAAGTAGAAACATTTTCATTTAGAGCATTATGCGAAGGATTTGCCCTTTTTGCTAGTTGAGAGCAGTTTTGTCATTAGTGTGACCAGTAACACACAACACACCGCACACACCAGAAACAAAACACGCCCTCTCACAGCGGGGTGATCCACTGGTAAGGGGAGGTGGTCGAGGGTAGGGGAAAAGTGGCAGCAGCAGCGACAGTCCAGGAAATTAAATCAGTTGACAAACAACTACAACAACAACAACAACCACAACGAGGAGCAGCAACAGCAAATGGCGTTGAAACGAGGTCTCTGTTCATTTGGATTAGCTTGAGGGTGCAACAACGAACACACGAATACATAGCCATGTTGGACATATAAATACATGTACATATATATATATATTTATATGTGTGTAATTGGGAGGGTTGTTTGCCTCTGCTGCTGCTACTTTCCGCTTCCCTTTTCCTCGCTCTGATCAAAAACTATTGCGAAAGTTTCTTGAGCTGCCTTTTTGATTTCGAGGCGTTTGCCTGATGTGCCTGATGTGACGATACTGGCACCCTGGGCAATACCAAAGGCAATCCCAATGGCAGCGTGAACTCATCTCGATTTTGTTACCCTGTACTATAAAGGAGTGTGCTTTGTTTGTGCAACAGTATGCTTATAACAGGCAGAGAACAAACAGCTTGGACCTTTAAAGTCGGAGCATAGAGCATAATTATTGATCAGATTTATTACATTTATAATCAATATAAATTCCTTTCCTAATATATATTGTATAACATTTTTAAACATTAACAAATTTGATTTATTTTATGGTTATTAAATGTAGTTATTAATTTCAATTAAATGTATGTGGCTAAAAAATACTATAAGACAAAGTAACTTATGTCATTCATCTACAATCTTACCAAAAAAACCCACCGGGTACATTTTAGTCTATCACTCTTTACTCTAGAGCTCTTACTGGATTTTGGAATTTTGATTTAGACTCGTTGTTGTTTTTAAAGGCTTTTATTTTGATGCTTTCACTTCTGGCGAGTTAATCACAATGATAATGAGGGTTGCGGGTTGAGGGGTCTTCGAGGGTTTCTAGGGTTATTACGGGGTTGCGGGGTGGCTACGATGGGTTGGAATATACCATTTTTATACAAATTGCATGCAAAACGTACAACAACAACACCAACAACATATCATCTCTCTTAGTTTTGCGTTGTCTCTCAATTATTTCAGCTGCTGCCAAAAATCGACCACCCTATGATGAGTACATGGCAAGAGATAGAAAGGGAGAGAGTGAGAAAGAGAGAGAAAGAGAGAGCGACCTAGACAATTGCGATTATTTGTAATTTAAGATGCAGTCGAGCGTTTTTCAAATCAAACGAGTCAACTGAAAGTTGATGTCTCTTCATTGTCTGCACAAAACTTCTATTATAATTTTTCCTATTTTTTTAAATCAGTTTGAAAAGGTTAACAATCTATTCTTTATATTTTATATATATGGTTCGGCATTTTTCCTCAACTCAAATTGAATGCTAAACGCTTATCAGCGTCGAATGATCGCCCAGAAGTCAAACTGAAACTCGCTAAACTTGTTGAGAAATACGATATGTTCTTCGTGTTGTAGATGTAGTTGGACTGGGATAAGCCCCAGAGAATCAGAGAATTCACAGGATTTATAGGATTCACAAGAGATGGTGATTTGATAGCCAACAACTGAAATGACTCATGAATGACCCGTCAGCGATTTCCTACAAAAGTCAGACAGTTTTGAATCATCTGTAATTCGAGAGTACAGAGAGACAGAGAGAGGGAGCATAGGGAAGTTAAAGCGAGAGAGATACACTGAATAATTACACATTTATAGGGCATATGAAGCGCTAATTGCGCATCTGTCAGTAAATTTGGGATAGAAATGGGTTTCCATTACAACTCGAGTCAAATTTCATTTATATCCATTTGACTTGGCTTAGACTCGACGCAATTGCCGCAACGTGGCTTTTAGTGTCACTGGACCAGTTTGCAATAACCCAACCCCTTTTACCCCCCTTACCAGACACTACATATCAAGGTCAATAACGCCAGCCTGTTGGAGTTGCGTTTGAGCCAAGTGCGTGTGTGTTTCGCATGGGCCTGGCTATAAAAACGAGTTTTCCGGGCGCATGCGTAGCGGTTATTTTTTTTGCAAACTCAACAGACTTCCGCATTTTGAGTGTACGATTTGCACTGGGAAAACTGGTAGTAGACACTGGTTGTGAGACTGTCTAGTTCCAGTTTGGGCCAGCATCTTCCGACAAAACGTTATATCCTCCTTGGCCTTGACTGTTAACTGTTGACTCTTGGCCACCGTCTGAGCGATTGCATTTCGAAAGTTGTTTGACAGCCCCAAATTGGCCAACCTTGAGAGGCTGGACACGTGCATTGAACTCCATGCAGATCAAACCAGATAGCCAGCTTGGTAGAAGAACATGTTCGGTTTTTAAGTGCTAACTGATTCTGTATACTTGGCTGTAATTAGTGGACCATATAGATGTTTGTCTTTAATTAAAGTAACTATTTCTGTATCAAAGTTTTACCTATAAAACTGATTGAATGACATGTTTTGCTGATCATCGCAGGAAGGTCAACTGAGTGTGTTTTAAGCACTGGGCCAAGTGAATCATTTATTTAAGCCAAATTACACATTAATTACCCAAGCTGACAAAATTCGATTAAATGTTGTTATGTTATAATTTTAGATGTCTTGTTGAATATAATCACAATTTCAATGTCAGCGCATTTGTTGCTCTGTGACATGCTACAACAAGTGAACTATTAATTGCAGCAGCAACAACAATAACAACAACAACAGCAACAGCAACAGCTACAACAGCAACAGCTACAACAGCAGCAGCCTCAGCAGCTACAGCAGCAACAATGGCGACAAATGGCCAATAAATGCGGGTAATTGTACACCATTGTGGGTTTGGTCTTGGCTGTTGTTGTGTGCTTGTATGTGTGTGTGCGTGTTTGTGTACCGGACCTGCTGCAAGCATTGGAACGAGTCAAAGTGCAAGAATTTGACAGGTAATAATAACAACAGTAACAAAGCCAATGAAAAGACAAACAGCTAAGCAAACACTTGAACCAGTTCCAAATACAAGTTCCGCTCCCATGACATGGCAATTTATCAACGTCATAATTCCATCGATCTAGCTTATTTCATATATTTTGGACTTGAACTCAAAATATTTGTTCGATTTCTTTCGAATCAACTTCACCTGCTCAATTCAAAAGTAAACACTTGAAATGGTTTCAGTTTCAGTTCCAAGATTCTCACTCAGTTCGTAAGTGTTTTTATTAACACCCTCAATTCAAAGTGGTTGAGTCGTTTGAACTCAAACTTTGTGTTGCCATTTTAGCAATTTAATAGCAGTCCTAGCCTTTTTATATACGATATTCGACTCCTCTTCATCCTCTTTCATACCCTTGGCAGTTATTGCCTGAACTATGCTCAAGTAAAGTTCAAAGCATTATGAGCATTGAAACCTGGATCGCAAACAACAAATAGAAAACACTTGAAACAGTTCTAGTTCCGCATTGAATATGACATGTCAGCTTCAAAACTTTATCAACTCATGGAACAGGATTGTGATTCAATAACTTTGACGTAGTTCAACGGAAGTAATTAATTAATTTTCTTGAACGAAGAAAAAGTCACATAGAATGTAAGCCCCGGAACTAGTTCCAGTTCCAGCGACAGTTTATTTTCTCCATCTGTTACAAACTGTTGCTAAGGGCAAACAGAGAGTCAAATGCTTGAACTAGTTCCAGTTCCCGACTTCAGTTCGTTCCGTTGCCATGACATGAAATTTCATTATAATCAAAACCAATTGATTTTTAAAGCTTTGCGCATTTATTATTTATTTATTGAATATATTACTAAAGTAAAAACCTAACAATTCATTTTGAAAACACAATCAAAATAATAATAATAAAATTTCGAGCAGCTAACTGTTCGCCTTTCAGCCATTTTTTCAGCCTTTTTCACAGGTGATTAGAGTACCCGTCGGCGATTTGAACTGGCACTGCGACTGCTTAATTAGCCGGTTAGCCAGTAGTTGTTAGCCATTTGCTGTTGGCCAGTTGTTATTGCGGTAGTCTCTGTTTTGGGCCGGGTTGAGACGGTCTATTTGCGGTAATGATATGCCAATCATAATTAGCATGCTGAGCGAAACTGTTGCTTATTGATTTCATTTAAAGTGGCATTAGCGAAACATTTTGAAATCCACATCCAAATTCAGATCAAATTAAAATTTGATTGTATTCACAGCCCACCGGCAAATTGTAGCTAATTATGGCAATGGAATTTGGAACAAAGGTGATGCTTATATGGCAAGGTCTAAAGATTTCTGAGGGAGAAATAAAGTGAGGGGGGCAAACTGTTTTAGAGATTTCCTGAACTGTTCCCAGAGAATTTCTTTTAATGCCAACAGTAGCTAATCACATCCTGATTACATGAGAATGTCGCAATCTTGAGTCGATGAGCGATGTAAATTTGTTTACACAGCCCTCGGCTGAGTCTTATGCTCTTTATTAGCCTGACTGACAACAAACTGGGCCAATTAACTGCAGCCGACGTAAAATCAAAAAGTAAATAAATCAACAAAGAATAGCAACTTATATAATGGATGTTACAGAGTCTGTTAAAATGCCGTTAATATTTCCTGCCAGTAGCCAATACATGCGGGTCCTGGTAAGACATCAGTTTTGACAGCCCATCGACAGTTGGTAACAGCAACAACTTAACAACTACTATGGCCAACATATTTCATTTTTCTTTTTCTTCTGCTTGTTTCCATTCTTTCCCTTTTGTAGACAAAAACGTTGTGGTTGATTTTTTGTCTTTATGCCTCGCTTTTCTTTTCTTTACATTTTCTTAGCCGTCTGCAATTATTTGGCAATATCTTACACATTTTTCGTAGGAAAATGCATTGCATTTTACCTTTTTTCTATTTCTATTTTTCCTTTTGATGAGCTGGATTATTTTGGTCATTGCCATGTTCTCACATGTAGCCTGTTTCACTTCATTATTCTCTTCTTTGCTCTCTATGAAAATATTTACACATGCTTCGACGGGCATTGAAAACACTCACACACACTCGCACACACACAATTAAATGGTTTTTGGAAACTAATTGGTTTCAATTATTTCGGGTTTTCGAGCAGACACCAAAGAGATCTGTAACATACCTGTTAAGATGATATGCTACCAGATTTTTAGTTTCTTCAGCGGCTTTTGCATTGCGCGATTTTACAGCTCATTGAATTCAAGTTAATTGGCTAAGACTGCTGAGGACTGATAGGTCCGTGAATAGAATTGGTCAAAGTAAAACAAATTCTGGTCCATATGTGCATATTTTGGATAACAAATTATGTCAATTTCTTAAAAAATTGTTACCTTTTAGCTCGAAGATTTAACTATTTTACTGCACAGTTTAGAAATGATTTCTCGATGAAAATAACTTTTGTTTTCTTTAGTCTCTTAAATATCTTAAATACCACTTACTCACCAGTTTGTTTTTATTTTGTCTATCAAAGTTTATTTGAAGTTAAATCGCCTTTTCAGCAATTCAAACTTCTTGCATTTTGGTGGATAAGTGTGGCCAATGTTGTTACAACTTAAATCTCACGCCCCATAAATAGCAAACTGGCAATTAACCACAACAAAGCACAAATTATGTCATAAGTATTTTCATGTTGATGGGTTTTCCCTATTTCCCAGCCTGAGAATTATGACAATAATGTGACAATTTACATAGCTGCATTCAAATCGGGCGGGGTGCGAATGAATTCGTCTTCTTTCCATCCCCTTCCATAATGGGTACGAATAGACCACCCCTAAAAAATGAACCAGTCTAAAGCTGAAACAGTTGCATTGGGTCAGTCACAGAGACAATTAGACAGACAGAGAGACAGACAGACAGTCAGTCAGAGTGACACTCATTAAAATTAAACGAACCAACGCACAGAACAACGCACCTTGGAGTAGGTTGTGTCGACAGCAGAATGAAGTGCGCTTTGTACATTTAATACAGTACACTCACGCTAAGAAGAACTTTGATTTAAGGTGGGTTTTGTAAGCAAGGGACACGGTGTCTAGGTAAATCATTTTGTATAGAGTTTTTATTGTAAAGAACTTATTTTCTGGGATATTGAATTTTTAAAAAAAAAAATAAAAATAATTAATAGATTTAAACAATTGACGTACAAACTTGAGTGCAATAGCTTTAAGTGTTTGTTAAACTACCGTAAACATTTTTTAAGAGTGGAAAAAGGTTTACTGGTTCCATTCAGCGAAGCGCTACTGTAGTTCACATAGCACATTTCTGTGCTGTGTGCCATCTATGGAGTTGCTGTCCAATTGGTTGCGTGAGCTTAACAGTTTTGTCAACGGCTCTCGAGTGTGATCCGTACGGTAAACACTGACGGGTCATGGCACTTTTTTAAGCAGCTACACTCAACTCAACTCATCTCTTCCCAATTCTATTGAGTTCGCAGCACGCGCAGCCGGCGCATCCGTGTTTACATTTGATTGCCACCCCGTGGCAACATCCAGCGACATCCGCGACAGGTGAGGCAGCCCACATGAAGCTGACAAGCCACGGCAAGTCAGTGCCACCTAACGCGATCCTTTAGATACTTACAGTAGATTCGTTTGAATTATTTCCTTTTTTGTTATTTGACTGTCGCCATGTTTGCCCAAATGATAATCCCCGCAGCGGGCTGTCGCTTCGCTTGCCACAAAATGATGCAAATACGTTGAGCGTGCATGTATTTTATGAAGTGTTCAAGGGCACTTCACAAATTAGTTCCCATGTAAGCGCTTAAATTGTGCTCAGATTCGGGGGATGCGGAGTACAGCAAGGATTCTCGCTAATCTCGCTGCTGGCCCGAATTGAAAGCGTTTTTTAGACCCAGTAATAAATATTATTAGAGGGTACACTTAGTTTTTTTTAGTGAAAGATAGGGAGCTAAGTGCTTGAGTGGAATGTACAGCTCAGAGAGTATTGGCGCTAGTATCACCAACGTAGGCAACTAAACTTCTTTATATCGATTTTTGTCAAGAACAAGCAAAATTTTTTCAAAGAGCACAGTTTTATAAACAATTTATATTGTTGTCAAAACTTATTCGAAAAATTCGAAAGAATTTTAAAACTGGAAACGGTGGTTAAGTTTTAGATGAGGGATTTTATTTAATAATAGACGTACACGGTCACCAGCAGTCGGCTTAACTCCACTGCAGCCTTTCTAATAGATTTTTTTAGTACTTTATGATGAACTCTTGCTGTCAACAGCAGTCAGTTAACCAGCTGTTGTTCTAGCTCTTTGTCAATTTGCGATGTCAGAGATCAGGCGCCCCGCCCGATAGGCAAAGACGGTAAGGCAGATAGGGAAAGTGCGAGAGAGTGTGAGAGAGAGAGAGGAGAGTAAGTTGAAAGTATCTTGCAATGCGTTGACAGTTTGTCCCATTTGCGGATTATTGCACTAAATCCCTTTTATTTGACAAAATGGCTTCGATAAAAAAGTAAACTATGTGTGTGTATGCAATACATAATCATAAAATTGAAGTTGATTTTGTCGTTGTGGCATATTGACAGCTGGCGTTATTTTAGTCCCAAAGGTGCAACAACACACACACACACACACTCACACACATACGAGCCGTTGCACTTCAGACGCCAAATCCAAACCCATTTCTGAGTCTTTCAGTCCCATGGCTGCGATCATTACCAATAGCCACTTGAGCGAGTTGGAAACAAAGTTGCCTCCATGGAAAATTAATTTTGAACAGGCAGCCACATTGAGAAGTGGCTCGCTTGCTGGCTCTACAAAATAATTCTCGAGCATTGTTGATCCTTTGTGGCTTATTCGCGTCGTTCAGCGAAACAAAAGCTCTCGAAAATTGGTTTGCCAATATATCCCAAAAGCAACCCTTTTGTTTTTACTCCAAAACTTTGCTCTCCTCAATATCCTGGGAGCGCAAATGCAAAACTAATGTAAAGAATCGCATCGAATTTGCTTCGCGCTCTGTGAGTGATAAGTGCCCACTTGGGCGGTAAAGTGGTTGCCACGCCCTGTTCACATGCGACATGTGAGTGTGTGTGTGAGTGCGGCTCCGGAGCTTTGTCAAAGTCGATTTGTTACATTCTCAAGTGCAAAGCACGTTACCGTTACAGTTCTCAATAACGCACAGTGGGCGAAGTGAACCATTTTTGGGCTTACAAAATTTTATAGATTTTATAAATAAAAATGATTTTAAAAACAGTTAAATTATGATGTGTTGTTGAATTTTAGGGAGTATAATTTATGGTAAACATTGTAAATTATTAAATATTGTTAAAGAATGACTTAATATTATATCCTACAGCTTAAAAATAATTTAATACAAATACTAATTTTTATTTTTCTAACACATTTAAATTTTAAACCTACAAATTCATCATATCGTACCACTGTCTCCGACCCACTCCTACCATATTTCTACTCATTTCACTTCCACGTAACCTTTCAATATTTGCATTGCACTCTCGTCAATTGTCGCGCTGCTTTGGAATGCAACACAGGGTTGCACTGTTTTCACTGTGGCGTTGACCAAATTACCGTTACTGCCAGGGGTGGACAGAGCCTTGTTATTTTGACATATGGCCCTTTTAGATGATGATGTTCTTGATGTCGCTGCTGGGCAAAGGTGAGATCACCACAGTGGTGTCCGAATGACGCGACTGCTTTTCACTTTTTACCGTTGTCGGTCAACTCGGCGTAAGTTCCCAGGACTTGAGTGCGGCTTGCGTGTTATCTTCCTTAGTACGGTAATGGCTTCATTCATTTACGGATGCGCCATGCACCTGATGACCACCTGCTTTATTGACCGGAAGTTGAAAAGTTTCAAACTTTATCAACCCCACAGCGGGGGTGTAACCTATATGCACTCGGAGTGGGAGCTTCGTGTGGCAACTTAATTAAACAAACGACTTAAATAATAGCTTACAGTCAGCTACATAAGTATACGTACTTACCTAACAAATTTATAGCTATACTTTTCAACGCTGCAGCTGCGACGCCATGTTAATTTTTTTCCAACGTTTAGGTCGAGATTGAGCATGAGGTTGAGGATGACTCTGCTTTGAGTCACCCTAATGAACTATCTGCGTAGTCTTTAAATGCCTCCGGGCAGTTCGCGGTCCGCTTTGTTGTGTTAACGGAAAAAAATAAAATGCAAAGTAAAATCAACATTAGTTGTGAAAGGCAACAAATTCAATTACGTGGCTACGTCATCAATTTGGCCAGAGGCTAAGGCAGCATCCTAAAAGACAGTCCAACATCCTGCAAACAGTTTCACAAAGTTTCCCATACTTGGCCCCTATTTTAACCCAGCGAAACCGAGAGTCCTTAACCCAAAGGGAACACACACAACGCTTTATCGTCCTGGTGGTCTGTTTCCTCACACAGCTTTTGATCAAGCAACAGAATGTAATCATTCTCGACATTCCCGATCATACAACACTTGTTAGCCTGTCAATATAGTCTCAAAAAAAGAAGAAATCCGATTCAAGCGAATCCGTCACAAAGGATCAAGTTGAAAACATGCGGGCAATTGCAACTTTCTTGAGGTTAAACGCAAGTTGCACTTGAGCTCGAGTAAGAGGCACCGTGAGGCAACCGTGAGGACATCATTGTTCCATCGTACATATTATCATGGATTTGAACTCAATATTTTTCTCACCTCCAGGAGGTCCACTCATCAGCTGCCCTTAGTTACCCTATTGTTTGTTCGTTCGTTCGCAGTTTGTAACAATATAAAAAACTGTTCTGCGGATTTACGATAGACTTAGACTTGGGCATCAAGTACCTAAGTGCATAAAAGACGCAACGATCTGCTCCAGGCTGTGGCAAATGTGGCAAGTACAAGGACTTTCAATTAGCAGACGCTTCACTGATCTTTTAATTGTCAGCTAAGTAAAGTCTGCGCCTTATTGTCACTTGGGAATGACTTGGGAAAACTGATCAAACGATCCTCTGATCTATTGATCTTTAAATGATCCTGGCAGCTGCTGAAATTCAACGACTTTTACTAGATCGAGCAAGACGAAAGTAGTTAAATCAAATTACTTCTTAATAGTATGATCAAAAATATATATATTTTGTAACCATTTTACCTTCCCGTATTTAAATAAAAATATTATTTTATACTCAGTTTCATGGTCAGACCTACCGCTGTCTTTGATTGAACGCATTTTCCTAATGATCATCATTAGATCGAACAAAAAGCCAAATTATCTTAGCTAAGCGCTAAAACAAAGCCGCCTCATGCCATTTTCCACTGTTTTAAAGAAAATGCAAAAGAATTTTCTGCCGAAAAACTGCCATTTGCCCACTAAAGTAAGTTAAGCCGTAGAGCTGTAGTTTGGCATCAGCCAGAAGGTATCTTCGGACAGGGTATGAGTAGATGTAGGGCTTAGCATAAGCCACATAACAATTAGAATACTTATAGAAAGAGTATGCATATTAGCTCTACTATCTCTGTTCCTCTTTCCCTCTGTCGCTTATCTGTGCGGCAGATATAGAAAATTGATCTGACGATAAATCGAGCTACTCAATTTACAAAAACAACGCCGACCTCGTCCGCTTTGACTTTCTCGTTTTTGGGCGTTCAGGCGATATCTCTTTCTCTCCTTTTCTCCGTCTCTCTGGATCTCTCTCTCGTTGTCAGTGCGACCAACTGACTTCAGGTATATAACAATGAAGTAAACGGAAGCCGGATTTGCAGCGGCTTGCTGGCCAGGATCAAACGGATGTTTAATATTTTGGCTTAAAGACATTCTCATTATATTTGAAAACAATAAGCAATGGGTCGATCAGTTTTGGCTAGCTCGGTCAGGCTCGGTCAGACTCGACTGGTTAGCCGACTAGCCAAGACCGCCCGGCCAGGATTTGAGCATTTAGCAAAAGGGTAATCCAGCCCATTAAAATCTATTTGCATACTCATAGTTTTGTTTTCGCTAGGTAATTGCGCATGGATAACCGCTAACGAATGCAATGATCCGCAGACAGACTCGACGTGGCACGGCACGATCTCCGAAGGGTTTAAGAGAACCTGCCAGGGCACACATAGGTGTACTTTCCACACCTGCCGCTCGCGTCTTGTGCCACAGAATTCGAGGTAGTTACAGGTATGTGCAACGGAATCTCTTACGCGAATTGCGTTAATCATGCGCGTCGCCCTTCATTGATCGTCAGCGACTGACAAACTCCTCGGATTACTTAATCAACGAAAATCTATGAATTAAAAGTGTTACTGAAAATCCATAGGATTCTAACGAACTACAGCCAAAAGACAAACCACTTGAGCTGAAGAGCCTTTGCCGGCTTTGGACTTGGCTTAAGCAAAAGCAAACCCACTGACCCACCAACTGGCTGAGTGGGTGGCTAGCTCAAGTGGTTGCCTTGGATTGAGCACAAGTTAAACCCTGTCTGATCTGAATTCAAAGATAGTAGATCAATTTAGGGAACAAGCTGACTGTTTTATAAACTTTGCTGAGACTTCGATAAGTAAACGTTTGATTTTTAGCTAGAGAAATATAGTTTTGAGTTGGTATAGCAAGCTAAACATTAAAATAAAATTGAACATAAGTGTTACAAATAAAGCTCGACACTTTTGCAGTGGGTCAAATGTATCCTTTCTTCCTCAGTTAACTAGAAATTCCACCTATGGTGGCTAAAGCTTATTACGCACGCGTGCAAAACTGTGAACAAAACTGATCTGCTGATAAAGGCTTGCTCCACAGCTCCTTACAGATTTTCTGAAAATCAAAAAGTGAAAAAAAATTGTTAATAGCCAATGCGAAAAAATGAAAAAATTACAAATTAAGAGCCAAACAATGGAGAGGCAAACAATGTGCAGAAAAACGTCACTGATGACAGAATGATGAGGATTAAGCCAACAACAACCACAATTGCACAGAGATACACCCAAATACATATATATGCCTATATACACACATACATAGAAGCGCAGTCGCGTCGCCTCTGAGTCTATTAAAAGTCTAAAGGCAGATAATAAAGGGCCATTAGGACTTAAAAGGGCTCAACAACCCGACAGCAGCAGTTGAAACGCTTTGTGCCAGCAGAGACAACAACAACAGCAATAACAACAACATGGGCAGGAACAGCATCCATGGCAAGTCGAACTGTTCCAAGTGTGGACCTTGGTAAAGTCGAAATGGCAGCAGCAACGAAGCATATTTAATTCTAAATCCCCGCAAGCATTCAGCTCTGGGTGCTATGGGTTAGGGTAGGTTTTCGACTCAATATAGATGTATGTCAGACACACACACACTCACACACACATACACACTCTATTTACTTTGGCCAACGCAATTTCAACAAATTTGCAGCCCAGAAGCAACAGCAACAACAACAACACTAACAACTACAACGATTGGCAACTGTTTTTCGCTCTACTCGCTTCGATTGTTTGTTCAGCCTTCTTGCCACGTAGAACAACTCAATTTTGGCTAGCTCAGATCCATTTGGTATTGTGAATAATAGGGTGCTGCTTTTGTTAAAGGATTCAATTGTTATTATCTATCCACGATGAGGGCAGCGATCCAACAGCAACATCAACAACAACAACATATCAACGATCCAACGCCCGTTGCTCGACAAAGTCATCAGA
This sequence comes from Drosophila acutilabella, assembly GCA_035046005.1. NCBI lineage: Eukaryota > Metazoa > Arthropoda > Insecta > Diptera > Drosophilidae > Drosophila > Drosophila acutilabella. The sequence continues at coordinate 5,683,163 of JAWNOK010000003.1, forward strand.
AGTGAATTTTTGCTTTTTAACTTTTTGAATTCTCTGCGAATCAAAGGGAGAAATACTGTGGAAAGAGAAAGGGAAAAAGAGCGAGCCAGCTGAGGTACAAAATTGGAGCGACCAAAACAAAATTTTCAATGCCATTCCAAATTAATCCCGACTTTGGTTGTACTCATGTGGAAAAACTATGCTAATTTCATGGCTTTCAATGCCAAATGCAGTTTCTTTTGTACCTGGATTTACATAATGCATTTGCAATTTGTCCAAGCGGCAAATAGCCAAATAAAGAGGCGCCAAACAAGGTCAGCAGAAAAGGTTAAATACTCTTTAATATAATTTATAAGTTATAAGCTAAAAAGTTATTTGTTTAAAGAGGATTTTCTGTCTAAATTGTCTATACAACAAATGTAGTTTCAATTGTAGATTAAATTCAATTTAATTGTAATAAATTTAAAAGTGTTTGAAATTTAATATTTTTCAGATATTTTAATAAAATGGGTTATATACATATTAAAGTTTTCTAATCGCTATCTAGCTTTGTACTGATAAAAATTCAGGTCACTGTGTACGCACGATTGTTAAGAAAATGTAACTAAATATTGTATAAATTCCCTCAAAAGTCCTTTGTTATGTTACAAAAAATTGTAAAATAATCTGAAAATATTTTAACCCAATCCAACCCAAGAAAATAAATAACTCAAAGGTGTTTAGTTTTTCAAAAGCTTTAGCTTAATGTATTTGTATTTGAATGTTTTTTCTTATACTTAATTATTATGCTAATTTAATTAAACATTTGATATGAACTTAAAAATTAAAATACCTAAAACTAATTATGAGGTTACAACAAAAAGTTTCAACTTTTGAGAATGCAATTTGAATCACGTTGTGGATTAGATTACGTATAACGATTAAGTACATTTTTAAAGGCTCAACTCCGAGAGATTTTCAGCTTTCTGTAGTAATTCACTGTTGAATATTGTCCAATGTTTACATCATTTCATCACTGTCTGAGGCAGTGTTTACCCCGATTCCGAACTACCAACTCCAGATATCACAGTTTCCAGCACTACGAAGGCACTTCAAGTGCACGGATTCAAATTTTACCGACGGCAAATTTTCGATTCCGACTCCGATTCCAAATCCAATTTCAATACAGATACTTAGATCTTACGCTGACTGTACATGTCGGAAATAAGGCGTACGATGGTAATATCTCCAATGGTCTTACGGAAGAACAACTCCTCAATGGTGAAGCTGGAGACCTTGTGCATCAGGGAGACGACGCCCAGTAGAGTTTGGAAGCGCAACGGTTGATTCGGATGTGTTCTTGAGATGTAATTGTGCAGCGCATTTCTGGCATCATTGTGCATAGCTGCCACTTTGCTGGACTCAAGCAGGCCACGAGATTCAGCCGAGGCACTGGAATTGGGACTGCCACTGCCGGTCAAAATGGAACTGTTGGCCAAATCCTCTGTGGAGCTAGCAGCTGGCGGTGATTTGCGGAACAAGGAAATGGCACGAAGACACTCGTACTCTGTGCTATCGATGTTCAGATGACACAGTTGATTCAAGACATCCTGGAAAGCGTGCACCTCACGGGATACAATGGCAACCACCTCCCGATTGGCATTCTCCGATTCGTAGACAAACAGCAGTTGAGCAAAATTCATTGGCATCAGATACTGAGCCATGGCCAGAATGAAGAACTCCTTCCAGGACTCCTCGAGCAGCAACAACTGATCGGGCATTGGCAACTCGGTGAAAGCGCGCACACTCTTGATCCAGTTCACGTTCTTGAAGAGATGCTCCGCTGCTGTTTCCTTGATGTGCTCAGCGGCCATTAGCGGCGGCGTTGGGGGCAGGGCACGTGTGGCCAGGGCATTCATGTAGGCAGCAGTGGGTGAGAAGAATCCATGATGACCCTGATGCACTGGATGATGTGGCACACGTGGCACAGACAAATCAAGCACAGCAGCTGGTGGTGGTGGCTGGAAGGCGGCACTGAGTCCGGGATGATGATGGCCACGTTGTGGAATGGGCATGGGCATGCCAGGGAAACCAGTCAAAGCAGCCGTGTTCATTAGAATCTCGGCGGGTATTTGTGGCATTTCAGAGGCTCCCATCATGGCATCCTTGTACATGGCCATATGACGACGCAGTGTGGAGTTGCGTGGGCCACGCTCATGTTGTACTGCATCCTTATTCATGCCAACCTCAAAGCACTTGCGCAAACGGCAGGCACGGCACTGATTCCTGTGGGTTTTATCCACAACGCAAAGACCCTGTTTCTGGGACTTGCACACATACTGTCGAGAGCGACGTATGCTCCGCTTGAAGAAGCCCGCACAGCCATCGCAGGCATAGATGCCGTAGTGTTTGCCGGAACTGTGGTCCCGGCAAACCTTGCACGGCACATGATACAAAATGCGACCTGGAAGCACAAAGAGTAGAAATTGATTTGTTAGTTTAGGCACTAAATAATAGAGAGGAATTTATAATTTGGAGCAGTCCTGCTTTGTATACTTACTTGATTGTGCTGGTGACAATCGCACGCTGTTGTATTTTTGATCCATCAAGTCTGGTGAACCCTCCGACGATTGCATACCGATGTGGGGCGTAATTTTGGCGATTTTAAATAGGCACAATTTGAAAAGAATTCAATTTTTCCTCGTTGCTTTTTGTTCAACTGACACTTCACTGCAATTTTAATCAATTGCTCTGAGTTCGTAAATAGTTTTTGGTTTATATGTGGTTTGCACTACACTAGACAGCACAGCACGAGAACGTGGACGAGGACGAGCGAAGTGTACTCGTTGAGATCACGATTGATTGTGTTGTCTGCTCACCACCCAGCTCCTGTTTTAATAGTCCTTACGCGCTACCAAAATCCCTGTGCGACTCATTCAACTGTCGAGATCACCCCTAGGTAGCTGATGGTCTGCGTTTATTGGTCGCTTCGTTTGGCAAAGAGGGTTGGCCCGTCTCTTGCCTGCTCGCTCGCACGCGCTGCCTCTAACGAGCGCTGCTCTCGGAGAGGATGCTCTCGGGATTTTTGATCCTTCGGGCTGCCATTGCAAAAATTTTTCATTGAGAGCCGTTTTCGTGTGTGTCGCTCATTCTAAACTTTTTGGCTCCGGGGTTTTATGGTCTTTTTCCGTTGAGCACAGCGACTACCTGACTCTCGCTCTCTTTTCCACACACTTTCCTCTCCGTTTGCCTCTCTCTCTCTTGGTCTTTGTGCTGTGTGTGACAGTTGTTAGAACTATGAGCACCGGGCACATCCTTAGAACATTTATGGCGCTGGCCATTGTTGCCGCTTTGTGATTTGTGTGAAGTACCTGTGGGTCGGCTGCACTAACACACCACCGCACCACGTAGTGCAAGGGTTGTTGTTGCCGCTACCACCACTCGTAGTTATATTGTAATTGTAATTCATTCATCTATTGAATAAACGACACTTTTATGATGCAATCGCTTTATATTTCGACTCCTGTTGTTGATTGAGCAATTTAACACTCCCCAACCAAAACCACCCACTCAGTCCATCCCTCTCGCTAACCAAACTTAAGCCAGTTAATCGTGTGCCTTTTTGGCCAAGACTCAGCTCAAATTAAGTTCAAGTGGCATCAGTTTAATCGCTCAAGCGCTTAACTAAATCAACCAGACTAGTAACAAGAAGTAAGAGGCAGTAGCAGAGGCAAGAAACAGGGCTAAGACAGTGGCAGCAACCTAATCGCGTGCCGCTTAAGCAGATTAGAGGGAGAGAGTGAGACAGAGAGACTGATCAGATCAAGATCAACCAAGGGCAAATAATTTAAAGCAAGCTTTTCGCAGAGGCAAAAACTCAACAAAAGGATCAAAAATTCTTGCGCTCTCTGTTGCTCTCTTAAGTCTGCACTTATTATAGAATTCAAGGGAAAAATATTGTACTTAATAATGTTAAGCAAGATCCCGTAAGTCTGGTGCGATTAACAATTGAACGCCTAACACGATCCGTTCACCGTTCTCCGATGTTCTAGGCCCGATCTCCGATGTCCTCTTCGGGGTTGTCAAAATCCGATGAGACTGCATACGTGGGAAAACGTAAAATGCAAATGTGCAGTCTGTTGTTGATGTATGACAAGACACTTAAAATGAGCAATTATATTTCGATTCATATTACGGATGCGTAACTTGATCAATAAAATGCTCTGACATGATATCAAAAGCAATTGTCTAAAGGGCTCTAAGGGTCTAATTAGAATAGCAACAACCGAGGGGTTGTTGATAGCAGTTACTGCTGATGCTGAGCGCTGAGTGTTGAGGGTTGTTGGCTTCCACTGAGCATGTGTTATAACCACCCACCACCACAGGGTAACACTGTGTGCACCACAGGGTTCGTCACTGCCTTTTTCAGGTGTACTGCATGGGAATGTATTCGCGTGTTTGCCTCGAATGTAATGTTATTTCTATAACGATGTTGATCATTAGCTAGCATCCCACTCTACACTGTTGATTATGATGCTCTACTAAACCAGATGACGATGACATATCAATTTTTGGTATGCCATCGGTCAGTGGGGTCAATCGTGGGAACGTTTGAATATTAAATGAGCTGATGCTGTAGCAAATACACATATTAAAACAGCTGCTTTCGTTACAAAACTTTCTCACATCAAAAACTAGACAAATTATAGTAAAAACTTCTGCTCCATTTGCACTTCAATTTGCATTACGGAAATTTGCAGGAAAATTCGTAACTCAGCAATGAGTTTCATTCAGTTGAAGTACAGCTCCATTACTTAATGAAAACGCCGTCGCCGTTGAGCCAATAATCCCGCTAATCCCCGCGGATTAGCGCTAAATCCACCACAAGACTTTAAACAGCATGCGCAGCCCGAGCACAGGTAGAAGCAGTTTAATGCTATCAGGTAAGCATAGGGGTAGCTGCATATGTTCGGCCCATTCAAGGTCAGAGTCTTAAAAAAATTCAATAAAATCAGTTCCACGAAATGCGCATATGCATATGACTTTTTAGCAAAAATTCCTCTACGATTGCAGGTTACACGAGTAGAAAGCGAAAGGGTTGAGTTTGAGTTGAGGTGTCACAATAGGTAGCAAACCGATCGATCGACCCGTGGTCGCCTGTCCAGAGCTAAGGCTAATGATGATGTTGAAAAAATGTAGTTAGCACCTTTTTTGTCTTCGAAGAATGAACAACATGGTCAGCAGGTAGTCTGTAGTACGCACTCGGACTCACCCATAAGGCATTTCGATTTTTATGACCATCATTGGCACTTTCGCTACGTTTTTATGAATTGCCATTATTTGTACGGGGCCCAAAGGGTTATGGCCAGAGCAAATGCAAATCGGTGTAACTACTACAACGACTGACATTGTTTTGTCAGGCGTCTGACGGCGACGCCACAGTCCTAATGACACTTCGTCTGAAACAACCGAAAGGGTTAAAATTATTTATATATTTTGGGAAATTCTTTTCATTTACTTGGCTCGAGTGTCGAAAAATTTCATCTAACTATTAGTATTGTTTTCGTTTTATGACCCAAAAGTTGCTACCGTTCATTGAGCAACGCCGGCTGTTCCCTGTGCCACCCTCCCCCGCTATCTCTTACCTCTTTACTCTTCCCTAGCTCGTTATTATGAATCGGTCCAGACTTTTGATGGGAAAGTCCCGAAATGTCATTAGGTGAACGTTTTGTATTCTTTTTATGGCTTGGCAAAAATCATTTTATGACTATATACCCTTCATGTTATACTGCATGTAGATTTTAAAACTGATAAGAGTTTGGTTTTTATTTTCTTTTATTATTTGAAAGTCCTCATAGCATGTATTTATCAATATTATTCAGCAAACCGTGTATATACTAGTTACAGTTTAAGTGAACATATTTAAAAATTACTTTATAACAATGTTATTCATTTCCAGAAGGAATTTTGCATTAAAAATTATAAAAATATATACAAATATTTAATTTTAAATGTATATATAATCAACATTTTGCTTGAAAATAAGAATCTCATTCTCTTACTTGATATTAAATTACTTATATTGTATTCAGTAGATTCAATACTTCTTGTTTGTTTGCATCAATGACGACATTGGAGATTCAGAGACAGGATATAGTTTAAATGGCACAAAAATTTTCTTATGAAATTACTTCCTCCCGAACTGATCTCATTTGCATTTCTTTTGCCACATTTTCATCGATTTTTGGCGCGCAAAATATTGGTTTATTGAGATAAATAGAAATCGCTATATAATTTGTATTTTTGGCGCACAAATTATGTAAATTTTAGAGACGACATTAAAAATGTACAACCAATGTGCGGAAATGAATAACCCTTTTGAGTAACTTCCGCTTAAACGAGTACCAAAGTTCAGAAAAGCAAAAAGCATGTCAATCGCAAGAGTACAAACAGATAAGTCCCCAAAAAGGCAGACAAAAGGAAGACAGGATCGAGGCAACAGAAATGAGGGTAAAATAAGGCGTCAACGACAGGAAACGACTCAGAAATCACGTCAAAATGGCCAAGCAACAGATTTCTATGGCTGGAACCCAGGAAGTAAACTATTATAATCAAGAAATAAAAAAAACAACAACGACTACTAAAAAGGTACAACAACTACAAAAAGCGCAAATTGAATCAGAGCAGCAAATGGAGAAGAAGTTTTGGAAATGAGAACAGAATACAGAGGGAGATAAGCAATCTGATCTTGAGAAATCATGTGAACGATTTTATAAAAACATGAAATTAAAGTGCTCAAATGTCACCAGGTTATGGCACAAAATTGCGTAAAGTAGGAGCTAGATGGGCAACTTTTGTAGGTAACACAAATAAAATAGAAGAGGCAGTGAGAGAGAGTAGGATCAATCTGTTGCAGGACTCGGTTCCCAGAGCTGCACGTGCAGAAAACACACTGAGGCATCCGCTGAGATGAGTTTCATATAGCTGCGCCACGGAAGCGCATTCAAAACAATGAGACACACCTCCAAGAAATCATATGAGAGAGTTCATTTTCGTCTACGTCTCAGTCTCTGTCCCAATCCCGAACTCGAGCATTATTCGTATGTTAACCTGATATGAGAGCGTGTCCTCTTTCAAGAATCTCGCAATTTATGCAACAGGAGCGCGCGCAGAGGAAACAAGTGATGAAGTCGCTGCTTCCATTTCAATTGATTGTTGTGTCCTGGTACTAGTGAGATTGGTCCAAAAAGAAGAAGGTTTGCATAAGTGCCATCTACCTTTTGTCCAACGTCCTCTTAAGAGTTTCGCGTTCTCCCTCCTTCCACTCGTCTCTATTGTTTTCAATTCCATTTGCCAACATAACTTAAGGACTTTTTGTTTGCCTTTTTTAGAATTGAATTTTATTTCATATACATTTTTTTTCCTCTGTTGTGTTCTTGTGTTTTTGGCTCTCTCATTTCGTTGCTGTAGTTATTGTTGTTGTTTTAGCCGTAAGTAGGATGTCCTGTTGCTCTCCGGTTGCCTTTTCAGTTTTAAGTCTGCTCTCCTTAGTCGTTTGCATGTGCTAAGCCTTAAAGATTATGTCATGCGCAGATTATTTGATTTGTTTGCAATGATAGATATTTATAGTTATTACCACTGCGTTGCATTTCTCACGCCTGCACCTCATTTTGGCCAACAACATTTCAGCCGAGTTTCCGATTTCAGCCAATGATTATCATTATTTTACACATTTCCTGTAAACATTCTTAACACTTACCCTACAATGATACGTATCTTTTAGGAGAAGTGAATCCAGCTTTCCTGCTAAGAGTGTCGCAAAATGTACTTTGGTTTTTGCAGATTTGTCTCTTTTTTAGATTCTTAGATAGTTGCATTACCAGCGGTAACTTGCTTTGATTAGATTAACACCAGCAAACTGAAACTACTTAGGCAGGAAGTCGGCATATAGCTAGTGATATTTAAATACAAGTATCGTAACTCGATGTGTTGAAAGAGACACCTTGGAAATGCTTTAAATATCGAGTAGTAAACTACCTTTTTGGTACCGTAGATAATGAGTTATATTATGCATATTAGAACTGTCACTCTTCTTAGAAAGTTACTATTCATTTCGGTGTTTTATTTTATAAAAATAATTTCATGTAGGGCTTTCTGAAATTTGGTTTTAAATATCAAACTGCCGCTTTTAGACTTTGTCACTATTTTCTTTTTAATTTTGTACAATAGTTTATTCAATTTATTTCATATGCATAGTATCTTTAAAAAATATTCAATCAGTCAGATAGCCATTGCTTACAAACTGTACCCAGTACATAATATATTTATTACCTTTGATCTCTATCAATCGGAGTTCACTGCTCTCCACTTGTAAAGATCATTAACCTTAACCTTACTATAAAAATAGTATTTTTTATTCACATAAGCTGTCGTGGGAAGCTGCAATGTAAGTCCCCACTTAAGGATACATGCCTGATTGATATTGAATGTAGAAAAAATAGAGAAGTAATTCAAGGCGTATTTAAACTGCACAATATGACGGCACCTGATGCGCTAACTGCCAACTTGATATAACAATTGATTCTACACTCGACTAGCTCCCAAAATAAAAAGAGACTAAGAGATAGAGTTGTAATTGAATAGATGGGGGCGCTAGACAAGTGATTCCCCACGATCGAGGCAATCATGCGGGAGATATGCAATCTGCTATTAAGAATTCGGTAAAAAAAAAGGCGAACAGCCTTATAAAAATAACTGGCAAATAAAGATATATGAGTGAATTAACTTCCACGAAATGTTCTTTTCATAGTAAATATTAAAGAATTTTGCTGCAGGTACAACACAAGTGGAAACCCAAGGAGAAAGGGTTTTTTTCCTACTTTTTTTTTGGCGATCTCAAGAAGCTGCGATCAATCTAGTTTTCGATTGAAATTGAATTGTGTATGCGCAATATGTTTTTTGTTTCAATTATGAAATGAACCCTCATCAAGGTTCGCTAACTGCCTGATTGATGAATGAATAATAGAATAAAGGAGAAAGGAGAAATTCTGGGCATGTCTTATCAGTTTTCAAACATCATATGCGTGGGCACAATAGACATAAGAATATTCCCCTTTCTTTGACTACTAGAGAAGCGCACAACTTGTCAAGTTGTCAACATTAAACGTTATCAAGATTTCGATTTGGAATGTTAAATTAATTTATACAGTTTGTCTAGTTAAATCATAGTTTTGTAAATAAATTAATGCATTGGCATGACTTTCATTGCTGCATAACTGTAGCTGACTAAACTACAACTGACTGACGGCATTTTGATTTCGTTTCATTGCTCAGTTTGGTATCGAATGACAGCGACGTGGGAAGCACGCACGAAAGATGAAAGATATGCGAGATCAACATGTAATCTTTGGCATAAATACATGAAAAACGCTTAACAAAATGAGGTAGACAATGCCATAAAAAAGATGAAGGCAAAATCGAAGACGAAGGCGCAGCAATGAGCGTATGTTGCATGCCCGATCAAATGTCCTTTGATATCAGAACGTTTATAGGAGCATCTCCAGTACTTATATTTCATTATGCGAAAAGGTAGCACACACACAAAAGATTAAGTGGGAGAGAGCATAAGACAGATAAAGACCTGTTGTCATCAAACGAACCATTCCCTTTCCCCTCCACTGTGTACCTCTTCTGAGTCAGAGTGCCGCAACAAACCCTTGTTTTCAAGTTCAAGAGAATTCTGATTCCGCCATGTGCTCTATGCTGGTGCTACAGCTACAAATTTTTCTCCTTTTTCGTTCTCTTTTTTGTTTTTTTGTTACTCGGAACGCACACTTCAACCCCTGCCAATGGTTCTGACGATCTGACAGTCTGACAGTCTGGCTTTGTCAACTCCTTTACCACCATTATGATTGTGTGGCTGGTTCAGGAGCATGCCGGCATCTGTTAAGGTTAAGACATCATCAGCTTCAAACCGCTTGACACTTGCAGATTAGTAAAGTGTTGAGTTTTATATATTTATATATATTTCTTGCTAATTGCTTAACGCACAATTAGTTCTGCTCCACATATCCCTCATCTTTCGGGTCACGTGCATTACTTTGCAGTTGCACCAATCGAGGAGAGCTGAGAATGAACTGCACGTTGGACATGCAATGATTTGCATTTCTTTTGTTTATTTACTTATGTAGGGTCATTTTGTACTACATCCCGTGTTTCTGTATTATCCCTTTTTTCGTTTGCTGAATTAACTTTTTGCTTGATTCGTGACTTTTCTTAATTTTTAATGCAGATTTCCGGTTTAACTCTTAAGGTATCAACTTCTTAGTAAATTTCTGTTTGACAATTTGCTGGAAAAACTACATCTTCTTAATGAGATTACACACTCTACTGGAAATATATTTATTACTTTTTGAACCATATTAAACCTTAAGAACTATTGAACTCATTTTCTATATTTGAGCACTCAGACGTTCGACATGTGATGGTAAATCTTTCTTGAACTCTAGAGGACCACAGTTTTTAATGGACGCCATCAAAATCGAAATTCAGAAGAACAAATTTTTCGTACAAAATTTCCAAAAATCATCAAATATTTGATAGTTTTCATATTTTGACTAGTGTTGACACAGTGGTCAATATTATCACCGATAGTGGTCGATATTTCCACCGACATATTAAATTAGTTATAATAAATTCTTAGTTCTCTTAGTTGATTTAAGTTTATCTGCTTTTTGTTAATAATCTATTTAATTTCTCATCGAAAGACTGAACTTCTTATGAGATCGTTTAAGACAGTTAGGCAGCATAGGTTTGAGAGTCACTGCTATCAACTTATAATACGTTTCAAAAATTTGTTGCATACTTTTCGGTGCCTCTTATATTATATGTTGCCAAACTTGGCCTACAGATGTCGGGTTTCCACAACAATGTGGCAGCATGTCGAAAACAGAAGAACACTTAAATAAGTTTTAGCTTGGACTATAACAATTAGCAAATATATGTTCGACTTAACTTCAAATACCTAATATTTAAATAAATATAAAATAAACTAGTTATAGCAAATTTTCTTACAGAAATGTTGTACTTCAAAAAACTGCCTCAACCACTTAATATCCTCTATGGGACGTTTAGCTTTAATTGACGTATAAATTTAATTATACGATGTTTATTAATAGAATTAAGATAATTATAGTCAATACAGAACCGACAAAGCAACATTCTTGCAAACATTTGCTTTCCTGTTTAGCGTGTTCTATAAATAGCACATTGAATATGCATAAATTGATTGCAAAAACCCTTTTACCAGATCCTGTCCATAAGATTTAACTACCGTCGGGAGCTTATAACTGGTGCTGGCACCGAGCACAGCGTGTTCACTAATTATAATGACAAATCGGTCAATTATAATGTCATGTCATAAATTTCCAATACACGATCGATCAGGCCAAAGACAGGAATATTGAATAAAATAGCTCATAAATAATGAAAAATGTCTATAAACCGGGCAACTTTATTAAAAATTAAGCCAAGGAATATTTTCTGCTGTAATTAACTTAACAGAGGACACTGCAAATGCGGGAGGAGTATTGAGGGGGTTACGAAAAATAACAAATTTAGCCACGTCAACAGCTCAAGGCAAAAGGAAGCAAGCGAATGCAGGTGTAGTCGATCTACAGTTGGAAAATGTTGGCAATTTAATAAAAACAACTTGAACAAGGGGCCAAAAAGTAAAATCTGCTTACAAAGCTGTCAGAATGGCAATACGGGCGGCACGCCCACAACATTAAAAAGCAACTAAAAGGACGTGAGGGGCGTGCTGCCAGCGTCGTTCAACCTGTCAGAACAACTGAAAGGGACAGAGACAGAGCTAGAGAGAAAGAAGGAACTTAAATAATCGTGTAGTTTTCAAATTTATTACCGACACGCACTGCCAAACGCCCCCAACAACAGCACAGATTCCGTTTCTGATTCTGTAACAGATCCAGTGCAGATATCCCGATCTGATCCTCCTTCTTCTGATCCATGACCTGAGGCGAACGTGTTCGCTTAACGTTCATCATGCCACAGACACTTGTAGTGGCTGTTCTCCAGCATTGTAAATTATTTTCACAGCACAACAGCTAGTGGGGCAGTTTGTAATTAAGAGTGAGCTCAACTATAAGAGACTCTGTAGAACGTTGAATAGATTTTAGACACCTCAATTAAGAAGTGTACAGTACATAGACTTTGTTAATTAAATGTACCAAATTGTCCTCAAGTTTCTTATTAGGATGTTTAACATGTCCTTTACAGTACCTATCATTAGTTGTAATCAAATGAGAGTTTCCCAAAGGAACTTATGGTACTATTTAGGCTACTCAGACTTAATCATTTCTTCTCTACCAAAACTCAACTCAGAATGCCTTACAAGCTGAGCAGAAACTCTGCAACTCTTCAAGCACAGGGTCTAAAAAGGAGGGCAGTAATTGCCTGCAACGGTACAAAACTATAACCAGTTCCTTTAGCTGTCCATCAGGCAGCTGACCGCAGAGGGCACGGCAGCAGCACAGCACGGCAGGGTACGGCAGCAGCAGCATCAGAAGCATCATCATTTTAACGTTTACATTTTGTTGCTGCCACCACCACCACTGCCCCTGACTCAGTCACAGTCACAGTCTCAAAGTGAGACTCTGTTTCAGCACCACCGACTCAGATCTCTGAGCTCTCAAGCGGCTCGCATTAAATCTGTGCCGCTACATTCTCTTTTCGCCCAAGTTTATGGGCACAGCATGCATAGTATTTCACACAGATTGCGTCCACGATGCTGGGCTCCATGTTGGCACTGATTACTGGCCAACGATAAGATGACATACCAAAGCCCGCAACACTCACTCGATTGTCTTCGAGCGAACTGAACAATTTATAAATAGCTTCACCTGGGTAAGCTCTCTATAATTCTTTTGTATGGCAGCGAGTGTCTGGCGCATGCAATCAATGGAATTTGCCAGTTCAATCCCTCAGTGGCAATAAAAAAAAAGGAGAAGAAGAAGAACAAAAAGCCAAATGACGCCAAACATGTCCGGGCGACCGCAAGCAAGGCCGTTCAGCGACCTTCAGTTTGTGCTCTCTGATTTTACAGGTTCACTTTCAGGATCATTACCATTTGTGCCAACTTCTTACTACCTTCTACTTTTTATATTGTGCGAAATCATTTAACGAGGAACCACCATCAGTTCTTAATTGACCAAATGCAGCTATAAAAGCCCCAGTGTCCTGTATCAAGAGACCTCAGAGAGACACTGAGCCCTCAGAGATCTGTGATCTGACTTTGTTCTCAATCCGTTGACACTCAGTTTCCGCATTTCGCTGTCGAAACTGATAGCACTTTGCATTGTTGTAGTTGTTGTTATTGCTAAACGTCAGGCCCTTTGTCACTTGTTCATATCAATTAAAGTTTAATGATATTGTCGAGCCTGAGTGCCGATCGCCGTAGGCAGCAGCATGTTTTTAATCAATTTTAAATGGTTATTTACATTATTCGGAACCAGTTCCGTCCTTCCCTCCTCCCATCGTTTTTCCACTGTCTGGATCAATTTATTATTACGATTATTTACAGTTTCGTTCAGAGTTCTTTATTAATTTACTTCGTTTACTTTAAACATAGCTACTTGTTACTTAGTACACTAATTAGGATAGTTTAGGTGCATTTAGGTGCAGACGTGCTTTTTCTCTTGGCCAAGTTACTTGGCCAACATTGTTATTGAGTAAATTATGGCAAGTTTGCTAGGTCCAAAGAAAAATTGTTTGCAACTCGTTTTAGTTAACTGTATAATTTAAATTAAATTAATTACAATACCAACAACTACAATAAATTAATTAAAACATTAACTATGCTACTAAACAAATTCGATTACATACGTTGACATACACGCACACACATACACACACTTAGGCAGACAAGGTTAAACATACATTTACAGTTACAGTTACACACATACACTTGTTGTTGTGGGACTGTACGATTTAAGTAGGACGAAGAGTTGTGGGCATGTGTAAACGAAGCTAACTAAGAGCTACTTAATGGCCAATGACACTGGCTGAAAATGACAATCACACGTTGGATTAAGGCTTGCAAAAATTAGGTAGGATGTGGGAGCATATAAAAGCTTTTAAACTAGAAGACTTCAAAGTTAACTCAAAACTTTTACTTTACTTTTCCACATTAAACACTAACTCAGAAAATTCTAAACGACATAAAAATTGATTAATACTTTTAGCAAAGTCTCAATAAATTTGTCTTGTAAAAATTAAATTTGTTTGAAATTTGACTGCAGTTTTAAGCTTTACTTTGTAGTAAAGCACTTTAATACTTCCACATACTGACAACTCTATAAATATTATTATTTTATTGACTGGCAATAAAGTTCTAAATAAAAACTCTTTCAATTTAAGATTATTGAAGTCGTCTTAAAGTTCTGCTTATTCCCACTACTTCAAATTTATGCAAGTTGCTAAAAATCTCTTGTCGTTTTCGGCCAGTGTCACTTTTGGGCTCGTATAAATGAAGGCTAGTTAATATTAATTTAAGCTACGTTAACTACAATACGACTTGGATCACATGTGTATGAAATGAATGCCACAACCGAGTATTGTGGCTCTTGTGGGGCAGCCGTGGCAGCTGTGGCAGCTGTGGGGCAGCTAAGGCAGCTGGTCATCAACAGAGGCGGTGAGAGGCAGCTGGGTCAACAGCTCAACAATCTCCACAGCTTTTGTTGTGTCTCTTTGGCTGTGTACACTCGACTGTTTGGCGACTTACTTGAGCTTCAAAAATGTCAACAGCCCCTTTTGTATCAAACTACGATCAATGGTCGAATCAGCGGTGTAACGCACACCGCTTAAATTGCCATCGTTGTGGTCGACAACGCCATATTCACCAACGATGAAGCCATCGTCGGTTTTCTCCTCAACGCGATATTTGCGATAGTTGCGTCCCTCGACCACATAGGCAACTTTATCATCATCTGACTCATCCGTGTTGCGCCGCCTACCCTCCTCTCCAGAGTTGCCATCATCAGGGTTGCCATCACTACTGCCGTCGTCGTCGTTGCCACCGTCATCACTGCCGTCGTCGTTGTAGTCGTTGGCATTTGCGTTGGCGTTATAAACCACCGAACCACGTCCTCTGTCTATGCCGCGACTGCGTTGCGTTGTTGCTGCCGCTGCTGCTGCTGTTGATGTTACTGTTGTTGGTGTGACTGGTGTTGTGGCTGTGACCAGCGAGAAGCCACCTGAGTTTATGCTGTGGACATTGCCGCTGCTGCTGCTGCTGCCACCCTGCAGGCCATGGGCTCGTCCGTTTGTCATAACACTTACGGACTCTTCTATTTCGTAATTTTGCTCTGGGGTCGGTGTGTAGAGCTCAGCGCGTTCAGTTGTAAAATGTGGCAACATGACCAAAGAAGCATCGCCAGCTGACACGGAGGCAGAGACACTGCCAGACGATGATGAAGATGATGAGCTGCTCGAGCTGGAACTATATGAATAGGCGCTGTTGCTAACGGGTGTTGCATGCTGCTGTTGTTGTTGTTGTTGCTGTGCGAATTTGGAAACACACTTGACTAGATCTAAAGAATGAGTAAAAAGCAGAATTCCTCAGCGTCTTGTTTGATAAGTTCAAGATTAGTTTAGTTAGGCGTGCGTTGTCGTTAGACACTCTGACTACACTGAGCTGTTAATTTATCGCTACTAACAATATGCTGAGAACATTGTGCTACAACTAATTACACTTTTAATTTGTGTTAACATTTTCTAGCCAAGCTGAGATATGTGCTTTTAGAAGTGCTTGAAAAACATTAAGGAAACAAAATGATTTCAAGAAACAGCTAAGCTGAAATCATCTAAATTGAGAAGTAACGACGAATCTATAATTAAATTTTGAACTGTTATTAAATAAAGAACATTTTTAATTACTTTTTATACCAACTGCTGGTTAACATTTCACACCCACAACAAACTCAAATAGAAAGCTAATTATAGTAAGGGAAATGGAAGTTCTTACAAAAATCACTTCAAGACTAACAGACTAACCTAGATATATTTATAGAATATTATTTTAACCCTTTTTCAGAAACTTTTAATAATTATTCTTCCCAAATCCTTTAAGAAAACAGAGTTCGTAATACAAGAAAGCAATCTATTCTTACTACCAACTAACTTTAAAGAATATATTAAAGGGTTCAACTACTTTTACTTTAAACACTGCACATTTATGACTTAAAATCCCAGCAATTATGAAACAAATGCAAAAATAAACGCCTATTTAATAGACACACTAAACATTGTAGCACAGTGTAATTTATTTAGTCAACAAAGACTTAACAAAGACTTACCTCTATTGGGCAATCCTTTGGCATTTTGATTAGAATGTTGAAGCGACAGTGATGAATGCAGACGGTGTTGCTGCTGTTGTTGTTGTTGCCAACATGGACGATGATGTTGTTGGTGTTGTTGTTGTTGCTGATAGTCGCTTGGACTTGCACTCTTTGATGATAAAATTGGCTCCAATAGATGCCTTTGTGACTGTGGTTGCGGTGCATTCAATAAATCATAAGGTAATTTATCCAAATTGAAGAGTACACGACGCGGTTGCGAATTGCCCGCATTTGTTGCTGTCTGTTGCAGCTGTTGCTGCTGTTGTTGGTGCTGCTGCTGTAGCTGGTGATTATGAGCTTGGTGATAATGCTGCTGCCAAGTGCTGTGTCTGCCAACAGTGGCCAAAGTGCTGCTCGTTGCTGCCTGTGATTCAATAGATCTTGCTGTCGTTGTCTGTGCCTCTCCGAATGCAATCCTCGACACAATTGCTGGTCGACGCGAGGGCACAAAGGTGCTTGGGGCAGCGCCCGGTGGCACAGTTATACTTCCCACTGTTGTTGTTGTTGTTGTTCGCATTGTTGTTGTTGTTGTGCTTGGTTTTGTTGTCGTTGATCGAGTTGTTGCTGCTGTCTTTACCGGTCGTTGTGCGCAGTTGCTCCTGTTGTCGTGGGCGAGCTGGTCGTGCTGGCCATACCAGTTTGTGGCCAATATGTCTTGGCCGGCTCACCATAAACCTTTGCCGGCTGCGAATAAACTTTCGCTGGCTCCGAATAGAATTTCGAGGGTTGTCCATAAACTTTCGCAGGTTCCGAATAAACCTTCTCTGGCTGTCCGTACATCTTAGCCGGCTCGGAATAGACCTTAGCGGGTTCCGAGTAAAATTTCGCTGGCACACTGTACATTTTTGCTGGCACTGAGTAGAATTTGGATGGTTCCGATGCCAGACGTGGCATGGGCTTCAGACTATCGCTGACATTGCGTTGTGCCTCGGCCAAAATGCCCGCTGATTTGGGCCAACCTCCAGGAAGATGCAAATCGTCCACATTTTGGGATATGGAACTGTAGGAAATGGATCTTGACTGTGGTCCATGACCCTGTTTAGTGTCATGATAGATGACCGTCTGGAATGGCAACAATTTGTCCTCAGCTGCCGTTTCGCTGGCATTACGAAAAGCCAGCGAATTGGAGCGACTGGAGGCGGAGGCAGCCAGCAAAGGAGACGCCAAAACATTTTGTATATTGGAGGCACTGTTCAGTGAATCACTTTCCACATCCATGACATCGGCAGCCAAACGAGGCTCAGTCTCTTCAATGGACAGTTCGCTCTTGTGCGAACGATTGACAAAATCCACACCGATGGCACTTGGAGCACTGCTTCCCCGAGGGGCATGTGAGCGGGCATGGGAAGTGGAGTGTTTATGATGTGTGCTAGCCTTGACTGCAGGTGATTGGGTGCGACTTATGCGACTGCCACGTTTGCTGGACGAGCTAACACTAACCGCAACCACCTTGACCTCATCGCTGGCCTTTGGTTTGGAGCTGATTAACTTGTCCACTGGTGCATCCTCCAGAAAGACAATTTTACTGCCAGTGGTAACCAGCTTAATGACCTGTTTGCCCTCAGCATCCGATCTGTTGTTGGCCATTGGCATTGCGATAACGTGTCTTATGCTCCAGACTTCTGGCATTATTCAGACGTCCAGTTCCAGTTCCCTCGAATTCATGCTCCTCGCTGTGCAAACTGCGCTGTTGCTCATCGTGATCGAGTAGCAGTTTCAAAAACTCATTGCCCGCAATTAGTTCACTTGTACGTAGACCAGACGAGGGGACAGGTGCAGGAGCGGGTCGCGTAAAGCCGCAGCACAACATCTGCAACAATGATGGAAATGCCATTAAAACTGTTATTTAGTATAGTATAGCACATAAATATGTATTTAGTTTTATGTGTTCATGTCAATTGATTTTTTACAATTTCCCTCAATGCGTTTTTTATGCAAATCAAGTGCTGCATGATGCATTCAATCGTTCAAGATCAGCTTATCTCAGCGATCTATTTATACAATTGCGTAATTAAAATATCATTCCACAACGGATATGATTTTTATAGCTACTATAGACTGCTATGTCTTCATACTTTATACTGAACTGATATGCATAAGTCATGCTCATGCTATGAAGCTCTGACATTTGAATAATACGATTACCAGCAGTGTATTGAGTTTATTAACACATCAATGGAATGCTGCGGCTCTGTTTGATCTAAATACAACTTCCAAGTAGTTGTGGTTGTTGTTTGTGGTCACTTGTGTTGCATATTACATTGGTCAACGTCATAATTACGAATAACTGACAAATGGTTTGTTCAGCATTCAACTGGTGGCAAGTGGCAGCTAATGAAGACAGCGTATAAATAGTCAACACTTAATCTTTTGAGTGCTACAAGGAGCTGCACTTTACTCTGTATATAATTGAGAAAATTGTGCATTTTTAATTCAGCTTTAATCTATTTAACATATACTCTTTTTAATGGTATTCCCACTTGTTTTGAGTGTAGAAAGTTCAACTAAACTGTTAAAAAGTGCATAATCTTTAAAAGGCATATTTAATACAATTTCTTTTGCGTATAAACTATTATTTTTGATTTAATAATACTTGTATCCATTTTGTACAGAAACAAAGTAGGCAATTTGCACTTATTTGGTGCTTTGTTTCACCAAAATTTACCATAAAATTCTTAAGAATTTTTTTAACAATTAAAGGGCAAGCAGAATTATTCATTAACTTCATATTTTGAGTCTCAAGCGCTTTAATTTAATAATTTCTGTATGACTTTATGAAATTACTAATTCAATCCGCTTATATTTTGAGAAAGTATATGATCGCTCAGTTGTCTTTTGCTTCACAATTTTGCTTTAAATTAATATTTTACTGCTTTGACTCATTTTCAGATTTCTTTCGTTATTTTTAACTTATTGGGTATTTGAGAGAAGTCAAGTTTTCTCTCTGCAAATGAGCACAAGCGTTAAACACACAATTTATTAAAGATTTGCGGAGGTGTTTTGCTTATACCTGTGTCAGAAGAAAGATTTCAATATATATAAAATGTGCTTTAAAACTTTGATACGCTGTCTAGACATTAACTATTCAATAGTTGTATTTATGTGTTCATTACTTTTATATATTGCTGACCTTCTCTCTGTATACCCTTTCTTTTTTTATTGTCTTGTTTGAGTTTGAGTGTGCTTGAACTAGGCTTTCGGCTGCAAATATATATAAATCAATTTAAAACAATTCAAAATTCCGCCCCGTTGTCGGCGTTTTAATGCCGCAGCCATAAAACATAATAGAAGGAAAAACAAAAGACTTAGGACACGAACTTGCCCTGCAACGCCTTTAGACTAACCAATTGAATAAGAGAGCTCAGACAAATGGCAAAAAATAAAGCAAATTTATTGCGTTTGGCAAAATCAGCATAACTAATTGTAATTGAGATAAATCAGACACACATACATACAGATCACGCTGATATCACTTCTATGAGCCATAAAAGTTAATGTGAATGGAAAGGCACAAATTGAAAAACTTTAAACAAAAGGCGAACAGAAAATAAAACAATTTCAGTTGATAAATTAAAATCATAAAATAAATTTAGTAAGTCAAGTATAATTTTTGTAAAATATGATAGTTATAGGCGGTGTTACTGCAGTAACAAGACAGACACCGATAGCGACAACATCCGGCAGCTTTTATGCTCGAAAAGCAAATTACTTGACAGTGCAGCGATGTGCAACAACAACAACAACAACTACACAACGACAACAAATAGGATTAGGTGGGCGCCAATCGCTTGCTGCTTGTCGCTTGTTATTGTTTTAGAGTGAACATTTCTAGATCATATTTTAAAGCGATTCTATCGTAACAATTGCTGGCAGCGAGAGCAACCAAAAACACCTTCGCACATGTGCTAAAATTACAGAGTAAACAGTCAGCAGCTTATAAGCTCTTACTGGGCGACTGGCCAGTTACCAGCTTATAACAGTGCCAGTTACCAGTTACCAGTCAGCATTCAGCAGCCGGAGTTAGTCACCAGTGAGGCGGCTCGCCTTGCCTTTTATGTCTAAAATTGCAGAAGTTACTCCATTTGCAGCTGCTGCGGGCAGTGAATGAGCATTTAACATTGACACACAAATTGCTGAAAGTTAATAACAATACGAACAGCGTTTAGAACAATGGACTGCCAAAGTGTCTCTAGGGCTAGTGTCATGTATTTGGTTACCCCTTTGAACAACCCTCAGTTGGACACACTCAAAAAAAACAAGACAGGCGTTCTAAATATACAACTCGTTTCTTGTCTCTTGTAAATGACATTTATTTTGTGAACAATCTCGCAAACATTCCATTCCATTGTGCAGAGTTATTTGAACCGACTGGTCAGTGCCATTACGTGTGCTTTTTTTAATGAATGAAATCAAATCAACATTAAATGTGTACAGTTTTGGTTTAAAGTTTTAATCCAAAAATAGATAGGCAATCATTTATCCTAATCTTGATTGATTTATCTAACCAGCTGACAATTTGGCAAAATGCTAATCCTGTTGAGACATTCTTTTGCACTTACGCAGCATCGTTATCCAGTTATCAATTATTATACAATCATTTATCATTTATCATTCAATTGTTGCACCTTTCACAACAGCGTTAACAATTTTCACGGCTGTCAACTTAGCGGAAGTGTCAAAGTGCCACATACCAACCCATTATAAAATGAGCATAGAATATTGTATCAGAATCGACGGCGCTCCAAATTGTCTATTGAAATTCTAAACGCTGTCGGTGAAACTCAATGAGATATCCGCCTTAGCCAAATCGAATAGAGCGACCTGTTGTTATACATTTTGAACAATTAAGCAATAATCACGCCTTAATGAACGGCTCTTACGTGTACTTGGCCGTACTTTCAAGTGCCGCTTCAGTTTCTACTTCAGCTTTAACATTTAATTAGCCACAATCATCCAATAGAGCGTCGAACGAGTTCTCTTATGAGTTGACCATTTTTTATTATTATTAATACCATTATTCTTATGCTTATGGGTTGACAAATTCAATTGCGTTGCGCTTAATCTCCGTTTCAATTTCAATTTCAAATCGTTTAATGTTTCATTTGATTGAATTTAATATGTTTTATGTAAATTTCGGAAGTGTAGACTAATCAATTAAGCAGTCGCTTCATGATTGATGTGGCAGCAAAATAACAACGAAAACCACAAAAAAACAGGATTCAGTTGCATAAAAACGAATGACTCAAGACACGAACTATACAAAGCCACACACAGCGTTTAGGCCATTTGCATAGAGAGTCGCAAAAACACGGAAAAAGTCGCTTAGGCTGTAATAATGAAAACTCTTTTCGCTTATCAAATTGGTCAGCAGGCAGCAGTCAAATGGCTAAGAGGGAGCTGGAGAGCGGTGCATATCATGTTCGTTTACTGAGAACTGGGATTGGGGAGTTGACCAGCCCGCATAGTTTGTGGCCCCCAGCGCTTTGTAGTGGGCGTTGCAACGTTGAAAGGAACAGCAAGCAACAACAGTTGCAGTTGCAGTTGCAAGCTGGCTACAATGTGAATGTGTCAGCCATAAAGCGTCTGTTGCCAGGCGAGCATTGTTTAATTGCAGCTACCACCCGCTGTCTCTTAAAGCCAGCACAGTGACCAGTGTTGCAACAAGTTGTTGCAAGTTGGCATGTCACTATCGATTTATCGATCTTCCACCAAAAGTGCGCTACACATTAGGGCCACTCAATGCCACAGTAATTGTGTGTATGTGTGTCTCACTCTCTCTCTGTCTTTGTCTGACATGTAATAATACACATTTATTAATTACACAGCACTACAAAAACACTCCTCGCCAGTTACACTAGATTCTACATAAAGTTTTGCTAATCGTCATATGCATATCAGCACACTCACACACACACACATACAAGCTTTAGAATGTTGTTGCACCACGCGACGCTGCACTGTACCGCTTCTCTGTCCCCCACTCCCTACTCAGCTCTGCTCTGCACTCAATCAACGTCCCGCCCGCTGCGCATAATTTGCAAATTGCCATCGTCATCGACATCGAGCGCGGCAAAACTCGCCATTTGCTGCTTTAGTTTTTCGCAGTCTAAAGTTTCAATTTCATTTTCATTTTCATTTGCAGTTTTGAGACGCTGTCTCAGTTTCAACTCAATTCGCAAATCGCGTGCAATTATTTAGCTTACTTGAGCCACTTTAAGCCGTCTTTACTGCAGCTAACAATACACACCATCAGCTGGAACTGGAGCTGTAACTCCTCGACCATTAACTGGACTTAAATTAATAATAAATAGCTAAAAAGTCTACACTCACCAGCTCGTATTACTGATGATTTGGCCTAATAAATGTGAGTCCAAGTCAATGCAGACATTAAGAAAAACTTTATACATAACATTAGCAATTAATCCATTTATTGCTCTGCAATAAACATTTGCCAAGTGAGCAATTGTTAATGCAATTGCAGTTGCAATTTTATGACCAAATGAGCAAACTGATTCTACATTTTAAAGGGTTAAGCTGAGTTAAAGTTTGTTTAGAAAAAAACGATACGAACCCGCATAAATTTGAGCTAACACTGCGTATGTGTAATAAATCATTATAAAGTTCAATGTCGAAGGAAGATGAAACCTTATTGGTTTATTGGCCAATAACAAAGCAGATTAATAAACTGCTGCCTGCAGTAAAAATAATTCTCAAACGTGTTTGGTTATAATGGTTATAAATATTTTGAATTAAATAAAAGTCTTTGTTGACTTATAAAAACACTTTCTTTAAATTAATTTTAGCACTAGAAATTATTACTTACCAGCAGTAAAAATACCAATTGCAGATACCAACAGAATTGTGCCATGAGTGTGCGTTAAGTTGAGTTCTTTGAATCAGCTGATTTTGTGCTTCCTTCTGGCTTAAATCAAACGCTTTAATTGCCAACTTATCTTGGCTTCTCTTACTTTATTGAGTTCTTAATGAAGCTCACTTTCTTTGGCACAACAAGTGATTCATTTGGCCGTTTGTCTTGTCTGCAGTTGAATCATGCTCAAATTGGTAAACATTCTCCAGGGTCACTTTACTTCTTATCGTCGCTGGTCTTTGTGTTTGGAGTGTGTGTTTGTTTGTGTGTGTGTTTTTGTGTTTGTGGTGTGCTCTTGTTAATGACTGAAATTAAAGAACAGACACGAGCAATTAACGAGTGCGTTTATTTAAAAGAACAATAAATTTGCCGACTTTGAACAACAGGCAAAGATTGGCTGTGAATTTTTTAGTACACTTGTCGACAGTTTGGTATGCAGTGTGTAGTATTATTGCGAAACAAACACTACAAGTTGTATTATACTAATTTTGTCTTCCTTAATGTTGGCTCAATGATACAAGAATTGATTCTTAGCTTCCAGCTAAGCACAAAATCCACTAAGACTATACATGGAATTAAGTGGTTGGCAAGAACATTAAAATGATTACCGAATAAACATCTAAATTGCAAAAAATTGATGCATAATTTACAAAAGTTATTGGCTGGCATTAGCCAAAGCCACAGCCAAAACAAATTCATTGCGAGCGGTAATCAATAGACAGAAAAAAAATAATAAATACAAGTATATTATAGAAAAAATATATATATATAAATGTATATGCATTGAAATGTCAAGGTGCATTTCACACTTGCCAGTAAACAGTTATGGGGGGCACTCAGCTGAGGCATGCAAAAAAAAAACTAAAATACAAATATTCAAAAAGGCGAGACAGACAGAGAAATATTTGACTATTTGCAGCTAATTTTTAAGAGTTGCCAAATGCGATCGCATCACGGCAAAAAGAATCATTGAACTTGTCTAGGCAACCCAGTAGGGGGGTTGGTAGTTGGGTTGATAGGCGGGGCAAGGAGGCAACAACGAGTGAAGAAGAAAACAAGTCGCAACAAGTTGCTGCAGTTTCAAGCCAAGATGCTAAGCTGCTTTTTAGCTGTTTTTCAGCTGTGCTGCGATTTCAACATACTATATTTATAATTAATGACAAATATTTTGATAGCCACAACAATTGGCATGTCATTGAAGCTGGCTCGAAGTTGAGGATTTTTATAGTTTTGGCTTGGGAATTTCATTAGTGTAGACTTTTGGCATACTCATCTTGGCCCGCGGCGCACATTAGCCTTTAGTTTGGTATCGTTTCTTACATTTTTTGGCAAGTGGCGCCCTTTTTATGCACGCTTCAATCAAAGATTAATTTAATTAAAGCCTCGAAGTAATTAGCGAGCAGCTGAGTTTTAAGCTCAGCGGCATTTCCGCCATGTATGTAATTAAGCCGCACAACTAACTAAGCAAAGTCAAATGTGGCATAAAATAATAATCAACTAAAAATAGTTGGCCAACAGAGAGAGAAGCCCGAAATTTTGTGTGTGTGTGTGAGTGTGTGTGACTATAAAAACCAGTTCTAGTTCTTATCAAGCCTTCTTTTGCCTCAGCTTCTGCTTTAGCTACGTTTGCTGCTTGTTCTTCATCTTCGACTTCTTTTTGTTTTCTTCACAGTCCATATAATTACTCATAGTCAGCGTTCAATGGCTTTTAATTACCCAGGAATCTGACTATAACAAAACAATATGTTTATGACTTAAAATTCAGCTCATTAAAAATGAAAGTTTCTTGGCCAACAACAAATAAAAAAAAAAAAGAATATAATAAAAATTCGCGCTAAACTTGGCTCATTAATTAACCAACCGACACATAAAACGTTTCTTTGACTGTAAGTTATGGAAATTCCTTAATTCTTAAATTCGGCAAGAGTTTTTTGACTCGACTGTCTGGAAGCTAGTGACGCATTTCTTTAATGATTTGTTATCTTTTGACAGGTGCCAACTAGTTATCATTATGCTGATTATCTTATGTAACTGAGAACAGACCGAAAAGTAAAAGTGCTGGTCACACAAACTCATCTAAAGGTCGTTGTTATCTACAGCTAGAAACCAGCTACGACGCTGTAACTTGACTAAACAGGTCTTTGCTGCACCCAGAAATCAGCAATCAGAAACCAGACAATATTATTTTATTTTTTGCTTGCAAAAACTAGAAAGAGTATTAGTAACTTCAGTGGGAATAATAGTGTAGTGCAACGTCTTAAACACTGCAGAGTGCAAGCCAATACACTGACAAAAACTTACAGCTTTTGGCTACTAAATATTCAAAATTATGTTTATTTAATTGATGCTTAAATTAAATAAATTTCTAAAAGGTAAAAGCTGAAACTGGTTTATAAATTATGAATTTATTTAGACTAAATTTCTAACTTGCAACTTTTTATATAAATTTGCCTAACTTTATAGACTTCTAAACCTAAGACATGCCTTTTTAAGACTTCATTCTAGAACCCGTTCCCTTTTTGGCACAGTGTATGCTACAGATTGGAATCGGGATTGGGAATTGTAATGGGAGTGGGAGTTTAACAAATTTTTGTCACTTGGCAGTGGCAATGGAAGCTGTGTTAACACGTATATTGACTTGCTCTTGCACTTGGCTTGTGCATGGCCATTGGCGTCAAAAATTTTGCAATTGAGTTAGTTAGTATATGAATTAGAATGCTAATCGATTGAACCGATGGTAACGCCCAGAAAAACCAATACAATAGAATGCTGTACATGATTCCGGTTAATAAACTTGATTGAAATGAACAGCAAAAAAAAGAAAAAGAAAAAAAAAACCAGAAGTAAGGCAAGTAAATAAATTGTTACTAAGTATCAATATGGCACAATACAGAGTACAATAAACTAACTGAAGTGAATTGAATTGATTTGAAGTGAATTGAAGTGAAGTGTGTATAGAAAATGGGTCGCAAAGTGTTGGACTCTGTGACAAATTTGTCGAAACATTCTTAAATCAGACAATGGCAGCGACGGCAGCAAATCGAATGACGATTGCAATTCAATTGACAAGCCAACAAGTTGAGGGACGTACAGGCTCAAAGACACAAGCCAAAAGGGAGAGGCCACGCGGCGTATGCGCGACAGGCAGACGGCCAAAAAAAAAACACAACTAATGCTTTAAAAAACACAAATTAAAATGGAAACAGAAACTGAAACAGAAACTGAAACTGAAACAGAAACCAAAACAGATACAATATAAGAAAATAACTAAAGCAAAGTCAGACAAATGGCCGCGACCATTGAATTGTTTATATTTCCATGGAATTTCTTAAAAGTTTATTGCACTTCTTTTTTTGTGATTATTGTCAAATATGAGTTTCGTGTGCCATTGCAGTGTATAAATATTGCAACCAGTTTTGACGCTCTAAACAATGTGTTAACTTTTTTTTTGCCTTTGCGGCGTTAATTATTGTGGCTTAAAGCTTAGTCTAAAGTATTGTTGTAGTAGTAGTAGTAGTACTAGTTGTTGTGTTTGCTGTTTGTTTGCTTTTGCCATCTTAGAGTATGTGTGCTTAGTTCGTTGCCGACTGCACTGCAATTAAGCTTTTAATAATAATTTGTATTAAAATTGTTGAACGAGTTTGGCAATGGGCTGTTTGGGCCGTTTTGCAATTTGCCATAGAATGTGCACCAACAAAAAACTAACTCTAAACTAATTCACACAAATTATTTATAATATTTCTTAATCGATGTTAAGTTAAATCAACTATGGCAACATAAGAAAGCCGTAAAGAGTACAAATTGCTCAGAAATTAAGCTAAAAACTGGTGTTAAAGGCTAAAGTTTAAAAATTACTGTATGTGAAAATATACATCTATTTAATCTTTAATTTATCTAAAACAAATTCAATTATTATCAAATTTAAATAGCTATTTTAGTACCTATAGTTTTTGTAACTCTAAGCTAACTTTACTTAGCAGACCCTTTTACTGGCTGTTTCCCACTATAACCTGCCCCAAAGACGTAACTTTTCTATAAACTTGAGCAGGAAATCACTTATTACAATTTTCACTTATGCCATAATTAATATTGAGCCATTGCTGCATTTATGGCAATAACTTTGGGCCAAGTTGCAGCCCATCGTTAATGGTCAATTACATTTAACCGTTAATTATGAACAAACAATCTGACAACAGAGCGTACTAAATTATACACTCAGATCCGCATCTAACAATTTGGCGTCGCCACGACGCCTCTTACTGCCTGCCCCACCACTCCCCCAGTCCACCCTCTTGGCTCCCTGTCTTGTCTGTCCGTCAAGAGGCAAATAGTTTTAATACCTCAAACAACAGGCGGGCATTGCTGTAATCTATCGACGGACACGATAAACATCTGCTCAATCAAAATTGATCTACACGGCTGTCAATCAAATGGCAGGAGACAAAGGTGGTGCCTCCTCCCACTGCCCCTGAACAGCAGCCCGCCCCTCTGATTTGTCTAGAAAAAAGCCTTTTCAATGTGCTTTGATTTCGATAGCGTTGCTTGCCACAAAAGCTAACTGTAAGCAGCACAGACACTCACACACACACACACACACAATCACACACACACACACACTTGCACACTTTCATCGATGACCTTGAGGCAAATCATTGGCTATATTTTGCTGTTGTTGTTACTGTTTCAGTTTGTTGTTGTTGTTCTTTTTCTGCACCTTTTTGGCCGACATATTTCTGTAGCAGTTGCAGTCGCTTTTTGGCTTAAACTTTCGGCTTAGCGTTTGGGCCGTGCAGATTTCTAAACACACAATTGAAGACAAATCCACTTTATAGCCGTCAAAATGTAAGAGAGCGAAATACGAAAGATAAAAAAAACATTGAGCAAGGCAGCAGAAATTAACAAAACTTGGCTTAAAAAAATAATCAAAAACAAACCGTCGAGTACAAACAACAACAACAATAACAACATGGAAAAAATGTTAAGCATAAAAACGCGTTTGCGCATAAAAAAACGTTTTTGGCCAATTTTTAGCGATTTTGGTTGTTAACCGTTACTTTTTTTTTTCTTTACCCGCTGAGCTTACCAATGCACCCACCACATTTGTTGTTGTTCTCGCCGTTGTTTGTGGTTGTAGCTGGATTTTTAATCCCGTGTTGTAGTTGTTGGCGTTGCTGTTGTTTTTGTTGTTGTTGTTGTTGTTACTGTTGCTTTTGCTGTCGAAGTTTATTTTTTGTATTTGATTGTTTGGCTTTCTATAATACGAGCTCTTATTATTATTATTATTGTTGTTTTACTTGTCGTTGTTGGTGTTGCTCGTGTTGTTTTTGTTGTTGTTGTTGTTCGGTGCAATTGTTGCTAAGCCGTTTTCTTGTTAAATTGGAGCAATATTGGCGCGCGTCATATATAAATACGATATTTAATGACGATTTGTTTATGCCTTTTAGAATCTGAGCTCGTTTTAATTTTGAAATTAATTTTTTTAAGCTATTTCTTGTTGTTTATTAATAACTTTTTTCGTGTTCTTTCTTTTTATATTTTTGATTTTATTATTATTGTCGTTTTTATGAATATTTATTTAGATTAGAACTTTTATTTGAATTTTATTGGGGCCGCACTCACACACTCTGAAAACAATATATTTAACTGACTTTGTCGAAATGCTTGCACTTTTGTTTGAATTTGTTGCGTACAACGGTGCGTATGTTGTATGTTGCAGTGTTCTTTGACTTTTAGAACGGTCCTTAAATATGTTTTCAGCTGTGCTTCTGCTAGCAAATTCTACTATGTAATTTTGCTTAGTTGTTTGCTGAAGTTGAGTTGAGTTGCAACTTCCAGTTTAAGTTCCACTTGGCAGTGGCAATTTGACTTTCACACGAGACACACACAACGCAACGCCAGAATCGTATTTGAAAATTCAAATATATATAACAAAAAAACTATATATATTTTTGTATTTGTTTGTTTCTGCAGGTTGTGCCGTGCGTCCGTTTGGCTACAGCGTCCACAATTAACTGAATTCCCACAGCGATCAGAAAACTGATAAGTGCTCGGGTTGGCTAGCGCCCAAGAAGGCTGGCTAAAAGCTCAGTAAGCCAGACTCAAACTCAGACCCAGTCTCAGAGCCAGAGCCAGAAACAGAGCCAGTCTCAGCCACCGCCAAGTGCCAAGGCAACAACAATAACAGCAGCATTTCCGCCGCCGCTCAAGAAAGGCAAAAGCACAAGTTGGTGCACACATACACACTCACACATGCGCACGTGCAAACGCACACATTGGCAAAATTACATGGAGAGTCAGGCGAGCGGTGCACAGTGGAGCAATTGCGCTGTTCTGTCTTTCGGTGCTTGAACTAGTTTTAGATATTAAAATTGTACCTGCAAATAGATTTATCTCTATATATCTTGTATATATAAGCATTTATGAACACCATATTAATTAAGTTAGAGTTATAATAAATATTTTTAAAGTTAACTTGACTTTACGGCTTTTTAATTTTTTATTATTTTTGCTTACTATTTAATAATATATATAACGAAACCACTGTGCAAAGTGATAAGTTGATTTGCAGAGAGCCGATGAAGTAGCAGCTTTATAGAACTCATAAAAGCTCATAAAAGAACGTTAGTTCGTACCACTGTCGTCTTCGTGTGAACTTCGGCTGGACCATCGGTCAGCGCGCCAAAGTGGTTGTTTTCATTTTTTTAAATGTTTAATAAGTTTAACTTTATATGCTAAATTTGTATAGATTACTTACAAACTTTTTTAA
This sequence comes from Drosophila acutilabella, assembly GCA_035046005.1. Lineage (NCBI taxonomy): Eukaryota > Metazoa > Arthropoda > Insecta > Diptera > Drosophilidae > Drosophila > Drosophila acutilabella. The sequence goes on from JAWNOK010000003.1 coordinate 5,713,167, forward strand.
CGATGTTTTGGGGTAAATAACCATTATTCATGATTTTTTCGCCAGCAAGGGAATCCATTTGAAACACTTATTACAATAGTTGGCAACGCGGGTCTACCAAACTAAAGTCTGTTAACGCAATTTGCCCTAACATGCGTCTGCTAAGTGCTCCATTGGCGCTGTTGTACTCAATTTTGCACTGTTATATATTCCTTTTGAAATGTCCCACTGTTATTTCGTACACTACAGTGTTAAATATCTTATATCAAAGACACTCAAAAACAAAATTGTCCAATCTTAATTTTTAAAACTTTAAATGATGAAGCACGTAATTAAGTTATTTATTAATATTTATTATCAAGCCATATCGATTTACAGTATTTACAAGCAATATTAAATGCGATATTATCAAAATCAATTGCAACATTTCGCTAGTAATTGGGCTGAGGGAAATTATGTTTACGCTTATTTTATTGCCTAGCTTTAGCTGGAGTATATTATATTGTTTATAATGATTTAACGTTCCAAAATGCACAATATTTTTTTATGTAATTGAATAGCTTATCACAAAATTATAAGGAATTGCTGTACAATAATAGATTGATTGCATTGTTGTTGCTTCAGAACATCCAATTATCAAATTTCCCGCGCCGTGTTTGCTGTCTGTATTAAAAAGATTGAAAGATTGAGCCATTGATTAGATGTTGATAATATGCAAATGCCACAAGGGTTAACTAATCTAACTAATCTACAATGCTAGACATTTATTATACTTGTACAAATATATTATATGGTATGTGTGTGAAATTGCAATGGGAATCTTTAATGATATGAATTATTAAGTTGACTTGATATGATGGCAATACAACAAAAATCAAAAGAGACAATCAATATAATTTTAGTTGATTTATTTGGAATACTTAACGCTTACGCCATCTTCATATATGTATAAGTGTTTTATGTATATTTTCTTTTAGTATTTTATAGTACAATTTTCTTTTTTTTTCATAAACTTTAATACATCATAATAAAAATAATCGTAATCATATGAACAAAACAAATTGTAATTGTAACTGTAATTGAATGTAAGGCTTAAATGCTAAAGCGCAGCTCATTTAAAAGAATTAAATCACACAATGCCCACAAAAACAAACGAGGGAAAAGTTGTTAAAATACTTATCAAAAATAAAATATTGATTTTGAAAACTGAAGAAACATGAAGAGTTCACACTGCATGCAATTGATATCAAGTTTGCATAATGGCAAAAAAAATTATCAATAAATGTAGTTAAAGTAGTACTCATTACAATCAGTTAAAAAGGCAGCTCTAAATGAACTGGCTTAAGGTTTCGCTGATAAGTACCAGGTTCTGTTTTCATCTCTCTTTCACTAAATATATATAGTATAAGTATATCTTTATAGTAGTATGCTACGTGTTGGGATTGTCGTGGATTCTGTTCTGTTTGTCATACAGTTCTGACAAGCATTTGGAATGTTTATAGTGGTGTAAATAAAAATAAGAAAGAGAAGACTTGGTACTTTTCTTTAACGGATAGAAATCATAGATTAAAGCTAGCTAAAATTGACTTTAACTACAGAAATCTTGTTAAGCAAACGCACACCTAAGCGGGCCAACAACAACAAAGTAAAAATGAACTTTAAACACAATAATCAAATGTGCTTGGATGGGATTTAAATGTAAATGTTCGACATGGAGCTCAAGAGCTCGAGTTGAACTCGTTGTTTGCTCTTCAAACTTGCGTCACGCACTGCGCATATTTATCCAGTTCGCCACGCAGCACCTTTACAAGCTCCGCCTCCTCGCGCAGATTACGCACCAGCTCCTCAATCGTACGCTGTTGGGTTAATACCATTGCCTCCAGTTTATCCACTCGATTCTCCAGTTGTTGCACATCCGTTCCCGTAGCTCCTGTCGCATGACTGTTGTTTACTGTGACACTATCGTGGGAACTTATATTGTTGCTCTTCTCCTGTGACGTCGTCGAGCTGTTGACACTTGGCCCTTTAACCAGTGGCGATATGCTGCGATTACGTATCGATAAACTATTGGGCCGTGTCGCACGCAATTCTTCATCGCTGCTGGCTGCTGCTGCCGCTGCAGCAATAGCTGCTGCTGCTGTCGATGAGGCAGAGGAGCTGGTGGAAGTGGAGGATGTCGTGGCTACCTTTGTCGTAGACATACTCTTGGACATGATGGCATCGCTAGTCGCAGACTCCTTCTTTTGGCTGCTGCTGCTGCTATTGCTGCTGCTCTCCACAATCATGGATTGCTGCATAATGCTGGAGGATGTCACCGCACTCGATTGCACTCTAGTTGCTGTGGTATTGCTGCTGCTGCTGGTGGTGCTGCTATTGGTGGTGCTACTGGTAGCACTAGTGGATAGCACACTGGATGTGGCTGTCGCTTGTTCGGCAGCAAAGAGTTTGGAAGTTCGCTCAGCCACTGAGATGGCACCACCACGTGGCTCAACGTTGGGCGATGTCTTCTTTCGTGTCACCTGTGATAACTTTAGCTCATCCATCCACGGTACCTTCTTCTTCTCCCAATCCCTTGGCTTTGGCTTCAGCAACTGTGGCTCCTCACCCGTTGAATTGTCATCGGATGAAGCAGTCGCCTGCTTGCCACCATCTTCACTCAGTTCACTTGCACTGCTCGCCATGCCGCTGCCATTCACATACACCGAATTATTATTACTCTCGCCCAGCACATTTATAGCCGCCGATGGTGGACGTCGCTTTGGCGCCTTCACGCGTCCCGCACGCATATCCTGCAGTATCGAACCACGCTCGACTGTATCAAAGTCCGTATCCTCTACGGCAATTGTTGCAGCACGTCGCATTACCACATTGCCTGCCACGCCCGATTCCGGCAATCCGCCCGCCAGTTTACTGCCAGCCAAACCATCGGAGACATCATGGGACACGGCACTCGTTAGTTTACTGTCTGAAGTCTTTTTCTTCATGTTGCTAGCAGAGGCGCCCATAATATTGCCTGCAAAATAAAATTAATTTAGTTGTGTAAATTTTCAACTTCTCTCTTTTACAAATCCAACAACTCTGTGTATGCACTGTGAGTTTAGGCATGTTTAAATGTAATATGTTGCAGTGCAAAAAGTAATAAAATAGCTCTGAAACGCATGCTAAATGTGGAAAGTTTAGTCATACTCATAATCAGCAACGAATTATGTGGGCTGAAACTATTAAGTGTTCTGTAGACTTACACTACAGAGAATTTATTGGAATTTGTACTTAATTATCGCAATGTTTTATTTCCTTTTTGTATAGCAGTAAACTTTGTTTATTATAAATTAGATAAGAGTATTATGATCAAGCAAAGAAGTCTGATTTCTCAAAACCTTTTAAAATTTTATAGCAATTTGCCAGTCGAGTTTATACTTTATCTTAAGCATTCTTTAGTTGATATCCTGCTCTCTCAATGATTTGCAGTTACTATTCATGCACAACACCCACACACAACACGTACTCATGCCAACGCTTTTGGAGTTGTTTTATTTGGAGAGTTATATATCATATTTATATGACTTACCTGTGACACCTCCCGTGGGCGTCTTCTTGAGGGGCACACTGGGTTTCTTGCCAACCGCTGGCGGTGCTGCCGGTAACCTCTTTTCATCCATATTGTCCAGACTTTTGCGTAGATCTGCATACGCGGGCACCGACGTTGTGTTATTGCTGTTAATATTGTTGCTGCCTGTGTTTGTTGTTGTTGTTGTTGTTTTGCCGGGTAATTTGCTTAGATCGAGGTTCTTGTTCTCCAACGATTTGCGCTGGGCAGCCACAGTGCCAATGGGTAGTCCCGTTTCGCTGAGTATATCATTGAGAGAATCACGAGAACCGAAACTCTCTTTACGTCCCGACGACGACGAGTTGCTGCTGCTCCCTGACTTCTTGACATAAACCTTCAATGTGCTTGAAGTGCTGCTCTGTTGTTGCTGCTGTTGCTGTTGCTGCAGCGTCACTGTTGTGGTTGTGCTGCTATTGCCGCTGCCGCTGCCACCGCCGCTGCTGCTGCTGCTGCTATTGTTAGCGTTCGTTGTGGTCATGTGGCTCGTGTTGATGATCTTGCGCTGTGACGACTGTTGCGTTGTTGTTGCTGTTGTTGTTGGTTCGTTAATGGGCGCGACTGCAAAAAGGGCAAAATAAGCAATTATTTAAACAATAGCAGATTTGGGTTTTTTTGTTAGTCTTGTATTTTTGGATTTTATCGCATGTGGGCAGCCGCTTAATTTTTATTATTTTGGCCACCCATCATCAAGATTTGCTCATCACCAACGCGCGCACTTCAAGATCAGTTGAATTGCCTCAAGTTGAGTGTTGATTTGAGTTGAATTAAGTCGAGTTGTGGTTTATTATTAAAGATGAGCACGTCGAGAGCACATCGGCGTGACTAACATTAAGAATGACAACAGCTGAGCAACAAATGCAAACAACAAACTAGTTTCAAACTGCTCACCTGCTCAACTGTTGCCAAATGTCAATAAATTAACATGGAAATCAAACAAAGCGCAAGCGTAGGAGCGAAAAATGCAAAGATACAAAAAAAACATACACAAAACAAGCAACAAAATTGAGAAACGCTGCTGATGGCAGCGTGACACGTCAACAACCACTTTATTTATAAAAGATATAATTTAATTTACACTAACAGCAGTGTTTAACTTTATATATAACTTTTTGAAATATTTTAATATTTTTCAATTGTATTGCATTATATTTTTAAAGTAAATAAACCTGTTACATTTTTTTTAATAGTGTCATCTTTACTAATTTAATCAGTTTTGTTGCATAAAAGTATGAAAAATTTATTCAGTAGTCAATTTAAGCTGAAGGAATATTAACAATTCATACATTATTTTTAAAACGAAAACTACAAACAAGATTCTTGAATTTCAAAACATTTATCATGCGTTTTTAAACTAATTGTAAATCGTTTTCGTTGCATTAATTTCTTAGTTTGCTATCCAGCTTATTTTCCATACGTTTCCACTCTAAACAACTTTCTACAAGTTCTAATGTCGTGCCTAATCTTTCGTGTCACGCTTCACGCTGCCATCTCTACTATACGATTACGAGGAAAGAGCAAACGACACTAGCATACATACAATAAATAAACGGCAATAAATGGTGATGGCAACAGAAATCAAAGCAAACGTTGATTGAGTAACCGCTTTAAATGTGTAAAGGTCAAGTGAATGAAATAACAAAAACAACAACAGCAACAACATAAACAACTTAAACCACACTATAAACAACAAACCAAACATCAGCAGCAACAGCAGTAACAACAACAACAAGAGCGACAAATGGCCAACTGACAAAGGCAACAAATGTTAGCCATAGAATAGACAAGCTGGCCAAAGCCGTTGATAATTGCAAATGGCAAAAACGAATGTGCCAACGACTTTCACTGCTGCCAAATGACAACCAGACAATAGCAACAGCAACAGCAGTAACAACAACAACAACAGCCGCAGCAATAACGTCAACGACAGACGGCAAAATTGTTGTGCGCGAATTGGAATTTAATATATTTATTTTTTTTATATTTTTAAGTATTGAGTAATTGAGTGAGGTGCTGCTGTTGTTGTTGTTGTTGTTGCTATTGTGGTGTTGTCATTGTTGTTGTAGCTCGCGGGCAAAACCGATGCGCACACAAACACAAAAACGAAAGACTTAGGCAACAAACTTGGTTTGCCTGCGCTGATTTAATGATGACTGCGTTTCGTTTTAACTTTTTTGTTAACTCTTTACAATTTAATCATTAATCACACACACACAAACACACACATAATTATATGTTTCTGTATTTTTTCAAAGAGAAAAAAAACAGTTCGGCGACAAGTCTCGTAAGCCATAATCAGTTGCCAATTAGTTAATGTTTAACTTCAGATGATTTTCTTCTTTTAAGTTTTTTGGGCCAACTGCAATTGCAGTTAACAGCACCGCAAGAACGGTAATTGTAGCACACGCACCACCACCACCACCAGCACAAGCGAAAGAGAAAGAAGAATTAATTTCACAAACCGAACCGAAAAGAACAATAACAACAAAACTTGTTGTTGCCGCACCAACGAAATTTATTTCAATAACGTAAATGGTCAAGAAATCAAAACGTACTGAGCCAAAAAGGTAAACAAAAATGCTGGCAAAGGTATGAGAAACGTAGCTCAAATAACAAGAGAGTCAGAGAGCCAGACAGACAGAAGAAACGAGAGAGTAACGTTCGCTCTGGCAACATTGTTGATATGCCTATGTCAGCTAAGACAATGGAGAGCACGAGGAATGAAGGAGCGAGGGAGAAGGGAGAGCAAGGAGAGCAACAACAAGTGAAGCGCGCGCCCAACTTTGCGTTTTTGTTGCTGTTGTCGCTGCTGTGGTGGTGATGGTGATGGTGCTGGTGCTGGTGTGGGGCTCGTCTCAGATAATCGCCGCTAATGTGCGCCCATAATGAAGTTCCGATTATAACAAGCATTGCTAATGATCATGATGAACATGTTGCTAATCATTAACATAGTGATTATGATCTAAGAGAGCATTAATGCTGCTGCATATTCCAAAGAGAATTCAAACAAAGAGTCAAGATAAATCGACTCTTTTCAAACAAAAGGAACAACAAAAATAATAAGTATTAACGTAGCTGAAAACCAGTTACAACAACTGCTATTTATTTTAATATTACTGCTCAAGTTTTTGTTGTTGTTGTTGCTGTTGTTAATGCTGTCGAAGGTGGTTTGCTGTCGTTGTGGTTGTTGTTTTGGAACTGCGACGTTGACAAAGTTAATAGCAAAGCAAAAGTCATAAAAATTTGATTTATATGTAAGTCAAAAGTATTTGCAACGAATGACAAATACTCTCATTAGTGCAGGTATTGCCAACACGACGAAGTACTTTAAACTTGACATAAATTTTAGCTAAAAGACTTCAGAAATTTAATTATACTTAAAGACTTTCTTTTTAACAATAAGCTATTTAAGTCAATTTTTAAGTTTCAATTTCAAGTGTTAACTTATTTAATTATCTTTTGGCTTTATTAAGTTGTTTTATTAATAAAGAAATTAATTTATTTTAACGGTTTTTAATGCAGCATTAAATAGTTAACAATTACAGATTAAAATATGCGGTATTATTAATTCAAAGCACATAAAAATAATAGTTTTTTTAACATTTAAATGTATATATTATGCTTTAGATTTATTTACATGCATTTCATTACCAAGTCGATAATTTATGTGTAAAATGTACAAAGTTTCTTTAATGGAAACTACTTATGCGTTCGAGTTTTGTTGAGGCGTTCAAGCTGCAACTTTAAATTATAGACCCGCTTGAATGTGCATAAACCGCAAAATAAGCAATGCAGAGTCAACAATTAAGTATTACAGACTTGATAAATATTTATTTAAAAAGTCAACCGGAAAGTATGCAACACAAATTTAAATAAATATTTAAGGTTTCATTTACAATATGCAAAACGAAGAAAAACAACAACAAAAATAAATGGCAAATAAACAAGCGACTGGCGAGCGTTTAAAACAGCGCCTGAAACGCACTCAAAACGCTACAAAAAATAAACGGCCAGAAGGCAAGACGGTAATAAATGTAAACAACAAATGAAAAAAGAACAAACTCGTTTTTAGTTTGCCATGCAAAATGATAAATAAAAGTGAAATAAAAAGAAAAACCGAAACCGCAAATGGAAAACGATGCCAAAGCAGCTTCATTTGTGATTTTCCGATTTTCTGCGACTTTTCGTCTCGAGAGCATTTACGCCGGCGCCAAAAGAAAGCCAAATAAATGCGAGTAATAATGAAAACAGAAAATAAATCATAGAAATTATGAACATGGCCAAAATGAGCGCCAAGCTAAATTTTCCATTTCAAATTAGACAAACACTCAGCGAGTGCGAGTGAGAGCGAGCAAGTGAGACGCCTCTGGGACGGGCGAAAGGAAAATGAAAACTGGCCAAAAACGAAAAGAAGACAAAAAGTAAATGAAGAAAAGAAAAACTAAGCCAGAGGCGACGTTCCCCAATAGCTGGAAAAACTCGTTTACATACAAATCGTGGTGATAAAGCTGGCCATACGAGCGCCCAAGAACTCGAAAGAGCCGCCGCGTTGCGGACCCGCTGCAGCAGAGGCAGCACTGCCACCACTACATCGTGATCGTGGCCGGGGACGTGGTGCTGGTGGTGGCAGAGGGGCTGCTGCCCGGAACATCGGTGCACAGTGTTGTAGTTGTTATTGTTGTTGCATTTGTGTGAAGTGTGTAGAAGAGTCAAGAGTGGAGTCGAGTCGAGTGTGTGGTTTTGTGGAGTGTTTTGTTGTTGTTGTTGCCATTGTCGTTGCAATGAAGTTTTTATTACACACGAAAAAAGGCAAAGATAGATTGAGAGAGAGAGAGAAAGAGAGAAGGGAAGTAGGAGTAGAAGAAGTTGAAGAAAAGAAGGAGAAAAATGTAGAGGAAAATTACACACAGAGACAACGACATCAAGTCATATATATGTACATACATACAAATCAAGAAATAAAATAAATAACAAACAAAGCTTTAGTCGGGTGTAGCCGACTAGGAAATACCCTGTGCACAGAAGGTTAAGTCTACTGCAATTTATTGACTTTTTGGGTTAGTGCTTGCGAAATTATAAACCAAATTTGAATAACTTTTGATGAGCTCCAATTGGTAGTAAAATTATAATTCCTTTCAAAGAAGAGCATTTAAATCCAATTTTAAACACTTTTAAGTTGTTTACGCTAAAACTTAACCCAAACATAGCACACCCCTCGGCACAGGGTATACAAATGAGAGAGAAAAGAGTCATAAGAGCGATAGTGAAACGTAAACAAAATGCCAATAAAAGTCGTTCAACAAAATGCAAGTAATAATCAACATAAATATAAATCAAATATGACGATGACGATGTCGATGTCGATAACGATGGAATGAAGTGAAATGAAATCAAATGAAATGATGTTGTATGCACTGACGATCGCCTTTAAAACTTTAAGAAATCAATTGAGAAAATGAGGATGTGTCGGAGTTTGTATATGTGTGAGTTGATGTCAAGTGATGTATGCGTGTGAGTGTATGTGTGATTATTGAAGTGCACCAATGCTTTAGGAAAGTACACACATTTGTTTACTTTGTGCAGGGGAAGTACAGAGTCAATAAATTCTCAATGAACCAACAATCAATTGAACGAACTTTAAGCCCAGAAGGGCAGCAATTTATTAGTTTTCCTATTCGTATTCCTTATCGGTTTGAGAAACTGATGTTTTTGAGTGCTCGACTTTAGAAATACTTTAAGTATTCTATAAAATAATGCCCTAAGAAGACTATTTTATTTCAAAGTCGATTATTTATCTGTAAAATTTAATTTAATTTCTAAGATTTGTAAATAATTTAAATTTAATTTTGAATTTTAGCATTTTAAGCACATTTATTTATTTTTCTACGTCACTACCTACCGTAACCTCTTATTTATTGTATTATTAACAACTTCTGTAACCTTTTAGATTGATCAAAAACATTCATAGGGAAACTACACCAATTAATCTACAACTAAACACACTTTAAGCCCATCAAACTATCGACAACTTTAAGCTCACTGCTTAGCTGGCTATCGAAACTAAGTGCAAACATTCTTCTATATTTACAATCTAATCAACGACTGATAAAGGTGACTGCCACAACTAGAACTGAAGCGAGCGTAAAACTTATATTTTTCTTAATAATTCAATTAGTACACAAAACGTTTATTGACTTTTGTGTCACCTTCAATTAGGAGCAGGAGGGAAATGCGACGATGCAGATGCGACTGATGACTGACATATCAAAATCAAAACTCATTGAGTGAAAAATTCACTGATGTGTTAAAAATTAAATTTTTTGGGTACTACTCACCATCGGAGGGGGCTAGAAGTTTGACAAAGTTATCTGGGAATACACCCACTTTGCCACGCAATTCACCCTTCCACCAGCCCTTGTCCGGTAGGTCCATGTTGATGACACTGATGATGTCGTCCACTTTGAGCTCCAGCTCGTCATCATTTTGTGGTGCATAGGGAAACTCTACACGGCAAAAGTCGCGTTGCGGTTTCGGTGGTAACGTTGGCACTGCAGCTGCTGCTGCTGCCGCCGCGGCTGCCGCTGCTGCTGCTGCAGTGGTTGCATCTACAGTGGATGCCACGGCTCTGCTTTTAGTTTGTTGTTTCGTTGTTGTTGTTGCTGTTGTGGCAGGAGCAGCTGTCGTTGGTGCTGTAGCTGCTGCTGCTATTGGCACAGTTGCTGCTGTTGTTGCAGCAATATTTGCTGCCTTTGCCGTTAGCGCCGATGTCGTGACCGTTGCACCAATCGTTGGCGGCCTTTTGGAGGCCAAAATCGGTGATGGTTCGATATGTTGCACAAAATTTGAAGGAAAAACACCGACTTTGCTGCGCAAACGTCCGCGCCACCAGCCTTCCTCGACCTAAATGAGCAGCGCACAAAGGCGAAAAGAAAGAAAACGAATAAAAATAACAACAAAAATAAATATTTTACTCGGTTTTTTTCATATTCTTTCGGTTTTGTACTTCTATGTCTTATTGGGAAAAAGGTTAAATGGGGGTTGTGGGCACACACACACACACACACACAGACACATACGGTCTAACTGTATTTACATACCTCCCCTAGGAATTCAATGACATCACCCACGGCCAGCGTCAGTTCGTCGTCGTTGACTTGTGTGTAACTGTAGATGACTTTACAGCGGCGATTCAATGTCGCTGATTTCTCCCTGAGAGCAAAAAGCAAAGCACAAAAATAAGAGAGTCAAGTCAAATGATAAGTATTCGAATAAAGAGAGAGCGAGAGAGAGCTTTGCGATATGCTATTTAAAATGACAATAGCTGAAAATGGCATTTATACTGTTATCAATGATTGGTTTAGTTCACAGTGTTTAATGTGCAATAAAGTAAGTTATAGAGAAACGCTTTAGATAATTTAAAAGTAATAAAAGCTAAACTGATTTTTATTAAAAATTAACTTAAGAGTGAGTAAAATTTTGAAGGTTTGCATAAAATAAATACAATCAAGAAAATTTTAAATAAAGTTTAAAAAACTAATTTAATTATTAAATACCAAAAAATTAAAAACCACTTGATAGCTTTAGTACGTTTTTTTAAGCGCTATGTAGAAGCTTTCCATAATTTTTGTTAATGTTTTATAAATTTTATAAGCTGCAATATATTTTAGAAAAAAGAAATCCATTTTATACTAATAAAATGTGTAACAAATTTATTTATTAGTTATGCAAAAATGTGTCCTTTTCTTATGTAATGTATGAACCTTTATTGAAGCTATTTGCTGATCCAAAATCTTTTATTGAAGCTTTAGGTATATCTTTAAAGTTAAGTTACACATAGCTATGTAACAGCTATTAACTCACAGCTTGTATAGCTGGCTCTTCAAATCAAACTTACATAAAACACACAACAAAAAAGCTTAAGCTCATTTACGGCTACTAAATATAGACACACAAAATATAACAGTGTGTGAGTAATCTATGAAATGCCATTTTTCAGCTAGTGTCATTTGGGACTTTAGGCGTATTGCGTCACCAACCTGAACTGCACCACCGCGCTGTCATCACCACTGTGGTTGCCATTGCTGCTCGGCTCCAATACGCGCACAAAATTGTCTGGAAACATGCCCGTTATGCCGCTGGCCTTCAGTGTGCCCTGCCACCAGCCGCCGGGCATCTGTTTGATGCGATGTATAATGGCACCCTTTTGTAGGTCCAGCTCATCTGGTTCCTTAGCTGCATATTCATATTCCACTATTGCACAGATTGCTAGAAGTATTAGAGAATGCACAAGTGTGAGTAAATGAGCAAAATGTTTTTAAATAGGGTGAGAGAAAGAAAGAAAGAGAGCAATAAAATATGCAAATGCGGTAACCTTATATGGGACACGCGCATTTATTTATAATGGCACATTCCAAGTGCAAATATTTACAATTGCTTCGAAGTTACGCAATATCCAGTCAATATACCCCACACACCCCTCAATTTCGCCTTTCGGTCTACGCCTTTGTTTCGAATTCATCACTACGTGACACTTACATTTTGGTCTATTTTTGGTAAAAATTCTTAAAAAGTAAAAGTCACACGGAGAGAAGAGCTGCGATTCCATTTTTTCTTTTGTTGAACTAAAGTAACAGAGGAGAATTGATAATAAGAGCTTAGCCCACTGGGCGTTCAAATTGGGTTAGAGGTTTTTTAAATTTGTTTCTCTGAGTGACCCCTCAAAATTGTATTTTATTTGTCATAATTCTTATCAAATTGTGACGCTGGATTTGTTGTCAATTAAAGTGATGTCATATTTAGCTTTCAATGAGCTTAACACTTGTAGCTAAGAGCATGAGTAATTGTTGATAAATTATGGTCATGTTTGTTGTAGAAAAAGCAGTTGTAAATTTAATAATAAAAGTGTAAAATTTGCCAGTAATTCACTGGGTTACAAATTTAAGCTTTATAAAAATGTAAATTTATATATTACCTACTTAAAGTATAAAAATATTATTTGCTTCTATATAATTAACTTAAGCGAGAATATTTAAAGCTTCGAAATGTGGGTGGATAACTTGGTATTACTATATTTAAATTATTAAAATTATTAATTGTTTCATATTTTATTTTAAAATAGACTATCGATAGTCAAGTTACTCAGCTTTCGTTAGTAATCTTACTTTTTTGTGATTTACTAAATGTTCAGATAACCATCTACGGTCATACTAAGGTGACAATGTACCAAATGAAACAAGTTTGAATTGAGACGAGACTTTTAGTAATCATTACAAACGATCTTTACATCCCGCAGCCAACTAATGCTCCGAGCTGTTTGACCAATTTAGAAAACAATTCACACGTAGCGCAGTTTGCAGTCGACTTCCACTTTTTTATGTAGTCAAAAAAAGCAACACAAAAAAAAGCAATCTGTCATGACGCATATTGACAACAATGCCATGGGCAACACATCAAATTTATGAGTGTGTGTGAGTGACTGTGCGTGTCTGTGTAATACATGCAACAATAAAAATACCGGTACCATAATTACTTATGAGCGTTACTCGGCTCGCTTGCCTTCGAACCAATTTAAATAGCGAAAACAGAAAAAGCAACAACAACAACAAATGTAGAAACAACAATATAAACACCATACTTATTTGGTATTGTAGGTTGCTGCCCCCGCACGATTGACTCATTGACTTATATGTCTGTTTATATAAAGTCTACTCAAGAGTGGCCCAAAACTGAAGTTCAAATGGAAACGTTTATTGCCTTAGGAGACGTGAGAGGTGGACAAGGGGGAGGAAGGGGCATCTAGTGGGCAGGGTAATAAAACGAAACTTTGGTTACAGCACTGACAACTGACAAGAAGTGAGAAGAAGACAAGGTGACAATATTGTAGTGGTAGATATCCAACAAATACCCTGTAAGGGTGCTTAGACGATAAAAGAGTATAATTTCAGAACTTAGGCATTATATAAAATTAATTAACAACAATTTAAACATTTCTTTACCACAAAATAAGCAATAAAATAATGTATTACATAAAAATGTTTTCAATCTGCCACTTTTAACTGCTAACCACATCAATAACAACCCAGAAAATCATAACGTTCCTTTAGTATAATAACTACAGGGTATGTAAAAGCAAATAAATACCAATGCTACGTGATGTTGTTGCCACAATCAGTACAAATATACGCTGTACTTTATATGGGTCAATAATGTTGGTCTGCTTTTATGACGCAGGGCTAATAAATGAAGTCTGTAGAATGAACGATGAAGCGAATTGAAGCAAAGAAGACAGTAAAGAGAGAGGAGAGGAGAGGAGATGAGAGAAGGGGATGATAAAACCGTCATAGGCTGGCCAAGAGACTTTAAGCCATTTAGCAACGTGTAATAGCCGATAGTTAATGGATGCCAACTCAAATAGTATTGATAATGAACAATTAAGACACGTTGTTAAATGTTGTGTGACTTAAAAGCTTTTCATTTGTCGTGTTACCGTTGTAAGTGTCTGTGTGTATGAGGTGTGCGAGTGTGTGTGTTTATGAGTTGTGCCACCAACGTTGATGAAGCAGCCAAATACAATCTAAAGCTGCTTTTCTGTCGCACATAATAATTTCACTTTATTTGCAGACAACGTCGTCGATAGCATTAAAAGTCCACAAAGAGTGAAAGAGAGAGGGAGAAGGAGAGGGAAAGAGAGCGAGTGACAGGGAGGGAAGTGGCATAAGTGCTTGAAGCAGACGTCAAAGTCACATCGAGTATCCGCCAATTTGTAACTGGGCCAACACGGCCGTATTTCAGTTACAGTTTAACCTACGAGACGGCTAAAAGCTAAAAGCCAAAACCAAAGCCAAACAAAGCGACAGCCAAATGAACCTTTAATGTGGTTTTAGCTCTTTTTTTTGTTGTCGTCTTTTGCTTTTATTTTTGCTGCTTCTTTTTTTGTCAGTTCCTCTTTCTATTCAAGCGTTTTTTACTCACTCTCTCGCATATGAATGTGCGCTTTAATAAGCAAACAAGTAAGCTTAAAAGCAGCGTAGATACACTACACCAGATACAGATACAAACACACACACACACACACACATGTAGATACAATTGTAGAATGGGAAGCATGCACTGCCAACGCCGCTTGTGAAATGAGGCACGCCGTCTAAATGCTGAGAAATGGTGAAAAGTTGCAGCATTAAGTGGTGAAAACTCCAACCACCAACACCACCACTAGCAGCACCAACAACAACCACAGTCGCTGTTGAAAAATGAGGCAATGTCGACCGTGGTGCGCGGTGTCATGTGAACAAAACAAAATAGAAAAAAAAACCTCAAATTCAAACCGAATCCGCGCCAAGTTTCAACTGGAAAATCGTGCAAATGTGTCAAAAATTGACAGAGAAAATGACAAAGAATTCAATAGAGTACAGAAAGGGGAAGTGAAAAGGGGTGTGCACTTTTCCTACTGGATGAGCTTCAGCAAACTTAAATAGACTTGCCAATGTCAAAACCCACAAAAAGTAAAAAACAAACCATAAAAATATGCAAATTTTTGTATGAAAATGCAAATTAAAGTAGCTGGAAAATTTATGCAATAAAATATCAAGTGTTGTCTATAAATTTACAGGGTATGAGCTAATAAAAAGCATATGGATTGGCCACAGAATTTTTATCAAATTTATTGTAGCTATTTTTAAAAAAAGGAGCTTATATAAAAACTGTTAAAAAATTACTCTCCTTAACAAACCCAAAAATTTAAATAAATTTACAGAGTATTTGTTAAGTATTCCTAGACTTAAAGCCGCACAACTTCTTAGAGAATGACAAACACAAATCCATTGAATTTATATCCCTTTCCTTCAAGTTTAAACAATTCAATTTGAAAATGTAATCTCCATTATAGTTAATTACTTGCTTGTTGCCGCTTGAATACCTACTTAATAATAAGCGCAGATTATTGAACTTTATGGGAATGATTGAATGATTTATTGACCTTTCTTTGAGCACCTTTTTTTTTGGAGGGGGTGAAGGTGTTAGCCACAGTTACGCTAGTCGAACACGCTCTTCATCAAAAATGAATCAATTTGCAGTCGAATTGCCTCCAGCGGCAACAAAGCCTGACAACAGACAAAACGCAGCAGTTGCTGCCTGCTTGCAACAAAGTGGGAAGAGGAGAGAGAGAGAGTTGTTAAGGGGGCATGCAACATTAACCGGTTCTTGTTGCCCCTCGGGTAAGGTGCGGCCTACAGACATCAGCAGCACCTTTCGAAAATAAACACCTTTTGCGTAGGTGTGTGAGTGTACATAGCTGTGTCGGTGTGTATGTGTGTGTTTGTGTGTTATGATGTATTCCCTTGCCTGCTAGCAATTCCCATTGCCCTCCTTCTACTTATTTCCACCCTCTCTTTCACTCTCCCTTCCTTTCACTCTGTTACAAACACATGCTAATTGGCTTAACCATCAGTTTTTGGCTTTGACTGTCTTTGACTTTTTGCTGATGCCATGAACCGTAAATGTTAAATTGCGTTTGCGTGAGTTGTACATATTTTAGACCCTGTAGGAAAACATAACTAAAAGTGTACATTGATTTTATCGAGCAAATATGCTGTTTTTAAGTTCTAAATTTAGAGACCGTAAAGGGTAAATATCAAAAATATTTAATAATTTTATAAAAATAACTTTTTAAGAGTTTCCTTTATAATTTTCTTATTTTTTTTTTAATTTAATTTTTTTTTTATATATTTTATTTTTATAATTTTTAAATATTTTTAGAGACAAAAGATTTTCAAGTCCTTCTAACATTTTAGTTACAGGGTCCACCCCAGTCAGCTGCTCTGCACTGCAGCCATTTCTACTACATAATTTAAGACGCTTTCAACAGGGCTGTGGGCGTGTCTAGGCGCCATAAATCTATACACAAGCTTTAATTTGCCCACTTTTGCTAGTTGTCATGTAATTTAACAAGATTTTTGACGGACTACAAAAACTTTCCAAGACCCAATTCTAAGTTTATTTGCATTTTTCGGTGGAACTGAAGGGTGGGAGTAGAAGGCGTATCGCTTGGTAGGTCAAAGGGCGTAAGATAAACAAGTTGTTTGAGAATAGCAAATGAAATAAACTTCAACAAAGTGGAAAAGAACATAAACAAGCCATAAACAAGTACAGAATATAATTATAAAATTAAGTTAAATTTGTGTAACAACTTGTAGACAAATTTAAGAAAGCTGAGTAAAATAATAAACAACGATTTTTTTTGATTATTTATGACACAATTTCAAAGTCAATAAAATCTACAAAAAATTCTAAGCATCCCAAGAGCCAATCAATTTGTATGCAACACTTTGTTGCAGCTGCCTTCAGTGCCCGACTCGTGCCTTGAACCTTCTCAATCTGACGACCTTGGGCCTTTACATGACATTGTCGTGTTACG
Organism: Drosophila acutilabella; assembly: GCA_035046005.1. NCBI lineage: Eukaryota > Metazoa > Arthropoda > Insecta > Diptera > Drosophilidae > Drosophila > Drosophila acutilabella. Next base: position 5,730,161 of record JAWNOK010000003.1, read on the forward strand.
GATAATTGGTAAGAGTTCAGGGTCAAGTTCACACAATTCGAGTCCGCAAATGTTGCGTGTCAAGTGACAAATGCAATGCAAACAAAATTTGTTGACAAACAAAATAAAATATAAGCAAAAACAAACAAGGTCAAAGAAATTTGGTAGCCCCAAATTTTTATACAAAATATTCAAATATTTTTTGCCATTGGAATACCTGGAACTCAGGTGAGTAACCGTTTGGCTGTTGACCAATTATCATGCAGTTAGCCAACGCAAATGCCATGAATCACAGCTCGAGGGTTTTTATAATCAAACTGATAATAAAGACGAATTTTCCGGCTGCTCAGAACAAAAAACTAAAATAAATAAATAATAAAAAAATAGAAATGTTTGTTTGGTTGTGCTGTTATCAACACTTATCAGGGTTAAACAGTGTGTATCATGCAACTTGATTAAGTCATTGCCATTGTCTGATTTGTCATTCATTAATGACCATGCCCCCTGCGACCATACGCCCGCATACACGCACACGCACACGCACACGCACACAATTGTTGCATTTTCATTATCAAGGTTCATTTTCAATTGGAAAAGCCTTTGCTGCGTTTGCTCTCTAATTGAAAAGACTTTAACGATGGAAAGCGTTTAGCTATTAAATACACACACATATACACACTTAGGCACACACACTTACACCCTCTCACACATGTTTCTTGATTGAATTGAACTATCCGTTGTGTAGAAGCAAAAACCAAGAGGTCAGCTGTCAGTTGAGACCCTTTAGCTGATTGAATTTCCCCAAAAGGCAATATGCATTTTGCCTACTGCTTCTACAGTTGCACTTTAAATTAATGGAAAATTATTTGTGGGCTTCTTATCATTCACTTTTTATGGCCCTAGCAATTGTTAAGAGTTCAATAACTTCAAATGCAAATGCAATTTAAATTTAAAGCTATAAAAATTGAAATGTATCTAAATTGATTTGTGATTGAAGTACTTAAAATTTAAAAGCTTTTTAACATTAGTTGGGTTATTTAGAGATTTTAATAGATTATCATTAAAGTACGTTAATTTATTTAAAACTATTCAATTTGCCCCCTACAATTACCAAAATAAATGGTACTTTTTAATTAAAATTATTTATTAGTCAAAGGCAGTTTTGTTCATTAAAAGACACTACCGATAATCATTAAAATCGATGTGCAATTAATTATGTTTTAAGTTAATGGTATTAATTTTTATTTGAAATCAAATAAATTTGAATTAATTAATTAAGTCATTGCTTTCATTCAGAAATAACAACGAATTTCTTTAAATTATTTAAATATTTGTTCAATAATTTAATCTTTTGCCATATTTTTATCTTTTTTTATTTTGGCCACATATTTAATAGACGTTAATTTATAATTGTTTTGTACCTATAAGAAATTGTTTATATTTTTTATATGATCTAATAAAAACGATTGTTATTTTTTCTTGCTTGCAAATCAAATTGCATTGCAAATAACTGTACCCAAAAATTCTCAGAATTGAAATCTAAATTGCAACAAAAATCAACAACAATAAGAGGAACAGCAACAACAGCAACAACAATAGCTACTTCCCTTATTGAGTTTCAATTGTAGAATTGCGACAGTCGAAACAATATAGAAATTGTAGTTAAATTTGTGAGCAATGAAGACAAGGCCTTGAGTTCAGTTGCCGCTTATCAGTTCAATGATATCAGACACATAGTGTGTGTGTATGTGTGTGTGTGTAGTGCTCGCATTTTTCTTTGCTTGTTTGCAGGCAGAATTAATGACGCCTAAACAATCAGCTGATAAGACAGTCCAACAAAGAAACCCAGTAACGAGTACCAATCAAGCAGTCACAGCCACAGTTTGAGATACAAAGATACATACTATATACAGTTATGTATATCAGTATAGTCAGAGTTGCACTTGGCACAGTTTTAGCTGTAGTATTTTTTAAGTTTATGGGCTTAAGTCCGATATGTTTTGCTTTAAACAAAACGTTTTTTTGGGTGTTTTTTTTATTATTCATTGGCCTCTGATAAGTAGCTACAGAAAAACGTTTCTAAAAATTGTACAGCGATAAGATAAGCAATTTAACAGCTAAATAAATACGAGTATACTTGTATTTCAACTATTTTGATATGGTAGTTGCGACAAGATTCAACTTTTCTCAGTCGAACGTCTTACAAGTGTATGCAAAATGCATTTAAATGTCGTCGTTTGTTCAGTTGTGGACTTTTTGTTGTATGACTCATGGAGAAGCGAAGCGAAGTGAATCCATTAAATGTGATATGCTGAAAGTTTCGTAAGAAAATGAGCAATGAGTAGGAATGGCAATGACCACACCCACAATGTTAATTAAGGCGTTGCTAGAAAGTAATTTATCAAATCAAATGTTGATAACCCAAAAGATATGGAGTTTTGTAAGATTTGAGGCTAATAAAGATTTGATAGAGACATTTCCTGTTGTTGGTCATCAGCGTATTTATGATCGCTGTTTCTCTGTGTTTCTCTCTGTTTCTGTTTCGCTTTTGTATTATTGTTATTATTATTGTTATTATTTTTCACTTTTAGTTTTCAAATGGAATCACTTAAACAACGCAAAGCGGAAGAAAGTCTTCGGTCTTTTGTTCGAGATGCAAATGCGACCCAGACAAAATCATTTTCAATCTTCATTGTGTTGTGTTTTTTTTTTCATTTCTTTTTTTTTTTTTTGAAATTGCCCATCAAAAGAAATCATCAGTGGAAAATATACAAAAGTAAACTGTTGTTATAAAGGCAAAAAGGTAGCATGCGGACGGTGGCAAATGAATATGCAACCAATCAGCTATATTATCAGCCAACATCAACAACAATAACAACAAAATTATAATAAACAAGAAAGAAAAGTACAGTCGAGCACGCCCGACCGTAAAATACTCTCTGCATTTTTTCCCCGATTAAATTATTTAATTTATGGGATAAAGGGGCGTGGCAGTCCAAAATTGTAAATGTCAATGTATTTACGGTGTCGCTAGGAACCTCCATACCAAAATTGGTGATCCTAGGTGCCATAGTTACTGAGATATTCGCCGAAAACACCAATTTTTTTTCGAAGTGTGTCTAGTTTTTTGCTCATTGTGGGCGAATGGGGCGTGGCATCGAAAAAAAAAAGATTCTTGTATTGACTGACTAAATTTCTGATCGATTGAGACCAAGCTCGAACTTGTAGCTCTTACCATCTCTGAAATCTGTTTGTTCATACGGACGGACAGACAGACAGACGGACAGACGGACAGACATTTGCACAAACCCAATATACTCTTGCAGAGAGTATAAAAATAATAACAATCTTTGAAGTAACAAAGAAACCAAACCCAAGATTTATTAAAACCGTTTTACTCTCCTCTCTTATCAGTCAGACATAGACACTGCGCATTTATGTACACAATAGTTACAGTCTGTGCTAAAAGTAACAACTCAAGCGAAAAGATTACAGGTCTTAGGACTGCAATATTCTGTGCTTATCTTTACATTCTTTGTTGTCTTTAAGCTAGGAAACTTTCTTGGAAAACTATAAGTTTTTTTTATGGAAAAGTAAAGCTTAAAAGTTCTTCCCCGTCTATCACTATGTAACTTTATTTTATATTTTCTTTATACAAATTTAAACTTAAATTAAAGGAAATCCCCTCCACAAATTAATCATCTGCATACTTATGCAACTTACTGTAGTGCCACCAACTGTGTACTAACAATTATTTTGTTGCCTCTTTTCGAGCTTTCTAAATTTTCTTCATTTTTTGACAATCTGCAATGATTAATTGCTCAAATGTGACGCCAAAAAACATGCAAATATTTAGTTATATTTCAACTTTAATTACTTTTACAACAGTTTGTGCTTTTCTACCTGTTTCGTGGTCTTTGATCTAGTATTGTAAATCTTCTCGAAGCACTCACGTTCGCAGTCAAAACAAGCTTAATGAAATCATCAAGAAATTCTTATTTAACATAAAAAAAATACAACAAAAGAAGAAAACAAAGCTAAACTGTAAAACCGGTTTCAATCTTTTTATTTCGTTATTCTTTTATTTTATTCTTTTTGTTGTTTGCGAAAATCTAAAGCTTTGACGAAGTGTGTCCATTCACAATGGTGTCCATTAACGGTAGCTTCAAATGTTTCCCAATTTTTGATGCCTTCCTCAGCAACAACAACAAAAACTACAAATGTTTTCATGTCCTTGGGTGCGACAACAAATAAAAACTTCGAACGCCCACCCTGTGACACACCCAACAATGCGAATGTGAGTGCAAAACGGAGAGCGCAAAACGCATAGATAAATGTTAAAGATGGACCCACCCTAAAAATGACAAAAACTGCAGCAAGGCACGAATTTCATAGTTTTCAGTATTTTTTTCGTTTCTGTTCACTCCTCTTTGTCAGCTTCTTCTTCGTCTTTAGCATCTTACTTACTTTTGTCCATGTTGCCGTTGTCGTTGGTAATGTTGTTGCTGTTGTTGTTGCCGTTTTGCCAGGAAGCAATTGCGTCGCTGCAGCGTCGCAGCCGCTGTTGCTGTTACTGTCGCAGCCGTCGTCGGCAGTTCAATGGACGACTCTCGACTCTTTCTGGCCAACAATACAACAACTAATACGCTGCTGCTGCTGCTGTCGACGACTTTTCCTGTCCGTCCGCGTATAAAGGTATGAATCACGCGCGTTTGTTCTGTTTACACACGCACACATACACGTACACCGATACACAGTCACTGACACCGACACCGCTTATGAATTGTTTTAAGAGAATACCCAGAATTGAACCGCTTTTGCGTGTTTTATTTTGACCTTATTCGCAGCCAAAGAACCAGAATTGGAATTAATTAAAATATATTCAGAACATATATAACATAAGCGAGCAGTTTTTTATATCTTTTCTCTTTTTCCAAGTGTCCGCAGTGAAATGCAAAGGCAGACGAAGCAAAAAGAACAACAACTATAACGGCGCACTTTACGAAATTCACGTCACGTCGATCCTCTTTAATGTGGATTTGTATGTGTGTGTTTGTTGTTTGCTGCAATTGCTCCTCAGCCTGGCTCAAAGCTGCTTGCTTTCTCACTCAACAGAACATTTACACGAAAAGACCGCTGTTCTTCTTCTTCTTCACGACTTTCGTATGCACTTTTCGCCTGCGTTTTATTTACTTTGCTTTGTTATTGATTTTCGCCATCTCACACCTACACACATACATGCATACGACGCATAAGCATTCGTAGTTTTCAACGATTTCCACCTACTGGCCAAAAAACAAGCGATTGCTGGTTTTCACGAATTGATAACCAACACACTGTTTGCAAGCAAACTTTTGTTAATACAGGCGCAAAGCGAGCGACGACACACAAAATGCCAAAAGGGGCCACGAAAACTCCGCCAACCGTACAACAAGCGTTCATGCAAAGTGCGCGCAGACTACTGCAAACAATGTGACCAATGTGACCGAATAATAAAATGGCCACAATAATATTAGCTCATGAAAATACTGTTGATAAAGAAACTATATACTATAAGCACCATTTGCGGAAATATTATATATTCGTTACTTCTCTTAATAATTAACTTCTGTTTTATCTTATATTTGAATAAATGCAAATATTACATACTGATTTAGTTCGTGCTGTGAGACCGCATTTTGAATAGTGTCAAAGCTGTTATGTGTATTGGAAATACATAAGAAAATCGTATACTATATGAGCAAATTAGAACAAACCGAAAATGTTATACAAAGATTCCGGTACTGTTCGCTATAATTATTATATTTCCCCACAAAGCTTAAAATGTTGAATTTAACAAACACTTATTTTTGTTTAAATATTTTGTACATTTCAACAAACTACTTTCAAACTCGGAATGGCCGCTACTTAAAATAGAACTATAGCAATCAGAGTTTTATGGTAAGCAAACTGACAGACCTGCCAACCCCTTTCATTATCATCGATAACTTAGCTGGCTGCAACACTGTAACTTTCATAATCGCTCGACCACCACAATTCGAGACTGTCTATCGTTTAACCACCACGATCTATCGCCCATCTATTATTATTAATTAAAACAACGCAGCGCGTGGAGGTGGAGGAAAATTTGTGAAAAGTGCAAAAACGTACCGCGTAAAGGTAAATTTGATGAACATCGCAACGAATTCATGTGAAAACAGTGCGCGATACGTGTGTTTTTAGCTCGAAAATTCAGTACTTCTCTGTTCGTGCGTGCGTATGAGTGTGTGTATATGTGTGTCGTGTATGTACATATGTATTTCCAATTGTGCTGGTTGGCTCTGTTTCTCTTTCTAAAAAAAATCCAAGAAAATCTATAAAGAAAACGCACGGAAACGCAAGCGTGTGAGTGCATTTTGGTGCTTTTGTGAAAAATCCAAAATAAAATGCCAAATGAATGCAACGGTCCATGTATTTACATATTTTTCCTTCTCACTATTTCCCCAGTTTGTGAGTGTGGAGTGCAGTAATGTGAGTGAGTGTGTGTATGTTTGTAAGAGTATGTGTATTTGTGTGCGTGTGTTGCTTTTCCTAACTCTATGCCCCCTACCCACCACCGCACTCCGAAGTCGTTGTACGCTGGCAACATCTGCGCGCTCGTTACTTACTACAAATCGGATTAAATTCTTCAGCTGCAACTGCTCTATTCTAGCAGCTGCCTTCACTCACTCTCTCGCTCCCACTCCCTTTGCTTCTTCCTTTTCATTCTTTGGCACTTTGTTATAGTATTTGTTTAGTTCCCTTTCATTGCTCTTTTTGTTCTATGTGCTGCACTTACATGCATATGCACAAAATTATGACCAGCCCCCTCAACTCGCCTATTCCGCCCCACCTTGTCCTTAACTTAATTTTCAAATGCCATCTGCGGCTAATTGCCGTAATAATTCAGGTGTCAAAAAGCGTCCGACGTGGGCGTTTCTCAAATTCGCGTGCAATTTGATAAAAATAATAAAAATAAAACGAAAAGGAAAACAAGCGCGACAATTATAGCGACGCCGTCGTCGTCGTCGGCGATTGCAATTAGAAAACGAAAAAATCTCAGCAAACAAAAGGTAACAAGAACAACAACAAACAGCAACGACAGCAAAGGCAGCGTTTATTTGCATATTAGGGGTAATCAGCAGATCTGATTATCTGATTTAAAATCATCAATTAAATCACTTGCATAGTTTATTTATCTGTTGGGCGACACTCGATGAGTTGTTTAATTACCAATTGTTTTACTGTAGTCACTGTTGTTTTTCCTTACAAAAGCAGATGCCTGACTTTTTAAAGACAACATAAACAATAGTTATTTTTAATTGCATTCAGCTGTCATAATTCAATTGCATCTGATCAATAAGTAAACAAATAAAAAGGGGCAGAATTTTCTACAACACAAGTTTTTTTCTGTCCTCTTTTTGTCACATTTTTCAACACTGTTTATGGCATAAATTGCAATGCATATTTTCCATTTTTAGCAGTGTACATTAATTTCTTGCGTACGGGAATACCCCTATTGTAAATATTATGAAAGAACAACAACGTCTGTACAACGTACAATGTAAAATGTAAATATGAGAGATGCAAAATGTGGCACAAGTAACTGCAAGACAAAAGAGAACAAGAACAACAACAAAAAGAATATGAAGAAGCAAAACAGCTACAACTGCGGGTGCGCTTGTAATTAGAGGCATCAGCGACGTCGCGTCGTCGCTTCGCAGCTGCAGCCGCAGCGCTTCTGCTTTTACCTCAGGCTCTGCCGCTGCCTCTGCTGCTGTGAAAAATGCGCCTCAATGTCAGTGCGACAATAATTTCTCAAGCAGCTTATTTATGTTTGGGGTCTGTCAACTAAATGACATACATACTTGCATGTATTTGCATACATACTTTATGAGTGTGTGTGTGTGTGTATAAAATAAACGTAAATGTTGCAATTTAATGTTACTTTATTTTGATTTTTCTTTTATTTTATTTGTTTTTTTGATTTGACGTGCAAAAAGTTGCGCGAAACGACGTCAACAAAGTCGACGGCGTCATCGTCAGCGACGCTGAAAATTGTTGAGATTCCATTCACATTCCAGCATGCAATTCGTAGTGGATTATAGTGTAAGTGTGCACGTGTATTGGTGCATGTGTGAGTGCGAGCGTGTGTCTGTGTGTGAATTGTAGTTTTAGTTGTAGCTGCTGCTGTTGTGGGCTGTAACGCCTGCAGGCAGCGGCTAAACAGGTGAGGCGATGTGCATGTGATCGTGTGCATTCCAAAAACACATACACACACTCACACACATATTTATGCAGGCATGAGCAGGGCAATAAATACTGTGATCTGTTGTTGTTGTTGCTGCTGCTGCTGCTTTTTAAAAGTAAATGAACGATAAAAAGTGACCAGGCCTGGGCCAAGTCAAGTCAACTAAACTTAACTCAACTCAAGCCGGGGTCCAGTCTGTGGCTGTGGCTAGTTTTATGCTTTGGGGGAAGGCGAGAAGGCGCTGGGTGGGCGGGTTGTCCATTGATGGCGCATAGAGAGTTGTTGCATCGAATCGATTGCCTTGCACCTTGTTCACCCCTCTTGCATGCGCCGCCACTGGTCGTTGGCTGCTGCAAGTTGCAATCGACAACAACAACAGCAACAACGACGTCGACGACGACGAAAATGCAATTTAGCTCGTTTTTCTTGCTTCTTGCTTCAATTTTTTTTTCCTTTTCTCTTTTTCTACACATTTTGAAACATGCCTGCTGCAACTGCGCATGCATACATTGCATGCGTGTGTGTGTGTGCGAGTATGTGTAAGTGTGTTTGTGCATGAAAAAAGGGAAAACGAAACGAAAACACAGAGAGCGCGTAGAATGGAAACACAGCGACAGCAGCAGAGCAGTGCTGAGCAGCAGCAGCAACCGCCTTTTGTGGGGATGGGGATAAGTCGTCGAGGAATGCGCATTTTTGCAATAATAATCAGCAACTAATACTATTTTTATCTTTCGGCCCAACGAGGCTGCTGCGTCTGTGTTGTTGCCTCTGTAAGTGAGAGTGTCGATGTGCTTTTGTGTGTGTGTGTGTGTAAGAGTGTTGCTCTCCTGTTGCTTCTTCTCACAGTCGCCTTTACACACACTCATAATCCCGCTCTCTCTTACTCTCTGGCTCTTCAAAGCGACTGAGCATTTTTGTTATGTATTTTATTTGCTTTTGCACTTGCCTTGCATTTTGATGGCCAATTTCTTATGCTTTTTACAGGCGCACGCGACTCCCCCGCACACACACACACACACACAGACATACACACTTAGGTATTTACAAACACACACAATCTCACGTATTTTATGATCGTTTTTAGTGACGTTTAAGCAATAGAGAAACTAACTAAAAATAGGCTTTTAACATGCGCCATTAGCATAACAACTTAACAGAGGCTACCAATTAGCATGCCGCAGCACTGTTAACTCTTGCGCCTGCTGGGTAATGTGTGCTGTTAATCAATGCTGCTGCAATTTAATTATAACAAACATGTTTTTGTCTCATGTCTAATGTTTATAATTGCTCATAAAAATATATCTCAATGCGGCATATTGTCTTTCAAGTCCATCGCGAGCAAAAATTTGGCCGCAATTAAACAATTAAAAATTCCAATAGCGTCGCATTCAACGAGCCGCTTAATAACGCATCAAAAAATCCCTCTGCGCTCAGTTACGCTCCCACTCTCTCGCTCGCACGCTCTCACATGCATAGACAGACAAAAATGTGAGTAAGTTGTTAAAGGCTATTTGTACCCTGTGCTGTGAGTGTGTGGTGGGGTGTTTGCACAAAAAACATGTAAATTTTGTTTAGTAATTGAGATGTTAGCTCTTTACAGGGTACATGTTAGTTTAGTGCACTCTACTGTGCCGCAATCTTACTTGTTTGTATTGTTAATTAGTTATTGGCTATATGTATTTAAATACATATACATTTGTTTTTTGCGCACGCAAAAATACTTTGCGGTATTTGTGGAATGTGAAAATTTCCAAAATTGGCACAAAACATCTAAAGGAGGGAATGGAATGGAATGGGTGGGGGTGCGGCATAAGGGAGACCTCGGGTTGGCTCTATATAGCATACGTAGCTCTGGGGGCCACTTCTGTTGACATTTGGATTTGGCGCGTGTTTGTTTATCATCCCACAGCACCTTTTAGACTCGCTTATCTTATTGTACACACATAAGTATACATATTATTTCAACAAAGTCTCTAAATTGAGCATTCCAACAGCACTATAACAAAATGCGTAGCGTCAACAAACCAACAAAGGCGCAAGCAAATGTCAACTTTAGTCAACAACAACAAAAAAATAATAATAATAATTTTACTCTCTTGTCAGTGCAAAAATATGTACATAAGCAACAAATTTATGAGCCCACAATTCGCATTCCACAACGTTTGGCTTAAATATTAACTCATGAGTTGAGCTCGCCTATTAAACATAAAAGTTTATTTTTTAAACATTTTTGGTAAATTGTTTAAATATGTGCTATAATTACGCTGAATTGTGAAGGAAATTCTATTTTAAACAGCTTCAAGTTGTTTACATTGCTTGATTATGTTAGTTTATGTTAACATAGGTAGCTGTTACAGCGATGTTATGTATGTTTCACATGCGCCAATATTATCTTAATGTTAACAGAATACAGTTTTAAAGACAGGAATTTTTACTCTGATTTACCTTCGTTCTGCTAACACCAAATTTCCAACTATTTAGCGAGTTTTTACTGTAAATTCTTCTTGGCCTACGTGTGTTTGTATTTACACACCTGCGTATGTGCGTGTGTAATTGCAATTGCTATTCAGTTTACTCATTTGCACTTGGCACAATTCCCCGAATTTTTTTTTCGGCAATTTTGACTGTTTGTTTACATACAAATTAGTTGTGTGTATGTGTGTTTGCGTCTGTATCGTGTATCTATTGATGTTCAGTTTTTCATAGTCAGGTGCGCACGCCAATCCACAGCCCCCTAACAGCAACACCCACCCACCTCCCTCTGATGCCAATTTGGTGGTGGTGTGAGAAGTTAATGGTTCGTCATAAACTGATTTTTAAGGGAATTTCAATTTATTGGCTTCCCAGAATACACTTATGACATAATGCGCTACTTGACGCATAAATTATGATCATGAAACTTTTGCAAATTTCTCAGGGAGCGGGCAAGGGGGATGGGAGTGGTGTTGAGGGTGGGAATTTTTACGATTCCTTTGGCAAATTAAATGCAAATCATTAAGTGACGATTGCTGCCGTTTTTCATTGTCTGCTGCTGTTCCCAAAAGCTAAAATTGAAAAGGCTTTTAAGCATTCCTACAACAAAAAGTGTAACAAAGTGTCCAACTTAATTTTGGTCTGTAGATTTCTGCGTCTCTTGCTTCTGACTCACGTCTGCGGCATGTAAATGAGCAATGCATGAGTGTGCGTGTGTGTGAGTGTGTGCGCATGAGTGATGGAGCAGTTTAGTTGCCTTTAAAACGCGTCGCGTCTGCGTAGCGTGTGACAATTTAATATACCCTGTAATTTAAAGTGTAACTAAGGAATGGGGTATGCTAGATAGGTCTGTCAGGGGTATTACTATTTTTCGTACATAAAAGCAGCTGGAAAACTGTAACTGATTATTCTAAAAGGGCATAGTTCTTATAACGAGTAATTAGTTCTAGATAATGAAACTTAAAATGTTTACTAGTTCTTACTAATTTTACTAATCCCTTCTTTGGAGTTATTTTGCTTATTACAATTTCAAATTACATTGTAAAAACTTAATCCACAAAAGCAGACACTGAAATCGTAAATTTAAAATCTTAACAAACATAATATGAATACTAATAAAGATACTGATAATGATAAAAGAATGTTTAATCTCTTAAAAGTAGAAATATATAGCAGAACTTTAAAGGAAAATTTATTAAGCTTAATACAGTTAAAGCTCTAGTCGCAAGTGAACATCTCTCCTAGCTGGAAGAATTTCCCAGTCCCAAGATCAGATAGACAAAGATACTGATAATTAGTTTGTTAAATTTTTCATAAGAAATTCTTGGATATTTTTTTATTGAGAGAAATCAAAAAAATTTTAAATTGTCTTCAAGCTATTGAAATCTATCTGTGTGTTTCTTAAATCTGCATAAAATATAGGATATCTTTGTGTCGATCATTCTTACAGACAAAACATTCTTACTTTTGTCTTTTGGTCGTCGCTTCTGTTTTATCGTCCTCTTCACGTTTTTAGTTATATTTTGTATCTTCTCTGTTTTGTGTCTATTTTCAGCAAGTTGGCGACATCGATCGTGTATATTATTAATTAAAATTCCGTCAAGTTAAAAAATCCACAACAAAAACAACAACAATAACAAGAAAAATAAAATAAAGCCGTGTTGTGAATTGTTTGCTGCTCGGTTGAAATCAAATCAAATTACGAATACGAATAAACGAATATTTATTTGTATTCAAATATTCAAATTCATTCATCGACTGACTTCCAGTATCCGCTCAAAATATTAATGATATTTGCCAAGATCATCATGATGACGTTGATAAGTGCCACAAAATGTGATAAACAACATAAACAAAATGAATTATAAATTTTTAATCTTATAAAAAAAAGGGCAACGACAGAAAATGTGATACGTTTAAAACAACAGCAAAAAGAATAATGAAAATCTGTGAATTTTTTTAACAAGAGTTAACAAAATTAATTTGTGCAGCAAACAAAATACTTTGCATTATAATGCAAATGAAGTGCCTTAGTGAAAAGTGTTAAAAAACAACAACAAATAAGTTGAAAATAAAATTAAATTATGTTAATTGATAATAAAAATAAGCATAACTAAAGAAATAGCTGCATACTTGCCCTAATACAAGTGCAGCGAGTACAATACAACAACTACAATAATAAAGCGCAGAGAAAGAAGAAGCTGAAAATCTCTATTGCACACACACACACAAAAGTCTACAAAAAAATAATATAAATATCAAGAGTATTTATGTGAATCAAAACGGTTTGTTGCTGTTTTGTTTCTTCTACTCGCGTGTGAGTGCCTTGTGTGTGTGTGAGTGCGCGTGTGTGTGTGCCAGTGTGCGTGTGAGAGAGTGCAAGAGTGTATCGTTTGTGTCAGTGTGAGTGTGAGTGTTTGTGGGTGAGAGCACGGAGCATTTTGTGATATGAGTGCTAAATATCACAAAGAGAAGAAGCAGACGCATAATGCATCCAGCGGGCGAAAAAAGGGGCGGTCGCCCCAATGATAAATACACAGCGGAAGCGCTCGAGAGCATAAAACAGGATCTAACGCGATTCGAAGTACAAAATAATCATAGAAATAATCAGGTGAGTAAAATGAACAAGAATACACTTATGGTCACACAAATAGAATACTTCTTGTTTTAAAATTTATATAAATTCGCCATAATTTTAATAGAAACGGTTGGGAATTTTTATGGGTTTTTATTTATTTACAAACTTTGCATCGCGAGTTCCAATTTAGTTTATCATAGGCTCAGAAATTCCAAGTATTTCAGACTCTAAAGCGAAATTAAAGTTCTATGATGATTCACTAAATAGTTAAAAGAAATGGATAAATTCTTCAAATGCCTAAGCTAGAGAAAGAGAATGGGTCTAAAAAGCGATGAAGGCAATACAAGCGTAGCTTACATTAAAAAGCAAACTTATCAGACGTTTTAGTGCTTTACAAATGATGCAGCAACATTTTCCAGTTGTAAAAAAAACACTAGAAAAAAACACACTAAACCAAAAAACACGACAACTAATAAAAAATTAACAGCAAGATAAAACTCATGTCGCGCGACAGCTAAAAGAAAGAGGGAGAGAGGCAGAAACAGTAAGCGGAAGAAGAAGATGCTGCGTGGGCGTCTATAGAAACATTTTCACCTGATGATGGCACGAGCCATCGCAAAGTTGTTCACCTGTGCGATGGATACGTAATAATACATCAATGTTGGCCAAGACATTTGTCACAGCGACAGGAGTTGGCAATTAGCCTGGTTAGGCATAAAACACTAAGTAGTTGGTCAAAGCTCAGGGGCAAGAGGAAGAGCAAGAACAGCGAGAAGCTTTTAAATAAAAGATGTGTATATGTGTGTTTGAGTGTGTGTGGCTGCTAAATATAAACGCAGAGAGCTTGAAATGAAATTAATGAACTGCCAACGAAATGCAATTGACCTTCTGCCATTACAAACACACACATATACACACAAAATAATACAAACACACTCACGCATAGAGCGCGAGTGGGCGGCTCTCTGTCAGACAATATGTCCAGTCGTATGTTACTCTCTCAGTTTATTTCTCTCCCGCTGTTGCATGCTGTGTGTGTGTACGTATTTGTGCGAGTGCTTGCACGCGATGATCACCCTGGATATTAAGCATTGACGTCACAGCCTTCAAAAGCTCCACTGGCGCTGGCTGATGAGAGAGGGGAAATGAGAGAGAGCAAATGGTGACAGACAGTCTAAGACACATGAAGAAGTACCATTTGTAGTGTTTTTGTAGCACAGTGGGCATTTTGAACCCTTGTGCATTAAATTAAAATTCTGAAAAGTTAAAATTTCTGCAATTTTTTGTTGTGCTGCTTGGCATTTATTCAATCTTAACTGCATTTTTGCTGTACATTTTGGCAACAAGTTGGCAACAAATAATGATTTATAAACGGTTTGCTCTTTTGGTTTATCGATTGTTTCAGCCTTAAGCTGAAAGTGCAGGCTCCCAGGCAGACTGACCGACAGACGGTTTGGCTTGGTAAGCAATAAAAATGCTTAAATATGATCTGACGGGTCATTAATTTAAAATTTTACGATTCCTACTGCCAGCTACTGTTTGTGCGATTGTAAATTATGATCGAGCGAGTTGGCTCGTACTATGCGATTAGCCAGAAAGCGCATTCCTGCGGCCAAAAGCCAAAGCCAGGTCCGAACCGTTCTAAGTCGTACTGCCTGCCCCCTCCCCAATCCACTGCTGTGTGCGTTGCCAATGCGTTCAGGCGGGTTTTGGGGAGTTTGTGGCCAAAGTGCGGCTTTTGGGCCATAAAAAATGTTCGCTGACGGGATGCTGCAAATTGTTATGACCAGGCCAGTTCGACGCATTGACAGTTGAGAATTTAATGTTTGGGAACTGACCGCAATCACGAGGAGGCAGCAGAAGGCATATTGCAACATTTTTTCCCTCTTTTTTCTCGGTTCAGTTTTGACCAAGTTTTCGTTTTTGGCCAGCCACGTGGCTCTTTCGCTACGGCTAATTGATCATGCTGCGCACTAAATACTTTGGCCATAATCTGCTCATTTATAGCGAATTGTAGTTCGATATATTACCCCTCCCATCCCCCATCCAAAATTGTTACCATATTTGGCCCAGACCCGACCAAAGTAATAAAATTTATTCATGACTCGCTCAACACTTTCGGCGGCCATGTTCACGCCCACGATCTACCGCTTTTTTTGGACGGCGCAGCGTTTTAGCCGTCGCCTCTGGCGGCTACCATAAAGCGATCGTGCCCCATTTGACAGTGCTATAAATAATTAAATCGCAGCGCGACTCTAGCGGAGACACAAACCCAGCGACTGACTGAGGCTCTGACTGGGGCTCAGACCCAGACCGATCCCCAACACGAGTGCAAGCCAAATATGGACAAAAATGGTAAATTAAGTATTTAGGAGAAACACTAGCAGACTAGAAGAATAGACAATGCAACTGTAAAAGACCCTGTAGGTTAGCTGTAGAACAAAAAAATTCAAACTTTATCTTTCTTTCTAGACGGAATTTTGTTTGCAAATTCGATAAAAAAAGAAGTGAAGCTTTTATTAGAACCTTAAACTTTTCCACCAATGCTAAACACCCCATTAACGCTACAAATACAGGGTCTCAGCTAAAACATACGTAGAACTAATTAAAATAACAAAACGCTTAAAATAAATTATGAAAAATATAAAAAACGCCAACGCCGTCGTCAGTGGGTTAAATGACAATATAAAAATTAAAATCAAAGTGGTTAACAATAAGAAATATGCATAAATAAATTAACCTCTACGAAATACAATATAGTAAAAAAAGCCAATAAAAGCAAACAATGTAAAACTCAAAACTCTTGATCACGCCAACTGATCTTTTGGGTATCTAAACACACACACACACAACACACCCATAGTTGACTGGGTACAGGGTATTACGTGTACACATGTAATCCGGCCTTTAAGCCTAATTGGTTGTCATAAGCCCCGAAGCTATTTATAAATCGCATACACAGTGCCCAACAAAACTATGCACACACTTTGGTCTGGGCAGGAAGGTCAAAATTTGATTACGCTTTGTTGATCGATATAAAGTTTAGTTTTTCCCACGTTTATGCTTGATATCAGCTAATTGGAAAATCATTTCTTGGTATGCGAGTATGCGTCAGCCAAGAGGTTTAAATGAATCCACTTCCGATGAGTATATAACTCATATAACGATCATGAAGCATATTTCTGATTGATTGACTTCAAAGTTATTTAACAGGAAATCAATTTTTGTTAGGCCTTAATTACTTTATTAAGAAATGGGTATTGTATTTTAAAGGTTTATGTTTTATAGAAAATCAGTATAAATTCCAAAATTCAGGAGAATTACCATTTTTGGAGTCTCTACAGCTGCAGTTCCCCAAAATTCCCTGAGGTGCAATTTGTAGATATCTTGCGACGTGTCGCTGTTTTCCTAGGAATTTTTCACCTAAATAAATATATGTGTGCAATACACATACATACACAACTTTATAGTACATACATATATAAATATATATATATATTTTTTTTCAGTAGCCCAAACGGCCAAAAAAGAACATTGGCCCGTCTCTAATAATAACAAAGGCGGCCAAAACAAAAATGTTTGACTGTTCTGGTATAGCATTCCCCAAAATTCAAGATACTAGAAATATATACATACATATATATCTATGATATATCTACGTGTGTGTTTGTGTGTGTATTTGGCAGTTGCCAAGAATTTGGATGTATTTTTTTTTCGTTCGTTTTGTGCGATTTTTGGCCAAATTATATGGTCACTTGTAGTGTATATGCCAAAAAGAAAATCCTCGAAAAATATTCCAAATTCCCCGCGTACAAGTCTCATAATATTTTTAACAAAATAATATACTACACACACACACACACACATTTATGTTTATATCTATATGTGTTTGTATTATAGCGGTCAAGGTGGTACAGTGGGCCCTAGGGTATTTTTTGTTTAATTTTTGGTTTATGGCCAATTGCAGTGGCAATCGCTTAAGTGGATTAGCAAAAGTGTTTATCGGCACGCCCCCTTAACGCCCCTCTCTAACCGCTTGCTGCCCACAAATCCAATTTATTTTATTTCATTTGAAGATTACGCGTTGCAAAATTGTTCGCGTAGGCTCGACACATAGAGGCCAGGGGAGGAACACAGAGCGGAATTCAGCTGATTTAGTGCGCCCATTGGGATTTTGGCTAATTTGCCCGCCAATTGGTTAGCTTGTAAGGCGACGGATCGAGCCAATAAAGCAGAAGACGCAGAGGAAGACAAAGAAGAAGACGGCCAAGACGACGACATCGCGTCAGATTGTCTGCTGGGGGTATTTTGTTGGGTTTCGACGTCCTTGGTTTTAATTAGTCTCGTCGCGCATTGAATGCACGCCCACTTGATGGTAAATTTAAAGTACACGTATGCTACACATGTAATGCGTCTTTATACCCTGTAAACATAAAAGAGTGCAAGTAGATCGGAAAGAATTTTACATCTGGCAAACCAGAAAACAGAAATTTTATCTTCTTATTTCAAATATTATGAGCAATCTTATGGCAGTAATTTACAGAACGTTTACTAGTTTGTCAACAATTACACACTAATCCCTTAAAAGCTTTCGTTTTTGTGAGCTTTAAGCTTTTAAAGACGGTTTACAGTGCCAGCTTTAAAAAATGTTAACGTTAACAGTGCATTCGTTGTAATAATTTAAAGTAAAGTGAATTCGTGCCTATGCGTGATTTGGCGATTATAAATATGTGCATAAATTATCTCTTGTCACGTTGCCATCACAAATTTATGGCCATCACTCATGCAAAGTCAGTCCAAGTCCAAACGGGCAGACACAGAGTCAAACTGTGAGGATCAGTCACAAAAGAAAGACGATGATGTAGTAGCATCAAAAGAATGCGTAAAACGGGTAGCACCACCAACAACAAGAACAACAATAGCAGCACTAAAGTGCACACAGACAACACACACACACACACACAAGAACAGACAGACACATACACACACGCCCTGAAGGTTGCCTCTGTTTCTGTTGTTTGCTGCAATCTGTCAGCCGGCGATCGCTTTGCTACCATTGTTGTTGTTTATTTCACGCTCTCCCTCTCTGTCTCTCGCTGTCTGGCTCATTGTATCTGTTTTCGTTTGCTTTGTGCTCTCCTGTTGAGCGCACGCGTCTGTGTATGTTAATGTGTGTGTGTTTGTATGAGTGCTCCTGACTTTTAGGAATTTCTGAACGATGGCAAGAATTTGATTGCATTGCTTTGCCCGCCGCGTTTCTTGTGCCTTTTGTTTTAGGCGCTGTTCGCATTTTGGTTTTTATTTTGTATGCGCGCCTTTTGTTTAGTTTTTGAACTGATCCAAACACACACAAACACTCGTACACTGCCCAATAAAGCCAAACACAAGCTCACACAGACGCACACACACAAGCATGCTCAGTCGTATGTAAATATACAACTAAATGTTTCTCACAGCAGAGGAATGCTGTCCCTGGCAGTGGCGAAGATTTTAAAGGGGGTCATAAATGAATGGACTTTGTTATATGAGTGTAGAAGTAGTTGAGTGGGGGGAAGAATAGTTCAAGTTTGTAGGAAATTAAAGTGAAGAATTCTGAATTTATCGATATCAATTAAATTCATTATTTAAGTATGAATATTACTTTCCCCATCACTAATCGATCTTTTATCGCTTTGCAGAATTACACAGCTCTGCGATATACCGCCGCCAATGGTCGTAACGATGCTACCGACTACCACCATGCAAAATTGGCACTGGACCCGCCCACATCGGCCTCCCAGTCGCCCGATGTCGTTGTCCCGCCCACGCCATCGGTCGTCGGAGCCGTTGCGCTGCCCACAGCGGTAACGGTGAACGGACATGTGCCAAAGATAATCAACTCACTGATACCGCCCAAACTGATACGCAAGCCGAGTATCGAGCGTGAAACGCCCACGCATTACCTACGCTGTAGTCCCGCTCTGGACTCCGGTGCTGGCAGCTCCCGCTCCGATAGTCCGCACTCGCATACGCATCAGCAGCTAAGCGGCCGGACGAGTACGGGACAATATTCGCCCTCGCCGAGTAGTTTCAGTGATGCAGCACCGCCAGCACCACCGCCGCGTAATCCCACAGGAGTGGGTAGCTCGGCGACACCACCGCCACCGCCGCCCACCAGCAATCAGATGTTCAAGCGTCGCTCGCCAGCGCTCAATCGTCCGGCAGCGATAACGCCCAACTGTGCCCCAACGCGTGGCACATCGCCGGTGATACCACAAAACGGTGGCAAGACGCCACAGCAGCAACTGACACAACAAATGAAGGCACTCAACATGTACCAGGGTGCGAGCAGTGGTGCTGTGGTTGAACCACCGCCACCGTACATGATCAATACGGTGGTAGTGGCAACCCCACCACCGCCACCCAGCTACACCGCCTCCATGCAGTCCCGTCAGTCGCCCACACAGTCACAGCAATCCGACTACCGTAAATCCCCCAGCAGTGGTATCTACTCGGCCACCTCAGCGGGTTCCCCGAGTCCCATCACCGTCAGCAACAGCAGTGGCATACTCTCCGCCTCCACAGGCGTGGCCAGGCCACAGCCACGCGTCTACCAGGCACGCACCCAGCAACCCATCATCATGCAGAGCGTGAAGTCAACACAGGTGCAAAAACCGGTGCTGCAAACCGCTGTGGCACCACAATCTCCGGTTAGTGCATCTGCCAGTAATTCACCTGTCCATGTGATGGCGGCACCACCGTCTTATCCACAGAAGTCAGCGGCGGTGGTGCAGCAACAGCAACAAGCAGCAGCTGCTGCCCAACAGCATTCACCGCTGCTCGTGCCCAGTCCGGTGGTGGTAGCGGGTGCAGTGAAGCCTCCTGCACCAACGACGCCGCCACTGATGGCTGGAGCACTGAACGGTGGTGCGGTGGTGGGCAAGGGTGCCAGCATGGAGCCGCCCTCCTATGCCAAGAGCATGCAGGCGAAGGCGGCAACAACGCCGCAGCCACAACAGCAGCAACAGTTGCAGCAGCAGCAGCAACAACAACAGCAGCAGCAACAGTTGCAGGCGTTACGCGCGTTGCAGGCGCAACAACAGCTGCAGCAACAACAGCAGCAGCTACAGCAACAGCAGCAGCAACAACAGCAGCAAAAGGTGTGTACCGAGTACTGTAGAGCTTGACTAAAGAGAACTTAAGCTCTACTGTATTAAACAACATACAACTACTCTTACTTACCACTCTTCTTCTTTCATGTTGCAGCAACCCTTGTCGATCAGCAGCAATGGCAACGGCAATCGGCAGTTGCCGCCGCCACCGCCTTACCAAAGTGCACGCGTTACCACGCCGGAATTGGCCAACAACAGCAACAACAACAGCAACAACAACAACATTGACTTGAAACCAGCTATGAACAACAATAACAGCAACAACAACCACAACAATATCAGTAACAACAGCAACAACAACAACAACATACAAATCAGTAACAGCAATTTGGCCACAACGCCACCAATTCCACCAGCGAAATACAGTGGCAGTGTTGCCAGTGGCAACAACGGCAACAGCTCTGGCGGCAGCAATGGTTCCACTAGCACAGCCAATGCTACAGGCAACTCCACCGCCGTTGGCTGCAAGAAGATCAAACATGCATCCCCCATACCTGAGAGAAAACAAATCTCCAAGGAGAAGGAGGAGGAGCGCAAAGAGTTTCGCATTCGACAATATTCACCGCAAGCGTTTAAATTCTTTATGGAACAACATATTGAAAATGTGATCAAATCGTATCGTCAGCGTACGTTCCGTAAGAATCAATTGGAGAAGGAAATGCTTAAGGTGGGATTATCGGATGAGACCCAAATTGAGATGAGGAAAATGCTCAATCAGAAGGAGAGCAATTACATACGCCTCAAGCGCGCTAAAATGGATAAGAGCATGTTTGTGAAACTTAAACCGATTGGCGTCGGAGCATTTGGTGAGGTGACACTTGTGCGAAAGATCGACACCTCCAATCATCTGTATGCGATGAAAACACTGCGAAAAGCTGATGTACTGAAGCGCAATCAGGTGGCTCATGTGAAAGCCGAACGTGATATTTTGGCCGAGGCCGACAACAATTGGGTTGTCAAGCTCTACTATAGTTTTCAGGATAAGGATAATTTATATTTCGTTATGGACTACATACCAGGTGGGTGTGGAGTCTTACTTTTAAATCCTTACTCCTTACTTCTTACTAAACAAATTTATACCAAAACAGGCGGCGATCTGATGTCGCTGTTGATCAAACTGGGAATTTTTGAGGAACCGCTGGCACGTTTTTACATAGCTGAGGTAACCTGCGCTGTCGACAGTGTACACAAAATGGGCTTCATTCACAGGTGAGACTAGCATAATCTCCATAATAAAAGAACTGTCTAATTAAGTATCCTTTTTCAAACCTTGCAGGGACATTAAGCCTGACAACATACTCATCGATCGGGATGGGCACATAAAACTCACCGATTTTGGTCTTTGCACTGGCTTCAGATGGACGCACAATTCCAAATACTATCAGGAAAATGGTTGCTATTAAATTACTCTTACTTAAATGGCTAGAAAACTTAATTCATTTTTTATTTTAGGCAATCATTCGCGGCAGGATTCAATGGAGCCTTGGGAGGATTACTCGGAGAACGGTACCAAACCTACAGTGCTCGAGCGGTTAGTCTAAAAAATCTCTTTATTAATCAAGTCGCAAAACTAACATTTGTATTTCGTGTGCAGACGACGCATGCGAGATCATCAAAGAGTCCTGGCCCACTCACTGGTTGGCACACCCAATTATATAGCACCCGAGGTTCTGGAACGCAGCGGCTATACACAGCTGTGTGATTACTGGAGCGTGGGCGTTATACTCTACGAGATGCTGGTGGGTCAGCCACCGTTTCTGGCCAACAGTCCCATGGAAACGCAGCAAAAGGTTGCACAAATAACACTACTCTACCTATAACTATTTGGCTAATACTGTGGCTTAATTGCAGGTCATAAACTGGGAGAAAACGTTGCACATACCGCCGCAGGCACAGCTATCGCGTGAGGCAGCAGATCTGATACGACGACTCTGCGCTTCATCCGACAAAAGGTTGGGCAAGAGTGTCGATGAGGTCAAGGGCCATGATTTCTTTAAGGGCATCGATTTTGCGGATATGCGCAAACAGAAGGCACCATATATACCGGAAATCAAACATCCCACAGATACGTCCAATTTTGATCCCGTTGATCCAGATAAATTGCGATCGAATGATTCCAATTTGAGCAGCGGCGATGATATCGATCTGAATGATAGGCAATTCCATGGATTTTTCGAATTTACCTTTAGAAGATTTTTCGATGATCGGCAGCAGCCGGACATGACGGACGATCAGGCGCCGGTCTATGTTTGATCTCGGTCATAACATACATATATAAAATATATATAGTACACACACATATATCATTGTTAGTCAAATAGTCACAAAAATCGTGAGAAACAGACAGTGGGGCGTTAACAGTGTGTCAAGAGCGTGTTAACAGTGGCGCTGTTCATTCTCTGCAGCCTGTTAACAGCAGCACATGTTTAACAGCTCGTGTAGTCGGCTGCAAACTAACAGCTTTCAGCTCTGTTAAGCCATTCTGTTGACGTCTGTTTATGTTAAGCATTAGCAGTGGCGCTGTTAAGTCCTCTGCAAACGCTAACAGACGCTGTAAAGTCTTAAACCACTTTTTAATTAATATGCATTTTGCGTTTTAGTGGAATTTGTTGCCAAAAATTAAAAGAAAAAATATGAAAATATTAAATTGAGGCACTTGAAATATTTTTCGAACCTTTTATAAATGGAATTCACACACATTAGCAAGAAACAAACTACATATTTAACATGCAAAAATTTATATTTATAAAAAACATAAAGAAAGGTTATTTACGAATGGTTAGAATGGGACTATACATTAACTACGAGGAAACACCCTTCGTTCGCATTAGGAAGGTCACTCATAGCCAGGAATGTTTGAACTTCACTTCAACCTTTTCACATCAACAATCATCAAATAACAAATAGAACCTAACGTGTTGTTTTATGATTAAATAACGTGAGTTCCTCATACATAATTACTGTGCTATGAAATTTAAGAAACTATCAAAGACTACATCGAATACGGTGAGGATATCGGAAGAAGTCGATAACTCATCGAATAAGATGTTGGTAGGAGTTGATCCAGCAATAAAGTCAACCAAACACAACAATTGTCTAAGAGGAACACTCATCATGTTGCTCTATTTTAGAAATTATTTGCCCAACTAGAGCGTGATTCACACACATGTCAATTTCAGCAATAGCATCAATAATTTCAAGAAGTGTAAATAAAGTAAAAGTGTTCAAAATTAATAGAGGACTTTATGCGAGTATATAACACGTTGGGTATTTTAAACTGATTTTTAACATACGAGTACATAAAAAACACATATATGCTTGATTGCATGAACTGAATAAATTTAAATAAAATGAGTCATAACTTTTTGATTTTTTTTGTTAATTAAAGATCTTAAAAACACACACATAAATATATATTTATAATACAAATAGTTATGTACGGTATGAGTATGTTAATAATAACACTGAGTTGGAATAACAATCAAACCAATTTTCTGGTGCTCAAACAAACTAAAACTATATATACTTATATATTCATGAACTATATGCCTTAAATGAGCGAATTTAACTAAACCTAGAAAACTTTCACACTCACAACTGGACCAATTTAACAATGATATATACACATAACTCCAATGGCAACTATCTCAGCAGGCTGGATAGGGTTTTGGCCATTTTAGCTTGACAAAAATGAAACAGAAACTGAAAACTTTTTAAAATGTGTGCGAAACCGCGAGAGAGAGAGAGACACAGAGAAAGATGTGGATCAATGAGAACCGATCTCGATAGACGCACAGCATCGCACCAATTTAGCGATATAAGCGGGTCTTATAAGCCTAATCTAAAAATTTTATCTATCTGTATAATTTCTATAATGCCCGCGGGCGCGCTCTTATCACTCTTATCACACACTGCTCATTATCTATTACGCGCCCAAAAAAACAGTCCTCTCCCCTTACCCCTCTACACAATAAAAGAAGAAGAACAAACTATATTGTATCTATCGTATAGATTCTATGCATATACATAAATTATAATTAACTAAACTAATTAATCTAGCAAACTTGTTGAATGCCAAATGAAATTGTTTTTTTTTTAAATAATATTCAACAGAAATTCTCTAAGAAAACAAAAAAAAATATATATATTAAAGAAAAAGTTAAAACAAATCTATATATATACAAACATAAATCTTATATATATTTACATAAATTTTATATATACTTATATATTTTATGAATAAATTGTAATAGTTTTATATATATAATTATGCAATACAATTTCTAGTGCTAAGATGTTTTTTAGTTTATAATTCGCTAACAAATAAATTAGTTTAATTTTCAATGTTTAAGCAAAAGTACATAAAAAAAAAAAGATTTTAATTTGTTTTTTGTAAGTTCCGTTTTTTTGGTAAAGTGCGATTTGAATTGGAAATTTTTGTTAAAAATTCGCATTTCGTTTATCTATTTGTTTTTCTTTTAACAAATGTTAAAGTTAAGCTAATTGACAATACGCGTGCCTTGGCCAATTCATATACAATAACAAATTAATAAATGGAAAGTAAAATATGTTAAAAAAAATTTTAAAATATATTTAAATTGTGTGTTGTTTTTATGGGAAGTGTGTGGCAACTGGGGTAGGTTTCAATTTAAATCAGTGATTGAGTCCTCATAGATTATATATGTAAGAAAGCTCCAGTTGAGCAAGTCGGCTGTAAAGGACCCTGTACTCATTTTTTCCATACAAGTAAGTCATTTTTGATTGATTTCTCCTACGGGAGCTATGGGATATACTTGTGCGATCCTAAGCAAACTTGGTGAGAATAGTTTAAATGATGATTAACCCGAAGTGTTACATGTCTTCATACCAACGTCCTATTTTCAACAGATTTGACTTAAGGTAGCTGTAGTTTATAGTTGTCCGATCTGATTGTAGTCCCAAAGTCTCAGCCGAGCCTCCTTCCTTTAAAGTCCGTCTAAAAAATTCTTTCAAACATATTAAAAATGCCGCTTGAGTTTTGAATTTTAATAATTTTTTTGTTGTTTTATTTTCACATTGTAAATTTAATAATTATAATAATTTTGTAAATTTATCAAGACAAAAAGTGTGTGTTTTATCCATTTCATTTTTTGTTTTTTGCTTATTTTGATTAAAATACATTTATGCGTAATATTTGAAATATAAGTTATTTTTGTTTTCATTTTTTATCATTTTTTTTTTATAATCATCTTCTTTTTGTTGTTGTTTATTTGTGTATTTATTTTGGGGTATAGCAGTTAACATTTGATGGCTGTTTCAACGCATAACTAAACATAAAATAGAGTTTTTGAAAACATAAAACAAATAATACATTTCGATCCAAACCGATCCCAAGTATTATGTGGTATATGAACAACTTTAACAGAGAGGCGTACAAAATACAAGAGTTTGGATTAACTTAGGAAATTTGGTTCAGCAATGGATCTTAACATAACTAACAACGTTTATAGTATGTGTGTGGGTTTGTGTGTGTGTGTGTATGTTTAAGTGTGTGTATCTCATATAAGGCCCTAGAGTGCAAATATTATCGCTGGCATCTCCATCACAATTAAAATATTTGCGCTTAAATATAATTAATTATTATTTATTTATTTTTTTTTAATTTAACATTTATAAAGTTATGTTTAACTAGTCTAATTTATGAATTATTCAATTTATGCTAAACGAGTGCTGGCTGTATTTATTTAAACAGTTGTTCTTGTTTTAATTTTTGGATTCTCTAGCTTTTTTTCTTGCGAAATAATTTACAAAAAATATATATGTATATATATTTACTTTTTAATATATTTATGTATATATCGAGTTGGTTTTTTAAAAATACAAATATAAAAATTAATTAAGTAATAAATGCAATTTTTTATTTGCGTAAGTTGTTTTTTTTTTTTGGTTTTTGGAAAAGCAAAAGTAAATTAATTATTAAACAGTACATAGATTTATGAGAAATTGATTAATTAATTAACTTTAAAATTACAAATAAAATATTCGTTGTACTGGAAACCTTTTTTCATTGTGTTTTTTATATTTTGGCGGAGTAAATGAATTTAATGAATTTGTTGAGCAAGTATTGAAAGCATTCTAATTATTTAGAAATTTATTGTCCATTTGTAAACATTTCAATATTTTAATGTTAATAGTTTAGTGTAATTTTTTGAGCTTGGAGGATTTTTCTTTACATACAATACGCACATAGAAATTTGCTAATTATTTGCTTTAGAGACTTTTCCAAAAGTTCTTACTTGCTAAGTTTTTTTAAATTTATTTTTTAAACTTTGTTAACCTAGAACTACAAATAGTTTTCATCTTGTTTTTGTTTTGTAAGTAATTAATTGTTAAATAATTTTTAATAAGGCCAAATTAAGTTTTTCTTTCTTGCGCATTAGCTTTAAATGGTAAATTAATGTATATTAAGTGTTAGTTGTTAATTTAATATTATTAATTTTGGTTTGTTTGCTTACATTACATTTACAAAACATTCGTTTTTTAATAGTTTTTTTTTATATTTTGTTTTTATGCTCAAGTTGCCGAAGGTCTTAAATGCATGGAGAAAGAGAGAGACCTTCTTCTAGCGCTACTTTAGCTAAATGGAATGATCGTATAGTTTATTCATCGTTTTCGATTATTTTTTTGTTTATTAATTTTAAGTTTGTTAATTGAATCGAATCGAGTAAAGTTGTTCAAGTTGAAACGCGCAGCAAGCGGTGGGTTTTCATTTAACATAAGCAACGATTTTAGTTTATTTTATTTTGTTTTTAATTTAGTTGTAGTTTTTGTTTTGTTTATTGTTTATTGTATTCTGGCTTTAATACAGTTGGATGTTGTTTAATACTTTTGCGAGAGAGCATCGTGCTCGGCATCATATTGAATTTGTTTAAATACGATATTGTCAATTAAATTTCTTAATTTCTTTTCTCTTTTGCTGTTTGATAGTGGTAAACTCAAGTTCTTAACAATTTTTGATCTTTAAATTATAATAGAAACAAAACAAAAAATAAAGTAAGAAAAATAATGTTCATTAATGCTGTAAAAATAATGTATTAAAAATAATAATAATTAATGTGACACTTGCCACATTGAGTAATGAAAGCTTTTGAGTATTTCGCAGCACTTGGTACTGGGATTGTTGCTCCTACAAACTAAACGTAAATAGTTTGTTCCTTGAATTTATAAAAAATATATCGATAACTTAGCAATACAAATAATTATAATAATAATAATCATAATATAAACGTAAAATAATAATAAATTCGCTCAAACGAAAGGTTTCTTGCAAAAAAACTATGACATGTTAAAAAATTGCTATAAAAATATTATTTCTGCTCTCGTACTGAGTTGGCTGCCGTCTTGCAACATGTGGCAAGTTAAAGAATTGTTTTAATTTTACATTAAAAACATTTTTTTGTATGTGTTCCTGCACAATTTTGAGATTTTATGTGTCTTGGTTTGTTAAGTACAACATTTAAGTGCACTGTTAGCTCGCTGTTAGCTCACTGTTAACCGCATGTTAACCACTCGCTTTAGTTCAGCAACATTTTGGCATTGAAGAAATTGAAATTGTGTGTTGTGGCTGCTTGCAGCGGATGCGGTGGCGCCATCAGTGCCGCATGTGGATGATGATGCAGTGAGCTGGCAAAGAACGAAGGCGGCGGTGGCGGTGGTGCTTGAGCTGCTACATTTGCTGCTGCTGCTGTGGAGAGTAACGGCGGTGGTGGCGCTGTTGCTGCTGACGGCGTTTGCTGCGGCGGCAACATAACAGCTGTGGACGGTGGCCAGGCAAGTCGCTGCAAGCGGTGTTGCTGCTGCTGCTGTTGCTGTTGGTGCTGCTGAAATGCCGCCATGGCAGCCAACTGATGTGGATAGTTGCTGTGATGATTTCTGGCGGTATTGCTGTTAGCATTATTGTTATTATTGTTGGCTGGTCCGCGTCTGGGACGCGTACCCGTTGCCGAGGCATTGGCGGCTACAACGCAGGTGGGCGGCACTGAGGTGTCGCTTACCTATTCCCTGTAGGGCTTGCAGTAAGAGTACCTGTGGTTCATATGCTGACTGTAGCTACCCGAATGCGAGAAGCGTTTCAAGCACTTGGAGCACTGAAATGGCTTCTCACCGGAATGCAAACGCTTGTGCTCCGTCAGATGATGCTTGTGCTTGAAGGCCTTGGGGCAGTCCATGCACTGATAGGGTCGCTGACCTGTAACAACAACAAAGAAAACCGTCATTAGTTGTGGTCACTTGACTAGAATGAATCATGTGTATGATTGTGTGGGATGACTCACCGGAATGCTCGTACTTGTGACGTGCCAGGGAGCTCTGCTTGGCAAACGCCTTGTCGCACTGATCACACACGAAGGGCAGATCGGGATCACCCGCATGTCCATGTGTCTCCGCCTTCATGCGCTTAGGTTTTGGGGGCAACAGTCCACCAACTCCTCCGGCTGCTCCGTAATCATCCTCATGCGAGATGCGCGAGTCATCGTCGCGCCACGAACGCTTCTCGGAGCCACCGGGACTTAGGCTAGTGCCGCGATAATCGGGCATTTTAATACTGTTCATTAGCGGATTGGGTGCATAGTCGCCGCCGGGACGCATCTGGAAAAGTGCCTCCATGGGCAGGCGTGGCATCATATACTGCTGTAGTCCGGCAAAGGGTGGGCCACGTGGCGGCAATGCTGTCACTGCCTCATGTGGCAAACTGGGCGGCGAGGGTGGTGCAAAGTAGAGAGCTGCCGCAGCAGCAGCAGCTGCAGCGCTATGCTGTTGCTGCTGCTGTTGTTGCTGTTGTTGGTGTTGCTGTTGTTGCTGCTGCAAGGAGGAGGCACCCGAACAGGGCGACAAGGAGGCAGGCGACATCGATGCCGAGCTAGACAGTTTGCGGCTCAGATTGATGGCCATGTTGTCGGCAAAATCTACTGGGGGTTGACTCAGACTCGTCTGCTGCGGCGCCAGACCATAAACTGGCGATGCCTCACGTTTCACTGACAAATCCAGTGGCTGATCCTCGCCAGCTCTAGCCTGTGGCATGGACTGCACAGTGTTGTTGCTGTTGGGTGCTGCAGCAGCTGCTCCTGTTGCTGTCTCTGAGATGCTTACGTAGCTCTGCATTTTGCGTTCTCGCGAGCGATTGTTTTGAAACCAGACCTGGACGACACGTGCATCTAGTTGGAGACGTGCTGCGATCAAGCGGAACTCATCGCGGGATGGACGCGCATTGTGGGCATAGTGTTGCTTCAGCTG
This sequence comes from Drosophila acutilabella, assembly GCA_035046005.1. Taxonomy (NCBI): domain Eukaryota; kingdom Metazoa; phylum Arthropoda; class Insecta; order Diptera; family Drosophilidae; genus Drosophila; species Drosophila acutilabella. Next base: position 5,759,880 of record JAWNOK010000003.1, read on the forward strand.
CTGTTGCTGCTCCTCGTTGATAGCGGTGCGCACGCGAACTTTGCGTTCACCGCTGTCGCTGCTGCCGCCACCGCCGGCGCCTCCAGCGCTGTAATCCTGTCGTGGCTCTTCCTCTTCCTCGTCCTCATCGGCATCGCTGGCAAAGGATTGATGCTGTTGCTGTTGTTGTTGCTGTTGGTATTGCTGTTCCAGCTCTTCCTTGATCAGACCGCAGAGCACTTTCTCGTGCTGCACCAGCTCCGTGGGGTGATTGAACTGCTTGGCACAGCGACTGCAGCGTAAATCCTGCGACGTTTCTGGCTCTACAGACGGCAACTCATGTTCCTGCTCTTGCTGCTGCTGCTCCTCTTCCTCCTCCGGCTGCTCTAGTTTAATGGGCGTGGCTGCCTCACTGGCTGCTCCCAGCACAGGCGTGGGCTCTCGACTGGGTTCCTGCTTCAAGGCGGCAGCTGCATCCTGTGCTTCTGCAGACGGCAACTCTGGTGTTCTAGGCTTCATTTCCGACTCCTCCAGATCCATGACCAACTTGGGTTCATCGGGTGTCTCATCCTCATCTTTAACAGGCTCATATAGTGGCTCCTCCCGTTGTTCTAACTGCTGCTGCTGCTGCAGTTGCTCCTCCCGCTGCTGGTGCTGTTGCTGTCCGGCGGCGGTGAGCTCCAGCAATCGCTGTATGCTATATGGATGCATGCGAGGATCAAGTGCAGCCGCCATAAATGCATTGGGGAATGCCAACAATGCTGCATTCATGGCACCGTAGTTAGGAAAGAAAGGACCAGCTCCATTGGCAGCTGGACCAGGCACCTGTGCCTCGCCAGCAAAGTAGTTCATGGGATTCGGTAGCAAAGGATTCGCATTGGGATTCGATTCACACAATTTGGACATACGCTTGCCAGCATCCGTTGGTGAGCGTCCCGCGCTCACGTTCTTGTCCAACGTCTTGAGCATTTGACGTGTGTTGTTGTGGTTGCTGCTACTGTTGTTGCTGGTGTTGCCGTTGTTCTGCTTGAGGCCCATGCTGATGCACTTCTTGGAGGTCATGTGGGAGGAGAAGCTGCCTGAATGGGAGAAACGCTTGCCGCACTTGTCGCATCCAAAGGGCTTCTCACCTGAATGGATGCGCACATGCTCCTTCAGGTGATGCTTGAACTTGAAGGCCTTCTCGCACAGACCGCACTTGAATTTGCGGAGCAGCGCAGACTCATCGTGACTGATCATGTGACGCTGCAGGCGATAAACATTCGCAAATGCCTTGTGGCAAATTTTACATGTCTGAAATGGAAGAAGTGCAATTCAAGTAATTAGTAAAAAATGTCAATATATAGTAAGAGTTTTTTAATTAAATATGTCTTAGTTCATTATACTAAGTGTACACTGTAATTGTACTCTCTCCATATCTAAGTCTTGCTCGCGCTCTCACTCTCACTTTCTCATTCCAAGCATTGAAAGGCACCACCTCAGCAGCTGCCATGGTATTGTTTTTGTTTTTCTTCTTCCTCTTCTTGTTAGTTTTCTGCTACGCTGACATTTTTGTTGTTGCTTCTTTTCTACTATTCTCGTTGTACGTTCGTTTTACGCACACATTTTTACGAATCACACGCCACGCACACCGACGCACAGGTAATAAAAATTGTTTAAATCAACAAACTTGTATATTTATTTGTTTTGCTGGGCTATTTGAAATTTAACGGTTTTTAATTTGTTTCAAGGCCCACAAAGCAAAAACCGAATGCGACCACAAAACACGAAAAAAAAATGAGAAAACCAAAGAAAAAATGGAAACATTTAATTTCTTTTTGTTATTAGCCTAAGTTTTGGACAGCATCGTTAAATGTTTGGCTATATTTTTACGTTTATGCGATAATTGTTGCGTTTGGCAAGCAGATTCAAAGCGATTGATTAATTTATTTAACAAACAAATAAAAAACGAGTTGCGCGCAGCGCTGATCACGAAACTGTGACTAAAGCACACGCAGAAAACACACGCACAACTGAACGAGTGACACAGCACTGAGCTTGCTTCCATCTGTGCATTAAAAGCAATTAGCAAAAGTGAAGCCGAAAATTGGCGCAAAAGAAGCATAAAAATTGTTTCACGTCGCTTTGTACTGGTGAAAAAATAAATTAAAAAACTTCAATGGATATATTGCGACAAAGCGCCAATAAGGAATGGAAGCATAAACATCAACAAACGCCGGCAAGTGAAGAAATAAACAAAAGTGCAGTGAGAAAAGAATTAAAAGTGAAATCAAAAATCAAATCAAAACGTTTCAACAGCTGATGCTAATCAACGGCAGCCATCAAAATGGTACGTACATGTTCATGCATGTGTGTGTGTGTGTGAGTTTGTTTGTCTTTGATTTGTTTGGCAACAAATTGAACGCATCAATAATATCGTATGCAACACTGTTGTTGTTCTTTTTTTGTGATGCTGGAAAAGGTGTACAGTGTACACACGGTACATACAAAAGCTATGTAAATGACTGACAGGTTTTGCTGCAAGGGGCTCCACTTAGCAAGCGCGCTGAAAGATTTGCGGCACTTTCACTTGCCCGCCCAACAGATGGCAACACGTGTTCCCTGCCTACTCACACCCACCCTCTCTACAATTATTTGATCGTTTTCATTTTCCCCTCCAGCCATCCCACTCGCTCTTGTTGTTTACAGTGCAGCCATTGAACTTTTGCTGCTGCATTTCCAGCTCACCTCAGTAATTTATAATTGTAAAATGTGCCAGACTGTTTTGTTATTGTTGTAAAGTTCATGACATTGTTTAAATTGTTTATCAGCATTTAACAATTTGAAATGTTCTCTTAATACGCCATAAACGTAAGAGAAATACTTAGAAACAGAGCCATGCTCATGGATGTATGTGTGTTTGTTTTTATGCTTATGCAAAGAAGCTGAGCTTTGACTGGACTTTGGGCCTGCATGACGCGCATTCTTTGCACTCTCAAAGATTCAACTTTGACGCGTTACTCAGCAAGCAGCTTTTGCATGAATTTCAATTAACGCACATGTGCATGTGTGCGTTGTATCTATTGACTGTAGTGTGGTTCACACATTAGTCATTATTTCAATACACAGAACCAATTTACACAGAGATGAGAAATGAGTTTTTGACATGAGATCACAATCATGGTCATTGAAAATGCGAAGGTTTCGTACGTTTAATGTTCAAATGGGTCAAAAAACGATACTATAACGACTGCTCTTTGCTGCTCTTCAGTCTAATTAGTTCGTACATTAACGGTGACAATTTGTTTATTTGTATAGCAAGTGGAAGAAACAAAAAAAATACAGAATACAAAATACGCCCAATAATTACGCACATAAAAAAGCGCGGCCAATTTTCAGGCCTAATTTGTTTGTTTAACAGCCGTTGGCACATAAAATGAAAATCGTTGGGGAATATTTTGTTTTGTTTTGTTTTTCGAAAGTGAAAAACTTTAAACTACAATTTGATTTTTTTTGTTCTTCCTTCTTATTTGAGTGATATGTTGGGCGCCGGCTGGCAGCGGCTGATGGAACGGAAGAGCAGAAGCAACATAAATTTCCGCTTCCGCTGGTTATGATGAGTGTGGGCGTGAGGGTGTTTAATTTATGTTGTTTTACCTGTTCTTTGACTTGTTATTACAATTGTGTGACGTCATGACTTTAACAGTCGCCATTTGCAGGTGAGCAAGACAGAGACAGACGTAAGTGGTGAGAACGAGCGAGCTAGCGTAGAAAACGAACAAACAAAAGTACGAAGCGTACGAGCGAACGAGTTTTAACATGCTCTCAGCATGGCTACGTCTACCTGTTGCGCTCACACAAATACAAAGTAAAACTCGTTATCGCTATTGCTATCGCGTTGCTCTGGTGTGGTGTGAAGTTACCCACTAGCGCTCTCTCTGTCACGCTACCATTGTGTAAGCCAGCGTGTGGAGACCCAGAGAGTGCAAGTAAAACACAAACATATACGACTGTGTGTGTAGGCATGTAAATGTGTATGGGTGTGTACATACGCCCACCTCTCTGCTTAAGTACAGTGTGGACATTAACTCGCTTTGTTGTCGTACTCGCCGTTGTTATTTTTATTGTTATCAATTAAATGTAAACCAAAATGGCAGCTCACCGCTCATAATAAAACACAACTGTACATTTACTAAAGGTAAACCCAACCGAGAGAGAGTTGTGAATGAGTCAGTAGTCACAAATTCTTAATGCATTTTATTCGTTTCACTGTTCGTCATGTGCTCCGACCGGAAATGCCAATTGATGCTACCTTTAGTTTAATAATGGAATCGCCCCACGAAGATGATGCCCGGCACCGAGTGGAACTCAACCTTTTAAAAGTTGACTCAAGTGTTTTTGTCTCTCAGTACTGTAAACTAAAGTAAAATAAACTAAACGTTGAGCAATTACAGGAAATTAATTCATTCAAATAAAAAAAACGAATTATTTAAAAGTGTGCTATAACCTTTGAGCTTTTGATAAGCTGCACACACGTGCCCGGGGTCGACACACTGTAGCTCAACGCCCGTACAGAATTTGAGTGTCATATATGAAACAGCTACAGTTTGTCACGTAATTGTTGTGACTTAAATAGTTTTGCTTATTATTTAAAAGTAAAACAATACGCAAAAGAAAATAAAAGAAAAATATTTCTGAATCTGTCAAAATACTTATTTGACACAGTATGTGTATAAAGGCTTATTCTGGCGCATGTACGCACACAAGCTCTAAAAGCTGCCTAATTAATAAAAATTCAAGAGAATTTTTCATGTCTCATCGTGGCAGCCAATTAAGTGCGGCACTTGCTCTCTATACTCATGTATACCTTAACTTAAGAACATTTCGCACATAACAATATGATGTCACTGACAGACAATGAACCCATCGTATATTAAACATTTCTTAGTATTTTTAGCAGCTTATCATTTGCGTATTTGTTATCAGTTGAAAGCTAGCCAAAAAAAATAGTAGCCGGAAGCACTGCAGCATGTGTAGAGAGAGAGCGACAGCCAAAAGAGAGCGACCACACATACCGCCACAGCAGGCAGCTTCAAAGCGCATATCAAACTAAACGCAGTTGACAGCGTGTGTAAGTTTGTAAGCATTGAGGAACGTCCAGCGACAGGTCCGGCAACATTAATTGCAGACGACAGAAGCCTTTTTGCTATATAATTATAACTCAACGTAGGTGGTCGCTGAATTCACACACACAGGCGAGCACACTCAAAGCATAGCAGACAGACATTGAGAGTGAGCAAAGCAAGACGAAAATGACAAGCGCACTAATAGAGAAATCAAGTAGCAGCAGACTTAAATATATAAATACAAATTTACACACACATACACACAAATGATACCGCTAATTTGTGAAAGTATTTCACGAACGCCTTTGTGCATTGAGTGACATGAGAATTTGGCCATAATAGCGCACATAATTGGCCGTAAAGGGAGGGGAACAAACAAGCTTTTTAAAGTGACAAGCTCAAAGACATTGTTGTTGCTTCAAAATTGACAAAATGCCATCGTCAGCATGGAAATACACACACACACACACAACACAGATACACAAGAATATATATGTCAACATATAAAAACGCACCTGTCGCTTGTGGAAACGCGTAAACAAAAATAACAACAAGCGACATGCTCAAGTTGTTCTCTTTTTGTTGCTGTTTTTTGTTTTGAGGTCAGTCTAAACAAATTTTCTGCGTGAAGAAAAAACCCAAAAAAAAAAAAAATATTAACGACGCCACAAAATAAATGTTTAAGAAAATCAAAAAAATAATAAAATAAAAATAATGTCTAACTGCTTTATAGCAACTGCGACCCAATTTGCAATGCTTTTGCCTGCTTATCGCGGCGACAGCTGCTGAAGAATTCTACAAATCACATAAATACACACACACTATATCAATTTCTATGTAGTACGCGCTGTAAGGCTGACGCTGATTAGAGCAATGAATGAATTTCCAGTTAGTATTGACGTACCTTAAACTCAACAAAAAAAAAACAAACAAAAAATGTGAGAGAGAAGTGAAGAAAAACAATAATAATATTGTATGAAATGTTAATCAGTAGTATTAGTACGTGTACTATTCATATTAAATCGGAACACGTTGTGCCCGGTTCGATTAGGGTTATCGAAAGTGGTTTAGCATAGGTACCGCAACGCCAGGGTTTTTGAACCCCGCTGATAACACACACAAATACAAAGCCCACATAGAGGTGCGCTTATATATATATTTTTTTGTATATTTTTTACTGATTAGTCCAAAGTGAGGCACAGTTTCATTTAAAGTGAGACCTACTAAAATTTCTGTAGTTTCATTTTATTCTCCTTAAAAGTTCATTAACATTTTGTTGGAAAAATGCGTAAAGTCGCAGCGCCATTTTGTCAAATGGGTCTCTAGTGAGTTGTGTGTCTTGTCGTAAATTTTTTAAGAAACATATATTTTTTAAATTTATTTTTTGTGCTTAAAAAGAACAAATTGGTTAACAGGAAAACACTTTTAAGAACTGTGCTTCGTTTCGCAATTCATTACGGCTGCCGCATTTTTCAATATTTTATGAGGCGGATTCCTCAGATGCAGCTGATAAAGCGATCCACAAAAAACAAACCAAAACCAAAGAAATTTAAAGATTAATGTGCAGACTGCTCGAGGCAGAGATACCCAGCAAATTTACTAAGAAACAGTCGAATTAAAATCCCTCTTATCAATTTTAAGAAATTTATATCTTTAAAATAAAGTTCGAAGCAGTTTTAAATGTAATCGAAATGAAATCCCCTTTGGTTAACCAAAGCGTATTATAACCAAAGTATATCTGGCCAAAAAGACAAGCGGAAACACGTTGAATTTTCATTTTCGTTGGCTGCCAGGGAACGACAAATCAAATTTAATTGTTTATAAATAAAACGTTTTGCTCAATGATGCGTGGGGATGAAATGGTTTGAGGGAAAAATCTTTCAAATAGTATATACTTGTGTGTATATGCACAGAATACAATTCTTTTTTTTTTGGTTTTTCTTTTATTGGCTAGCTGAAAATTCGTCTAAACATGCGAAATTAGTTGTGTATTAGGAAAACATAAATTAGGCGCCGCCGCAAAATAAATTTAATTTATAACTTTTGATAAAAGCTCCTTCAAAATTGTTGCTAAATCAAAGAAATCTCATAATACATATTATGAAAAATGAGGTCTTTAAAAAAAAGGCTTTAGAATAGATATCGCTCTGCCCGTGGGGAGCCAACAGCTGTTTCAAATGTATCTCAATATCCACAAAAGTATTTTCCTTTTATTATGATTTTTTTAGGTTTTACGACTCTCGGACTTTAGACCTTAGTTCGGAAATAAAACTATTGTAACACAAGCTGCTCGAAAGTCGTAAAAAATTGCCAAAATTATGGAAAATTTATTTATTATATTTCTTTTATTTTTTTGCTAGTCAAAACTAAGCAGAGTTTGAGTCAGAAGCGAGGTATACAGAATCTGTATCAGGTGTGGGGTTCAGTTTGTGTCCGGTGTCTTCATTAAACATATTCGGAGACACAACCGCATAATAAACGTCACGCAATGCACAAAAGTGAAGAAGCCGCAAGGGAAATGCCGTAAGGGAAATTCCATGTGGGAAAAATGCACTGACAACCGTTTTTTTTTTCTGAGGGGGGCAACACATTATTTATGATGTGCACGGTGAAAGTTGATCCAAATCCCGAGAGCAAACCGTAGAAAGCAGCAAAGCAAGAAGGTAAAACTGTGCGGAAATACTCAAGTAAAGACGGGGGAAAAATATCTTGGCATGTGTTTTTTTTGTTCTCTGTTAAAAAATGGGCAGGTGCTGAGCATGGAATATAGCTATTTAAAAGTCCTACGCTATAGGAAGTAGTTGATGGATTTCCCTGAACAGCAGCCACTAAAACAATTATAATTAGCTGAGGGTTTTTTAAGGGGAGTGTGAGTTTTTTATTGGTTGAGTACTTAAATTTGGTGGGAAAGAAGGCAGACTTAGGAGCAGTTAATAGTTAGGAGTAGAAATAATTTTAATACTATTTCTTTATTCAATTTTTTTCTTTAATTTCTACCCTTTTTACTCATATAACTACATTTTCATCCTACTTCTCAGACTACTTATGACTTTACTTCCACCTATCCCATTGCTAACTTCACAACTTTATCAAATAAAATTTCTACTACTTTTACTACTATTGTAAGTATCATGAGCTACTCCTTTACTACTACTTTCCCACTCCTTTTCACCTCATTAGCATGCACTTTTGTGCTACAATCACGCTGTAAATAGTCAACTTATTCAAATGTGACATACTAATTGAAACATGTGTCAGGCTGAATAAACTTTATGAATTATATACGCACAGATATATACTCATTACATATGTACCTACTTTATTTACAATGGTTTGAATAAATGCTACAAACTTTGTGTTATAAATTTCAATAAATTTTCATTATTTGTAAACATGCGCGTAAAAGTTTTTTAATTTGTTTGCTTTAATTGCAAATAATTTTTAAACTTTGCTAGCTGGTCAAAGGGCAGCGCAGTGCGGAGCAGGGTCAGAGTTGACCTTACAAAGTGTAGTAAAAATGTATGAGTATAAAATAAAATAAAAATGAGGGAAAACGGGAATGTGTCTGGTCATGGGAATGGGAATGAGAGTGGGAAAGTCGGGAAAAAGGGGAAAGCTGGAGTAAATAAATTGCTATTAATTTTTCAACGTTGTTCGTCAAGTGGCGAATGGCGCCGAGACGACGACCACGACGTCGACGACGACGATGATGTGAAGAGTTGGAGCTGGGAATTGTGCACAGGGAGCGGGGCACTGAAGCTGGAACTGTAACTGTGCGGTAGGACACCTAAAGTGCATATAATTTTTCAATTTGAAATGTTTTCGTGTTTTCGCAGACACACACACACATTGGATCTCTCTGGTCATTCTGTGGTGGCCAAAAAGGTGGTACGACCCAAATGAATTGTGGCCAAAAGTTGCGACTGTTTTTATTTGAATGTGCGACTGTTTGTGTGTGCGTGTGTGTGTGTGAAGCGCAGTTAAGCAAATATTTAATTGCTGCACTTTTTCTGGCACTCTGTTGTTATGGCTGAAAGTTTGCCAACGTCAGTTGCCTTATTTTTTTTTGTTCTCTGTTGCCAACATTTTGAGTTTGACCAATAATTTATGTGCTGCCATTTGCTCAACAATTACGGCCTCTATCTCTCCCCGTTCATGCCCTTTCTCTGTCTGTTAATGATGTTGACCTTTTTGTGACTTTAAAGTGACCACGCGTCGACGTCTGCGGCCAATTTAAATGGCTTTTCAATAACAATTGGCCATGGCCAGCAGTGAGCAATGCAAAATGTATGCATTTAAAAAGTGTTGCCTACTTTTGAGCGCTCACTTTTCATAATGAGCAATTGTTATTGTTTTTTTCATTGTATTTTGTATTTTCCTTGCCTTTTTGCTGCATAATTAATTGTTTTCACACATAATAATTTAATACGCGTATACACGTGTAATTTGCCGCCCCATCAATAATAAATATTAAATGTATATATACGTATATAGACGGCAATAAATGCTTATTGGCCATAGTTGCAATATGTCAGACTTTTTGTTCGCCTCCTTTTGACCCGCTCCGTTTTGTGCACTTTGCATGTGTTTCAATGTTTAAATGTCATTAACAAAAGCCGTAAATTATATGGCTGTGTGTGCCCGAGTGTGTGTGTGTGTGTATGTGTGTGCTAGTCAACAACTTGGCAGCTGTGGCATGCTGCAAACGTGCAAACAGGTCACTAAAGGTTGTGGCAGGAAGCTCAATTCTGGCTTAATGAACCCTCTCAACGTGCAGTTGGCAGCTTTATTAGCTTTTTTGATGCCGACTTCTGACGGTTTAGGTAAATATTAATAACGGCAGTTGTTGGTCAAAACAAGAGCAGTTAGAGCAGCTACAGTAAACACTGCATAAATAAGACTACGAGGACAAAAATTTAATTTTATTTTACATGTTCCCTAAATCTTTTTTTCAATACTTTTTTAAAGCCTTTTCTCTCTGATATTTTTATTAATTTCTTGTCTACTTTCGGCTGTCAAATATTTCTACATTTCCAAATACTATTCTGCTGCTCACATAGGCATGTTTTACTGTAGCTACTGTCGGCTCTCGCATATGAATACTCATTTAAGCTGTGTTCAACTTTTTCATTTCGTTGAAGGTAAAAAATGCGCAAAATAGAAGAAAAAGTACCAAAAGAAGCCAAAAAAAACAGCAAAAAAAGAAGCCAAAACTAGCCATATGAATTTATGACCAACGCTTGATGGGGGGCATAAAATGGGGGTGGCAGAACACGCCCACTGGCCAACATGAGCTTGCAACTACCCCAGCCTAGAGTAGCAAATGCAACAAAATTATAATTTATGTGGCTTTAATAGCCGTTGGCTATGGGCCCAAAAGGTGCATGTGTGTGTGTGTGTGTGTGTGGTAGTGTGTGTGGCCCTTCCTACAACACTTGCTTATCGCCAAACTCTGAGACAGACCAGTTTTCTTTTTATTATTGTTTCGACTTGAAGTAGGGAAAAAGTCAGTGGAAAAGGGCAGTAGAAAAGTCAGGGCGTATAGGCCTATAAGCGTGTAAGTGTTAGTGTTAGTGTGTATGTCTTATCAGCTCGTCTGCCTGTAGCAACATTTCTTTTAATGCCTTATCACACGGCCAGGCGAAAGCAGCAAAATGGAGAGCAGAAAACAGAGAAAAAACAACTGCACAATTGGGAGTTACGAGCGTGTGAGTGACAGAAACCCCGACCCCCGTTCCAAGAAGAAGTCGGTGTAGTACTGCCACAAACCCGAGACGACTGGAGACTTGAGACCCGAGACTCTGCGACTCTTTATGATAGGCTCGCCACAAAGTGTGACAGACGTACGCCATTGCTATCTCTTTCACTTGCTTGTACTCCCTCTCATTCACTCCACAGATAATACGTTTTTTTTTTGATGTTTGTGTCGCGTCATTGGGGTTTTTTTCCTATGTGTGTTACGCTTCTCCGCGTTTCCCATTCTCTATGTGTGTGTGTGTGTGTGTGTGTGTGTGTTGGTAAACGCCTACGTTTTATTTAATGCCAGTTTTTTGTTGCTATTTCTTTTTGTTTTTTATTATGACGGTGTTGCTTATCATAGTTTATAGTTGTTGTTGTTGCTGTTGTTGTTTCTACTGATAAACTTTACGTAAGCATGTACTATAAAAAACAAAACTCACACACACACACACAACAATCTTTAATTCCTCGACGTAGAAAAACCTCTTGAGCGTTGAAAAAAAACCTCAAGTATAAATAATTGTTATCTTTTCAAAATGAAAGGAAAAAAATCGAAATATAATGAAATTCCTGCTATTATTTTCTCATTTATTGTCGATATACCCACACATATATAAACTATATATAGTTTCGACATTTAGTATTATAAATTTCATATTGTGTCAACAGGAAACGTGGGCACATTCATAAGGTTGCTTTGGGTATTTTTTTTTCCACATATTTTGTGCTTGGCACCGTCTTCTTATCCGTGCCACATTATCGTTGCCCACTTCCCGTAACCGTTCGGGGAACAACAGCTTTAACAAGCCATCGAACAAAGCCAGCTCATTGTTGTGTATTGCTCAAAGATCAAGTTTTTATGAGGGAAAAGTGAGAGAGAGAGGAAAGAATCTGCAGCTCAATGTTGTCTGCGATCATGAACTTTAACCCCAAGCATACAACAAGTGCGTCTTTTCAAAAGAGTTACAGTGGAACTTCTTGAAAGTGAACACAAAAAAAATAAATTTGATTTAAAGCAGCTCGAATTTTTAAGCAAAGTTTTAGTATTGATCGTAAGTTTGATTGAACTTTTCTTATGTGCCACACAGTTATTTTAATAGTGATTCTAATAGTAAATTTTAACTTACCTGTTGCACATTCTGTGTGGTCTGCTGTCCCGTGGGTGAGTGCACCAACTGATGCTGTTCGAGTTGCTCCCGTGTGGCAAATGCCGCCGTGCACTGCATGCAGGGCAGGGCAGCGCTGAGATCTCCGGTTGTGGAGCCCGGACTGGAGGTGGAACGTGGTGTACTTAAATCCAGATCATAGGCAGAATTGCTGCCAACGCTGCTGTTGCTGCCATTTTGTGGTGGTGGCAGCAGCAACTGCTGCTGTTGTTGTGCCGATTGCTGTTGTTGTTGGCTGGGTGAACTTGCGGATCGTGCCGATTGCATGGCCAATGCGGCAGCAGCCATAAACTGGGCGTGTAAGTGGGCGGGCAACTGCGGCGTTGGTGGCGGCAGGTGGGCAAATAAATCGCTGGTCGGCACTTGAGCAACAGGTGAGCACAATGGCGATGAATGTGGATTTCTGTGACTACTATTGTTGTTGTTATTTTGATTCTTGGCTGTTTCATTGTTGTTGTTGTTATTGTTGGATGGAGATTTGGCAAATCGTCGACTGTTGCTGCTCAAATTGCTTTGCTCATCCTCTTCGGCATCGCTTTCCGGCTGCACAGCGGCAACAGCCACATGATGTGGCTCATAGTTGAGCTTGTCATGCGGATGTTCACTGGCAATGTGCTCGCTGAGGGACTGTAAGGGCAGAGGGAAAGATTGAAGTAGAAATTTAGACAATTTGTAGAAGAATTTTACTCAAAGTTGGTTTCAAATCATGTTTTAGTTATAATTTTATACAAAATTCTGTGCTGAAAACTCACCTGAAACTCATTGAAGCGCTTGTGGCACTGCGTGCATTTGACCAGATAGCCATCTGCTGCATTTGCTGTGGCACTTGCCGGATGCGTGGCAAGCTCCTCATTTGCAGGCACATTTCTGGGCCTGAGTGCAAGGGATGGAAACTCATTCAAGCTGGAGGCCAAGGAGGGAACTGCAAGTGGAATTGAACAAAGAAATAAATTAATAAACATTTCTGCATAAATTTTAATTAATGTTTCAAAATTTAAACGTTTTGTCTTAAAGATTTTTCTCAGTGTATAAGCCAGTTTTTAATAAAAGCAAATTAACTGTGTGATCTGCAGCAGTCGATAAGCAAGAAACAACTTCGAATGGAATGCCAAGCACACAAGAAAGAAGCAAACTAAAGACAGAGGTATGAGAGAAGCAAAAAAAGGAATTAGTCAGAAGAGAGTGGAGTTTTGTGGCAAGTTGTGGACCTTGTGCTGCTTGCCGTGTGGCAAACAGACTTAAGGCTACAACTGCGGCTCAAAGATCAACTTTAATTTCGTGGCAAATCAACTTTAACGTGGATCGACCGTAGCTACCCGCGCTAACCCCATCCTCACTCCGCTACCCTCTCCCTTGTGTGGTTTATTGGCATTGTGGTTGCCATTGCCTTCACGCAACGATTCCACGTAAAAGGCGATGATCTCATGCGCCAATCAAAAGCAAAATGAAGAAAACAAAAAATGAAACACAAAAACTGAAGAAAAAATAAAAAGAGTGGAACTGGTTTTCACACACACAGATACACAGCTACAGATACAGTGCTACACAGTTACAGATACAGAAACTGGCTGAAGAGTCGACTTAATCAGTTCAAAAAAAGCGTTCAAGCATGCGAAAAGGGAGATCATAAAGAACGTGAACGACTGCCAGGCGAGCCACAGCAACAACAACAACAACAACAGCAAAAGTATCTTGAAGATTGCTTTGTGTTCAATGACGACGTCGCTGGCGATGCTGATGCCGAGGGTCAGCCAATTGCTACGCACACACGCACAGATAGTAAATGAATGTTGTGTGTGCCTGTGTGTGATGTGTGTGTGTGAGACACTTATGGCCGCTTGGTAAATAAGCAAGCAACTTTGTTGTATCTACCGACCGGGTCCAAGGCACGTTGCAAGGTACATACAAAATGGAGTTGCTCTTGTATCTTGTATCTGACAATGCAAGTCTTTGTCTGGTTGTTGTTGAAGTATTTGTTGCCGCCGTTGCTGTTGCTGCTATTTGATCGCTACCTTAATTTAAGCCAATTAACCGCCTGCAGACAGACGCCGCTCATAGGGGCACAGTCAGACATTGCCTGCCACATCTATCCATCTCTTTCAGTGCCCCCTCGCTAAATTAATACCTCATACCTTTTTTTTTCATACCAGCACTGTATCTATAACTACAACTGTAGCTGCAACTGTGTAGCTTTCTATCTTTGTATCTTGTGGCTGTATTTTTTCCTACATTTTGAGTTCGTTGCAGTTTTCACTTTCGTTTTCGTTGCTTTATTTATTCATTTTTATTGATATTACACTGCTAATTGATTGAGATACAGTTTGATTTTGTAGCAGCCAAGAATGCGGGTCGTCAATTTCTACACATACTTTGGAGCAAAAATATCTGCCCGCATCTCCCATCACTGCCCACTTTATTGCAACTGTTGCTAGACTTCAGCACCTTTCTGGCCTAATCACACTTGCTCTCCTTTGGCCCATTTTAAATGCCATAAAAAGCAAATTGATTTAAAGTTAGCCAACAGCTGTCTGTGGATTAAGCGGAATCTTTTCGACTGGAAATAGTATCAAGTTAATAACAACTTTTTTTTATTATTATATTTGTTGTAAATTTATTTCTTGTTGCCAGTTTAATGACGTTTTTATTAAATGAATCTGTCTCTGGGCTGCCTCAGCATTCGCTCATCTTAATAAAATATGCAAGTTATTAAAATGTGAGCATATAAAAATATATTCAGAAAGCAAAGGAAAGGAAAAAAAACAAATGAAAGACCAAACAAATTTTATGGCTCTTTTCATCAGTGTATGATCATTATGATGATGATAATGATGATGACGACGGAGTGAGGGGGGGACTTATAGACTCAACACTCGACGTTCAACACTCAACAAGTGTGTCACCAGCTCATTTAGTTCAATCAATTTTTCATAACAGAAATTATTAACGCAACGTGGAAAAAGCCGTTTCATTTTTACACTTTTTTACTTTATTCCTAGACCCTGTGCAGCTTACATGCAAAGGGTGTGCTAGGTTTGTCGGTAACTGAATGTATCTCAAAGCTCTGCTATGAAATTTATTACAAATGTAAGTAATAGAATTTGTTTTTATTAACAGTACAGTGTCTTTTACAGTCTGGTCTACTTGTCTACTATTATTTTTATTATGATAGCTGTTTGTAAACGGTATTGAAATATTGAAACTGTCCGCAAATTAATTTCAATTTGTGCGAACCCGAATAATGAATAACGAATTTTGATAGTCACATCAAATGTTGCTGTTTGTTTACTCTGCTGTTGCTGTTGTTGTTGTTGTTGTACCAACTATTTGGCGCTTAACGCAGCCCAATTGAAGTTGATTGATAGTATTGTATGATATTAGAAGAGTATATAAAAATATGTGCTGCTATAAGCAAATTTAATGGCACTTAATCTTGTCTGGACGTGGCTAGAGCTGTTATTAAAAGTCTGGCATAATTTTGAAGGGTTTGGTTTTAACAGCTACAGCTGTTAAGAGCTTAACAGTAAGTTAACAGAGAGCATTTACTTACAGCGTAACATTGGAAACTGAATTTCAAAACCTGTTAAGACTGATGTTAATTTTAGTAACTGTTTCAACTGTTATTTCTACTTATAACAGCGATTTTTTACTTGCAATAAATAACTAACATTTTTATTTTATACTTTAAGGACTCAATAAATTTATTTAAACGATTTTTTGATCGTTATTTCAGAGCATTATTATTTTAAATCACTCTCTTAGTTGTTAACAGCATGTTAATAACTTAACTACACGTTAACAGCGTGCTGTTATTTAATGCTTAATTTTGTGAAAATTATAATGCCATTAGATATAAAAATGCCACTCTTTATGTGCTTTTATACAGCTACATTGGAAAGGCGCAAAATATTTTGACACAAACGCTGGTGACAATTTATGTCACACGTTTTGCCAACAACAATAGCCACATAAAATTATAAATAATATTAAAAAAATAGAAACAATGAAATGAAATGAGTTGCTCAATTATGTGGAAAATTTGTGTCAATGTTGGATGTTGGTTCACCTGTGCCACCTCCAGAGGCAACACGCGCGGCCCAAAATAGTTGATGGATTGGCGGGGGAGGAGGGTGCGGATGAGGGTATATGTTATTATAAATAATATGTTGTGGTAGGTAGAGGGGTAATGGGGAGCAAAGACAGCGTAAATCAATAAAAAATACATTTGTGCTAACGTGCAAGGCGACAGATACATTTGTATCTTGTGCCTAGTGTGCGTGTATCTGTTTGTTTGTTGCTGTTGTTGTTATTTGCTTCCACACTAATTTTATGTGCTTTTTATTGCCAACTTTTATTAGCCAGACATTTTTCAGCTAAGCTCGGTTAATGCAAATTTATTTATTTCGTTTCATTTCTTTCGGCTTTTTTCACCGCTCTTTTCTTTTATTTTTGCCATCACCAATTCTTTTGCTTACTTTTCATTTCGGTTTTTTCTTGAAATGATTTTCACGTTTAATTTATGGCCAGCGGTTGCAGACGGACAGTTTTACCTGAACAAAAAGATCTTTGGGGGCATTTCTCATGCTCATTTGGTTGTCAGTTTTTAAAGTGTTTTTAATATTTCAATGACAGGCGCTTGTCAAACCATTCCAAACGAAATGTAAACCGATGACACTTCTCTCTCTATCTTACCTAATATTCTAAAGATTTTTTTCTTGAGGCACAGGTAAAGGGAATTTGTTGCTACTTTCGATGTGTCTAATTGTTTAATTGTTGTTGCTGGCCGTCACAAAGAATAAATAATATTTATATATTTTTTGTGAAAAAAAAGGCGCTGACGCAGTTGTAGACAAATGGCCGACAGGTGGCGCCTTTTTCCAATGACAGTCGGCTTTTTATACACTAAACAAAGAGTATTTAACTTTTTATGTGTGGAATATTAATTGTGTTCAAGTTCAGGTTGAAAAGTAACTAAATTTTGTTGAATTTTAGCAAAAATTTGCAACTAAAAGAAAAATTAGTGGTATAATAATAAAGCTGATGAATTAAGCTTTAAGAAAATCTTTAAAGTAACAGACACTGTCAAGAAAAAAATTGTTTAATAAAAATATAATTTTTAAAGCATTAAACAAAATTTTTAAATTCCATGGTAGAGTATCTAAGCTTCGTCATCTGATATTTAAACAAGATTTGTTGTAGATTTTGTGTTATTTTTTTCAAGTTAGTGTAAATAAATAAACATAAATTTTAGCACTTAATTATAAACAGACTGAACATAACTCGATGCTTGCAGTCAGTTGCAGTCTCGTGACGTTTTTAGCATATTTATTAAATAAATTTCAATGAAATTAGCTGCAAATGGCACTCGACAATAAACACACACACACACACACGCACACACCCATAAGTTGAGCTAATTGCGTGTCACATACATGAACACTAGATGAGGAAATATGTAAGTGACACCACCTCCACCCTCTTTCCACCCTCACCTCCCCCAAATCGCTATTGGGAACTGTAAATAAAAACCTGTGGGAAGGTCCAGCACATTTATTTCTATAGATAATTCCAATTTGTTTAGGTGTGAAATGTGAATTACTTAAGTGATCGTATGACAATTGCATAAATCGTGCGAAAGTTTATAATGGATAACTTTTCAAAATTCCAATCTCTATATGTTACTACTATACTTTGATCGGTTTGTCAGTCAGTCAGTTGGACAGGACAGTCTTATCGTAGTCGTATGGGAATCTCAAGTGGCACTTGAGTCGCATATGAAAACCATATGCCCGGCAGAGACAGACTCAAAATGCTAAGTAATAATCGGCGAGGCGTGCTAAATTTGGAACTGGAAGGGCACTTAAAGGTGCACATGAGAAGGCACAACGTGAGAGCGAAAGAAATAGAGCGAGAGAGGTAGTAAGTGAGTGGAAGAGAGAGCAGTAGATTGAATGTTTACAGTGATGGCAATATAGCTAGTTGGATTTGAAGTTTGTTTATATAAAGTTTTTGAATATATAGCAATTATATAATGACTTTCTGAAGACTATATGATTTGGGAATTCATGGATAGTGGAATTTTAAAACCATCAACTTATTGTAATCAAATAGTGAATAGGAACTTGTAGATATCTTTAATATTTTATAAATTTTCTTTAAATTTTTTTAGCTAAAAATATGTTAATAAATTGTTAGCATAGACTTAAGTTTCCTTTTTGTTTAACTAGCTATTTCTATCTATTGTTTTTAGCTTGTTTTTCTATAACTGTCAACACTGGTCGTGGTATATGCGATACATCATGCATGCCACGGAAAGGTGGCTTAGGTAAACGGGAAAAAAAGGCTGCGCTGCGTTGCAACTGCCTCAAGTGGCGATGCCAAAGGTGGCAGCCACAGAACAACGACGCGTACAAGCACTGATGACGCTCACTATAAATAGAAGAAGAGAAAAAATAAGGCAATGGCAAACGGAGGGAGTTTTGCAGCCAAAAACGAGTTGCAGTTGCAGTTGCACCAAAGCCAAGCATTTTGCCCTTTAGTTTTTATTTATTTGTGCAGCGCTGCAGTTGCCGATGTAGCAAGCAGTTGCTGTTGTTGCTGCTGCTGCTGGTGGCTGCCACGTTTATTTTATTTGTAGCATTTGCTTTGCTGAGTGTGAAATTTTAATAGCCAACCGAGCCGTGTCCATCATGAGACTGAGAGTTCGACTCCTGCTGCTGCTGCTGCTGCCACAAACTGAGGCCATGTGTGTCCTCTGTCAGGCAGGCAGGCAGTGAGGCACAAGCAACGTGTGGCAGCCACAACGTGCCACATATGTGTGTCTGTGTGCAATTTCCAACTATTTTTGTGTTTTACCTTGAAAATATCTGCAGCAACTGCAACGGCAACTGCGTAGGCGTCTCCTGCTTCTCTTCTCTTTTTTTCTGCCCGTTTGGGCACAGCAATTAGGCAAAATATGCCAAAGTATAAAACTATCAACTACTAACAGTTGGAGGGGAAACATATATCACATAGCTGAGAATAGAAACCATTGCAAAGCAAAGCTGACAAGCTGCAGATATTGAGATAGTAAAAATATATATAAAATATCATTTCTCGTTTAAATGAACATTTAAAAATTTGTTGATCTATGATATAGTAATGTGAGCTGCAAGCGGAAGTAACTGAGACTTGGACTAGATACGCTAAAGAGCTGTAGTAAAGATACTTTTGTAGCTACAGACGATAGGGGTAGTTGCAGATGGTTTGAAGTTGATGTGTAAAAATAGTATATTGAAATATATAAAAAAGAGAATAAATTTTATACAAATATTTAAAATAATAAAAAGGTATTTTATTTAGTATTTTTAATGGTATATAAATACTGAAACAAATATAATTGCCAATCACATAACTGTGTGTCTTTTAACAATAAATATTTGCTAATTATAACTATATAAAAAGCTGACAAATTAGCACTTATTTCACACAATGTGCATATTTTATTATTCCTCTGCCAAAGCGCCATAATTCAGCTAATATTCATAAATACATTCAACTATTCACACTCCATTTTATTCGCATTCAATTGTGCAACTAAATCTGCATTTAATTAATGGCAACTAATTTATAATTGCAATTGCAAAATTTGTTGGCTAATTGATATGCGAGAGTTGCATAATAAATTGACATCAAATGCATTGAATAATTTTTTCTATAAACTAGATACTTTTTGCTGCTGTTCTGTGTATTTTTTTGTGACTATTTTTGGTTGTTGTGCGTTTTTTTTATGGTTTATTTAAAGTTTTAACAATTATTGTGCAATTGTGCGAAATTTATTGCGATTGAACGGCAATCAGAGTGTAAGCAATGCGAGGAGTCACTACACTGTGACTGTTCCCATTTGGTTACCACACCCCCTACGCCCCCATCGCCCTCCTCGCCACCACTCGAGCGAGCAGTTAACAAAAATCGTTTACATGTTAAATTGTGCCTGGCATCCGTTAAGAGCAGTTTGAATATCGACTCCAACCACCCGTAACACTGTGCAACAACGCGTTCTTCTTGCTACACTGCGCGCCACGCCTCCTACTACTCCAACACCAAACCCCCTCCTCCTCCCTACTCTTAGCTGCTGCAATTTGGCAATGCCCTTTGGCTACACCTTTTGGTTTTGGCCGCATTCGCTTTGTTTGCGCCTCAACTTATTCTCTTTTTGGCTTGTTTGCCATTTTCTTTTTATTTTCGGCACTTTTTCTTTTATTTTTTAAGCTTTTATGTTGGCTAGGGAGTAGAGTGGAGTGAGCAGCGTTTTTGTTGTCTCGTCGTGTGGCCAGCATTAAATAAATAAGCAAATAAAACACATAAAAATATAAAAAAAAATAAAATAAAATGAAGCAATTTTTTCGGCAGCATTTTCATTTTGGAGTCGGTTCTGCTACTGTTATTTTTTTTTTTTCTACTGTAACTGGAATTGGTATTGTGTGGGGATTTTCTCTCCGGCCACATTCCGTGCAATTTTCACTTTACAACTGTTTCAAAGTTATCTTTGTTTCAATTGTGTGCACAAAGGCAGCACCAAAAAATACAAAATAAATATATTGGCAAACAATTTACTTGTAAGCAGAGAAAAAGTGGTAAAAAATGGTAAAAAGTTGTGAAAAAATTGTGAAATAAAAGTAAAATGTGGCGCAAATAATTTGCACAAAGCTGCGGCAGGTTGTACAGAATTCCACACGGATTGTGGCAGTGGCATTTTCAGTACAAAATATAAAAGTAATTTCCTACAGTGCCTACGAATGCTCAGCTCATTGATTTATTGTCTTGGCCAAGAGCACTTCAATTGAGTTGCGCATTTAAAGCGAAAATTTAAACACAAGTAGTGTGTGAGAGAGAGAGACAGCTATAAAGGTGCACTAGATCGTATCAGTCGAAAGTCTAGGCCTTCAGCAAACAAGTTGTCTCAGCATATTAATCATTTTAGAGCCAAATAGTTAGGCAGCAAGTTTGTTTAATTTCGATTAACAGCAGCAGCATGAAGGACGACAACTATACACTGGTGGACAGCCAGTAGCGTATGTCAACATTAGAAAGGAGACGAGATGAGATGAGGTAGCAATATAAATGGCAGCACCGACAGCACCAGCATATAAAACTGACATTCACTGACGGGCCCAAAATGATTAATTAGCGCCCAAAAACTCAACTCAAACTCAAGACAAGATGAACTCCAAGTCAAAGACGTTGCAGATACAGATACGTAAGGAGATAAACTTCGACTCAGTTTGAGCATAGATAAATGATAGAGTAAGTTTACGGAGTGCTGAAAATATGCCCTAAGGACTTGTGTGTACTAAATGAAAATAGAAATATATACAATATAAAAAATTATAGTACAAGTTTTGCTTAAAGAAATCTAAATGTATTCATATAGTAAAAACAGTGAAGTATCTTCGTCTCATCTACGCCTAAATTTTAGTATCTTCTTTGAGGAAAAGTATCTGCGTTTGGACTATACATATAAGAAGTCAAACTTCGTTTAACAATTGTAACTAGAAATTATTTATGGACTGCAAAAATCAATTTGAATTGATAAAAGTTTAGTAGCTAAACTTTACCCGCATTACCTTTAGTTTGCTACCTTTTTCTATCGTTTTTTTATGTTGCAGAAAAACTATGAAAACTATTAGTGTTAAAAACAAACAAAATCACTTTAAATCACATCAGTTTTTACTTTGTTGTTTTTGCTGATCATTGGGAAATTAGCACAACGCTCAGCATTGATTTAGTGTCCACGAGGCAGACTAAAAGCTCTGTCATTGCCAGGTTTCTAGTCGAGGGGCGTTACCAAATATAATTTGTGTGTAGGTGATAACAGGGCGACAGACAGACGAACGGACAGAGCGACTATGAGACAGACGGTACAGGTTTTTTAGCTCTTTTGTTGTGTGTTTGTTTTGGTTGTACCAAATTTTGATTTATGACATTTTGGAGCAATTTCGAAACGCGACAAACACACGCCCCATAAAAACGAGTTCGCAGTTTTTGAGGGTAGAGGTAGAAAAGTATCGGGAGGAGACTTAGGGGAGAGGGGACTGCTGAGAGCAAACAGCGAACAGCGTTTTCAGTGTAGCAGCGATTAATACACATCGCAGCCGCAGCTGCCCAGTGACATCAAAAGGCGGCCCAGCAGCAGAGACAAACAACAAACAACCGGAAAAAGATACATTTGTATCTGCTACTCTATATATTCAACTAACTAACTAGATATATTTTGGCTGTGTGCGTGTGTGTTTTTGTTGTGCCTCGGTATTTTTATTTGGGGCAACCTGTGCTCCGTTTTGTCTGATCGATCGATTAGCTGCGTTCCTGTTCTTGGCTTTTAGCAGCGATCCAGCAACAGCAACAACAACAACCACTACAACAACAACATGTTGCTGCTGCCACTTTACACGGCTGAAAAAAAAGCACTGGGCGCTACTTAAATGCCCATAAATTATAATTTATTGTTGGTTCTTTGCTCTGCGTATCCAAAAACGAGAGTCGCTAAAATCATTCGCTCACTTTTAACAAAATTAATTAAAATGCCATAAAAATGATTTTTAAACTTTGGAAAACTGCTACAGTTGCATATAATTAAAAAGAAATAAATAATTTAAGAGAAGAGTTTAATGCTCGGCTTTTATTGTGTTGTTTAGTTAAAAGTTTCTGCGTTTAAAATGTTTTAAAACATTTGGAAATACTTGAAAAAGAATTTTATGAAATGCATGTTGAGGTGAATTGTTTGCTAACAAATTCGTTTCTTTAATTTCTCTTAGATTCTTGCTATAAATAGATATTTTATAATTTATTAGCTCAGTTTTATCATTAACATAAATCAAAGAATATGAACATCATTTTAAGTGCAAGAACATTTTTTAGATTTCATATACGAAAATTATTAAAAAATTTTCTGAGATAATTAAAAAATATATTATAAAGCTTCAGAAATTTTTTTTTGTAATTTTTTAGCTATTTAATAATGACAAATAAAACTCTAGAAATAAATTATAAAATTGTTAAAAATCGAAATTAAACTTTAAAAGTTGAAATCAATTATCATTTCGTTAATAAAATTTTTCTTAGCCTCTACACAAATTTTGAGCCCTACAGAATTACAGGATTTGTCTTGTAACTCTTTGAGCTGCCCTCGCAAACTAATGCTGCAGTGGTTTTTCGTCTAGTCTCGTCTCGTCTCGTCACGACAGTTGCTGTGAACATGTGCAATTAATCCGTGTGTTTAGCGCTGCTTATTAATTGTCACCGCTTTCAGATGTAGATACGTATGTAAATGAGATACAGCGAAAAAGAGGGCGTGGGGAGGAGCGCTGTGTGGGCAGTGGACTATAATGATATTGCGCCATAAATTTGTAGCTCATTTTCATTTTCATTTCACTTTTCTTTTTTTTTTTTGATATTTCCGATTTGAAGAATTTCCAAATTTCTTTTTTGTTTCGAGTGAAAAGCGTGAAAATTAATTTCTTGCCGCATTGCATTTGTTAACACCTTCACTTTAGTTTAGGGTGGGGTAGGAGGGTTGAACAGAGCAACTAAGAGGGGTTAGGGGGAGTGGGGTAGAGGGCTGCTTGATGAGCTGCGCCCACTGACAGTTTTATGTTTTGTTTACACTCTGATTGGCTGTTTGGTATTTGATTTGAATTTGTGTGCTAAGAAAAATCGTTAAACAAATATGAAAATTGGAAAATGGGAAAATAAAGCCAACGGGAAGACTAGAATCAATCAGCCACAGAAACCAGCAAATGGCCAAAACAGGTTAACCATGTTTGTTTGGGCCACGTTAAGCAGGTTTTCACTCGTGTGGAACGGAGATGGCGACAATTTTCTACCTGTTTGCGTGCGCATGTCAAACATTTACAGGTGTATGTACGTGTGTGTGTAGGTGTGTTAATCACTGGGTTCTCAATGGTGGTGTCGACTCGACTGGTTGTTGTTGCTTTGTAGGAGGCGCCTGGCACTTGACTCGCTGCCATTGCGGTGGTAGCTGCCTTTGTGCCCCTACCTCTACCTGCCTGCGTCAAGCGAAAGTATCTTACGGATACAAAACATCAAGCCAAAACGAATGCCAACAAATCAAATTCGAATGCGTTTGCAATTGGTCGTTGGCGTCTTAGCAGAACCACAACGAAAAAGCTCTTTAAGCACCCGCATTATCCCAGATATATAAATATATAATAATATATTGTGTATATAGAATAATAAAATAAAATAACAAAAAGGTAACTAAACAAAGTAGAAAAAGGTAAATGCAATTTGAGCTTCTTATTAGCGACCCTCAGCATTTTGTTTTTTATTTTTATAAGTATTTTTTCTGTAGAGCTTATCGCAATGAAAGGAATTTGAAAATGTTTTAAAATACTTAAAATGTTAATACAAATATTTGTATAGATTATGTAGTTGAAAGCCTGATTTATATAAATATTTTTTTAAAGAGAGCACTCAAAAATATTCAAAAAATGTTTTTAGAAATGTTAAGAAACCTTTTTTCTAATAAATATATTATTTATTTAAGTTTCAGTCTCAGTTTTCGAATAAAAATATAAATTAAAATTAGAAACAAATAACTGTTTTTTTGATGTGATATTTAAATTATTCTGCATTCCACTTTATTTTTCAATAAATTATATTTTTCATAGAGCAAAGTGTAGTTTCAAGATTTTTTCCTGAAATTACATCTTCCAACAAACTGAGTTACAATTTGGATTCTATTCATAACTCATTATGAACTTTTAATATTTTCGAATAGAATATCAAAATTGCCTAGCAAATCAGATCAGATTTTGAAATAAAACAATATGAAAAGTTTTTTAAGTTAACTTAAAGACTTTTATACCTTTAAAGTAAAAAACTACAATCCTTGGTTTAGCTACCATTATTGATTTAACTAAACATATTTATGTAGTTCAAAGAAATTACAGTACCGATAACTATGAATCATTCAGATACATTTATATCTTTATTCTACTGGGGCTACAAACAAGTTCAATTTACTTTTGTGCTGGCTTTGCAAATGCAGGATCCCCAGACAAGTGTGTGTGTGTGTGTGTTGTTGTTGTTATGAGTGTGCCACTAAAAAAAGGTGTTTATTTTCAAAACTGAAGCTGGAGGTGATTAAAGCAAGCCCTTGCCTGCATCTCAAGCTGCTCTCGCTGCTCGCTGCTTGTGGGCGATCGTTCGGCTCGAATCGTTCGATGGTTTTTGAAATGGATTCTTTTTCTTACTTCGTTTTTTTGTTGTGTAGGAGGTAAAATGGAAATGGAAATTTGATGCCAACGATCTGAGAGTGTGTGTAAGTGTGTGTGTCTGGGGTTTTTATTGTTGCTTTACTGAAATTGTTATATTTTTTTTGCTGTATCGCCTTTTGGGTTTTAAGGTGAATTTCAAATTTGTTTTTGTTTTTGAAGGAAACGACCACACAGCGGATTGAAATTGGAAAATGGCGGAAAAACTGCTTGGCATTGGCAATGGAGCGCAGTTTTAAATAGAACTGATTTTGGCGCGCTTTGCAAAAAGTTGAATGAATTGGACAATCAACAAAATAGACACACACAGGCACACGCACACACACTCGCACACTCAGAGTTCAATTGCATTGCGCTGATAATGCAAATTGGTAAACAATTTAATTTGATGAGTCATTGTCGCGTCTTTTGAGCTTGCGATCACAATCAGCATCTTTGAGATACATTTTGTGCTTGTAGTATTTAGATAGATTATTCGTAACTTACACTGCATGGAGAAGGCTGTGGACGATGGCATGCTCTGCTGTATAATGTTATCCTCTTGGCCAAAACGTGCTGACGTAGATAGTGGCATACAGGACAACATTGGAATGCTTTGTTTTGATTTTTTATAAACAATTAGTTTTGGTTAATTTTGTTCACACAAGTGTCGCTTTTTCCAACTTAAATCCTGTTCAATTGTTTTATGCTTTTTTTGCTTTTGTAGTTAAAGATTTGTTGTGCACACACGTGTCGCAGCCATAGAGCTGACTTTTTATTCAATTTCTTTTTTATTTATTTTAATTATAATATTTTTTAACACATATTGAGCACTTTATTTAAGTTTAGTTAAGTTTGTTTTTTTATCCGGTAAAATGCACCAAGCACTGTTTGCGAGTATCTGTAAGATACTTCGACTCGGTGTCAATTGTATTTTGTTTTGTTGTTCTATGCGTTGGCTTTTGCGCTGTGGGGGAGCAGCGCGTGTGCGGCCGACGCGACGTCTAGAATTCAACTAACCGTTTGTGATGATTTCTGTTTTCTACGTTGGGCTTCAGCCTCAGCTTCTGTACAGAATCAAATACAACATCTCTTTCGCTGCGTCTGTGCGGTGTGTGTGTGTAAATGCGTGTAGTTGTGTGTGTGATTGAGGGTGCTTCTTGCATGTGCTTCGCACGACAAAGGCAAAGAGATTCAGAGCTCGAGAGCGAGAAAGAGCGAGCAACTGAAACGAAGAGCAAGCAAATATGAGAGAGCGCAGAGCGCATTTTGTTATGTGGTAGCTTGGGAGTGTGTGTGTGTGTTTGTGTGAGTGAGTGTCACCAATACACCAATAACAAGCAAACGGCACACCGTGTAACGGTGCACCGTTTGTTGATAGTGTGTTTTGGCCTTTGTCTGTGTGTGTGCTTGTGTGCGAGTGGCAGCACCGCTGCCGAGGTGATATGGTGGCGGCAACCGTTACAGTACACCCCTACTCATGATAAATTATATAAGGTAGTGGGAGAGAGTTAGTTGTGAAGGGGGGGAGGTTTGGTGGGGGAAGTGTGTGGGGGAAAAAAAAAAAAAATAAAAAAAATTTTTATTTTTTTTTTATTTTTTTTTTTTATTATTTTTTTTTTTTTAGTGTTGTTGTTGTTGTGGTGTTTTTTTTTTTTTTTTTTATTTTTTTTTTAATTTATTTTTCCCTACTCCTTTGCCGTTGCTGTTGGCAATGTGCATGTGTCCGTGTATGTGTTTTGTGTGCCTCTCCAATTGGAGAGAGCGTATATTTTAACAGCTGCTGTTAATGCCTGGGGCAAATGCTTTATCGTATGCTGTTAACATGCTGTTAATCCATTGCTTTACGTTACGATATTTGACTTTAACGTAACGTTAGATATAGTGGGCGTTGCAAGCAGTTACTTGTGAAAATCAGACAAAGAAGGGATTAGTTCAGGAAATTAGAAAAACGATAATATTAATTTTAGCGTACTTGTTTCAATTGCTCAACAGTGCTTTACTTTCGAAATTTAAAGAAAATCTTCACTTGTGGCACTTGAAATTTTGCTAGAATTTCCAGCTTTAAAATCTCATGTGGCCACTTTTCGTTAAAGATTGCAACACATTTGACACATTTTGATTCTGTTGACGTTGACAAGAATCAAAAGTTCTTGAGAATGTCCATCACGCACATCAAGAATGCAAAAGAGGCAATAAAAAATGGCAGCAAACAAATTCAAAAGAAAAACTTAGAAGCTTCCACAAAAAAAGACGAAACGAAACATAAATATTGTTTTCGACTCTCAATCAACAAGTTGAAAGCATTCAAATTATATCAAAGGCGAAAATATCACAAAAAAAATATAAAATCAAAAGAGTAAAAGAGAAAACAAATCCTGGAAGTGTTGTTGCAATGATTACGTAGTCAAGAGTCATCAAAATTCTACACACACACACACACACAGACACGAATACTCGCGCCTGCATGTGTGTGGGCCCGACGGCGAAAAAAGTAAACTCAACAACATAATAAACAATTTGTACATTAATTTTTAATGCGGTTAACATGTGTTCTCTCTCCACAAACACACTTACACACACGTACAGTGAGACTCTCATGCACATTTACACTCGCGACCGCAGCAGCTGTTTAGTTGTGTGCGTGCAAAAAGGTGGAGCTTCTTCTCACTTGACGCCAAAGCCAACGCTGGCAGTGCGACGTTAACGTTAACGCTGACGTCGACGAGCGCGAAGCTGATTGTGAGCGCAAAGCATCCGTTTCTTTGAGGCTGTTTCTGTTATTGTCGTTGTTGTTGTTGTTGCTTTTTTTGTTTTTGCCGTCGCCGCATTCATTTTGTATGTTAATTAGCTTTCGCTCTTTGCTTTGAGAATCGGCAGCTTTGTATGTGTGTGTTTGTGTGTGCTTGTGTGTAT
Organism: Drosophila acutilabella; assembly: GCA_035046005.1. Classification (NCBI taxonomy): domain Eukaryota; kingdom Metazoa; phylum Arthropoda; class Insecta; order Diptera; family Drosophilidae; genus Drosophila; species Drosophila acutilabella. The sequence continues at coordinate 5,788,038 of JAWNOK010000003.1, forward strand.
TTTTGTGCCGCTGTCTGTGTGTTTGTGTGCTTGCGTGGGTGTGCTAACGTGTGAGGTGTTTTTGTTTACTAGGTGTATAATGCTTAGCTGGCATTGGTCGCTTTGCACCTGTTGCCGCCTCATTGGTTGTCGGCAGCCAGCAACGACGTCAGCGTCGCCGATGACGGCCATTGTATGAGTATTTCATTTTGGATTAACTGTAAAAAGTGCGCAGTGCGGTATTTTTGCTTAAGCTAATGAAAAATATTTAAATTTTAGTTGACATTGACCTAATTAAGAGTAAACAAATTATATATTGGGTATATATAATAGAATATTTAATAGATTAAAACTTAGAATATTATTTGATTTATTTTGAGGGTCGTTAAGTACAATAATTACGACTAAACTTCTAACAATTAGGAATTAAGTCTAAAGCTAAAATACTCTTTTTTATAATTATAACTAAAATTTCTTTAAAATTGTTACAATATACTTCTTAATGTCTGTCCAGTACTTTATTACAGAAAATGACTAATGCGTCAAACTGGCACATAAAAATAATCCCCGTATATTAAAGGGGAATTCAATTGTACTTATGTTTAATCAACTTAACCGCGTGAATACCCAAATTGTTAAGATTTTCATATTTCATAATGGTTGTGCCCTTATTTACATTAGCACCACAACTATCCTGAGCCACTGTGGTGGTTTACTTTTAGCAGTCAATCCCGCATCAGATTGGTACTACATGTACATTGTACTCAAGCTGTAAGTATTTCTTCCCAGACAAACAACACACCCGCTAACCGTGAGAATGACTTTACAATCGACCCACTTCATGTGGTACCTACATATCGAGGAGTTCTTAATTTAAATTGGATTTCTCGATCGACGTTTTGAATGTACGTACATGTGTGTGTGTTTAATCAGTAATGTCATTTTAGCATTTTATAGGATAGAAATCGGAAGTTTTTTGAAGCATTGGCTGGCTGGATATATTTTTAAATATTTATTACTTTATAATGTTAAAAAGTAAAGATATGAAATAAGTTTCTTAAAATTGATTCAAAACAAAAAAATGTAAATAATAAAAAATGTACTTTAATAAAATTATTATTGAAATATATTTTTTTTGATTTGATTTTTTTTTTACAGTTATGATTAAGTTATTAATTCACTGAAGTTGCGATTTTTCTAGCAATAACTATTTAAATTTAGTACAATATTTGTACTTTTTCTATACCTCTGTCCTAATTTTTTCCATCTAGCCTTTTTTTTTACAGATTTTTGATTTTGGCAGCACTGATGTATATAAATTTATAAATGTTCAGTTATATATATAAATTCGTGTTTGTGTAATTGCAATTGCAATTGCAGTTTCATGCCGTGTGTGGTAACATCAGTTGCTGCTGCGGGTCCCACATAAAAGTGCGTTAAAGTCGCATAGAGTGAGTGAGTGAGAAGAGGATAGAAAGAGCGAAATAGGGAGAGTACGCGAAGATTGAAACAGGCTGACGTCATCGCACAAAAGGAAGGAAGCCGACGACGATAGCTGTCATTAACTTTGCCGTTAAGCAATCAATTTATTTCACTTTATAATTAGGATAACCTAAAAGTGAGCAGTGCTACGACCCCTCGACTCTCGATTCTCCTCCCTGACTCTCCTACGAGTGAAGTTTGGTGGGAAACTGGAAAAAGTTGTTGGCAATCCTTTTAAGAGGTGACCCCAAAGCATAAGGGCATAACATTTTTCACACATTACGACTGCAAGGCGGGTCCTCAACCACAAACACACATACACACTCGTACACACATTCGTACTTCACACACTTGGAGATATCTTCATCTAAACATTTTCAATAGAGATTCGGTTTCTGGGTATTGAATTGCATGCATGTTTCTCGTTTCTACAATTTTTAATTAGCAGTAAACTTTGCGCGGTATTTTACCCAAAAAAAAGTCAAATTAAAGAGTTGGAGAGTGTGGTGTGCTGGACTAGGAAATACCCTTTTAGTGACTATTTATAAAAAATTTTTGTAAAAAACGTAAAAACTGTACTTTATTAAGAAATAATAGCTATATAACCTTTTATTTGCATCTTTATATGAGGAATTTTTTTGAAAATTGGAGTAGGAAAATATATACTATGCCTATACTGCTAAGGAAATAGGAAGAGAACTGTAATGTAAGTACCTAAAAGATTTTTCTTATAACCTAAGTTACAAAAAAAATTATTTTCTGAGCATTTTATGATATGTTTTCAAATTTTAAAGTTGAAATTTGAAATAAAAACTGAAACTAAATGTTACTAGATGACTGTGAGCTTAGCTTACGTCTCAAGAGTATCTTAATTTTATTGATATTAATCAGTATCTTGAACTAGAAAAAATACTGTCATGTAATTTTTTCTTCATAAGTTAAAAAGCCCTTTATAAATATTTTAAATTTCAAAGGCTTTACAGCTGCCCTATCATACCCCTTTTAGTACACATTTGATATTTAGGGTATTGAACAATTGGAAACCGAACCGAACCGAAATGTAATGACAGCATAAATACTTACTTGGCGTTCTAAATGATGTTGCCAGTGGTATGTGGTGATATCGGTGGTGGTAGCGGGGGTTGTAGAGAGGAGGCAGGGTCAGTGGTGTTGGTGTCGCGGTGGTGCTTCATCTAACTCGGTGGTTTACAATTGGGGTCGTTCTCAATCTCAAGTGTGTGTGCGATGCAGTCGAAAGGCGGCTGCGTTTTTGTGGCTGCTTCTGCTCATTTCATTTAACACTTTATGTGACAGTTAAGTGCAGGCAAATGTCAAATTTTCAAATGTTTCTAATACAAGCTAGTACGGTGGGGTTAGCAGTGCGAGTGGGGATGTGGCGAAAGAGCTGTAGTCAAGTGCATTGAGTAAAGTGTGGGAAGATTTTTTGTAGTGTCAGTTTGGTGTGTGAAAACAATTGCAACTCACTGTTGTAAGTTAAAATTTCAAAACTCAAGTTCATTGATCTGTTATCAATGCAATTCGACGCGTGCCTTCGGCTCAAAAAACCTACAAAAACAACAACAGTAACAGGGAATCATCATCATCATCATTATTATTGTCATCTGTTTTCATAACTGTCAATTGTTGACTTTACATCGATCTCTGAAACAACAATAACTTGGCAGGAACAACGGCACATTATCCTTTTTTTCCTTTTGTTCTTTGTTCGCTTGCGCCTTGTCTTTCTATTTTCATTCACAAAGGATGCAAGCTAGAGCGAGAGAGACTAGCTGCCAAGAGACGGTGGTAATGAGCATGGAATTGCTAGTAAGCTAGAGCGAGAACGCGCTAGGCACGTGCTCAAGGCACAGCTTGACTTGAGGTACGAATTGCGGTTCTCTCTGCTTTCTCTCTCGGTCTGCGCTCTTGGAGTTTTACCTGCATAGTTTTTGACCCCGAGGAGTCGGGCTGGAGTGAAAGAGTGAGAGCGGAAGAACGAAACAAACTGCCCTCATGTGTAGTTTATGTACATTTACCGTTTGTGATGCACTCTAAAAATATTTCGATTGGTAATTTAATATTTTGGTTCGTTGTTTGCTTTACGCAAAAATCGTTTACATTGACAGAAAGGCACTTCAAATTAGAGATGGCAGGATGAATGATGAAGGGAGGTCCCCTTGAATTTTATATTATAACTGTTTAAATAAATTTGATTGGAAAGCAACTCTAACTTCCACCTATAGCTCAAATGAAGTCAGTTGAAACAGATACAGATACATTTACGTGAAACGCAGCTGCGCAAATAAAATACTTGAGGTTAGTTTGCTCAGATTGATGTAACTTTAGTCGCTAAAAGGTTGTGCCCATCGAAAGGGCTAAAAAGCATAAAGCCAATTTCAAAACTGGTCAGAAGTATTCCCCCCCCGCAAACGTCACGCTTTTGGCGCTGATAAAAAACTGAAATGAAATTCTCCGATTTTATTGAAACAATATTTAAAGTATAAAAAAAAAAAAAAAAGAAAAAAAACGCGAAAAAACCCCCCCGAAAAAAAATCCCCCCCCTTTTCCCCAATAAAAAAATAAAGGCGGGCGAGAAAAAATTATTGTGTAGTCTTCAATAAACACTTGAAAAAAAAAAAAAAAAAACAAAAACACACACAAATATGTGTGGGGGGACACACACACAAAACAAAAAATAAAACATAACACACACGTGTGTATGGGTGGGCGCGGCGAGGGGGGCCGCCGGGGGGGGGGAAAAAAACGAAAACGGGGGGGTGGCGCCGACAAAAAAAATATGATACAGAAATGTATATGCTCGTTTTTTTTAGTCCGGCAGACAATAAAATAATAATTATCAAATAAAAATAAAATATAAAAAAAACACAAAAAAAAGAGACAGAAGAGAGGGAGTATTATTATATTTGTTAAAAAAGGGGGGGGGGGAAAAAAAATATATAAAATTGGGGGGGGGGCGCGACCCCACAAAAAAAGGGGGGGGGGGAGTAAGGGCCCCAAAAAATATTAGAGGGGGGGGTGGGTTGTTGGGGGGGGGGGGGGGGGGGGGGGGAAAAAAAAAAAAAAAAAGAAGAGGACAAAAAAGGAGGGGGGGGGACCAACCCGACGGACACCACCGAAAGGTGGGGAGAGGGGGGGAGGGGAAAAAGGAAGACGAAAAAACAGAAGACAGAAAAAAAAGAAAAACGGAAGGGAGAACGACCGGGGGGTCGGAGAAAAATAATATATATGTGGGGGGCCGCCCCCCCCCAAAAAAAAACTATGGGAAAAATCAAAATAATAAAAATAATAATAAAATCCCATTTCGCTGGCGGCGCGCGCACAATGAAAACACGTAAACAAAGAGGAGCGAAAAGGAGGCTGAGTAGGGAAGGGCAAAGGATAAGGAAGGATGTCCAAAGTTTACCTTGATGCGGCAGCTGAGCACAAAGTGAACAAACAAATAAGCAAATGAACGCGCGCCGAAAAAGCACAATAAACAAAAAAAAAAAACGAACAACAAAAAGAGAAGGCAAAGAAAAACGAGATTGTGGCACGCGACCTACCACAGGATGCAGGATTCAGGATTCATTCAACGTTGAATGTGTGGCAAGCTGAATGTTGCACGTTGAACGTTCAACTTTCAACGTTCACCGTTGAGCAATCGAGCAGCAAAATCAAAGCGATGCCAAACGAAATAAAAACAAGTTTCACGACTAACTTACAGTTGTTGTAATTTCTGTCGTTGTTGTCGTTGTTGTTGCTGGTGGCGGTGGTGGTTTGTGGCAATGTCAGTCACATGTGCGACGCACCTTTTGCACAATTGCTCATCGAGTTTTTGGCCGTTTTTTTTCATCCAATACTCTACAGAAGAGTATGATCATTTTGTCACAGAGTTTGTTAACGCATTTGAAGGGAATTACTTGGGAAACATTTTATTTTCTGGCAGAGTCATAGAAATTTCACTGTTGGTGGATCAGCAAAATGTTACATGTGAAGTCTTAGTCTTAAGCAATAGTCTTAGCACTAAACTTTATACCTTGTTTCTTAATTATATATCCTATAAGCATCTAAACAAATCAATCTAATAGCACAAAGATCCTATTTACCACCTGACTGATCCAATTTGCCTTGAATCAGGTGTATTATTTCGATTACAGAAACTATTTCTCAAGCTGATCTGATTTATCAGAAATTATTACGCATACGTAGCTCACAGTTTATTTTATGCAGAATAAATGAGGAATTTTTTGAAGAATTTTAAATATAAGTCTAAATTAAGTAGACCACTTCTGAGGGTATCCAAAATTCGTGCTGGTTTCAACTACCTTTGTGTGTGTGTATTTTTTTTTCACCTCAATCTGGGATCGCGCTGGATTTGCTGATATCATCGCATGGGGTTGCAGCCCTCATTTGTGCGAAAAGCGCCTGCAGCTACCGCCGGCTGCTGCTGCTGATGCCGATGTTGCTGCTGTTTGTTGTAAGTAATCACCGTCATCATCATCAACAGCAGCAGCAGAAACGGCAGGAACGGGGCAGCAGCAGCGGCAATAACAGTGGGCGGGGTAGTATCAAGGACAACTGGCGACAACATGTGCGTCATCGCAGCCGCCACGTTTACTCATTATGCTCCTTCTATGCGTCTACTTGTTGTTGTTGTTTCTTCTTCTTGCTGCCACGCTTGTTGTTGCTATTTTGTGATTTTTTGGGCGAAATTATTGCGAATTTGCTGCCCACGTGCACTTAGCTGCGAGGGTAGCTTTTTGCTGTTACACCTTCCAACCTTTCAAGCCTGAAATCACAATGGCATTGCTAATGGGTGTGCGTGTGTGTGTACTGGGTGTGCGTGTGTGCATTTAAGTGTATGTGTGTGTGGATGATAGCGTTTGCGAGCAGCCGCAACAAAAACAATACAAAGCCAATGCTGCATGCACCTTTATCGACTTTTGCTCTGAACACGTGTGTATTTGCAGGGGGTGTGTGTGTGTGCAGAGATTGTATGATTAACGCTGAAACAGCCACTGTATTGTCCTGCTGCCTTCCACCTTTTAACCGCCCTTCACTTTGGTACTGCAATAATCGTAAAAGTGAATTTACAAAAATTTATTTGGAGGCAACGTAGCAATATTTGCCTTGATCAGCTGTAGATACAATTGTATCTGTGCATCTGATATGCATGCATATGTGCATAAATGCACTTTCGGAATGAAAAGCAAACGCAGTTGGATATTTTCTGTATCAGCTGTTGCTACTGGTACTTAAAGATACAATTGTATCTGTGACTGTAAATGTTAAATGAAGAAAAATAAATTTTTTGTAATATTTCGAACAGAAGATTGAGTTTTATTTGACATAAAATTATAAAAATAATATACACAATTATTATTTAAAAGTACGGATTCCAAAAACATTCTTAATAATTGGATTATAATTTACTACATCAAATATTTTAACCTACAGTTTAAAATTGTTTTTACCTAGCTCAACACTTTTATTTTTTTCCTTAAAGTAAGTGCACTTTATTTTCAATAATTAAAGCCAAATAAATCGTAGTAAAAACACTTGAAAATCCGCCATAAAGTAAGGGGTATAATATCATGACAAACATTATGGAAATCCTTTTCATGGCAAATCTGTCTGCCGCCTGATATGAAAGGTAAACATAAATAGCAGAGTGAAACATGATTGTGTTGTTGCTGCCAGTTGCTGCCACAGTCGCGTGTGGCACGAGCCACAATTCAAAAGGTAGCAAATCTGCAGCTGAATCGGAACTCAGGCAAAGAGCCTGAAGTTGCCGCAAAGTATGCAATGACTTTTCACTCGACTGCATGACCAATTGGCACACTAAAGAGAGAGAAAGAGAGGAGAGTGGAAGAGTTTGAGAGAGATGAGTTGGCAATGGCAGAGAAAATGATACTGAGATTGAGTCTGAGTTTGAGGGACTAGTTTGGCTACACTGTTAAAAATACGTTTATGTTTAACTAAATTAATTTAGAACGTAGAAAACTTAACGTGATTTTTAAAATCAACTAAAAATGTAGTTTATTTTAAGTTTAAAATTTTTTTCAAATTTTTTTCAGAAAGTAGTTAAGTTTTGCACAGTGTATATACGAAATTAGATTGGCAAAATGTGCCTCGTTCTTAACGTTACCGTTCCCCCCTCCCACTGTCCCATTCCCGTTCTATTCCCTTCCCTCCGCTGGCGTCCCATCCCGCATTCGGGCAGCTTGTGAGTTCACCCGTATGTCAGCATTCTGTAGCACACTAATCTGTCACGCTCGGTGCTGAGACTCGTGGCTCACTCTCACCTCGATGAATCGGACGAGGGTTTACCTGCGCGTGCACACGAAATGCACACCTACCTACCCCATCCCCACGACACAAGAAAAACGTTTCGATCAACCCTCTTCATTTATGGTTTAGCATAATGAAAAGTGCTGATGATGCCACCGACGCCGCATCTGGAATGGCATAAAATGCAATTTAGGGTTGCAAACCAACACACGGGGGTTTTAAGCGCGACACCTTTTGGCCAAAACGAGAACAAGGGATGAGGGGAAACAGTATAGAGGGGAGTTAGAGGGATTGAGAGTCGAAATACGAACTGGAACCAGCATTAATCCTTCTGTTACTCTCGGTTTTTCGCAATTGTTCAATTGTTCGATTGCCCTCCATTAAAAGAGGGTTGGGGTGGAAGGTTGGGTGCAGCCGAAATCTGCGAGGGTTGTTCATCAGAAGGTCATTGAGGTATTTTGTAAAAGGAAGGAACGAGAGTAGAGAGGGTAAGGCAGTCGGCTTAATATTAGTCTACAATTGTTGCCGGCACGCTGCGCGATTTTGATTGATTCGGATTCAGAATGTTATGCCTCATATGAATTATGAGTTTAACATAATGCTCTCAAGGTGGGTCTAAAGCCCAATAAGCCAACCGCAACAAGTCAAGTGGCAAACGCCAAACACATTCACAGAAAATCTACCAAACAAATCCCGTCGTGCACACAACTCATAACAATCCAGTTGAGAGACAGAGAGAGTGTTAAAGTTCTGGATGAACAGCTACTCGTCTGTAACCCATTCGATTCCTGCACATGTGGATACTGACAGCTGGCAAGTTGTGGATGCAGTTTTGCTACTTTTTTGCAGTCCCTGTTAGCTAAAAGGATGTGGGAGTGTTATGGCTTTTCAGTAAGTTGGGCAAAGGAATTTTCTATTTCCATTTTGTATAATTTATTTCTTACTTAATATATACTAATGTTAACGGAACTTTAGATGTTTCTTAAAAATATACACTTCCATTTTAATTTAAATTTGTTTTTAAAAAATTGTTTGCTTAAATGTGTTCAGTTGGTTTAAATGTTTTCAGGTATCTCAAAGTCTATCATTCTTGATGACAGCACACGTTGCTTGGTTGGCACACGTTTTTTTGCACCTTTTTGCAGTTTGCTGGCCCCCTCGAATGGGGCGTGGCAGCTGTCAGTTTTTGGCAGGATTGGGCTGCTAGCAGATTGGTTTTGTCTGCGCTGTTTTCGCAGAGCTTTTCCCCATTTTTCCAGAACTTTTTTGTGCCCGCACTCAATGTCGACATTCGTGTCTGTGGTTTTGCTTAACATTTATGGTGTAGTTTCGCTTGGATTTTGCTACGTTGGCTACTTTTTTTGTACCTGTTTCTTAGCCAGGAAATGGCTCATTGCACTTTGGCTACACCAAATGGCATTTAAAGCGCATTTCCGTTGGCTTTTTTTGTGCTGTTCTTCTTTTATTTTAGTTGGGGGATCAGTCACACATAACTCAATTGCATTTTAAAGGATTTTTTTTTTGGAATTTCCATACAAGAACTACCGCGTACACTGGGACAAAAAGGGGTTGTCTGAGGTACAACCCTCGATACGCTAATGATATGAGTCTCTGTTGCAACCTGGCACGAGCACAACACGATGATGATGTTGTTCAAGTACAACAACAGCAAAAACAAAGTATAAAAAATATTTAAACCTGTTTAATGGTGGTTGGCTAAAGCCGAGAAAAAGAATGGAAAAAACTGCGACAAAAGAAAATTTAAATTAGATTAATTGATTGAAATACGCGCCAGAATCTCGAGCTGGCTGACAGGCAGCCCTGGTGCTAAAGCTCGGAGGGATCAGGGGCTGACAGAGGACCGGGATGTAGCTGTGGCTGTGGATGATTGTTGCATGCGGGACACGTTCCCAATAATTCTATTGGCTTCTCCTTTTGTGCTCTTTTATTTCATAATGTTCTTAGCCGTCTCTCGTGTTGTAGCCCAAGGTGTAAATAATGCGGCTTCTGTTTAATGAAGCGCAAGTTTTGTATGGCCAAGAGGTGGCAGCTGTGTGCTTGTTGCAACTTAATGTGGCATGCTAAGCTAAGCAGAGCAAACTTTGGTTACAAGCAGCTTTTTAATGGAACTTTAAATAACGACGTTTTCTGTTGGCTAAAAGAATTGTAGTAAAATTAAATTAATTATTATTAAGGACAAGTAAAAGATACTTTATCTTTTGCTAAAAATAAAAAATAATTTTTACATTAATTGTAGTTTATTTTTAGTGTTTAATGTAGTTAAATATGTATTGCTGTTTGTATCTTTTATTTTAAAATATAATTTAATAAATTACTTTTACTTATCAGCATTATTTGAAAAGTATCACAAACTTTTATTTACTTTTAAGCTCGCATAGTAAATAAATGTTTATTCACATTTTGCTCTTATAATTATCAAATTTGATATTCAGTGAAATAAAAATTAATAAACAATTAACCATTGCAATTGAATTGTTGAGTAAATCAACCCCCCAAAAAATGTGATTTATTGTTGCACTCAGTTTTCCATTTCATTTTGGGCAACTAATAAAGAGCTCAAACGTCTGAAAGAATTGCGCTTTGCCAGACGGTTTTTTTTTCAGCGCTGCGCTGCTGCAGTTCATAAAATGTCGCGCTAAAATTAATAAATAAAATAAAAATAATGGAAATAAAAATGAAAGAACTCAAAAACGAAATGATTTTTTAAACGAAAGGCGCGTGTGCGTGCGTGCCTCAAGCGCAGCTCAGAGCGAAGCATTTTTCGCGTATCTGTCGGATACATTTTCGTTGTGCTACGGCTCAACTGACACATGTGAAGCGCAGCAGAGATGCATATATAAATACCCGTTATTATGTGGAAGAAGGGAGTTATAAGAACTAGAACAACAAACATAAGATAACTTTTTAATAAAATTTCTGAGCCTAAAGCTAGAACTTTAATTCAAACTTTAGTTATCGATGTCTTAGAACTTTTAATATAATAAAGAAATGAGTTGTAAAACCATTTAAGTGGAAAACATTCCAAGAAACTCATGTTTGGGATACTACAATCACTTTTCCGAGTAAATTTATTTTGTTTTTTTACCCCAAACGGGTATTTCTTAGTCAGTCACTGCCCGTCGCACTGCTAACTTGTTTTTGTTGTACTTATTTGCAAAAGTTATTAATTTTAATTGACTGTTGTGTAATGTTGACGCTCTCAGTGCACATTCCGACACTTGGACACAGCAGCAACTACTTCACACCGAGTGCCGAGTGAGAGAGAGAGTCTGAATCGGAGTCAGAAATGAAGTCAATGTCCTGGAGCCGGGTAGCTTTAATTGGACACACCATTTGACACTCGACGTAATGTCGGGACATGTCGTCATTTAGCTAAAAATAGCCCGGAAAATGTGTATAAAGCGTTGGAAAAGTATTTCTAATTAGGCGCGACAATCGTTAATGATTGACAGAGTGTTTAACTTGTTGGAAAGAGAGTGAGAGTGAGGGGAGGTAACTGGTCTGAGCTTGAGGTTAGTTCTATTAACTGTTGTCGCTATTTGGCGAGCTCTTTTCAAATGCTAATTGAGGTATGCGCCAGCCACTTGTCACATTTGCCATAATTTTAATTGTTTAACTTATAATAGGCGCCACTCAAGTGCCATCAACAGAGACAGACATCATCCACCATACATACTTGCAACATCTTCATTAACTGATTTCGGTTTGCATTGCAATTTAATGCATTTGTTGGCGCCAAAAAATGACAGCGTAATTCATATAAACACAAAAACTCAACTGATCTTATCAACAGCTCTTTTGATTAAGACAAATGATATGCACAACATGTCTAATTAATTGCGAAATATCAAAAACATACTCCACGGACTTTGCACTACCAACGGGAAGTGCACTTTTCAGTGGGTCAAACACGCATACACACGCACAGTTTGTGCCGCCTAAAGTAAAATAAAGTAAAGTATGAATCATCAGCTCACTATTGTGACTAAGAGTTGGACTGATTAAACGCAGCTTGGAAGTAGCAAACGTTCTTGAAAAGTTGAACATTCTTTAGGAACTTTGAGTGATTAAATTTGCTACTTGCAGAAGACAATGAGTCACTGCTGAGTATTTAAGTTAGCTTGAACTTAGGAACACATATAACTTAATGATAACATAATTTCACTTGACCTAAAGCTATGTTTTCTAGACCCAGTGCACAAAAGACCACAGTGGTCTATGGGTAGGAGGCGTTTCCGACCTCATAGATCCGAATAAACACCTGGATCTCAGAGGCTGTAAGACTTAGAGCCAGCAAATTTGGAATGAAAGTTTGTCTATATGTCAGGCAGATAAAGGTTATTGTTGTTTATGTATATATACTCACACTAAAGATAGATCGTGCTTAAAAGTAAGGTTAACTCCTAAAAAGAAAATCAAATTAAAGTGTTTGGCACGTTCTTAAAGCCATTGTTAAAGTAATTGTTAAAACCGGTCTGTCTGTCTGTCTGTCTGTTCCGCTGTCCCTCTGTAAGCCTTGGCACATTTTTATTCATTCATAACTCTCGACTGAATACCTAATGTCAGTGATAGCGCCGGTAACGCCTTGTTTTTTTTTGTTGGACAAGAAGCCATGGGTCGGCGGCAGAGTACCACGGTCACAACAGGAGGTCGACACATAAACAAAATGTGTGAAATTTTTACCTAAAATAAAAATGTTGAAAATGCACGGAGCCAAAAGGATGTGGAATGTGAGGATATGTGGCAGACTGTGAGCACAGAACACTGGGCTATGTCTGCATTTGATTTCCGTTTGCTTTAGCAGAAGAACAAGAGGGAGAAAGGGAGGGAGACAGAGACAGGAGCTAACTGATACCGTTACCGAATCACACCTCAAAACACACAGGCACACACAGCTAAGCAAAGAGCAATCGCAGCCGTATCGAAGATTTGGTAGACTGGGTAGATTTTTCACATGCCGTGGCAAACATTTGGCAAACACATGTGCACCAAAATGTAGCATCCACACGACTCTACGTTCAGTTTGAGGTTTTTGAGTTTACTGTGTGTGTATCTAGTAGATACAACTGTGCGTGTGTAGGTCTCTGTGTGTACCTACGCCTTTTGGTCACTGCCTTCTGTCTGCCAGGCTCTGTAGATTTGCCTTTTTTCCCTGTTCCTGTTCCTTTGTGTAAACAAATCAAATGTTCGTGTTTGTTGTTTTGCCTCGCGCCACAGAACACGGCAAACTCGAAATTGGCCAAAGCAAATGTCTTTGTCAAGTCAAATTGCCAGCTTAAACAGACTCGAGTCGTCGATTTGAGAGCCAAGAAAAAAATATAAAGAACTTGAGATGAGAGAAAAATAGTGGCAAAAGTTTTGCAAATCAGCTGAAATTATGAACTTCCGGCTGCAGTCAGCGGAAGTTCATTTTAACCCACAATAAAAGTTTGCATTCTTTAGCTCAGTGTGTGTGTGTGGGTGTGTGTGTGTGGTGCATACACTAACATACATATTTTCATGTTCATGTGCAAAAGTTTTACGCTTCTGTAAGAGCATAAAATTTGCATTATTCACTTAAAACAAACAACAGAACACACACTCCGATAGAGTGGAAAGACTGTTAGGGAAAGGGGGAAGGTGGAGTGGGGGTAGGTAGTGGTGGAAAAGCGCTCTCCTTTTGCCTTTTCCTGTGGAAAACACTTTTTGCCGTTATGCACAAACAAACAAATATTAAATGCAAATATAAATGCGCAAGAAAATTGCAAACAACGAGCCAATCGCATTCACAGCCAAACAAATAACGAAATATATATATTTATTTTGAGTAGCTATCGAATGAATGCAGCATAAAGACAGGAGCTGTATAAGACAGGAGTTTTACCACTCAAAGAGCTGGAGTTTCAACGTGTGGCTGAAGTTCATCTTGTTCTCAGTGACTGCCACGTGTTGGCCAGGCAGCAGCAAGTAGTAGTTAGCTGAATTTTCAATACCCTAAAGAAGTATAATTCACTTTAAAACCAGTAATTTCCTCACAGAAGACTTCAAAGAAACCTTAAGACCACTACACCACTCAACTCAGGAGATGCATTTTAGCTTTTATGTTTAATTACCTGAAAATTTCACTATGATGTATTTATGTATGGGTATACAGTAGAATCCGGTTATACAGACTCCGCTTAAAGCGTCTGTACGATCATTGGTTGGTCCCCTTCTCCTTGGTCTCCGTTGGTTTCCTTGAGCTAAAAGCTTCTACCGGGTATAACGACGTAAAATCGTCGGTACCTTGTGCGTCGTTTTAATCGGACTCTACTGTATTTTATATATAAATATTTTAAAGCCGTTGAGGTTTCTTTTTATGACTTGTTTTAATAACCTTTTAAGCTTTAAGAATTTTAAATTATTTTTAAGCAGAAAAAATATTTTCTATACATAAGGAAAATATTAGAAATGTTTTAAGACAACCGACGAACAAGTTTGTTAAAATTTCAGACAGTAAAATATTATTTAGAAAATTTTGAATTTTTTTAAATCAACTTGGTATGAAAATTTTTTTAGCACCTTTACTAATTTTTTGTTTTAAAAGTTTTCTTGTTTTACACTCCAACTAATATGCCTTTTAGTAGTGTAGCTTAGGACAACTCGTAGCTGCATCAGTTTGATGACAACTCTCAGGCAAATTGCCTTTTAAAGTCCTTGAAGCAGTTGCCACCTCTCCGCATTTAGAAGTTTCTCAATCTCCTGAAATCTTTGCTGCGTTGCGTGCAGTGCAATAAAATGCAACGTTTTTCTAGTTTTCGATTTGAATGGCAAACTTTTGCTGTTAAACTAACAAATGCCACACAAACACCCACACCCATACACTCTGAAGTCTAAGAACTCTAAGACGCCAGCCAGTCAGGCAACCAAAAACTTGAATTCAGTTTCAGATTTAAATTCCTATTCCCGATGTTATTTCCCCTTTCGATTCCGATTCCGATTCCCATACTGAAATCCCTTCTCACATGAAGCGGCACGCATGCAAATTGCGCTCAAGGATTTGAGAACATTTAGAGAATTTATAGTTTTCTGTTATTTACCGACAGGAAGTGCAATTCACAAATCGTTAGCTTCAATGCAGAACACAAATCGAATTCAAGAAAATTCTCCACACTCTTTGCTTAACTTTCATTTACCTTTTAGCAGCACTTTTGTGCTTTTTGTTTGTCTTGGCTCAGTGAGGAAGTTTTGTGTGTGTACACTGCTAGAAAATAAAGAAAGTTGCTAACTAAAATATTTGATTTGAATTTAGTTAGTTTGCTCAAACTGTATTGAAACTTAAATTTGTAAACAAACAAATATGTTTGGAACCCACTCTTTTTGCACAGTGTACATGTGAGTGTAGTAGCTGTAAGCCCTATGCCTTTAAGAACTTATAATCAACAGCTTTGGCGGCTTAAAACTCGGCAATGAAAATGAAACTCGAGAAAACTATTTCGAATATGTGTGTGGATAAGTATTTCAAAATAACATAAGTATCTGTGGCCATAGACTGCCAGAAAGTTTACTCCTGCTCAACGTTGTCGTCATCGTCGTCTTCCTCGTTGTGCAATTCCCAAAATGCGGCCCGTGTGTGCATTTAAGCCACTTTTACTGAAACTTCACATTAATTTCAATTTGCTGCCAGTAAAACTTTTTCATGCACGTCCGCAAATTGCTTTTGGGGACTCACAGCCCCATGTGTGTGTGTGTGTGTGTGTGTGTGTGTGTGTGTGTAACAGAGTGTGTGCGTGGGTGTATCAGAACTTTAACACTTTGCGGCCAAGAGGTGTTCCATATAATTCCACATATATGAGCTCAAGTTCTCGATCAAAGCCAAAATAATAACAAATAAACAAAAAGCGCTCAACTCGGTTTCTGATGCGTTTTTGAATACCCTAAGTTTATGGGAATTTGTAATAAAAAGTGAAAAAATTTGAAATAGAAGACTAAAAGATTTTAAAAAGAAGTTTTAAATAATTTTAAAGAGCAAGCAGAGTTAGGCAGTGTAGTTCGGGATGCAGTCTTAGCCCTTGCTTTGTTTGTGTACTGATTCTAGGATATCTGCTAGTCGTGCTCCACTCGTTTGTGCTTATTTGAAACATTTGTTTCTGTGACCACCCAAAAAATGTTTCGCGGAAAGCACAAGACAAACATACAGTCAGAAATACGAAACGTGCTGAAATTTGCTGTCTTTGCAGTTGGAGAGACACAAATATGAAATTTGAATTCGGCAAAAATACAGAAAAGGAATCAAAATAATGCCACCTTCAGTGAAATCAGCAGACGAACTGCAGATGATGTCGTCAGAATTTTGAGTTGTTTCTCCCTTGACAGCTGCCTGCAATGATTTCAATGAGTTGCCTTTTAGATAAAATAAATTTGCATCTGGGATTTGAACCCTCATTAGTCTTAATAGCTAAACGAGCAACTTAACTCAAGTTCCTGGCCAAGATGTGACCATTAATGAGTGCCTTAAAACTTGGCCAGTTACAATTTTATAAATTAGTTCACATATGCGACACACACACACCTTTAAGCTTAAGATATTTGTCTTTGGGTCACCGGTTACTAAATTCAACCCTGTCCCTTTACTTTTTTCTTTGATAGGAAGTACAGTGAAGCCTTGGCACACGACACACGGCACACTTGTCGCCTGTCAGTTTTGGGCCATGTACTCGTCCCTTTTTGGCTTTATAATCCTTTTATTTGCTTGTCGTGCAACTTGTGTCTGTCTCATATCCTGCGGGACATGCAAACTTATTAGACAAGTTTTGGCCCCCCCCACACACACAGAGACTTACACAACTCTCTAGTGATAAAGACGACTCTGAAATGCCAAACAGCAAAACATTTTCTTCCCCCTGCTCATTTACATATGGGATGCAGTTCAGTCCAAGTCGTAGATGAAGACCAAGTCGTGTTGATGTTGGGGGAATTGAGATAGAAAGGTTTCTTAGTAAGTTGTTGATACTGTGACTATTTGTATTAGTTTGTGTGTGGGTGTGTGGGTTTGTGTGTGTTCCTAGATATGATGACTATTATTTTCATATTTTCTGTACCTTAAAATATCTTAAACATGTTGCAGTCGTTATCGTTTGGCGCCTTTCGAGTGACTAACAATGTAACGGAGTCTTGAGATTTTCTATTTTTTTATCTGCCCACATGTATTTTTAGAATTGTATAGAAATTGTGTATATAAATCTATTGTTGGTTTTCTTGACTCATTGAAAACTACCTGCTTTATCAGCATTAAATCGAATTACATAGTTTAATCTATGGAATTATGATTACAAGTTGAGTTGACGGAATATCTTATGCTCTTTGGTAATTTATCAGACTTTTTCTTGTAGAAAACTTAATTTTAAAAATTTAAAAATATTTCAAAAATTGACGTTTTCATTAGGGGCAATAAGAGGGTAACGTTTTTCAAAAATTTGCTAGAAAACATAGTCGATGTTATTTCCACACCCATCTCCACCTCACAAATAGCAATAAAAAGAACAAAATAATTGTTTTATTAATATTTATGTAATAATAAAAAAGTTCTTGAAAAATTCTAAAATATTTAACAATAATTTTTGGTTCTATAATAAACTTTTTATAAACTAAAGTGCTACAACTAGTCACCGTACCGTCGATCATCTTGATTGTGTTGTGTGCTTACTTGTCTTGCTGTGTCCTTGTTGTGTTGACAGCATTCTGACTACAAAGTTGCATTTCAATTTGCCAAGTTCAATGCAAGACACATGATGAATTTGCACCTGGCAACTGCTAGGGGCGCCTCGAACCACCGTTAACCTCGACAGAGCCCCAAAGGGGAGGGCAAACAATGCGAATACGTGGCAACCTCAGCGACCACCCATGATGTTTGGCTTTTTGCAAAACAAACAGAACGTCAGTCAAAATGGCAAGCCGAGCAAAATTGTGCCGCAGGCAAAAATTGCTCAAAACAAGAAAAAAAAGTCGAAAAAAAAGAATGAGAATAATGAAATTTGCTGCATTTGCAAATTCAATGTTTCAATCTTGGCTGGCATAAATAGCCGTGTGTGTTTATGTTGGCAACACTTGAATACAAGGCAAAGACCACCCAGCGCCATCCGTCCAAGACGGTCGCTCTGCCGTACCAAACTGACGGTCGCTGCTAAAGGTTTAAATTAATTACAATTAAAAGTTTTGTGCGTCCCAGAAAACAACACCTTGGCCAATAAAATTGAAATTTATGGGTCACACATGAGATGAGTGTCGGCCCAAAAGATGCTTGAACGTAACTTGGCTTATTAATTGCCAAAACTGAGCCAAGACGGCTGCACTGTGGTCGGCAGGCAGACCAAAGGGAAATTTATCTAACTCCAGAAGTGGACCGCAAGCTAAGACATACACTGTGAGAAAGTTTTGAAGATAAGATTCGAGGCAGCAAAATATTTTAAAATATATTTTCATTTGTTTTAATTTTTGAATCAGTTTTTATTCTAAATATTTAGAATTTAAAAGCATAAATTTCTTGCTGTAAATTTATTTCTATGCTTTTTAACAGTGTATGCACACACATTCACCTCCATAGACCCGACTGATTTAAACCGACTGATTTATTTAACTACTTAAGCTATATTACCCCGCATCTTAAGAAAAAGGGTTTGCCCGTCTGCTGATAAATGCAGAGTTTTTCCATACCGTTTTGCTGTACTTCACCTAAGTGTTGCCTCGCTGATAAGCCAAGAGGCAGGGACTAAAAAGGGGCGGGTTTTCGGTGTGGCACATGTGTGTTTGTGTGTGGACTCCCTGATGGAAACCACATAATAATTCTCGAGAACAATGTAAGCGTCAATTGTGCATGGCCAAATGTGTGTAGATTGTGTATGGGTGTGCGTGTGTGTGTGTGTGTGTTGGGTATACTTAAATGTATCTGTAGTATCTGCATGTGGGTTGCTGCTCCACGGAGACGTTGCCCACATTTCTGCAGATGTAAACGTCAAGGGACAAAGGCGAGGACGAAGGCGCTGATAGAAAGGAGTATAGAGAAGAGGCATGGCAGGAGGTGAGCGGGACGTGGTAGAAATGTAGAAAGATCAGAACGACGACGGCACATGCCACACGTCAAGTCGAGAAATTTAAATTAAAAACCTTTTTGCATGAAATATTTTTGTTGCCAGCATTATTTTTGTATGTATTTTCCATATTGTTGCAACAATGTGTTGCTGCCTCTGTTATAGAAACTGTAATAGAGCACGAGAAAAGTCATGTTGTGCAGTTTAAACAATGATTAAAACAAGTTTCTAAGATATTTTTAATTACATAAAAAAGTGTGTTTTTTAAATGTTTTAGTTTTATTTAAAATGCATTGCAAAACATAGAACATATTTTTAAAATAATTTAAGACTACGCCACATATTTTTGAAAGTATTTTTAAATATCTAAAATCTAAAAATTGTAAACTGTATTTAGTTTTTGATGTAAAACCCTTTTTGTAAACCATAACTTTGAAAGGATTTAGTTACTAATACATAACTAATTACATTTTAACGCAGACCTTATTTTATTTAGAAATAAATGTGTGCAGTTTCAGCTCAAGTAAAATTATTAGTTGCTTTATTGGGTTTAACGGCTTTCAGTTGAAAGTATCTCAAAGTTTGAAGGCAACGAATAAATCTACTTGAGCTCAAATGTTTAGCTTCAATGCCTATAAAAGTAAATAAGCCAGATGTTTTTTTTATTCTGCTGCTTCTTCATTTCTTTGTCTAAATTCTTTAGCTTTTTTTGTTGTTGTTTTTTTCACATATGCTTCGCTTTGTGGCGCCAATTAATTTGTGTGCTTAATTCAGCTAATTATTCCAGGCAATAAAATTCTCAATAGATGCGTAGATTGTGTTGCAAGTGGCATGAGTAGCTCAGCTAACACCTAAAAAATGTTCAAGCAGTGGGAGAGAGTGCGATGGAAAGTAAAGTGGGACAGGGAGAGTAAGAGAGACTAGAGCTTGATGCACGTGTCGCAGAAAGGGACAAGGACACGTTCAGGGGCACTTTTAGTTCAATTCGCAAAGGTTCCTTGGCACTCTATCTCGACGGTATATATGTAGATGTATATTCTTCTTCTTTTTTTTATATTTAGCTTAACAAAGCAAATAAAAATAGAAATAAAATAAAAAGACAAGAGAAAGAAGCAAAGGCGACATTTAAATTCAAATTGTTCAAGACGCTGACAAAGATGCCGGCGCCACACGTCGGATTAATTTTATGTGCGCCAAGCAGGACTAACCAGGACTCTGGCTCCCTTGGCCTCGTTCAATTAGAGTGAATGTGGGTGGGTGGGGGGTGTGAGTAGGGGGAAGGACATTTGCCATTGCCATTGGCTGTGCGATTTCGTGGAGCAGCCATGCAATTGTTAAAATCGAATTAAGCCACGGTGTCGCATACTTTTGATCTCCTTGACGCCGTACAGCCAATGAAATGTTGCTCAGCTCCCCAACGCTTACCGCTGCTCCCACACCAACCCCTACTCCCTCTAGCTGTCTGCGGACTGTAGTCTGGCAATGTCCTTACGTTGTCCTTGCCACTGCTGTCGCTGCCAATGCCCGATTTGCTCACTCACCGAGGTAGTAGTAGTAGTAGTAAGTAGTAAGTATCACCAAGCTTCCATTTCCACTTCTCCATTTTCCACTTCCCCATTTCCATCTTCAACTTGAGCTCCTCCATTTGTGATTGCGATTTCGGTTTCAATTTCAGTCTCTGGCGTAAATGAAATTAAATGAAGATTAGTCGTGTGCTCGCTTCCAGATTATTCCAAGAAATAAAAATCCTCACGATACGAATACGAGTGCGAGTGCGAGTACTCATTCAATGACTCTTTTGCTCCTTTCCTACGCTTTCCTTTATTGGTCCTCCTCCTTTTACCACCGCTTTATTCCCTATCTGAGTACTCATTATTTTTTCGTTTTGTCTGTTCTCGTCGGCGGCTTTCATTTGCCTTTTTTATTGCGCTTGAGGTGATTTGGCCAAGTTCGCCGCCCCCATTTAGTGTCTGAACAGTGGGCGTGGATACAAGTTTGACATTAGCGTTTTGCGTTCAAATCTTTGCAAATCACAAGCTACATTTGCTTCACAAATGATGGCCAGCTTTGCTACACCAACGAGTGCTTAGATACTCTCTGAAAAGATACAGGATTTCATTTGAGTTTCGCTGTTAACTGTCTTAAAACCTGTTCAGAAGGAAATCTGCAAAGAATCTGTTATATTTCTAATCAACATACATTTTTAAATGCTATAATAAGAATATGTTTTGTGGTGTTTTCTTAACTTGACAGTAAGACACTTTTGAAATCATATAAATTATAACTTTTATTTATTTTGGACTAGAATTAATTGAAATTAAATCTTAAATAGGAATTTGTTTTGATATAACATTTCTTATAACATTTTTAAATATTTTGAGACATCGAGTAGTATTGTTCCTAAACCCTTCTTTTCTAATTAACTCTACTCACACTCACTGTATATTTTTCATAACGCACTAAATGTGCTGGAATTATAGTGGGCATTACAATTGCATCTGAAGCTGACATTCGCTGTATATTTAGTTCGATCCATTTGATATAGGGCACCACAGTGATTAAGACCAGCGAATCTCTGTCATTTGTCATGGTCTGCAGTAGTCCAATAAGAAAATAACTTTGTGGTTTACCATCTACAAACTTAACGTCCATCAGCGGAGATCCTCTCATTAGAGGCGTGGTCTGGGAACTGTTGCCACACAGCGGATACAATGGATTTGAGGATCCTGCTTGTGCATAGTTAAAACCTTTAAGAATATCGCGACAACGCGTTGGTTGTTGAATTTGTGTATAGCCTTTTAATTTGTGGCTAAAACTGTTGCTAACAGCAAAGCCAGAGAACTGAAAAATGTGGTCATCGAGGGGATTGGGTGCACGACCTTGCAGGCAAATTGGGGAAATGTGGGTAGTGAAACTCACACGTCGCACGAGCTTCAGCAGGCTCAGATTATTGGCGAATGTTTGATTATTGTAATTTGGATGTAAGAAAATCTCCTCGATTTCAATTAGTTGCGGTTCTGCATTGCAGTTCTGCTTAGAGTCACAATCGTGCTCGATATAGGGATTCCTTGGGTTCCAGTCACCCAGCAGGACCCAACGCACACGTGCGTCTTTCAGTGCATTTTCAAGGAAACATTCAGCGGGTGCCAAGAGAAACTGTCGAGTTATTAAAACAGCCAGACACTTGTAGTCAATGCCACGTTTAGCTGTAGGAAAACACAGAGTATAAGTAAAGCTTTAAAGTTAATAAACAAATAATAAACTCACTTTCATATCCCACGCGGGCAATCCAGGGAAATTCTTGCAGATCGGCGATTTGTGTTTGATTCTCATAGCTCCGCTGATTCAAGTAACCGCAGTTTGGTTCATCTACAACTGAACTTTTTGTTAAGAAATTTAAAAGATTTGTTTAAGTATTGACTCACCTTGTGTGCGTACATTAATGCCCAAGTGGCATGCAACAAAAAGCAGCAACCAATTATGAGTAATGCGGTACTTCATGCTCTTTTCTTGTTAATTCCTGCAAAGCAACTGAATGAGCTCATTTCATAATTTGTTTATAATGAAAATAATATAATATAATATTAATTAAAATATTTTTAGTTTGTTATCAAAGTTTATACGCTTATCAGTGGAATGGCGTCAATGACTGCCAAACATTAAGTGGTAAATTTTTTTTTTCATGGAATTTTATGGAATGACTTTGCGGTGAGTAGTTTTGTCACTAGACGTAGAGAAGAAAAAGATTTAAGTAGAAATTTAAGTCCATGGTCTTATTAAGTGCTGATTAAACTGATAAATCGAACTTTGATCTCCAGTAATACTTAAGTACCTAGCCCTTAATTAACCCTCTTCACGCCTTATATTTTTTTGTAACTCCTTCAACACGTGTTCAATTAAAAAACTTGTTGTTAATTGCTTACCAATTTGCTTTCATCACAAAACTGCCGGACACTTGCCTGTCTTTTCCTGTCTGTTTCTGTTTTTCTCTGTTTTTTTCTGTCTTCGTCTCTAAAATTTCCACTTTACACTCGTTTCTCGGTTCTTTTTCTTGGCTGATGAGCAGCAGCCGTTTGGTGTTGGCATTTTTTGCATATTAATTGAAGACAAGTCTCGGACACCCTTGGCTTAATTTGCGGTAAGTTCATTAAGTAATAAAACATAAATTTCATTCGGCTTTTTTTTACTTTCTTGTTGTTCTTTTTATATTGTACACCCCATCAGCTAAATATGATTTTTTTTATATACATTTTTTTTAATGCTTTGCATATTTCTTTAATGAATTAATTCTGTTTTGGTTTTGCTTTTGGTTTTTTGTTGATTCACCGTTCAGTGGATCTGATAAAGGCGCAAAGTCGCCGATAAAAAGGCCAACACAAGGGAAAATATTTAAAGGAAGAAAGAGAGAGTGGCAAGGGAGAGACGAAGTTCTATTTTTATAATTTATGCGAAATAAAAAACTCAGTGTGGAAAGCGGAAAACGTGTTTTCATCAACTTTGACTGGACGCGAGCTCTGCGCTCTCTTAATTATGCGTTTGCCGCAAACTTTTCTATCAATTTTTGTGGTAAACTTTGCGTTTGAAAACGGAAATAAAAATATGTATTTAAAATAAACATGTTTTGCATTTAAAAATTTCAAGATATTAGATTTATTTTTTGCATTTAATTGGCTCCTTTGGGTATGATAAAATTGTTGCATCAAATTTCAACAACAAACAATTACGGCAACGAGTGTTGAAACTGGAAAAAGTACAGGTTTTGTACCCAGTATTATAAACTAAGGGTATATTATAGCAGACGAGTAGATTAGTCCATTATTTGTGTATAAAAACATACTGAAAACTAAATTCAACTGTGGAAATCATGAGTCTGAATGTTACTTGGAAATCTTTCGTAACCTTTGAATGTTTTGCCTCATTCCAAACGTTTCGGAAGCAACGCAATTTTTTTCTGTTAAAAGAAGGTTTAAATATTTTTTAAGAATATATAATTTGTTTGTAAAAAATTGGGTTGTTTAATTGCTCAAAACATTGGAAAACGGTACAACTTTTAACCTTTTGTTTCATTCGAAAGTAATCAGTAATAAGGGGTATTTCTAAGTTGGTTGATGTGCTGACTGATTTGTCTTGAAATGTTGTCATTTGTTTTGCTTTTTTGTTGTAGTCAAATTTGTTGTTGTTGCCTTTGCTGACATATGTGCCCGCAAATGAGCCGTGCAATTGCATATTGACAGCTCCAACTACAGCAACGGCTACAGCTACGGCTTCAGCGCTAGTCAGGCGACTTCAGATACAAGATACAAGATGCGATGCATTCACAATTCCAGTTTGAAGTGCACTTCTCGCGGGATACGTCTCAAATTTCAGACGTGCGCACAGCTTGTGACTGACAACTACTTTGTCTCGCTCTCACACTCTCAAAGTCTGTCCAGCTGTCTGTCTAGCTGTACTTTTTCTATATGAACATTGCCCCATGTCGTCTGTCTCTGTCTTTGTCTCTGATAAGCGTGTCGATATACGTGCCGTATGGAGCGATACAGGAGAAACAAAATACACTGTGCAACTAAGTTGTGAATATTTCAAATTTAAAGCAATACTTTATTTAAAAAGGTATATAAATAAATTAAAATAATGAGTCATTTAAATCAGATGTCGAGGTTAGTCATTTATGACGTATAAGAAAGCAGTTTGTTGACGTCAAAAGGTATACAAAAAATATTTAAACATATTATTAATCACTACTCTATGAAAACGGTTTAGAAAATTACTGAGTAAGAAAACTATTTTTATGTTTTCTGGTTAAAGCATATAACTATTTTTGTGTACCCAAATACTATTTTGCACAGTGTAGCTGTGACAAACGTTTGACTGCATGTCAAATCTGTCAGCGTACAAATAGTCGAGTATTTGAAATACTTTTTCCTTTGTGGTTGCTGGGGTAATTAGTGCCAAGTTACCTTAGTACCAAGTGAAACGTGGTACTCATAAAGGGCTTATCAGCTCGTTCTTTGAATGTTTTATGTGATCTAAGTCTAGCCTTATCGGGGTTAGGCTTAGGAGCAACACAGCATCGATCATCTTAGCTTATCAGTGACGCTGTACATGTTTCACCTCTGAACTGCTGATAAGCGCCAAACAAACAGCATGACTGAGAGAGTCTAAGGTATGATTCTATGAAAGATTCATGTGATCAAAGCATTTTCTGTTCGACTTTCAACGCGCCATGTTGTATAAATCGCTGTTGTCGCTGTTCCCGCTGCTGCTGCTTGTGGCATTGTCTCACGCCGACATTGTTAACTATGACACCTGTGCGGATAGTGTTGATGACTGCAGCATCGATGAGGTACGTGTGACTCCTTGCCCACAGGCGGCACAAAGAGCTGCCTGCCACATACGTCGTAGCAAGCCATCGAATATGAGCTTTGATTTCACACCCAAATTCAATGCGGATACACTGGAGGCCAGTTTGGTTTGGGTTAAAAGTGAGGAGGAACTGTTGCCTTTGGTTACAATGGACAGAGAGGGCTGTAGATCGACAAGCTGCCCCACTAAAAGCGGTCAACAACAGACCTATGAAATAGCGCTACCAATTTCAGACAAGGCTCCACTCAGACCCTATGTGATTCGCTGGGCCCTGAGGGATCCTGTGAGCGGTAAGCGCTGTTGCTTCAACTTGGACATCAAAGTGGTGCGCTAAAAAGTCTAAAAAAACTTCAAATTAAATGCAATAAATTGCAATGATTTTTAAACGAAATTATGTGCGTATTCTTTTTTTTACTAAATTATTTTGCTTATGACCCTCCTGGGGCAGTGGTGTGGGAAGCAAAACTGTTTAAATATTGCGTCATAGCCATCAACCTGCGATACTAATTAAACGCCAAGGCCTCGGGCAGTGTCAAATCAACAGGGAGTAGAGGGCAGAAAAAACTTTGATTGAACTTTTGGGTGCCATAAAACCGGCGATTCCTTCACTTTTTGCTCTCCCCCAAGATTTGAATAATTTTTTTTTGTCTCGGCTACTTATCAGCGTCGTCAAACAATTAAAAATTGAGCACTTAAGTTGTGGTCATAAAATCATTTGTTTTTCTTTTTATTGTTTTTTCTTGGGTTTCTTTGGTGTGCTGGAGAATTCAAATAGCAATAATTTCAAATCACTTTCTGCTCTCGGTTTCTTGTATAATTTTTTTTCTGTTTACCTAAACGAAAAAATGTTTACGCTGTTTAAAAAAAAATTTGTTGTCGTGGAGCAAAAGAAAGCTGATAAGACCCCACGACCCCACAAAGAACAATAAGAATAACAGCAACAACAACCACTTGAGTAAATAATAAACAAAAAAGCAAATGACAAAACCAATAAAAAATACTGATGAAACACGGTTTTTTGAACGCAACTTTGTAGCGAGCATATTTAATAATTTATGTGGAAATTGTAGAATGTAATTGGAGTTGAAATTATTCAAGTGTGCCACTCTCGCCGTACTTGTAGCCCAGCACATAGGGTGTCTTGGTCAACTGTGACATGATCTGGCACTTGACGGTCTCAAAACAAGCCGTCGCATCCACATAGAGCACCTCACGGCGATGACTGAGATACGCATTGAGTTGAGATTCACTTTTGCGAAATTGTTGCATTTGTCGCTCCAAATACGTGACTTTATCCTGTGGACTTGGCATATAACTTCTCATCAGTTGACGCATTCTGGCCATACGTTCATCTATTTGTAGAAAGATAAAACGATTCGGTGGTACAGTGAAACCCTCGAAGAGTTCACGTGCCTCACAACGATTGTTAGGATAATTGTACAATATCCAACCACGATGCAGTGCATCGTCTTTAAGTAAACGTTGTTGGATTATATTACCAATCGCCTCGGAGCGTTTAAACACGCAATCGTGCTCGATACCTGCCTGCAGCAGCAATGCCTGCTGGTCCTGTTGATGGCCATTGATGTAGTGATAGGCCAAGGCATTCGCATCCAAAATCAAAAGATTCCAATGCTCGGCCAGCACATGAGCTAGCGTACGACGTCCTGAGCCGGGTCTGCCATGTAGCACAATGCGATGGAAGTAGCTTTTGGGAAACTGATAAAATTTACCGGCAATACCCAAATGAAATGCATTCAATGACTTGGCGTATATATCCTGGGCAATTCGACGTATATTCAGTCCCAGCCATTCCCGTACATCGTCCACTGAGTCCACAGACAACTCGGCCAGCACACGGCACATGATGTCCAGTAACTTGTGTTTCTCAATGTAAAACATAAAGCCAGCACTATATTCCACAATCGTGGACTTGTTCAATTTTTGTGGAAATGACATGATCTCAACTTTGGTTGAGCTAGCAGAAGGCAGTTAAAAGTGTTGAGTCTTTTTTGTGTATGAGGAATCTTTGCAAACTATATTTAACTTAATTTATTTGTATTAAATTTGCCGTTTTTACAAAGTTTTGCACAAGGATTTTACAACAAACGAATTTGACATGCTGAGCTTAGCTTTCTGTGATTTGAGTATTTAAAAAGTTTGAAAAACATTTCTTTATATTTGTTCAATATTTTTAAAATATTTTCTAATAAATTAGAAAGAAATCTATACCTTAAACTTTCAGTAATTTATTAAATTTCAGTAAAATTTAATATAAAGTTTACTTATTTTGATATACAAATTAATTTCATAAACGACTTGGATTTCAGATAAATAATCTGTGCTTTAATTTGGTTAAGATTTTGTGCACTTTCCTCCTTTTATTCTCTTCCTTAGTCAAATCATATTCTTCCTTTTGAAAACTCTGCAAATTTATGAGATTTGTGATAACGATTGAAGCCGCACAGTTGTAATTGCCGAGTGACCACCGTAGTCCTCTCCTTGCACTGACCTTTTGTTTTGTTTATCCCTTTTGATAATCTCTTATTATATTGCCATAAGGGCCATTACCATTTGACCAACTGGAGTTGGCTACACTGCATCAGAAATGAGAATGAGAACAATTCATTGCACATATTAATTACATCCGTTACAATATTAGAAAATGGCGCGTAGTTCCGGCTAAAATGAAGCCAAGACTCTCCCCCTTTTTTTGGGGGGCCATAATGGACTGGCTAATGTGTGTGTGTGTTGGCCAGGCGGCGTTGTAAATTGGCATCATCATGCGAACATATAGAAGTACTAAGCCACTAAAGAAATTGCGTTGGTTTTGGGTGACAATATTCTGCTGCGAATTATGACAGCTCTTTTGTCTGCAGAGCGCGCACATTAACAATTTAAAAAGTTATCTTTGGCCTCGGTTGCTGCTACGAAAGGAGATTTTCTGGCCAAAAGCAAAGTGTTGCCAAATGGCTGTCATACTTTATATTGTCTTATGAGCAACTCCTCGTCTTGCTTGGCGTCTAAAGAAAAGGCTAAGCAAAAATGCAAGCATGCCAGAGAGTCTTGTCCTCAGCATAGTCATCTTGTCATCTAAACGGGTTGTTGTTCCTGTTTGTTGTGTGTGTTTGCATTTTGTGGGCGGAGTGGCTAATAAAAACTGGAATTCTATGAAAAATTGTTTCCTGTTGCCATACTGTTGTATACTGCTACTGGCCATATTGTTATGCCAAATATGCTGTTAATATCTTGCACATACTAATATTCCTAACTGCATTTGCCTTTCTTACCAGTTGGAGTTGGTCTTGGCTTGGGCACAGCTGTTGCAGCTTTAAAAACCAGTTGAGTCACATTTTATACTCTCTGCAAGAGTATATTGGGTTTGTGAAAATGTATGTAACAGGCAGAAGGAGGCGTGGCAGACCCCATAAAGTATATATATTCTTGATCAGCATCACAAGCCGAGTCGATATAGCCATGTCCGTCTGTCCGTCTGTCTGTCCGTCTGTCTGTCCGTCTGTCCGTCTGTCCGTCCGTATGAACAAACAGATTTCAGAGATGGTAAGAGCTACAAGTTCGAGCTTGGTCTCAATCGATCACATATTTAGTCAGTCAATACAAGAATCTTTTTTTTTTTCGATGCCACGCCCCATTCGCCCACAATGAGCAAAAAACTAGACACACCTCGAAAAAAATCGGTGTTTTGGGCGAATATCTCAATAACTATTGCACCTAGGATCGCCAATTTTGGTATGGAGGTTCCTAGCGACAGCGTTAATGCATTGACATTTAAATTTTTGGACTGCCACGCCCCGTTTTCCCACAATTAATAAAATAAAAATTCTCAGCTTTCGCCCCGTTTTTAGGCATTCTTTAATATAGTACAGTATTGTAATTTATAATTCGTATGAAGACTTACTATATCAAACTATCCTGAAAGGCGCATTGAAATCGCACTATAAACAAGAAAACTAGAAGCGTTGCAATATTGATAACCGAATGCAATATCATGTATGAGTGCAAGTGAGACAGAAACATACAAGCACATGTGACGGCAGCGTGCAAGCGAGACAGAAACTTACAAGCACATGTTTGAATGTTTTCATTGCTTGCGTGGCGGCAGCGCTGCCCGCAGTCGCTGGCCGCGCTGAATACACACATACATTCATACATGTATATGCATCATATCTTGGCTTTCGTATGTGTATTCCCATACAGACAAACAGATGTATGTGTGATTATGCTCAGATTGTTTTTGTTTCAACGTGTTTTAATGCAAGTACTACACATTGTAATATCTCTAGACCGATTTTAATAATTAAATCGCGAAAAAATGCAGAGAGTATTTTACGGTCGGGCGTGCTCGACTGTACTTTTCTTACTTGTTAATTAAAGTCAAAGCGAAAAAGCGAAACGCAAAATTGCAAACTGCGGAATGCGAAAAACGACGAGCGAAGAGTGAAAAGCGATTTGCGATTCCAAATTTGCGACAGCAGCCGAAAGCCAAAATCTCTGTACTCAAATTACATTTCATCACAATATTCATAGGAAAACGAATGTGAATGTGAATACGTATAGCGTATCGTATCCTTTTTAATCACAAACTGACGGCATCAAAAAGGCAAACGGCGAAAAGCGCATAAAAAATCTGGCACAAACATCAGCGCTGTCCTCAAAAGCAGTTTCGTTTATCAAAAAATAAGTGCAAACAGCAGAGGTCAATAAAATAAATACGCTTGTATTTAATTTGAAACAGAAACGTTTTAAAAACAAAAGTTTTTTAGTCATAAATAAATAATTAAAGTAATTTTAAATATTGGTTTTGAAATGGTTTTGTTAATTTTGATTGTCAAACATATTTTGACCATAACTGTAGAGTCCATTTGCATACATATAACTGACTATATGTCGAGGGTATGAAACTCTGATGTGTCGTTTTATGTTGTTTCCCTTTTCTATGAGACAGACGCGCTGATTGAATGAAGCTGCCGCAAAATGAGTGCACTCAAATGCTCAGAGCGAGTCAAAAGAAGACTCATCATCTGGGCTGTTGGCTGATAAGCCAGAAAGTGACTGTCGGTGCTTGGCACTTTGTGGTCAGTTCATTTCAGTTCAACTCAACTCAGTTGTGTTAAGTAGTTAGTTAGTTAGATTGCTGCGCACTTTACTTTGCCGCTTTTAAAGTTGCCGCTCACTGTTCCTACTGCAAAAAAAAAAAGAAAAGAAAAATTAAATCGTATGAAATTTTTTATCAGAAGTCTGCTGTCAGCGGTCTTTTGAGTCAGCTTAGCGTCGCGACGCGTCGTCTCGTCATGTTATCTGGACCCGCTTCTGCCAGAAGACTTCCTCCGGAAACTGCGTGCAACGTGTCGTGTCGTCTTGCATTATGATTATTTATTTCACATTATTTTATTTTTTTTTTTATCAATTTCACAATTGCGCCGAACACATTTGTTTATCAGTTCGACGTCTGCAGCATTTTCTGTACTCTGGGTCGAACCACAAACACTCGACAATTAAAAATCATTTTTCAAACAATTGCTAGTCAACTGTTGTTTTCCCCCGAGTGACTGTATGTATGTGTGTGTTTGTGTGTGTGTGGCATGCCTCAAAAACAAAACCACACATCAACAAGCAAGCAATGTCCACACCTCGATATTTACACCATTTCTGGGTGCTTTATACTGGCTACAATTTGCCATTGGCTGCCAATATTTTTGTGCCATTTTTTCATGCCATATGTTTGGGTATGAAAAAAAGTGTTGCATACTTCGCAGCTGCGGCACGTGAGGCATTGTCCTGTTGCCCGTCGCGGGTTGCCTTCAATTATGCAGCAATTGAAAAATTACTACGTGTACAACAATTTTTTGCTGCGATTTGTTGAAGGGTTGCCTTAGTTGCTGCCACATGGACACCTCGACCCTCGACCATCAAACAACAGGTTTTAAATTTGTCACCACACAACAAACAGTGGCAACAAAAACAATATGAACGGCAGCAACAATGTTGTTCATGACAATCGCCAAATGAAGCACAAATTTAATTACGCAATTTTATTGGATTAACAGTAACCTGTGGGAGCGGTAGCGAGTAGCTGCCACTGCCACAGCCACTGGGATTCCAGGAGACATAAAAACAAATTTAAACGAAGCAGCAATGAATTTTTGGTTTTTTGTATGCGTCGAAGATTTGATGCTCTTTTTGAAAAGGTGTTTGAAATTTAAAACAATACTTCAATCTAAAGAATATACATTTTATTGCCTTTTGTGTTAAAATATGTTTACATGTAAATAAATAAGTAAGAAAGGCAACAGTCGATCGAGCCGACTGTAAAAGACCCCGTACTCCCATAGTAGTGCATTTTATTTAAAATAAAATTTTAAAATAAAATTTAAAAAAAAAAAATAAAATATTTTTTTTTTTAATAAAAATAAAAAAAAAAAAAAGGGGGGGTTCTTTTTTGTTTGGGGGGGGGGGGGGGGGGGGGGAGGGGGGATTTGTTTTGTTTTTGTTGTTGTGGTTGTTGGTGTGGGGGGGGGGGTTTTTTTTGTTTTTTGGGGGGGGGGGATTGGTGTGGGGGGGGGGGGGGGGGGGGGGGGGGGGGGGGGGGGGGGGGGGGGGGGGGGGGGGGGGGTGGGGTGGTGGGGGGGGGGGGGGGGGGGGGGGGGGGGGGGGGGGGGGGGTGTTTGGGGGGGGGGGGGGGGTTTCAAAGTACGGTGTCTAGTAGGATTCCCAAAGCCTTGGAAAACTGCACCTTTTTGCATACCAAATATATTTCAGTTTTTTTGTGAGTTCAATAGTTATACATTTTTGTATGATTTTTATCCAAATAAAAATTTAGATTACATTTTATATATTATAATAATAAAACGATCTCTTTTTTCTGATCTTATCCTTTAAGAATGCATCTCACATTTGGAGGTACAATTTAAATACTTTTTGTTAGGGCATAATAAGCCGCAGACTCACTCTCATACTCATACTCTACCGCACATACTCACACACACACACACAAACAGACACTCACACCCGTTCACAGAGCCAGCTGTCCAGGGAAACTCCCCAAAAGATTTTGCATCTTTTGCTGCTTCTAGTCGCGTAGGTGAGTCGTAAATTTGTGCGCTATTGTTGTGTGTTGTTGTTGACGCCAATGTTGCGTGTGTGTATGTATGTGTGTGTGTGTGGCATGGCTATATGGCTTCACAACGTAGCAAACACCGTTATCTTCCTTTTTTGGCCTTTCACTTATGCAAACGAAACATTTGAAAAATATGTTGACTGGATAAACAGAATGGCAACAAACTGCAGCTGATGCCAGTCTGCAGAACAAAATGGAACGAAAGCCAACTCCAACTTCATTTGCACTGACATTTTAATGAGTATGCAACGTGCAACGTGAAAACGTTCAACGTGCAACATGCAGCCTGGGTCCAGCAGAGACACGGTCCAAAGCCTTGTTAAATTCATTAGTAAAACGTTGCACCTCAACAAGCAGCCAAATTGGGTAAGAGGGGGAAATGGTGGGCAGTTTGTGACTGCCACACGTTTGGCATCATGTTGCCGCACATGAAATTAAAACCCCACACTCCTGACACACCCCCACCACACACACACACGCACACACAACTCAACACACACACGCAGGCAGACAATCTGTGGAACAACATGACATGATACCGATACTAAACTGACACTTTGACATGGACTTAACCCTAAAAACGCTTTGTTGGCTTTATTGGTGTCGGTGGCTGCCGTGCAACATGGGGCAAGTCAGGCAGGCAGGCAGGCACTCAGGGGAGTCATGTGGCAAGTGAGCAGGCGCTGGAGTTGGGGCATGTGGCACTGTCAGCAAGCCAGCAAAAGCCCCGGCCAAAAGGTATCGCATCCACTTGATTTTTGCACTAATTTACGTGGATTAAACGCTTGCCAGCATTTCCCCGTGACCTGTGACCTGTGAGCTGCGACCTGTGTATGCCGTGAACTGGGTATTATGTTTAAATACCTTTTAATTGACAATTTGTGTTTAGCATTTGATGCCTCTCGGTTGATTTTGTTTAATTATATAGCTAATAGCCAACAGCCTAAAAAGGGCAACATGTTGACTTAAGCTGCTTTGATTTATAGCCAAGCTTAAGTCATACAAACTTTAGTTATACAAACTTGAAATACGCTTTCAATATTTTACTAAACTTTATTTAAATAAAGTTAACAATTTACAAGTTTTTGCGGTGCCCAAATTCGCTTTTGCTGCAAGTTGAGCGGTTTTTTTTCTGCAGCTGCAGGTGGAATGCAACTCATTTGTATGCCACAAGTTTTTCCAACTTTTAATTTGCGCTAACAATCGTATCGAATCGTATCAGAGCTCTGCGCTATCGGTACAAACCTCAACAAGCTAGAAAGTTAGCCAAAATGCCAGACACACACACAAAGTGCAAGAAAAGTGCGGTTAAAGAAATGTGGAAAAAAAAGTAGTTGGGTACAGAAAGTGTAGAAGTATAAACTACAAAATACCCTATAGATAAGTTGTTTATTAAGCTTTAAATTTAAGTAATAAGATTAACTTGATGTTTTTAGGAATTCAAACTGCTAAAATTAATTTAAGAACTTCAGTTAAATGTTACTAAATAAATACTGATAAATACTCCACTGTATTCCGTACAACTGACAGGATATTTCAAATGTTTGAAAAAGTGCTTAAATCAGCGTTTTCTTTTTTTGTGCTCGCATTACTCAACACTGGCAAAGTTTGCTGGCTAAAGCGGTTTGTGTGTGGACAGCGCTTAAGTTGCCACACGGCGCAAGGCAACGGCAACGTAGCCGCCAAAAGTCGTCGTCTAATTGAACCCAACAGATATTTTCAATTAGCAGCAAAACATTTGTGCGCTAGAAAAAAGTTTTATTCAATTTTTTATTTCACTTTTTTTGTACTTCTATTTTTTTCCTGTTTTTTACGGCACCTTGAGCCAAATTCCTGCGGGGCGAACACGTCTGGACACTGGCGGCCAAATAAAAAAGGCACCTTAGTGCGAAAACTTTGGCTAAAAGCTGCAAACTTTTAATGCCATTAACGAAGTCAAAAAAAAATGGTATAAAAATCCTTACAAGACGCTTTATGTTTGCGCGACTGAAACGTGTACAAAAAGGTGGCCAAAATGCCAGCAATTTGGCTATTGAATTGAGTCTGGCTTAAAGAAATTTGCGAGTGACACATAAATCATTTGGCAATATTTTAATGCGCTGCGTAAATTTAATTGATAAAAGTGTTTGCTGGCCGAGTTGGCCCGTTGAACTGCTGTGCCATGTTAGACCAGTTAGCCAGTTGGCCAAAATGCAAATGTGTTGCGTGCCTGACGAGGCAGCCAAAAATGACTACAAAATGCACAAAATCTACAACTTGAGATAAGCGTTCAGTTCAAACAAACTAATTCAAAGTGTGTGTGGCAGTTGCAGCGCACAGAGTGTGTTTGTGTGTGTGTGTGTTATGCACTGTGCCACGCCGCAAAGCATGCAACACAAATCAGCGCATAATGGCAGGCATGACTGTGTTTGCATTTTGCAGCAAACGAAGTGAAACACAGGACGAGGCAACAGGACTAGACTCCGAGCACAGGATCACAAACAGAGTACTCTACGCATTTCAATAATTCTAATTAATTTATTAACGTTTATCAGCAGCGATAAATTGTGTTACAAACACACTCTCTCACACACACAGTGAAAGACGGGGCCAGAACACAGGGAAAATCTATTTAGAGTGTGACAGCTAAAATGATTGTTGGATTGGTGGCAACTCTGACTACGTTTATGCAAAGCAATTCGAGAAGGCATGAACTGAGAGTGATAGAGTTGCCAGATGAGCAAAACTTGTAGAAAGTAAGATATTTTGTATTTAAAGCCAAAATGTTACTAAATTACATAAGATAAAAACTAATTTTATGAACTTTGACGACTTTGGCGTTGCCACCTAGTTTCAGAAATTGTTCTAAAAGGATACTGCACTATGTAAATTAACAGTTTATAAATTCTAAACGTGG
Source organism: Drosophila acutilabella (assembly GCA_035046005.1). Taxonomy (NCBI): domain Eukaryota; kingdom Metazoa; phylum Arthropoda; class Insecta; order Diptera; family Drosophilidae; genus Drosophila; species Drosophila acutilabella. The sequence continues at coordinate 5,823,253 of JAWNOK010000003.1, forward strand.
AAACAGCTATTTTCCACCGAACTTCTCGACATCTACTTTTTATAAACCATACGAAACTGTGGCAACTCTATGCCGTGTGTGTCTCACTCGTCTTTTCATTTTATTTTCCGTCTTAACTCAACTCGATTTCAGTCCAACTCCAGCACTGAAAATGGCCTAAAGATGCGCAATGAGCGATAAGTTTTCTAGCTCATTCACAGCCATAAATGAAATGCGAAACTTGTACCAAAAAGTGGAGCACATGAGTGCGAGGAAACTAAAGAACTTACTCGTAAATAAGCAGGCGTTGATTTTAAAACGAGTCCCATTGATAAGACCAAAATCGCTGAGGTGGCCAAAAAGCAAAGGCAAGAAAGCCAAGTTAATGTTATGTTTAAGACAAAAACAAGGCTTTCTTTTTATTGGCCAGCTACAAATGACTTTTAGCTTTCGTACTGTTTCGGGCTTTTTCTTGGACTGAAAGTGTTACAATTTATTGACGCATTTAGATCAAAACTAAAAATTGTCCTTAAATGTGCGAAGCTGAGTTTTTCTGCTGACTCGACAAAGGCAATCCTGTGTGGGAGGAGGGAGTAGGGGAAGGATGAACTGTGTTTTGTTTTAATACAAAAATCCCTCAACTTGTGCGTCACTGCTGAAATTTGATTTCCATTCCTGCAAATCCCAGCGATGGGCAAACAGAAGCTAAAGCGATGTGGACGCTGTCCTGAGATACCTTTTAATGCATTTTCCTCATATTGAAAAGCACTTAAAATTCGCAAGCAGCCAATGGAGATAGGGGTGGGGTGAAGGGAGAGAAGGTTGGAAATATGAAAATCATAAAAACTGTTTTGGGAGCGGGTCACAGGGAAGTTCTTTCGACCATCTACCGCTCGCCGACTGCTTATTTTATTATTATTATTTTACAGGGAATTATCTCATTTGAGTGGAGTTGCTTTTACCCCCCTACTTCCCCCCTTTTACCACTCTTTCCCCGTGCTGTTGTTCCTGCCGGCACTGCGCTGTGTAATGTGTGCGTAATATCATAATATCCTTAAGATATTTTAATATTGCCTGCCGCTGCATATATTGAACTGCGGCGAGAGTTCTTCCCCATTTTGCCATTCCCGTTTTTCGATTCGCTTCTCTCCATTCTCATCCGCATCCTGGCTGGCCGCATTTCAACATATTTGACTTTGCTTGGCTGTTTTGCTTGTTTGCCTGTTTACTCTCTGCCTGTCTCCCCTCCTCTTCTCCTCCTCCTTCTTGCCTCTTCCTTTTGCCTTTTAACAATACCTTTGTGCATCGTAAAATAATTGCCGCGGGGCATGTAATCTTCTGGATGGCTTGCAATTTGGCTGCCTCCGTTTCGCTTGGTTCCAGTTCCCAGCCAAAAAATCCACAAAATCTGAAGGCAAGCGAAAAAAATCCAAATGTCTGGATCCTAAAAGCTTTGCTAAACAGCGTCCTGTTCCAAGCGGATGTATGCAGAGTGGAAATATTTGGAGTTTTCTCAACGCTTAGAAATCAATAGATATTTTTCTACATATTGCAATATTAACAAGGTTAAAGTAACCAAATCTGTGAGGACACCAGCAAATTGGATAAATTATATAGGAGGATATGTTGACTAAAATGTATTTAAACAATTTATATTGTATTGAAATAAGTAGAAGTAGTAAAGATTATAAAATGATGTCAGCAAACTGTTAACTGATGCTAATTGTTTTAAATTGAGTGAATAAAAATGTAATAAAATTTTTAAAACTGTTTTCTCTGAGACATGAATAATAAATAAATGGTTTTTCTTTAACAAAAATTTGCTTTTAAATGTAAGTAACAGTAAGACATAAATATCCTTTACTGGCCAATCACACTTATCCTGTTATGATAATGATATCACATTGTAATTATAATAATCGTTTATTCAGACTCATTTTACTGAGCACTTCTACTAGCTGTACCTATAAAACTCATTGAAAACACTTTACATATGGGAAATAGATAGATTTCGAGTTTAGTTTCCCTAGTTTCCCTCTTTTTGGAGTGTGGGTGCGACCTATGGCCCCGCAAAAGATATCAATAATGTCTTCGGTTGTTTTTGTACTTAATAAGTCGCTCAACTCTTGGGGTTCAACATATGCGTCGGCAATTTAATGTTTGAGCTCATAAATAAAATGGCTCATTCGGTGTGTTTGTTAGTCAAAGCGTCTGCGGTGACATTATTAAGAAGTGGAATGGTAAGAGGAGCAAGGGAAACGAGAGCTGAGAGATGAGAAATGGGAAATGACTACAGAGAGTTATACGCACATACTCTCAGGCACTCGAGTTATTGACAAGTTTATGTGCTTAATCCTTCCATAAAGCGCACCATTAAAATGCCAACAAAAGGTACTTTATATGAAAATTTTGTTCGCTCTGTCACTTTTATCGTCAAGTCGCCATCGTGTTTTTGTCGTTCCCATTCTCATTCGTTCATATTTCAATAAACGCACCGAAATTTAAATGCCTCGAGTCCATTTGGAGTGTGTGTATGAAGTGTATGTGGAGTGTGTGGAGTTGTGTGTAAGACAATCGTCAATTATGGGCATATCGGCTGACAAACTAAATTTTCCAACTCACTTCTGACTGAGCCTTAGTGTTAAGTTATAGCAGAACTTCGTTTTTGGTACAGTTTTTCGAGTGCTTGGGCATTTTTATTACGAAAACCGAACGCTTGCATAATATCGAAAAAGTATTGACTAAATAAATGCAATGCGCGATGGTAAAATACCCTGTTAAAGTCTAAAATGTCTGCATTGTGCTGCTAAAAATGAAAGAAAAGTAGTAAAAAATTAATTTTAAATTATAGAAAAAATAACATTAAACAATTTTCCTTGTAAATACTTGAATTAGTTTTGTAAAGTTAAAAGATTTTCATTCCTAGCTTTATGTTTTGAGTTGTGTTTAAAGTTTTCTTCATAAAAACAAATGACTGCATGAAAGAACTCCACTAATAAATTTCCGTTTTTTATATTTTAATAAAAATTTAATAAATATAAACAATGTTTTTTCTAGAAATATAAAATTTTCAAACTATTCCTGACTTACTTAAGTGCGGGGTACGCGAGGGTGGCATAAAAATATTCACATAAGTCGAGCTGCTATTTGCGGCAAAACTCACGAATCTGCCATAAAAATGTTTCGGCACTGTCAAAAACGTGTGGCAAGTGGAACTGGAACCGTTGAGAGTTGAGCTCGGTTCTTCAGCTGAAACAGGCATTAATTTGAAATAATTTTCATATTTTTGTTTTTTTAGCCCGTTTTTAAAAAAAGGGGTTTTTGGGGGGTGGGGGGGGGGGGGGGGGGGGGGGCCCTTTTTTTTGTTGTTGTGTGTGGGGTTTTTGGGGTTGGGTTTGCGGTTTTTTTTGTGGTTTGGTTGGGTGTTTGTTTTGTTTTGTTTTAATTTTTTTGTTTTTTTTTTTTTGGTGGGTTGTGTGTGTGTTTTTTTTTTTTTTTTTTTTTTTTTTTTTTTTTTTTTTTTTTTTTTTTTTTTTTTTTTTTTTTTTTTTTTTTTTTTTTTTTTTTTTGTTTATAGGTTTGGCTTGAGTTGATGGCTTGCCATGTGTCTGGTTAAGTCACTACATGTGTTTCATTATTATTTTTGGGGTTTTTTTTGCTTGGGGGGGAACACTTTGAAAGCTCAGTTTGGTTGCCAGAACTGTGTGGCTGGCACATTTAAGCGATTTCCACATTTCTTAATGACTTTGACAGCTGAATGATGTTTCATTTTTAATAATTTTTACACAATTTGCTACGCAAGTCGGTCTTTAGTTAAGTGCCAGTCAAAAAGGGAGCGGCAAAAGAAAGCTAAAGAATTTTATACTTCATTTTATAACATTGTCTTGTGTTTTTGTAACAGTGTAGTGTTGAGCAGTCGGTATTAATTAGCAGTGCAATGTAACAAAGACTTCATTAAGCGCAACCTGAGGCATGAGGGCGGATTGGGATCGAGAGGCTTGTCAAATGCTGATGGACAGTGCTTTTAATTTTAATACTAATACATCATAATGCGTCAGTCTAAGTCTGAAGTCAACACCCCGCAAGGTACGGTACGTGTGTGTGCGTGTGTGTGATAAGTCTCTTGATGCACAAAAACACACGTACAAATTTCACAACAGTTGGTAACACTGCGTTCTCCCCTCGTTCTTAACGAAAACTGGTGCGAAAATCAAGCCGAAAGGCAGACATTTTTGGGTGGTTGTTGCAAGGTGAAAGCCGCTTAAAGGTACAACGCATCACCCTCTGTGTGTGTTGTTTTGGGCCAGGATGGGGAGGAAAGTTGAGACTATTGTTAGAGCTCAACATGTGCGCGATTGGATTAAGTGGCAGCAGCAACGATTCAAGGACAATCAACTGCACAGCGTGTTGCGAAGTAGTACTGTAGTGTGTGTGTGTGGCGTGTGCCAAGTGTGTGCGTGTGTGCTGTGAACTGTGTGCTGACGATTTGAACGTCACCTTCTGTCCAATTTGAAGTTAGACCGCGTAACAGAAATCCATTAAGGTGACCATTTTATTTGCAACATTAGCACAAAATGAGGGTTAAATGCGCACGTCTTTAAACATTTAAACATCTGCTGCAATACGAGACTCAAAACTTTATGGCTTACTCAACAAAAGTGTTAATTGACAACAAAACGCCAAATGAGTTTTTTTCAAAAGTGCAGTCAAGCGAAATGGTCAAAAGTGCTTTCCAAACCAGTTGGCCATATTGTTAAATATATTTACAGCTATATACAACTATATACATATGTAAATCTATGCTAATTCAGGCAGCTGAATTCCTTTTTGGGCCAGCTGCTTAGCATGGAGGACGACGCCCACGTGCGTGGCATGCAAGGAATTTCCAATCAATTTTAATTGGCACGCCATCAATAAGGCTCAGTTGAGTTAGAGAAAGACAAAGGAACCGAGTGGCAGGGGGAGACTTGGAGTTTTTCAAGTGTTTCCGATTTAACAATTTTTCCGATTTTCCCACTTTCCGATTTACCATTTCCATTGTCGTGTGTCGCGTAAAAAATTCCAAAAATGTTTGTGCATAATTTTAATTAGAGCATTTTTCCTATTTTGCGCAATTTATCTTTCATTCTCTCACACAGCGTTTGTTCCAATAGATATTTATTTATAAATGCGTGTGTGGCAAGCGCTTCAAGTGTCAGCGTGGCATGCCGCTTTCCACTTTCCACTCTCTCTCCACTTTCCACTGCCAATGAGTGTCAGCTCATTGCAATAAATTATTTTAAATGAGCATATCGACAATGTCTTGTGTATTGGGGGTGTGCCCCTACCCCGTCACCTCTCTTATACTCATGTGTCTCAGAAGTAATACCTCCATATTCGACTTGTTTTGGAATTTTTACGAGAAATGCCCTTTGACACTGACTATGTGTTATTGTTGCCCAACAGATCTTAGGTACGCGTATGTGCTATAAATTTTTAGTTACTTCAAAAAGATAGAGAGAGAGAGGGTGGGGGAGATACAGGAGGCTGTAGATAAATCTTTCAGCCGAGCCAATCAAAACTTGGACTGGCTTCAGCTCATTTAAATGCTCTTTGGGGCTGCACAACAAACTCATTTAAGTTTTTTGCACACACAACAACAATTCAATGCAGTCAAGATAGGTAAAAAGGATAAGGCCAAGTGTGTGGGTGAGAGAGTTACTACCAAAATTGTCGCTAAGGGATTCGGCAGCATAGACTTTTGTCAACCGCTGTACTATGGGACTAGGCATTAAAATTGTGTCAGAAATATAATTATTATTAAACATTAATTAAAAATATTTTTTTTTTATCATTATTTTTAATCCCATTTTATTTGTTTAACGTTTCTATTCTGTAGCTCGAAATTTGTTAAACACTTTTACTTTTTCAAACTATTTTATAAAATAGTTCTCCTTCAAAGTAATCGAAATTTCGGTTCCTTTTTCCACAGTGCATTGTCGTTGTCGGCTTAATTGCCAAGTGTCCTTGGCCAAGTGCAAAGGGAGCCTTAATTGCTGACTGTCTCCCCTGCATACCTTCCCTCCCCCCCTGCTGCCCTCCTCGCCCACCCGTCGTGTAGTGGCAAAGCAAACAGCAAAGACAACGGTCAGTTCTGGACTAGCTTCAAATGTTTAATTGCCATTTAGTCCTTTTTAATGGACTCTACTGTAGTGCGCAGTCTTTGAACATGGTTGTACCCCACTTCCCGCTCTCTTCGTGCTCCTTTTCGTTCCCGGTTCGTTAATGTCCACGTCTAGATTTTGCGCTCACCTCCTGTGTCCTGTGTCGATACATTATCTCCGACTTTGCCAACGGAAAAGATAAACTTGCAAATGCTAGCATTTTAATAGCCACCCAAAAATCGTCGACCACTGGAGACGCAGCATTTTTGACTTAATATGCTGCTACAGTGGCACACAGCAGTATTGTTATCTCTCCATCGTGTAGTGTGTGTTCTGTCTCCTGTTTCCTGTGTGCTCCTGTGTGCTTCTTGCAGCCCCTCGTGTCTTGTGTATATTGCATAAATTTGGCTAGAATTGCTTGTTGCCTGCGTTGTTGGCTTTGTTGGCTGATAAGACATCGTCGATAGCATGACAATTAGCCACAACTACATTACAAATATGCAAGTCTATATGTATGAATCTGTATATATGTATTTATATATCGCTTTGGGCAACTTGTCTGGGGTTTTGCTTTAATTGTTTCTTGGGGTTTTGTTGAAAGCGCAAATACAATTTGATTGCTGATATTAAGCCAAGTCATATCTATTGCCAATATCAAATATGGTCATTTAAGCTCAGTTTAAAGCAACTTTTTAATGGGTTTATGTTTGTAGTACTGTGAAAGGGAGAGGTTGAATAATATGCAGGGCGTAAATCATGGGTGAAAAAATTTGAACATGTATTAAAAATTATAAATAAAATAATAAGTTATAATGAAATTATCTTACTTTATTTAATGTATATTTTTTAAATAATTGACTACATTATTTAGTTGTTTTCTTCACTCTTAAACTAAAAATAATTATTCTTGATTTGATTTTAATTAAGTCAAATCGTTTTTTGTCTTTTAACTGTAAAATTTGTGAGCTCTTGACATCCCATAGTCTACATGAAGCATTTTTGTAGGATTTAATACATTTGAGAACCGATTTGCTACTCTTCTTAGAGCGGTTGCAGCTTTTGTACTTATATTTAATGAGAAAAAAAAAGAAAATTAAAAGAAATATACGCTGTATTATTAAATTACGCCCATGGACTGCTAAGGGCAGCTGGTCCGCCCACCGCCCACCGCCCACCGCCCAGTGTCCATTGCCCTATACCCCGTCCTAGTTCGGATCATGACATAAACATAAACTTTGCGCCTTTTGTGCTAAGAGAGGAGAGTGAGGGTGAACGTAGTCCTGTAATGTGTCCTGGCCGGCGGCTAAGCAACAACACAACAAAAAACACCTTTAATATTTTCATTATGAAGTCATTGAGCGCGATTATGAACGCGTGACCCCCGAGGCGATTCACAGCATCACAGCAAAAAAAACAGGAGCGGAGAAACTCAGCTCGTCTTAATGAACAGCAACAAGGGCAACACTTCAGCGTTTCAACGTGGCCAGGACTGTGGCTGATGGCTGATGAAAGTGGCTCAAAAGTGCCAGAGCAAAAGGAAAAAGCTGTGAAGCGATGCTCTGAGCTGAGGTAAATTACAATTTTTTGCTTATAAATGGCAGTCGCCCTGGGAGGGTCCTGTTCCTGTTGTTGTTGTTGCTCCTGTTGGCCAAGTGCAGCTGTACCTAATAATCATAATAATTGCGCCATGGGCGTCGACATCGTCAACTTTTCCAGACGCCAACAACAATTGCTTATAAAGTGCGTGTGACACATTAACGAAAAAAACCAGAGAAAATAGAATGGAAAAAGTGTGGAAAAGCGCGGAAAAAGTGCTAAAGAAAAAGGCAAATAAAATGACGGGGCCAGTGGGCAAAACTTCAAAAGAAATAAAAATAAAATTGAAGCAAGGAAAAGTCTTTTAATGCCGTGAATTTTACGCGGGATTTCTATAAAGTGCAGCATCCAAAAAAAAAAACGAAGAAAACTTAAGGACAGGAGGGTGTAAGTACCTCAAGGAGGTGGAGAAGGTGTGGATGGGGTAGGCTGGGCCTGCGGTTTGTGCGTCGTGGAAATGAAAATTGAAAATGTTCGTGCGTAAATTGACTTTGGTGGACATAGAAATCAGCCCAACAAAAAAAAAATGTAAATGGAAACAAGAAATTGAAACTCAACTGGCCGTCGAGTTGTTCAGTTCACCTCATGTCCGGAGTGGGCAGGGGGACGGGGGCAGGGAAGGTTGGAAAAGCGATCCACTTTTTCAAATTGAATTTTCTTCGGGAGTGCTGTGAACAAGGTCCAGGCAGCGGAAGCAAATTAAAAAGAAATTAAGCCAATTTGCTTGTTGGCCAGGACAAGATACGCGGCTCAAAAGCCTCTGCCTTGTTGTGGCTCGTAAATCTTGGCCCCATAAATACCGGGAACTGCTCCAACGCTGACTAGATTTGGAGACATCGTCTCGCTTGGCCGCCAACATCTTCATTTCGGCGTGAAATTCTTTAATCTCATTCAATTCAATTAGTTCGAGTTGACTAGTTAATACCGCGGCTAAGAGACCTTTCGCGAATGTCCTTTTTTCGGTACCCTCCTCCGACCTCTGTGTGTGGTAGGTGTAGGTGTGTGCCAGGGCTACCATTATCCATGTGGTTCTGTCCTCGTGGTTTCTGTGCCTCTCAGTCCTCCTACTTTTTGTCACTGCGCATTAACTTTTGAAATTTATGGGTCATTTGAGGGCAGGAGAGCCCGAGTGGCAGACGAATTTGTTTGAGCTTATATCAAGCTATAATTAACAGCTACATTTTGATGATTCAAGCCAATTCATCTTATCAATGTAAAGCTTATAAAGTGTAGCACTTTAAAATTTTGTATAATTTGTCTTTGAATTTTTATCAAATTAAACCGAGAAAGATTTTCTCTTCCAATCTAAAACTGGATAAATTGCAGATGTATAGTTTATAATAATCCGATTCAAGTCTTTTTCTAATCCAAAACTCGAATTAAAACAGTTTCAAGTCAATTTATAGACGAACCTCAGTGGAAAATTCCCCTCGTTTTACATTAAACTTAATGTTTATAAACAATATAAGGATTTATTCAACGAATTTCCAATGTTGATTTGCTCAATTGTGTGTAAAGTGCGGGAAGGGTCAGATTATGTCACTGATTCATGTTAAAAGTGTGCAGATTCCAGTGTCAGTTTCATGTCATTGTTTTAAAAGGGTGAAGGGTGATTAAGTAATTTTCGCATATTAAGCTTGAAACAAATATATAAACAAATAAATATTGAGATTTAATTAGTCGGTTCTTGGGCTTCGACTTGTTGGCTACCGCCGGGACGAGCATCCAGATTTGCATCTGCGGCATCGTTTTGAATTGTGACCTCCTCACGAGGCTTGGCATTGCCAAATATCGAAGCGGCCTGCTTGGTCTTGGCCAGGGCATTGATGGGCTCGGTCACAGTACGTGGATTGAGTATAATCTTGGGACGATCATCGTCATCCAAACACGAAATCGATGGGCTATTATTGCCACCAGTTTGGGGACCATTACGCTGATTGGGATTGTAGTGGCCACGGCGATCACGAGCACGATTCTGGCCAAAATTGGCATAACGGGCACTGTCGCTGCTAATGCTGCGTTGACGCTGCGAACCTCCGCGTCCAAAGTTGTTGCCATTATTGCGATTGTTGTAACTAAAAAAGGGAAAAAATGTGGACTCAATTATTTTAAGTTTAGAGGATATTTCATTTTTGGCACCTACCGATTGTTATAGTTGTTGTTGTAGTGTGGGTAACTGCGACTGCTCTGGAAGCTAGTCGATGAAATATGCGGCTCCACATTCTGTCGGGGACTGCCTAAACTGGAAGTGTCCTGACTGCCGCCGAGCGAGCCAAATTCGCTGCTGTTGCTGCCATCATTGCCCTGATAGCCGTCATTGTTAAGTTGGCCACGGCCTGTAGCACGTCGCATGCCGCCGCCACGCCCAGAGCCGCGATTGTTGTTATTATTGTTGTTGTGATAGTTGCCACCTTGGCGGGGACTTCCCTGTTGTCGATCCATATGATAATTGGAGTTGGAGTTACCGCCAGGACTATTTTGTTTGCGCGAGTAACCGTGATAACTTTGGGAACCAGCGCTGTTATCACGACGTTGATAGTTGCGTCGCTGATTGTCATTGTTGCCGCCACCGCTGGAGGTTGCACCACCACCATTGTTGCCGCCACCGCCAGCACCATTCTGACGACGATTATCGGCAATATCGATGCGCAGTGGAGCCGACAAATTGTCCAGCTTAATGCGACCGTTACGGGAGAGTGCGCGCTTCAGTTGATCCAAAGTTTCGAATTCTACATAGCCGTAACCTTTGAACTCATCCGTTTCACGATCTTTGATAAGACGCACATTCTTGACGTCGAAATCATTGAAAATCTTCATGACATCGCCCTGGACCAGACCCTTGGGTAGATTCCCTACAAATGCGATGTAAGGAGGTTCGGTGGGCACTTCACGATTGCGAATACGAAAGTAGCGATTGCGGTTATGAAAGTTTCGATATTCCTGGTCATTATTGTTGTTGTTGTTTCCTCTGTCGTTATTGTTTCCTCTGTCGTTGTTGGACCGATCCGCCATATTCTTACGAGCTGCGCGTGGTTTTTAAACAAGATATTTGGAATTTTTAAGTCCGGAGCTCGTATTTCCAGACGCTGTGAATTTGTTGTGACATAGGAATGTCACTGGTCTGACAGTGCTGCAAAAGTCACTAGATTAACAATATGGATGTCAATTATCTAGTGTTGTCTAATGTCTTCCGAAGTGCAATTAAAAAAAATACTAAATAAAATGAAGCATTTTCTTTGTAACTTAATTTAAATTGAATTAAAGCTTTTGAGTATTAATTAAACTTTTTATCATATTATGTGTATCTTTAAAAACATTATAACATTTAAAATTGTGTCAAAAACTACAAACAAAATTTAATGATAATTATTTAGTGTGCATTGTTTAGTCTCTTGTGTTTGCATATAAATTTCGCTCTATAAAGTCTAAAAACTTTGCCAAAGCCAAGGTAAATCATAAATGATAAATGTTGGCGCCTCATTTGCGCTGCTTTTCCCCCTCTGCTCTTTACTCTCTCCTCCTCTTGAATGGCACTCAAAACATGTGTAAGCAGCACAGCAAATGGCTCCATCTACATTTTTAGCTCCTTTCACTTCTTGTTCTCCTTTTCCTTCTTCCTCTCCATCTTCTTCTCCAGCTTGTTATGTTTGTGTTATGGATAATAAAAACAACAACTGCAATGTTGACGACGATGCTGGCGAGTACATGAAAAAGTCAACAGTAAATAGTGGAGACCAAGCAAAATCAGCAAAAACAACAACAAGCATAACCGAAAACTACAACAAGTACCGCGTTTTGTTTGCACGACGAACTCATGACTCATTTTTGTACATTTGTCAAAATTTTTGCCATACATCATTTTAAACAGTGCGCGCTGTGAGAAGACCAGTGAAGTTGTAGAGGGGGTTAGGGTACAGGGGTAGGCGAAAAGGGGGGCAGCTGAAGGGCCACAACGGAAATCGTTTCGGGTACCAGTTGCAGCATTATGCACTGACAGCAAGCTACAGTGGTCAGAAAGTGAATTTTAATAAATAATAATTAAAATTAAATAAGATAAAGAAAATAGATTTTTTAAGGTAGCATAGAGTTGGAAGCAGAAATGTAAATTTAAAATAACTACTAAAGGAAAACAAATTAGTCTGTGAAATAATAAACTCTTTTCAGAGCCTGTTAATAATGTAATTAAAATTTTTAAAAATTACAACAAAATTTATAAATTTATCTTAAATTAAAAAAAATATATTTGGTACTCCGTTAATAATTTTTTAAATCAATTAGTTAGTGATTAAGGTTTATAAAAGTAGCTTCCATTTGCACCTCTTGGCCTAACTTGCTTCAGTGTGCCTTGAATCGGGATAGGGTTTGAGTTGAAGCTCGGGCTGAGATCGGGGTTGGGCTTGGTACTCGTATTCGGCACACGCCAACGCATGTCCCAAGATAAATCGTCAGCAACACGGAATTAAAAACTGATGTAGCGATTAATTTATCACTCACTCGGCAGCAGCAGCAGCAACTGCAGGAACAACAACAACAACGAGATGTACATGAAGAGTTGCCAGCTAGTGGCAATATTTAACTAACAAGTTGCAACAGTGTGCGGCACTAACACTTGCAACTCAACATTTGAACTTCGAACCGTTGTGGATAGTAAATAAATTACGAGCAACAAATAAACGCGCTCGGTTGGACAGTGGGTAAAAAAACACAAAGCAAAGACAAAGAGGCAGATCAAGAGGAAGAGGCAAAGGAAAAAGTAAAGAGAAATGTGTACAAACAAAGACAAGAAAACGGAACCGGAAACGCTTTCAGCTGTCGAATTTGTTTGAGCTTGCTGCGTGCCGTCGCGTGTCTTGTGCTCTCCTCCTGTCTTAGGTCACCAAAAGAAATGCCATTCCATATCCATGTCCATGTCCATTTCCCTGTGCTGTGTGCTCTTCTCTTCCTGTCAACCGAAGGAGTTTCAGTCGTAAGTGTTCAATCATTTGATTGTTGCAACAATGCAACAGTAGCAACAGCAGTTGTAGCAAAAACGAATTGAAACACCGAAAAGGATTTATGGTCATCGATCAGAATTAATGAAGATTTTGTTTTAGTGTCCCTTCGATAGTGCTTTGCTCCACACACACACACATTTACATGGTGTGTCAGTCGGTGGGCTACAGGGAGTAAAGGCATCTATTTAGCCTGCCTAAGCAGCATCAAATAGAGCATTTGTTGTTAATCGTTTCAGGCTTCAATGCCACTTCAAGTACTAACCGTAAGTAGTATTACACTACATTAGCGAAATTAAATTGATTTTCCTCAGAGCCAGTTTAGATTTTTCTCAATTTTGGTTCGCCCTGCCCCTCCCAACGCTGGCAACCCTGGCGCATCTTTTTGCTCGCATTTCACCACCTTTTAACTCGGTTGTTCCCCCCTCACATGCTCATCATAATGATGCTTTTGGCTTGATTTATGCTGCAGCGCCCGCAAGTATGCAGCGTAAATATTTTTATGACCCAATATATGAACCCTGAACTCTCTGTGCCAACCGCCCACCTCCAGCTCTTCCCTTTGTCTATTACTGCACTTGTGCCTTCAACAGTTTGAGAGCAACGGCCCACACACTAATCATATTAAATGAAATTCATACGTCACCGCATTTATGCGATTTGAGGACTCACGACGAGGCACTCGGTACTCGGCACTCCGTACTCACAAGCCTGTTTTGCGAGGGTTGCTAAAACCTTTCACATGTACAACATGTATGTATGTATAGTGACAGACTAGTTGTTGTTGTTGTTCCAATTGTTGTTGCTGTCGCTGGGCTGGCAACATTTTCGTTGTCGTTTAAACTAATTGAGTGTTACAAATTTTATGTGCAAAATCTTTAAGCTAAATTGAAATTTGTTTTGTTTGCCATTGGCCTGGTCTTTTTATACCCGTTAATAGTGGAGAAAGGGTATATTTTAGTAATGAAAGGTGTATACATTCCTGATCAACGAAGATACGAAATATAGGTAGTGTAAACTTTAAATTTCCTAGACGAACGCATAATTAGCTCGTTAACAGTTTGATCCTTGGAATATGTTTTAAAATAAGATCTTTGGGAAATACAAAAAGAAATAAAGATATTAATATAGATAAGTAAATAAGTAGTTCCCTTAAAATTGATAAGTAATTCCATCATTCAATAACTATGGAATAATTTGTATGCCGCTTAGTATGAACGGGTATTATATAGTCGAGTTTTGTTGTCCTTTCTCCCATTGTTGCTCCAGTTGTTGTTGTACATTTTTCACATATGATGCGGGTTGTATATGAACCCATTTAATGTAATGTGCACATTTCGTTGTTGGTTATCCGTAAGTGCGTTGAACCATTTCAAACTTGAGGTATGCTTAGAACGCTTTAAAAAATTGCCAGCTAAAAAGTGGCAAAGGAGAAAACCCTCTCCACCGTTAGCTTTATTTGTAGATACATGATATTTACCATATATTTATAAATTAATATATCTTTACAACTATATCTTTATGGTGCATCTTAAGTTGCGTTTGATTTTGTGTTTAGTGCCAACAATTTTATAATTGCCTGGCAGTTTTTCTATTTTGCTTTAAATTTATGATGCAGTTATAGCCAGTTTTGCATCCCACGCTGCTTGATCAAGGCTAAAATTGCATAGAATTGGCTACAAATTTGATTATATGATTTGTGTATTATTGCAATGCGATAAGCGGAAAAAAACTGGAAACTTGGCGACTGTCTCGAGTGCAATGACTACAAACAATAAGATGAACAAATTAAACTTGTGAATTGTAAGATTTATCATTTCTCTGGCCATATATCAGTGCTCGAGTGGCAGGCCAATAAAATATGGTACTTGTTTTAGGGCCTGGCCAACAGGCCAATTACCAATTGGCCAAAACTATAGCCAAAGCCAAAGCCAAAAGCCGTTGAAGCGAACAAAACTGTCGCGAAATTTTGAAAAATTAACATTGTCATGCATATGGTGAGAGAGAAATATATCTATAGTGTTCTATACAACTGTAGATTTATGCCAATTTAAAGAGACAAAACTTGTAACACAGCCTGCTGATGCTGATTTATGGCTTGACATATGAATGCTTTGGTAGGGAGCGAGGGGGACACCCCTTTAACCAAAATAAAAGAACCGAAAACTTCTTCAAATGGTCGTAAATTATGCGTATGATCAAATTGCTACCTTCATGTCGAAGTCATTCAAGTCTTTTTGTGTTGTGCTTTCAATTAAGTCAATTGATTTTAATTAGACCATGACTTGAACACACACACACACACATGTATTTTTTGTAAGCATATTCCTAAGAAATTATTATTATTAAACACGCGACTTAAATAGCGGGGAATAGATGTTACCTCTTGATGTGGCTGTAACTTAATATCAGAGAGCAAAACTCGGCACAATTAATAGAAATACGAGTGGCAAGTACACTGAGAGAAATGAGTATTAAAAAATAAATAAATCATTTGAAAATGGAGTCAAGTACTTTGCCTGTTTAAAAGCAGTTTAAAAGTGCCTCTATATTTCGAATGTTCCTTTTTAAACTTTCCAGTTTCTATGAAATTTTGTGCAGTGTACATATAGCCATAGTGCACCAGCATGTAATGCCAACTGGAGGGTAGCTTTAGCTCCTTAATTGGTGACAAACACACACTCACTGAGTGAAGAGGGACTCACACGAGACGTGCTTCAATTGAAGGTGATCAACGTTAATTAAATGCCAACAAAAGGCAGTAAAATTTTAGTTGTTGTTGCAGTTGCCTCATTAAGTGGTTGCCAGGCCCCGCCTACATATGAGCAACGCCTCCCTCTGTGCCTCTCATACCACACTCTCTGCCGATCGAGATGAAAAATTAACATTTCGCGCATCATTAAAATTCCAACAGTTGCCTGAGCAAAAGGCATCTATGATGCGGATTGGGACTGGGACTTGAACTGAGTATAGAAGTATATGCTGTGCACTGGGACTGGGACTTGTATTAGTACTGCTAGTGGGCCATATGGAGCTATGTGGTTGACAAATGCCGCAACGTGCTCAATGTTTCCATTTTCCATTTTCATTTCCATTTCCATTCGAGTTTTTCGTATCTATTGCTCTGTGATTGTAGTCACATTCAGCTGTGCCACAGTCTGTGGCTCATTTGTCGCATCGGCAACGCAGAGGGGCAGCTAAATGAGTAAAACAAATGCGTCAACACCGAATTTTCATTTGGTTAATGTGTGAAAGTGCCTTGGCGGAAAAGCTACAACAACAGCAACAAGAAGAACTGGTGGAAAACTGTCTAGTTACATACGCATACGCATAAGCAGGCATCAGTGAAATAATAACATGAATTTATCAATTTGTCATGTTGATATTTGTTTGGCAATTTATTTTCCAACTGCGACATGTGCTCAGCCTTCGCAGCAGTAGCAAAAGATCTTTTCACTCTCCTCTTTCTCTTCCTCTTCCGATTCTTAGTCTGTTTTCTTTTCTCCATATATTTATATATATAAGTTATTTTTAGTCAGCGTTTTTGTGCAACGTTTTGTGGCATATGTAATGCAATTGTGCGGGCAGTTATTAATTGTTGTACTTATCCTACTTTCAGTAAAGTTAATGGGCAACGCTTGAGGTATTATTGTTAAAGGTTTTTCATCTGCTCTCACAGCAATTACTGCGACAATATTGTTCCACTCAAATGTGTATTAATTTCGACATGGGAATAGTGAATAGAGCCATAGTTTCTGTGATTTGTAATCATTACTTTCTTATCTAAATTTGGTCGTTTTTTCTGTAATTAATAAATTGTTAATTTAATTGCTGATAAAAATTTTTAATAATTAAATATCAATATCTTATTTAAAGCAATTTAGATTCAATTTATGACTTTTCTTTAGTGTAATAAAATATTTTATAATAATAAATACATTTGGAACACATTAAAAACTGTTTGATATGCATTTCCTTTAAGGAATGTTTGTTGAGAAAACAATGCGTTAGATAAACATGCTCAACAATAGACTCTCTCCAAATTAGTCAGCTCAGTTTTATTATGCGATAAGTGTTCGAATTTAGGGACAGAAAGAGCAGTGAGTCTGTAGCTGCACCTTGAAGGCGAGACACACAGAAACAGTCACAAATCATTCAACAGCCAGAAACAAACAAACAGGCAGACAGAGAATTTAAACTCATTTAACTTAACATAATAAGCGGCCCTTAGGAGGAGACTGGGCATGGGAATGAGGGAAGTATTTTGCTGCCGATTTAGGTCCAGTTTCAGGAGTCTGCAGTTTCTGCTACCCCAATCGCATAACGGCTGCCTGTCGCTCAACGGCAATGATTATGATGATGATGATGTCACCTTATGTAGCAAAAGATACAAATACAGATACAGCTACATATGCGGGGCGAGTAAACACGACCATAAAAACCATTAACATCTGGTGTGATTAACTCTTAAAACGTCGAGTCAAGTCCGTTGGCTCCTAAGCAGCGGTCCCCCGCCCAACGCCAACGCCGATTGGCAGAGCAGCTGCTTTGCTGCCCTGCCCCTAAAAGGGGAAGAGATGCAGAAAGAGAGCGGTAGGGAGGGAGCTATATAGGGTACTCAACTCATTCACACGGCAGGCAGTGCATCAAAATGGGAATCGGAGAATCGGCAATGTTGGAATCGGAGTCGGAGTCTCGTCGTCAGCTTCTTTGTCGCCATCGCTGGTTGACGTCGCCGTACGCTTTTGGAAATTTATGAGTTTCGCTTGAAAAGTATTTTATTGCGTTTATAATTGTGTGTATTGCGGGTGTGCACGCGTGTGTGTCTGTGTGTGTGTGTGTGTGTGCCGCATGGGAAATGAATGGGCAGCTCTCTTTGTGCTTTGTCCCTTCGGCTCCCCCTTCTGTAAATGTTGCACATAAACTCTTTAACACTTTGCCTCTCGTTGCAATTAAAAAATCTACTTATTGGTGGAAAGTGTTTGCTACACGCTCATCGGATATGCGACATTGTATCTGTATCTGTAGCTGTATATATACACTGCCCAAAAAAAAGTATGATACTTTGAACTCTGCTTTTGAAAAGTAGAGTTGGTTCAATCTAAAAATCTTATTTAAGTATTGCTTAAAAGAAACTGAACTAGAATTTCAATATATATTAGCTTAAATATACATTACTTTATGAATTAAAACAAAATCTGCTTCTGATTTTTGTTATTTATTGTCTTGAAGCCTTTTATTAAAAAAAGAATTTTGAAGCTAATCTTGTCAGTTATTTCTCTAAGTGTAGCTGTCTGCATTTGTATCTGCTGTATACATTAGGCACTGACACTTTTCCCTCTCAGACTCCCTCCAACCCTCCCCGCTCATTTGCTGCTCCACTTTTGTGCTTGGGGGCACCGCATCATTTGTTTGCGTAACTTTATTAGACTCTTGAATTGCGTGTTTAGTTTTTGTACAATTTATGTGTCGATCTCCTCGGATCTGAGCAACGAAATAAAAAAATTGTGGGAAACTTACAGAGCCTAGAAAATGAGGCCGTGTCTGTCGTTCGAACATGTGTGCTAGCTACTACATTAGATACAGATACAACTGACAAGTGTGTGTCAGTGGGTGTCTGTGTGTGTTAAGCCAGACACAAGTCCAAGTCTTTGCAGACTGAACTCCAGTGAACCGGGCCAAGTCTCAGTTCAGACATTGACTTTGACCAGTTGATTAATATCCAAAGTAAAATTGAAATTTTTTCTAAAACACACAAAAATTAAAACGTACAAATTGCCAGTTATTTGTTTGCCAGCAATGGTGGAGGGAGGGTTGAGGGTAAGAGAGGCGGGACTTCTTGGACCACCTTGCCACTCGTGTCCAAGATGGCGACTGAGAACCGTAGCAAAAGTTGCGAGTTAAAAAGGAAAAAGAAAACCAAAACGAAAGAAAAGCGAAGAAAAAAATTCATTTTCCACGTAATTACTCTGCTGTGATTAGTAAAATTAAACTTTTCTTTTGCATTTTCCTTTTGCCTTTTGATTTCTGCGCTCGGCTGTGAAAAAAATGGCAGCATTTTCTTCGCTCTCGCGTGTTTTCTTCACAGTTTCATTTAGCGCTACGTTTTTCATGGGAAAAACTACGAAAAAGCGCTCGGTGGCGCAGGAAAAGCGCGTAACGGCCAATTACAAGGATTGATTGTGTATGAAAATGTTTTTTTTCTACTTTTTTTTTCCTTACTTGTATTTTCTGTGAAAAGTTTCACAGTGCAAAGTTCTCGCGCTCATTTTTCGTATTTGCGCTCAATGCATAAGGTGTCTAATTTTTCAACGCCGACAAAGATTGACGGCGTTTGTCGAGGGCAATCAAAAAATTTTTTTAAATACAACAAAACGAAAGGAGGAATGACAAAATTTTGTGTTGAAAGCAAATGCTTTTTTTTCTCTCTCTATTCTTCTGGTTTTTGGTGCATCGCAGACACTTTAACACTTGAATAAATATTTGTGTGGCAGTTGAACAGCAAGAGCGAGCGGTTGGGAGGGGGGATAAAGGGAGAGCGAGATTTTATAATGCCACAAAATCCAAACTAATTACTCAAGTAGCTCCGACGGTTGGTCGACCGGTTGGTCGTACGGACGCGCGCATCATTTCACTTGATATCCTGTCACAGGATACGTGCCCAAGTCGAAACCAAAACCGATGGCAGTTAGGCCCAGTTGCAGACAGTCAGACAACATCATCATTATCATCAACAACATCATCTCATACCATCCCAACCAACAAAAGCCGTCGAAAATAAATGTTTTGAAAATAATTTCATGTTATTTTTCTATCTTTTTCGAGGCCTAAAATCGGGAAAATGGAAATGAAAATAAGAATTGGTAAAGAGTCGTTTTCCTTTGGCTGGCAATAGTGTTATTGGCGCGTGTGACAAAAATTAATATTAATTTGCTGTGTCAATGCATCCGTCATAGCGACAGTTGGACAGACAAAAAACAAGAAAATTGTGAAGTAGAAAATAAAAGTGGTTATTTTTCAGATGCCTCATTAACATATCGAGGGGGTAAATCGGTAAAATGTTATATATGCCACTTGAAAAGGGGTGAAATATTTGTTATTTCTGTCGCAAAATATTTAAATTGCATACGCATTTTTGGGGTTTGGCTTTTGACACAACAACAGTGGAAATCTAACGCTGACTTGAGGGCAGGTGTCGTCAAATTGTCTCTGGAGAGTTTTCCAGCTGAGCGACAGTTTTTGGTCACACGACCAACACACGTTGGTTTGAAATCAATGCGCTGTTTGTCCACTTTTCCAATGGATAGGGCAGAACAATTTACGGTTTGCTTAGTGCTCATCATCGTCATTATAATCATCGTAGTTTGTGTTCTTTAACACGCGGCTGTTGACGGCCAGATCTGCTTAATTTGGTGCTCTGCACAGTGGGCGACACGTGTTGCAAACGTGTAACGTGAAGCAGACGAAGGTGTCATCGACTGCGACAATGACTACGACTGCGAGTGCGACTGCCTCGCCATCCCTGGGGGCAGACTGTTTACATGTATTTGTTGTTAGTTCTTTAATTTAATTAATACTTAAGTATGCACTGAGAGCGTGAGAACGCAGAGTTTGAGTTTGGCATGGAAGAACAGATCTTTTCTCACTGGCTGATTTCCACTTCTATTGATGTAACCTGCTTGCATGTGTTTTTTAAGACCCTGTACTAGACATAATATGGGGAATGCTAGACGAAAATGGGTTCCAAGCTGTATGAGCAGTAGGATAATATTGAACAAGTAATGAGAAACTTAAACTTAAGTAAATATTTTGAGTTATGCCTTAAACAATTCAATTTAAATTTTGGATTTTCAAGCTGTTATTGATGTACGTTTTCTCTTTGATACTCTGTGTATTTTCATAGATCAGAAAGGATCTGATCTTGAATCTTTACGACTTCGAACGCAGTCAGCTACTAGGACAACATTTTAAATAGGTTTCTCCAGAGATACCTGCAGAAATCAAATCTTTTCCACTCGTTTTTCAGTTTTTAATACCGGGTATTGCTTAGCCAGATTCACTTGACTGTTGCCTTTGCGACTAGTTTGACTTTGAGCACTAACAGCTGCCAAGTTGCACGAATGCAAATGAAAAACTCTTCATTTGTGGCTGCCACCTTTCACGATGTCGCGTTTTTGTTCTTGTTGTTTTCTAAATATTTTGATTAGTTCTTGTAAATTGTTTGCATTGCCTTGGCCAGAGGCTGACTGTCTGCCTGACTGTCCCACTGTCTGTCTGTCTGTCTGTCTTGATGTTTGCTTAGTCTCACTTAATTTGTAATTTCTACGGCCTCTTTGTTTGTCCTGTGTCGTTGGCAACATTTGGTACATGTTGCTTTTGCTGACAAACTCAAGATTGTTGCACACACTTTGAGAGCAAGAGGGAGACGGTAAGTGTAGGACGAAAAGAGATGAGAGAGAGAGAGAGCGAAAGTAAGGCAATGTGGCCAAGCAGCAGTTGCTTTTGGCCCACAGCTCAATCAAGCGCTTAGCTAACTGTTAACTCCAGTGCCTTAATAGTTGAATGTCTTGTATACACACACTCTACACACACACACGCATAACACATGTGTGCTTAAATTACATTTGACATTTACGAGTTGATAATAAAAATTTTTACAATGGCCGACGCCATTTTACTTGACAAACACTCGAGAGAAGGATAGAAAGACAGATATATAGATAGGGTAATGTTTCGATTTCAAAACTATAACAGTCGCTATACGCTATAGGTAAGGAGGGGTGTACTAAAGGGGGGGTAGTCCGCGTAGATAATGGATAATGGCCATCAAGTGCAGATCGCTCGTAAAATACAATTTTACAGTTGGCACTTTCAACTCACTTGGACTCGGACTCGACGACACCGCGGACATGAGATTTCCAATTTGGATCACTCTCTCTCTCTCTGTCTCTTGTGCTTTGCGCATTTTTAATTAATTGACTGTAGTTTTTATGGCTTCATTAATTACGTAGCCCTGGTAAAGGCAACTGAATGCTGCTTAAGGGTCCTTGACGTCATGCCACATGCCACATAGAAAAAGTCATCTATTGAATTATGCATCATCGATACGCGTATGTGTGGAATGTTGTAAATATCAATAATAAAAGTGCGCTGTAAAAGGGTAGGGAAGGAGGGGAGAGTAAGGGAGTTGGGGGCACAGGAATGGAGTGCATTAAAAATTTATTAGAATTTGCCTGTGACGCGTGTCCACATATAGATGACTTCGACTACGACTTATTGCTGAATGTTGTCATAAAATAATAATCTTTATGATGGCAAAATTTTAATACAATATTGGTCGGGAATGGGGAGAAAAAATCAGAGTCGTAGACGAGCTAAAACCCTCTTGGGCCACACAGCAATGCGTCTATCTGTCATTCAAAGATTCATAAATTCACTTTAATTGCTGCAGTGATTTTTCCCGCTTTTAGTACCCGATACGACACAGAGAGACAGGGACTCAAGACGTGAGCCACTCCTACAAAAATTCCCATTCTCCTCCAGCTGGCAGTGATAAAAGCGTTAAAGTGGCCCGTTAAAATAATGTTCATTAATATTCAACTATTTAGTGACTGAGATTAAACTCCGACAAAGCGCATGACAGTTGGAAATTGAAATGCCCCTAACAGCGTCTAATCTCTTCCAAGAACACATTTTTTTTGTATCACTAGTGCAAAAGTCTCTTTGCATATATTAATGCCGTATTTTTCGCAGAATATTACGAATGTGACGTATCTTTAAAGGGTAAAAATCCCATTAGCAAGTTTGTTCTGCTTTTATCTAAAGTGAGTTCCCCAGAGTCGCGTATTTAGCGTGTTTAATATTGTTTGCAAAAAGGTTTAATCTTTAAATTATGTTTTTTTTTTTGTAAATTTACTCGGAATAAAGCAAGAAGTGGAATTTTGAACAAATGAACTAAGTGATCGCCGACAAAATGCATATAAAAAGTTCGTAATTCCCAAAATTTATCCAAAATAAAAACTTTTTGTGTCTGGTTTTCGACCACGAAAAAGAGTTCAAAAATGCTTAAGAGGCAGATAAAGGTCTGACTAGCCCTATAATAATTTTTTAAACAATTATATGTAAAAATTTACTCTCGCATTTCATTGCTATTGACCAAGTTTTGCTTATGTTGCTGCTGATTTGGTAGCATGATTTAACAGACTGCATTGCTGTACTTGTGTTTTGTTTTGACCACGCTTCATTTAGATTCATTTGCCAAATTAGTTAACGATCGATCGTAAAGTGTTTGCCTACACCTTCCTCTTCTTGTCTACATCGAACACCTCATTGGCATTTGCTTTTCAATATTCAGGCCTCTTGTTCTTTTTTCGAAACACTCATGTTCATTGAATGGGAACAAGAGTCGAATGGCAACAACAAGAAAAACAAAAACTTTTTGCTTGTTTACGTTTTTAAGTGAATTTTCATATTTTAATGTTTGGCAACATTGTTGTCGCACAATCCCGAGACGCTGTGGAGGTCGACGGCGGTCATAATTTCCGGCGTGGAATTTTCGTGGAAGTCGCCGATGCATAAAAATTGCGTTCGCATCTTTTGAATGCTTCAATGAATGAATAGTGCGCGAGAGAGAGTGAGTGAGAGAGAGGAACAGGAGGGAGGTAGCTCGTTAAATTGCCACACAAACACGAACTGCATGATTTTTATACTCTCTGCAAGAGTATATTGGGTTTGTGAAAATGTATGTAACAGGCAGAAGGAGGCGTGGCAGACCCCATAAAGTATATATATTCTTGATCAGCATCACAAGCCGAGTCGATATAGCCATGTCCGTCTGTCCGTCTGTCTGTCCGTCTGTCTGTCTGTCTGTCTGTCTGTCTGTCTGTCTGTCTGTCTGTCTGTCTGTCTGTCCGTATGAACAAACAGATTTCAGAGATGGTAAGAGCTACAAGTTCGAGCTTGGTCTCAATCGATCACATATTTAGTCAGTCAATACAAGAATCTTTTTTTTTTCGATGCCACGCCCCATTCGCCCACAATGAGCAAAAAACTAGACACACCTCGGAAAAAATTGGTGTTTTGGGCGAATATCTCAATAACTATTGCACCTAGGATTACCAATTTTGGTATGGAGGTTCCTAGCGACATCCTAAATGCATTGACATTTAAAATTTTGGACTGCCACGCCCCTTTTTCCCACAATTAATTAAAATGATTCTCAACTTTCGTTCCGTTTTTAGGCGTTTGTTAATATAGTAATTTATAATTCGTGTGAAGACTAACTATATCAAACTATCCTGAAAAGCGCATTAAAATCGCACTATAAACAAGAAAACTAGAAGCATTACAATATTGATAACTGAATGCAATATCTTGTATGAGTGCAAGCGAGACAGAAACATTCAAGCACATGTTCGAACGTTTTCTCTGCCTGCGTGGCGGCAGCGCTGCCCGCAGTCGCTGGCCGCGCCGAATACACACATACATACATATATGCATCATATATTGTCTTTCGTATGTGTATTCGCATACAGACAAACAGATGTATGTTTGATTATGCTTAGATTGTTTTTGTTTCAACATGTTTTAATGCAGTTACTAAACATTGTAATATCTCTGGACCGATTTTAATAATTTAATCGGGAAAAAATGCAGAGAGTATTTTACGGTCGGGCGTGCTCGACTGTACTTTCCTTACTTGTTATAGGTGTGCAGCAGCACAAAGGTGTTTTCCTAAGCAGTTTCCCCAACGTTTTGGTTGCTTTGAAAAAAAATTTGTCAAAGCAAAGCAAATGCCAATATAAAAATTGTCGACTCTTTGATGAAACAGCAGCAGCAACAACTGTAAACAAACAGTAAGGCAGTGTGTGTGTGGGTGTGTGTAGTGAGTGTGTGTTGCAAGTACACTCATTGTGCTAGTGGCATGTTCCCACTCAGTCAAATGGCGCACATCATTTTTGCGTTGAGCTTGAAATTTTATATGCTTGCCGCATTTTGTTGCAAAAGTCGAACACTAATTAGCCAAGAGTTTCGAGGAGCACAGCTAAATAAATTTTGCATGTAGATAGAACAAGATGGACATAGCAGCTACACGTCTAGAAATTAAGTTTGTTAGCTAAACATTTGTACTTAAAATTAACTTATAAAACTTTAAATAAGAGGGCATACAATTTTTGAACTATTATTAGTGATTTGATGGTTATAATGAATATTACTTGAATAATTCCAGCTACGTGGGACACCACATTGAATTAATTTTAATAAAAAAATGTTTCAGATTTGAACAAAACTAGCTTATAAACATTTAGGTAAGTTTTTACTATAGGTAAATTAATTCTGTTTAAAAATGTTATGCAATTTTAAATAATTTATTTATTTAAAACAAAACCATTTCGAATCTGAGAAAACCTTCAGAATTTATTGTTTAAGAATCAGTTGGCTTTAAAATTGAGTGATTTTAATTGATGAGTATAATTTTGGTTAGTGTATTGTGGGATATATAGACACGACTAGACGTGCGTGCGTTGGCCATTAAAAATAATTGAAAATTGAATATGAAAATAAACTGAAAAATGCTTTTTGCTTTTTGGCGTTGTAGCGTGTTGTGGTTTTTGAATTTGGATTTGGTTTTGGGATTTGGGATTTGAGATTTCAGATTTTTGGATGCTTTTTGGCGGAAAAGTGTGGCACACGGCGCGCTTGATTTGTGCTAGCCATATAAGTATGTGTGTGGGGAGTGGAGTGGGAGGTGGGAGGGAGTGGAAAGCATATCGCCTTCGATTAAAATGTGCGGCTGCATTTTCACGTTTTCTCAGGAAATGTGCGTTCAATACAAAATTAGTTTTCTTACGCGCTGAGCAAAGAAAATGAAAATGAAAAAAAAAAGAAAAAAATATTTTAATTTATTGCCGCCTCGAGAGCGTTCGAACGGTGTTGCGTATTTTTAAGTGAAATGGATTGAAATGAAATAATTTTTCATTTATTTGCGCTGCCTCCTTATAGCTAATGCTGACGTTGGCGTCACAGACAGTCGGACGGATCAGACAGGCGTACGGACAGACGCTACTCTCTCATGGCCTGGCCCCAAAAATGCCGGCGAAAATTTGTTGGCCACAAAATGCGTACCTCTAAATGCTATACCGCAAGCTACTCGGGGACATTAAGTGGTTGCACCTTTTCAATTTTCAGTCTGCACAGGGTGTCATTCACAGTGCAACCAAATAGTTTACACACGCAGCAGACACCCTGTTTTGAGGTAGCAGCGTGACAACAATTTGTGGGCCGAGTTGTCATCTATTTTCGACAAAAGGCACGGGCAACCCAAAGTAGGTTGACGCCACCTAGGTATTTCATTTCATCACAAAGGTTGCGATTCGAGGAGTTTCGCACCTAGAAAATGTACTGTGAAAATCGAGGAAAATCAAGGGAAAATCACGGGAACATTTGCCGAGGCAAATGATGTCTATCAGGCCGACAAGCTGGCGTCAGTCTCATCGTGTACTGCAATTATGCAGACAACATGTCAACGCGAATTGTTCAAATTGTCGAGCAGACGAGGCGAGGAAAACTCAACTGTGAAAAGCTCGCAACGAGCAGAACTGCATTAAAAAAAGGGCTGGCAATCAGCGTAAAAAACGCAGCTATGTTCGAGGTGCCAAAAACGAAAACGAAAGAAGAAGAAAAACCGAAATAAATCTCGTCGAGATGAAGCGTCTAATGGTCAATAAATATGAAAATTTTATTGACTTACGCAATACGATACAGGCACACGGAATCGCAGAATTACTTTTGAAATTTAAAATGCACACACACACTCGTTCACACACTTCATGTATCGCCATCAAAATCCGTGAGCACATATTCATGTCTGGTAGGAAAGTGGCCAAAGTCTCCAAGGCCTTTGCACGTCTCACGTTTGGCTAACAAGCTCCCTGGAGTGAAATAAAAGCGAAAGTGCAAAAGTATTTGACTACGTGATGTGCAGCTTTCATATTGGACAGCTCTCGGTTGGCCAATTGGCCAAGAGAGTGCTTGAAGTGCTCACACTGAAGTCATTTGAGTCGAGGAGCAAACTGTGTGTGCCAATTAGCCCGCATGTCGGCAGCTGCCTCCTTTTGTGGGCCTTAATTAATAGGAATTTCAAAAACACTTTTTTTTTTCGACTTAATTTTAGTTTCTTCGTGTATTTTGAGTCATTTGGTCTATTGTCGCTGTCTGCTTGAAATTAATCAAAGAAAGTTTGTTCGGACAACGTTTTGTGGCATTTGTTTGCGGCGGCATTTGAGGCGTGTCCAAAACGCTAGGTGCCACATTGTGCCACGAACTGAATCGTAAAGTGCCAGGAGAAAAAGAGTAGTCGTGGCTAGAGCGGACGTGCTCAACAGCAGTAGACCCTAGTAGGAAGAGAGGTGATAGACGTATTTAAATGCAGTTTGTAAGCTTGGATTGGTCTACAGTGTCTACAGCTCAACTTGTTACTAACTTGTCTAAGTTGTTAACATTTTTGGTTTAAGCAGCTGACTAACCCTTTGTTCCTGCTACTCTACAGGGTCTGATCAACAAGGCTGTACAATGCGACAGGCGATGCATGCCACATGCTGTTGTATGCACCTCACCAACTTTATCTCTTCCTCTCGCTCTCTCACTGTCTCTCTGCCTCTCTTTCGCTCAGCCAGACAGTCGCCTGTCAACACTTGCCAATTGTTCGTCTGCGCCATTGGACTTTTCCAAATAAAAACGCGCAGTGTAGCAACCTAAAATGAAATATGAACTATTTTAACGCCTACTTAATTTGTTCAGTTTTCAGTTGCACACTGTACTCACAATAAATTTAAATTAATTTAGCGTTGAAGTGAAAGTGTTAAGCAACTTGCAACAGACTGAGAAAACTCAAGGGGATAACCTTAAAGTATGCAGGGGTACAGGGGAGGGGAGTTGACCAATTGGCTGTTGCCAATATTTTAATAAATTTTTGCCCAACAAACAGTTTTCATGAGGTAGAACATCGACCTAAATAAATAAAGATATGTTTATGTGCAAAATATTAAAGACAAACAAAGTGAATGCCCAATAAACTCACACTCACGCACACTATGCGAATACACACACACACACACACACACACACACACTCACACTCTTACTCTTACGCATATGTCGCCGCCTGACCAATTCATAAGACAAGGATAAGCACAGGATACGGTGTCAGGGAGGTAAAAGGGACACGGACAAGGACAACCTGTGCCAAGGTTGAAGAGGCTGGATGGAGCAAGAAGGTTGTGTCCTAGCATATAAACTGCAGGCTCGCATATACATAAAAATCATAATAAAATGTATTTACCCCAGGATCAAATTATGAATCTGCTTATGGCCAGAATACCGAGGGCTGCCAGCTAGAAGGTGTGCCCGGCCATCTTAAGTTGTATAGTATATATGAAAGCCGCAGGCTGCCCAACCCGTAAAAAGGACAAACGTATATTTATGAAACGAACAAAACTATAAAGGACACCCACAACCCCCAAACACACACATAGAAGGCAACGAGAACAATGTGACGACATTGACGTAGATTTGGATTTTTGGGACCACATGAAAATTTGTGCACATTTCAGCAAAAATGGCCCCTGAGGTGTTACGAGCGCCTTAAAGGTGCAGCCCGTCTGTATGTCCTTTTGGCCAAGCTGTTGTTGTGTCCCTTTTCCGTTGTGTGTAGGAAGTCTATTACCCAACTACTTTATGGCATGTAGTTACACCTAGGCAAAAGGCCTGTGGCGACAACATATGGTCAGAAGCAATACTCAAAATGGCTAAAACAACAACAACAACAACCGAACACACGCCTCACAATTTCTCAACGTTTTTCACAAAAGTTTATTTGGCATTTCACATTCGCCTTCATTGTCAGCATCATCAACGGCCATCAACATCATCCAAGCCCACAAAATATATATAACACTAAAGCTCCACTTGTATTTTGGTGACATCTGCCTCGTTCTTAGCCTGGGGGTTATAGAGTTTTGCTTAAGTATGTGCGTCACATACACCACGAACTGGTCGACAGGGAAAACTGAGACGTCTCTCGTGAAAATTACCTATGCTGCAATGAAAAAAAGTAAGGAAAGTAAGAGAGCGAGTAAAATACTCTTGATTTTTGGTTTAATTATAAAAGGAGAGAATTAAATGTGTGTGAAAAAATGAAAAAAAAGGTGGGGGGTTTTTTTTTTGTTGGGGGGGGTGGTGGGGGTTGGAAAAAGAACGATCGAAACAACAGTCCGAACGTGAAGAGAACGCCCTCGAAACCTGATGGAAAATTACCTAGTGGCGTGTTAAATTGACGACCTTTTGAATCAGCTCACGTAGCATTTTATTAGTCAATCAAAGGATACTTTGGCATGCATCTCATTAGCCAGCAGCAGTTTCGATGTCCAAAACACTACTCTAAGTAGCCAATACAGCATTTCTCTATTTTACACTTGATTTTAGGTGTAGTTAGTATAAAAATAAAAAATTTTTTAATATTTTATCTAGTTTTTGAACATACAAAAAAAGGTTGCGCATGCAGCACTCAACAAAAACATTTATTTCCTTATTAAAAAACTAATTGTTTGTCTTTGTTAAGTTTACAATTGAATTTTTAAAATGTTTTCGGTGCTTGTTTCGCTAATTTGTCATGCGATTGTTGTTGTTTTGTGCAATAAGTTTGACAGAGCGCAACTCGTCAGAAAAATAAGAAAAAGAAATGAAAATGCAATGCATATTTAGAAAAATTTTAATAAAAATGCATTTTTGCTGAGCCGTTAGAGGAGAGGAGAAGTAAGAAAGGGTTGGGCTATTTCCACTTTGCATTAAAAATGCTCTGGCTAAAAGCTCAACAATTAGCAACAATTTCGAAATGCAAAATGCAAAATGGCAAACGGAAAGCCAAAATGAAAGGGCGACTGAAAATAGTCAGCATCAAAATTAAAGCAACTTAAATGGAACTTATTAGATTTGTATACTTTTAATTTGCATTCATAACAGTTACAGTTTCAGTCAAGAAAAAAAGGAGGAAAGGCGGAGCATTTTCTTTGTAAGAGTTAAGGGCAATTTTAAACCGAGTTTGGAGGACAACAGTTGGCAGTGGTGTACTCCTCCTGCTCCAACTGCTGTCTTGTCCTTAGACGCGACGCAATTGAAACCCTTTTCTTGTTTTTGCAAGCAACCCAGTCTCGGACACAGATTCAGATACACAGATCCCCGAGTCAGTGGAATGACGTATTTCTTTCTCATCTTTTCGGCTGATTTAAATTTGCTTCTCTTGGAATAAAACAAAATTAATTTGTGCATATTTCTTGAGCAAAGTCCAGACGAAATACGAGGCTTGAGTTGCTACAGCTCCTTCTGCTGCTGCTGCCTTGGACATTTATTAAAAGACGAAACGAAACGAGCTGGCTGGCAAAAGAGAGAGAAATGGAAACCTTTTTGCCCAATCCTAGAAATAATAAAAAGAACACATTTCAAGTGAAAAGAAATTTCATAAAACGAAAACAATTTGCCGAAATTAAAGAATAATAAGAAGCCGCCGCTTTCCCAGTCTAGATAGCTAGATAGATAGATATATATATTTATTTCTCCATATATATATTTATATTTGTTGAGAAAACTGCATAATTGCATTTGGTGCTGCTCCCAGGAGGAGTAACGGAAACTGGCACAGGATAGGACAACACACGTGCCATTCACAAAGCAGATAAGTATGAAGATATTGATATACAATCGAACGTGGATGAACGTTGGTCCATAAATCCATTAGCAATAAATAGTTTCGATATGAAAGCAAAAGGAAAATAAAAAAGTATCTAAAATTATTTATACGTTTCGCACGGTGCATCGCGACAAGCAGGAAAATTAGTGCGAATCGAGTTGGCGAGGGGTAGGGAAGAGTTCATATATGGGGTGGGTTGAGGTGGGGGATGCCGTTGTCAATTTGCGATGCGCTGCAAATGAACCAAAACAAAGCGGGAATATGGAAAGAGAAAAATGGGAAAGTAGCAATCGAACAACTGTATCGAATTACCAATCATTCAATACAATGCGAAATTTCTAATGCCACCCCATTTGGCAGGAAAGTTGTGACATGGTCACGCGACCTTAGAGAGTGACAGGGGAAAACGGAAGTGAAAACGATAGAAATAGAGAAAGCGAGGTTAGCTTCATAGTTCACGGTGTCAGATTTACCGATTCGCCGATTTAGTCAGTTGGATTTGCACATTGGCCAATGAGCAAAAATTTGTTACTCGCTGGGAAAGTGGAAAGTCTCCTCCTCTCACCTCCCAGTCACACACACCACAGCCTACAGTCTCCCACTTCTCCCCCACATGTTTGTAGTTTAGTTTTTGAATTCATATTGAGCCATCAAAGTATTATGAGCACACTCTTAGTATCACTTAGACTTAACCCATTCCGCAAAACCAAACAATTGAATTGAGAATGGCATAAAAGCAGCAGCACACAGCAAACATGGCCAACAGCATGTTGACCAAATTGCCGACAATTTGGGTTAACTGTAAATTTCACTAGCAAAACGGCAAACGTGCAAGTTTTAACAAAAAGCAGTACAAGAAAAATGCGACGATTTTTCGTTACCAACATCAAAATAATACGAGTAGTGGTATCTTCGGCCAAGAACTTTGAGAAGTTTGGGTAGTGGGGGTCTTAGTTGCCATAAAATTCACTGGGGCGTAAAGGATGCGATGCCTTTTAATAATAAAACGGAGATGGCAATGAAAAAATAAAATGAGAGTAGAAAAGAACAAAAAAAAAAAACTACAGCCTGGCTGCATAAACTAAAACTAAAGCCTTTTGGCTATGCTCAGGCACGTCTTAAATGTTGAAATTATGTAAAATAAAATGTGCGCCAAAAGGATAAACGCCTCTTAGGCTGACGTCAGCCTTTCAAGAGGCATTGACTGATGGGCGGTAGGCGTCATCCAAACAGGGGGAAAGGGATTTAACTGGAGACATGACAGCACTGAACAGGACACGAACAGGACAGGACAATCCCAGCAAGGTGCAAAAAATGATGCCAGGGACTCGACAAAATGTCCATTTGCATGCCAACACTTACTGGCTAATAACCGTGAGTAAGCGAACAGGTGCTGCCTTCGTTCAAATGCCGTTGGCATTCAAACATTGTGATCAATCTTGCTAAGCTTTTGTTTTCGCTGGGTTTTTGTTTATGCACAAAAAAGAACGGGCGACGCCTTAGAAGTGCCACTGGCATCAACAGCATCCTTAGACAAGGCGACATTTAGACACTGAGACATTGAGACATCCCAGCAACAAAGCAATTTTTGGGGGGATGCGACTTGAATCGACTCGACAGTGTCCTTTTCGGCAACTTGGTCTATGATTGATTAGCAATTAATTAGCTACACAAATAACTGTAATTATATGCCAACGAGAACAATGTCAGGCCTTTCTTTGCGTCACTCTTGAGCACTCTTGAGCTGGGATCCCGACCCCGCACAACACCACCGAGTGATTCAACCCTCTGTCAGTGAGTGTTTCGCACTTTTTATACCCTCTAAGCAGGCGCACAAAAGGAAGCTATTAGTTTTTTGATGTATCTGCTCAGCGAAAATAGTTTAGCTTAATTATACGTTAAAGAGCACATATTAACAAAAATAAAAAAAAATATTCAAATAGTTTGCTTAATAATTCTACAAAGTAAATAAAAGCGAAGTTATGTTTTTTGCATACCTTTATATTAAATTGCTTCAATTATTTTGAGATTTAATTAAAAATATTAACAGCTTGTTTCTACATATCAACAAATATATTTTTTTTACTCAAATAAATTATTTATTTATTTATAAATCAAAACCCTTAATTGTATAAAGTAAATAAAATTATAATCCTTTTCAAAATTGTATATATCAAGTAAAGCTTTTAAACTAATTTATTAACAATTTTATTAAGTCACATTCTTGCTCACTTTCCCCATCGTCATTTATAGGGTATATAAAAATTCTTGCTGCCTGGAGTATCACAAAGTTGCGCACTTTTTTACGCTCTGAAATTGAAAATTATGTACTTGCGAATATTTGGTTTTTCCTTTGTTGTTGTTGTTTAAGGAAACTGCTCCACCTTTTTGGGCTGCTTTGTTGAGGGTACAGGGCGCATCGTTAGCTAATTTGCATTTTGTTGTTGTCATTTAATGTGCTTATGAAACGAATTTGTTGTAACTTTGCCACTTTGGCACTTGCGGGCTGCGTTTTTGCCATTGCTTTTTACGATGCGAATGGCATCCAATATATTCTAATGACACTTTATTGTCAGTCCAAGTATTCGTCACAGCCATAGACCTATAGGCTGTACTATATATATAAAAAATGTACTTTCGATTGGGTCGATTGGTTCGACAGTCACCCCTAATTGCAAACTTACCCCGAATTTGGGCTGTGCAAAAAAATTTAAATTTGTCTCAAGACTTACCTAAGACTAGAAAATTAAAGAGTTTGATTTAAAACAAGAGTGGAGTTGTAGAGTAGCAAGTTGGCTCGGGAGAAGACTTTTGTATTCAGTCGTGACATGTCGACAGTTTTGGCTGGCCAACAAGGCATGACTGCCCTTCAATACTTTACACTGGCAAAAAATAAGTTTAAAATTTATAGGAATATAAAAAATAGTTTGGATGTTCGATTGCTAAAAAGCTGATGAAATTCTTTACAATTTGGGGATAAATTCAACTTTTTTAGGTAGAAAATTTTCAAATATTTATAAAAAAAAGTTTGAATATATTTTGTACAAAAGTTTTTTATTTTATGTACTATAAATGTTATCAAATAAATCATATTTATTGTTTTTAGATACATTTCCTTTTAGATATTGACTTTGTTTTTTTCACAGTGTATCCAACAAAATCCATTTAATGCATATGCAATATTTAATACATGGACATGGATCGCAAAAGTGCGTCCAACAGTCCAAGTCGAAATCCAAAGTAATGTCAGTCGCTGTCAGCTGCAGGAAAATCGGTTTGAGACTCCACGAACTTGGAACTTACTTCTGTGCCTGTGGCGGCATTGTTTCGAGAAATTCCCCCGCCTATACCCTGTGATCCCTCTCTAAAGGGCAAGTCGAACTGCATGTGCATTTTGTTGACATTGAGTGCTCCGACAAGCGACGTGTGTAGCAGCGACTAAGGATAAGGATGAGGCTAACGTTGTCCTCGAAACTGGTGACTCTTTATGGCTGAAAGCTTTTGTCGCTACTGCTGATGCTGCTGCGTGGCACTAAACATGTCTCGTGTCTCCTCGTTGTCCTGTTGGCGCGACTCCAAAATATAACTTAAGTTTCTGGTCAAATGAATTTGGCAAAGGTAGCACCAGCACCAACAGAAAGGAGACCCGAAAATTTTCAAAAATCTAGCATACATTTGGGAGCCGCAAATGCCAACTAAATTTATGCAAAATGCCAGCGGAAATGTTGTTTTTGTCAGTAGACAATACAAAATCAAGCAAAGATGGAGAGAAGACAGAGAGAGACGGTCTCCGACTAGTGCCAACCGCATTTAAGTGGCTTTTCTTTTAGAGAGAAAAACCAATGCATTGTTTTTGCTTGGTCACCTGTTTTCCCGCTTTTGCCTGCCAATTCCATGCCCGTGCAAAGTTTTTACGATCTTGTCAACATTTTGAGTTGAGTGCATTTTTACGCAACTTCAACTCACACCTCAACGCCCCCTGACGCTGTTTGTGGTAGTAAAATCGAAAAGTAATGCAATAAAATTCGCTTTCATTAAAAGCATTAAAATAGGTTTTTGACATGCCATAAAAATTGTTTTCACGTAAAACACAAAATACACATACACCAAGAAAACTGCTGCTGCTACACTTTGAGAGAGAAATCAAGAGGGAAGAGTAAGAGGTAGAGAGAGTGGGGAAGAGAGTGAGTCTGGGGAGCTTCTGTTGGCTGTTTTCATTCGCGTCTAAATGGGAATTTTATTGTTCTGGGAGCTGTGGCTGACGCATTGCCATTAGTCGTTACACGGCATTTGCCGCTCACCTAAGCGCCACAGGGCGTGGCAAAATGGAGGAGTGTGTAGTGGGTGTTAAGGGAAGGGAAAGGCGATGATTTTTGGCAGCTATAATCTATTTCATCATACACATGTGTGCATTGACTGTGGGCCTTTTAATAAACAAGGGAATTAAAGGCAAAATCTTAGAAAGTAAAGGTGTGGAAAGAAAAGTAGACAGTGGAATTATTAAAAGCTTTAGGCATATACATTTAAGTAAAGTTTATACAGAAATAAGCAACAATTTCTAGTTATAATTTATATATAAATTTGTCTACTTAAAAAATTTTAGTATGAAATCTATGTGAGTACTGCGTAACTAGAAAGAAATTACTTTTGAATATACCAATAACCGAAAATCTGAAATGTTCTTAATAACTTAAACAAGTTATGCT
The DNA here is from genome assembly GCA_035046005.1 of Drosophila acutilabella. NCBI lineage: Eukaryota > Metazoa > Arthropoda > Insecta > Diptera > Drosophilidae > Drosophila > Drosophila acutilabella. The sequence goes on from JAWNOK010000003.1 coordinate 5,858,410, forward strand.
CGACTAATGGCGATTAAATACAGATTTTATAGTTAGTCACTTGGTCAGCGACCTTTCTTTGGCAATTGCTAAAACGCATTATGTCTGCTAAATTGGCAATTGACAAAATGAATGTAGATTCGAACGTGGATTTTAATGCAAAGTTATTAACATGAAATTGCGTATACGCAGTGAAAGCCACTGAATGACATGTGATCGGCAAATGGCACTGAATGGAAAGGCATTTTGGGAATTGGTCATTCGGGCATTAATTGCTGCGACAGTTTGTGGCAAATACATAAGCAATTTGGAGTGCTACGTTTAGATATTTTCATGATGTAATAAATGATATTAATTTTAATAATTGCCGCGATTCATATTGGCAGACTTACGGGCGAATGACTTCGCTTTGCCATCGACTCGTAAACCAGCCAGAGTAAAAAAAAAGAAATGAACGAAAATATGGCAAACAATTTTTATTTAGGCCACTTATTTTATTTGCCTCCCGCCGATGAGATGAGATGACTCTGGCAATGGGTCGGACCGTTGACTATATGAAAATATTTAATGATGACCATGAAAACTGCTTAATCGGAAGAATGAATATGAACATGAATATGAGCATTAATACACATACGTATATTTATATGTATATTCATATATATGAACATGAACCATACCGTGGCATAGCAGACAGGGAACCTTGGCCAGATAATAAGCAGAGAGAAAAGCATAAATACATTCGGGAAATATGAAAAAATAACCGAAATATGTTCAAATCCAAACACAAACGTTCCTTTTATTTTATTTTATTTTTCTCATTTTTTTTGCACAAACAGCAGCATTTTTAATATAGCTGTCATTCTGATACTCCACTCTCTTCCTCTCTCGCTTTACCCAACTGAAGTTATGTTTTTATTGGTAACGGCAACGACTATTTTTCGCATTTATAATGTAAGGCAATATATTTTCATGAACACTAAATTATAGCGCGGAATGATGCTGAGTAGGCTACCACTTTTTGGGGGGCAAGTAATAACTTCGTTTAGCATTGACAACAAACAATTGAAAATATTTGTTTTTTGTAGCTTTTTATAGTAAACTATAGTTAAACACTTTCCAAATTAAGTTAATGTTTTTAAATACCATGGATCATTTATATAAATTTTTTAGTGTTGATTTTTGCGATTTCTGTGACTTGTTGTTGGGTTTGTTCCAATGTCCCAATTACGAAGGAAGAGCTGAGTCAAGTGGTGAGTCAAGAGTTGAATCGAATCATGAGCTTGATGTTCAGGATACTTTTAGCTACACTATAAGGCACAAATATCCAAATCCCCTGGTTACCTACGATGCGGAGGAAGCAGGAGAACCACGTCTAATACGCTACTCCGATCTCACCGAAAGTTTAATGAATCTATTGTGTTCGAAATTTGAAAAACTGCAAAAAACTGTTGAGATGGAGGTTGAGGCAGATTATCAACACATGTAGCGAGAAAAAAATTAAACAGGAAGTAAATAAATCCATTCCAGTGAAAGTTGAGAGCAACAAGAGCAAGTCAACGAGTGATTCGAAGGACGATCAAATTGTGTGTAATTTTCTAAAGTCTTTGTTTCCCGGCGAGCAGCTCAGTGAAGATCGCCTTAAACAGTTGGAGACTTGTGCCAAGATATTACACAAACGCTTTATAGACTGCAAGATTGCTGAGGAGAAGCCTGTACTGAACACACCCACAGAATGGCAGCATCTTAGTCAACTGCAAAAGTTTTGCTTTTATTGGCAGGCTCTAACGGGTCACCTACTGCATGCCACACCTTATGAGAACTTTAGAGACATATTTATGCGCCGATATCGTCGTAAGTGTCCAAGTGGCGATTTGAAGCAGTTGGGGAAGGTGATAAGACGCTGCTGGGATTGCCTGAAGACCGAGGAGCGTGTGCCCTTCATTCTGAATGCTTTGTTGTATCATGTCAGCACTGGGCAAGTTGATCCCTTCGATCATTGTGCGTTGCGTGTGCTCTTAAATCGCTGGAGATGATGACCTTGTGTGCAGGGGCGGGGCAGCTGGTGCAAAACCGAACACAGTGGGCATTAAAGTGTCTGTCAAGCAGCAAGAGTAAATTCGATTTTGATTTTTAATTTTAATTTCCATTTTCATAATTTTTTTTATACGAAACAGATGCTGGACAAAATGTACTGTGTGCGAGTTCTATTTTTGTGCAGAGTTTCAATATTCATTTCTGCATTTTCACTTTGCCTGCTGACTGAAGTGGTATTTTGCCTGCTATCCCACTACTCTCCTCACTTTTCCTTCGCTCTTTTCCTTTGTGATGTTTTTTGCACTTGAACCACATTTTGCATTTATTTCGGTTATTTCGGGTAATTGGGGAAATGTTACAAATTGAGGCGTCAAAATAATAATGGATCTCAGTTCAATTTGCACATTTTTCAAGGTCGTCAGCGCTGAACAGTTGAATATTACGTATACGCCATCGAGTTTCATTTGCCACTTCTCGAGGTCTTCACCAAGACGGCAATGAAACACAGTTCAATTAAAAATTGATACTCATGTTCAGTTCTTCAGTTCGAGGTCAGTTTGATGCCCTGTCTAGTAATTTTGGTGGTCATCTTATCAATTTTCCCATGCGCATAAATTAGCAATAAAAAAAAAATGTGTACAGATTTTTGCAGTAAAACAAGAACTATTTAAAATGTAATTTCGTCTTATTTTTTACGAGCCGCAATGTTAACTTTGTCCTGTCCGAAGTCAAAGTTAAAAAAAAAACGGCAACAAAGAAAAATACAAATAAAAATAAAAAACAATAAATAAAATTGTAGCAAATTCGAAAGGCAACAGCGGCCTGAAATCGGATCAGTCGAAGCGTGTACGGCAACATTATGCTAATAGAAATGATGCTGTCTGGGTAGGGAAGGGGGAGTTTAAGAGGGGGTAGAATTATTTGGGGGAGGGACTTTGTCTGCGGCTGGTGTTGAGTTTTATTGAAAAGAGAAGGGACGAAAAGTTGCCACGTTTATGGCTAGCGAATTGTCGTTGACAACTTTTGGCGAGCCTCACATAAAACGAAATGAAATGGAAAACTAAATTCAACTCAAACCGAAGAAAGGAAAAGTCTGAGGAGCAGAGGAAATGGCATCAATTCGCCACGTTTTCCCAGCTGCGTGTGTGTGCAACTGTATCGTGTGTGAGTCCGTGTGGCTTCTAAAATTTATTGTTGTAGATATTGAGTTTTATAGTGTAGTGGGTCCAAGTCTAACCCGCTTTCCCGCCTTTCCCCAGTTGCCTTTCAACGCTGCCTCACGGATTTGCGCATTTTTAAGCGCCGAAATCGAAAAACAATTGGCATTCGCATGCCTGACACTCTCAGTCGTCCTCTTGAAGCGTCTGTGTCAAATGTGGCACTACCCCTTTGCCCAACCCTTGCCGTTCTTCGCTGTCTTCACCTCAAACCCTTTTTTGTTGTTGGTTGCCTCCTTTGGCAAACTCGAGTCTTCTTTTTTTTATGGTCGACTGTTGCAAAAGATTTTGTTGTTTTGATATTCGGCAATTTTATTGCCTCGACCCAAGTTCGCACCTCAATTTGTCTTCGTAAATGTGAAAAATGTGGAAATTAGTTGCTGCCCCGCAGGCCTTTGCTTTCACTCACTCACTCACATTCACTGCTAACTCTGTCTCTCTCACACTCACTCTCTCTTTATCACTCTTTCTGCCACTTTTCATCAATCACACGATGTGTCACACCTATCGCCGTCTGGGGCAGAAATCAGTTGCAGCTCCAAACTAAAACTGTGGCGAATCGAGTTGACTAAAAAAAGGAGTGTGACTGCCACGCCCATACGCTGGTTTCAAGTGGTTGACGTTAATGGTAAGCGGCAGAAATTTGTAGCATACTTGCAGGCGCTTTTGCCAAAACTCAAACACAAAACTGTACTTCACGTCGTTTCCTAAGTTGTCCAACTTTCTTTATCAATAATATTGGACCATTTTTATGCAAAGTCGCAAGGCAAACACATAACGTCAAAATCAATGGCCAAAAGTCACCCTGAATGGACTAGTAAGTTACAGCTTCATTCAGCTGATGAGTTTGTTGGACAGTTGGTCGGTCGATCGACTTTTCCTTTCGAGTTCCCAATCCACTGCATTAACATAACAATAATTATGACCAACATTTGCCCTGAGACGTTAAGCAAACAAGTAAGAAAGTTCGACACGAGTGCTGGACTATGAGATACCCACTAATCAATTCAAAACTAGAGCGCCATATAGATGCAAGTTATTGATTTTATCTGTGTAAAATCTTTGTCTTGTCCTCGACAAATACAATCTACCCATTTGTTCCCAGACTACTGGGTATAAAAAGTAAATGGGATTCTGCAGCCCTAAGCAAAAAGCGCGTTCTCTCAATCACAATTGACATCCTGACAAGCGGCAGGCATAGGAAAATTTCGACCAATGGTCAACAGACGTTCTGCATCCGGTTGAATTGATTCTCAGCTATGAATTGATATTTTCATTTTTACTGTCAGTGTGTGCGAGAGTGTATCTGTGAGTGCCAGAATGTGTGTGTGTGTGTTTGTGTGGGGCACATGTAAATTGCCGAGTGTAACTGTTCCAAGTAATTAACTTCAATTTGAGTCCTTGCCAATATTCTGTTCGCTCTCACACAAAGAAATCTTGGCTCATTAGAAGCGGCCAACATAAATTACGCTTAAATAAAAAAAGGCATGAAGAAAATTGACAGGCGAGCAGATTTGATATTCCTGTTAACTCGCCAGCAAATCCAATTTCCGAGCGTGGCAGTTTTAAGACTTGCGGCTTGAGGCAACGTTGCACGTACGTGCAACACTTTCGGTGCCCACACAATGAGAGCAGAATGAACAAGTGAGCGCGGCAGTGAAGTCTGCTCGACTGCGAAGAACCCACTTCTATAGCAAACATGAACTTGAACTGGCTATGTCACCAACCTAGAAGACCTAGACACCTTTTGGGTGTGCTGGGCAGTGTAGATGAAGATGAGCAGGTCATGTCGCGGTCATAAATACAACAATGCCGCTTATGCCCAGCCCAAAGTAGAAGTAGTAGCTGATGTTGATGTTGCCACCGCCGTTGGCAGCAGCAGCAAAGTTTGAGCAGAGTGTCGCCAGCGCCATAAATTTGCGAGGAAAAACTCACGGATTTATGTTTGGAAAACGCAACTCAAGTAGGACGTGGAGCGCAGGAGCTGGCAAAGGCAAACAGGACGCTAAGATACCAATATGGCAGTGGAGGTGGAGATGGAGTTGGAGAAGGGGTACAGTGGAGCTTCAGGGTTATTTTTTGAGTGGGGGTAAAACTCTGGCTGAGATATGCGCGGCAAACGTAATCCACTTTAAAGTTTTGTCGCCGCTTTTCATTTGGAAATGAACACGAAACGCGGCCTCGGTTGCCAGTCATGTGATGCGAGTGCGATATCCTTGCGGATATCCTTGAGCCAACGTACTTCTCATATCTTTTCTTTGTTTTTTTCGTTTTCTTCTCTCTCCTTTTTTTGGCAACCACATGCAGCAGCAATATCAGCGTCCTGTGGCCAGAGCCCGACACGACTTCTTATCCAATTTGCATTTAACGCAGCACATTTTGGCCAATTTCACAGGCTTGGTCGCGACAAGCGCCAAATCTGCTCTCTGTTCTCTGCTCTTTGCACTCTTCAAACAAAAGACACTGAACTGTCTCCTTTTTCGAGCAAATCCCATTTGCAGACGTATTTGCATTTAAACTCTCCGTGAAATTGAGACGAACTTCAAGCTGCGGAGCTGAAATTAATAAAAGTGCCTGCCAGTTAGTCGAACCTTCATCTTCCTATGCCGTCCAACGACCGCAAGTAAAAATGTTCAATAAACGTCCGGCTACAGAGTTGGCAGCTAACCGCGAACGCCTTCAATATGAACCAAACTCCGTCTCTTTTCTCTGACTCCACTCCCTCTTCGTCTTGTTTCTGTTACTCACTCTTTTCCAGCTTCGAACTTGTACTTTATCTATCTCTAAAGCGGCACTAGTCATTTTGGCATTTTTAGCCGTTTTTAAGCACATGAAGTCTGCATATGAGTGTACTCGACAGAATGTTACTCATTATGCACACTTTCATAAAGCATTTCTCTATAGACTATTGGAAGTTATCTCTCGTTAAGCATTTGAAATTATATATAAAACAGATTTTATTTAATTTGTATTTAATAGGTTATGTAGTGCATATTCCTTACTAATTAATTTATTACTTCAAACTAAGAATTTAAGCTTTTAAGATTGATTCTGATCACTAAGTGATATAATTTCGTTAAAAGAAGGTTGTTTTCTAAGCTAAAATAATTTAAAGTTACATATAAGAGCATTTTAAATTTTTTTTACTAAATAATACATAGTTTTAATATGAATTTTTAAACTCTTTTAATAGCTTATCTCATCTTAATGTTTTATTGTTTTCAGTTATATATTCAAATAGTTCACTTTATTAATCAATCTATACTTAAGACCTGCTGCTGTTACAAACTGAAGCACAGACTTATCACACTCCTCTACACCCCACACACTGAGCACAAAAACAATGGCAACAGCTGACGCTGACAGTTGCCGTTCGCTGGGCGTTAGTTAGTTTGCGGTTCGCTTTGGTTCAGTTCGGAGCGGTTTAGTCTTAGTGTTAGACGAAGTATGCATATGATGTGGGACCAATTAAAATCTCGTGGTTCCCGTTATACTATATGACTATAGCAATGCCAACAATCTGGCCGATAGACGGAATTCTCCGCCCACCCAAAAAGGCGAAACACTTTTGGAGCAGCTGTTTTCCCGCTGAGAAATGTTCGAGGGGACTGGGAATGGGAGGAGATGGTAGAGAGGTGGGAACTAGGCGGATGAGCGGATGGGCATGTCGAGGTGGATGTGACAGTCAGAGGCCTAGGTATTAATTAGGTTGTTAATTTTGCATTTGGCGTGCGTCGTTCGCTGTTCCCGTGAAAAGGCGCAAAGGCAGCGCCAATGATGATGACACACGTGGCACGATGATAAATCTTGCGGCTTGTGCAACAGCAATGCAACACATGTCGCAGTTGCTCAGTGTCCACAGTTTTCACAGTGTCCCCTACACAGTGTCTTACCCCAAATTCCCCCTTCATTGGGGGCACCTGTCTCAATTAAGCGTGCAAATCGCACTCATGTCAAAACTAAATGCACCAAACGGCAATACCTACTGTGGCTAGATATGTCTCAAGATCTAAAGACGCCTTCGCCTATCCGCCTACCTCATTTCGTGCTGCTTCTACCTCCACTACTTGAAATACCAACAAATCACATCATTTAGGTTGTCATCCTCAATGTAAATACTTTGAACGCATCTCAGGTTAAAACTTAGGGAAAATATATTTAACTTTACGTTTACACGAGGTAAAAAATTAGAAAAAATCATAGAACAGTTGTAAACTCTAAAATTCATACATTATTTTAGCAAATATTTTGACTGATTGAAACAATACTCCCAATTTCTTTTGATCAATTAGAACTCACTTACTGATGATAGATATGTGTTTAGAAATGTTGATACAAAACAGTTTGTGTTCTTAGAAAACTTCAACTCTTAGCTCTAGCTAGATTTCCAGCTAAATCTTGTTGGAATTATTCAATCAACGCTTCGTTAATTAAACTTTGCTTCGTTCAAAGTAAAGCTAAAGACCAGTGGCATTTTGCAATTAAGATTTTTTTAATAGACGCACACACTTATAAATAACTACATGTATCTTGTGCTAAATGTGGCACATGTGAGCATTTTAGGGAAGAGTCTTTAAATCTTTGATAGCAATATAGAAATGCCGTGGAAACTTAATGATCTGTGGCTAAATAGAGAGTCAGATATGACAAGTAAAAAAGAATTTATGGCACTAAACAACAAGAATGACAACAACTTGGATAGTAGCAAAACTAACCAACCAACCCTCCCATGAGGCTGTACCAAAAGGGAGTGCACCCTCCTGCTCGTATCACAACTTTTATCAGAGTTCCAATGAGACAAAATTCGTACAAATCACGCAGAATTTTGCACACTTAACGTGAGATTGCTTGAGATTTTAGGGGTGCCAGCGGAGGGTGGAGAAATGAGATAAGGGGCATCGGAGGGCGATAAGAACTTGCAGCCTAATGCACCGTTACTTACTGATGGAGCTCGGCAAAGGGAAACGGAAGGCGGCAAGCGACCAACTGACAGCGGGCAGTGTGCTTCAATTTTGCACCAATTTCCGTTTCCCCTTTTTGGTAAAATGGACAACAACAAACGGGCCAAGTGGCAACATTTCAATTGGCCAAAAATTGAAAAGTCATAAATTTTGAGCGGCGTTTTAGAAATCGGTCCGGAAAAGCATGGAAATGCGCACCATGCGTGTCCAATTATTGAAATACGACTTTAATTGAATTTCAATAAAATGTGCATGTGTATTTTGCATTTCCCTTCAATTATATTCCAACCCCCCCGTCCACTACATTACCAGCATTCGTTGTGCAACTGGAAATGTGCCACCGGCTCGTGTTTATTTATGGCATAATTTTAAAATTGTAACAATTGTTTATATGCAGCATTGTTTTATTATTTGCCAAAGCGCAATTGGTCCGCAATGTTTGTTGGTTTTCATTTAGCGCGGATCTAAATGTTGTTTAGAACAGGTACACTGAGAAAAAGATATTTTAATACTATAATATACAGACAACTATTTAGAGTAAAAACTAGGATTTTTTTTTGTTGATTTAAAATTTAGGGGTTTTAATTTAAAAATTTTTTTTTTAAAAATAAAATTTTTAAAATTTGGTTTTTTTTGTTAAAAGGTGTTTTGAAAGGTGTGTGTTTCCTGCTGGGTATGCCAGCTGATTTATGCGCACAAGTTGCGTTTAGAAGGTAGCTAAAAATCGACATTAAAGAAAACCATTAAACCAAATGCGCATTAGATATTAATAATAACATTTATTTATATTTCACAAACTACGCATTGTGTCAAAAATCACGTTGGAAAATTGAGCGCGGTAGCCACCCGCAGTGTCTGAGGGTGTTGGCCCCGTCAGTGTCTTTGGCCAAATCAACGGATTACAACGGAAGCATTGACAATAACAATAATGGCATGTGGCTCGCAGCGATGATTGAAGGTGGAAGATGCTGCAGGTCGAGTTTTGTTTCCTTTTTGGGGTTGGTATCGAATGAAAACCGCTGGCATTTGTAAAGGGTTTGGACAGGGAATAAAAAGACTTTTTTCTTTCTGGGGGTTGGAGAATGTGAATGACAAAAGTCACATGGCTGGCGGATTAGTTACACCTTTTGCACACAAATTCGATGGGTGAAGGGAGGGATAATCAGAGGTGGATAACGTTGACATTGTTGCTGTCCGTTGAACTGTGCCACATTTTGAATGCATTTTCCGGTCAACGTGCAGCATGTGGCATACAACAGCATGTAGCATGTAGCAAGCATGATTCATTTGCGATTGTGCCAAGAGATTAACGCTAATGGCGAGGGCTGTGTTGGCAAATGTGAATCGAGAAAACCGAGTAGACCGAGTAGAACGAAAACCTTTCAGCATAATTGAATTTGGCCATTTTCTAGATGGTATATGGACACTTTCACTTTCACCTACTTAAGCCCGAAAAATGGCACTGATAACTAAACCAAATATTAGCTAACTGAAGCGATTTCCCGCCTCCGGCGATGTGCGGTGGGGTTTGAGACAAATGCCATGCGTGTCAACAGTTCATCGGGGCGTCAATTACTTTGCATAAGCCTGAAGAGAAGCCAGATTCTGAGTCAGAGCCCAAATCAGAGTCACTGGCGTCCTCCACTAATACAGCTAATGAATTTTAAGTGTTGCCAAAAACAGGCAACTAGAGGCAAAAACGGCCCAAAAAGCGAAACGTGTGCGTATGACTTAATCTGGTCTTGGGACGCTTAGTGTAACGCATCTTCTCAAGCTGAATTCTGAAATCTGTTGGCCATTGGCTGACTTGGATATGTGTGTATTTATGGAAGGCCTAGCACGCCTGATATTATCCGCTTATTTATTGCAGTCGTTAACATATCTTAGCCCACTGGAGTTTATCTTCTATGCGTAGAGGAAAAAGACGTATTCGGATACGGAGAAAAAGACGAAGTAAGAGCTGAAATCTTGTGGCTGAAAGTTAAATGAGCCAAGATTTGGACTGGTTCGACTGGGTGGGCTCGTTCTAAGTGATATTGTTTAGTTTTTGCACGATTTCTAATTTACTGGTTAGATTCGGCAGCAGAAACAGAGATAGAAAATCAAAAGACAGAGCGAGAGACAGAGAGGGAGAGAGAGAGTGGGAGTGAAAGAGAGTGCAAGTGAAAGCTGTAAGCTCAATTGTGTTATGTTAAGTACGTGACTCTTAAGATTATTTTAAGTGAATTAAAAACAATATTTGCATATAAAGCAGGGCAAAATAAACAAATATATTATAATATTCCTGTCTCTATTTTGAAAGTGACAAAACTTCTAAAACAATAATATAAACATATACATATATTAGTAAACTGGTAGTAAACTATATTTTACTATATTACATATATATTTTATTATAAATATTAAATCATTTTAATTTAACTTTAAAATATTTTTATCAATTTAAATAATTTATTTAGGCATTTTATAAACAATTGCTTATTTTTTCAGTGTATCTCTGTTCTCTTTTCAATTTAAAAAATGAATGGTTTTAAATTAAACCCCTTTTGATTACGGTGCTACACAAAAGTAGCACAATCAATAAGAAAAGCAACGTTTTTGGCCCCAAAATGATAAATACCGAGACATTAGTGCAAACATATTTAGAAAGCAATTTTCACATGGACAATGAGACAGTCCGTGAGAGAGAATGAGATGTTAACCAAAAGGGAATGGCCAGGAAACCATCAGGTTCAAGAGGTTCTGTCTGAATGGGCCAAAGATAATGATTAATTGTCAATTTGGGTAGTCTAACAACATGTTGGCCACATCGGCCGCCTTCTCTGTCTCTCCTGGCAAATGGCCAGTTGACAGTTACCTTAAAAGCCAGGCAAAAAGCGTAGCATCCGGTTTACTCTTATCAGCATCAGTCTCAACATCTTCACATCAGTCTCAGTTTGAGTTTCAGATACAGAAACAGACTTTAGGCTCACACATGTCCATCAACGCATGCCAACTGCAAAAGGCAGAAAGGCTGCCCAGAATCCAGAATCCTAACACTAGAATCCAGAATCCACAGAGTCAGGAGACTCAACTGACTAGTTGACATGTAGAAATAAATGTACTAGAAAATTACCAACTTATGTAATCTTGGTTAGCATCATTTATCAAGTGGACGTTTTGTAATTTTTCTTACTTTTGCAGACCAGAAAACTAACACACACACGTCGAGAAGTTAACGTACACTGGGAATGATGACGTGTGTGAGTTTGTGTGTGTGTGTGTTGGCCATGGCACAGGAAATTGGCATTTCATGTGGTCTGTCACGGTGTCTGTCTGCACGGGGAGTGAGATAAACGGATATTTGTCATACCTTGGCCTAATTTGAGAGGCAAGTCCTTTAACTAATTGAAGCAACTTTCGGGCTAAGTTGTTTTGCCTTTGTTGTACGTTTTTGTAACAATCGAGAGAAAACGTCAAAAATTATGAATATCAAAATTATAAGTTTATTAAGTTTAAAGTACAAGTTATCAGATATTTGCCGTCCTGTCCTGTATGTTCGTCCTCATTGTAGAAGATGCGTGAAGGTCTGAGGCGTGCTGATTATGAGTAACCTGCACCTGCAGCCATATTTCAATTCAAAGGAGGACTACAACACCATATTAGACAATCTGAAGACAGAGTTCGAAAATCGTTGGCTACATCAAGAGCCATCACCATATACCAATTTAGAGAGTTATGTGCAACGCGCCATTCTTGGCAATGGTAGCTTTGGCACTGTTGTAAGTTACCTCAATTGGACCACGTTAATACCCAAGGTTAATTGATTGAATTCTCGTTAGATGTTAGTCAGGGAGAAGCATGGAAAGAACTATTATGCCGCCAAAATGATGAACAAGGATGATCTGGTTCGGCTCAAGCAGATCAATCATGTTCATAACGAGAAAACGGTGCTCGCTTCGGTGCGCTTTCCATTTCTGGTACATCTAATTGATTCCACTAAAGATTTTGACTATCTGTATCTCGTTCTGCCATTCATCAACGGCGGCGAATTGTTTACCTATCATCGCAAGTGAGTTTTAATCAAATTCATTTAACTAAGTCCATAATAATAGACACAGCTATTCATCGTATGCCACAAGAGTGCGCAAGTTCAATGAGAAACAATCACGATTCTATGCGGCACAAGTATTGCTAGCTCTCGAGTATCTACATCACATGAGTCTTATCTACCGTGATCTCAAGCCCGAGAATATACTGATGGATGCCAAGGGCTACATAAAGGTGACCGACTTTGGTTTCACCAAGGTAAGCTTGAGTTAAGTCTTAGAATTTAGGTGAAAAAGTTAGTTTTTAATCGAGTCTGTCCCTATATATACCAGGATCTTAGAGACTATAAGAGCTAGAGTTCTTAAATTTTATTCTTCTGTTAGTTTAAACACTTGTATACTATTAACTACTTTTTTCTAGCGTGTCGACAATCGCACCAGCACTCTATGTGGAACTCCCGAATATCTGGCGCCTGAAATCATTCAGTTGAAGCCATATAATAAATCTGTGGACTGGTGGGCATTTGGTGTATTGCTATATGAGTTCGTTGTAGGTCAGTCCCCATTCTCGATGCACAATCGTGATGTTATATTGATGTACTCCAAAATTTGCATGGGCGAGATGCGTTTGCCATCATTTTTTACCGCCCAATTGAAGAATCTCATTGAGAACTTGATGCAGGTGGAGCCATCAAAGCGGTAAGTTTTTATTGTATATCCAAATGATTTCGATACTTTTGCAAGCCTGGTTCTTCAGTTTAGGTAACTCGCCCGAGGGATCAATGGACATTAAGAATCATCCGTGGTTTCAAGGCGTTGATTGGTTTGTGTTGCTTAATCAGGAGATTAATCCTCCTTATATACCGACTGTGTCAAACATTGAAGATTTGTCAAATTTTGAAAATTTTGAGCCAAAATCAAAAGTTAAGTCCAAAATAAATCGCCATCCCGATTTGTTTAATAATTTTTAAACGTTCGTCCAGATACTTTAATTCATTGACTAGTTTTGGGATTTGGGTTGAGGGGAAAAGTTCGTCAAAATAAATTTATTCATATAATCACATATTCGCTGGACTGTAAGTCAAATTTAAAGTCATTTATGTTTTTTGATTAAATTTTTGTTTGTAAAAAAAATTCGAAATTGTTGAAATATAATTAACATAATAATAGTTAGTTATTTCTTGTAAAATTCACGTTTGTCACCTTAAATGACTATGGGACGCCAATCTGGATCTGAACCACAGTACTTTAGTCCAAAAGTCGACTATGCTGTCCTACTGGGTAAACTAAAAGATGATTTCAACAAAAAGTATTCTCGCAATACGCCATCCCCTTCGATTGGTCTCGAGAATTATATAATTAAGGCCAATTTGGGTGCTGGTTCCTTTGGCAAAGTGCAGTTGATCAAGGAGAAGGATACGGACAACTATTATGCCTCGAAACAGTTGAGCAAGGATCAGATTATTAAGACCAAACAGGTTGTACATGTGATGAGTGAGAAACGTGTTTTGAACTCCATACGTTTCCCCTTCACCATTCATCTGATATCCTCCTTTAAGGATAACGATAGTCTGTATCTAATTATACCGCTTATTCTGGGCGGTGAACTCTTCACCTATCATCGCAAGTGAGTTAAGATCCACTTTTATTTTAAGGTATATGTTATGTATTTTTTCTTGTATTTAGAGCTCGTAAATTCTCGGAGAAACAGGCTCGTTTCTATGCGGCACAAGTATTTCTGGCACTCGAGTATCTGCATTACTGTAGTCTGCTCTATCGTGATCTCAAGCCTGAGAATATTATGATTGATAGAAATGGCTATTTGAAAGTCACCGATTTTGGTTTTGCCAAGGTAAGATTTGTTTAATATTCTCTGTTTGGAAAATATTCATTATTTTTTGGCGACTTACAGAAGGTGGAGACTCGCACTATGACGCTGTGCGGAACACCTGAGTATTTACCACCGGAAATCATACAATCAAAACCGTATGGGACTAGCGTGGACTGGTGGGCCTTTGGTGTACTAATCTATGAATTTGTGTGTGGTCATTCACCGTTTGCATCCCATAATCGTGATGTCATGGTCATGTACAATAAGATCTGTGAAGGTGAATATAAAATGCCCAGTTTTTTGTCCGGCACTTTACGTCATCTGATTGATCATTTGTTGCAAGTGGATCTGTCGAAGCGGTAAGTCAGAAAGTCTTGACCAAACATAATTTAAACTAGTTTAATTTAATTGTAGTTATGGCAATTTAATTGGCGGCAATCGTGACATCAAGGATCACGAGTGGTTCAAGGAAGTTGAGTGGATTCCTTTGCTCAATCAAACTGTGCCCGCTCCTTATTTGCCGGCCATTTCAAATGCCGAGGACATTTCCAATTTCGATAAGATGTCCGAGGGTAAGCAGAAGGCCAAGGCCAAGACGGTGCGACACGAAGAAGCTTTTGCCGAGTTCTAATATAATTTTTCGCATTACAAATTTTGGCAATTAGTTTTTGCATAAATTTTTGTAAGTTTATACTAAAACTAAAATAAGTAGAATGTGCTGCTTGAAGTTTTCTTTTCTTTTCTTTCGTTTTAAAAGATTGATTGATTCCAGCAAGCCCACTCCACTTAACGCCTCCTGCCCCCTACTGCATGCCAGTTGTTTTCCACATGTGTTTATTCCAATTTTCACGCCGCAAATGTCAACGTCACCCTCTGCAGAGGGAGGGAGCCATGGGGCTAGCAGACTAGGCATTATTTTCCCCGTTTTTGTAATTGTACTTGTTTTGGTTTAGATTTTCTTGGAAAGCAGCTGGTTCCGATTGAAAATTCTAGCGATTTCCCACACTTGTTGCTGCTGTACACATACAAAATTCTTAATTCGACGAAACTTAACTTGTAATTAGACTTGAGGCAAGACCATAAATCTTAAAGACATGTCGTGACGCTTTGTTGAAAATATCATCAAGCGAATGTTTGTCTTTGATGCAATTGGATGGATTTATGGCCACTTGGTTTTATTTATGTATGATCTTCTGGCCTCTCCCCTCTGTGGGTGTGTATGAGGTAACAGCAGACGTATCTCAGCTTCGTCCAGAATTTCTTTGCTCTCTAACAAGCCGCAAACCACTCACATTTTATTCATGTCGAAACTTTTCTTTTTTTTTGCTTATGAAAATTATGTTAAACAATGTTTAAACGAGTTGACAGCAAGGGAAAAAGTGCAGAAAAAAGGGTACTTGAGATAGACGCGCCCTATAAATCTTTTATACCTTTTGGGTTGCTCTGCATATCGGGGAAAACATTGATTTATATGCACGACTTAATAAAAATAGAGCAATGGCCAGACAAAAACTAGACGCCAGCCTGGCCCAAAAATACCTTAGACATTCACTCCATTGTCCGGTGGCTAACAAAACAAAGGTTCCGGACAAAGGAACAGGACGAGAGCTGAGGAACAAAACGAAACGAAACGAAAGGAAAAAAAAAGTTATGATTATCATAATTTTTGTTACGTGAGTTTTCATGTGGAAAAGATGAAACATCATCGTCTGCTCTGGCTGGCGGCAGCGTCGCGACGCTGCACAGTGGGTCAAGTGTCTAAGAATGTTGCAATTTAAGAATTTATGAATAAGACTATTTTTATCTAGGTGTATTTTGTTTTAACTTTTCATACCCAACCACAAGTTTTGAACTCAAGTTTTAAGCACAACTTCAAGTATCTTCAACCACTGTGCAGCGTCTTGTTCCTGCTGTCCCAAGTCTGTGTATCCAGTCGACTCCCTTTTGCTCAGGGTGGCAGTCGTCATCACTATAATCATGGCACGCATTTACTCCTGTTTTTACCTCTGGTTTTTGGCGCCCGACATCCTGGCGCCAATTCCCCTCACATCCCTCGCCTGCACAAACGACATTGTCTACATCTTCAGACACATTTTGAGCTGTTGTGTTTTTAGCATTCGCAATTTCTGATTTCGCACACTGGTGGAATATTGTCTGGGCGTGTGTCTTCACTGCCTCGACCTGACCACCACCTTGGGAGAGTTGGACGTATGAAAAAAAAAAGAAGACATCATGCATTCTAATGAGACTTTTAATTGCAGACCATTGACCACTTGAAAAGTACTATACTGATTCGGCAGGGCTGCCAGAGATGACAGGGCTGCAATGCTTTGGGGGCACGTGTCGGATGCGCCTTTCGCTTGAGTTGCCTGAGAATTGATGAAACTTTGAGCTAAGTCAACAAAGCACACGGTGGCAAGACAGGCACAGTTACAGGGAGGACAACCCTGCCGAATGCAATGACAAATTTGCTGCACGGAAATTAGCGATGCCCAGCGTCAGATACATTTCATATTACAGACAGACAATTGAATTCTGAGGGTTGATCTTCCTGCCTCAACTCGCTCTTCCTCCCTCTCTTCCCTTTCTCTCCTTTCTCCTCACTACTCTTACCACTTTTTGAATTATTCTTGTTGTTGTTAGTCGTAGAGTAAGCGAATTAATTGTTGTTTTGATTGCGCAGCAAATGGAGGACAGCGTCTGCTCAAGTGGCTGGGAAAATCGGAAGTAGTCTTTTATATGCTGCGTATTCCACAGGGTAAAGGAGTATGATCTATTTCTGACAAAGTATGTAGCAGGACAGGCCGTTATCAGACTAATTAATACAAAGGCCTTTGAAACTTACCAATCACAAAATTTTGATCGATAGTTCCCAAAAACGACTAAAACATTTTCTTGTTTAAAGTTTTTATAATTTATTTATTTTATTGTGATTCCCGTCGTGGCAGAGTATTTCGCTGTCGAGCATGCTCGCTCTTTTTAGTTATCGTTTGGGAAAATTAATTTTTAGTTTATTTGCTTAAAAGTATGAAAATTGCACGCGGCGGCATCGGTGAAAATTCGTTACGAATCTTAAAAGCTAGACAATTGATGAGATATGTTGAGATGAGTCCTACGCAATCTCCAGTTCCACCTCAACGGACACAGGCGGCTGTTCGTCCTTGAATTCGGGTGCATAAACTTTGCCGGAGGCAAGCACAAATTGTTCTTCGCAGTCCATGATGAAGTAGGCGAATGGATGATTCACATCAAAACGTTCGACACCTGGTTCCGGTTCCGGTTCTGGGACTGGCAGTAGAGCAGCTTCCGTTTCAGTGGCCTGAGGAGAGCGTGCTTGCATTGTGGCCGCAGACAAGGAGTTGGCACTGCTGCCACCCTCATCTACACGAACATTAACAAACTGAACAATCTCATCGACATGCAGATCCTCATCCTCGGAGAGCAAACCCAACTGAGCTTCGGTGCGGGAGAAGAGACGCTGCAATCCCAACTGCTTGAGCATTGCCTCGGAACGTGATGTTTCCTCCGCCTGGAACTTGGGTAGTGTCACATGCAGTTCCTTCAGCTCGAGGTGTTCGCGGCCATACTTGTAGTCACTGGGCTGCAGCAGGGAAATGACCTCGGTGAGACCCTCTGGATCGTTGGGCAGCACAATGCACAGACTGTACCTAGCGTTCTCGTAGGGCAGCAAGAGCAGTTTGGCCTTCAAGTGGGGCAACTCGGCCACACGGAACTTACCACGGGCATGCATCATGGGTGTCTTCATGGCATCCTCGTTGGTCATGAAGAAGAACTCATCGCTGCCGTCACGCAGCTGGAAGAAGGGCTGTGCCCAGCTGCCACGATAGTAGAGCCCATTGAAGAGCAGCATCTTGGACTTGGAACCGCTGGCGCGACCAGTTATGGAATTGGCACTCAAAGCCGATGTAATGTCATCCTGTCGAAACAAGCTGCGAGCAGCATAGGCCTGAGGAGCAGAGGAGTAACCTAAGACTCTTAAGAACAGTGAAGTGTGTGGCAAATACTTACACGAGCCACTGTGCTCAGATGCGATTCGAGGGCAATCATAATCTCATCGGCTCCCTCCTTGACCATCGACTTGACGGCGTTTTCCAGTTTCTTGAGCGGCAGACTCACCTTCTCGGGTTCACCTGCGGTCACTGGATTTCCACTCGGTTCGTTAAGTTGTTTCCTCAGCTTTTCGTCCTCCTTCACCGTCTCGTTTTCCTCCACATTCAGATTCAGTTCTGTCTCGCTGCGTTTGTTCTGCTGTTTTTCATTAAGAGCGGCATTTTCCTCAACGATTGGCAGTGGGTTTTCAGCTGGTTTTTCTTGTTTTTCCACTGATTCCGTTGCGGATTCCTCTGTGGTCAGTTGATCCCGTTCGCGTTCCCGCTGAGCTTCGGCCAAGGCAACTGGTTTTTCCACATACTGCTTGTCGTCCACCTCGCGATCGAATTTGGATGCTTCCTTGTTGATCACCTCCTCGCCGTAGGTGTCACTGGGTCCCAATAGAGCATCGTCGTCCAGGTTAATGCGTTTCAGCGTTTCAAAGCCGATCACATCTTTGCTATTACTCGGTTCGGTGGCATCTAATTCCGCGTCGTTGCCCTCCAGCTGTAGTGGTGTGTTTGGTTCATTCCAGTCGTATTCCTGGCGGTTGATGTCCTTAACATCCACAAAGTAGTGTCGCTGCAGCAGCTGTTTATAATCCTCCTTAACGCTGTTATTGCGATAGACATAGAACCAGGTCTGGAATGAGGGCAGTGCCACGGCTGCATCACGATTCTGGTAGCCACCCAAGATGCGCTGGAAGGCTTCTCTCAGTGCTCCTCGCTCCTTGGGGAAGCCAAAGACCTTGCCGAACTCCTCGTACGTTTCTCCCTCGGCGGCTTCAGCTAGTACGGCCAAAATGGAGGCAACTCCCAGCGGTGAATGCACCTGATTGGCATCGATGTCTTTGTTGTGCTTCAGCAGCTGCGTGGCAATCAGCTGAGAGGCTTCGCTGGCAAACCAACTGGGCACATTACTCTCCTTGCCCTGTGAGGGCAGTGAGTACACGGAGCTGCAGAGGAGCAACAGCGTTGAGAGTAGAAAAATCACAGCTTTCATTTCGATAGGATTAACGAAACTCTTGAGACGATCGCGGCCAAAGCGCGAATGAACCACAAGAAAGTTGGCTAAAGACTTTTTATTAAAGGCCAGCCAAGAACTGAAGACGGCGCCGAGAATTGACTCGACTTTAAACTGGTTACACAGCAGGCAGCGCAGTCGCAGTCGCAGTCGACGTCAAATGGCGACTTTAAAGTTTGTGGGCTGACAAATCCCAATTGAAAACAGCAGAAGCTTTTGGGCCCGGCTTTGAACTGTTTGAAGCCATGGTCCAATTGGTAAAGAAAGTCTCGCGACCAACGAAAGTGGAAGTGGCGTGGGCCCAAGACTCGAGTGCTTTTTAAATGGGTCAAGCAAACAATCAATATGTAAATGTAAACAGCAAACCAAAAAAACTCAAAAATAAACGAAAAACATCAGAAAAAACTAATAGCGAGTTGCGCTTAAAAGTTCAAAGTCATTGAAAATGTTAACAGGTTTCCACATGGTCTATGGCCTACGTGATTGACATTTGATTTTCTGGCTTAAAGCGATGGTCGCTAATTGGCTTTTCTTGTTATTGGCCCAAATGTAGCAATGTGTGTGTGACCATAAAGTGTCCACTGATTAGGCAACTTTTACAAATATGTATAAGCATGTATATCATAATTCTATTGATCGCTTACCTGTACAAACTTAACCCAGTTTCAATAGAAGTAAATATCATAAGCCACAATTCTGATCGAAATCAGACTCAAGACAAGTCAACACAATTCGAGGGCACTGAACTTGGCAACGTCGACTTTATTGTGATTACCAAATGCGAAAAGCGGGCGAAAGCGAGCAGAACGGCGCTAACTGAAGCGCCGACAGCGGCAGCGACGTCGACTGCGACAACGGCAGCACCAGGTATGAGTCGCAAATAAAATGTTTAATTTAAGCATCTCGCCAAACAAGTTTCAGTTCTCTTCATTTAGAATGAATCTCTTGAAAAGTTGCACAATTGCAACAATTGTGGAAGCTGGTAGGGGAAAAGGGGGCTGAAAGGGGCTGTAAAGGGGCGTGAAGGTAAGGGGAGTGGTTTTGATTCATCTCAGTGCTGTAAGACAAGTCAGCGAACTCGGTTAACGACGAAACCAGGTAGTCCAGTCCAGGTAGTCACGCTTATGTAACACTTCTTTTATTAACACATGTTAATTATTCTTCGTAATAAAAGCAATATATTTCTTCGCACTGAATAAAAATAAACCGAGATTTCGGTGATTTATGTGGGCCGATAAAAGAAATTTCTAAGAGAGTATTTGTCAGCAGTTTTTTAATTATAACTTGCAGAACAAAGAAAAGTACATCAGATGCCTCTTGAGCTATGATGATTATCTATTGAAAGAGGTGTAAAATAAATACAATTTTCATACATTTTTATTTTATTAAGCACAAGACTTACAGTTCCTTTAGTTTTTACAAAGCTATGTGGATTTAAGATGAACGAAATATAATAATAAATGATAATAATAACACTACAACTCTTTGATTAATTAAAACTTTAACCAAATGTTGCACCTTCGTATTGTTAATGCTATTGCTTACTTATAAAATAATTTATAGTGTTTTATCATTAGTTTTGGTAGTTTCTTAAAGGACTTTTCTTTCCACTCAATTGTTAACTATTTTTCCTTTGGCATCTGCAGTCGACAGTTACCTCAGAGGTCTTGCCCCTTTTATTTTAAAACAAATACTTTTGTATTTTTGAACAGTACATAAATTCGAAAACCCAAAACCATAAATTAATGAATGTGTCGTCGAGAGGAGGTTGTTGAGTGTTGAGAGGGGAGTAAGGAGAGTTGTACTTTTGCCTGGTTCTCAGGGCTGGACAGGAACAACCCCCAAAGGGTCGAGATTACTACGAGAAATGTGTGTGTGTGCGTATAGTTTTGGGTGTTGGTTTGGGTGTATTAGAAGTTATTATGCCAAATGGCAAACTAACAAAATGTCGCATAAATTAAGAATAGTGCAGGACAACACCTTCTTCTTAAGGCTGTCTGTGTGCGTGTGTGTGTTTGTGTGTAAGACGAGGCACAAACAACACCGCGGGGAGACATTAAACTATGGCCAAAGAAATAAAATCTTTTACCAAAGTGGACAATGTGAGTAGTTTTCAAGAGCGGAACTCGCATAGTTTGGGTTCACCATGACTAATTGTTTGATTTACGCAAATGTTTAGCTAACATGTCTGCATTGCAATTAAGCCTTAAAGTTATCAAGAAACTAGGAAAACGGCCGAGTTTGTTTGGCTTTAATGATGCCAACACACAATTTGAGCCTGTTGGCAGCTGTCAGTTGTTAGTTGTCAGTTGTCAGCTGTCATAAATCAGGCAATACATCAGACAGTGCCAGATACAGCAACACGCAACACGCAACACTCCATCATAAGTCAAAAGGTGAGCCTTGGCTTAATCAGTTCTTGCCTCTGGCTTGCAAAATAATTAAACTTCTGTTTATTGTCAAGACTGGTGAAGTAGCACAAAAGAAAGAGGTAGAAAGAGAGACAGATACAGAGAGAGAGAGAGTGAAAGGGGAGAGAACTTCTTAATTATGTTTGATAAAGCAACACAAAGGAAATCCTCATTTTCACCCAACTTTTCACACATGTCACGTTGATACTTAACACTCGACATCTTATTTTCTTACTTGCTGTACTGCCTTGAGTGTTGTCAGGTCTTCAGTAGCCTTAAAATAGCTAAAACACCATTAGGGATTAGCGAGAAGTTGAATTTTTGTGGTGCAAAATGAACTAAGAAAAAATTAAAGATTTTTAGAAACTATAGAAAATATTAGTCTTAAATAAATTCAATACTTACTATAATATTTCAAATCATTTTCATAAATATTGCTATAAGTAGCGCTCAGCTAAGATATTTTTTTTAAATCAGCGGTAAAGCAGCTGACTGAGCATCGCTGCGTGCAACTCCTGTATGTTTTTCTTGCTCTCCCTTTTCCACCTACTCTCTCTCTCTCTCTATCCATTCCTCTCTCTTTGTGCCACATAATTACGCAACAAAAGGCCTTGTGCGTAGTTGTTCTAAAAGTTCACGCGCTTCATTTGTCTCATTTGCTACACTTGACTTCATTTGCGACTTCGAAGGTATTGAAACGTTTTTTTCAAGAATTTTACTTTTTTTCTTGGTCACGTTTAAAAGTTGAAACAAGTTCGGAGGCTTAAAAACGGGAACAGGAAGCCTGCAGCTTTGGAGTTGGCTAACAAGTGTGTTTGCTGTTAAGGCGCAGATCCTGGCCGGGCTTCAGGACACTCGGAATCCTAATTGATTTATGACATCAAAGACATATTTTTCGCAATGTTGCGTGGCCTACGTGCGTGACAGTTGCCACTTGCCTCTGCCACTGCCACTGGCAGAGTGCAGCTGTAGGAGCGACAGAGAGCAGCTTGCAACATGCCACATGCCGCATGTGCCTCCAAAGCAGGAGGACAACACGGCTCTGCCGCAGACGTCGTTGCCATCGTTGCCATCTTGTTGATAATTTTGACTTATGACTTGGGTTTTGCGTGCGCAGGATTTGTCACATAACTCGTGAGTCCTTCAGCTATCCTCAGTCCAACTCCCATGCCTCCCACTGCGATTCGGTGCCTAGCTTGGCCCAAAGGTTGCCCATTGTCAGTTGTATGCGAGTGGCAAATGGAATTGGCCAAGCTCTGCGCCAAGTCCATCCATGCAAAACTTTTTCTATAAGGCGCAATTATTTCAAGGTATTATTGCTTTTAATTAATTCAATTAAACGCTTCATAAATTTTTACTTTTTGATTTCGTTTGCCTGCGGCAACAACGACGACGACGACGACGGCGTTGGCCGTAATGGAAAAACTTTGGCCGTGGTTGGCCAAAAAGATTTTCCTCAACTGCAAAAAGGGTTTAATTAACGGCAAATGCCTTTAGCTGAAGTAGGAGTAGGTGGGGGGCGTCGCTCTTACTTTGTGGAATTCAGCTACTTACATTTTGTGTAACAATTTTTGGCTGTGTTTATTAAAGGATTCCCGTGGCTTGGCTTTATCATAAAATTTGATTTCAAATTGTTTATTGAATGCCAGTCGCGTTTATTTGCATTTTTGTGTTTACTGTGCGAAAGTGGATTTTAACTTTTCCAGAGCAGCAGTAATTTTAGATTGAACTCTCTTTTCGCTGGAATTCAAAAAGACATAGAACACTTTAGCTTTTGGTTGGGGAAACTTCAATTAAAAGGTCATCAGCAGTCGACACAGCTGCTGCACAGGGAAGACTTGAGGACTGAGTGAACTACAGGGTTATTGATATGTACGAAGCGTGCTCACACCTTTCAAGCCAATTGGAATCTATCAGCCAGGTTCAGGACGTGATGACTTCCGTCATTATCAACACACACCCACACACACACACTCGACTACACACACTTAAACAACCCTCTGGCAAATAATCGAACAAGCGTAGAACAACAATTTGTTTTAAATGCCAAAAACTGAGAAACTCCTTAATAATTTATGAAACGGCAAAGAGCAAAGGTGGCCAGGACTTTGTCCAGCACTTTTACCAGGACTCTTTGTCCAGCACTTTTTGCTCCGTTCTTGACCCTCCTGGGAGTCGCCAGCTCTACACATGTGGCTCACAAACTTTTCTATCAATTTGATGTTACTCTAATAGAGATTAAATGCATGTCGAGAAGGCAATTAGTTTTTGCCGTTTGCCGTTTGTTCTTTGGAGCAACCCTCGCATGGCTTTTAGATTGGAAATGGCCAGCAGCG
This sequence comes from Drosophila acutilabella, assembly GCA_035046005.1. NCBI lineage: Eukaryota > Metazoa > Arthropoda > Insecta > Diptera > Drosophilidae > Drosophila > Drosophila acutilabella. Next base: position 5,882,343 of record JAWNOK010000003.1, read on the forward strand.
ACTGATTGAATCAAAGCGTTGGCCATTTTTCTTGGACCAGCGTTTACGGGCCAAGGTGTTGTCCTTAATTATACGAGTTTTGTTGAGCAGCAGCTAACTGAAATCTGCCAACAGCCATCAGCCATTTTGCCTTAACCCTTTTGGGCCCAACGTGGCCGTAATGAGAATCAGACGTAACGTCAAAGCTAATTAAACTCGCGCTGTCGCCGCTAATGAGCAATGAAAACAACGTGTTGTTGCACCAACCCTTCCTGCTCCCCCCCTGCTTCCTTAAGATCCTGGGCATATCCTTCAATCGGTGTACCCTCAGCTTTGGGCTGATAAGGGCCAGGCTTTTGTTTGGACGGCGTCAGGTTAAATCAACCATCAAAATAATGAAGGTATCGCAAAGTTCTGCACTTGCACTGATTTCTTTTAAATATTTTCCAACAATTTTTCGGGCATTTTTCTTTTTTTTAAGCCATTTAAAAGGATTAACGCATGCCACTTGATAGCAAGACTTGCGGGGGGAGTTTTTTTTCCTTCACCAAGTAAATTTAATGAGGGATTGTCAGTTCGTCAGGGTGGTTCTAAATTTTAATAAGCCCAGGATTCTTCTTTCTTTATTCTGGCTGCTTTTAAAGCATGTGCAAAGCAGATTTTTAATTTAATTTGTCGGCTGTTTGTCTGATAAACCGTTAGATTACTCGTCAAACTGAAAGGAACCAGGGAGAGATTTTTAAAAAAGAGTTGAAACTGTCAGCAGTTTTTGTATTTAAGAGCAGAGAATAAATTGAATTATTTTTAATAAGAAAGTGAACTTGAAATTTGATTTCTTACTGAATAACTTAATAAATACTTGGCAGTAAGAGAAATAAATATATAATGTTAATTTAAATTTCATTTTTGCTACGCTTTAGTATTATTGCTACCCAATAAATATAAATTATTAATAAAAGCAGGCAAAGAGTTTGTTTCCATGAGATTTTCCTGTATATTTTATATTGTGTCGCACTTTACAATAAAAATGACAATTGACTTTGAACTCGGCTAGCAGCAGGACCTTTTTTAAATTTTTTGTCAGACAGCCAAGAAGAGCAGTTGATGGCGTTACATGAAAACTAACTTTGGGCCCAGTACAGGGCAGAGCAGGGCAGCTTTGTTGCCAGTTATGTGTTGTTGGCCCGCTGCCTTTTTATGGCACCAAGGTGCATGGGGCCAGGACGACAATGCAGTGAATGTGGCAGCTTCAAGGTAGCAGAGACCACTGTGTAAGTGTGTGTGTTGGCCCGAAAATATTATGGCAAAATTATGCGGCGTCTTTGGTGCCCCTGTTGTGTTTATGGCCCCCAAAAGCGAGTTGCACGGAGCGTTGATGAGCTTGGCGCGCCGCAGTCTGGCGACAACGCACTTTGCCATTTCCAATAAATTCCGTTCGCATTGAGAGCAAATGTAACAATTTACAATAGACATTCCCCTGCGTCCCTTCCTCTCTGTTACTTCGCTCTCTTTCTCTCAGTCTCTGCGACACTTTTACGGCTTCGGTCCGAATTTGATTCTGCACTTTTTTCCGTGCAGTTGAACACGAGATGCATGACAACTGCCGTGTCGCCGCAGGAGGCAGGCCACGCCTCTAAAAAAAAGTAGTACTCAAGGCAGCAGTAGCGACTTAGTACACTAAGAGTCCCTGTACTTGTTCTATGAAAAGAGTTAAGAGTTTTCTACACTGCCGTGTGTTATACACAGGGTTAAATTATTAACCAAAATGGATTTTATATACCAGAAATATGTACCCCTTTAAAGTACAGGGTCTAAAAAACTAACAGCTTATCTAGCCAAGCAGCACTTCATTAGACGGACACAAAGATGACTGCAGCTGAAGGGTTTATCAGTTTGGCTCGATTCGTTGGCCAAATTAATTGCCAGAAAAAGCTCTGGTAACTATAGATTTAATTAATCGGCGATTTGTGCACTGAGCTGCGCCGTTTGTCTCCACAAAATTTGTAACTAATCGAAGCCATCAATTATGTTGATAGATTGGTTGTTGCAAAGCCACGTACAAGTGGCCAGAATCCTTGCTCTGTTCTTGGACCACTTTATCACAGTTGGCAGCTGGAGACTTACCGCTGCTTGAGGTACGCGTAATTGAATCGTGGGAGAGTAGGATAGAGAGTGAGAGTTCTGGGGGTGACTCTACTTCTCTCCTTTCGTCTCTCTATTCCCCACTCCGCCTCTCTTGCTTATTCATAGCATGTAAATAACAAGTGGACATGGATGTTGTCAAAGTTTCAAGCAGCCTTTTGAAGTGCTTCACATAACTAGCCACAAGGATGCAAAAAAAACGAATAATATAAAAAAAACTGAAAACAGGAGCAGATTTTACAGGGACAATGCTGTAAAAGAGTGGAATCCGCAGACAGCGGGATTGTGCGACAAGCAGACGGAGAGACGGACAGACAGACGTGTGTCTGATCTGAATGCTAGATAAAATTATTACCCTTTTTATTTTGGCCAGTCCAAGTTGTCCTGCTTCTTCTATTCGCTTTCGTCCTGGTCCAAGTTCGAGCTCGAGTTCGAGTCGTCGTCGCTGCTTATTTCCTGTTGGACACTTTCCGTTTGTCGTTTGTTGTACAAAAGCTTTTCGCTAGCCATCAACCCGTACTCTCGGCGCCTTAAGTTTCATGGATTTTGGACTCTGTATTCGGCAAGTAAAAGGGTGATTGTTGGGTGTGCGAAAGTGAAATAAGGAAATCAGGCAGCTAGAGGCATTAAGCTGAAGTTGAAGCTTTTAAACCTTGAAGAATGTGTGTAGTTTGCAGAATATAAAGAAATTTCATAAATTGGGAAACCCATATTTAAAGTTAGAACTTTTAAAAAAGTTATATAAAATCAATCGAAAATAATCTATTGTGATGCACAGAGTCTTTTCAAGTCGCTCACGCTCGACCGTTGTCTTTTCTTCTAGTTTTTTATGGTCAACGCCACGGCGCGCACAATAAGCATCATCAGGCAGCAGGATAACAACAGCCATGGCTGTGGCAATGGCAGTGGCAACTCTGGCGCACACTCAACGTCATCAGCAGCACATTGTGTCCAGTTGGGAGACGGAGGATGCTGTGTACTCGTCCAGTTTCAGCTTCAGTCTCAGTTTCAGTTCCAGTTCGAGGACAACTGGGAAGACGATGGCCGCAAGCCGATAATGTGCGGCCATAAGGTAATGAAAATTTTATCTGATTTTATGTGAGCTTTGCGAATTCTTTTTTCCCAATAGTTGCCAATTTTATGCAGCACCCTTTTTTGCCCCCGCTCCTTTCACACCCCCTCCATGCCCTGCCCTGCCACAGTAGTCAGTCTTTGATTTGATTTTGGACACCCTGAAGCATTTGGCGAATGATACAATACTTTGTGGTCAACATATGTGCCCAAAAGGTATTGGGCATTGTGTAGTCGCATTTGATTGAAATTTGAATTGCACAAGAAGTAACGAAAAAAAAAGGATTCTCACTTATCTATTGCCTGCTTTTAGGGGCAGCCACCCCCATTTCCTCTCCACGACTTCTCTGTGTGTACGTGCTGTGCCTTGTGCTCGACTCAGTTCAGTTACTATTTCATTTTAGATTTTAATCAATGTTGTTTGATGTGACACGTTTATGTGATGATGCCACTCACTCCAACGTCTCTATGCTGGCCAAAAGGATATGCAACATATGCACAGAATGAAGGCACAATGACACACTGAGAGCATTAAACCTACTCTAATAAAATTAGAAAACTCTGAACGCCTTTGGGTTTACAGTATTCAAAAAGAAAAGATTGCTTCATTATGCGCATTATTGTTCATAATTTGCAGTCGTTTGTTGTTTTCGATTGCAATGAGTGATAAAAGTATAATAATGTACAGATGTTTGAGAAATTGTTTTCAAATAGAAATGAAAAATACGGGGAAATCAAGTATATTGAATTCGAATCAAATAAACGAATATAAAAAGGAAGGAGTGACAGTAACGACAAGATTGTAATGACTAAACCTAAAATCATGTGGGAGTTTAATTTTTAAAAAATTAATGAGTTGTAACTTGCTTTCAAATTTTGAAGAAAAGATAATGAAATCAATTCTTAAACAATTAATAGCTAAACGGCCAAGTTGAATCAGTTACTCCACTTACTCCCTTGACAATCCAAATGCGCCACTTAGCCAACTAAACGTTCTGTTAACAAAAGTGCTGCTTGGCCAAAAGAACTCGCTTTCTATAAGAGAGCAGCATGGGAACAAAATGACTTCACCTACAACACGTCGCAGCAATAAGTAATGCAATAAATAACAACAACTAAATAAGCCAATTGAGCACAAGAATCGTCTATTTGCCAAGCAGCTACAATAAATTCTGGGCACAAACACCTGCAACCCGGCAAAAAGGACGAAGTACTCGAAAAATGGGCAAACGCTGCAATTATCGAGAGTCTGAACTCTTCAACAAATCCAATAAACTTCACAATCGAGCAGCACATAAATATTAAACGATGATTGAGCTGCAACTAACACACAGTCCACACACACACACTGAGAGACACACACCCCAGTAGCAGAAAAGCTTAGGAAAAATTACAATTTATTGGACATTTCCGGTTGGACAACAGAAATGGACAGTCGAAGATTTATGCGGCATGCCCAACGATTTGTTCGAAATTTATGGCCAATTCTCAGTGCCTTTAACTTGGCTTAGTTGGAAGAAGGCCTTTTGGCTAATACCTGGACATTTGATTAGCCCTAAGTGCCAACACTTGAGTTGCATGCTTAAAGCAATTTGATAAAATAAAATAATTTAAATCTTGTTTATTATGTTGCAGGACGAAAAACAAACGATGAGGTGCCTCAATTGCATTTAACAGTTATTCAAATTTGCATATCATTTTGTTACTCTTTTTGTTGTTTTGTTTTTACTGCGGGTGTGTGGCCAGAACTAAACTAAAACTAAATAAATGCCAAACAAGCCCAAAACTTGCCTGCCTGCTAACTTTATTAAGCCCCACAGATCATATATGCGTGCAAATACACTGCAGTCCAGCTGAATAAGATCACTACGGGCAAACTGGTACAATTTAGAGAAGAAATCTGTATTTTTATGCGCTTACATATACAAGTAACGGCACCACGGTCAATAAATTAGGTATTAAATAATACTAGATAAATCTGAAAAATTTTGAAATTGATTAAACTTATTTTAGAATATTTTTTTTAAGGCTGAAATTAGTTTAAGCTCTACCCTACGCTTTTTAAACTAAACTCTTTTTATTATTTTATTGATTAGTTGTTATATTTCATACTTGACCAAATGCTTATTTTGATCTTTAGCTCACAGTCTGTTCTTAATTTTGTGGCCATTGGTGTGTGGTAGTTTATATAATGAAAGTACTATCTGCGGACATTTCTGGACATTGCAGCTCAGCATTGTCCAAAAATAAAACGCACTGATTCTGATTCTGATTCGGACTCGGTTTCGGATTCTGGTTGTGATTCTATGCTGCCGACATGTGTCACTCTGCAGTCCAGCCGGCATAAAGATTTGCTGGCCTAAGTGCCCATTCCACCCCCTACTTTCCTGCTTCTTATCCCCTCTATTTCTGCCCCTTGCCTCCTATATTTTCCTACACTTCTTCAGCTCGAGCTGCTGCTCAACTTGGTTGTGCGAAAAATTTGCATTTTCTAAAAACATTGTGAGCCATGAGCCCGCAGCAGCTGCTGAAGCTTGTACGGCAGTAGAAGTATGGGTGTGGGCGTGAGAGTGAGTGTGGGGTGTGTGGGCGTGGCCGTAGGTGTTTAACAGTTAAGCCGGACACTTGACAGCGACTCTAGCTACAGTTTCAGTTGCAGCTCCAACTCGAGCTATGGTCTTCCATCATCGTTGCAGTCTCCACTAATTCCTCGGCAGCAATTTATCAACAATAAACAGTTGCAGACATTTGCTTAGTTTCCACTGTATGTGTGTGCGAGAGTGTGTGTGTGTGTGTGTGTGTGTGACATGCACTGTCCCAAACAGGAATAAATGAAAAGTTTGCTATGACTGCTGCGGGCAGCTTTAAAGTGCCTGCTTTTGCATATATTTCTAGAGCAAAGCAAAAAGAAAATAAAAAAACGGAAAATGCTGAAAATTTAATTTAATTTTCAATTTAGCTGAGGAATTTACTTTATATGCTGCATGTTTTTTGGCCAAATTCAGTTAGAGCTAATTCAACAAATGAGCTTACAATTCGCACATTGTTCTACCACTCACACACACTCTTCCCACACCCTACTTCACACACACTCGCTGTGCCAATAATCCAATAAAAGCGCTGCAATTTTCGCGCTTGCGTTTAATTTCATTTACGCCTCATTTGTCGCCTGTCAATTGCCTCAGTTTGCTGGCGTTAGTAATGCGTAAGGGATGGGCGGGGAAGGCGTGGCTGTGGATTGGTGCCACCAATTGGCAACCTGTTGCCGGATACAATTTTTCTATATAACTCGAATTGGCATGCGATTGATTCAATTGATTCAATTCCAAATGTGAGCAAAATAAAATGAACTTTTGCTCAGCCAAAGTGAGAAGTACAGACTTAAAGGCGTTAGAGTCATGCTGACTTGACTATTAGTTAAATGTAAATCAAATATACCTTAAGGCAACACACACACAGACACATTGACACATTTGATGGCGCCGAATTGGCTTTAATAAACTTGTCGCGCTGTTAACTTTATTAAGATTAATGACACAATGTTCTATGAGATTTTGTGCAGCCTTAAGTATAAGTATATAGCATACATATACATATATAGAAAATTGAAAAGTGCCCAGCTTCCTGCCGTTATACAATAAAAGCACATTTCACTTGTTTTAATGACGTCATTACGTGGCATTTACTTGCGTCATGACATTCCCCCTCCACCCACCTTCAACGGCATACCCAAAGGCAGCCAGACAAAGTCAAAGACTTCGTTTACGTTCAGTGTTCACGGCAGAAGTCAAGACGTTAATGTGTCCAATAATTTAATTTTAAGTACCTTGCAAAAAGAAATACGGCCACATTTTTACAGACAATTTCCTTTAATGGCAGCAAACTAAAGCAACAATAACAAGTAGCAGCTAAAATAACTAAACTGCAGTCCAAAATGCGAACCTGAGGCGGCTGCCTGTCGAACCAAAGGACACACAAGTCGAAGTCAAAGTCGAAGTCGAAGTGGAGTCCTGTCTTGTCCTGCAGCAAATGTTCGCGCCATTAGCCAGCCATCAGCTGTGGCAAGGACTCAGCCACGTGTAAGGACACTGAGGCATGTCCTGCAACACAGCGAAGGTAATTGCATGGAAAAAGCTACAGCTTTAGTTGCTGTAATTGAAAATTTAATATTTATTTCGCAGTTAGTAAATCAAAGTTCAACGCAGTGGATAACATTGGAATTACATATTCATCATGCCACACAGTGGGGCATATGTGAAGGGGCACCGAACGGGCGATAAATCAACAAGGCAACCTTTGCATGAGTTTCACTTTTTTCTCCCTCTCTCCCTGTCCTACTCTTTTGCAACAACCACCGTCAAATGTGAGTCAGCATAAAGTAATAAAGTCGCAGTGAAGAGCAGAGGCGACAGAGAAAACGGAAGAGCGACTGGAGAGAGACAGGAAGGAAACCTGACTATTATCCCCCCTGTAATATGCTCATATATGGATTAGTGTTCGATAATGCTGCCATGTTTATGGCCCTGGACAGGAGCAAAGTTTTCTGCTGACCATACTCCCAGCGCTGGCTTAAACTGTAGCATATGTTATAAGGGCCAACAGCCGGAGGTGAGCGAAAGTCCATAAACATCAGCAGCAACATCAAGAGCAATATAAAAAGCAGAAAAAACATGTGCAATTTAAAGCAACTTGCTTAATAAATAAATGGTGGGAAAACAAAGTGTTTTGAAGTGCGCACAACATGACGTATACGTAATATAGCGTTGCCAATGCTTCAACGAAATATTTCACAGCGCATTTTAACTGCAAAATCATAAATAACAACATGTAAATAGCTTTTATCTAACAACTCGTCAAGCGGAAGCAGCAACAAAAAAAAAGAGATGAAAAAAAGAGGCGAAAAAAGGAAAAGCGAACACACTCGGAAAACTCAAAACGGAACGTGGTCAAAAGTTGCACAAAGGCTCTCTTACTATGGCTGGCATTGCGGCTCTAACCGCTGCCGGCGGCGACACTTCAGCGTTGTTGCAACACCAACGGGGCATCAATTAAACCTAAATTGTTGCAGTTGTTAACACGCAACAAAATTGTCTGCTGCATTGCAGCCCAAAAAAGACACCAACAACAACAACAACTAAAAGAAGTGCATGGCACAAAATACAAATAAAAAACGTCAAAGAAATAAAACGATATTCGCCAAATTGGTAAAACGTCAAGTGTTAAAATGGCAGCTGAACCAGCAGACCACCCATAATACCCGAGCATTCAAAACACCCAACTACCGCAGCAGCTGCACGTCAAACTAGCGAGAGTGAGAGATTTTTGCCAACACTGTGGGAAAAGAAGTTCAATAACTAAATGTTAAAATCTATTAAAATAGTTTTAAGAAATTCTCTGATATTTTTCGGAACTAAAGAACACATATTGATGGCTAAATCGTCGTTTTTTTTGCATACAAAGGAACCTGGACGACTATGAAATTATTTCCTCAATAAATTGGTAAATGTAAATGTCTAAAAATTCTGGAAAAATGGCAACCTACTCGTTTGATTGCTTTCTCGTTCAAGTATACATTTTAACAACTATATTCTTTCTCCTAAATCTATTTTTTTCCAGTGTACGCCTGCAACTGCATAAAGAAATAGGGAATTTGGAACTTGTGTCCTGCTTTTGAGTGCAAGTGTATTTATTTGATTTTTTCTATGCCATGCAATTGTGTCCACTCCACACTCTCCACTGTCCATTGTCCAGTGTTCACTGTACAGTGTGCACGCTGGCGACTGGCCAGCAATTACGTTGCTTGAAATATTGACAATTACTTAAATTTATCTTTTCTAAAATGCTGCATGCACCTCAGCCTAGCGGCGTTTGTCAATCACGTGGCAGCAGACAGTTGGACAGACAGTCAGACGAGACAGACTGAGTCTGCCACACTTCACGCGTGATATATTTGAAGTGGCCAACGAGTGGGCGTGGAGTCGCCACCAATACGAATCAGACCTGCAACATGCATTCGACTGTGTAATTTTTGCATATTTTGTGCGTTTCGACTGCATTCCAGGCGGCTGCTCACCTGCAAATCGAAATGAATGCCTGAATGAATAACTGAATGCCTGTATGAATGTATGAATGGACTAGTAAGTGAGTGAGTGAGTCTGAATGAATGTGTGCGGTTGGCGCTTACTGCTGTGAAATGGCCTGGAAATGATTTAATGCGCAAATTGTGGTCAACGACGGCATTTTAAATTTATGTGCTCAGGTAAATCCAGGAATGAGTTGAGTTTTTTTCCTACCGATAGCTGCCGAAATTTATTTAGTTAAATTTATATTTATTTAATGGGAGAAATTGTTTTTGGCGTCTACGCGTATTTTAACTAATTAACTTTAAAGGCAGCTAGTGACTTGTGTTTGCTGTGTTTATTTTTGGATAGTCGTTGTAATTAATCACTGTCTGCTCGAACTGCAATGTGCTAACAAATTAACACTAGAGATGGTTGCTGCTTTGCTGTTGTTGGAAGCGGCAACAAAACACGGCAACATTGTAGCACAAGCTGTGCCCAGAGGGGGCAGGAGAGAGCAGGGGGATGGACTCAGGAGTGGCCAGAGGGGAACTCACTGAGAAAGACAACTTCAAAATGCATTTGCCTGCCAAATTGGAATTGCTGAAACTTGTACTTCGAAAGTCCAAACGAAAATGTGAAAAATGCATTTTTCATTTATTTGCACCGCGTTTTTCATTTCGTTGCGTTGCGTTTCGTTTCGCGTTTTCCGTTTCGCATTTCGCTTTTTGCGTTTTCGCATTTGTCGTATGAGTTACAAAAAATCCATTTGCTGCCTGAGCTCATTAGACGACCCCTGTCGAGGCTGGGCAGCTGACCCATCTTCCTGAAGAGTCTACATAGAGTAAAGGATGAGTAAATTGGCTGTAAAAGACCCTGTACAAAGTCATTGCCTCTGTGCTGAAGAAATGAGTACTAAACCATTGTTAGGAGTTTCCACTCAAACCAAATATAATAGACTTCCAAATGGAAGACTGATCGGTTAATCTTCTAATCACAATTTGTTTTCTCTTCTTTGAGTTCTAGATTTATTTTCACTACGTCTTCTTGTCTAGCCCAGTACACACTCCTCACTTTAAACTACACGGTCTAAGGCTGACGATCCCCAATGACGGATGTGTGTGAAATTCAAGCAAAATCCAGAAATACGCCTGGCAACTATTTTCAACATTTTCGTAAAGAGATTCGCCTGAGACTCGGCAAAGACAATCAAGAAACTCAGCTGCCTGCAGCTCACTAAAATAGACATCAGGTTGGCAGGTGGAATGGGACAGCAGCATGGGTAAGGGGAGTTGGTTAGAAGAGGGGCACAGGCTGGCATCTTAGTATAGGTATTGGCATTGGAGCTCCATTGTGCGCTTAAGCCGGGTCATCATCAGCCACATCATCGTTTTTATTGTGTGTGGGCATTTTTATGAGCACTTTGAATGCTCGGCAAAAAACACAATAAAATCAATGAGGTGTAGCTAGCCGTGAGTGTGTTGGTGTGTCTCTGCCTGTGTGTGTTTGGTGTGCAGCACCTCTACACACACACTGTCTGAGGCACAGGGCAAACAATCAGTGGCCCCCGCTTCCAAGCAGAAGAGCTAAACAATCAAGCGCAGGCGATGGCCACCTACAATGCAATGATGAGTTTCCTTTGCTCTCCTCTGGCCCCCTCTCTCCCTCTTCTCCACTCCGCGCACACACAACGCACTAACGTTTTTACCTATTCATACGTTATTATTATTATCCTGGCACACTCAGAACGTTATCCTGCCTCGTCCTGTCTCGCTTTGTTGAGCACTTTTGCCGAAGCCAAAGCGAAAAACCGAACAAAGAATGTGCTTTATTGGCACTTTTTGCACAATTGCCGCCCCCTTTCACCCTGTCCCCGCCTCTTTTCACTGCTGATAGCAGTAAATGAGCGTGGCATTGCTGCAGAAGATGGCGGAGGTGGAGCCCAAAGCGAGGCTGGAGCCCAACAAGGTGCTACAAACGGTGGCAGCGTTCAATTTCATCATCATCGTCGTCGTTCTCATTGTTGCGCTTTGGCAACAGCCGGTATTGATGTGCCACTCCCCCCTTTCCACACTCCCCACTTAGCCATTTCCCCTGCTAGAAGCTGCTGTATTAGGCAAAGCAACGTGGACTTTAACGAAGCAAAGGCAACGGCAACGGCAAAGGATAAACACATTCATGGTGTGCAATCGATTGGCATAATGTGAAGCATTTTATTAAGGTTATCAATCGAGTATGAATACGTACATAGCCTAGGTGTAAGTGTGTGTGTGTGTGTGCGTGTGTTTGTGTAGCTGGTGTGGGTGTGTGAACGGCTGTACGTGTTGTTTGTTGTGCGAACAAACAACAGCCAGGACAACCAGGAAAAACACAGGACGTCGCACGGAACTCAACGGAATTGCTCTTATCGTAAGTGGAGCATAAAACGTTCGACGACGATATGAATTATGCGGAAATTATTAGAAAGCATTTAAGCGGAATTATTAATGAGAAAGCAAACTGAGAAACTGAGACGACGCCAACTCTGTTTAGCTTAGCTTCGTTCAATTGGCTTTAATTTGAGGTGAGACACAAGTGACACTGGGGCGTAAGGACAGAAGGAATTATACGAGTTACTGACTGAATATGTGACTAGCAAAGAAAGCTTTAGCCAATCTAGGATTTTTAGAAGGCTTAGGACTGTAAATTTCATTTTAATAATAATTGTTTTTGCTATCACCACTTTTTTCTATATTTTAAACAGATTTAATTTGATATTATAGAGATATTTTTAATAGATTTCTCTACTTGAAGTTAAATTCTCGTTTTGTATACCTTTTCAAGGTAATCTCTAAGAAATTATTAATCAACATTTGAAATTTGTTAATTTTTTAGCTTAACCTCAAGTTAAGATGCGAATACTTTAAGTTTTTTGGACAATTGTTTGAATCCTTTTCCTATCGCAAATGAAATCCAACTGCTAACAGCCAAATTCCAACAGAGTTGTCTGCTTTTCGTATTATAAATACAAATACTCGACCAAATCAGATTGTTGTTGATTTCATTTGTTGTCCATGTCGCTGTTGTTGTTAATGCTTTTGTCCCTATTACTGTTGTTGTTGCTGTTGTTGTTGTTCTACCTTTGAGCATAAAATGCAGAACGATAAAAGCGCAAATATAAATTTGGCAAGCAAATGAAATGAACCTCGTCACGTGTATTGTGGACTGAGTGTGTGTGGAGTAGTAGTATGTAGTAGTGGGCGTGGTCAGAGATGCGGTGCTTGCGGTGGGCGCGTGTAGCTCAATGAAAATTACAATCAAATGCATTCAACTGGAAAAGCTGTACGCAAAAATAAATACACATAAGCATGTAAATGTGTGTGTTCTCATCATGATGTAGTACGTGTGTGGTGTGTGTGTGTGTGTGTGCATTTGTAGGTTGCACACTTTTGGCTGCACACAATTGGATTAAAATTTACACGCAGTTCAGCCTCGTCGGCCACACACGCAATTATCTGGCAGTGCGAACGCTGTGGGTGGCCGAGGAGAGCGGTAACAGGGGGCGGGGGGTAGTGGGGAGCATGGCGACGGGGGCGTGGCTGGTGTTGGCCTACGCGTGACTGCGTTAATGTGCTTAACAATAAAATGCAGCGCATTAATTGATAAACCAAATGCAAAATGAGCCAAAAACGAAGAGAATAAAAAGAAATTATATAAAATTCAAATTGAAATAAAATAAATATATTTATTACGAAGCCTATTAAATCAATTAAATTGGCAAATCTATAGGAGTGCGGGAAGGAAGCAGGGGGAAGTAGGAGGGCCACCCAAACCATTGAGACGCAATTCATGATAGTTTTTCATAAATTTTATGTCTAATTTGGCGACGCGCTAATGACGCGTTCACGCCAAGCGACCAACAGTCGGACAGACAGACAGACAGACAGGGAGACAGGAGGACAGACAGACCAAATGTTGCCCCCCTTATGACTACGCCCCGCTTCTCTAGCCATTTAGCGAATTAATAACACTTTACGCGCATTTTGCATATAATTTTTGGATTAAGGCCAAACAGTTGCATTGCCATAGAAAGTAGCTGGGGTAGGGGATGCAGAGGGAAGTGGGCGGGGAGGTGTACATTTAATGCGCCTTAATTTCATTTTCATTTTAGTTAAATGCATCAAGAGCTAAACGAAATGATTAGATGCACTAACAAGCCAAAAACGGATTTTTAACAAGCCTTCGAACCGAATCGAAATCAAATCAAATGAAACAAAATAAACTGAACCAGGCCGAGAAAAGTGGAAAACTCATTTTGCATTTCCGCTCGTAAATAAATCAAATGACAGGCATATGGCAAAATGGAGATGTCGGTGTCTTTTGCGATCTATTAAACGCAAGTCAAATTCATATGCATAGCTCATGGGAGATGGCTGAAAGGTGGTAGGTGGAAAGTGAGGTGTGTGTGTTCTACATGGATTTTGCTGCTTGTGGCGCCGTGCCAGCCATGTGGAAAAACAAAGGGGGCGCAACTTTTAAGCAAATAACAATTTATTACATCAATAAACTTTTCTTCTTTTTTTTCTGGTGTTGCGGATGTGCTGCACTCCGCTCCACCCACAAGCCCATTGTGTATTGGCCCTAAGGTAAAATAATATGAAAATTATGCAAAGAAAAATGCCGAGCGTAAAAAGCATAAACAACGATTTTTCCTATATTGGCAAACATTTTGATGAGATTGTAAAAGACAGCGAGTTTTCATTAAAAGGTGAATTGAGTTTGCTGTTTAACGGCAAAATGAGCAAATTTATGTGCCGATTCTTCTTCTACTTTAACAAATTTGAGCTGAGCTCAGAGCGACGCCTTAAAGTATGCAACAGAAAATGTGAACCACAATTGAAAAACTGCGCATGCAAAAGGCGAAAATGGAAAATGTTGAATGGTAAAAGAAAAAGGCAATGGCAAATGGCAAAGTAAATAATAATAAATTATTATCAAAAGGATATAATGCGAGAAAATCTGGCCACGAGCGAGTCATAAAAATTGGTACTGCTCCGGTTAAAGCTAAACCGATCAAATTGGCTTCTGATGCCGATTTGCGACAATTTGCGTTTTATTTATTTATTTTCATGCCGCATGTGGCACACAGGCAAACAAATTGATTTTTAAAGGATAAACAAATGCTAGTGGCAGTGGCACCCAGGGCAGAGAGGCACAGCAACTAAATCAAGGCGACAAAAAAAAAAAATCAACATAAAAATGTCGCGAAGCACAAAAACTGGAGAAAGCGAGAAAAGTGCAAAGTGAAGACAGTGAGACAGTGTCTCTGGTTGGTGTTGGTGTTGGTGTTGCATGCGATAACTTGCAAAAAATAACTTGCTACATCGTAAACAACAACAACAACAACAAGAACGTGAGCACACAGACGACAATCCTTTTGCCCACTTGCCAGGGTTGCGACGCGTCGCTTGGCCAACTTGGTTTTGCAAATTGCACGTAGTATTTCAGCATCAGCATCAACATCGACAACGACATCAGCATCGGCTTATCCCGGGCAATGAAAATTTATACAAATTCGAAAAAAGTGACAACATTTTGCTTTTATTGGCCATTAAAACGACTTAGCGACTTGGCGGACTCGTTCTTGTCCTTCCTCCTCCTCACTCTCTTACTCTCCCACTCTCTCTCTCTTTCTCCCCTTTTTGGCCGAAATCACATGTGATTTTTGTATTTGTACCTTGCGTCCACTTTGCATACGAGCGAATAAATGTGAAAATCCTTCAACGATGGGGAGAAAAGAGTTTTCCAGGGAGTGGGACACATAAGCAGTGTTTATGTAGCTGGCTTTAAGTATGTGTTGCCAATTTGTATTTAAGAATTTTAATAAGCTATCAAAGGCAGTCTATTTAGCTAAGCTTATCAGCAACATTGCTGCTGCAACTGAGAGCAGTAAAAAATCTCTTAACTCAATAATCGTATTAGTTTTATTATCACAAAGTCAAGGCGAGACTTTAATCATATTAAAATTAAGTTATTTATTTATAAAACACAGCTTTATGCAAATTTTTCCTCTTTCAAAATAAAAAGTACTTAAAACCTATTTAGTATATTATTCAAAACTTCAGTTCAGTCATAGCTGCATACTAAATTGAACTCTGTTCGTTATCGATCAGTCAATAAACGTTTCCTTTAAACGGTTTTCAAAAAATATTATAGCCATTTAGGCAGCTGACACCTTCTAGGTCAAATCTCATTGCTCATCTTTTTGGCAAACAATTTCTTGTGGCACATTAAACAATTTTCAGAGCTTAAGACAACGAAACTGCACAAGGTGCGCCATTTAGCAGGCATAAGCAGAAAAAAAATGGTAAAACCTTGGGAAAATGACATGGAACACAGCAAGAAAATCAGGCCAGAAATTGAGCGCAGCAAATGAAGCAAGTTTCAGTGGAGAAAACCAGACAAAAGGAGTCTTAGGCTGTGCTAAGGAAAATTGCTTATCGATAGGAAAATGTTGCCGCAGCATAGAAAAAAAATTTATTGAGTGGAAAATGTTGAATCGCAGCAGCAGCAGATGCCAAGCCAAAGTGAAAGTGAAAGTGAAAATTTTTGCGTGCGACGTTGGCTTCGAATCCATTAACCTGATATTTACTTTTACACACTCAAACACACATACAGCGATGTGTAAGTGAAATGGTTGCTGTTGTTCCACTTTTCTTCTTAGAATTTCCCCCCCTTTGGATACATTTCCTGTTGTTGTTTGTTTTGCCGACAGGAAACATGATATTTTTACGTTTAGTTTGCAAAATTGAACAACACGAAAACGAAGTGTGAGTGTGTGCGAAAGACATTGTGTGTGTATGTGTGTGTAGGTAGTAAATAAAGCTCCCTTAGACACACAGAGTGTAGTAGTAATTACTTCTATTACATTAACACGAGTCGAAAGAGAGAGCCCCAAGGAGGAGCCTATGAGAAGCAGCTGTTGATAGCCGCTGTCATTTTGGCCCAGTTTATTGGGCTTAACGATAAGGAAACCCATTTGGAAACTGTGTTACTTTAAAGGCTGATTCTTAAAGCAGCAGACCTGTCCAAACATGTCAGCAGGCAAATCAAATTGTTTGCCTTCTTCAAAATTCTCCTGGTAAATTACAAAAAATTACCTTTAGCAGACAATTTGAACCCCTTTTTTTCCATTTCTTTTCTAATTTTTTGCTGCCGTTAATATTATTTTTATGTTTTGTGTTTCGCGTTTCGCGTTACGGCAAAAACCAATTAGACGCATTTCTGACGGACACGCGTTCAATCATTCACATTGCTGTCAAGTTGTTGTTGCAACTTCAACCCCAACGAAGCGGGCAGAGGAGCATTGGAAATGCCACTGCCAAATGTTGGCCACGTTGCCAAATATAAGTATAAACAAAAATACAAAAAAAGAAGTATAGAACGAAAGCAACAAACTCATTACCAAGTGATGCACCTTTTTGGGCCCCAAAAAGTGTCTACGTTCATTTTTCAAGTATTAACAACAAAATGAGAAAGGCCGAGCACATTAATAATGCCCAAGGAGTAGCAGAGTTAAGGAGTTTAGGGAGGAACGGCTGAAAGGAGGTCACATCTTCTTGGCCATGGCCATTAAAGCGGCACTTGAGCCAAGCAATTTAACGCTAATTGTATGAAATGGCTCATCAATAGTTGAAAAGGTTGCCATAACAGAACTCAGCTATGAATTCAATCCTATCCTTTTGGCTCGGTGATTTCATACAGGTTCCTATACGATTTTATTGCGACGCGCCAAAAACTTTGGACTCAAGTGTCTTCCGTTTGTCATAAAAGCCAAGTTAGTCAAGTTAGCCAAGTTAGGAGCCATCGACAGCATATGAATCACAGCAATTGTGCAGAGTTTAATGGCCAAAACTTTGTCCATAGATGTAGCGACAAATGAGCGACTGCAAATGGTGACATTGTCAGTCACAAATTCGCAATCACAATCAAAATCAAAAACACAGTTAGAGTCGCAGTTACAGTGATTGCAAAAATTCGTGTGTTCACTCCCCTTTTTAGCCCAGTTCTTTTTGGAACAGCTTTTGCCTTTGGCCTGAACGCGTTGCTGCAGCCTTAAAGGCCGCTCCCCGACTGAAGACCCCGAGGCTGTGCGCCTCAGTCGCTGTACAGTGTGTCTGTTAGACTTAACAGTGCGTTAACAGAATGCTAGCAGGCATTTCCCCTTACGATATCTGTTAGCATAACGTTAAAATGTTTTTAGACTAGTGCTGTGACTAGAACTAGTTTGAAGAAATTAATACAAATAGTTTTTAAATAAAATAAGCAAAAAGAATAAAATGTTTTAGTGTTTAAAATAAAGTTCAATCAATAATACAATTATTTATAATGCTTTTGAAAGCTTGTTTATTTAATTAAATTTATTTTTAAACATATGTAGATATTAGTTACTTCCTACTTTAGCCCACAATGTTTACAAATCTCAGCATAAGATTGATAATCTAACAAATTGTTTCTACGCCGAGTTTTCTTTTATGTTTTTAGTGTGCAAATTGAACAATATTAAATTATTGATCGTAAATAATTTATATTTATGGTTGGGTACTTAATGTTGTTGATGTTGTTTTTTCCCTCCATGGCTGTTGGCAACCTTTGAGTGTTTTTAGTTTCAGTTTCAGTTTTCATTTCTATTAAACTATGAACAATGGCAATAACAAAGAAACAAACAGTTTGCAATTGAATAAATCATTTTCGATCGCTAAATGTGCAAAATAAAATCGTTATAATAATAATACTGATAATATGTTTCATTTGCTAAGCATAATAAATGTGGGCATAAATCGTTAAATATTTCACCATACGTTTTCCATCGTCCATTGTATTAATTTGTCATAAAATTATGCGACTTCCTACTCTTTAATTTTTCTGCTTGCCTCTCTAATAATGTGAGCCCATAAAATTGTGTGTGTGTAGCTCTGATATATGGGAGTTTATAGTCTGCTTTGGGATCGATCTTGGCACCTGCGTCTAAATAACAACTCGTTGGGATTTGCACGTAAACAAACTGACAGAAAAATCATAACAAAACGTCTAAACGTGCCAAAGGTCGAGGCACAGACAGACACAACTGAGTTTAGTGTATATGAATCCATATTTCATATATCCATAGCATGTATGGAAAACTATAGAATATATCCAGCTACAGCTGCGAGTTTACGCATTTGTTCGAGATCGCTAAAATTAGCAAACGGATGTTTTGACGCTTACATTGTTGATGCCTAACCCACATCGTATTTTAGTTGCTGTTAGCTGCTCTTGTTGTTGCTGTTGTTGTCAGCAGCTAATTAAAACAAATTTCCTACGCATAACTTCCTCAGAAAATCTGCATATGAAGTCGTAAAATTTTGCTCAGCTTTTGGTTGTTTTGCCACAACTCGTGCTAATTTGGCTTTGGATTTTAATGCTGGCAACAAAGTTGCCCTAGGGCAAGGCAATAGCTATATGGTATTAGATTTGGATCGTAAAGTCGTTTGACATTAATTCCCACATAAAAAATGATACCCACAAAAAATACAAAACGAAGAAATCACTGGCAACCAAATCATCTTTCCACTTCCTTCCTTCTCATAGCATATCAGGCAATTTGTCAACAATGTTGTCATATTACCTTGATATTATTACCATTATTTTTTTGCTTTCATACTTTTTTTAAATTCGACTGGCCTTGTCAGTCATTGTCATATTAACTCGAGATGATTTATCTGACTGACAAATACATATTATTAAATTATTATGTATTTGAGATTTTGGTACAAACAACAAGACAAAAGCATGCAAATAACGCTCAACTGCAAACGCTCACCGGGGAGCAATTTGACTTGAAAAAAAAGAAAGCCAAAGAACTACCTATAGACTCCACAGCCTCCCCACGTAATCCCGCACTTTGCAAGCAACCCTCGGCGAATCAAAAGCGTTGAATGTGGTTTGTAATAAAATGCAAAAGAAGAAAAGGGCGAACAAAAAACAAACTGAAAGCTGAAATGGAAAGAAAAAGGGCGACATAGTGAAAAGGTAGGCGATGGCATGAGCACTTGTTTATATCTATGTAAAATTCGCAATGAACTGAAGCGGAACCGGAAGAAGGAGCGAAGAAGGGAGTAGGAAAGCAGGGTAAAGAGCGCTGCCAAATTGGCGCAGCAGCGCAAATAAAGCAATTTGTATTCAAAATATGAATGCCAGTATAGCAACTGTGACGCTCGACTTTGTCCTTAACATCCTTAACATCATCCGTTCCCCGTCCCGCACTTCGTTGCTCCCTGGAGTCACTATCTATACACTTTGACTCCTCCTTAGGGTGTCCAAATTTTCGTTTTGCTTTTTTTATGCGGTTGCAAATAATTTTACGCTTTAAACAATATATTTGTGGCGCCAAGTTTGAAAAATTTGCTGATTTTGATAAGAAAATATTCGACGAGATTGCGCATACGCTACGTTGTCAGGCAAATTAGCATAATTAAGCAGTGTCTGCTGTGCGTGTTTTGCGGCTCATTAGCAGGCAAATTAACGCTGTCGTCTTTAGCAGGTGTCCCCGTTCCAACCCTCTTCCCACTACACTTCCTTGGCATTTATCCCCCCCTTCTGTGCTGAGCCCACGAAAATATGCTACACTTTGTGTAATAAATTAGCGAGCTAAAGCTACAAGCAGCCGTTGTGTGTGTGTGTTAGAGTGTGCGTGTGTGTGTTTAGTATATTTTGGTTGATTTGTGACTCAATTAAAGTCAACGACAGCCGTGGCAGGAAGGTGCTTGCAACAGCATATTAGCAACATTTAGTCACTGCACTCTCGACAATCCCAACAGCCTGGAATGAAGAGTGTTTTTGGCCAAGTGGCTTTTGGGGTCGTCAGCCGTTGACCACATGCAAGTTTTGTGCCAGCTTCGGTGCAGCCTGCACTGTCTGTAGTTGTGTGTGTGTGTATGAGTGTGTGCATTGAGTGCGAGTGTATGTGTGTAGTGCTGCTTACTGAGCTAATTAAAGCGGTTAGCCGAAATGCCACATAATGAGGCGCACAAGTGCTGCCAAACACCGTTAACACTGCCCGTCATTTGTCAACGCACGTGTGCATACAAACGACAGTCAGTGTGTGTGTGTGCGTGTATTATAAACTCTGTGCGTGGCAGCCGTTGAAAGCATCTAATTGGCTGTGAAGTGGCTTACAATTTGGCCTTGATATGTGTGAACGAAATTGAAATTAGCTTTAGAAAATTATTACACTGAAAAAAAAGGTAAGTGGAAATGCAAAAAAATAATTTAAATATTCAGGAGAAATCTTGTTATTTTTAAACATCCTATGTTTATTTTCCATTTATTTATGACTTATATATTCTTTAACCTGTTAATTTTTTTGCACAGTGTACGCACTTGGCAAACACTTTGCGCTTGAAGTCAACATACGGCTCACACTGCTCGACAAAACTTTAAGCCAACTGACAAATGTGTCAAATGACATGTTCACATATGTTTCATGTCGATAATATCGAGCATAGGACACGGAGATAGACACGCAAAAAAAGGAGGCAAAAAAAAGGAATATGAAACACACGCAAAGTTTTCCTGCTGCGCAAGGAAAAAACTTTGACAATGTCCTGCCGTTTTGTCCTCCTGTCCACTGCAGTGTCACCTTTTCAATAAACTGCGCCAAACGAGCCAAAGTCGAAGGCAAAAACAAAATAAAAGAGCTTCGAAAGTATTAATCCCCAATCGTTTGTGGATACGGATGCGCATCCAATCGTCGCCTGCAACAAGAACTCCAGAGAGAAAAAACCAAAAGTGAACAGACAAAACGGTTGGGCAACAGCTGCCGGTGTCGACCTTTGACCATGTCCGTGCACGTCCAAAAACAAAAGCTGCAAAATGCCAATGGTCAGCAGAAATTCGCATAACTTTGTGAAGTTCACATAGTCAAACACATGCCAGCAGACGGTCGAGACAGTAGCAGCTACCTCTGATAGGAGCACCAGAATCAGGACACTAGACACAGCACATAGATTATACCTTCAGGTTCGGGGCGTCTCTGTCGGATGTGCTCTATATATAAATTTAATATATCTATGTAAGTCTACCTCAGCTTAGTTGCCTGCTGTCTTACAGTGCTAATGGCTATGTTCGCACATTTTGCCAGCAGAACTTATGACAAGAAATAACAAGTGATGCTTCTTTACGGGTAAGCAAAGTTTTAGCGTCTAAATAGCTAGATTTGAACACACATTAATAGTTGAAAATGCTATAAATTGATTTATTTAGAATTATATTGCGATAATAAGGCATTTATTTTGTAACTTTATAAAATAGCTGTAAAAAAACCTAAAATGGCATCGCTGTTCTTTTGGCAAAAATGATTGAGATAATAAAAACAATTAATTTAAGCTTTTAACTAAAAGTTTTTTATTAGCAAACTACATAATTTAGCTTTTAATTAGCTAAAATGGCATCACCATTTATTTGTCCTAAGCAACTTATGTTTTGCTGTTCAATTAAGTGTCATATGCTTATCACTCAAACCCAAAACACGACTTGATAGCTGCTAAACACAATTACCTGTTTACAACAATATTAAAAGACCCGCACACCTCCTCACCACACTCCACCGCCTCCTTAACTGCTCCCTGCTTCCTGCTCCCTACTCCTACAGCCGTCGAAAACCGAAATTTCTTGGTAAACTTTTTAATGTGCACCACTAAAAGCGGCACATTAAATTATTATCTGAAAGATTATGAAATTTTTAACAGCAGGTAATAATCGTAGAACAGACAAGCAGAGGATGAGGGTGTGGCAGAGGTGAGGAAAGAAGCTGAGAAACTGAGTCAAAATGAAAGACAAACATTCGAGTTGGCAACAGTAAATGCTTCGTTGGCCAACTTGAAACGGCATAAATGAAAATGAGCGAGAGAAAAGCAATGGAAGTGGAAATAAAAGTAGAAATGTTGGTGGGAAGGGAATGGGAAGTGAAAAGTGGAGTGGCAACGTAACGGTGTAACAGACACTCAGTGCTTCTCTGTAACTGAGGTAATTCAAAAGTTTTCCACACAGGCGACGCACTCGTAACACATTACCGTTAAGTGCCGCACAGCCGACTGCAGACATTTCCACGGCGGGAAATCTGCCGTATCTTTCTTTTGGCAATGACAGTTCCTAAAGTAAGTATTTGCCTCAGACTCGACTCGCACTTCCTGCAACAATTAACTCTTCCCTGTGTGCGCATGAGAAGCGTGGGCAGCAGTGTGGGACGAGGGTTGGGGTCTGTACGCTGCAGACTTGCTCTTGAAAAAAAAAAGTGTCACAAAATTTTTTGACATTTTCTTTGGCGGCAATTGGAAAATTGCTTTTGCGTACGTGTGCAATTGTTTCTAGTTTTCTTTTTTGGAATTTATTTTTTTGTTCGCCATTTCTTATCACGTGTCATTGGTTTTGGTGCTTGGTCAAAAGCAGAGCAAATAAAACGCTGACATGTGGCTGAGGTGGCAGTGCCAGCAAAAGTGACCATGGAGGTGGCAAAGGCCGCAATTTGCAATGTGCATTGTTGGGCTACAGGGAGAGAGAGAGAGAGAGATCAGAAATCGTTGGACATGTTCGACCAATACCGCAAATGAACGGCCCTTGACTAACCAGAGCAGGAAAGAGCAAGGGAGAGTTGGAGGGAGAGCGTTATATGCGTTTGGAGCATTGACATGAAGTTAATGGATGTTTTATGACCGACTAACTTCCCCAGCGATAAATCGCTTTTCCATGAGCCAGTAAATTGCGATTTGATTGTTTCTGTTCAACATGCAAACCACTAACAATTTTTTTCTCTCTCTGTTGTTGTTGTTGAATGAAAACGTGAAAAGTGAGGCAAGCAAAAGGTCAGTCTATGTCCAATTCCATTTCTCTCTTACTCTCACTCTCCCTCTCTCTCCCTTCTCCCTCTTCCCCATCTCTTCATAAACTTAAAGCGACTTGCCTTCATCGATTTTTCTTCAGCCATGAACTTCTCTGCGATTCGTCACACGTTGCAAGCCCATTTTCATGCCAATCAGCCCCCGTTGTCCCCTCAAAATGTTATCCAAAGAAAAACTACATAAAAATCAACAAAAAGATCATATTCACTATAAGTATAAATCAAAGTTCTATTTCTCCAAAATTTATGAAAATTTATGCAGTAAGCTCCGCCTTGTTGGCCATTTGCTTTGTCCAGCTTTTGACCCTCTTTACCTTTTGTTATGAGCATTTGTGTGTGTAGCATGTAGCACACATATCAAGTGGCTACAATACGACTTTATTTTTTTTTCTGGCTTGACTTTTTGGCCAAACAAAATTCATATGATAATGCGGCAAGAAACGGGCTTTCAACGCGTTGACATTTTCTTTTCATAGGTAAATTTCTATATGATTTATGAGTCACATGCCAAATGGCATTGCAGCTTTAAATGCTATTTAAAACTTGTTGTAATCTATCTATATATAAACGTATTTAACTTTGTAGCTATTGATACTGCCAGGCTAATCGCCTTTTCAACATCAATTTATTTGCTATTAATCCTTCACCTTTTCCACTGTTGTTGTAACATGTTGAACCATCCTTGGGGCAAGCTGAGCTGCAACATAGTCCTTAGTAGTCCCCAGTGATATCGAGAGTGGCATCATTATTTGCTCTGTCCAGGCAATTAGATGTTTGCCAGTGTCTGTGTCCACTGACTCTCGATTGTTTTTGTTGGTTTTTCTCGAGGTAAAATGAGCTGCTGGCTATTGGCAATCGATTTCGGGTTACGCCCTCCTCAGAGACGTGTTGTTTGCCACGGTTAGTTGCATGTTATCGTGTGGCAAAGAAGCTGTGGTAGAGTGCGTGGGCGGTGATGGTATAGGAACGAGTCATGTCGCTTTAATCTCGCAGCTTGTTTGACATGCTCTTAACACTAATTGAAGATACTCCTTTCGTTTGTTTGGACCAAAACTGCCTTTGTAGACAGATTCGACTTCTTGTTGACTCCATAACGAATCGACAGCTCAATTGTTGCTCAGATTTGAGACTTCAAAGGCGCGTGATTTTTGTTACGTTATTGCGAATGAGTTTGAATTGAACAAGTTCCTTTAAGCCTTTGTAGTTGCAGTTGAGCGTTGCGTGCTCTTTGATAAATCAGTTTAATATGCGAATCTCGAGAGTGGCAGCTGAAGTTTTACATATGAAACTGTTGAAGTTGGAAATATCTTAAATTTATCTTAATTTTAACTTAAATTCTGTAATTTTATTTATTGTATCGACTGTTAGCTACTTTTTTACTAAATTAAATGAAGCTGTTTAAATCTTGATAACTTCTTTTCTACCTCAAGCAATACAAATTGACAGACGTTGTACACATTCTTTACCTACTTTTTTCTTGGCCAAAAAGCATTCGACTTGGCGTTTTACTTTTAAAACTTATTGCGCCTGGCATATAAATTGGCTTTGTGAACTTTATGAACCCACGCGGGATTAACTTGTACCTTTGATTGAATTTCTTTTAGCTTCACGCAACGTTTCTACCACCGTTGCACCACCGCCAACAGAATGGCAATCCGATAAAACTTGCGAGCAGACAGCCAATGATTCCAAGCTGGCCAAGACTACGACTGTTTTTGGGGCCAACAACAAACAGCTGCCAGACATCGAAATAGTCTCGATGGAGTTGGGGAATGCGGTAAAATCTCAATCTCAGCGGCTGGAATTAGGCGTTTCCGTTGTGTTCAAGTGGCCCAGAGTTCTGGCTAACAGTTTGAAAATTTATGCTACCCATTTTACTGCCAATTTTTGATTGTGCAACTGGGAGAGCGACTGTGGCAGCTAGCTACCTTAAGTGGCAAAGCGGGCACAATTGGTTTGGGGACTTGTTTCAATTAAGGCGCATTACAAAACTCTCACTTTCTCTCTACCTACTACCTTCGATTGGCTGCTGCGAAAGTTTTTCTGGTTTGCCGGTGGCCAAGATTCTATTAAAAAGTTTTTGTACTTGAAAGCGGTGTGAACACGGCACAAATAGTTTAGTTTGGGTGCACGCGGAAAAACCAAGAAAAGTAATTAAAATTCAAATAGCAGACAAACATTTACATTAACATTTGCTGTCTGTATTGGGAGGCAAACAGACTATAGAAATAGATATAGCTATAGGTAGATATAGCTAGAGATATATGGAATAAATGCTGGCTTTAAGTTGAAGTGACGTCGTCGTTGTCGTCGCTTTATTAAGTCGACCCTCTGTGGCCCTTTTGTTTGGCCTGGCGCCAGTCTGGCGCAGAGACGCCACAAAGTATGATATACTTTTGTGCTCTAGGTAAAAATCAGGCGTGTCTGCTGCGTGTATGTGTGAGATACGCTGTATGTGTATGAGTGAATGAGTGATGACTCTTGGCGTGTGTTACGTAGACGTAGACAATGTCGGCATGATTATACTCATACCCGCAGTCAGTTGCCTCAGATCTCCCTCTGCGTTTGCCTCACATGAGATTATTAATATTGTATTTAATATAAATATATGTGTGTAAGTGTGTGAGCGCGCATTTATTTGTCAGCGACATTTCATTATTTGCTTTGTTTCCGTTGCTAAATGAAAATTGAGTGTGCCTGAAATGTGAGTGGAGTGTGTGAAAACACTTGAGCATTCACCTAGCTTCAATTGGTAATGACAGTATCTATATTTGGCTAAGGTTTAAGACTTTACAGAGCCTCAGACGGAAGTAGTTGAAGGCAGCATTAGTTTTAAGGACTGTAGCCGTATAGATGCTGAAACAAGGGCAAATCTCAAACTGGTTAATGGCCTTTGAATACATTTTTGAATGTTACATAATTTAAAGTTCCGTTTCTTTTGGTAATCACGCCTCCGAAGAAGGTTTCTGATCCCGTATATCATTTGGTAAAAATTCAATATCAAAGTGATACGAATGCAAACCGCCCACTCACAAGACACACTTAAACACACACAATCATAAATGAAAAGCACGCTGCGCTTAAAAGTGGGAAATCGCAATGGAAATGGAAAATCGCAAAGCACAGAGAGCAGAGGTCGCTTTATGTTATGTCTATGTACATGTCCACATATCCACATGTTTGCCACGTCCACAAAGCTGCCACGTATGCAGAGCACGCATTGATAGCGTAAAGCACGAAGCTGGCAGAGGCAGCGACGGTGGCAGTGGCAGCAGCAGCAGCAGCGGCACCAACAGCGCTGCATGGACATAATTAATTTGGATCCCTTTTTTTACTCGCTCGCAAAACCCACAACTGGCCAACAATTTGTTGCTGTTTGCTGCTGGATCGTTTGGTTTGGTTTCGCTTTTTTTTATTATATTTTTTCGCGTTTTACTTTTGCGTGCAACCAAAAATTAATCAAGTGCTAGTTACTCTCAGTGTGCGCGCAGTTTTTAATTAAAGCACAGCGCAGCATCAAAGCAAACTTTGCTGCAATTCCTTCATTTTTTTGCGCGTTTGGTAAGTGTATTTGTGTGGGTGTGCTGTGTGTGTGTGTGTGTGTGTTTTTACGGGCCAAGTTAAAGCTTTAAGCTGCTGAAGCTGACAGTTTTTCGAGGTGTTTCGCTAAAAATGCCGCGGGCATTGAGACGACAACGACGACTGCAAAATAATAATACAAACCAATTTCATGCTGAATTTAACAGGGGGCAGCGAAGGGAAGAATTCAGTGGTGGTGAGAAGTGCAAACAACAATAGTTGAAGTGTCCTGTCAACAGGAGGCAGCAAATACCAATTACAACAAGAACAACAGCAACAACAACAGCAACAACACAAAGGCAGCACGTGCATTTGCGCTTTTTGCAAAAGCAGCTGAAGTCTCGCGAAGTGGCAGGGGGCAGGGTACATTGGGGGCAAGGAACACAAGCTGCCACACACTTGGCCTTGGGCAATTTTTGTAGAAAACTTTTGTGGTGAGCTGAATTATCACACGTAGTCGAGAGTCGCCGTCTCAACTAGCAGCATATGCATTGTCTCTGCAGCTGTGCATCTTTCTCCAACTGGCACTGCCTCTCTCTCTCTCCATCTCTTTAGACCCTGTAGACAATAAGCTCAAAGGTGGCTCTATGCGGTCCTGGACCTGGCTTTTATCTACTAATTAATGATGTAACCTGTCTCTATGACTCATAGTTATAACTGCATAATTTGTAAGTAGCTCTAAATAGTGCAATCCAAGTGTATACAACAGTAAAATTAAATAAATATAAGATATCAAAGTGAAAACCTCCACTGTCTCCACTTCGATCTGGCATATTTTACGACTCTGTCACCACAATGTCGATTGGTATGTCTTAAAAGACTCGGGTGGACCAGAACTATCGATTGACATCAAAACATTGAACAACAAATTTTGCTCGATTTTTGACAAAAATGCAAAGGGGTAACATCATAAAATTTTACAAAAATCGACAAATTTTGAAAGTTTCCAAATGAAATTAATTTTGATTACTATCAATTATCCAATCCGTCCAGAGTCTAAAAAGACATAAATTTTTGAAATATCACATCATTTAACTGATCTATGCTCATTCAAAGTTCAATTATGTTAGTACTGATACACTCTTAACAAAATATGTACAGGGCCTTTTGCAGTCAGTTACTCTTAACCATATTCTTTGTTACTATTCATTTCTCTCTGCCTCCTTCCTTCTGTCTGTTGCTTGCTCGTGCCCTGCTAAGTATGCTATGTTTTTGCAACACCTCAGGCACACCTCGCCAGCAAATGAAAGCAGCCACAACGTGTCTCGCATAATTTGCAGCAAGTGCACAACAATAGTCTGTACTCCCCACCCACACAACACCAACCCCTACCCCCTTTGGGTGGCCTGTCAGCGACAAGCATTAGCATTAGTAGGGCGGGGAGTGGGCGGCGACTGGAAACGCGTGAAATATTAGAAATTAAAAAACACATGACAGTGAGACTGGCACTTTGATTTGTCAGTTGCCTGTTTTCAGTTTCCAGTCTGACATTCCCGTGCCCCAATCACACTTTTAATATCTCAAAGTCAGGGCGCAGCAGCAATTATGCCAGGCATAGTATATATGTGGCGAAAAGAGGGGGTAGGGGTTGTGGGGGTATCAATAAATTAGAAAACACCTGTTTTTGGCCCTCGGGGTTGACGACAGCTGCGTTATGGGCCGTGTTCTGGCCATGTTCTGTTTTCTGGGCTCTAATGAAAATAAGCGCAATTTTATGCCGCCAACAGCAACTACTTCCCTCTTTCCAGCTCTTTCTGTCTCAGTCTGTCCCCGTCTCGCTTACGCTAGCTGCTACCTCTAGCTGACTGCGTAATTTATGTTTTTTGCTACTTGGCCGCATTTCGCGGTTTTTTATTGCTACGTGAGTGTTGGCCAAAAAGAGAAGGCCGCTGCGCTGCTGCGTGTTGGCCATAATGTCGTCATGACAGACGCGGCCATAAAAGATAATTATGATTCCGGTAATAGGTTTTATTTTCGCGTGTACCTCTTTTGTTTTGCACAAACGCCTGTCCGTCTCCGCTAGTCCCCCTTCTCACCCTTTGCCCGCTGCGCTCATTGCCAAAACTGACGCCATGTTTGTGCCTCTTGTTGCGGCTGGCAGCGGCGCAAAGGTCATGCCCTTCTGCCCTTCTGCCCCCCTTTGCCTTCCGCTTCCTTGGCAGCGTCTACAATTCAACATTTACTTTTCGGGTGACCAACGTGGCATAGAAATTATGCGCATTATACGCGTTGCGCTTCAGCGCCTTGCTAAAAAATTATATCCGCGGAAAAAATAAAATAGCAAATGCAAAAGCGAAAGCATAAAAAATTAAACACACATTTTTTTATGGGCTTTGATAAATTGCAAGCGGTTTAAGTTGTGTGTTACATTTTTAATTAGCAACACCCACACACACCACGCCCACATTCGTCCTACTACCACCTCAAACCTCTGCTTCATCTTGCTGGAAAATGAAAAACAAATCAATGCCGTGTTTGTTATTCTAATGAACTTGTCAGACTTATGAAGATTAATGCCACCTTCGCAGTTTTCAATTAGATCAGAGCTGAACTTTCCTCATACCACTTTCACACTTTCCACACTTTTCACTTTCCGCTAACAAAGAGTAATTGTCTCAACATGATAATTGTCTCAAATGCGAATGCAAATTGAGTGACTGTCAAATGAGTGTGATTAATGGACCCTTGGCTTGACCCAGTTTCAATTAGGCACTAGAGTGGGTAGCCAAAGGGGGAGTGTAGTCACTGAATTTAGCGTGCTTTGGCTGGCAAATCATTGGCGAAAATCAAACAGACGAGCGAGGAAAATGACAGCCGTTGACGTCTAATGGAAAACGTGTGCGGGCATAAAAATGGACGCTAAGAAAATGCATAAAAATGTGCGAAGGCAAACACGCAAAGATGGGAGTATATAGATAGAGGAAGGAGTAACACACACACAGACACACTTATGTGGCGACAAAGGACATGCAAGGACAAACGGAAGTCACATACGCAAACTTTGCTTATCGTGTCCACGACACAAAGTTACTTTTGCACCAAAGTCCATAAAATATTTTTATACATCGCAGCTACATACTTGCTGCAAAGACACTTCTGCTGACTGAAAATACCTACACGTAAATGGACCACAGCGGCGAGTTGGCCAAGAGGTGGTGAAGTGGGCGGGGAGTGGTATGGAAAATTGTTTACTCAAGTCATAAGCATTTTTTAGCGAACCATCGTCATCTTCTTGGCCATCTTCTTGTTTGCCAGCGTATAAACGCTTTGCATTTGCATAAACCTAGCCAGCCAAACAGGACAATCAGGACATTACACTTTATGCTTTAAATTGTGGCAGAATAGCAAGAAGAAGAGCGTGAAAAGAGAGACGAAATTGAAGAGCTGCGAAAAGTTTTGGACAACTGCAATAATCATAACTGCAACGCTCGACATTGATTTCTAATGCGAAGATTGGCATAAAGATTCTGCAGACCAACTGCCAGGCGCCTTTAATGGCTTTGTCTTACAAGCTCTTTTATACCCTACCCCGCCCCCTTTCCTCATCCGTTTTGAGTGTTCAAATTTACGCTTGAGTTGAATTTTAGCGTCCAGCCCATAAAACAAAGTTAAAGTTTCCCTTCATCGCTTTAGTTTTATGGAAATTGTCAGTGGCCCCGTGGGTCATCAACTGGGCAGTGATTGAAACTGATATGCCCACCAGAAAAGGTACTGTGCACAGCTCACACACGAGAGCTATAGACACCCTACTCCCCCTGCTACCAATCAACGTTAATGCCTTAAGTGCTCCAATGGCCAATTGTTGTGTGTTTAGGTGTACGCTGTTTGTACTGTCCAGTAATTTCTGATTCGATATACAATGTAGATATTGAGTTACAAGACGTTCCGATAAATAAAACGAGCTGACAAATAAACTTATTTAAGTATACACTGAAGAAATGTTTATAAAAAATCGAATAAAATATGGCTAGAGTTTTATAAAATAGATATTTATTTATTTAACATCGATAATAAATTGTAGAAAATTAATAAATTACTTAAATTATACCTTCATATATTTTATATTATTCCATTTTGTTTATTAAATTTATTATCATAAATTATTCGAGCCGTTATACTTTTAGTAATTACAAATTTGTTATAAATAAAATTTTAAAAATCTTTGATAAGGCTTAATAACAAATATATATTCCTTAAATATTATTATTTATTTTTCTATTCACATATTTTCTTATTTATTAATATATAATAATTTTTCTATAACGAACATACCGTAAAATATCTTAAAATCTCCCATTTCTAGTTGCTGTTTCTCGGAACACTTCACATTTGGCTTATAATCAATGTCTGCGACTAAAATAAATAATCTTTGTGGTTTTTTGGCATTTTAGGTTAAACGACATTTTGTACCGTGACATGTTTGCCGTATTCCTTGTCCCTCCGTCTCCACCGCTCCTCCTCCCGCCCACTGTTTCGACGTATCGCTGTTGTTGTCAATGATTTCGATCCACATTTTTCGACTGCTTGTTTATGATTGATGACACTTAATTGATGAACATGGAACGGAGGGAAATCCATCCCACTGGAGACGTTTAACAAAAGCGACTCGGAGTAAACATTTGCACTTGTTCCAGACGAACAACTGGCTTTAAAAGGGAACTTGGTCAACAGAGTTTAGTGCGGCTTAAATCTTGGCCAACAGAGAGTGAGAGATGGTAACAGAACAACCGTTGTGTTCAGCGTGTTAGCAACACGGGGATGAGACATTTTCCAGGTCACAGGTGCTATTGTTGTTCACATTAGATTTGCCTCTGACATTTGGCCACACAAATCTCTCTCGGTATGTGTTTGTGTGTGTGTGTGTTTTGGCCTTTTTCGTTCAGACTAAAATTCTACCCATTTGGCTGTAAAATTTATTTCATTTGACCCCCGAGCTGTGCCCCTTTGTCCACTACACGCGTGACGCTGACAGTTTTATGGCAAAGTTAAGCCGATATCAACGGCAGGACACATGCTGACCCCCTCCCTCCACCCACCACCCTCGCACAACCATAAAAGTGCAAAATTTAAAGCCTTTTTTGGTCATACCTTTGCCAACAAGTGGGCGTGGCAGGCGAAGCCTTCTTGCTTTGTATACAAAAAGGTTTTTAGGTTTTCCACAAAGCTTTTCAATGAAATCATTCATGGTTAAAGCAGATAACAAATTCGTGACATTCCACTCGACTTTGCCCCAGTGGGCGTGGCTGTTTGTACACTTAAAGCTTAACAATAACTCATCAGCATATTCACAAAATGCCAATTCTAGTTATATTTATATTGGAAACCAATTGTGATTTATAGTCTTCAACTGTCATTTAAGTAGACTGAAAACCATTTAAAAAGTATTTCAGCAACTAAATAGTTTTTTGTCTCACTCTTCAATTAAATTCTAGTCTTGAGCAGAAGCACGTAGCACATTTGTGTATCTCTGATAAAAAACATAATGTCTGTTAAAGTTGACACCTTCTTTGATTAGTCATTCGCGGAATAAGTGTTTGCAAATCGATCTATCTTGTTGACTAGGTAAATACTCTATATGTTTTTATTAGCTATACATATAGTAAATACTTATTATTTAATACAGTTAAAATTGAATACAACTCGTAGCACTTAAGCGAAAATTAGCTGACTAAGCAATTTTAACAATATGAGTGATTGATTAAAGCTCAGCGCTAAATTAAGTACTCTATATCTAAAGTGCATTTCGAGTTTAATATATAAAATAAGTATTGATAGCGTTTAACAAATGCTGTGCTAGTCGAATACCCGCTGATTATAAGATAATAAGTTTAATAAAACATTTAAAAGTACTGTCAATGTGTTTAATATTAGAATACACCATTCCCAATGTCTAAAATCCAGTTTTCACTTTGTTAAGCGTTACACATAAGTTTAAAGCAAATTTCGTTAAGTGTGGCAATAAGAGCTAGGAAGGTAGAGGGTACTCCATAGCTCTTATTGCCACACTCTTAGTTATACCCTGTAAATAATGTTATGTTTAATATTCATAATCTTTTTTACAGGGTATAACCAAGTGCACACCTCAGTTGAGTACTCGAAATTCTTGCACAGTTCACACGTTCTGATCAGCGTACAGCTACCAAAGCCGAGATGACGTTTGGACAATGTACATCGACGGGAAGTCGATGGTGGCAAAGCGTGAGTGCTTTTAATTAAAATGTGCGTGCTGTTATCAAAGCTTCGTCGAGGTGCTTATCAGTGGGAATACAAAAAAAGAAACAACAGCACGATGTATTTCAACCGGTAAACGTTGTTTCTACCTCTGCAGAAGTATTTATAAACATTTATCTCTGCCCACACCGTCAACTTCGAGACAAGTGAGCAAAACAGTTAACAGTTAGCAGTTTGGCCAAGACACGTAGACAACACAGTACACAAAACAGTCAACACTCAGCACTGTTCAAAATGCATTTACCGGAATTTAAACTCCGTTTATTTTTACTAAGTTTGCTACTCTGTTTAGTTAGCTACTCAGGAGGATGGAGAGAAAAGTCACTCGACTTCTGTGGCTGGTATGGTCGAGCTCTTGAAGCTGGAGACTGAGCTTATCGATAATCTCAGCGAGTATGCCGATGAGCTGGAAAAGAAGCTGCAAACAGTACGCAGGTAAAACAATTGCACTTTCTTATCAAATGGATACTGAAATTCTCTACTTGTTTCAGTTTTGTGTCTGGCATGAGAGAGGCAAATGATAAAGCCAACAATGAGACTGAAAACTACTTGTCGAATCCACTGAATGCCTTCTCGCTGATTCGTCGCATGCACCAGGATTGGACTCACTGGCAGCATTATATGGTACAACCTGTAGGTGAATCCCAGGTGAACTTCATAGTGGAGAAGAGGCCATTGCTGCCCACTAGCACCGATCTGGATGAAGCAGCTGCTTCCATTCATCGCATAGTTAGCACCTATGACATCAAGGTGTCTGACATGGTCAAGGGATTACTCGTGGGACAGCAATACAAGTAAGTTTTTGCAGTAGTTTTATTAGGTTTGTTTTGATTGAAAATATATAGTGAACTGTGTTGTAGAGGGTATCAAAGAAAATCTTACTTACTTATTGAGTAACTTATGAAACTCCATTTCCTTTCAGCGTCAGCATGAATGCCATTGACAGCTATGCTATGGGCAAATATCATTATGATCTGCAGAGTTATGGCGATGCATGTCACTGGATCTTCCAGGCTATAGAATGGTTAACTGCAGCTCACAACAAATTGCCTTTACCGCTGGATTTAGACAAGTCTGAGGTGCTACACTTGTATGCCGAGTCACTCATACAAATGAGTAAGTTTCCATTAAAAACTAAAAAATACTTTACAATAACCTGATTTGATGTGTTTTATAGATCGTTTTGAAGATGCAATCAAGGTTATCAACTCGGCAATAACACACAAAACTGATAGTATGAAGTTGCTGCTACGTAAGTCGGAAGTGGAGACCATGATAAGAACAGGTCCCCCCCATCTGGCCAAGCCGGTAAGTCTACCATCTTATCACACAGTAGTAAGTGGCTAAAAGCGTCTTCTTTGCAGTACACCAGACAAGTGGCTGGACCCTACGAAAGGGGTTGTCGTGGTCAGTTTCCAATGAAGTCTCATCTCTACTGTGTCTACAACAGCACAAACTCAGCTTTTGCTCGGTTAGCGCCGTCTGAAAATGGAGCTGGTTAATCTGGATCCCTACATGATACTCTATCACGATGTTATCTCCACTAAGGAGATCAAAGAGCTGCAGAGCCTGGCTGCACCTACACTGAAACGTGCCACGGTCTTTCAACATGCCACAGGTCGCAACAGTGTGGTGAAAACACGCACCTCCAAAGTGACCTGGTTGCCGGATAACTTTAGTCCACTGACCAAACGTTTGAACAAACGAATCTCGGATATGACGGGCTTTAATTTGTATGGCTCTGAGATGCTGCAGATGATGAACTACGGCCTCGGTGGGCACTACGATAAGCACTATGATTATTTCAATTCCACTACAGTGAGTAGAAGTCACGAGACCTAATCAGTTTAATCAGTTTAATTTAATTAATTAAAATTTTCACTTTGTTTCAAGGCCACCGATTTGACGAAAACGAATGGCGATCGCATTGCCACCGTTTTGTTCTACGTAAGTCGGCTATATATAACTGTATTATCTTATTTATGCCAACCTATATCGTATTTATAGCTCTCGGATGTGGAACAGGGAGGGGCTACGGTATTTCCCAACATTCAGAAGGCTGTGTTCCCCAAGAAAGGCACTGCCATTATCTGGTATAATTTGCACCACAATGGTGAAGGCGATACCCGCACTTTGCATGCCGCCTGTCCCGTGCTAGTGGGTTCCAAATGGGGTAACTATCATATCAGAATTTAATATAATCAATATGCTAAAGCTTAACCTATTTTTAGTGTGCAATAAATGGGTACGTGAGCGTCAGCAGCTGTTCAGAAGGCCGTGTCTGAAGCAGTGAAAACACTCAACAAAAATCATTCTCAAAAACATACGTAATATAAGATATATGCTCAAGGGCATTTTAAAGTACTTAATAGATATTAAATAAAGATTTTAACCTCTACAATAAACTATAAGCAACTCGACGTCTTTAAGTCTACTAGATCTGGTATCTTTCCGAGAATTCTTAGATAGTCTTATCAAATGCTTTTAGCTTTGTCGACTTCTTAACTCTCATTTCATAGTTTTACAATAATTTGAACTTTACAGACTGATAAGATACAGTTTCTTACTTTATTAATATGTAAAATATATAATGAGATAAGATATAAATATAATTATTTATAGTAATGAGTAGTCACTTATAGATTAGTTTGAATATTTCAACTATTTTGAGTATAAATAACGTTCATTATAAAGATTACGCTAATCTCTTCAAGTATTGTGAACATTTTTGTGAATTGTGTGTCACAATGTGGAAATTTTATACACTTGAATGGGAATTGGGTCTACATACACAAAGTTTGTGCTAAATTTTAATTTGATCACTTAAAAAAAAGCCAGAATAGCTATGACATAGCTGAAATGCCCGTACTGTCCATACAGCAAACACTCGGAACCTCTTAATAAACACATCGATTAGTTAAGATTGCAGTTTTTTCCCTAACTACTCGTAATACTCCTGTCACTGTATTCTACATATATGTATTTTTGACCGACACGTATGCAAAATCATAGACAAACAAATTTCCGGCATAATCACTTTACACACTTAACAAAAAACCCCAACCAGATTCCCCTCCCGTGTCCTTCTGCTCCTTTGTTTCTCCTTCCTCGCCGAGCGAACTCAGTTTGAGCGGCTTAAATGCTTTTTAAAATGCCAACACGGAAAAAATAAAGTGCTGAGTGGTTGATGGCTGATGGTTGGCTGGGATGCTTGGAATTGAGTTTGGTCTACGCTGATGATGCTAGGTGTAACCCAAGGCAAAACCGCAGCACAAAATTTTAGCATACTTCTAGGCGTACCTACCCCTACCCCCACCCCACCACTGCTGCCACACCCCCTGCTAGGTCCAGCTGGCGTCTAGTGTCTGACACCGCGTACGTGATGTGCAACTTAATGTTTCAATTAGAGGTGAAGTGGCGCCCACGTTGACTGGATCATAGTGGCTGCTTAGCTTAGGTTATCGTTATCGCCCAGAGTGTGTGTATGGGTGTGTGTGTGTGTGTGTGTATCAGTGTCAGCATCTCTATCAGTCTGTGCACTTATCTGCTTTTAAAAGTTTTAATAATGAACTGACGCTTACCACCGAGAAACGTGTCAGCGAATGAATCCGCAACTTTAGCTCCGGTTCCAGCTCCTCCTCCGGTGCCTGTTCCAACTTTTCTTCTGCTGACTGGGCACTTTTGATAATTTGTTTACAATCCACTCGAGAGCTCCAGGACTCACCTTTTGTGCCAGTTATTTGCACACTCGTTTCACATTAGTTTGAGCCAGTGTTTGAGCCAATGTTTTAGCCAAATCCCCCAAAAAAGAGGGGGGTCTACTTGAACCGTGTGCAGTGCAGCGTGCATAATACGTAGATTTAATTGAATTCCATTCAAACTATAAAACGAAATAGAAACTGAAACCGAAACTGAAACTGTAAACTCAAATAAAACTTTTGGCTTGACCACAAATGAAATTTGGCAGCTGCAAAAGTTTTAGCCAAAGAAAACCTAAAAAGCTAAAGAGAGAAATGCATATCCTTTAGCAAAAGATTTCTTATTAAAGTTTTCGACAAAGGAGCAACCAAATGGCCTGCGGCCTCTTAAGTTCCTTGCTTTTCCAGCCCAAGGAGCAGTCCAACAAGTCCATGTCTGAGGACACGAAGGATAAACCCTTCCCCAGAGCATTCGTGCGCAGCAAACACCTTTTAATAAAGCGACATGTCGATAAATAAAAAATTGCCAACATATGCGAAAATGCCGTGAAAGTTCTACGGCAGTTAAAAAGTTGTACTGAAGCAAAGCAGACTTTGGAATACACTACAAAGAGTTGAAAGGGAACATAATAGTGTTTTGTTATATTTTGGAAACTCATTATCTGATGCCTTATAGTAAAATGATTCCTAATGCAGCATGAAAACATTTACCACTTGAAAAAGAAGCATTTTTAAGGCAAATCTTTAACTTAAATTATCTATGAGTAAGACCAACTGTAGCGCACTCAGCAGAGTCGTCTATGGTCTAGTACCGAAAGTGAAACACGAACGTACCTAAAACGTATTTCATTTTGATTGTGTGCACTTTATGATGCCTGCCTCCTGGATGGGCAACCGGAGAACCACACAGATGATTACATATGCGCAGACCAATAATTTTTGCCCAGAAAACAGAATAAAAATCAAACAAGGTTAAGAAATGTACGTTCGTAAGGCAAAAACGTTGATTGTGGAAATCTAGCAAAATGTTTTATGCACACCCAAAAGGGTTGTACGGCACACACACACACGCACGCTCATGTATACTTAGATTTTGTGGTCAATGAAGGAAATATGATTTGGATTTTGTTACTTTGATTACACACATTACATGCGAAAAATGAAAAAGTAGCAGCCAAGGCGGCAGACGTACTCAGAATGGGGTAAAAGAGGTCAAGGGAAAAGGGAATGGGATTGGTAGATGGGACGGGGGATGAGCACAACGTGTGTTAAATTTCATAGATAGAGAGAGAGAGAGAGCCGTAGAGAGTAATAGAAAGAGATAGAAGCGAGCGGCCGTAAAGCATTTGATGTGCCTCTGTGTCCGTCGCAGGAAATTGAGTTTTTCGTGCAGCTTTAACAGGCCACACTCACACACAAGTGCAAGTGTATTTGCGTGTGTATGTGTACGTATCTGTGTGTAATGTAAATAATAGCCAGCAAAAGGCACACGAAATTTATGCACGCACTCAAGCGCACAAATTCGCTTGGCGCGTCGTCTTTGTTCTACGTTCTTCGCACTCTCAGGGTCAGTTCGTATTTGTCTAGCAAGCAAACGGGTATTTTAGCTATGTCAAGCAATTTGTTTTTCTATATAGTCGCAGTAAGTTCCAAGTTACACAAAGAAGTCAGACGAACTGCAAATGGTGTAGTGTAAAGCTTAGCTGCAAGTCTCGCTCGGCGAGAGCGTAGAACTCGACTGCTTATGTTCTCGCTCATTGGATCCATGACTTAACGAAACTGATAGTCAAGCAGTGCAGCTTTCGTTAAAAATGATATCGCGCTCGCTCACACTAACTGATAATGCAATTGTCAGATGACGCAGTGCAATTTTGAAAGCAGCGCACTGCTTTCACCGTTGTGTGCAGATCTTTTGTAGAGCATCTGCAAGTCGCACTCTTACAAAATAGAACGCACTTGTAATTTTTCTTTTTATTTCTTTCAACAATATAGCTGCTTGAGAAAATCGATAAATGAGACTTCGAGTGCAAATTCGTGTGTGCGCTGAGATTTAAGTTATATTTAAGTTTTCTCTTATTTTTTTGCTGCTCTGTTTTGTTGTTTGATTAATACTTGATAGACCTGATGGCTGCCAATTCACTTGGACTGTGGCTGACCTGCCTTTCAACACATTTGTCATTTACCTTGTAACTAATAGTATCTTATTTATGCCAACAAATTGCCGATCATTGCACTTTTCAGGTGCTGAAAACATTTTAAATCGCTCAATTTCGATTTTCAATTTTCGAGTTTTGATTTGAAAATCAGACTAAACATAAATTGATTAAATGTCTGTCTAGTAGAGACTACTCGACTGTAACTGTAACTGTTACTGTGACTGCAATCGACTCACAATCAATTACGAAATGACAAATTTGACATGCGTCTGTGATTGTGTGTGTTCACTGTGATTGAAACTGAACTGAACGGGATGCAATGTGCATAATCTGGACAGTACGTCACTGCAGCAATTCACTCTACACTCCACACTGTCCAAATGTCCAGATGTCTCGCTGTCTGTCCATCTGTCAGCCGAAAATCAATGACAAAGTTGATTTACGTGCGGTTGGCAATTGTATTCAAGTGTATTGTGGGCGTGGCACTGGGCATATCGAAATGATTTGCTGGCCAAAACGACAAATGCAGCTAAACGAATTATGTCTAATGACATTTCAGGTTGAAATGCGATTAAAATGCAATTTGAAATGCAAAACATTTTGTCAGACCAACGAGAGGTGAGTGGGACGGTAAAAGAGAGAGAAAACGAAGTGAGAGTGAGAGAGATAGATGCTGTAGCAACTTTAAAGATACTTTTGCTATTGGCCATCTGCCAAAATTGTGGGCTCAAAGCAAAAAACAGACTGAATTCAGTTAAGAAAGCATTGTTAACTGAAGGCAGCTGATACAGCTTTACCTGCTGACCATTTAGATAGAGAGAGAGAAGTGGGAGAGAGGCAGACAGAGAGAGACGAGGACCAGAAATTAACATTAAATGTTTTAGAACAGTCTAAATCACGCAAGACGCTTGAATAATTTATGGCAACGAGCGACAATTAAAAGACCATTGCAACTACAGAAAAAATCAAACAAAAACAAAAACACACGTGTTGTACGCTGCCAAGAAATGTTGCACAGTTTTTGTACCTTTGGCACCTCAAATCCAAAAAACCCAAAAAAAAAACTGTGCACGTTGTCGTCCCGCGTTGTCAACAAAGCATAATTTATGCGTTTGCCTTTTGTCTCTGCAGTTTGGAGTTGGAACTGCAGTTGGGACAGGAGCGAGGCGACAGGAGGGCGGCGTAAGGAGACAGGGCAGAGGAGCAAGGGGAAGGGGGGACTTCGTCTGATTCCGGCCAAGAGAACACATTGCTAGACAAGCGAACATGACAGCGGCTATGTTGTCGTCTGCTTTTGCGGAATTTCACGTGGAAAAACAAAAGTGCAGTGCGAAAATGATTTTAATTAAAATCAGAGACAAAAACACACAGTGCAAAAGACCAGACCCTGTGGAGAAAGGTAAACTAAGCTGGGTAAAGGTATAGTTTATTATATATCAACTGAATTTCTTAGACTATAACAGACTATACTTTGTAATTTTCCTTAAAGTCTTGATACAGGGTTGTTTGCAGTCGATTGCTCTCTACATCTGCCTTTCTACTAGCTCAGAATGCAGTCAACGACAGCGACGAGGTGAGCATAGTTCTGGTCGATTTAGTTGCCGCATTTGTCATGATCTGTTTATTTTGATATATAGTCGAGTGATTAATTTAGCCAGTGCTGCGATTTGCACTTTATTAACCTTGCCCAAACATGCGAAAACGTATGCGAATTTAATGGTCTTACATTTTTGTGCTTCTGCCTGCTATCGATTGTCGCTTTTTATGCGCACATCACCTGTTGTCTGTCCCCTCCGCCTACACCACAGCTTCATTTGCATTTCTATAGACTTGACAACCCTAAGAGCGAAAAAAGAAGAAGAGGAAGATAGGTAAATCCCCGTCGCTGGAAATCAAATCAAGGCAAATGCTCAACTGGCAGCTGAGTCCGCAGACACCTTACCGAAAGCAAATGTAACTGAACGTAAATGTATCTGTATCTGTATCTTCCGAGCTGTAACTGTAAGTGTTGCTGTAACTGTGTGTAACAGCTGCACACACCTAGATACAATTTGATTTTATGTTTGCACACGCAGCAACAATTTCATTGTTTGCAAAATAATTGCAATCTCCACAACAGCTGCGACCTTAGCTTGATGGAATTTCCCAAGAGTTTGAGCCGAAGATACACACTGAAAGGCAACGGAAGTTTTACTGTGTATTAGACACACACATACATACTTGTATTGGCCTAAAAGTGAAGCACTCTGCCAGCCAAGTTAGGCAAATTGGTCAAATAGCACAAAAAGCCAAACAATTAGCGCGGAAACAATGGCCGGACTCAAAGTTGTTGTTGTTGAAAATGGATTATTGCAATGGGCATAAATTTGCCAGTTGCGTTTTCTATTTTCCACATTTTTCAACGCCTTTTTCCGCAAACAAACAGCAGCAACTCGCATATGGCCAGCGTAACATGGCCCAAATGGCTAACCACTCGCCTCAGTCTATAAACATCAATATGTGGCTGTATTTGTATGCCATCTGTGTAAGTGTGTGTGCTTGTTTGTGTGTGTGTAGCGTTTTCACACACCGGAAGTACAGTCCATTTAATGCACGAATTTCGCGCCATTTTGCATTGGTCAACTGTGTCAAAATCGAGTCCTGTTTCCAGTGTTGTTAGAATTGCGGTTTAAAATAGCTAGGTGGAAATGAAAATGCGTAAAAATAGCTAAAAGTCCACATTAATAGTTGGGCTATTGGTTAAAACCTTTGGTCAGACATGATCCACCGCTCATTTCTTATTAATAAACTTAACCTTAAACTGTAAAAACTTGTAATAAAATTCAACTTTTTGAATGGAAATAGAAAGACAACAACAAATCAAAGTCCAAATTATTTAAATAGGGCTTGTGTAGAGCTAACTGAGGTTTTCTTTTCGACAGAGAAAATACTGGCATTTAAATAGCTAAAGTGTCAGCACTGCCTGTTTCGGCTGCCCAGCTCCACAATTTTTTACACAGCTAAGTGCCGCATTGATACATTTTTACAGTGAGTGCCAGCAAAAAAGGTACACCGCAATTGATTTTTGGTCACCAAAAAATAAAAAAAAAAGTCGAGCAAAACACATAGAGAAACTCTTACAAAATGACGCTTGAAGCGTTTCCGT
The DNA here is from genome assembly GCA_035046005.1 of Drosophila acutilabella. Taxonomy (NCBI): domain Eukaryota; kingdom Metazoa; phylum Arthropoda; class Insecta; order Diptera; family Drosophilidae; genus Drosophila; species Drosophila acutilabella. Next base: position 5,924,318 of record JAWNOK010000003.1, read on the forward strand.
TTTGAGGCCGGCACTATAAATAAAAACCAACTGAAGTGCAAATAACAATTGAGCAGAGAACAGAAGTGATTGCAGAGGAAACTCTTTAATACAGCGTATTTAAAGGACTAGAACATCTAAATAGCAAGCTACTAAAAGTAGGAAGTTTTAAAGAACAGAAATGTGTTAAATTAAATATCTTGAAAGGAAAACCACAGATACAGATACTGATTACACATATGTCTGTTAAGATGCATCTTTTGCCAAAGATACTCTGCAGACGTACTTAGAGATAGATTGAGATACTTGTGAAAGCGCTTGCGGCTATTCATTAGAACACACGGTGCACATCAACGCGCTTTAACTCTTTCCTTAGGTGTGCAGCTCTCATACTCACTTACACACACTGGCACACACACAAACAAAAGCGCTTTTATATCAAAAGTTAGCTCACAAATAGCCAAAGGCATTTTTAGCTTTATTTACAAAAGTTTTTAGCTGCTTTTCAAGGGGCGTGAGAACATGTGAGCTAACAGTGAGCTTTAAATTTCTTTGTTTATGTGTAGACAAGAGTATTATTAATTTCTTCATTAATTTTTTTGCTTTCCTACCAAATTGTGCTTAAAAGATGTAAGTATTTTTATAAATGTAAGTCGACTATTTATAGATCATTAGCTTAACTCTTCCAACTTATGATAACTATAAAAAGTTATCTAATAATACTTCTAACAACTATTGTATTTAGCAGTTAATTGTTAGTTTTTTTAAAGGTAACAAATTCCTTTTACTCCTCAACTTTGATTGCTTTGATTGTACTACAAGTTTCTCCACTTCACTTCCATTTTCCTCACATTCTTGCCACGGTGTGCTCCCAAAATTATTTCAATTAAGTTTTCCCATTCCTGCCTTTTGCCCTTTTTACTACCTTCCTCCCTTTGAGACCCTTTGGTTTTGGCCTTACTTTCATTAGTTGCTTTTGTTTTTGTTGCTGTTCTATAGAAATTTATTGTCAGGTTCGATGGTTGGCAAAGTTTTTATTGGACGCTGACGGCAACTTGGAATTAGCCCGTTTCTTGTGTTGTTTGTTAGCTTTTGATTATTCAAATTACGCTTAATTGTTAAGGTGGCTATAACGGCAAGAATTTGGCCAGCAGGATTTAAGAGGAAGTCAATAGAAAACTTTATTGCTTTAGTTGAGTTTTAATTGAAATTTTGCTTAAACTAAAACAGTTTTTCTATATTTATGGTTTATTTTTAGCTCTAATTACACCGTTCTTTACTCAACAGTCTTTAATTTCTACAGCTACATCTATATCTATTTGTGTATTTGTTTCTGTGTATCTTTCAACAGTCTCATTAGAATTCATTATAAATTTCTACAGAGCACCGAGAGATAAATAACCAACACCTGTTTTGCTTGTGCCACTTGGCTGTTTGTGGCTTTCAGTGTGTTTCCTGGCTTATATCATATTCCCGGCCATTGTCCGCGCTGTTGTGGCCAGAACTACGTGAGATAAATGCAGCGGATGTTTCTATTAGCCACGACAAAACGGTGCAGGATAAAACAGAACACAACAGAACAGACTGAGGGACTAGAAAAACATTCACGTTATTTATGCGTCGCGTTGCGATGTCTAATTTATGTCGCAGCTTTTGCCAGTAATTTGCAATTTGTGGCTGCGATATTATAACAATTATGAGCAGCTAGCAAATGCTCTACATTATGCTAATAACGGGAATTAAAGACATACCGAGAATAGACCGAGAACTCAACAATTACAGGACTCGACTTGTTTAACTTAAATGCAAGTTAAACAAGCTGCAAAATACACAACGAGATACATTTATTTGTGCTTTGCTGCTGCTGCTTTGCTGCTGGAAAGTAAACGATTAAAATATGCACAACACGAGTAAACATATTTTGAAGAAGTAAATATCCTTAAGGAGCTAGCTACCCAAATTCAGGAGGGCATGAAATGTATTTAAAATATGCCAAGTGGCAGACGGGAGAAAGGGAGCGGAAGTCGGAGAAAGAGACTGAGAATGAGTTGGAGACAGCGTCTCAGACTGAGACGAAGACTAGAAGTTGTTGCTGCACGTAGCATTAGCGACGACAGCAACAGCCAAAGGCAAGGACGCAGCGAAAGAAGGAGACCGAATGCTGCTCAAGATGGTGGCCAAAATGAAGGCGGAGGAGGAAGCGGAAGTGCGAGACGCAGACGAAGACGTAAACGAAGCTAGCGACGATGCACGTGGGCACAAAAGGCGCAAGGTAAATAAATATTGTAGCTGACGAAGATGCCAGAACAACTTGAAAGGCAAACGGTGTGCTGCCACGCCCCGCTCAGCCCACACTCCTATACGAGCCACTCAAGCTAAGATACTTACAAGGATTAAAGAGTCACTCAAGTTAAATGCATTGAAAATGAACTAAAAGAAGCGTAAAAATTGTTCTGCACACTGACGAAAGTTGTTCAAGTTGTTCAGTAAGCAGCAAAGAGCAAGGAGAGCAGATAAAGAGGGGGTGTAGTGAGAGTGAGAGTGAGAGTGAGAGAGGTGTAGCTATACTCTGTGCACACCTACACTCAATGTGTTTGTTGGCTTTGCCTCTGTTACTTTTAATTTTACTCACAGTTTATTTAATTTTGTGCTTTTTATTCCACCAGCGTCTTTCATCCTCTGCTGCTTCGTCTTCTTCTTTGCCTCTTCCGCTTCTTCTTCTTGCCTTCTTTTTGGGGTTTCTTGTAAAGTGGCAGTTGTTGATTTAGCGGTATTTAAATTGAAGCAACTTAGTTGGATTAAGCTCGAGCTGCTTGAGGTTTACCATGATTGAGACTCCACTTACCCAGCCACGCAGGCGCTTCCCCCTACCATCCACTTGAAGGTCGTGAAATGTTTTCTTTTTTATTTCTTATGTGAATGTGAATGATTAACTATTTGTTTGTGTATATATAACTTGGCTTAAAAGCGCTTGGCTTTAAACGTATTTAATACTCAATTTTGTTGAATTTTTATGGAATTTGCTGCACTTGTTGATTAATAAAGATAAGGTGCAATGCCATTTAAGCCCTTTTATGCACCAAACACCAATATGTGCTTTTAACCATTTACGGGATTTCCCTTTTGGCCTTCAAGTAGGCGCAATTAAATAACAGCCCATTCCCATTCCTATTGCCAATACCATTGTCATGTCTGTTGTTGTTGTTGATAAAAGATTGCACAGTATTTACACACACAGTGTCGAGTGCCACGCCCTCTTTGGCCTCCACCCACACTGGCATTGCAACATTTTCGCAGTGTGTAATGCAAATTGCGGCCGATGCGGTAATTGCCGCTCATTATGGTCAGGCAAATGTGTTGGACTCGCAGTGAAAACTCGAAACTGGCAACTGGTAACTGGTAACTGGTAACTGGCAATGCCAATGCCAGGACCTGGCTGATAAGACAAATGCCCCCCGCCATGCCACGCCCACAACGAGCACTTTAGCAGCCCTTTTAATGCAATTTTTACATTGCCCACAGAAACGAGTTCCAATTGCAAATGTGAGTTCGAGTTGTGCAGCCACATAGGGAGGCTGGAGGAGGCTGTAAAGAGGGGTAACGGGCACCGCGCCATCGCATAAGTCACTTTAATGGGCTTTCAATGAGGTGTGCCCCAGTAAGGGGGCGGGGTATGTGTGTTGTGCAGAATATTACACACAACATTACGCAAATGCATTAATGGCATTTTAATGTTGAGGTATTTTACTGGCCAACACCCCAGCAGGTAGCACAACAGACCCAGCAGTTATGCTCTTTTATAGTTCGGCACTTTGGCATTTCAACTATGCAAATTAAAAGCCAAAACTATAAAAAAGAAACGCTAAAACTACAAACAGTTGACAAAACTTTAAGCACAAAGCCGCAAGCGAGAGAGGAGACAAAGCAGTGTAGAGGAAGGGGAGTGTATATTTCAGGGACAAAGTCAGCCACAGAAACCAGCGTCGATAGCAAAAAGGTAGCTAAAATGTGGCGACAAGTCAACGTGGCATTTGGGGAAATGTCTGTGGGTTCAATGTCAATGCTGACACCACTAACACCTCCATTCTCTCTCCTCCCACACTCCACACTCCACACCCCTTCACAACACACATCGTGTGCTCGTAAGTGAATTTTCACACAAAATTCAAAGTGAAAATGATAAATTATTTTCGGCACAAAACCGAAAAGGCAACGCCGCAAGAATTTTGCTGGCTTGGCAGTGCTCAAAGTTAAGAAAGCAGCTGGACATATATTTTGTGGACTGAGATACTACGAATAGTAGTAGTAGTAGTTTCCATATAAACGTCTCTTGTGTGTCTCTCGAATGAAAGTACAAAATTTTAAATCGTTTTTCGTGAGATTTATTGTGGCTCTGGTTAACCGCGTGGATCCTTCGACCACCTTCTGCAGTTCGCTGAAATTTATGCTGCTACGTTAGTCATCTCTCAGGCATTTCAGCAATTTACCATCAACCATTTACCATTCACACCTCAAAAATATTTATGTCTCCTGCATAACTTTAAAGTCCTCGCTGGCAAAACTTAATTTGCTGGAAAATGTTAGCAATTAAACAAATAAATCCAAGGGGAGTTTGGGAGCTCGGGAACTTGGTACACACATATGGCTGGCCGGACATAGAAAATTAATTTGGACGGTATGGCAACCACGTTATGAACTTTGACACCTCGTGCAACAACTTTGCGGTTGACAATGAGTCCAAAGCTGCGACTCAATAGACCTTTTGGTCAAAAAACCAGCACAGGCTTAAACACACACACACACACATAATATTACTTTTTTTTTGCCTTTTCGCATTTAATGAGCCCAGACCGATGTTGGCATCAACATTATTATTTCAAATAAAAGCGCATTATGCTGGATTATCAACTCGGACTCGGCACAAACAGGAAAAAAAAATCGAAAGACCGAAAAAAAAGGTGGAAAATGCGAAAACTTAATTTCCAGCTGGTATGCCATGTATGCCGCATTTCGGAAACCGGACACTTGACCACCCACACCCACACACACACTAACACACCCACATACCCTTGGAAAAACCCACTCAAGGGTTGCTTAATGACATGTGCGTCCTTTGGTCCTTGCTGAATGCCATGGCTATGGGAAGGACACATGTCCCTGACCGTCAACCGTTGACCGCCTTGCAATTAAATGTGAAATGTTGAAAATAATTTGCATTACGTATGCGCCCCGTCTAACGGCTTATCTCATGCAATTAAGGTAGTTTCGAAAAGTGTACGGTTTATTTGCTGGCATTTTGCATACATTTTTGGGAAATTTAATTAGTGCAAGGATTTAATTATGTCATCCCATGCCCGTAAACCCGTATAGTCCCCCAAAAACTCTGTTGACAGCACACTCCCAAGTGGGACAGGGGTGAAAGAGGACTACCATTTGCCACTCGCACACCGAGAAGTGTCTGAAGTGCCTGTCAATTGTTCAATAAAGTTTTTTATATATTTTTTTGTTATTTGCATTCACATCAATTTGTTGCATTCGTTGAGGCTTTATTACGACAACTCATGCTAGGATTTAACTGGCATACAATGGACTAAAGTCACTTGCAGTCAATTTACCTGCATTGTCCTGCATTTTTTCATATTTTTACACTTGAGATTTTTTGTGTGTGTGTGTGCTGGTGCGTGTGCGTGTGCGTGTGTGGTTTTTGGGTTTTGTGTTATTTTAAATGCAAAATGCGGCGCTGACAATAAGCGGAAATGAATTATGTTGGAGGACTCAATGGAGCACTGCTTGAGTGTGAGAAATTTCGTCTCTTTCCTGGCACTTTTGCCTGCTGCAGTTACCCGACCCACCGTTGAGGTGACACGCCCCTGCCACTCCCCCTTTTCCCACCGTTTTTCGTTTGCATTGTGCGAGTGCATTTCGCGCTCACTTTATTGTTGTTACTGGCTACGCAGCAGACAAATAAATCAATGACAGCGCGACTTTATTGTTTTGGTCACAAAAATATTGCTTTTATATTATTAAATAGCTGGGTAACTGGCGCACCCCCTTTCTGGTGCCCACTGTAGGGCCTACTATAGTACTATATTTATATATGGCGTTGCCTGCTCGATCGTGTGCCTCTGATAAATAATAAAATACCTATGGGGAATGCCAAATAACCAAGTCCACAAAAAATAACAACAACAAGAACAACGACTGCAGTCAGTCTACAGTGTTGATAGTCTACAGTTATCCAGGCGGAATCATCGGCTTATATATATTAAATGGCCTGTGGTCTCTATTGACAAATTTCTGAATGATGCATTGCTCGTTGCGGTGAAAATGCAATAAAAACGCATTAATTGTTGTGCTGTGATTGAGCACAGTAAGCGGTATGAAATGTTTTGATTTTCATAATAAAATAAATAAATAAAAATAAAATATTTAATAAATTCTGATAACAGGCAGTAAGTCTTTAAGTAATTTAAACTTTCAATACAAATAAATCTGCATATATTCAATGACTGTAAACTTGAGTTCATTACAGCGCCACTTTCACTTGTTGTCCTGTAACAGAAGCGGAAACGGAAATGGAAATGGAAAGGAAACAGCTGCAAAAGACCAACTCCGCTACTGAGTGAGTATAACAAGTTTATGGCCAAAAACAAACTCGACTAACTTAAAACTAAAACTCAATTTTTGCACTACAATGCGCCCATAATTACAGCCAAAGAGTTTGGTGAGTTTTGTGAGACAGACACAAAATCGAATCAAAGACCTAAAACTTTAAATCTTTCGGGTTAAATGTCGGACAACAGCTGTTGTTGGCCAACAAACGCCGGAGATATTTCGGCGGACACGGGCTCATTCAATCGTCAGTTCCAGCAATTACACGCATTTTGCGCAATTTAAGCCAAATGCTAACGACAGCTAACAACCAGTCAGGCAACCGACAACCGACAACCAACAAGCAACAACTAACAACCTTTGCTGCACCTTCGCACAGTTTGTCGAGCTTAGAGGGGGTGTGTTTAGAGTGGGGGCGGGGGGAAGGACCGACTGCGGGTGGGTCAAACAGGAGCATCCAGGCGTTTGATGAACAAAAAGTAGCATACTGTAAATCAAAAAGTAACTTGCCGTACGGATGTCATTCGTTGCAAATCGTTCGAGCGCAAAATTTAACAATGACACAAACACAAACTTTGGCAACAGCAACAGCAAGAACCACAACAACAATAGAAACAACAGCAACAATTGATTCTAAAGCTGCGTAGGACATGATGACGCACGCAGCATACATTTCCAGGCACAAGATAATACCTTACACACACCTACAACACACACAGTCGCACACACACACAGACACTCTACATTGACTTTGCCTTTGGCTTTTGGCATCGACATAGGGGCTAAAGTTGCTCATGCAGAAGCTGTCATGTCCAGCACTCAAATTTCTAATGCTGGCCTAAAGGGGTGCGCTTGTGTGTGTGTGTGTGTGCGGGCAACACTTAAAAGTCACACGGGCGTGGCAAGTTAAATGAAATGCACATTGATGTGGCTGGCAATTGTGTCTGCCCAAAGCGACTGCAGCTGACAATCAAGTCAAGGGGAAAGTGGGCCAAAAGGGGCCAAAGAGGTAAAGGGGCAGGGGTAACGGCCTACACTTACAAGCAGTCAGTCAGGTAACTGTTACTGCCACTGACGGCAAGTGAGATAAATGCCATGCAACTGGAAATGAGCAACCTGTGGCCCACAACAATTGGCAACAGCTGTCGCTAGCGGCAAGGCAGCAAAGAAACTCAAGTTTCACACCAGAGTCGGGTGGAGTGTGGCAAGAACTTCAATCAATAACCGTAACGATAACCATGTCAGCAGAAAGCATGCAAAAAACATGTAGTATTCAATTTAAAGGACAAGCTGACGTTGGTATGCTCTTTCGTTAGTGACGACATAAAATCTAGATCTTGATCAAAAACTAACTCAAATTTAATAAGACTTGTCTCGTATTTAGACCTTATACACTGATAAGTTTGATTGGCAATATTTTAGGTCAGTGACATCCTACCAGCTATTGGTATACCATTTTCGAATCGGGAGGACCACGACTATCGATTGGCATCAAACAGCATCTTCATTTCGCAAAAAAAATTTTTGGCGATTTTTGACAAAAATGCAAAGGGGTAACATCATACAATTTTCGAAAAATTTTAGCAAATTTTAAAAATGTCCCAATTTTGAATGCGATCGATAATACTACTTCTCCTGAGTCTAAGAAGGTTTATCTATTTAATTTAGCACCTTTTTTGGCTGAGCTATGGTCAGTCAAAGTTTGAAAATATCACTGAGCGGAAGACGTTGGCGCTTTAACTATATTAAACTAATATATATTTACTACAAACATATTAAATGTTAAGCCCTTAAATGTACGCTAACTGTTATACCCTTTTAGATAGCGTATAGACAGCAGTGCAACTCTTTTGGCGCACAATTTCAATAAATTTTTCTGCCTGTTGACAAGCCGCAAAGTATGCTTTAAAAATGGCTTAGCAAATGTGTGACTGTTGTGTGTGTGAGTGTTTGTACTGTGTGTGTTTGCGTGGCAGACAACGACACTGCAAACGCGATTTTTATCGCAATTCAATAGAGTTTCCGTTACATTACGCCAAAGGTTTTGTCTTCTTGCGGAACTAAAAGCGCCACATTTGTATCCGTTCGACGTGTCAACGTGTATTGCTTCCGTTTGTTGTTGTTGTTGTTCCTCTTTGGTTGTTTATTCTTGCTCTATCGTTTTGTGTGTGTGTTATTGGTTTCCAACGTGCAACAGACTGTGCACCTTCAGACGACATTCCAGATGGCGACAAGAACAGAGACAGAGAATTTGGGGACTGGTAGACAACTGGAGGCCAAAGCGTTATTGAAATTTTATGTTGTCTGCGATTTGGGGCTGGATTTGCGTTTAGCAGCTGATTTATGACCTAAGCTTTTTCTGAGAAGAGTTCAATTTAAGAAGATACTTGGTTGAATATTGTTTAAAATAGAATTTAAAGAAAATGTAGGAAGTTGTTGGCTTATATAATTTGTGCAGTAGCAGTTAAACTCCAATGCAGCTTATAGATACTAGGTCACTTTCTTATACACTTTTACTGAAACTGAAGTGTCCTTAATGAGCTACCCTACTTGGGCTTCCAAAGCTTTATTCTCTTTAAGAATCTTTAAGCAAGAATCACTCGCATGCCAATGAACTAATTATGAACTGCTAACAACCACAAATAATATTTTCAGTTGCTACTGCGCCACCCCTTGTTCCTATTTTTTTCCGGGGGTAAAAGAAAGCGTCGTCAAAGGGTTGGTTTATCTTTGGCCTGGCATTAAAAACTTTTCGCTGGTTTTATTAGACCCCGTACTTTAAAAAAGAGTAATGGGGGTCTATTAAGTTTTGCAGAGGGGGGAGGGGGGCAACAGGAAGAAGAGGGGGGGGCCCCCCCAAAAAAAAAAAATATTTTTTCACCACCAACAAACCCCCGGCCACAACCACCTCCCCCCCTCCGCCCCCCCCCCCCCGTCCGTCTGTCCGTCTGTCCGTCTGTCCGTATGAACACCTGGATCTTTTAAACTACAAAAGCTAGAACCATGAAATTCACAATGAAAGTCCGTTATTATGTCAAGCAGATCAAGTTATTCAAATTGTTGCCACGCCCCCTACCGCCCCCGCAATGAGCAAAAAACCAGACAAACCTCGAGAAAATTTTTGTTTTAGGCGAATATCTCAGTAACTGTAGCACTTAGGAGCACCAATTTTGGTATACAGGTTCCTAGAGACAGCCTTAATATAACGCCATTCAAAATTTTGAGCTGCCACGCCCCTTTGCTCATCAGAAATAAAAGACTCTCCAGCTTCAATGCCTTGTTTCACGCATTAAATCAAATAGTACAGTGTTGTAATTTAACATACGCTTAGAGAATTACTATTTCTAACTTTCCTGAAAGTGGCATCAAAATCCTATGTCAAACAACAGAGAAATTACGGTTCAAAGTTGAAGTTATTTTAAAGCAAAATCACTGCATGCGCGCAACACATACAAACAAACACAGAAACATACAAACATATGTTCGAACGTTTTCTCTACCTGCTGGCGGCAGCGCTGCCCGGAGCCGCTGGCCGCGCCGACCAATGCAATACATACACACATATGTATGTGTGCACATACATATATGCAAATAATCGGAAGAATGATAGAAGAGGGGTGTGGTGCAACTGATAGAGTTGCGGCGCAATGTGGAACCTTCGCATGGATCGCGGGTTCGAGTGCTGACGATGACAGTTGTTAATTTATTTATTTTTAGACCCCGTACTCTTTAAAAAAGAGTAATGGGGGTCTATTAAGTTTGTCAGAAGCGAGATGTGCGTAACAGGCAGAAGGAGGCGTGGCCGACCCCATAAAGTATATATATTCTTGATCAGCATCAACAGCCGAGTCGATATAGCCATGTCCGTCTGTCCGTCTGTCCGTCTGTCCGTCTGTCCGTCTGTCCGTCTGTCCGTATGAACACCTGGATCTTTTAAACTACAAAAGCTAGAACCATGAAATTCACAATGAAAGTCCGTTATTATGTCAAGCAGATCAAGTTTATTTCAAATTGTTGCCACGCCCCCTACCGCCCCCGCAATGAGCAAAAAACCAGACAAACCTCGAGAAAATTTTTGTTTTAGGCGAATATCTCAGTAACTGTAGCACTTAGGAGCACCAATTTTGGTATACAGGTTCCTAGAGACAGCCTTAATATAACGCCATTCAAAATTTTGAGCTGCCACGCCCCCTTTGCTCATCAGAAATAAAAGACTCTCCAGCTTCAATGCCTTGTTTCACGCATTAAATCAAATAGTACAGTGTTGTAATTTAACATACGCTTAGAGAATTACTATTTCTAACTTTCCTGAAAGTGGCATCAAAATCCTATGTCAAACAACAGAGAAATTACGGTTCAAAGTTGAAGTTATTTTAAAGCAAAATCACTGCATGCGCGCAACACATACAAACAAACACAGAAACATACAAACATATGTTCGAACGTTTTCTCTACCTGCTGGCGGCAGCGCTGCCCGGAGCCGCTGGCCGCGCCGACCAATGCAATACATACACACATATGTATGTGTGCACATACATATATGCAAATAATCGGAAGAATGATAGAAGAGGGGTGTGGTGCAACTGATAGAGTTGCGGCGCAATGTGGAACCTTCGCATGGATCGCGGGTTCGAGTGCTGACGATGACAGTTGTTAATTTATTTATTTTTTAATTTTAATTCAAAATGTAAATATTAATTAATTTTTAAATTTCATTTGAAAATTTTAATTTAAATAAAATGCAATACTATGGGAGTACGGGGTCTTTTACAGTCGGCTCGATCGACTGTAGCCTTTCTTACTTGTTTTTCTTTGAGCTCAGCAATTGAATTAACGTGCGCGCTTTGCTGAAATGTCAATTTGAGTTGGTTGGGAAGGGAAATGGGAAGTTACCTTGAGACAGCTCATTAGAATTCTGTTTTAACTTGAACTTGTTTGCGTTTTGTTTACCTTGAAATTAAAAATGCAAAAATGCTTAAGGAAAAGTCTACAAGAGTTTCTTAGACCAGAAAGCCAAGTAAAAGTAGCTCCTACTTATGTTTTTTTTGGGGAACTGCAATGTGGAGTGTCTTCAATGTGGCTGAATTATTTATGGCACTTGCCGCAGAGCGAAAACTGAGACAGAAACCGTAACAGAAACAGAAACAGATTACAAGATTAAATTATTGTAACAAGCGCATTACGTAACTATTTTGCATAATTTACCGCTAGCAGAAGAAAAGGCAGACAAAGACAGGCCACAAAAATTCTTATAAAAAAACATTCATCTTGGCCCTAAGTCGGCGCTCGACAGAAGCCGCTGCTCCCAAGGCGAGAGACCAAACATATATTTGCCATAGGTAGGCAAATCTTGGGACTATCGGCCTCGAACTTCAGCGTAGGTGACACTGACAGTGACAGTGAAGAGGTCGTCCCACCGGGCGTATGCGCAACATTTTTGTTTACAACAATTTGTCACTGTTGGTAAATGCAGCCCATCTCCACTTGAATCGACTCAACTCGACGCGACTCCTGCTTGTCTAATTTGCATTTTAATTTAATTTTTTCCATACCGCGAAATGTCAACAAAACGGCGCAGACGACGACGCTGTCAAGTCACTTGCAGACGCTGCCAACTTCTTGGCCCAGAACGAAACGGGCCAAAAGGGCTGGCAGGTCTACCTACTACCTTCTACCTTTGCCTGTCTCTGGTCGTGTCTTCTCCTGTCTTGTCTTGTGTTTTGTTTGTTTGTCTACAGTTTTTCTTGGCGCACTTTTAATTGAGTCTTGCATATGCATGAGCAGCAGCAGCAGCCACAGCAACTTAATTAAAGTGATTGCCGATTTGAACTTCAACTTCAAATCTTCATCTTTTCTTTAACTTCAACTTGAAGTTCCATTCTTGGCACTGTTTTCTGTAGCGCTAGCTAAAATCAATGCGATTGCAAATGCGACTCGTAAAACTTTCATCGATTTCCCAGCCATAAAATAACGATATTGTCTGCCGCATAAAATTATGATAGCCAGCGGGAACAATATGAGCTAGGTAGTCGCTGGAACAGTCAGCATGAAGAGCTAATACCCTGCAGACAACTCACTTTAGTTAATGTTTGTAGCTCAAAGAGTGAAATGGGCTCAAATAAAATATTTAAAAATAAGAAGAATATATGAGATGTACTTGGATATTGTCCTGGTATTACTAAAATTTCTAGACTCACAATTCTCTTTTCCTACAAAGCCAAACATTGTCATGACTTATATACCATTTTCTTATCACGATTACAGGGTATGCTGGCAACAATCTCTTTGAATCGCCGTAAAATGACATGCGGTAGACCAAAAGAAATGCGGCGACCTTTAAGCAAATACAAAATCGCGAATTTATGGCAGCAACTTGTTGTATTGGGGTCCTGTATTTATTAACTGCTTCTTCACCCATTTCTCTCTCTCTCTCTCTCTATCATTCTCTCTCTCACTCTGTGCTTCTTTCACTCTTGCCCTGCAGCTGTAATAATACCAAAAGTGATACATCTTGCATAATAGCGCAATATGAGTGTCTGGTGTGGTCTGGTAGCTGTGCTGTCTGAATGGCTCTTTGGCTCGTTGTAAATCCTAAAAGCGAAAAAAAACTGTCAGACTAACCAGTCGTGCAACCGTTATTACCTGTCGGCTAACCGCCTCACTGCACCGCACAGAGGTGGCTTCCCCTTTTGGCCACGATTTAGACGTACGTGCCACTGGCCAACGTTTGCAGTGAATGACGCTTCCGTTTAGCGAACGTTGCGACGTCACGGCTCATAATTTTCATGAATTTATGAACTGTAACCAAAGCGTCTAGCTTCTGACAATGAGCAGAAAGTCAATGGTAATGGCCATTGCTTTACAGGTTGGCCAACATGACATTTTTAAGTTTAAATTGAAGAAATTTCAATAGTTTTCAATGGGATAAGAATTAAGGCAAACTTTTATCGTATGCTCTAATTTAACAGATAAGTGATTTAAGTTAATACATATGAAGCTTTAAGCTTTAAGGTGTTTTAGTAATTACAGTTCTTGACTGTCATTCCAATCGATTAATCGATTTTAGCAGCCGTTCCAACTGTAGCTTAAATACCTGACGAGTCTATTAGGTAGTCCATAACATTCCTGCACACCTAATAATTAACTCAAGCAGCTCACGTAGTACACTGATTGAGTGCTTCACTTACAACAATGTCTTTATCTTTACTTCAGGACATACTCGACTAATTTGAGAACAAGGCAATGAGATAAATACCTTTTGTGGCCACAGCACCTGACTGACAATATGGGAAGGAGAAAGAAGACAAGAGGCTGAGTGGTTAGGAGAGGGAGAGGTGGAGAACAAGAGGAAGCTGTTACTGTTAACTGTTATCAAGGCACTTGGCACGCTCCCGAATTGCCACTTGAAGTAAATTGCCGAGGCGCAAAAGTTTCTCGACTTTGGCACGCAAAGTAGAAGCAAAGGACTTAACGACAATGGCACTGAGCGTTTATTACCTGACTTCCTGAAAGTTTCCCTTATCCCAACCCACTCCCACGTCTCTTGTTTATCTCGAGTTGTTAATGTATTAATTTGAATTTTTTATGCATTACGGGAAGTCGCAAAGCAAATATGTTTGACATGCCAAATTTAGTGGAAAATTGTCGCATGTCATTGGGCAAATATGCAAGTGAAATGCTACGTGACTTCATTTCCAAAACACAAATAAACGACTTGAAACTCAAACTGAAAGTTTTCACTTTTGGGTGGACAATGCGACAAATTGGCCAATGTCAACTTCCCACTGTTTTTCCTCTTTGTGTGTTTCCTCAACAGGCTCAATCCCATTTCGTACACCGTTGCGCATTTTCCGTCTCCATTTGTTTGCCTTCTCATTTTTCATGCAAGTCTTTGCCAACAGTTTTTTTTTAAAAAACAAATCACACCTACGAGCACTCAAGCCCGCAGAACAAATTTCCGACATATTCGGAGTCCTTTTTGTGCTCCTTTTGCTGGGGACGGAAGTGCACACAAGTTGCTTCGTCTCGAAGGACAAGAACAGGACACGCAGACTTGCCGGTAATGGAGTGGACTTTATTTGTGTTGTTCCTGCCACTGCCACATGGCACATGTCGCATGTTGCATGTGGCAATAAGGTAGCTTGTGGCATGCTTCAACAAACTTCACATTTGTCAGACCGAAACTTGTCAAGCATTTTAAAATTTCAACACAAGTAGGCTTTGAATTTTACTTTACCTAATTTATCACAGTTGTTCCGTAATTGTTCATGTTTGCTGTGACTTGCAGAAAAAAATTAAACAGAAAAAAAACTAAAGAAAAAAAATATAAAACAACCAGCATAAGTAAATTCTTATAATCATTTCAAAACAGAGAAATAATTTCGCAGTTTAATTTGCAAGTAAATTTCCTCAGTGATGGATTTAATGCTAAAAATCTCCGAGCAAATGCAAGAACATTGGTCTAAGGCCGAGCAGCAGGAGCAGGCAGGCTGAGCAACAGCAGAGAGAGGGCGCTGAAAAGGGCACGGCCTATCGCTCAGTGTACACCATCAATGGTAGTCCCATACTGGCACCTCTGGTAAGTTGTAAGATGTAATAACGATGTAACTATTAAATTAATTTATTAATTTTACTTTACAGATGACTGCCGAGCGACGTCTTGAGATGCAGGAACTGCGTCAAGCCGCCATAGCTGTGGAGCAGCAGTTGGACAAAGGTTTGAAGAAAATTCACAAGCTGAAGAGTCGCCAACGTGGGCTATACACTGCTAGCCGTCAGTCTGTGGACGCCAGCACCAGCACGGACTCCATACCACCAACACAGCCACTGACTGTGCTTGGACGCTTCAAGCAGCAGCTGCATTTCTCCGAAACGCTGATCTATGATAATAAACTTAATGCAATCATTAAATTTGTTAAACCGGGTGAGAAAGAGTCGAAGATAATGCAGCTGGTGCTTGAGGAGTGGCCAGAAAGAAGGGCTCAGTGTGCGGTGATCAAGGAGCAGCCACCCAAGTTTGCTATGTTGGTGGTACGGGAGAGATCTGAGTTGGAGATGGCAAAGAAAAAGGAAATCGAGGAAGAGGTGGCTGCGATTGGAGCTACGCTCGAGGAGAAAACTCCAGTAAAGGGCAAAGCACCTGAGGAGGAGAGTGCCCCTAAGGATCGAACCACCCAAGACTTGATAGCAGTGGCCAATACTTTAAAGGAGAACATGATCAATAACGAGCGAGAGCTGCGACGATCGTCCACGAGTCCATTTCTGTCCCCAAAAGGACCCGAAAAGGACTCGGCTGGCAAGGACATTGTGTCGACCTACTGCTACGAGGAGCGGCTGCATCCGACCTTGTGGAAACGTTATCACTCCTACCCCTTTGGCAGCAAGCCATCGGATGCTGCTTCACCCACATCGCCCAGCCCAAGTAGTGACGTGCCCATCCACAGTCCCATGGTTGCACCACCGCCTACTCCTGTCTGCAACTTGAGCAGCAAGATCCAAATCAAGCAACTCATTGCAGCCGATGAAAGCAAACTCAAGTCCAAAGCGTTGACGGGATCACAGCAGAAATTGACTGCTAACAAGTTGGCAAGTAATAAGAAGACGCCTCGTGTCTCTAGCTCGGTTAGCTATGCGGCACATGCCACTTCCCATGCGAAAGTGGAGGGTGGCAACACTGATGGCAACCCTACGAATCAGCAGCACACAGCGTCGTCTCAGCTATGATCCTCGCGCTACTTTAAAGCGTTCCACAGGCACAAAGAAAGCTGCCACAAGCTGGCAGCAACTCAAATCAAACTGCGGTGACTGCTGTTCTGCCACCTGGTGACAGCACTGATCAGTTGAAGCATCATCTACTCGATGAAATGGAGCAACAGCAGCGACAACGCTTCCATCAGTTGGTTTCACAGCAGGCGGAAGAACAGCAGCGCCTGCAGGAGGAATTCCGCACACAGCAGCAGCTGCTGATGGATCAAATGCTGTGCGACATGAGCAACTTTGCTGACGAGAAGTACGAGGAGCCCGATCAGCCCGACTCGGAGTCCAGTTCAGTGACATCGCTGCCACAAAGCCGCCTCGAGTTGGAGCCCAACGAGGAGCCAAAGTCTGGCGTGTGAAATTTCATGTAATGTGCTCATAAATGTATAAATAAATAAAGAAATTAAAACAATAGTTCATTACCTATCAGAATATTCTATTCGAAATTAACTTGTTTGTGATCCACACTCAAATAAATAAAAATCATTAATAAATCTGCATATAAATCTAATTCACACATCATAAATGCGATTAATCGCAGTGCGTGCAGAATTCTCGCCTGGATCAGATCGTGTCTGCATTTTGGCTCGCAGTGATGCCAAATTTAGCCAGCTCTGCTCGAAATTCTAATTATGCCCAACGTGCTGCGTCTGCTGCCTTGCCACACAAGTAGCAAGACTCGCAGTCCGTCCCCTTACCCCCAAGAGCACCCTTAAACCCAGCACTTGAATGCTTCACCTGCGCTGGCAACTCAACATTGATGTCTCTATATACAGTGAGTAGCGAAAGTCGCGTCCCATAATTCGGCGTGTTATTAAGTGTAAAAAATTAAAATTTCATAAATTGTTATGGTTTATTTAGAGCAACTTTTCTCCCACCAGTTCTCTCGTTAATTGCCCGCCCCAGCAGCCCAGGGGGTAGGAGTGTGGAGAGGGGTGTGGCACTCTGTGTGTGGCAGAAGTGGTCGAGGTTTCTGGCTGTGATTTGCGCATTTCGGAAACTTGCGATATTGGGTTTAAAGTGAACGTGGACATAATTAAAAGCACTTAAGTCGACTGCCGACTTCGTGACGATTTTGTTGTTGTTCTTGGGGCTATTGGAGCTACGCCAACTTATGCCAAATTGGCAGATGCACTTGTAGATTGTTTTGGCCATTTGAATTTTCTTTGTGGCCCGATTGTGATCAGCGCAATTGGACAGCAGTCGTCAAGAGATTAAAGTTAAGATTCAAATTATTGCAATTCCAATAAAGTTTTAATAATTGTGATAATTACAGATTAGCATAACGTTTATTGCGCCGAGCAGGTTGTCATAAATATCTATATTTATTAAGAAAAATGAAGAGCTGGAAATAAATTAAATTAATTTCTTGGAAATTCATTACGCATAAACAGCAGTAAAGAACTGTCTTGCACCTCCTGCCTTATAGGAACTCCAATGTCTGTACAAAAGCTAATCAACTTGTAAATAGTTTTGCCTAATCTCGTGTTTTTTCACTTGGTTAATCACACAAAACTTGTAAGAAGCAACCACAGGCAAAAATTCAGTGGAAATAATAATTTCGCGCTTCGTCTACACAAGAAAGGGAGAGCAAAGGGGGATGGTAAGAGTGAAATGAAAGATGTGAGAAATAAGTGCGATTCGAGTTTATTAAATGAAGTGCACATGGAACTGAACTGGCATTAGGATTTCATGACTAAAATAAACATAATCAAAGTAATAACTGAAGCACAGCCCCAATACCCAACATGAGCGTCGTTTCCCTTCACATTTCCATTTCCCAGCCCATTTTCCCAGCCATCTCAACCACCGCAAAGAGGAAGAGAAGACGTACACATGTGAAATTAATCTTGTTTATGTTGCCAGAGGCTGAACCCGAAGGATTCTAAGGACTCGTGTCGAAAGTTAGCGCTCAAGTTTGTTGCCTTTTTGCACAAAACTTTCGACTCCAAAGTTCTGCGTGAGAGAAGTGTACAAAAATAAATAAAATCAAGCATTTGAGTAGGTAGAAATATATATCTGTTCAGATAGTTATAGTTTCATGCTCAAAAGCTCGTTCAACTGCGAAAACTGAAATGGTAAATTTAATTAAAATATTTCAAGACGGTTTAATAACATTAAAAAACACAAAAACAAACAAGAAGAGAACGCGTAATTTCATTGGCATGCAAATGTGTGTAAAAGTGTGTGTTCTAGGTGTTCAATAGACAACAAGGACAACCCTTGATAGCTTATCCAGTTTAGCCTCAAGTGAAGCAGTGCTGACATTTTAGCCTTTTTTCTTCTCCTCGAAAAACTGCCTTTAAGAAAATTTCACGACTTTCATGTCTCATATTTAATAGGTGATCCATTCGATTTGGATTTGATTAATAAATTGAGGTAGATTTTTAAATATATCAAATTTGGATTACTATCTACTATCTTTTGGCGTCTTCTTTCAACATAGATAGCTATTTTTGGCTCAGAACTTCTGCCACCGCTGCACGGCATCCTGCTGTCGTTTATCCTTGTCGTTGTCAGTGCATAATCTGCTTATTTTGCAACATAAGTGAAAAGTTCTGTCAACAAAATCAAAATCACGAAAAATTTGTTTGCCGTTTAAATTCGATTTTGATCCTATTTATCCTGTAAATTGCAGCAATTGAAAGGATTTACTCTGAGACTGTCAAATCGCAGTGAAACTCTCCCTTTCTCAAACACAGGCAAGCACACGCATACCCACCCAACACACACATAGACATTTTCGGCGAGTGTTTGATTTTAAAATTACCTTTTATTGGCAGTAGACGTTGTCGTGGGATTGAATTCGAGTCGATTGAATTGATGTGATGTACGATGTGTGACGTGGTGTGTGGGTGTGTAAACATTTGTTAGGGTATTAGCAAGCAAAGCATTATGGAAACCAAATGCCAGGCGATATGGCCACAGCTTTAAGCAAAGAAAAGTTCCCTTTCTTTGTCTATCCGCAGTTGATATTGAATTTCAATCGTTGCAGCAACGAAGTAAAGTAAAATAAAAAGAATTGAAATCACTTCCTGGAGACAAAGTAACAAAAAGATAGAAAATTTGCGACGCTGTGGAAATCCCCAAGTGCGGGTCAAAGAAAATAAAACTTTATGCAAATGTGCCACTTTGGCCGTAAAATGAAATAGTCCCTGGCCAAATTATACCTGATGTCTGATGAGCTCACTGCCAATTGCCGTGAATTGAAACAAAAGGGGCCCCTCCCACACCTTTCTCCCCCTACTGTGCACTCGTAAACTTCTGATTGTAGTTTGGGAACCAGCGCAGGTGACTTTAAGTTGCAAACTTTTACATTTTACCTATTCCATTTTTTACTTATTTTTTCAGCTTTGTTTGTAGTCCAAGTTTTTGGCCATTTGCCGACTAGGGAAAACGCAACGGAAGTTGTTACGGACACGTTTTGTCGTTGCGGATGTGTTTGGATGCGAGCAACATTTTTGGTGCTAGCTTTATTATCATTTTCATTATCATTAGCATTATTATTATTATTATACTCATTATTATTATGTGCGTCATGCAGTTGGAAATTTACAACATGACAACGCATTTTGTTCGCACATTTTTGACCGGAAACGGAAGCTGTTATTAATTTGCATGTCCGACAGCGAACACAGAGTTTTGCGCTGCCTTTCAGGTGGTAAGTACTTGCCACGCCCCTCCACCAACACTTGCACTTTTCGCACACTCATTGTGGTATAAAGAGCGCCAGAAAGAGAGCGAATTTCTGTTGAGTTGCTAATTAAATTTTCTACTTTATTTACGCTTCGCATCAGAATTCACAGCTGCTTTCCTATGCTCTTTCTTCGCTGTCTTAATTGTGTTTGTGCTACTCTATTTCAGCAGCTCCAATTCTTTTTTCTTTCCTTACCAAACCACTGTCACTCTTCTTTCATCCACTTTCCCCCTTTGTACTTGAAATAAGACCAAGTCATTTATGTCTCTGCTTGTGAGTTTGCTGCTGGTTGTGGTCCTGGCTTGGCAGTCTTAGGTGCTGTTTGCGCTAAAATAATTGAATTAATAATTGCTGCGTGTGGTTTTCATGCTTTTCCAGCTAAGAAAATCCCCCTGCACTACGCCTTTTCCCGACCCCTTTGCATTGAAATGCTTAAGCCTTAGTCCCTGTCTCTGTTTCTCTCTCTGTCTACGTCAAGAGCATCGTGTGAAACTTTTATCTTTGGCTCTGGCAGCAAAAGTTGAAGCTCTTTTTCCTTGCGATGCCTTTACTTACACACTGATTTAATAAATTAACGTTAATTAGCTGTTGTGGTCGGATCAGGAGCAGAGTAAGAGTGGAGTGTCTTAGCTCTTAGCTTAAAAGACAATAACGCTAAAATCCAACACGCAACGTGGCAACTTTTGCTCTGGTACGTGATTTCCGGCGCTCATTCAAGCTTTGCCCTCTTCGATATATGAATTATGAGCTCAGGAAGACAAACGGTGTCTCATTCTTAGCCAATAACTCATGTGAGAACTTGTTTGTTCATGCCATTTTAATTAGCCAAAATGTGTGAAAGCAACCAAAAGAATTGCAAGTATCTTTCCAGATAGTTTACATAAATAAATACATTTTACAATTTAAGAAACTATTAGAAGTGGCCCTTGGGCAACTGTACACAGAAAAGAATCCAATTAAAGTCAGTGGCAGGAAGTGACTTTTCGGCGTCTTTGCAGCCAAAGGTCGGCCAAGACTGCCCAAAGGAAGAGTTTACAGTTGAGCAGTCTGGCTGGTCAGTTGGCTTCTTGAGACAGCTGCTGACAATATCATAGCCAAATATGGCAAAGAAAAGAAGACCAAATCGCCTGAGGCTAAGGACGTCGTGTGTGACAATTGAGTGAGCTACAGAGCAGCTAAAGAAGCAACTGCAAAGCTGGCAAAGCATTTAAATTGAAATTAACATCCTGTTGGACGAGTGCATGAGTGCAAACTCGTATGTTTGTGGCCTGCAGGGCCAGCACTTTAGCAATATGTGTTCTAATTATGCCATCAAAAGTCAAGTCTTTGAGCAAAAAGTCAAAGTAAAAGACAGGCAGCTTGATGAAAAACTTGACAACTGTGGGCCAACTGAAATGGCCCAACAAGTGTCGCGGCCAAAGCAAAAGTGTCAGGCAAACATTAGACAGTTCTCGCCCTAGACAAACACTTGCACAACCAAAAGAGATAGAGATAGAGAAAGAGAGGAAGAGAGAGAGTTACAGATAAAGCTTCAACCACACACGTAATTAAGAGCCCATTGTTGTTTCGCTGACAAAAGTGAAAGATGTCTTGATGGATAACGTGGCTGAGTTTTCCTTTACGTCTATTGCCTGTTGACACTTCAAAGTGTGAATGTGTGTGTGTGAGTGTGAGTGTGTGTCTCTCTCTTTTGATGTAATCAGCTTGCAGCTAGCACTCAAAGCACAAAGCACCAACTGACACATTATACCCAATCCTGCAATTATTCTTACCTCAGCCTTTGAAGACAGCAATTAAAAGCCTCACACATATGTAAATATGCCTCGCGACAGACAAGTATGTGCGTGTCTGTGCATGTGTGTGTGTGTTTGTGAGTGTATGTGCTGATGTATGCATAAATATTTAATGTGTTTGCCTTGTTAGTGGCTGGCGGTATCACTTCATTTTGCGGAAGGATTAAATTAATGCCAAACGTGTGCTGTGTTTTGTTGTTTTAGGCAATACACACACACACACAAACTACACACACACACACAGACTAGAGTGACTGTGTCGACAAACAACGTGTGGAAACCGCTACTTACACTAGTTAGCTAATAAAATTAGTTTTATTAACACGTACTACGACAAGTGTTGAGTTTAGCTGAGCACAAACACACACAAATAGTAAACACACTACATGTGTGTGTGTGTGTGTGTAGATTGACTTTAAGTGTTAATTGCATGTGAAACTGTTAAATGCCTTATAAATAGATGAAGGCAGGCGGAATATGCGCATAGTTTAAAGACAAGCAGAAAGTGTTGCCTACTTATGATAGATATTAAATAGAACAATAATGACAACATTGCATAAAAATATCAAAATCAATTACAAAATAATTTAAAAAGCTTTCGCTTTCCCACTTTTGAAGTAGTTTTTAATATAAACTAATCTCCAAGGACTCTGTGTTCTTCGATATATTATAAATTGATTTGAAATAAAGCACTTCCCAAGCCAAAAGAATAGTCTAGTTTGTAATCAAAAACTTAAACCATCTGAATACCTTCTGCTGAGCATCTGAAGTGCTCAATGCCTGGGCCAAAGGCCTTGTACTATGGCCTATGTCATCAGATTTCCCCAAACCCTTAATGTCATATGGGAAAAACCAATTGCCAGTTAATTGGAGCGCTGACATCAGCAAACCAAGCAAAATCCTGAGAAATTTGATGACAACCCCAACTCAATGCCGAGTACATTGGAATGACAGCGTCTACAATTACACACGCACGCACACTGACCACCATAATTAATGTTAATAAATAATAAATTTACATATAAAACTGAGAGAGAACATGTAATACAAGTCAAGTTTTTCGAGTCGAGCGAAAGTGAAAGTCCGAAACGGCATACAAATCTGTGTAATTAAAAGCGGCATTCAGGATTTGGGATCTCTTGTGGGGGGGACGTAGCGATGCCAGAATTCTGATAACATGCAAAAAGTTTTTGGTCAGCCCTTTTGGACTGTTTGGCGGAAACGTTTAATTAACTTGTTTGTTTCGTCTGGCCACAATTCATATGCGAAACGTGGCTTGCAATTAAAAAAGAAATTGGAAAGTAAATGCCAAATATGGCCAATATTATAGGCCATGTTTAGCTCAAGCTAAGATCACTTTACTGATAACTGTAAGCAAGTAATGCATTAACCAAGTACTCACACCGCAACACCAAAACTTGGCAGCTAACTTGGCCAGGCCAACACATTTGGCAAGACGAGAAAACTTTCAACAAAATTAACCGCAATTCGAATGCAACAAACAGAGTAAAGTATTTCGGTATTAGTATCTTTTGTAACTTGATAAAAGCATATGCAGTTACATTTATTGAATTGTTTCATCTGTTTGTTAACTATTTGCAGCCAGTGTGTTTAGTTTTGTATTTGAGTTTTTGGCAATTTGCACTTTAGATCAGGCAAAGTTTTTCAATTAGAAATGCCAAGACCCAAGACTGACTGACTGTCCAGCCTTCACTCAAAGGGTTGTTTTCATTTTCATTTTCATTTACAAATAATCAATGAGAGATTCCCGTCAAGCGTGAAGATAAGACACAACCGTCTTTCAACTTAAAGTAACAAATTAATTAGCATTCATTGCCGCTCAATTGAGCTTGTAAATATTTAATTAATCGGCGATTTGTGCAGACGCCCAAAATGCCAAAAGCAATCAATTAAAGCGCTTTGATGGATGGCCAACAAAGTAGCCAAATAAAGACTTCAACTTGGAAAATATTAAGTTGAACAACTCGCGATGTTTTAATAGCTTAGGATGGCACTGGCTTTAAAGTGTTACTCGCTGCTCTTTGGGCCAACTTTTGTGCTGGTCAAAACCAAGTTAGCTGGTCCTTGTTCCCCAAGGACAAATACACACACACACATACACTCTCATATACACATTTATGCAGCCACATGAGTCAAGTTTTAATTTGCTCACACTCTCACTCGCTGTCTTCCTCTCTTGCTCTGTCTCTATCACTCTCTTTTGCTGTCTCTCATTTGTGAAAACAAAGTCACTTCGATGCTCACAACAAAAGATGCCAATTTAATCTAGTTCTAGTGCCTTTTGGCCACATGGGACACTTAAAACCACTGGGCCCAGAGCATAGGGCACAAGGCACAGGACACAGCACATAGAACACAGAACACAGGGCAGAAGACTGCTCAACCAGACTGTGCACAGGAAATGACTTCAGTGCCGTACCAGCTGTTCGCTCCGTGTATGTGTGTGTTTGTGTGTGTGTTGCTGGCGCCAGCAGGTAACTTCCGGCATAGTCAAATTGAAAATGGCAGAGCTTGAAACACTTGGGCAGCTGCTCTACTTTTGTGGCTAAAGTGTAAAGCTGTGAAGCTGTGAGCAGACCGACTGTCCAGTTGTGGTTGGCCGGGAGGGAAGGGGAGTGGCAAAGACTTGAGGGGGGACTGCGGCTTGAGGGTTTGCGGAGTTGTGGCCCTGAAAGTTGTGCACTCGTAAAGTGTGACAAATTGAATTAATGCCACTGCAAATGGCAAAGTCTCTTAGAGCTGGTCACCGTAATTGTTTAATACGCATTCTTAATTAAGAAGCGGCTCTAACAGAAGTTGCCTTAGTTTCTGAGCTGCCAAAAGAAATACTGTCTACAAAAAGGTATTGGAAAGTGTAACAACTAAAACCAAATCAAGGCCAGCGGAATAAAATAAACATAAGATACACTTTATGGTAACAATAAGATGAATCGAACAACTATATAGCTTAGTCAGCTACTATTTAAAATAAAGCTAAGATAAAACTACTTGTAAAAATAAGCAGAAACTGCTTTTAATTGAAGTAACTCTTAAGTAATTTCAACGATTTCTATTTAAATAAACTGTAGCTAGATGTCAGTTGAAAGCATGCTTATTTTTATAAAGGAATCAAGTGAGCTTTATCAAAATTGCACACATTTTTGGTCAGTGTAAGCTTTAGCTTAGCCTTAACCTCCAGTTGACTTCGAGGCTCTTGAACTGCGACCAAGACACTTGACTTATGGCGTAAAAACGCAGACACAAATCTTTATGAGGTGACTGTAGCGTATGTGTGTGTGTGAAGATGTGTGTGGCACGGTTAAGTAAGAAAAACTACAGTTTCCACTTAACGGGCAAAAGCCACGTGCGTCATGTAGCAGGCGAAAGGGGGCTGGCAAGGGGAGGATCAGGTCTCAGGCAGGAGGAAGGAGGCAGGACGAATCGACGTCGTGTTGTCGCCAAGTCGAGGCGCTGCAAATGGCAACTCAAAGTGGACATTGATAAAAACGCAGTGTGGACACTGCAGAGACGCATTGTTGTGCCCATAACTCAGAGAGTTGTTCAACAAACGGCAAGAAAAAAATAGCTAAGAACCTGTGCAGTGAGTTGAGAATCTTAAAGATAAATAAGCAGTCCAGCAACGTGGCTGAACTTTGACCCCAAAAAAACAGCCAGAGGCAAAAGAAACCGCAAAGAGCAAAAAGCAGAGCAGAAAAAGGACGACGATTATGACGCTGACGTCGCCCAACGAAGCGCAACTGATGAAGCCCACTTAGAAGAGCACCAGGACAGCAGGAGGACACAGTGCAGGACACGGTGGAGGTGACGGTGGAGGATGACAACGAGGTGTCCCTCTTGGCTGGACAGCGGTCAGCGAGCTTGGCAACATTTGCCGTTGACAGAGCACAAGTCAGAGCAAAAAAATGTATAAGAACAGCAGCTGCTCTCGGTGTGTGTGTGAGTGTGTGTGTGTGTGTGTGTGTGTGTGTGTGTGTGTGTGTGAGAGAGTGTGTACACTACTTGGGGTCGTCTGGACAAACATTGGCCGTCGACCGGACATGACCAAATGAAAATGTGTAGTCCCTTTATCCCGTCTCCAGGTTTTTCTCACCCTCTGAGCCTCGAGCGATGTTGTCGCCGTCTCAGAGCCTCACAATTATTACTCTACTTCAACTTTTTCATTTGTAATGTACTTGTAGTTGTTGTTGTTCTTGTTTCTGCTGTCTGGAGGTGCACCAGGATTTCAGGATGCAGGCTGCAGGATGCCGCCGAGTTTGTAATTTCGCTTCCTGCGTCTCATTTTTCATATTTGGCGCACTTTGAGTGCCATTTGGCAACGGCAACAAGGCTAAAACCCAAAACCAAAACCCAACAAGGTAAACAGACAATTTCTCAAGCGACTAATGCTCTGAGTTATTGTTGAAGTTCTTGCTGCAAGGAAGAGTGCGAACTGGAGTGAGTTAAGTGCGCTATTAGAGCCAGTTTCTTGCCACGTCTTGCAATGCCTGTGAAAAACTAAATTTAGTTCTAGTCTCTCTCCAAGGCAAAGCTCTATAAACAAGCAAAGAACGCTTAAGAATTTTAATAAGGAAGCATCAAAGTCAAGATCTTTGTGAAACGAGTAAAAGATTAGAAAGCTTGGGAGTTTGGGGCTGTAAAATTGTTTGCACTAAAGAATTTTAGGAAGAAAATTAGAATTGTTAAATCTTCCAAGATACAAACTAGTCATATGTCGGAAATAATCAGGAAAATTAAACAACAAAAAGAAACCAAATTTAATTTACAAAAGCTTCTCTAACAATTATGAGAGAATAACTTGTTATTCAACCAAAAATTTCGTATAAAGAATTGTGATTACAATAACTAACATCAGATTTGACAGTTTTTATTCAAATAGTAGTTAAATTGGAAAGGTAAACTAAATGAATTCATTTAGAGTTAAATACAGGTCTATATAATCAATCATTTATTATATTAACAGTAAGACAAAATATTTATGTTCGTAGTACTTGCTCTTTTATTTAGTTAAATAATACATATTATTTTGTATCAAATATAGAATATGCACACGTTAATTTACATCAATTTCAATCTGAGATAAATGCAGCGATCTAAGATGGAATTTAAAATAAAGTGGATTGAAAGTAAGATAAGGAAAATTGTTAAAAATAGATCTGAAATCATATTAATCAGAAATTATTTTAAAATGATATTCTATTTGCATAATTCAAAATTAAAATAAATAATAAACACAGAAGATGCATTCCACTCCTTCATATACCTAAATTCATTTCAAATAAATTCTGTTTATAGTTATGAAATGATATTTGTTTAACTAATGTATAATAGATAATCCTCCGAAGACAGTACAAATATTATTCTCCTAAAATGCAAGTAAACTAAAAAGAAAGTGTTAAGTTTCTTAATGCTGCTTTTCACTCACAAGACATAAACAAAAGTTCATTGACTTTATTTTCTATTTCGACAGAGCTCAATGTCAAATTTGCTGACCTTTTGCAGAGTGCAAGGGAAAAGTTGAATATCATTCATACGACCTGTTGAAAGTGCTGAAAACTTTTTCTTATTCAGCTGCTCAGCTTCCAAGAAAAAATATCAAAAATGCAAGCCAAAAAGCGCAATTTCATAGGCCATATGAATCTAGAAGAAATAACACCCACAACTTGGCCAAAAAATAGACGAAAAAGTGAAGACGAAGCAAAGAAAACGAAAAGAAAGCGCCTAGTGAAAATACACAATACACAATGAATATATTCATATATATACACACAAATACATATATATATATTCGTATACTCGTTGAGTATCTATGCCATGAAGGTCATATTAAATTGCTATAAAATTTTATCGATTTTATTTGCAACAAAAGAAAATGCGCTGCGCACAAGCAAGAAAATTTCAGCGTTCTAACGAGGACACTGACACCACAATAACAACAACAACAACAACAGCAACAGCAAGGAGGAGCAGAATCAGAAGAAGCAGAGAGACAGAGGAGCCAGCTGGCAAACTGAGAGGAGACAGACGAGACGCTAGAAAAAACAGAAACAGAAAACTGGCTAGAAAAATCTATAAAAGAGGCGAAACTTTTTTGCCGCCTTGCTTTTTTTTGTGCCTAGCCTCACAAAGTTGGCTAATTAGAAAAGTTGGCAGCTGCCAGGGGACGAGGAGGGAAATGGAAAGAGGGAGAAGGAGAGGGGCAGGCAGACTAAACTGCTCTACGCTCATAGGTGCGTCAGTCAAGCTGGCGTCGCCATTTTTAAGCAGCGCACGTGAGAGCAGAAGGTGCAAGCTAAAAAGCAGCCAGAGCTTTCCTCTTAGCCATACAATATAGCCATATAGCCATAGCCAACTAACGCTGTGCGCCGTAATGTCACACCTACCTCGACTGCGAAAGAGACGCAACCATTGGCTGGCATAAATCACGTCCCCGTTTTGCGCACCTACAGTGAAGCAGTGAGAGCAACAACCAGACACACGCACACATACACACGTGCACACGTATACACAGAGACAGAGACACACCTTCCAGGCAGCCACTGGCTGGCTAGCTGCCTTGCCTTGCCTTGCCTTCCTTTGCTTTGCTTTGCTATGCTGGCGGGTTAGTTTCCGCACCTGATACTCTCCGCTCTCTGTCTCAACAGCAGCTACAGCTACAGTGGCTGAGGTGGAGCCACTCGGCAGTGGTCTCATTTGTATTTACCTAAAGACGTGCAGCAGTAAAAAAAGAAAGTAAGAACACAGCTACAGCTATAGCTACTGTTACTGCTACAAATACAGCTACAGATACACACGCACACGAGAACTAACGAGCGACACGAAGCTGCGCACCTAAATGCGCTCAAAAAACTTGCAGACGATGAGAGCATTTACACAGACACACAAGGTGTATGCCGAAAGTGAGACGATGACGATGACGATGACGCTGACGAGGACGCTGACGATGACGATGTGAACGTAGACGAGCACATTGCCGTGACGTTGATGAAACAGGCGCTGGGCAGAGCGTGAGCAGCGCATGTGCTGCTGCTGCTGCTGCTACTAACTAACTAACGGTTATGATATGCCCGACATATTTCAAACTCGTAAAATATTTCATTTGCTTTCTTTTTTGATTTGTTTGTTTGCTGCTCACTAAATGAACTACAGTGCGTATGCTTGATGTGCATACTTAATTTAGTAGCTAGCACTATTTAATGACATTTATAGCAGCAGCTTTGCCGACGGTAAAAATGCTCAAGAAAATGTGTGTGAACATTTTCCGTGGCACACAAAAGGGGTTTTCTTTGCACGCTCCTAACGGCGTACCCCTCACTGCCCACCCTTCACCACACTGCTCGCTTGGCACTCATTCCACGCTCCTCTCGCTCAGTGAGCAAGCGAACAAGGTGCTTGGCTTTGGTTGGTTGCCAACATTCTGCACACCTTTAACGGTAACGGTAAATGTGCGAGCGAGCCAGCAAGCAACAACCTGTGTCTGTGATTATATAAATATATATATGTGTGGGCACGTGTATGTGTGTGTGTGTGTGTGTATGAGAGAGAGCGAGAACGCAAACGCACGAGGCCACAACGAATGAGCAACGGGAGGTGCCGAAAGGTAGAAGAGAGCAGAGAATGAGTGGAGCAGGGGGAGTGAATGGGGAGGGAGACAGAGCTTGCAAATAAACGCAAAACAACTGCCACTTGTGGTTAGGTACCAGTTAGGCACCATGGAACAGAAGCGACAGAAGATAAAGCAGAAAATGAGGAAGAAGCAGAGACAACGAACAACAGCAGCTGCTACATAAAACAAGTTGCAGCAGCGACTGAAGACTGACGACGACGACGACGCTGCTGACGCTGACTGATGATGGCAAGCAGTGTACCAGAGGTAGAGGCCGTCGAGGGAAGCGGCACACGGCAGGTGCCGCCGCCTAGCTAATGTGCGAGCGAGAAAGCTAAGCTAAAGCAGCGGCACCTACAAGAGGATTTCGGAAAGCTCTCTCGCTCTCACAGAGACGACGGCGACGACGATGATGCTAAAGACGACGGCTACGACGCTGACGAAGACCAACACCTAGAACAGGTACACACACACATAGACACACACACTCATCACCGAGAGAGTCACTATGTACAGCTGTGTATGGTTGGTTAGTGGGTTGAGTTCGCTTTCTTTATTTTTGTATGAGGTGGGGGGTGGGCGGCCTTGCTTTGCGCAGGTAGATTGGTGGATGCGTAAGGTATATTATATACGCCACAGCACACTCACACACACACACGCGACACGTGGCTGGCTAAGAAAGGTGTGAAAAAGTCAGAAACATGCGCAGTGCAAGCGAGAGAACAACGCAATTGGGAGAGCCCCACAAGCGCTGTTAACTTAAACTGTTAGCTAACATTGGCACTGTAAGCACTTAACATGGGAGCGCACTGTTAGCACGCAGGGGAAGTGCGCTGTTAAAGTAAATTGTGTTGCTGTTGTGGCGACACTGTTAAGCTTGAATATGCATAAATAATGCCGAGTGTTGACAGCTCACCAAGATTTCGCCAGTAATATATATATTTATCTGTATTTATACACATTACTTGCACGAGACATTGACCCATAAATGAATTAACATAATTGTTGACACTTGAGTGCGTTTTTCTCGAAATGCAGAATGAATTGTAGCCAATGGAAAGTAATAATAAATAAATGCATGAGTTTTAGTCACCAAAAATTATATAATAATAAAAGTATAAAGAAAGTATAGAGATCTTAAAGATTGACTTTTATGAACTGCAAATTAAATTAAATAGTTTCTCTTTAGTCAAAATTCTGTAGTTATGTGTAAGTTGGAAAGTATTTTTGTGACTTCTAAAATGCTAGTGGAATTACTATTTTTTTTACTTCTATTCTTTGATATAAAAGTATATATTTTGACATCTCGGTTAACAGTACAATACCTTAAATTACTCCATGTAAAGTATAACTATTTTTAAATTTAACATAAACGAGGCATACCTCAACTTACATTCAGTCAATTTAATAACATTACTTTGCACTTTCATTAAAAAGCATAAAGCGAAACGATGTCAAATTCCCAGTCCAACAAAAAAACTGAAGTAAAGTCTGAAAAGCTGACAAAAAAAGCGTAAATGATTTAAGCGCTTATCGGTGAGCAAGTTTTACAACAAAAAAGTGAAAATAAACCTGAAGAAGTGGCCAAGAAAGCGTCGAGAGAAGCTTAAATTGAATGCTTGTAGGTGATTATGCAGCATAATTTATGCAGACGAGCAACAACAAGGAGAAAAACAAGGAAAAGCAAGGAAAGCTGCAGAGAAAACAATGGACAGCAGAGCTGTGGCGACGACCTGCGCAACTGAAACTGATTTAATTAAGCAGGTGATTAAAGTTTATGCCGGTTATTTGTAGCCAAAAGCCAAAACAGCAACAAGAAGTCGCTGCTTCTTGCTCTCTTCTCACTCTGTTCCCGGTGGCTGTGCCGTGTCCTTGTGGTCCTTGTTGTAGTCCACGGAAGTCGGTGTGTAAAGTGCGCGAAAAGTTTGTTTTGCCGTCGATTGTCCCGAGGGCAGACTGTATTTGATGCCACTACTGCAATGCAAATGCGGTGTCCAGGCAAACAACGCAGCGTATGCGCAACTTTTGCACTTTTTGCATACTATTTTTGCACTGTTAATTGAATACTGTTTGCTTGCGTATGCCGAAGGTCGAAAAGTGAAATCAGCGGTAATTAAAATTCAATTAGAGCAACAGCAACAACAACAGCTGTTGGCAATAATTTTATATATATATTTTCACATACATAACTATAACTTCTCAAGGTTCGCTATGGAAAGCAATTACAATTGGCCACAGTTAATTGGTAGGCACTATACCACCCCCTTTGGCACTCCCTTACGCCCCCTCCAGCTTCATTTCGTGTTAATGTAATGGCTAACAATTTACGTCAACTTAATGCTCATTTTCCGAGTGTGAGTTGAGTGTGAGAGAGTGTATGTGTGTGTGTGTGTGTGTGTAGTCGGTTCATTTAATGCTCCATTTCTCTCACCACTTTCGCCTAGGTAAGATTTATGTGCACTACTATGCGGGGCAAGCAACTGTGTCAATCGCCCTGAGTCGGCCTCAAGTGTGCAACGCAATTTAGTGAAAATATCAAATTTCCACACTCCCACACACACACAGATACACACCCACACTACAGTAACAACAATACACATTCGCTTTTTTTGCTGGACGTAGAAAAGTAAACAGAAGGTTAATGGATTTGACACACGGTTCAACGTCAGAGTCAGCATCTCTACGGCACTTGTGCGTGAAATGGATATGCTTTCAGGCCATACACACAACCAACCACACATACACACCAATATTCACACACACACGCAACTCGGGCTAACGGTAAAAGGCACTGCAATCTTTTTTCTCTACTCAGGTTTCATTTTCTTTTCAGCTTTTGTGGCTTTGTTAAACACTTTAAGTCAGAATTCAAGCTACAAAAATCAAACAATTTTACTTATATTTTTCTGTGTGCAATTAAAAATGTCTTGCTAATCTAAATTCTTTATCAAATGTTGACCTAAAGTGAGTTGATGTTTGTGGGTTGATAGTTAAAGACTCAACAAACTTCCAGTTCTTTCTAAACTTTAATTTCAACATTGGAATAATCAAAAAGATAAATTTAAGATCGGTTATAGCCTCTTTAAATACTTAAGATACTTAAGATTTCGTTAACTCTAGTTTATTAATAAATTCCTGAATTTTACAATCGAAATTTGCTCAAAAAAAGTCTTAATCAAAATGCTTTATCTCATTTATATACTTATTCTAAGAACAAATCGTAAAATGGCAGTCACATTTTTTACCAACGCTTTTCTTAAAATGTTCCAAGAAATTTCCCAAAATTTCGGAATCGAAATTGCTGTACTTCCCAAAGTCTAGCACTTTAAGCTAGATAAAGACCCGACTAAAGACACTTTTGCTGTTTAATATATTTAAACTTTCACTGCACGTTCATTGCGCTCTGGCAACAGCAACAGCAACAGCAACAACAACAACTCCAAAGTCAAAGGCCAGAAAGCGAAGCCAAGTTCCAATCAGACTGACAATTGGCCAAAACAGAATACACCCCCTCAGAGAGCAGCATGACGACACGTTTGGCAAGCGTAGAGGCAGGGAAAGAGGGTGAAAGTGTAGAAAAAAGAAACTGCAACTGTTTACAAATTGTGCGCAGTTTTTGCGCCAATTTTCCCCCACATTTTCCACTGCTCTTTCTACTTTTTTTCCAAATGGAATAATGCTGCACTGCATCTGTTTTGGGGCAAAATAAATCATGTGTGAAGGTGTCCTTACCTACCGCAGGCAATCTGCGCCACTGACAGTTTTAATGCCGCATGAAGTCCTGCTACCAGTTTTCCACCTCGTCCCCTCTCTCCCCACCACTTTACCCCACCCCTTGCCAGCAGCTTTGCACGCAAACTTTTATGATTTCCTCCTGGCAAACGTGGCTCTGTCGACTACGTGCGTGGCGCTCACTTGTGGCATATGTGTGACGTTTCAATATCCTGTTGCGTGATTTTTGTTTTCATATTTTTTATGTTGATTTTTTGAGACAGAGGGGAACCCAGTGAGAGGCAGTGGGGGCATGGAACCCTCTCTGCTACGTGAAGAGTCGCAAATCGCAAGTCGCAAGTCACAAATCAAATACGAGTGAAGGCATTGTTTGCTTACTTTTTCTTGCTCTTCTTGTTGCCAGCAGCTTTGCCTGCGTTTAGGCCTCTGAGCTGTCTACTTAGCCCGGCCTAGTGGAGCACACAGTCGGGGGGTGGGGTAGAGAAGTCAGGGCAGCTGGGGCAGTGCCAACACTGAGGCTCAACAGCAGCCAATAAATCAAAATATAAAGATATGTTTTGCGCTGGCCATAACTTGATTTTTATCCCATTTTCTTTTAGTTGTTGATTTTGTAATTTATGTCACGGTGTGCGAGCAGCAAAAAAACTGAATTTAAACGCAATTTATCTGTAAATGTGGCTTTAAACGTGATACAATGACACTGGGCGAAAGTTTTGTGGGAGAATTGAACATTTTTTAGATTTTAAACTGGAGAGTAAGGAAAATTTTGGAATTTGAAAGTAGTGAAGTCCTAGCCGAAGGTTTCGATTGAATTTCAGCTTTATAAAATTTAGTTTAATTTAAATTAGTCAGAGAAAATGAAATTTAACAACTTTACAGCATGTTTACGAGCCTGAAAAATATTTACTTAATTAATTATATAACACTGAACTCTCTAGTATTTTAAAATCTAACAAAATCAGTAAAGCCACGTTCAAGCTCAGTACTTTCGTAGACCTGACAATGGGCATACTTATTCTATACAGACTAGACAGTATAATGAGCATTATAGTAATTTTAAAAATTGGTTCAGGCTCTGCAATAAATGAGCTACCCTTGATGGAAAGTCTTTAAACTCAGTGCGTCATTTTGACGCCAGTCAGTGGACAGGCTTGTCAATATTTTAATATCCATTTTGGTGTAGATGCTAGAAAAGTTTTCCAATACCATTTACCATAATTCCACTTTGCACATTGACACCTAACCAGAAAGTCATTCAAAAGGAGAAGAAAGCAGAAAGATAAAGACAAGAGGAACGGAGCCAGCTGAGAAACTGAATACGAGTACAACTGAGTAATAGTCAAGTAGGAAAATTGTGGAAAAGCACTCGAATGTTCAACTACACTTTTCGACATGGACACTTAACTGACAATGTCTGACCTTTTCAACAACATGGAACACCAAGAAAAAATGGAAAAGAAAAATCAACGACGACAACGAAAAGTAAAAGCAAATTTGTACCAGAAAAAAACAAGGGGAAAGCAGTAGGAAACAAGTAAGAAAATGAAAGAAAACTACGAGTATGTGTACAAAATATCAAGAAATAACTAAAAATTGATGCATACACAAATGTGTAAGGCTGTGCGAAAGTCTTGGGAGTGAACAGTTTTGGACATGGAACATTTTGGGAAATGGGCAGTGAAATGCTTACGTGATGTTTAAGTTTTCGAAGGTCGCAAGCAGGGCAGAGACAGAGACATAGACAGAGATAGAGACAGACATAGCCAGAAAGTAACAAGAAAGAGAAGTATGTTGTAAGTTGGGGGGAAAAGAGAAAAGTCAGCGCATTGCTGCATACAAAAAACTGAACAGTCACAGGACAAAGTCTTTTCTTTTGTGTTCTCACGCGCACACACACACACTAAGACACTCACATATACAGGGTGTCAAACTTTAAACTGTCAAAAGTTGCGCATACACTACACTAAGTATGTGTATGTGTGTGTGCTGTTGTCCTTTTCCGTCTGTCCTGTTGTCTACGTGAGCTCAAACACAGTTGGGTCCGCTGTCAACAGCTGCATAGACACGCGCCAGTTCAATATTGATACAAACTTTAAAGGCGGCGATTAAAAGCGCATTTAAAGGCAGAAACCTACACCTACTCACCAGAGAGAGAGAGAGAGAGAGAGAGAGATAGAGAGAGAGAGAGGGAGGCAGAGAGAGCCAGCGCCGAGAGGCTACTCTTAATATGCCCAGCGGCAACCCTTGGCAACCCCAGCTAAATGGCCCCCAAATGTGCTCCAAACAAATGCCGATGTCAGCCTGGAAGTATGCTACAATAAACTGCAGTAGCTTCCCCGACTGCGTGTGTGTCTGGAGGGTGTGCATGTGTGTGTGTGTGCACCGGTTGTTGCGTGTTTACGCAACGTAACCAAAGTCAAAACCTCGATTAGGATTCAATCTGCTGCGGGCCATTCTCACAACGTTGTTTGTCGTTGTTGTCCTTGTTTCAGTCGTAGTCCTTGTTGTTGTTGCGCCGCAGGTCAGCAGCAAAGTCAAACCGATTAAAGTGCACACAAGCACATGCACACATACACCAACTGGACAACTGTGTGTGTGTGTGTGTGGGGGGCACAAAGGTACGAGAATGTGAAGCGTATTCTTCAAGGGGCAATTAACTGCGCTGCGCTTAAAAGTATGCAACGAAAAAAGTGACGGGCAACCAAAAAAATAGTGACCCTCTGTGTGTGTGTTTTGGGTGTGTGTGTGCGGCTTGCATAGATTAGATTTTTGCCCCCAAATATTTTGTGCACTGGCAGCAGCTGCCACGCAAAAGGGACCGCAGCTCTGGGCCATAAAATTGCCATTAACGCCAGCAAAACCTTCAACGCTATACAGATTTAAACCCATAGTCCTACATAAATATATATATTACTTAACTTAAAGCGTTTAAATTTTTGATAGATGCCGTTGTCAGCAACATGCGCATCCAATTGCAATTAGCCAAGGTGCAAAGCAAAGTCAAGAAGCAAAAACAACAACAGCCACAAGTGGGCGATGCGAACATGAAACCAATTTAAAACAGCGCAAAAAAAACCTCAAAAAAATGGGTAGGAAAAACAAAAAACCGTGGAAAAATGGTGTAAGGAAAAACCGCAGAATAATCTACACCAACAAGACCACGCCCAGCTGCTTGAGGCGGCGTCTGCTGCAAATTAATTTCGATGAGTGTCTTGAGCAGCAGTCGACCAACTTGGCCAAGACGCGAAGGTGAGTCATTGTGTGTAAGCGTTGACAAGCCGTTAAAGTATGCCCAGGCAAAAGTATCTGCGAGTCTGTATCTTTCATCTGCAAACAAGTTTCAATCTCTGCTAGAAATCTCAGCATATTGTTTGTTTAAATAAAAATTGCGTTTGTGGCAAGTAAATCGTTTGTGGCAAATAAAAAAAAAAAGAAGGAAGGAAGCAAAAACGTAAGCCGCAGCATATCAAATTACCCAGGCGAATGACAAAGTGCGTGTGGCATGCGGCAAACGGCAAGCGGTGGCAGGAGCGAGGAGTGTGTAACAAGGTGTAGCATGAGCAAGTCAGCAACGAGTCTACTCCAAAGTGTCTTCTTTAAGGTTGGCTGGTTTGGGTTTGGGGCGGTGTGGATGGTTTTGGTGGTTGAGGGTTGTCTTACGTTGCGGTTGACAGTCAGCGCATTTGATGACTTGCTGAAAAATTGTTGCTAATTTTTTAGCACTGACAGTTCCAAAGGAATAAGCACGACTTAAGTGCAAATGGTTGGCATTTTAATTTTATTAGATACATATCATAAGAGGTAAGATAAAGACAGGGATATTGTTGAAGCAACAAGCTCAAAACCACAAATAAATGACTCTGCCTGAAGTCTGTGAACTTTGTAGATGATTTAATCAGCATTCGAGTTCGGTGTAGGCAAATTCGTTATGGGAATTTAAAAATATTATAGTTTAAATAGCCGAAGAAGTTGATAAGAGCATAAAACAGGAAGGGAATAACAAAGAATTCTATATAATTTAATAAATTAAATTATATAACTATTCACATGAAAGAATAGGATATTAATTGAGTTATTTATTACAAACAAAAATATTTTTATGCATCCTCCAAGTTCTATTCGTACTTCCGATACAGTGGCGGCTTCCAACACGGCCTTGTGAACACTTGATTGCGCTCATGTATCCACTCTGTAATGACTGCAAAGAGTCCTTTAAAAATACAACCCATATATTTACCCACTATTAAGCTTACCTAGTTTGTTGCCAATTATTACAGGGCACGCACCATGCGCCGAGAGCACATCATAGTCATAGCTGCCTCTGACCAGATTATACCAATAAAGCACCTTGCCACGTTCTGGTTTCACGATCAAATTGATCATAGGAAAGATTGTTGCTCCACCGCTAACGACATCATTCAGCTAAAAAGATATTAAACTAATCACTTATAAACTAAAAGACGAAGAGTAATTATTACATAAAACAAGGCGGTAGCAATAGAATCGTGGCCTAAATCAGTCATATTCAGGAAGTCAAAATGAACACCGTAATGTCCTCCAGCTCCATAGTTTAGCAACTGCATGGAATTATAAAATGGATCATCAATTATAAGTCCAGTCATATCCCTCATTCTCTGTCGAATTTTATGAACCAGTAAGTTATCCTTTATAGAAAGATTTGAATTTGGCAACCAAACTCCACTGACAGTGCGACTTTCTGAAGCTTCTATTGTGCCATCCTTTAACATGACCACAGCGCGTTGTAATAATGGTTCCGAACTTTCTTCCAGTACGGCAATCTCTGAGCTATAGAGGACATCGTGGAACACAACCACAAAGGGATCTACAGATAATTGCTCAGCTTTGAAGGGCGCAAGATGGAGAAAAGGAGAAGGTTGTGTTTTGTAGATACACAAGAGTCGGGAAGGTTTTGGTTTGTAGTCGGAGCTACAAAGTTTTCTGTCAACATCATTCAAATTTAATGAGTTCTTTATTTTTCACTTTTTCTGGTGGATTTTCCTTGAAATACTTTAGCCGTTCTTCAGCTGAACTACTTAACTCTGGATCTTCCAACATCACTTCGATAGCAAGTGAATAGTTACCTATTAAAAATAAAAGTAATAAATTGGAAATCGATAGAAATAATAAAAAGTGTCTCATACCCATTGCTGTATAGGTTTTAGCTAAAAGGGAGGATATATCACTAGACGTTACACCCAAAACCTTAGGGCGATTCATTAACTCTCTTGCGGTGATTAACCATTCTTCTGCCCTCTCAAAATGGGATGCATTATAGTACATAAGTCCCATTTCATAGCAGTCTAGGGTAGACAGCTTAGCACTATAAATATGTATATGGGTTAAATCTCTTATTTATCTTTTATTTCAACTTTACTTACCTATATTGCACTTCTTCGATGATACCTCTGGCAAAATCCGAAGCATTCAGTTTGTAAACTTCTTTTATCCGATGAATCGCTGTCATTGAATCCTGAACGCTCTTAACTGTTGGTCTCTTGTTGTGCATTTCCCGCATATAATTAATTTTTTCTACAAAGAATAAAGTAGTAACTAATACATAATAAAATAGAAGCTAATACCTTGACCAATGGGCTCCTCCATGAATTTTAAAACTTGTGTCCAATCGGATTCACTTTGACGCAGAAGTGAATAAACGTTCAAAGGATTAGATAGGAATTCTTTCTCCTGACCCTTGGCTGCCTGTACAGGTAGTCTTAAGTAAGAAGTAAGTCTGTAATTTTATTAGTCAGTTAATTCGTTATTTAAAATTATATTTTACTTACCTTTTGACCTCATCAAGTCTCTCTTTCAGTTGATCCAAATAATCCATTAAATTTAAAACCACTTTCTCATTTTGTGACAACAATTCCAACTTGTTACTCATAAATGTTATATAATCCTTGGTGTTATTAAGCTTATGAGAATCACTGGAGACTATCACAATATAAAATATTAATATATTCACTAAATATGCGAGAATTCTGTATTCTGACATCATATCACTTGAATCTGAACACAAAGTAAACTTATTTTATGCGTTTCTTATATGGAAATTAAACGTTACTAAATAATTCGTTACGCTTTATGATTTTCCACAAATTCTACAATTGAGTTGTCTTGGTTGTCTTTAGTTTTTACACCATTGCAACAGCTGAAGTTAAAATAAAAATGTTTTCTCTTAAACACGATCATAATTTTGTATATATCTCATTATAAAATTCAAAATCATTTGTTGTGCTTAAAGGATTTTAAGTCTTGCACAGAATAGCTGCACCTTTGACTGACTTCAATGCACACAAAATGTAACTCTTAGTCTCATTTAAGTTGATGTTGTTTCTTTTGTTGTCCCCGTTGTTGTTGTTGCTGCAACAGAAGCAACAGAAGCAACAAATGTTCATTGTCTTGTAAAGGCAACCGCAGCCTCAGACCCAAACCCAAACCCGAACTGGAGAACAAACCGCTTGTCCCAGTGCAATCTAAAAGGGCCACAGAAAAATGCTGCCAACATATTTTGCACAGTGTTTTCTTACGCACACCCACACACACACACATACAGACAGCTACAAATACAGTCGGCAGACGAACGACTTGAGGGATTTTGCTGAAATGACATTTGGCTCCACATGTGACAGGCAGCCAACCAGGCGGGAGGCAAGGAGAGAATGGCAGAAGAGGAAGAAAGTGGGGAAGAGGGAGAAAACAACAACAACAAATAGCTGCAGCCGTTGGCATTGAAAAAAGCAATTTAAGTCAAGTACAGACACACACGCACACACACTTGCAGCCATACACCTACACATTGATAACATAGACATGCAATCACGCACACGCACGCCAATTGCTGTTTTGTCTGCTCTTTCTTTCCACTCTCTTCTTCGTTTCTCGTATACTCTCCATCCCTTTCCTCTTCCTACATTTGCAAATTTTGATAAATTGCCGTTGTTACCTTTGAAGAAGTTGGCTTTAAGTAGAAGCCAAGTCGTTGGCATTTGTTCCCACTGAAGTCTCTCACAATCGGAGTACATTAAATTTGCCAAGGTGAAATTAAGATTAATTTGCAACATATTTGCTGGTTTCATGTCAAATGACACTAACTTAAGGCTTCCTTCAATAAAAGAATAACTGTTAGGAAAAATTAAACTCTGAAGCTAAAATTTATGTACTTCATAAAAGTGTGAGTACATTACCTAAAAATTTCATTTCATCAAGTGAAACTTGCGTATTATTTTATAAGAAACCATAAATTAAAAGCTTACCATATAATCAGCAATCGAAAAACAGGAAAAGTTCGAAGTAAACAATAAATTTATGAAACTATTAACAGTACCAATTGCAAGAAAAGTAAAATTTACAGAAAGGGGATACCGAAAGGAGGACATAATGGAAAAAAAATAAAGCAAAGGAAACCATGAGTAGAGGAGAAAGAAGCTGACGAAGTAAGTTGATCCCTGCGAAACGGTGCGGATACGTGATAAATGGCATTGGAGTAGTTCAAGTTGGAATTCAGTGTATGTGTGTGTATGTGTGGCGTATGTTTTAATGTGTGTGTGATAGCCTAATTGAATTTAATTGGCCACTTAACGATGCAATGAGCTGAGCGCAAGCACAAGAAAGGCAAGTAGATTCAGCTTTTAGTTTGGACCAAAACAATTATAAGGACATAAGGATTACTTCATTGTAAATTTTTGTTACAAAAATATTTAAGCTACAGTATACTTTGTTTTTAAAAAGACAAGTAAATAGTTTCTATTATTAGTCTCCTGTTATTTGTCAAATACGTAGCTCCGTAGAGTTGGGGCCTTCAAACAAGGCTTAGTGAACATTTGGTCTGCCTCATGAATCCAATGTACCATGGCTGCAAAGAAGCTTTTAATAATTTAATAAAATATCTATCACAACATTAATTTACCTATTTTATTGCCTAAGATTACAGGGCATGACCCATGCCATGAGATTCTTTCATAGTCATTACTTCCCTCATTCATGTTGTACCAGAAAACGACCTTACCAAGTTCCGCTTTTATGGACAATCCATGAACGGGAAACATTGTTGCACCACCGCTAATGACATCATTTAGCTGAAAGAAGTCAAATATGAAATCAAATCACTATTGATCCATAAACTTACATATACTAATGCCGTGGCGACGCGATCATCGAAATAACCTGTAAAATTGAAATAGTCCTGATGAAGTAGATTATGTCCTCCAGCTCCATAGTTAAGCAGCTTAAATAAATCATGAATGGGAGCTTCAATTATGAGTCCAGATAAATCCATTATTCTCTGTCGAACTCGTTTTGCCAGTTGGTTATCCTTTAAGGAAATCATTTGATTGGGCAACCAGGCACCACTAACAGCGCGGGTAGGCGACAAAGACACTTTCCTCCCCCGTGAGACAATTACATCAGGTTGTAACAACGAATGAGTGGCCTTTTCCAACACTTCCGCCTCGGAGCTGTAGACGACATCGTGGAATACAACAAGATAGGGATTCAAAGATAAATGTTCTGCTTTGAAAGGGGCCAAAAGTAGAAAAGGAGAAGGTTTTCTCTTGTAGAAACACCTGAGACGTGAAAGTTTTGGTTTAAAGTCGGAACTACAAAATCGTCGGTAAACATTTTTAAATTCTATCAGTTGACTATTTTCCACCTTTACTGGCGGATTTTCCTTGAAATACTCTAGCCGTTCTTCAGCTGAACTACTTAACTCTGGATCTTCCAACATCACTTCGATAGCAAGTGAATAGTTACCTATAAAAAATTAAAGTAATAAATTGGAAATAGATAGAAATAGTGAAATGGATCTCTTACCCATTGCTGTATAGGTTTTAGCTAAAAGGGAGGATATATCACTAGACGTTAAACCCAAAACAGGATTCAGATCGCCCTTAGGGCGATTCATCAACTCTCTTGCGGTGATTAACCATTCTTCTGCCCTCTCAAAATGGGATGCATTATAGTACATAAGTCCCATTTCATAGCAGTCTAGGGTGGACAGCTTTGCACTACAATTGAGTATGTGGGTTAAATCTCTTATTTATCTTTTATTTATAATTTTCTTACTTATATTGCACTCCTTCGATGATTCCTCTGGCCAAATCCGAAGCATTCAGTTTGTAAACTTCTTTTATCCGATGAATCGCTGTCATTGAATCCTG
Source organism: Drosophila acutilabella (assembly GCA_035046005.1). Lineage (NCBI taxonomy): Eukaryota > Metazoa > Arthropoda > Insecta > Diptera > Drosophilidae > Drosophila > Drosophila acutilabella. Next base: position 5,966,690 of record JAWNOK010000003.1, read on the forward strand.
AACGCTCTTAACTGTTGGTCTTTTGTTGTGCATTTCCCGCATATAATTAATTTGTTCTACAAAGAATAAAGTAGTAACTAATACATAATAAAATAGAGGCTAATACCTTGACCAATGGGCTCCTCCAAAAATTTTAAAACTTGTGTCCAATCGGATTCACTTTGACGCAGAAGTGAATAAACGTTCAAAGGATTAGATAGGAATTCTTTCTCCTGACCCTTGGCTGCCTGTACAGGTAGTCTTAAGTAAGAAGTAAGTCTGTAATTTTATTAGTCAGTTAATTCGTTATTTCAAATTATATATTCTTACCTTTTGACCTCATCAAGTCTCTCTTTCAGTTGATCCATATAATCCATTAGATTCAAAATCACTTTCTCATTTTCTGACAACAATTCCAACTTGTTACTCATAAATGTTATATAATCCTTGGTGTTATTAAGCTTATGAGAATCACTGGAGACTATCACAATATTAAATATTAATATATTCACTAAGAAATGGAGAATTCTGTGGTCTGATATCATTTCACTGGTTCTCAACACAAAGTGAGCTCTTAGCGAGAATTAACGAGAATTCAAAAATTCGATATGCTATGTGAGAAATAAGCGTTTAAGCATATGTAAGTGTATTTTAAAAAATCAGTGTATCCAATTTAATTATTTTGTTGCTAATTGTAAATTCTAGACAATTTATTTTGCTTTTATTAGACCCCGTACTCTTTAAAAAAGAGTATAGTGGTCTATTAATTTTGTCAGAAGCGAGATGTGCGTAACAGGCAGAAGCAGGCGTGGGAGACCCCATAAAGTGTATATATTCTTGATCAGCGTCGCAAGCCGAGTCGATATAGCCATGTCCGTCTGTCCGTCTGTCTGTCTGTCCGTCCGTATGAACAAACAGATTTCAGAGATGGTAGGAGCTACAAGTTCGAGCTTGGTCTCAATCGATCACATATTTAGTCAGTCAATACAAGAATCTTTTTTTTTCGACGCCACGCCCCATTCGCCCACAATGAGCAAAAAACTAGACACACCTCGGAAAAAATTGGTTTTTTGGCCGAGTATCTCAAGAACTATTGCACCTAGGATCACCAATTTTGGTATGGAGGTTCCTAGCGAAGGCTTAAATGCATTGACATTTAAATTTTTGGACTGCCACGCCCCGTTTTCCCACAATTAATAAAAATAATTCTCAACTTTCGTTCCGATTTTAGGCATTCTTTAATATAGTACAGTATTGAAGTTTATAATTCGTGTGAAGACTAACTATATCAAACTATCTTGAAAGGCACATTGAAATCGCACTATAAACAAGAAAACTAGAAGCGTTACAATATTGATAACTGAATGCAATATCATGTATAAGTGCAAGTGAGACAGAAACATACAAGCACATGTTTGAATGTTTTCGTTGATTGCGTGGCGGCAGCGCTGCCCGCAGTCGCTGGCCGCGCTAAATACACACATACATACATACCACATACATACTGCCATGTATATGCATCATATATTGGCTTTCGTATGTGTATTCCCATACAGACAAACAGATGTATGTGTGATTATACTGAGATTGTTTTTGTTTCAACGTGTTTTAATGCAAGTACTACACATTGTAATATCTCTAGACCGATTTTAATAATTAAATCGCGAAAAAAAAGCAGAGAGTATTTTACGGTCGGGCGTGCTCGACTGTACTTTTCTTACTTGTTCATTTTAATCTCCTCAGATCCCATCAGCATGTTTAGAATTCTCGGTATACTCGGAAAGTGCGCTAAATAAAAGATATATATATAAATATCGACAATATATATATATTGACTAACTTACCACTTAAATAGACGCAATTTCTTTTGCAGCTCATTTGCATAATTTCGAAAATTGAGAATCATTTGTTGTTCTAATTTGAGCAAATTCTTCACATCGCTTTCTTTTAGACTCTCGATGTGAACGGTTCCCGCTAGCAACAGTAAAAACAAAAGTCGAACCATTTCAAGACAAGCTGAACTATGAAATTAATTTTAGAATCGGTTCTCGAACTGGAAGTTTACAAAATTTAATGAGTGCGCAACTAATACAATTAAGCGATACATACACAGGCACTTCTGTATTTTAAGTGCTGAAGGTTTAAAACATTTTAGACTGTTTCGTTAAAAATTTAAACTTTCGCGCGTACAATTTGAAAGCCACTGCCAAAGTACTGCTTGTTCTTATTGCGCGCAAGCAGTATTTGTGAGAGTTGCCAGATCTGTAAAACAAGAAGGATAACATTTACTATCAGATTAAAAAGGAAACCGTAAGTAGAGGAGAAAGAAGTTGACGAAGTTGATCCCAGCGGAACGGTACGGATACGTGATAAATGACATTGGAGTAGTTCAAAATGGAATTCAGTGTATGTGTGTGTATGTGTGGAGTATGTTTTAATGTGTGTGTGATAGCCTAATTGAATTTAATTGGCCACTTAACGATGCAATGAGCTGAGCGCAAGCACAAGAAAGGCAAGATAGATTCAGCTTTTAGCTTGGATCAAAACAATTATAAGGACATAAGGATTACTTCATTGTAAATTTTTGTTACAAAAATATTTAAACAACAATATACTTTGTTTATAAAAAGACAAGTAAATGGTTTCTATTATTAGTCTCCTGTTATTTGTCAAATACGTAGCTCCGTAGAGTTGGGGCCTTCAAACAAGGCTTAGTGAACATTTGGTCTGCCTCATGAATCCACTGTGTCAGGACTGCAAAGAAGCTTTTAATAATCTAATAAAATATCTATCACAACATTGATTTACCTATTTTATTGCCTAAGATTACAGGACATGCCCCATGCCTTGAGTTTCTTTCATAGTCATAACTTCCCCCTTTCATGTTGTACCAAAAAACGACCTTACCAAGTTCCGCTTTTATGGACAATCCAAGAATGGGAAACATTGTTGCACCACCGCTAATGACATCATTCAGCTGAAAGAAGTCAAATATGAAATCAAATCACTATCACTATTGATCCATAAACTTACATATACTAATGCCGTGGCGACGCGATCATCGAAATAACCTGTTAAATTCAAATAGTCCTGATGAAGTAGATAATGTCCTCCAGCTCCATAGTTAAGCAGCTGAAATGCATCATGAATGGGAGCTTCAATTATGAGTCCAGTTAAATCCATTATTCTCTGTCGAACTCGTTTTGCCAGTTGGTTATCCTTTAAGGAAATCATTCGATCGGGCAACCAGGCACCACTAACGGCGCGGGTAGGCGACAAAGACGCTTTTCTCCTCTGTGAGAGAATTTCAGCAGGTTCTAACAACGAATTAGTGGCCTTTTCCAACACTTCCGCCTCGGAGCTGTAGACGACATCGTGGAACACAACAAGATAGGGATCCACAGATAAATGTTCTGCTTTGAAAGGGGCCAAAAGTAGAAAAGGAGAAGGTTTTGTCTTGTAGAAACACCTGAGACGTGAAAGTTTTGGTTTAAAGTCGGAACTACAAAATCGTCGGTAAACATCTTTAAATTCTATCAGTTGACTATTTTCCACCTTTACTGGTGGATTTTCCTTGAAATACTCTAGCCGTTCTTCAGCTGAACTACTTAACTCTGGATCTTCCAACATCACTTCGATAGCAAGTGAATAGTTACCTATAAAAAATAAAAGTAATAAATTGGAGATGGATAGAAATAATAAAAAGTGTCTCTTACCCATTGCTGTATAGGTTTCAGCTAAAAGAGAGGTTACATCACTAGACGTTACACCCAAAACAGGATTCAGATCCCCCTTAGGGCGATTCATTAACTCTGTTGCGGTGATTAACCATTCTTCTGCCCTCTCAAAATGGGATGCATTAAAGTACATAAGTCCCATTTCATAGCAGTCTAGGGTGGACAGCTTAGCACTATAAATATGTATTTGGGTTAAACAGATCTTTTATTTAAACTTTACTTACTTATATTGCACTCCTTCGATGATTCCATTGGCCAAATCCGAAGCATTCAGTTTGTAAACTTCTTTTATCCGATGAATCGCTGTCATTGATTCCTGAACGCTCTTAACTGTTGGTCTCTTGTTGTGCATTTCCCGCATATAATTAATTTGTTCTACAAAGAATAAAGTAGTAACTAATACATAATAAAATAGAAGCTAATACCTTGACCAATGGGCTCCTCCAAGAATTTTAAAACTTGTGTCCAATCGGATTCACTTTGACGCAGAAGTGAATAAACGTTCAAAGGATTAGATAGGAATTCTTTCTCCTGACCCTTGGCTGCCTTTACAGGTAGTCTTAAGTAAGAAGTAAGTCTGTAATTTTATTAGTCAGTTAATTCGTTATTTAAAATTATATTTAACTTACCTTTTGACCTCATCAAGTCTCTCTTTCAGTTGATCCAAATAATCCATTAAATTTAAAACCACTTTCTCATTTTCTGACAACAATTCCAACTTGTTACTCATAAATGTTATATAATCCTTGGTGTTATTAAGCTTATGAGAATCACTGGAGACTATCACAATATTAAATATTAATATATTCACTAAGAAATGGAGAATTCTAAGGTCTGACATCATTTCACTGGTTCTCAACACAAAGTGAGCTCTTAACGAGAATTAACGAGAATTCAAAAATTCGATATGCTATGTGAGAAATAAGCGTTTAAGCATATGTAAGTGTATTGTAAACAATCAGTGTATCCAATTTAATTATTTTGTAGCTAATTGTAAATTCTAGACAATTTATTTTGATTTTATTATATTTAAGTTTAGAAAGTTTATTCTTAAATGTTATTAAAATGTTGCTCATCTTTTATTTATTACAGATTGTTGCGTTACAAAGTTTCAATTTAGTTTGAAATTAATCGATAATTGTCGAGCTTTTAGTAGAATGTAACTCATGCTGTTTTATGATATTGATCGCCGATGTTTGATTGGTAAACCTTGTCGACCTCATGAGGGGCTAAACTAGAGAACGTTTACTTATAATAACAAGTAAGAAAGGCTACAGTCGATCGAGCCGACTGTAAAAGACCCCGTACTCCCATAGTAGTGCCCATTTTATTAAAGTTAAAATTTTAAAATGAAATTAAAAAAATTAAAATGAAATATTTACATTTTGAATTAAAATTAAAAAGTAAATAAATTAACAATCGTCATTGTCAGCATTCGAACCCGCGATCCATACGAAAGTTTCATATTGCGCCGCAACTCTACCGGTTGCACCACACTCCTCTTCTTCCATTCTTCCGATTATATGCTAATATGTATGTGCACACATATATATGTGTGTATGTATAGCATTGGTCGGCGCGGCCAGCGGTTCCGGGCACCGCTGCCGCCAAAGCAGGTAGAGAAAACGTTCGAACATATGTTTGTAATGTTTCTGTGTTTGTTTGTATGTGTTGCGCGCATGCAGTGATTTTGCAGTAAAATAACATCAACTTTGAACCGTTCTAGCTTTCTTGTTTGACATAGGATTTTGATGCCACTTTCAGGAAAGTTAGATATAGTAAGTCTCTAAGCGATTGTTAAATTACAACACTGTACTATTTGATTTAAAGCCTTAAAAACGACATTGAAGTTGGAAAGTTTTTTAGTTCTTATGAGAAAAGGGGGCGTGGCAGCTCAAAACTTTAAATGACATTGCATTTAGGCTGTCTCTGTAGGTACCTGCGTACCGAAATTGGTGCTCCTAAGTGCCATAGTTTTTTGCTTATTGCGGGGGCGGTAGGGGGCGTGCAAACAATTTGAAATAAACTTGATCTGCGTACATCATAAACGGACTTTCCTTCCAAATTTGGTGTCTCTAGCTTTTGTAGTTTAAAAGATCCAGGTGTTCATACAGACGGACGGACAGACGGACATTGCTATATCGACTCGGCTGTTGATGCTGATCGATGAAGATATATAAACTTTATGGGGTCGGCCACGCCTCCTTCGCACCTGTTACGCACATCTCGCTTCTGACAAACTTAATAAACCCCTTACTCTTTTTTAAAGCGTACGGGGTCTAAAAATAAAAGTTTGTTTAATTTTTTATTAAAATGTCAGAAAAAAGTTTCCAAATCCAAATGACAATTGATATACAAGTAAACAGATTTTTAACAAAGCGTATACTTTAGCTGAGCTATAATCAAACTTTTATTTAAATTGAACAGTGCTAAGTAAATCTCAGTTTTCTTAAGGAAATACAATTTAAATATAGATAGTAAAGCATATGCCACCGCTGCTCTAGACAGTAACCAATAAAATGTATCTTTAGTTGAATTTTCGTTCCATCGGTGGCACCAGACACGGTTTCTTAAATATTTCTTCTGCATCATGAATCCACTGTGACATGGCTGCCAATGAGTAACCAAAAATTTAAACAGGACTGTCGAAGTATGAAATAGAACACTGAGTTACCTAGTTTGTTGCCAATGATCACTGGACACGCCGCATGCCAAGTGAGTTTCTCAACGTCATAGCTGTCGCTCTTCAGGCTTGGCCACTGGATCACTTTGCCACGTTCTGGTTTCACAGCCAATTCCAACCAAGGAAAAACTGTGGCACCACCGCTAGCGACATCATTGAGCTGTTGGAGGTGATAACATTCAAGTTAATGATTTGAACTGTAATCCACTAAACTTACATATAGAAACACAGTGGCAAAGCGATCATCATAAACAGCTGATTCGAAGTTCATGATATCGTGATGAATCTGATAATAGCCACCTAATCCATAGTTTAGCAGTTGAATTCTCTTTTCTATTTGAAGGTCAGATATATCACGTATTCGCTGTAGAATTCGATTTACCAGTTCGTTAACACTCATGGAAATTTGATTATTTGGCAACCAAACCGATTGAACAGTGCGAGCTGTGCTCTCATGGACCGGGTCCGTTACACTCGCGACAACCGCTCGTTCCATCAAGGGTTCGGAGGCACTTTCCAACACTTCCGCCTCTGAGCTGTAGACGACATCGTGAAACGCAACTATATATGGATCCAAAGATAACTGTTCTGCTTTGAAAGGTGACAGCAGTAGAAAGGGAGCAGGTTTCGTCTTGTAGAAACACACGAGTCGCGAAGGTTTTGGTTGGAAATCCGAGCGACAAAATCGGTAGTACATTTCTTTCATTTCCATGAGGTGTTCATTCTCCACCTTTTCTGGCAGATTTGCCTTAAAGTACTCAAGCCACGATTCCGCAGCACCACTAAGCTCTGGATCTTCCAATAACACTTCATGGGCAAGTGAATAGTTACCTTAAGATATTAGGTCAATTGAGTAGATTCGAAGCTTTTTACATGAATTTGTCTCTTACCCAATGCTGTGTAGGTTCTGGCAAGAAGTGATAATATATCTCCCGACGATACACCAAGTGCAGAGTTAATTTTACCCCCAGGTCTATATAATAACTCCTTTGAGGTGAGCAACCATTCTTTTGCTATCTCAAAATGGGATGCATTATAGTACATAAGTCCCATTTCATAGCAGTCTAGGCCGGACAGCTTTGCACTACAATTGAGTATGTGGGTTAAATCTCTTATTTATCTTTTATTTAAACTTTACTTACTTATATTGCACTCCTTCGATGATTCCATTGGCCAAATCTGAAGCATTCAGTTTGTAAACTTCTTTTATCCGATGAATCGCTGCCATTGATTCCTGAACGCTCCTAACTGTTGGTCTCTTGTTGTGCATTTCCCGCATATAATTAATTTGTTCTACAAAGAATAAAGTAGTAACTAATACATAATAAAATAGAGGCTAATACCTTGACCAATGGGCTCCTCCATGAATTTAAAAACTTGTGTCCAATCGGATTCACTTTGACGCAGAAGTGAATAAACGTTCAAAGGATTAGATAGGAATTCTTTCTCCTGACCCTTGGCTGCCTGTACTGGTAGTCTTAGGTAATCGGCCAGTCTTTGAAATTAAATACTTTTATAAATTATTCCATAAAGTACACTTTATCTTACTCACTCTTTGACCTCATCGATTCTATTTTGTAATTGATCCTCATAGTCCATTAGATTTATTATCACTTTTTATACTCTCTGCAGGAGTATATTGGGTTTGTGCAAATGTATGTAACAGGCAGAAGGAGGCGTGGCAGACCCCATAAAGTATATATATTCTTGATCAGCATCACAAGCCGAGTCGATATAGCCATGTCCGTCTGTCCGTCTGTCTGTTCGTCTGTCTGTCTGTCTGTCTGTCTGTCTGTCTGTCTGTCTGTCTGTCTGTCTGTCTGTCCGTATGAACAAACAGATTTCAGAGATGGTAAGAGCTACAAGTTCGAACTTGGTCTCAATCGATCACATATTTAGTCAGTCAATACAAGAATCTTTTTTTTTTCGATGCCACGCCCCATTCGCCCACAATATGCAAAAAACTAGACACACCTCGGAAAAATTGGTGTTTTGGGCGAATATCTCATAACTTAGCACCTAGGGTCACCAATTTTGGTATGAAGGTTCCTGGCGACAACGTAAATGCATTGACATTAAAAATTTTGGACTGCCACGCCCCTTTTTCCCACAATTAATACAAAAAATTTATCAACTTTCGTTCCGTTTTTAGGCGTTTGTTCATATAGTACAGTATTGTAATTTATAATTCGTGTGGAGACTAACTATATCAAACTATCCTGAAAGGTGCATTGAAACGCACTATAAACAAGAAAATAGAAGCGTTACATATTGATAGGAATGAATATCATGTAGAGTGCAAGCGAGAAGTAACTACAAGCACTTGAGCGGAGCGCTGCCGTTTCGTATCAATGTTGAGTGACAGAAACATACAAGCACGTGTTCGAATGTTTTCGCTGCCTGCGTGGCGGCAGCGCAGCCCGCAGTCGCTGGCCGCGCTGAATACACACATACATACATATTGCTCTATTTGTCAAACGCATGTGTTTAGCATGCAAACAAACAGATGTATGTTTGATTATGCTTAGATTGTTTTTGTTTCAACGTGTTTTAATGCAAGTACTACACATTGTTATCTCTAGACCGATTTTAATAAATTAATCGGGGAAAAATGCAGAGAGTATTATACGGTCGGGCGTGCTCGACTGTACTTTTCTTACTTGTTCATTTTGTGACAACAATTCCAATTTGTTACTCATAAATGTTAAATAATCCTTGCGTTGATCAGCTTTATTAAAGTGCCACAACGCAAATAAAATCATTTGTATTAAAATGATTTCAAAGAATCCATTCCTACATCAAGACATGTTTGAATTGCAACTGAGAAAAGCGAATTTTGTTAGAAGGTTTTAAGAGTGGGAGTTTTTAGCGTGACAGAAATTTGTTAGGCTTTATGGTGTAAAATGTATAGCCAAAACTAGTTAGCAAGTAGGTGATTCGATGTGTGGCACTAGCAAAATCAAGTAAGATAAGTACGGTCGAGCACGCCCTACCATATAATACTCTCTGCATTTTCCACCGATTATATTATTAAAATCGGTATCGAGTTATTACAATGCGTAGTATTTGCATTAAAACACGTTGAAACAAAAACAATCTAAGCATAATCAAACATACAGCTGTTTGTCTGTATGCGAATGCACATACGAAAGACAATATTGATGCATATACATGTATGTTGTTGTGTGTATTCGGCGCGGCCAGCGACTGTGGGCAGCGCTGCCGCCACGCAGGCAGCGAAACATTCGAGCATGTGCTTGTATGTTTCTGTCTCGCTTGCACTCATACATTGAGCGCTGCCGCTCAAGTGCTTGTATGTTACTATCTCGCTTGCACTCATACACGATATTGCATTCAGTTATCAATTTGTAACGCATCTATTTTCTTGTTTATAGTCCGATTTTAATGCACCTTTCAGGATAGTTGATATAGTTAGTCTCCACACGAATATATAGAATACTCACGATAAGAAGAAGCCTAAAAACGTTTTGAAGTTTGAATAGTTTTTTATTTCCTATGTGAAAAGCGGGCGTGGCAGCCCAAAATTTTTGATGGCATGACATTTACTCAGTCTCTAGGAACCTCCATACCAAAATTGGTGATCCTAGGTGCCATAGTTACTGAGATATTCGCCGAAAACCCCGATTTTTCCGAGGTGTAGGTGCCTGTAGCTCTTACCTCTTAAGTAATTTAAAATTGAACATTCAAATATTCCAGCTTAAGTTCTTTGCTCATTTGGAGTCTTCTCAATACTTCAAAAAATCTAGTTCTTCTTTCAATCACAATCCCAATTCCTCGAGTTTGGAAACCAAGAATTTAACATGACTGTGTAATATTTAATTTTATTACAATTTGTCCAATTACCCATGGAGGTGCCCACCACTTGGGACACAAAGTGTGCTCCAAGTTGCCCTCTTGAAGGAGACTTAGCATCTCCCCGTTTTGGAAAGACAACGACATCGAGACCAGGTATGGCAAGAGCACCGCCCAAAGCAACATCATTTAACTGCCTTAAACAAAGAGTTTTTTACTCTCTGCAAGAGTTTTGGGTTTGTGAAAATGTTGTAACAGGCAGAAGGAGGCGTGGCAGACCCCATAAGTTTTTTCTTGATCATCATCACAAGCCGAGTCGATTGCCATGTCCGTCTGTCCGTCCGTATAAACAAACAGATTTCAGAGATGGTGGAGCTACAAGTTTGAGCTTGGTCTCAATCGATCACTTTTAGTCAGTCAATACAAGAATCTTTTTTTTTCGATGCCACGCCCCATTCGCCCACATGAGCAAAAACTGACACACCTCGGAAAAAACTGGTTTTTTGGCCGAATTCTCATAACTTTGCCCTAGGATCACCAATTTTGATTGGAGGTTACTAGCGACCGCGTAATGCATTGACTTTAAAATTTTGGACTGCCACGCCCCGTTTTCCTACAATTATAAAATAATTCTCAACTTTCGTTCCGTTCTTAGGCGTTTGTTATTAGTACAGTTTGTATTTTTTCGTGTGAAGACTAACTATTCAAACTTCCTGAAAGGCGCATAGAAATTGCACTATAAAAAAGAAAACTAGAAGCGTTACAATATTGATAACAGAATGCAATATCATGTATAAGTGCAAGTGAGACAGAAACATACAAGCACATATGACGGTAGCGTTGCCGCATTCAGTCGCAGTCGCTGGCCGCGCTGAATACACACATACATACGTACATGTATATGCATCATATATTGGCTTTCGTATGTGTATTCCCATACAGACATGCTTAGATTGTTTTTGTTTCAACGTGTTTTAATGCAAGTACTACACATTGTAATATCTCTAGACCGATTTAAATTATTAAATCGCGAAAAAAAAGCAGAGAGTATTTTACGGTCGGGCGTGCTCGACTGTACTTTTCTTACTTCTTCATTTTAATCTCCTCTGATCCCAAAGGATCTTTCATTATCTTATGCCATTTGTTCCAATCCACACTCAAACGACGTGCAATTCTAAAGGCATTAAATGCATTTGAGAAATACAATTCTGGATCGAGAGCAGCATGTTTAGAATTCTCGGTATACTCGGAAAGCGCGCTAAATAAAAGATATATATATAAATATCGACAATATATATATATTGACTAACTTACCACTTAAATAAACGCAATTTCTTTTGCAATTCATTTGCATAATCCTCAATTTCGAAAATTGAGAATCATTTATTGTTCTAATTTGAACATATTCTTCGCATCGCTTTCTTTTAGACTCTCGATCTGAACGATTCCCGCTAGCAACTTGAAGTTTACAAAATTTCATGAATGCGCAACTAATACAATTACGCGAACATACACAGTGACTTCTGTATATTAAGTGCTGTAGGTTCAAAACATTTTGGACTGTTTCGTTAAAAATTTAAACTTTCGCGCGTACAATTTGAAAGCCAGTGCCAGTACAAATTTGAATTTGAACTGATCTGACCGTTTGGCGCCAACAGCTCTCCTATCTGACAAAGTCTCCCTGATATGATATTGAGCAGTAGCCAGAGATGCTATCGATAGCTTACACTGATGCTTTCGATAGCGATCAGCTGCTCCCGAGGAAACAGCTTTGCGGAGTTTTCCAATTGATAGCCTAATTGAATTTAATTGGCCACTTAACGATGCAATGAGCTGAGCGCAAGCACAAGAAAGGCAAGTAGATTCAGGTTTTAGCTTGGACCAAAACAATTATAAGGACATAAGGATTACTTCATTGTAAATTTTTGTTACAAAAATATTTAAACCACAATATACTTTGTTTACAAAAAGACAAGTAAATATTTTCTATTATTAGTCTCCTGTTATTTTTCAAATACGTATGTAGCTCCGTAGAGTTGGGGCCTTCAAACAAGGCTTAGTGAACATTTGGTCTGCCTCATGAATCCACTGTGTCATGACTGCAAAGAAGCTTTTAATAATCTAATAAAATATCTATCACAACATTGATTTACCTATTTTATTGCCTAAAATTACAGGGCATGACCCATGCCATGAGTTTCTTTCATAGTCATAACTTCCCTCATTCATGTTGTACCAAAAAACGACCTTACCAAATTCCGCTTTTATGGACAATCCAAGAATGGGAAAAATTGTTGCACCACCGCTAATGACATCATTCAGCTGAAAGAAGTCAAATATGAAATCAAATCACTATTGATCCATAAACTTACATATACTAATGCCGTGGCGACGTGATCATCGAAATAACCTGTAAAATTGAAATAGTCCTGATGAAGTAGACTATGTCCTCCAGCTCCATAGTTAAGCAGCTTAAATGAATCATGAATGGGAGCTTCAATTATAAGTCCAGTTAAATCCTTTATTCTCTGTCGAACTCGTTTTGCCAGTTGGTTACCCTTTAAGGAAATCATTCTATCGGGCAACCAGGCACTACTAACGGAGCGGGTAGGCGACAAAGACACTATCCTCCCCCGTGAGACAATTACAGCAGGTTGTAACAACGAATGGGTGGCCTTATCCAACACTTCCGCCTCGGAGCTGTAGACGACATCGTGGAACACAACAAGATAGGGATCCACAGATAAATGTTCTGCTTTGAAAGGGGCCAAAAGTAGAAAAGGAGAAGGTTTTGTCTTGTAGAAACACCTGAGACGTGAAAGTTTTGGTTTAAAGTCGGAACTACAAAATCGTCGGTAAACATCTTTAAATTCTATCAGTTGACTATTTTCCACCTTTACTGGCGGATTTTCCTTGAAATACTCTAGCCGTTCTTCAGCTGAACTACTTAACTCTGGATCTTCCAACATCACTTCGATAGCAAGTGAATAGTTACCTATAAAAAATAAAAATAATAAATTGGAAATCGATAGAAATAATAAAAAGTGTCTCTTACCCATTGCTGTATAGGTTTTAGCTAAAAGGAAGGATATATCACTAGACGTTACACCCAAAACAGGATTCAGATCGCCCTTAGGGCGATTCATTAACTCTCTTGCGGTGATTAACCATTCTTCTGCCCTCTCAAAATGGGATGCATTATAGTACATAAGTCCCATTTCATAGCAGTCTAGGCCGGACAGCTTTGCACTACAATTGAGTATGTGGGTTAAATCTCTTATTTATCTTTTATTTAAACTTTACTTACTTATATTGCACTCCTTCGATGATTCCATTGGCCAAATCCGAAGCATTCAGTTTGTAAACTTCTTTTATCCGATGAATCGCTGTCATTGATTCCTGAACGCTCTTAACTGTTGGTCTTTTGTTGTGCATTTCCCGCATATAATTAATTTTTTCTACAAAGAATAAAGTAGTAACTAATACAAAATAAAATAGAAGCTAATACCTTGACCAATGGGCTCCTCCATGAATTTTAAAACTTGTGTCCAACCTGATTCACTTTGACGCAGAAGTGAATAAACGTTCAAAGGATTAGATAGGAATTCTTTCTCCTGACCCTTGGCTGCCTGTACAGGTAGTCTTAAGTAAGAAGTAAGTCTGTAATTTTATTAGTCAGTTAATTCGATATTTAAAATTATATTTTACTTACCTTTTGACCTCATCAAGTCTCTTTTTCAGTTGATCCATATAATCCATTAGATTCAAAATCACTTTCTCATTTGCTGACAACAATTCCAACTTGTTACTCATAAATGTTATATAATCCTTGCGTTGATCAGCTTTATTAAAGTGCCACAACGCAAACAAAATCATTTGTATTAAAATGAGTTTAACGAATTCATTTCTACATCGAGACATGTTTGAAATGCAACTGAGAAAAGCGAATTTTGTTAGAAGGTTTTAAGAGTGGGAGATTTTTAGCGTGACTGAGAAATTTGTTAGGTCTTTATGGTGTATTAAAATATATAGCTAAAACTACCAAAAATTAGTTTGTACATTTAAAATTTAACTCTATTTAGCTGTAAGTAACTCAGCAATTCATTTTATGGAATTGACATATTGGTTTAAAATTGATTTAATTTTAGCTGAAACCTCTAAAGTAATTTAAAATTGAATATTCAAATATTCCAGCTTAAGTTTTATGCTCATTTGGAGTCTTCTCAATACTTCAAAAAATCGAGTTCTTCTTTCAATCACAAGTCCAATTCCTCGAGTTTGGAAACCAAGAATTTAACAATGACTGCAATTTAAAATGTAGTAAATAATTTAAATTATTAATTACAAATTTGTCCAAATTACCCATGGAGGTGCCCACCACATTGGGACACAAAGTGTGCTCCAAGTTGCCCTCATTGAAGGAGACTATAGCATCTCCCCGTTTTGGAAAGACAACGACATCGAGACCAGGTATGGCAAGAGCACCGCCCAAAGCAACATCATTTAACTGACATTAAACAAAGAGTATTTTTAAAGACTTAATGGATCAACTTTAACCAAATTACTTACAAACAAAATAGCTGCGGCTTCGATCTGATCGCTTTCCAGAAGATTCAGCTAGATTTAAAAACAATGATGAATAAAGGATAAGCATTAAAGAAATCCAACAAGAAACTCACGTAGGGCAGCTTAAAAGGCTGGAAGGCGTCCGTGGTGCCGTATTCCAGAACATAGAGACCATCCATGGTATTATCCAGTCCAGTCATGTCCAGCATGCGAGTGCCTAAATTGCCCACAAACGTGCCATAGCTGTGAGGTATGAAACAGCCTGAAATATCCTGGTTTTCTTCAAACCTATGGCTTGAGGGGCAGCTGTTAAATGCATTCTTAATTTGTTGAATTTCCCGCTCGTAAATGCCATTCCGGAACAGCATCACCGATGGATAATACGACAAATCCTCCACTTGAAGTGGGGCCAATTCCAAAAAGGGCGTAATGCTCGTTATTAACTCACAACTCAAGTTATTGTCCTGCCTGGCGGAACCACCACATTGTTCTTGCAACTCGCTGAGGATTACCTCGGGAGCTGCAACTGGCTCCTTGGTATAGTTTACACCCAGTGCCTCCAGTTCCTGCTGTTGCTTGAGCAGTAACTCATGACTGGGATTCAGGTGGATTGCCGTGGAGAGTGCTAAATGAGCCTCATCGTACATATCTGAAACAGATTTACCTGATTAGTTCCATTTGGTTTTCAATCAAAACTTACTTAGATGCAGATACGCCTTGAATTGCATTTCGTAGACTTGCCATTGGGAGCCACTAATGAAATCATTGTGTAGCCAGGAAGTGTAATTTTCAGTCACTATCGTTAACCAAGTAATAGCATCGTGATACTTTCGCTGCTCAAAGAAATCCTCGCCTATATACAAGCAATCCGCCGGGGTGAGTCTAATATAAAATTGTTAAAAGTTATGGTAAATAAGAGTTCGTGGGGTACTTGTGTTACCTTAAGTGTCTGTTGTTATCCTGCAAAAAGGAGATGGGTTCATAGTTGTAGAATTTGAATATCTTTTGTAGACGCTGTGCAGTTTCCTTTAGCGTGCTCTGCTTGGGTGTGAGTGATAACAGACGTCTTTGCATTTGAATCTCCTCAGATCCCAAAGGATCTTTCATTATCTTATGCCATTTGTTCCAATCCACACTCAAACGACGTGCAATTCTAAAGGCATTAAATGCATTAGAGAAATACAATTCTGGATCGAGAGCAGCATGTTTAGAATTCTCGGTATACTCGGAAAGTGCGCTAAATAAAAGAAATTATATATATAAATATCGATAATAAATATATATTGACTAACTTACCTTTTAAATAGACGCAATTTCTTTTGCAGTTCATTTGCATAATTTCGAAAATTGAGAATCATTTGTTGTTCTAATTTGAACAAATTCTTCACATCGCTTTCTTTTAGACTCTCGATGTGAACGGTTCCCGCTAGCAACAGTAACAACAAAAGTCGAACCATTTCAAGACAAGCTGAACTATGAAATAAGTTTAGAATTGGTTCTCGAACTTGAAGTTTACAAAATTTTATGAGTGCGCAACTAATACAATTAAGCGATGCATACACAGACACTTCTGTATTTTAAGTGCTGAAGGTTTAAAACATTTTAGACAAGTTTTATCTTCTGCAAACTGTTTTGTTAAAAACTTAAGCTTGTTCTTATTACGCGCAAGCAGTATTTGTGAGAGTTGCCGGATCTGTAAAAGAAGAATGATAACATGTATATAGCATGAATGTAAAAATATCACTGTTAAGTTAACAGAAAGCTTTACAACAGCTTTTATTAATAGCCTTCCTATGCAAGGTAACCTTAGTATCCATTTTAAAGGATTTATATGTTGATAAGGATAATTGAGAGGATGTAAATAAAAAACAATATGAATGCGATTATAGGAATAACAAAAATCTTAGTGTACATGTTGTTAACATAAACCTGTTGAAAGCGCCATTGAAATCAGCTGGACTTATCGATAACATTACAGATGTTTTCGTTTTTCAAGCCATTTACGGGAGTACCCCGTTAGTTTCCACTTTTCACCCAAGTGCAGTGGAACAGCGCAATTCATGCTTAGTTAAATTCTTTTTCTGTCTTCGTAACCGTTTTGTACTCATTCCAGTTAAGCTGATTGTTGCCTCTCAGTTGCACTTCAGTTCTAAACTGAAGTGGTTCATTGTGCTTTTCCAATTCGTATATACGACTTACAAAAATTGCATTAAATTGTGTTAAAGCGAATCAATAATTCAACTGTGCGGCCGCAAAACGCTCTAAGTGTGGTATATGTGAATGCAATAAATAATAATTACAGTTTTTAACAGCAAGAAGACAACAACAACGTCATGCTACTGCAGAGAAACAAGTAAAAAGTGGCATATGGTTTCCTTCCTTTGCTAAATTTGTGTTCCCTGCATAATTTAATTAGTGTCTCGCCGTGTATACATTTTTTGTTACTCTCGCTTCACACACATTTGTAAATGCGCCCCAAACACACACCATTATTTGCTTGTCTAGACGCTTGGAAGTTTTTTATTTGCGTCAGTGTTGCCAACTTGTCCTTTTTCCGGAGTCTTTTTAAATAGTATGCGGGAAAAATTTATAACCCCCGCCGGGAAAAATTTTTTTTTTTTTTTTTTTTTTTTTTTTTTTTGTTCTTTTTTTATTTTTTTTTATTGGCAAAAATTTTTAAATTAACGATGTCGCATTTTTATTGTTTATCTGATTTCAATAAATATATTGAAGCGACGTCTGCGGAACGAAAACAAACAAGGGAGGACGAAAAACACGCTGGCGGCGTGGCTGGGGGGGGAAAAAAAGAAAAAAAAAATTTTATATACGAAAAAATTTTTTTCCGTGTTTTTTGTCCCCCTTTTCTTCTTTTTTTTCCTTTTTTTTTTTCGGGAGGGGATTTGCGTATCAATTTTGTCTGTTGACATATGTTTATTCTGTCTGTGTGTGCATATATGTGTGTGTATGTAATTGTGTTGCTGGTTACTTCATCTGTTCATTCGTTGCTTTATTTTTGTGTATTTTGTTTTGTTCAACGCATTCTCCCGGCGTTGCCATTAATAACAGCACACCAGCCTTTTGTATAACAAATACCTTATCAACTATTTTCAAGTTAATCAATTTAATAAATACTGAACATTATCTGTAAACATTTTCGTCAATAATATTGTAAAGTTTTTAATGTTATCAATTGGGTGACCTCGTTTTTGCAGTCTGGCAACGCCATGCGCGACTCGTTCGCTCTCCAAAGTTTTTTGCTCTTGCTCTTGCGCTTCATTTATTTATTCATTCTTTTCGGTTTTATTTATACAAAACGCTAAAGTGTCTTTTTATTGATTTCAAAGCCGCGAACGTAAAAGCAACTAACGACAGATTTGTTAATTGAAAACGCTAATCAATCGACGCTACACAGTGTGTCGCTCAGCGCTGGCATTTGGTAGTGTTATCACAAATTTCGCGCGTGTTTTTTTATACACAAAAAATAAGTTGAGCGCTTCTCAAAAAGGTACCAGAGTTAAATAGAAACAAATGAAAATGTGTTATTTATTAATGTGCACACGCTATGTACAAAGCAAATGCATTGTTAATATAACTACGTGATAAGATAAATTGCAATTACATGGTCGCCCCGCCTCGCCTACGCAAATGACACTCACGTGCCGCGCTTTGAAATGTGATTATATGAAAGTATTCTCATATTCATATATTTATGTTATGTATATTTATGTTACTGTGTGTGCTAACTGTGATTTGTAATTATGCATGTTTGTCTGTATTTGCCGCCATATGCTCGCGTTACATTTGAAGACGCCAGTTTGTCGCATGGCAAGAGAACACTGCTGAACGGATCCACCTATTGAGTGGGTGAGGTATGGGTTTAGGAGGGAGCTTTGGATATCTCTGCCTGGCATGGGGCCAACAAACCAATGCGCAACAATAGACGGCAATTACTACACAGAACCGCAACAACAATCACACACACACAAACTTATATACGTACGTGGGGATTCATATGTATGAGGGATTTTTGTATATAGTTTTCGGTGCGGTGCTTGTGATAAGCTTGAAATTTCACTCAATGTTAACGCCAACTTGTTGCCCCCCGTGTGAGTGGAATTTGTTGAAATGAATAAAGCTTTTGATTAGATACGCTATAACTGTTTATTCAAGAAACAAAGCTGCAACAGCAGAAGTCAAGAAGCATAGAAAATCGATTAGAGTAATTATTACACAAATACTAGTTCACTTTCAACCTTTTAGCGCCTATCGTCTGCATCGAAACTGGTCGCCTTTAGCTTTAGACTACCACGCGTCAGCTGATTCAGATCGATAATGGACAGGTACGGCTTGGGCGGCACACTCACACCTGGTGGCACTGGCAACTCAATAGTTAGCGGCGCAGTAGCTGCCGCAGCAGCAGCAGCCCTTCGGCGCTCTCTTCTGCTACCGCCATGTTCACAAATACCAAGAGAATACTGATCATGCAGAGCACAATTTGCAGTGGCGGCACGTCGATAATTTCGATAACCACTAAAGGTGCTGCTGCCTGGAGCAATGTTCACGGGTCGTGTGGGTGAATAACCTCCTTCGTCGGAGGATACACCACCCCCAGAATCATAACAAATGCTCAGATTATTGTACGAAATGGGTGCATGACATCGTGTCGTTTTTGCCCGCGGCTTCACCTCGTAGCGTGTGCGGGAACGGGAACGTGAGTGGTGCGTGCGGGGACGACCACGTCGCTTGCCCTGCATCCGCATCTCCGATACGAGCGGCAAGGGCAGAACATTGATAAACCTGTAGTATTGCAGCAGGGTTCGCGCTAAGTTGCGGCCAACGCGGTGATCTGCACGTGATGAAAGAAAATCAGTTGAAAAGATTTGTCCATCGATATAACTACTTACATCCATCCTCGTTGTACAAAGCCACCGTCTTACCATCGCGTAGATAGTGGCCGGCCATGGATACCTCCAGGGTGTAGGCGTTGACAGTGTCACTCAATCGCTCACAGCAATAGCGACGAACGCTTCCCATCTTGCGCTCATCGGCGTTGAACATGGTGTGCTCCGCAACATAGTCCTGGGCATTGCTGGCAAAGAGACGCGGGAAGACCAGATGACGCTCATATCGATAGACATCCTCGTAGGTATTGCCATAGATGAAACAACCATGCATGCTGCTATTCGCATGCAAATCAATCACAAAGTCAATCTGATAAGTCTGGAAAACAGAGCAAGTAACAGTTAAAGTGTTAATCCGTTTTTGTGGCCAACAACTTACATCTGAATTATCCAACTCCTTTAGCACATTGCGAACGGCATGCAACTCTGGCTGGGTGAACTCCGAGGCAACATGCCAATTCCGGTTCATGTCTTGGCCCATTAGATTGCAGCGGTTGTTACCCAGAAAGACACCGTCGGGATTCACCATTGGCACTATTTTGAATACAAAATTCTCGCGCAGCACTTGCGCTATGGGATGATTGCCCACAAGGAACTCAATGAGACCTTGGCAGACATGTGATGCAGGCGCCTCGCTCGAGTGCGTCCGGCACAGAATGACAATGACACGAATGAAGCTTCGCTCCAGTCGATTTGTGGTGCGCTGACTGTGCGTCACTTGGTCAATGGTTAGCAGATCCACATTCCGATTTTGCTAACAGACGGAAGAAAGCTTAATTTAAATTTTAGTGGATAAAACAAAAACATTTACCAAGGACTTGACGAGCACGCAACGTGTAAAACGCTTCTCTGGCCCTTGTCGTGCATCGATCACATTGAGATAGGACTGCAGCCGGGAATAGCTGTATGGCGATGCCAGTGCAAACATGTACACATCCTCCTCCTTGTCAAAGTTGAAGCCAAAGCTGAGCACGTAATGTCCCTGATGCATTGCCGAGCGATAGAAGAACACCTGACGTTTGGGTAGTCGCTGCCACTTGGGACGACTGGAGGATTTGACAAGTGGCGTCAGTCCACAGTTGAATAGATTCCGACTCTTGCTAATGTTCACAATATTGAAGAGCACACGCTGGTCCTGCTTCACATTGTCCACCGTAAAGTTGAACCAGAAACGGAAACGTGGATTGCAAGTATCTGGACGTAGAAACAAATCATATTCAAACTCTCCAACCAGTTCAGCCTTTGCCAAGATTGCCCGTCTCGAAGGCAGCATCGAAACACAAATGGCCACGTTTGGCCTTGCCGCTCTGACCAGGAGGACGTATAATCACACGGGATACATTACCCAATCCGCCCTCGCCATCGCTATCCTCGCTATCTGTAAAAGGAGATCAGAAAAGATAATGACAGAATTGATTAATAAACCTGAACGTTATCTCCAACGATGTGCCCGACTCTGATATAGTGACTCTATTTGTGAGATGCCCTGTACCATCTGATCCACGCTCATACATGCTCGTATGCTGCAACGGATCACAGGCAATGCCCAGCATTTTGGCTATTTACTCCGTAATCACAAGTGACTCAAACAACGTGCAAGACTCTTCTAATGCAATTGAATACTCTAATCCGTTTTTAAAAGAAGGATTTGCCTTCATAAGTTTTCACACTTGCCACCATGCACCAGCAATCAGTTAATCCTGCTGCAATGCTATCTTTAAACACGTATGCGTGTCTTGGTTATCGCTAAGAAAAGCGCCAACTTTTCAAACTGCCAAGGAAGTGCCTCAAACGTCAACCTTTTGAAATTGAATAGTCGCGGTTGCGTTTCCTTTGGTTTCGCTAACGGCTTGACTTGGTTTAGATGGAGTACAAAGAAGCCTCGCACAAAAATTTTCACATTACTTTTTGATATTCGCGGAAGTGTCGTGATTTATGAACTGTCCACCTTGAGTCGCTCACCTGAATCACCCATGTCCTGATTGGATTTCTTGCAGCAAGTACTTCACAATGAAGGCGTCTACAGCTGCCAGCACATTGACCTGCTTTTAAGGTGTCGCATTAAAAATAGAAATCGCACTAGAAATTCAATTAAGAAACGGTTTTGGGAACGCCTCTTACCTGAATTTTCGTAAGCCTTTCACTTTTATTTCTTATAACTTGACGCCACTTGCGATTCGCGTGCGATTTCTTGGGCGAAAACTTATAGATTTCAATCAGACTATAGACTATGCGTTGTGCTTTATCGCAGGACGCAGGGTTTAACTGGCCGTTTGGGCCAGATTGGGCTGAATGAATGTTCGCCTTGAATGTTATTTGCCGCTGTTGGCCTGTCTAATGTTTTGCTTGGCACTTTTGACGTTGCCATACACACACAGGCGCACACACACACCCACACTCCTTTGCCTGATCACACAC
Source organism: Drosophila acutilabella (assembly GCA_035046005.1). Lineage (NCBI taxonomy): Eukaryota > Metazoa > Arthropoda > Insecta > Diptera > Drosophilidae > Drosophila > Drosophila acutilabella. The sequence goes on from JAWNOK010000003.1 coordinate 5,988,787, forward strand.
GTGTGCTACTGCGAGTTTTTGTTTGATCGATAAAAACGCGCACACAGTTGGCATTGTGGTTTTGGCCAGGATTCACACGGCACAGTCTTAAAACTTTTAGCAACGGCAACTTGTCATAAACTCGCATTAAAAAAAAATACCGAAAAGAAAGGAAAACGGGGAAAAGCAAAAACTGGGCAAAAAGCGTTCACAAAGTTGCAGACCTAATTGACTTGCCTGCAGCTTGTTGCAGGAGACCGACATACACACATAAACACACGCAGCCACACAAACTGACAACGCGCATTAAAGTAGTTCACGGGGCTAATCAATAAAAGCGTGCAACAAAGTGTGGCATAAAGAGGGAAACGTCTCCATACGCGTAATATTTATGACTTTCCCAGAGTCATCGAGAAACCCATTACGTTCCAACGTGTTTATAGCATGTCCAAACGCAGGTTATCTACTTTACACACGCTCTCTCACACACACTCACACACACATATTACATTGTTTATTAAATCGTTGTTGTTATTGTGCTCATTTATCAAGATCTATAAGTGTAATAACGAGTCTTGTTCTGTTTAATACTTAGATTAGGCAGTGTGCGCCCACCGAAGCGTTGCAGAAGCGACATGGACAACACCTCCACCTCGGACATTGTTATCATCAATGGCAACTCGCATCCGGATCTGGCCAATATGGTTGCCGAGCGCATGGGCGTTAAGAATGGCGGCTGTTCGGTCTTTCACAAATCGAATCGGGAAACGATCGTCGAGATAAGCGACTCGGTGCGTGGCAAGGACATTTATATCATACAAACCGGCACCAAGTAAGCGCAAATTATTAACTATTATAATTATATAAAATAATCAAATTCATTTCCCTTCTTCGCAGGGATGCCAATAACAATATTATGGAACTGCTGATTATGGCTTATGCCTGCAAAACATCTTCGGCGAGGTCCATTGTTGGGGTCATACCCTATTTGCCGTACTCGAAACAGTGCAAGATGCGCAAACGTGGTTGTATTGTGTCCAAGCTATTGGCCAAAATGATGTGCACTTCGGGACTTACTCATATTATTACCATGGACTTGCATCAGAAGGAGATTCAAGGCTTTTTTGATATACCCGTGGATAACTTACGTGCTTCACCATTTCTGCTGCAGTACATTCAGGAGAGCGTGAGTCTGATTTTGCTTTAGATTTAAGGATTGTTAGCTTCTTTATTAATGTACTTCTCTTATATCTCTTTAGATACCTGAGTATCGCAACTCAGTGATTGTGGCACGCAATCCAGGTGTAGCCAAGAAGGCCAACTCTTACGCGGAACGCTTGCGTCTCGGCCTGGCCGTCATACACGGCGAACAAAAGGAAGCTGAAAGCGATGAAGTCGATGGCAGATACTCGCCTCCACCCACCAGGTGAGTTTCCTTCCACTTTTTTTTAGCTAGAATTGTATTGTAGGCTTCGTATTATGACTGAAGTCCTTGTCTAAGTGCTGTTCTTTACTCGATACTTAAGTAGTTTCATGCTAAATTGAAATGTATCTATGTTCACCTGCTCAATTCGCCTTTGTTTTGTGTGTTCGCCAGGCGGTAAAATCCGAATAATTTTCTAATCCGAGCTAGGTTGCTTACTTAATCGCTCTTAGGAGTATTGAATAGAATTGCTAATTGATAATTAGTCTTATTGCTTTCCCAAACTTCATTTTATAGACATTTGAAGCTAATTGAAGAGCACAATTCACTCTGTATGTTGTCCATTATGTACTTCAAGACAACTAGCAAGTATTGAATTGGGAATGCTTGTGTATATTGGCCAACCGACAACCAAATCAAAATTCCAAATCTTTATATCTGTTATTTGTGTTATGCAGGGCGTATAGCAATATATTAGGAAATTCTATTGAAATGTGCACACCATCGGCGTCTAGGTTTGTATTTTGATAACTGAAAATTGATCATTAAATTTTAATGCTTTATAAATTTATAACATAAATTGTATATGTACTGTCATTTTTCTTTTTTGGGTAACGAATTCTACAAACAACAACAACTTGAACTTCAACTATCAACACCACCACCACAACCACTACATGAACAAAATGCACCACACGCAACAAAACAAATTACAAATATCTGCACCAAATCACGCCAAAAAACAAATGCCATTTTTTGCCACACTAATCACTAGAAACTCTACTCCACAACATGCACCCAGCAGCAGTCGTACACGCACCACATCCGTGTCGGTGGGCGTACCCGAGCATCCGGTTAAGGTGAAGCCACCGCTCACCATTGTGGGTGATGTGAACGGACGTATTGCCATCATGGTGGTAAGCACTGAAGAACACTACTCTGAGCTTTATATATCTATCAACTAATTATGGCATTTTTTGTTTACTACAGGATGATTTAATCGATGATGTGGAATCGTTTGTGGCTGCCGCAGAGATGCTTAAGGACAATGGTGCATGCAAGATCTATGTGCTTGCCACACACGGTCTACTCAGTTCGGATGCACCACGTCAGCTTGAGGAGTCCGTTATCGATGAGGTGTGTAGTGTATAAACTATGTGACTGTCCATTAGTTATAAACTAATACTTTTCAGATTGTTGTCACCAATACCATTCCACATGAGATACAAAAGTTGCAGTGCAACAAGATAAAAACTATTGATATATCGATATTGATTGCTGAAGCCATACGTCGCATACATAACAAGGAGTCCATGTCCTATCTGTTTCGTAATGTCACATTAGAGGATTAGACATTTACCCACACAACAACACACACATACACATCACAAAAACAGTGTCACAAAAATGCCAGTGAAGTCCCTTCATGGAAGTTGCTCCTTTTATAGAAATATATATTGTTTGTTTTAACCCTCCCCCCATAACAACTCCCAACTATAATTTTAATAAATCAATTATTATTTAAAGTGTGCTGCTCAAATAAAATGAAATATGCTTTAAAATTGTCAATTTGTTTAATTGAATGCAGAGTCCCAACGAAAATTTAATTCGTTTTATTAAAATTATTGCATACTTTTAGGTGGCGCCTTAAAAATGTCCAATTAAAGTGTTAAACACATACACACAAACCCCACAAATACAAATACACATACATAGAAATGTATGTACATTTCCATACATACTTATAAGTTAAGGATTCAGTGCAATAACTAGTAACAATTGTATACACTTAGAGTTATTAAGATAATCAAATTACAAGTTGTGCATGTTTCCGGTATCTGTCGATTATAATTAAAGCTAATCAATAAGTAATAACAATTTCATTGGCTAATAAGTAGTGTAATCGCATTGGGGCGTATTGAAAATGTGGGTAGCCCGGCCCGATATTATTAATTGATTGATTGTTAGCAATTATAAGAGGGCGGCTTATCTGGATGGTAAATCACGAATTCTTTTTTTTTTTGGTTATTTCCTGAATTTATATTAGCAATATAAATATAATACGAAATGTATGTAATTGTTGTCATAAATTTGTTAGTCGCATAATTTTGCATTCATTATGACCAATTACGTGGCGTCCTAATCAGCCAAAGTGAATTTTGCTAAAATTTATAATACTAAACTCAATAATAATAAATATTATACTTAATTGACTGGTCAATTGTTTCATAAATTACTTTTGTCACATAATTTTGCCGCATTTATAAATTATAATTACTGCCGTTTGCTGTTGCAATTGAATTCGTTTATTTTTCACTATTATTACTATCCATTGTATAAGCAAATTTGCGTTCGAGCCAACTAACACAATGGAAGTGTGTGCTCCAAAGTAATGGAGAGCTGACAGATGGGCTTGACAAAAGATACATGCATATAAACAAATATTAGCACGTTTGTTTAGTTCTGTTTTGTTTTTTTGTGTTTTAATGGCTGGCGGAATTGAGAACAACTTGATAAGATTACAGTACATCAAGTCTAAGTACAGTGAATGCTCAGATAAATACTTACAAGAGCAATCAAGTCTAATCGGTCAGTGGTTTTACGCCGAATGTCTTACCTGTTACACACTGTACCTGCACGTGTGAAATGCAATTGCCGTTATGATTAAATCAGCAGCGATCAGATATCAGCAAGATATGAAGGAGACACAGGCGTCATAAATTTCACATTCACAAGCATGTGATTATTGAAACAACAAATATTGGAATTGTGCATCAACCATAAATTAAACATGAGCTAACTTAGGGCTCACTAACTAAAGAATGCAGTTAAATATTAGCAGCAAACAGAATAAGCGCTTAAATATGCTAAGCAAAAAAACCTTTTTCATTATACATTCAATTTGCTAAGAATGTTGTGACTGTCTACGATTAAAATAATTGTTGTGAAAAAGTGGGATTATTTTTTTCTTTTTTTATTTTGTTGAATAGTAATTCATTGTTTAAGGCACTTTAATATCTTGTCGCATATTTGCCCAGCAGCAGGTCACAAGAATTCCGCATATGATGCTTTCTCTTATCTTCCACGCGTTATCACAACCATAATTACTTGAATGTGGCGCTTGTCAAGTTCATATCAACCGGTGACTGATAGAAATATTTACCTAGCAGATACATTTCAAAGCCAAGGGGGCCCTAAAAAGAAGTTAAAGGATTTAATAGCAATTAAAAATAGACAATGCCATGGCGTACTTTTTATTTAATGCTAATTTATGCACAGCACCTTGTGTCATTTATTTATTTATTTATCAGTTGTAAATGTGCTGCATAAATTTGATACTTAGTTAAAGCTGAGCAAACGTCCAAAGTCATCGGGGGAAATCACGTGAAGCGACTAAACGTCACGCAATTAAAAGCGACTGCGATGCGAACTCGGCTCAATGTTGGTCACATTGCTCATACGCCCCCTTGCCACAACCGACCCGTTGACGGCTTCGTGCATTGAACCCGCTTTGGATGTTCAATGTAATTTCCGTAAGCCAAGTGCCCCACAACGCTTAGCATATTGATTAGCAGTCCATCACAATTTAATTGTCTGTTCATATCGTAAGTACAGCCCAGAACATGGTAGTATATCAAATGTATCTTTCTATTCCCACTTTTTATCAGCTTGCATGACACACAAATTGCCTATAAATGTTTTCAAAACAATGTTGGCAGCTGTCACGGTTATTTTGTTGGCATTTCGTTTCGTTTTCATATATTTTTTTTGTAGTTTTTTATCTGGTTCCCTTTCATTTTATTGTTTATCACACAAAATTGATTTGCTAATTTAAGTTGCTTGTTGGCGATTCATTAGCACGGCATTTTGGCCGCTCATAAATTGGCCTAAATGGCGGCAGTTTAGCGCCACTTAGCGCTCAGTCTGTTCAATTGTTAACAATGCATGTTCCGCCTGGTGTTAATGGCAGCAAAACTACAATTACCTTAATTCAAATTCCAATAATTCCCATTTTTTTCTACATGACATTAAAATTAATTTTATTTTTAAAAGTTTAAGGTAAAAGAAAACAACTAGAAAAAAACGCATTTAAGGTCCATTACGTTTTTTGACTGAATTTTGTTTTTATTGTCCGCCTTTTGTTTTTATTTTGTTGTTTTGTGCACATTACCGTTTTTTATAGTTCGCACAAAATGAGAAATTCGGTTGACCGAGCCCAGCATTGGGGGTATTCAGCACTTGACAGCAGTTTTTGTGAAATATTCAAAGCAAAATATTTATACATAAACTGGTTGTATCGGAAACAAAGAATTGATAATGCTGAGTTCAACAAACTTTTTGGCAATATGTTGCATTCATTTATCAGACAACCTGACTACCCGTCCTGCGCAATGGTCAAATTATTTTTATTTTTTTCTTTTACCTGCTTTTGTTTTGTTTGTGGTGTCACCGATTGGGTTCAGTCATGTGATCAGCTTAATTCAGTTTCATCGTCATCTGGGGCTCTGATTATAGCCAGTCAGCCAGTCAGCCAGACAGCCTACCAGCCAGTTATAAATACTAATTTATTAACGCCGGCAACTAATTTACATTTTAATCGCCTGAATTGACGGGGATTTCAATTTTTAGTTTTCACACATTGAATGCTAATTTAATTTTGTGTTTAATCAATAACAGAAATCAAATACGTAGAAAAATTAAATTCGTCGAAATATTTTGAATCATAAATTTCCCACATCAGCTCCTTCCCCCAAGCCTGCCTCCTACATAGCAGCTGCCCAAAAGCGGTTGCAGTTTAAAGACGCGACGTGCCGGCTTTAAGCCCGGAACAAGATAATCAATTTATTTTGATATTTAGCTGGCAATGAACTTGGTCAAAAGCTATGCTCTTAGACCGTGACATGCTTTTCGGGCCTTAAATAATGTAAAGTTGTCAACAATTTTTGCTTAATTTCCTCAAACCATTAGAGGCTGAACAAATCAAAGCTCAAAACAAAAATCGAACGTAAGTAAGTAAAATATTTATTGCATAATTCGACCATCGATCGCAGTGACCTGTATCAAATCTTGAATTAATATTGATATAAAATTTACACATAAAAAAAATTGATGTATATTTGTGTAGCTGAGTGAGTCACGTGAAGCCTCGTGGCAATTAATTTACATGCCTCAATGCATTCCACTGCACTCGAGCGAACGTATCGCATTGCGTAAGTTGTAATCCGTAGGCCTAAATACGCGGCTATTGTTGTTGTGTACCAGTGTGTGTACAGTGTGTTAAACAAAAAATAATAAACTTAATCGGCTGCAACAATTAATCGCTGTTGTTGTATTTGTCTTCGAGTCGTAAGTCATCATGTTCGCTATAATGATCAGCTGACTGTCTTTCGATCTGTTGTCTGTTGTCTGTTGTCACAATTGTTAGTGTTTATACTGGAGTTACAGTTACTTTAGTCGAGCATTACGTGCATTCCATAAATAATGTTAGTATGTAGTGCTCAAGTCATACAAAATAAATGTAGCCTTGATGACCAACTCCACCCACAAAGCCTTGAGTTTGTTATTGTTGTGATAAGGCTTACTGAAGATCTTATCAGCTGAGTTGATAAACACCCAAAACAGTTTATTTTTTTTTTATAAATTATATACGTCTCAAGGACTCACAATTGGCGAAAATCTTACGAAATTAGGTCAACGATCATCAGTTTTATTATTCCTTATAAGAGCTTCGAACTCAATCAATTCGCATTACTACAACTCCTGAATTACTCTGCTAATAACTGTGAGAAATTCGTCGACAGGTTTTGATTTGTTTTTGTTCCCCCTGCGGTATTTGATTTTTTGTTTTATTTTGACTTCAATTTGAGCATGAGAATTTCAATTATCGGCACGCCAACAACAAATCTGTTAATGAAAAAAAAAAATTTAATTTATTTTATACGAATGCAATTAAAGTCGCTGTTTAGTTATGCACATTTAATTGTTACTCGAAAGTACTAATCTCAGCCATCATTCCATCACTTTACCATTCACCGCCCGTCAACTTGTCGTATGCGCAACGCAATTCGACCGCTCGAAAGTTAAATAATTTAATATACGTTTGTGACTGTTTCTACCGCAATGTGAAAGGCGAAATCGGTAACAGAGCCCTAGATGATTAACAGCAAAATATACTTATCACATTCACATTTCTAGAATGTCATAATTAGGGTTAACAACTTAACTCTACTTAACTCAACGCAAATCCAGTTGAGTCTCTCGTTAGCTTAATTCTATTAGCTTATGACAAATATTGGCTAATAAACGTTTATGAAAATACACCACAAGCTGGTTGTCTTACTGTCTGGTTGTCTCGTTTCGCAATAAATTTGGTATTCAAATCTTACATTAGCTATTTTAATTACCTGTTTAACTTGTTCGATCAGAACTAGAACCTACAACAACAACTACACAAAAAAATACTACCGCAATTTCCCCATTAAATTTTTGATCCCATCTTCAAATAATTAAGCAATTAGTTTGTTTTACTTTGATCTCTGCACTAGAATAATGCAGTCGACCAAGGATATACCCTATAAGTTAGAGAAATTAATTCATTAGTTAGGCAATTGATTAGCACATCAGTTAATTAAGTTAGTATCAATATTATGGTATATTAGTAAGTAGTAAATATTTTTATAGCACTGCTATAAACCCTTTTTATCCATTTGTAATGGGTGCAAAGTATAAAAAGCGCATTTAATCTTCGTTGATTTAAATTGCTGCTTGTTTTGTTTTCTGTTTGTTTTGCGTTTGTCATTCGTTGTCGGGTTTCTTTTGCCACTTTTCCTATGCACTACTTCGTCACGCGTTCAACACGTGTTTGTAAAAAATGTATTATAATAATTGTAAGATTTTTTGGCATCAATGAATCTGCGTGTTATGGGTTTGATTGATTACCAGCTTGGGGCAATTTATAATAAAATTACTGGTTACAGTTCCAAGTGTTTTTCCATTAAATATGTTATTATATTTTACTCGAGGCGTTTCCAGACGCACATAGAACTGCAAACCACAACAAGTTATTTTATAATTTTTATAAAAAAAATAACACTAAATTAAGTGAGCAGAAAAAATCCCCAATTGAAAAAGAGCCCATCAAAACCAACAATCCAGTTTCCGTTTCTTAAATATTTCTAGAAATTGTCTAACTTGTTGACTGCAAATGCAACAAGCCAAGTTAAAAAACACGGAAGAGTCACAAATATTTTGGCCAAAGTCAATGTGAAGATTGATATTTGCTTAAAATATACAGTTCGAGTTAAGTTTTATTTGTCTTTTGTTTTATGACAAAGCCCGAAAAGACTGAAATTAGCTGGAACTCAATAAGGTTTTTCACAGCTCCAGTGATTGAGTTAACTCTGATTTTTATCTGCGCCACACACAATTTTGATTTATGATGGGCGCACGGGGAAACTGATTTATTTACGATGCGGTTGCATTGTTTTTTATTACGTACAACTTGGCGTACTTGCTGATTAATTTCCCTAGACGATAGTCGAGATAGTTGAGGTCGCCACGCGATTTCCAGGGCTGTAAAGTTTTGTCAAGTGGGCCAATTATTGGGTACTCATCGAACGGCAATTAATGATGAATTGTTTACACAAAATTCGAGTGAGACATGGACACCACAATTTCTATTAATTAACAAAAACCTAAAACAAGCTGTTTCAACTGTTTTTTCGGGCCCCTTTTCGGTTTGCACTTTTATAACTTATCAAGTGTCACATAAAATTCAAGGGGAGCAAAAAGGTTTTGTTTAACTTTTAGGCATAAACAAACAAAAATAAATTGTTAATGTTTTGGCTTGGAAATGACTCGACTTCACTGACATCAAATCCAAATATTCCGGCTTTATTTTGTTTACTGTTTATTGTGTTTTAATATCAATTATAAGAATGCCAATTTGCGGTATTTAAGCTGGACTTCAGAGTCATGTGACTTGTGTGTGAAATTGCGAAGAATATAATGTGTGTGTTGAGTGTGTCTTTGTGGCTGTTCTTGTTAGTGCCAGGGACTTGAATTCTCTGATACTTTTTTTGTATCTTAACCCAAAAACAAATTAGCTGAAAAACCCTGGCGAACTGGCAGCGGGAAACCCCCTGTTGAAGTCAAGAAGTTCAAGCCTGGCCTTAACATACCTTCAGGTTCAGGTCTGTTACATGACACCAAACACCTACATATAGTGCATGAAAAGCCCCAGCCGAGTCGAAAAATCAGGTTTTCATGCCCTGTAGTGAGAGTAGCATAATTTTATGACAAGTTTGATAGTTTGGTTCAAAAGCTATTGGAATACAACGGCAGAACTTGTGTATAGTTAGTTTTTGTATAGTTCAGTCACTTGCTGAGCTCGCACTGAGTATTCTACAGTCGAGTAAACTCGTCTGCACTTTTCTTTCTTGTTATATTTTGCTTGAGGGTAGCGCTCTAACGAAAGCCGGTGGATAGTCTCGAAGATTGCTGCTGCCGTGTTGCTGCTGTTGTCGCTGCTGCTGTCGTTACTGTCGCTGCTGCCGGTGATTGCAGGTGACACGAGCGAATTGCCAGTCGCGACTCGCACCTATTTATAATCAGTTCCCAAAGCATTCGTTGCTCCAAACGAAGTCGACAACAGTTTCGTGCTGTTGCTGTCTCTGCTGCTGCTGCTGCTGTTACTGCTGTTGCTGCTTCTGTCTCCATCTCAATCTCAATTTGGATTCATTCCCGCATTCGACGCGCTCGCGAATAGTTCAACAATATTTTTTGGGCTCTCTGACCAGCAAAGCATAGCGAAAGAAGTGTAGTGAGAAGTGATAGAGTGACAGTGACAGTGTGACGCTGCGATGAAGCCGTAGAGTGTCTAAAGACGCAAATAAAATACCAAAATAGAGGAAAACAAATAAGAAAAAAAATAATCATAAAAAAAAGCTACAAAAAAACATACTACCCAAAAAACGTTAGCAAAATTTAAGCAAGATGAGTGCCAAAGATACGGGTCATGTTAACTCGGCCTTTAACGGCACGGAGGTGTCCCTGGACATACCCACAAATACGCTTTATCACACATCCCGAGACTGCATTGTGCAGCAGGAGGAGGAAGTAACAAATTCAGGTGGTTTTGCCGACTGTTGTCGCAGCACCTGTGCGAATATTTTCCGCCGCAAGACACTGGAAAAGCGTTTTCCCATACTCGTCTGGCTGCCACAGTACAAAAAGGATTATATTTTTGGCGATATCGTGGCTGGCATATCGGTGGCTCTGACTGTGATACCTCAGGCCCTAGCATATGCGGGTATTGCTGGACTGGATCTACAGTATGGCCTCTACGCCTGTTTTTTGGGCTGCTTTATCTACATCTTCATTGGATCGAGTAAGGATGTGCCCATAGGACCTACTGCCATTTCTGCGTTGCTGTCCTTTCAAATCGCTGGCGGCAGTTGGCAAATGGCCACGTTATTGTCCTTTCTGACGGGACTCATAGAAATCCTGATGGGTGTCTTTCGACTAGGATTTCTGATAGACTTTGTATCTGGTCCTGTGGGTGCTGGTTTCACCAGTGCCGTCTCCCTGATCATCTTCAGTTCACAGATGAAGGATCTGCTGGGCATACACACCAGTGGCAATACCTTTCTTCAGGTCTGGATCAGTATTATCAACGATATACACAACATCAGTTGGCCCGACTTTGTGCTCGGTTTAATCTGCATTACGTTGCTGCTGAGTCTGCGTGCTCTGGCCAGCTGCAGTGTGGGTCCCAAGCAGGGCAAGAGCAGCTGCCAGAGCCTGCTGACTGGCATTTTCTGGACTGTGGGTACGGCACGTAATGCCCTCTTGGTCTGTGGCGCAGCTGGACTCGGCTATTGGTTGTCCGTCAGTGGCAATGAGGATTTGGTGCGCACAGTGGGATTTGTGCCCAAGGGATTGCCCGAGTTCCGACCACCTCCGTTTCAAATGGATGCTCTGGTGAATGAAACAACTGGTGAGATCCTGCAGGAGGCACAGAGCTTCTGGGACATGGTCAGCACACTGGGCTCTGGTTTGATTGTGGTGCCATTGATTGCTTTACTGGAAACCATGGCGGTTGTTCAGGCTTTTGGTAAGTTCAGTCTCATTTGTCCTTATTCGAATCCTTTTGTTAATCCTCTTTCGTTCCACAGCCGATGGCAAGCCCACAGATGCCACTCAGGAGCTAATTGCCTCAGGCATTTGCAATGTGGCCAACTCCTTTGTCCAGGGACTGCGCAGCAATGGAGGCGTAGCACGTGGTGCCATCCTCAATGCCAGTGGTGTACGCACCCAACTCTCCAACCTCTACACAAGTGTCATAGTCATCATTGCGCTGCTCTACCTCACGCCCTGTTTTTACTACATTCCCAAAGCGGCGCTGGCTGCGATCATTATTGCTGCTGTCGTGTTTATGGTTCAATATCGCGTCATCAAGCCAATGTGGCACAGCAAAAGTGAGTAGTTGGAAGTTTAGTGATTTTTAAACAGTAATTGATACTAACTGATTGGAAGGTGGTACTTAATAGACATAGTAAATGAAAGAAAATGTTATTTTTTAGGTAAATCTAAACGGTTTGCGATACCGAACCCTTAATCTGATACTAGCTGATCTTAAACAAATTTTAAGACTTTGTGAAATCTGTAACTTTAAACGATTCTTACCAATTATAAGTAGCTTTTCCCAGTACAAATTGTAAATTAAAATAAGTAAATTAGCCATTAAAACAAACTTTAGTTGTCCAATAGTTTTTTTTAACCGTTAAGCAAAAGCTTTAAGTCCATGTGGATTTCGATCGACATAACTAACAAATTTCGTTACTATTTACAGAGACGGATTTGATACCCGGTTTGGGTGCATTCTTCGCCTGCTTGGTGCTGCCTCTGCAGCTGGGAATTCTGGTGGGCATTGGCATCAACGTGGTCTTCATACTCTACCAGGCAGCACGTCCCAAGCTGCGCATAGAAACGCTCTCGGTAAGCAGTAGAAATATAAATAAAAGTTTAAAAATATTTATATATATCCTATATCCTTTTAGACTCCAGAAGGTGAGCGATATTTGATGTTGACGCCTGATCGCTGCCTCATCTTTCCATCGATGGAGTTTGTGCGTAAGGTGATCAACAAGCAGGGCGTTAAATCGACACTGCCGGTGGTGATCGACTGCACTCACATCTATGGCGCTGATTTCACAGCAGCCAAGGTGATATCGACCATGGTCATGGATTTTGCGCAGCGTCAGCAGCCGCTGTTCTTTTATAATCTACAGTCGCGTGTGGCGCAGGTGTTTGAGGGCCTCAATAAAGATCTGGTGGCCATCTACGATATCAGCACTCTGCATGCTAAACTCGCCGAGAAGACGACCACATAACCTCGTTATATGATAGATTAATTTTAGTCTTTGTATTTATTTCATAAAACGTAAAAAAAGCGGAGAAAAAGAAGCACAAATATTTAGCTAGACCAATTTCAATGCTTTCGCGAGGCCAGCGACTCGTTTAGGCCAAAAAAGAAAAAGAAGAGATGACATGAATTAAGCACAAAAAAAAAAAGATATAATAATAATAACCATGTGAAACCCACGCAAACGTCACCAACGTTACCAACAGTCCAGCCAAATAGTCAAATATTTTCCGTATTAATTTAATTAGCATTTAAGTTTAAGCAATCTTTCATTATTTATTCGCTTGTGAATTTGATTTTGATTTTGGCAAAATGCTGTGAATTTTATGTATCAAAACAAAATCAAAAACTGATTTTTGCACCTCATTGTTATCTTCATTGAGATTGCTTTTGTTAGTATTATCGTATTATCGTATGAGTATTAGCACTAGTACTTAAATAAAAGCACAAATATTTAATAATACTACACTGATTTAATTTCCGATAACTGAAGGCTCATAAATTTATCACTTGATCTGTTTTTTGGCCAGTCACTTTTTCTTGAGTTTAGCGGACCTTCCATATTTAGAAGTATTCCCATGACTTATACAATATCTAATCAAATCCGTGGCGATTTAAAACTTTCGCCGTTATGTTTGACGGGTCGTGAATTCCCATTGATGATTTACTTAATAAAACTTAACATTTGTATTGTGTAAGACAAAGGTAAAATATTCACGATTAGATAATACTTTTATGAGTTTATTCACGTTTTTTGTTTTGGGATTAAAAATTTGTTTTTAAATTAAATTACATGTTTGTAGAAATGAAGTTTAGTAAATATTATAAACCACTTTTTTCCACTGCTGCTTAAAAGTATGCAGTAATTGTCGTTTCGCATTGAAGTGTCAAAAGTGTTGCATACTTTCAGGCTGTCGCTGTAAATACACGCCTCATATTTCAGTATTGTCGGAATTTGTCATGTTAAAATAGCTAGATTTATAATTAACATTTATAATCACTTCTACTGAGTAATATATTTGACATTTTATAAAATGTTAAAATAAACTCCTTATCAAATTAATAATTGTAAAGCTTTGAAAAATCATTTCTCGGCCAAATGAAATGATGCCCTGAAAAGTTATACGTTTTTATACATTAGATAAATGTAAAAATAAAACGTAATCAAAAATGGATTAAAACTGAAATTTTAAAGATTTACGAATTTTGACAAATTTTATGATGTTACCTCAGACTTTTTTCATAATTTGCGCCTTACTGTAAACAAAACTAGTGAACAGGGTGCCAACACATCAAAGCAACCCTCTGAGCACCTTTCAACACTATCAAAATACTGTCGACTCATTTAAACAACCGGCAAAATCATACAAAGCGACGTCTTTCAAGTCACTGGGCTGCTGGAACAAACTCGGAAAATATTCATATAAATTGTTAACAATATTTTCATAAATTCTTGCTAAAATGTCGTTACCGGTGAGTTAAAGTAAAGTACATAATATTATTCTTAATAAATTAATTTCCCACATCAGATGGACGCAGAAGTTGCTAAGCCCTCCAACTCGGGAAAGTCTGGAAAAGTTGGCTCAGGTCTCAGTGCATACTACGAACAGAAGATTAACGAGCTTGCAGTTTATAGTTTCCGAGAAGCAGCGCAATCTACAGCGGCTCGAGGCACAGCGCAATGAACTAAACTCAAAGGGTATGTATAAAAGTGTTTAACTCAATTTTATTCAAATCCTTTGATGCAGTGCGTCTACTACGCGAGGAGCTGCAGCTGCTGCAGGAGCAGGGCAGCTATGTGGGCGAGGTGGTCAAACCGATTGACAAGAAAAAGGTGCTGGTAAAGGTGCATCACGATGGCAAATATGTGGTCGACGTGGAGAAGAACATCGACATCAATGATGTGACCAGCAACAGCCGTGTTGCACTGCGCCACGATAGCTACACCCTACACAAAATACTACCGAATAAAGTCGATCCTCTGGTCTCCCTCATGTTGGTGGAAAAGGTGCCGGATTCGACGTATGAAATGGTTGGTGGACTGTCCAAGCAAATCAAGGAGATCAAGGAGGTCATCGAGCTGCCCATCAAGCATCCCGAACTATTCGATGCTCTGGGCATTGCACAGCCCAAGGGCGTGCTACTCTATGGTCCACCCGGTACTGGAAAGACCCTGTTGGCTCGTGCTGTAGCACATCACACGGAATGCACCTTCATACGTGTCTCTGGCTCGGAGTTGGTGCAGAAGTACATCGGTGAGGGATCTCGCATGGTGCGTGAACTCTTTGTGATGGCCAGGGAGCATGCTCCATCGATCATTTTCATGGATGAGATCGATTCAATTGGCTCATCGCGTCTAGAGTCTGGTAGAGGTGCTGACTCTGAGGTGCAGCGCACAATGTTGGAGTTGCTCAATCAACTGGATGGCTTTGAGGCATCTAAGAACATAAAGGTCATCATGGCCACCAATCGCATTGATGTGCTTGATCAGGCACTGTTGCGTCCCGGTCGCATCGATCGCAAGATTGAGTTCCCTCCACCTAGCGAAGAGGCTCGTGTGGACATTCTGCACATCCATTCGCGTAAAATGAATCTCACGCGTGGCATCAATCTGCGCAAGATTGCTGAACTGATGCCGGGGGCATCTGGTGCCGAGGTCAAGGGTGTTTGCACCGAGGCGGGCATGTATGCTCTGCGCGAACGTCGTGTTCATGTCACCCAGGAGGACTTTGAGATGGCCGTTTCCAAGGTTATGCAGAAGGACTCTGAGCGTAACATGTCCATGAAAAAGTTCTGGAAGTAATCACTGCCAAATCTGTCCAAATTAGCTTAAAAAAAGCTTATAAAACTTTAATCATTTAAATTAATTGATTTCTTTTGTGTCTTCTGAGAAGCATTTGAAACTGATTTCATAAGCAAATAAATAAGGGACTGTTGTTTATTATAAACAAATTATTAGACGCATTCATCAAGTTCTCTACTGCTATCGGATGCCAACAAAACATAAATAAAATGAAAACTCAGATATTTGCTGCTGATAAACCATTTTTTATGTAAATATACATTGGACACCTAAATAAACTATGGCTAGACTTGAATAAAACAATAATTAAAACTGATGTTAAATAAGTTTTGGCTTACAAAATATATAAAAAAATGCATATATTTTTCTGCTTTTTCTTAAGAAATTAATTATCTGTTTGATGAAGTATGAAACCTGGATTTGTGTTAAATGTTAAATTTTAAATGCTTAACTCTTTAACTCTTACGATCCTTATTATTTTTTGTTCAAATGCTCTTGACTATAAAATTATTTTAATAAACTACAATTTATCGACGAACTAAAACAATATTTAAAATTGATGTTTCGTAAGATTTAGCCATTTAAACATAAATAAATTCGAACAGCTTTATGATCTTATCGATAAAAATAATTTTCTTAGCTGCAAATTGATTTCTGGTGTTAGGAGGCTAAATTTATCTTAGTATATTAAAATTGCATAGCTAAATCCTTACGCGTTTCTATCTAAACAATGCTCATTTCCGCAACAACTTCATCACTTCCTTGAGCAAATGGAAAGTTCTCTCTAAAAACAATAAAAATTAACTTTGTTGCAGGAAGTAAGTTTAACGTGTATATTAAAAACAAACGTGACTTTCGGTTGTGTGTTATAAAAAATGAATGATTTTAGCTAAATCTGTTTGAAGTCACAATTTCGGCGGCTGCAGTTTAATCCGTCTCAGGGCAATTAAAATATAAAAAACGCTTAAAAAAAAACACGCAAGCAGCTTCAAATTATCCAATAGAGTACAGTAAGAAAGCAATGACCCAGCCAAATGTAGTTGTTGTTTGTGTCGCTATTGTTGTTGTTGTTGTTAGAGATGGTGTTGTTGTAAATGGCAAAACGGAGCAATTGACGTTGAATTGCAAACTCATAAAGTAAACGTTCAACGGGTTTGCACTTTCATTACACACGACGCGACGTGGACTCGATCGGTTCGTAGCTGCAGAAGCTCCCACAAAAGCAGTAGACCAACCCGATACGATCCCAACCGATCCGAACCGAGCATACCACGACAAGAGACCATCGCATTTGTTGTTTATAAATGCTTCGCTCTTCCAGGCCACAACTGGCAATTGGCAACGAGTGTCCACCGGATTTAGAGACTTCCGTTTGCTATTGCTGTCCCGTTGAAAGTAAAAGCGCTTTTCCAGCGAACCCGTTGGCGTTTTTGACTTTGAATTAGATACATTTTGTCGCTGCAACAGGCAGCACGTCCTCTTTCAAAAAGCGCTGTTACAAAAAAACCTATTAAAAAAGACGAAACTTATCGCGTAAGTGTTAATCAAACCCGTGGGCAGTGAACATTACGTGTTGTGTGTAGCGATCTGTCATAGTGAGTTATCACTGTCGTTTGACATGTCGGCTCTTCGAACTGTCCAGCTTTGGAGTGTGTGTGTTAGTGCGTCGGTGTGTGTGCTGCAACTTTTTTATGGGTGGTCCCGACTTGTAGCTAAACTGGTTCTCTTGCAATTGTTGGCAAAAACAAACTGACACAGTTTGCGTTAAGAAATTCTATCCTCTTTCACTGTTGTGGCATTTAAGAAATTCTCGACTAAGTGGAGCAAGTTCAAATCAGTGACTTAACTGTGTTAAGCATTTAAGCTGGAATTTCTTTGTTTGTAAGACAAGAAAAAAGTGGAAAAAAATATTCATACTTAAAATAATAATATAAATATGAAAAAGGCAGTTTAAATAATAAATTTGATTCAGACGATTCTTCTTAAAAGTGTTGTTTCTACTCAACTCATTTTTTCTGAAAAAAGTATTATTAATTTGTGTGAATTTTCATACATTCTTAAATTAGGTTTTATGTGAGTTTATTTTTATGTACTTGTTCATAGTTAAAAATATTTAAAATAATCAAAAATATTTTTAAAAATATTTTTATGTAGTTTTGTTCATTTTAACTCCCACTTTCAGTTTCAATTTCAGTTTCAATTTTTAAACACTTGTTTTTCTTGCTCAAACATTTTCATCAAGCCAAACATTTGCTCAAGAGAAACCATAAAAAGTCTTGATTTGTTTGATAAACTTTCGCAAAACCTCAGCGACTTTTGAAGGCGTATTAGGAAAAGGTCAGAAACGTTTTTGAATTGACGTTAAACCGGTTGAAATCGGGAAATAGGGAAATTGTGTGGTTGCCTACAAAGCCAATAATCTGATAAAGATAAATTTCGAAAATTTCAGTTGCTGCAGGTGCAAATACGTGGCACTTCCGGTCTGCGATAAGCTTGTATAAGTTAAAGTTGCCAAAAGATTTATTTTTTGTGTCTTGCAGCAATGTTGCATAAACTGAAGCGTCACGATATGTCACTGTTGTTGCACATGTTGCTGCTGCTACTCGTGTGTGGTAAGTTGATGTGTAAAATATGCTAATTTTGAGACAACTCATTTCCCTGTTTCTTCCTCTCTCTCTTACGCTAGGGGAAGTGCCGGCCTTTGGACGCAAGGTGAAGCGCAAGGATGCACATTACCACCTGAACGTGCCACCGCCACCACCACAGCAGCAACATCAACAACAACAACAGCAGCAACATGCCACAGCTGCCTCCCAGGCGGTAGTGATTGAACATCAAGTTCCGCCATACACCTTCGAGGACATTAATCATGATGAATTTGCAGCTCCTAATCCACCTTCATATACACATTATGATAACTCAGAGTATAGCTATCGCAGCACCCATAACAGCCCACACAGCAGCAGTTCAGGCAGCTTCCTGGTGGACAACGGTCTACGCAGCATAGCCAAGGGTTCAGCGGATCAGGCCATCTCGGCAGTGGCCAGCCAGAATGCTGCCGGCAAACAGGCTTCCTATGTGGCCAAGAGCACGTTGGCTCAAGCGGCAGCCCAAGCTGCTGGCACCGCCGTCGCTGTGCTCAAGGGCAAGGAGGTGCTGCTGCGGCGTCTGGAGGAGCAGAGCATCGAGGCACACAAAGCAGTGGACAGTGAACTAACCCAACTACAGCAGGCCAAGAGATCAGCCAAGGCTGCTCAGTATTCTGCCCAGCAGGCCATCAATCATGTGAGTGTGCTCACTGCCGCCCTTAATAATGCCCAGTCTGCCTCGGAATTGGCCCAGAAATCGGCAGGAGAAGCCGCTGCTGAACTCTCCTCCCAAATTGATATGGTGGCCCAGGCCAAGGGCAAACTGGAGCAGATTGAATCACAGGCTTATGCCGCCAGACTCGACTACGAGGAGACACGCGAGGCAGCCGAGAAGGCGACGCTTTCAGCTCAGGAGGCCCAGTTGAATGCAAATGATGCCGCTCTTCATGCCAATGTCGAGCTCAGCGAAGCGGTTCACATTCACGACAAGAGCGATCGCAATGTTAACGAATCGGTGGGCGGTACTCGCAGCAGTAAACGATCATAGGCGTGGCCAACGGTTGCAGTTGCCCAACGGTCTCTTTGGCCATGGTCAACGGTCAGCAGTTAGTTTGTAACCCTTAAAATGCATTTCAATTATTTATTACCGTTTACTCAACATTTGTTTATAAATAAATCTTTACGCAGCTGGTCAGCTTACACAACAAAATATCTAACAAATTTATCTACCTGTTTATTTATGGACTTGCGCTTTAAGCCATAACTTAAACTGCCTATGTAAATCTTTGTGAACATCTTTGAAGCTAAAGCTAAAGCTAATTTTTCTATCACAAATTAACGAATATTAAAATAAAAAATTTCTCGTTTTTAAGTGCTTTCCAATTGCACAAAATCCACAGTTAAAACTGCTGCTCATCTAATCGAGTAGTAATTACTGCAGTTATTTCCTACTACCGCTAATTGCCATCAAATGCATTCGAAACTTTCATATTTATTTATTTTCTGATTTTTAATAACACTAAAAAATAAACATTTGCAGTTTTATTTTAGATATGCAATAAGCAATAAAAGCTTATTGTTAAAAAAATTACTTTAACTTATGGCTATAAGTCAAGGAAAGTTTGCAAATGGGAACTGCTTTCAAAACTTTGATAATTTAAAAAAAAAACTGAAACTTTCCTCAACTTTTTCCATATATACATTTTATAGAAATGTGGAAGAACTATTTTTAATTTTACACTAACGGAACACTTAAATCCCTTAGAAGTTCATAAATTTCCATAGACAATTCTTGGGAATAACGTGTTTTATTTTATAACGAAAAATACAATAAATAAATAGGAGTATAAAATAAAACTAACCACGCAAGTCACAAGCACACACACTTACATGCATGTGTGTAGTAACTCGTTGAATTGCATAAGATTACGTATACGTAAATTAGTAAATTTAACTAGGTTAACTCATCCACTTACAGTTAAAGCTATGTTTTAACCGATACAGATAGCTAGGATAGACTATATAGCTAGGACCAGGCATAGGCGCTGCCATAGGAAAAATGATTTGTGATTTGTGATTGGCCAGAAACTACAGACAATTTTTTAAGGCATTGACTATGTACGGCAAATCGACCAGAGATGCTCGATAATGAACTTTTTTCTTTTTTAAAAAACTTAAGCTAGATCTCAGATGGTAATTAGATGGACTAAAACTAGTTCGTTAGCTGCTGCACACCCTCGGGCACCGTGTGCTCATGCTCGGCCTTTGGTTCACTTGTTGCCGCCTGCTGCAGTGCCTCCAGCTGGGCTTGTGCATTCTTCGCCTGCTCCAAGCGGCGTGACACGCCCTCCATGGACTCTCGCAGTGACTCAATGTCCACGGCATTTTCATCGTTGTCGCCATCCTGCTCCTTTTGCTGGTTATTGTATTTGGAGAAATACGTGAGACTCTTCATTAGCTGATAGCTCTTTGAAATGGGTATATTGGAGTCGTAGACACTCATGCTGGAACTGCAGTCCACATAGAACCACCAGTTGCACTTGAGTATGGTCTGATCGAAGAGCGTGTTCTCCGGACACAGGAAGGACTTGCGCACCATGCCATCGTCTGTTAGCGCACACACATGGAAAACCTGTTGGAGAAGACAGATGAAGATGAGTTGGAGTTCATGTTGAGTTACTACTGTGGCTTACCATGCAGCCCAGATCGGTGTCCGCGTAGAGACCTGGGAAGTGCTTCTGCTTGGCGCAGGAGAAGCTCGTCTGTGGCAAGTCCACCTTGGACTTGAAGTTATCATCGAAGTTCTTGTCGTAGCTCACGGGATAATACTCCCTGGGCGCATTCATTACCTGTCAAAGAAAATAAGTAGTGTAGTGTAGTAGTAGTAAGTTTAGTAGTAAGTTTAGTATTAGTAAGTTTAGTAGTAGAATGTATAGTACTAGGGCACGTTTAGTAGTAGTAAGTTTAGTAGTAGCAAGTTTTGTAGAAGTAGATTTAGTAGTGTAGACATTTTACGTAGGATTTTTGCTGGCTTTCCGAAGCTTCTCTTGGAAACTATCGAATTTATATGCAGCAGCTAATACACCAAGAACTAGTAACGTCAGACTTTCTAATCTATTTTGTACTTTATAGTACCAAGGTTCCATACAGAGGCTAACAAAACCGGTTGAAGAGACGGAACCAAAAAAACCTTATAAAAAATGTTGAGGCAGTCGTAGATTTAAGTATTGTAGTAGGCCAGGCATCACACGGTCATACTCAATCAGCTGTTAGAATATAAGTATAGGTATAAGTAAGTATAAGAGTACATGAATGAGCAGAAGAATGAGGAGTAATAAGAAGAAGAGAATGTGAACGAAGTTTAGTCTAGAGAAAATCACGAGACAGAGCACAAGCTCTACGAAATGAAATGAAAAATAAGAACGTTTTGTGATTAAATGAACTTGTGAAATAATTTATGACTAAGTGAAAAAGAAATAAGCGATTGAAATAAAGCAAAACTTGTTACAGCTGGAAATAAATAAACACTTAAATATAATACTACAATCTCAGAAGTGGGATAATGGATACCACAATAAATCCTGAACTTTTTTCAACCGAACAACTAAAACGTTGGTTGTCTGCTTTGAACATGCCAACGACTGGCACAAAGACCGAACTGGCAATACGTTTGAATGCTGTTCATGTCGAAATTCGGGGCTTGTTGCCCCCATTGGAAGGCGAAGATTTGGACCAGTTGCTAATGGAAAACGAGGGTACGCCAACAGTGGCGCAAGCAGCAGCAAGTGGCGACGCTATGTCGGAAGGCGCTATTGAGGGACCCCGTGCACATGGAGCTGCTTGCAATGAAACAACCGCGAATTCGGCGAATACAGAACATGACGCCGAAATTCTAGAAGGCGTACATGACGAAAACGTTGCAAGCGGCGTCACTCACCAAAACAACGGGTCTTTGTTAGAGCAGTTGCTACAGCGTCTTTTACGCATAGAAGCACAGCAAAATAACGGATCGACGACACAAAATACACCGAGAGTGGAAGCTGGCGAAATTGACGCGGGAGTAAACGAGACGGCTACACGTATCGAAGAAAAACCGTCTGTCTCTCTCGCTCTGGCAAAAGAAGTGTTGCCAGACTTTAATGGAGAGTCGTGCGCAAAGAAATGGATCGTGCAGCTGAAAAACGTAAACGAGATATATAATTTAAATAACGTTTATTCTCGACTTTTATTCATCTGTAAGATGAAAGAAAACGCACAGAAATGGCTACACGCAGAACCATCTCGCATAAGGGAGCCGGTCGCAAT
This sequence comes from Drosophila acutilabella, assembly GCA_035046005.1. Taxonomy (NCBI): domain Eukaryota; kingdom Metazoa; phylum Arthropoda; class Insecta; order Diptera; family Drosophilidae; genus Drosophila; species Drosophila acutilabella. Next base: position 6,011,310 of record JAWNOK010000003.1, read on the forward strand.
ATTATGCGAACAGCTGATCGCAACTTTTGGGGACAAAACATCGAAAGCTGAGATGCGTCGGCGTTTCGAGACCCGCAAATGGCAAGTCTCAGAAAGTTTCGCGGAATATTTGGAGGAGAAGCTGGCGCTGGCAAGCGACGTTCACATCGACGAAGACGAGATGCTGGACCAGGTGATCGAGGGTATACCTGACAATAGCATGCGCATTCAAGCGCGTTTGCAGAACTTCGGCAGTCCCAGACAAATGATGCACGCTTTCAGAGGGGTGCGTTTAACAGCGGCGATGGACAACATGCAGCAAAGAGACAGGCGTATGGACATACGCTGCCGTAATTGCAATTCCAGAGGTCATCTGTACAAGGAGTGCAAAAAACCAAAGCGCGAGACAGGGTCATGCTTCGCTTGCGGTGCTACAGATCATTGGGTGGCCAAATGTCCGCTCAGGAAAGGCACCGAGAGCATTGAAGCTAAGGACACAAACAACAGCTATGTAAGATTATTAGAAATAAATTTTGTTGACAGTCCTAACAACCCATTGATTACAGCGTGCCTCATAGATTCGGGCAGTCCTGTATCGTTAATCAAACGTTGTCATTGGCCTGAAGATGCCCATTTATATCCAGTTCAAAATTTTTATTTCGGGTTGAACAAAAGTCAACTCACAACATTTGGAAAAATATTATGTTATGTAATGAAAGATACATTAAAAATTTATTTTCATTTAATCATTGTTCCTAATGAATGTATGAGCCATGCTGTAGTTCTTGGGAGGGATTTTATGGACGCTTGCAATTTAAACATAGATTTAAGTTCACTCAAAATGGTGACGGTGGTGCAAGCTGAAAAACCTGTAAGCCACACGAGAATAAAAATCCGGACGGAAAAAGACGACAAGACAAATACACAAAATGGAAAAACCATTAATGTTAAAATGAGCGAAAATGTAGAAAACGTAAACAATGTAGATGTTAAAATTAGTGAAAATGTAAAAGAAAATGTAGAAAATGTTAACATTAGAATGAGTGAAAATGAAACGATGTTAATTAGTGATGGTCATGTTAATATGAGTGGGAATGTAAAAGACGATGAAAGCAATGTTAATGCTAGGATGAGTGAAAATGAAAAGATGTTATTGAGTTATGGTCATGGTAATATGAGTGGAAACGTAGAAAACGATGAAAGCAATGTTAATGTTAAAATGAGTGAAAATGTTGAAGACGTAAACAATGACAATGTTAATGAACGCAAAGACAAAGTTAAAGAAACTGTTAGTGCTTGCAAAACTGTTAGTGGGGGTACAATGGTTAGTGATGGTAAAACTGTTAGTGATTATAAAACTGTTAGTGATTTTAAAACTGTTAGTGATTGCATAACTGCTCAGGATCAGGAAATTAATTGCAATGAAAATGTTAAGAATGTAATTGCGATAGAAAATGTTAAAGAAATAGTTAAAGCAGTGAACAATGGAAGGAATTCCGAAATTATTGATGACGAAAGGGTAGATGATATAAAACACGAAAAGACTGTTGAAATACTGGAAAATATTAAAATTGCTGAAAGTAAAAGAGACCAGCAAAGTGGGAATTTCGAAAGGGACATGCTTAAAATATATTATGTCGAAATGGAAGAAAATAAAATAGATTACATAATTGATGAAAAAGTTGAGCATAAAACCAGACTAAAATTTCAGAATTTAGTGGCAAACAGTTACGTAAATGCTATACGACCAGATAAACCATTAATTCGATGTGAAATGAACTTAAATATAGAAAAGTCAAAGCCTTTCAGTTGCTCGCCAAGAAGGTTAGCATATTCGGAAAAGGAAAAATTACAAAAAATGCTGGACGATTATTTAAAAGAAGGAATTATAAGACCCAGTGAGTCAGAGTATGCGTCACCCATAGTACTAGTGAAGAAAAAAACAGGAGATTTAAGATTATGCATAGATTTTAGAAAATTAAATAAGATCATGATCAAAGATAACTACCCCTTGCCGTTAATTGATGATTTGTTAGATAGACTAGTTAACAAGTCAGTGTATTCAAAACTTGATCTAAAAAATGGATATTTTCACGTGTTTGTAAACGAAGAGTCAATAAAGTACACTGCGTTTACAACGCCGCTTGGGCAATATGAATTTTTAAAAATGCCAATGGGATTAAAAAATGCATCTCACGTGTTTCAAAGGTTTATAAACAAAGTATTCGAAGACATGATTAGGAAAAACAAAGTTATTGTGTACATGGACGACATAATGGTAGCCAGCTCAGACATAGATGAACATATGGAAACGTTAGAGGAAGTTTTTAAGCGATTAGTTCAAAATAAATTGGAACTAAGATTAGACAAATGTGAATTTTTACAAGAAAAGATAAAGTATTTAGGGTATTCGATATCAAAGGAGGGTATTACGGCGGACGACAAGGGATTAGAAGCAGTCAGAAATTTTCCGGTGCCAAGTAACCCACATGCGTTAAAGAGCTTCTTGGGTTTGTGCTCGTACTTCCGTAGATTCATTAAAGATTTTTCTTTAATTGCGAAGCCATTATACACCTTTTAAAGAAAGATAGACTGTTTAGGTTTGGAGAAAGTGAATTAGATTGTTTTCTCAATCTTAAAGAAAAATTGATCCAATCACCAATATTATCGATTTGACCATAGAGACGACACGGAACTTCACTGCGATGCAAGTGCTTTAGGTTTCGGAGCGGTGTTATTACAAAAGAAAAGCGATGGTAAACTGCATCCAGTCTTTTATTTCTCAAAGCGTACTACAGAAGTAGAATCAAGATACCATAGCTTCGAATTGGAAACATTGGCAATCATATACGCATTACATAGATTCCGTATTATTTACAGGGAAAACATTTTAAATTTACAGACTGCAATTCTCTCACTCTTACTCTCAATAGAACAGAATTGAATCCCAGGATAGCCAGATGGGCACTGGAACTACAAGAGTATGACTATGAGTTAGTACATAGGTCAGGAAAGAGAATGCAACACGTCGATGCGTTGAGTAGATGCAATGAGGTAATGGTTATTCAGACTAACAGTTTTGAAGACAATCTTGTCATTTGCCAGGCAAAAGATTTTGAGCTATCAAAGATAAAACAGTTATTGGAGAAATCGGAACACAAGCTTTTTGAAATGCGGAACGGAATAGTGTACAGAAAACAATGATAAAGACTTTATTTTTGTTCCAACAGAAATGGAAGACCATGTTTTATACAAATCCATGACGAGTTAGGGCACATAGGCCGTGACAAAATGATTAACGCGATCAGCAAAAGTTATTGATTCCCAAATGTTAAAGAAAAGACAGTGAGGCAGAAAGATGCGTGGCATTCTCCCCAAAAAACGGCAAGGGAGAAGGATTTTTAAATAGCATTCCAAAAGGAAATAAGCCTTTCGAAACGATTCATATTGACCACTTCGGACCAGTGGAAGCAGGGAGATCTAAAAAACATATTTTTTTAGTAATTGATGGGTTTACTAAATTTGTGAGACTATATACAACAAAAACAACAAACACAAAGGAAGTCATTGCAGCGTTGAACGATTATTTTAGAGCGTATAGTAGGCCTAAATGCATAATTTCGGATAGAGGGACATGCTTTACGTCCACAGAATTCGAATCTTTCGCGAATGAAAAAAATTTCAGCACGTAAAATAGCAACAGGTTCACCCCAAGCTAACGGGCAAGTAGAAAGGGTTAATAGAACTATGGGACCAATGATTGCCAAGCTGACACAGCCAGACAAGGGTTTTTGGGATAAAGTAATAGAAAGTGTAGAGCACGCATTAAATAATACCTTGCACAGAAGCATTAAGGAACATCCCAGCAAGATGCTTTTTGGTACGGATCAAAGGGGGAGGTGTTGGACGATCTCAAAGAAAAATTAGCTGAACTTAATAAATTAGAAGACACGTGCAATTTAGATGAAATAAGAAAAAAAGGAGAAATTAATCAGCAACAAGCACAGGCATACAACGAAGAATATTATAATAGAAGAAAGAAAAAGCCAACAGAATACATAGAAGGGGATTACGTAATGGTGAAAAATTTTGACAGCACTGTAGGTGCATCAAAAAAACTGATACCTAGACATAAAGGACCGTACGTAATCGACAAAGTACTCAAAAACAATAGATTTTTGCTTAAAGATGTGGAGGGTTTTCAGCTTTCACGTAACCCTTATCAAGGGGTATGGAGTGGACAAAATATGAAACATTGGATAAGAAAAACCGAATAAGTAAATTTGTAAAATAGCAGATAAGTAACAGAATAAATTTCGTGGTAAATAATAGTATTAAGAATAATATTTGCACATACAATTGTAAAATGTAACTAAAAATAAACTCTAAGTAATGTTTACCTATTAAGTTAAAAGAACATTCAAAGCAAATATTACAGTAAAAGAATTGGAATTAGGTTAAGACAATTAAAATTGTAATCTACTAAGATCAGGAGATCTTAAATGGTCAGGACGGCCGAGTTGTAGTAGGCCAGGCATCACACGGTCATACTCAATCAGCTGTTAGAATTAAGTATAGGTATAAGTAAGTATAAGAGTACATGAATGAGCAGAAGAATGAGGAGTAATAAGAAGAAGAGAATTGAACGAAGTTTAGTCTAGAGAAAATCACGAGACAGAGCACAAGCTCTACGAAATGAAATGAAAAATAAGAACGTTTGTGATTAAATGAACTTGTGAAATAATTATGACTAAGTGAAAAAGAAATAAGCGATTGAAATAAAGAAAAGTTGTTACAGCTGGAAATAAATAAACACTTAAATATAATACTACAGTATACATAGTTTCTTAGAGAGTTTTGACTTGGCTTTTATAAAAAATCAGGAATAAGCTAAACGGAGCTAAAGCAAAGTTTGTATACTTCTCACAACAACTATCCCTTAGAAGCCATGACTAAGCTTTACTTACCACACCTTTAGTTAAAAACTATCAATTAGAAAAAGTTCAAGTTTGCAGTAAAACTCACCTTGGAAACCTTGTGTTCTGCCAGCTGTGGCTTTGGTGTTGTTGTTGTCGTAGTTGTTGTTGTCGTTGTCTTCACAGTGGATGTTCTCATGAACTCTTCACGTAACTTGGCTGCCAACATGGCTCGATGCTCAGCCTTCAGTTGCTGCTCCCTCACGTAGATGGCATGTTTGATCGTATCTACGGTGACATTTGCCGCCGTTGCCAGTTCCTCAACGGTGACATCCTTTAGATCAAACTTGGGCTCCTCAAACTGCAGATAGTTGGGATTCTGTGCAATTGTGCGCTGCTCCAGTTGGCCCACATCCGATTTGGCTGCATTGGCAATGCGGGAAATGGACTGCGGCATGGCCTGAAAAGCAGGCACTGCCACGGGCTGAGATACCACGGGATTGTCCGCATGGAAAGTGCGATTCGAGTGCTGAAATTACGTATGAGGTAATTTAAATAAATTTTATGTTAAACAAAAATCAATAAACTTGCCGGTTTCTCATTGGTCTCAATCAAAATGTTATTGACGCTGACTCGCGGCTGCGTTGTGTCCACTGCAATGCGACGCTGTGCATTTTGGCCAATTGGTTCATTGGCCACAGCTGTTTGTGGTATTGGCCTAAAGGCAGGCACACCCAATGCCAGCGGTCGTGCCTCCGTCATCAGCTGTGAACGCGGTTTTGGGGGCTTCTTCACGCTGAGCGCTTGACCTTGCTGCAGCAGCTGCAGATTGTAGGGTAGCGGTGCTGTTGAGCGAGAACTGATGCGTTTATCGGGTACAGTCAACTGTGAGAGGGAGTTTAGATTTAATTAAAATTGTTATATGGAAACTAAAACTGTCTCTATCACCTCCTTCTGCTTAGTGGCTGGCAGTGTGCCAACCAACTCTGGAGCACCATTCCTGTAGTTAATGGCACGCCGACGATCGGGCTCCACGTTACTCAACGAATCCTTGAAGCCGAGCTCGTCGCCCACACTGAGACCTGTAAACAAAAGTTGTCAAAATGATGTCTTTATGATTTATGTAGATACCATATTTTGACGGTCCATCAAACGACGTGATCAACAATTCAATAATAACAATTCCACAATGAAACTGTTAATGAAATAATGCCTTTGTCTTACCAACAGCTATTGTTTATCCCTAACAAATGTTGAGTATTTTTTTATATATACAGATCTGTAGACACTGGTCAATGCTACGGATATTGAACTGTCTCACCTCTCTCACTCTCTGTCTCTTTCTCGTTTCACACTCGGCAAGTTGGCATTGCCATTGGCATTGGCATTAATTCATTGATTACTTAAATGCAGCGATTAGCTGTCCAATCTTGTTTGTTTTTTTATAAAACCAATAATATATACAAACTCATATATGTACAAAAAGAAATAGTTTTTAGATAGTTTGTAGGGTTACCCAAGGGAGTGATTTACCTAAACCGAAATGTGCCTTAACGCCACCCAAATTTCGTACACGAAACAGTCCAGACTTTTTGAAGTTACAATCGAGTGTGAAACCGTAATCGGACATAAAAACGCACGTCCCGCAAGCCAATCCTATAAATAAATAGAAAATAGCAAACACAGAATAGGATAGTTTTTTTTTTTTTGTTCAAAATACAAAAGGTTTTGAGAAGTTAGTAAATAAAGCGTGAGATTATTAGTTACTTAATGGGAGTGGGAAGTCGATGAAAAACAACTTTAATGATTTTAATAGTTTAAAGAAATCAACATATGTTTAGCACTTAAAATTGATTTGTTGAACAAGCTACAAATTGTTAATGAAACAGCAGTCTTTTTAGAGCTCACTTCGATTTGTTTTTGTATTAAATTGTTGTATTCAATTGGGTTGGGCCCCATCACAATCCAATTAAACTGGTCTTGGAATTTGCCGTGACTGACTGTGGCACAGTTTTCGCACGCGTTTATAAAACACAACAAGACAATTTGATAGCAAATGATCACTGAATATGAAAACGAACAGTGTGTATATATTTCAATATATCTGTATAATTGCTTGGAAATAATTTTTAAAAGTTTTGAAGATGCACAGTGTTGATAATTTAGCTATTTTATTGTGATTTTTAATGCTAAAGATAGGACAATTTATGGTTTGTTATTAGGCTTTAAATTAGCTAGATGATATTTATATTTTTAGCACATACTCATTTCTTAGCTTTATGATTTACTGCATCAAGATCTACTGAAACTGCTAGTCATCTAAGAGTTGCATTATCATACGAAAAAAATCCCACAGTAAGAAGCTTGTGGTGTTTGAAGTGAAATGTTTGTGGAAATATTTAATCTTAGGAGACTTTTCTCCCATTTATGACCAGCTCATTGCAATTTTGATTTGAAATATTTGTGGTGGTTTTTTTGTTGCTTCTGGTTTGGAGGGGGGGGGGGGGGGGGAAAAAAATTAAAAAAAAAAATTTGGGGGGGTTGGAAAAAAAAGGGGAAAAAAAGAAAAAAGTGGGGGGCATCATATCATTTAGCTGAGAAATGATACGTCAAAGTCTTAAAAATTAACACAAAATTGGGTCAATTAGGGAAATGTCAAATTTTAATTACAATTAATTTTCTAAACTGTTCAAATTCTAAAAAAAAACTCAATTCTTTATTATATCATACTATTAAGCTAAGTTACAAGCTTGATTTTTAATTACGATTTTAGAAAAATTAGTCAGACAGTGTTAATAAGTTTTAGCTACTTCTGGTTATTATTAATTTGTCAATCTAGCTATTTTTTGCCAAACAACACTGACGATGTACCGCAACGAATTTAAAAAGCGTTGGCTGAAAACTATGATTGATGACTGATGATTGTTTGTTAACCAAAAGTAAAGCCCACAGTCGGAGTCTGCTAGAGTCTCAACTGTATAATAAGTATATCAAGGTGTCATGTTTATGGGTTGAAGCTAAAACCTTTCAAAATGTTTCTTAATTTGCAATTATATAGGCTTTAAAATCTACAGATCTTTTATGGACCGTTGCCAAAGGGCGACTTAACGAGATATGGCTAAAACCGCCGTGACCAAGACAATTATGAGCCAATCTTAAAGACAAAAAGAACTTAAAGTCTCAAGTGGTTTAGTAGCAAATATTTGAAACAATTTCCGTGAAACATTTGTGTGCACAACACTCAAAATAATTTCAACTAGTTGCCCAAACTAAGTTAAGTATTTATGAGTTAGCTAATCGCAAAGCGACCCCAAGTAAACAACTGAACTAAATTTGCAACGTCTTGAGTTCAAATTAAATTGTTAGCATGTCAAGTGGGACATGAAATCGCTGAGGTTTTTAAGCTTTTGAGGCTTTGAGTAAATTCTTACAAAATGTCAAAATAAATGCGTATGAATAATGCCAATAAGAACAGTCATATCCATATTCATAAGACGCATAATTGGCAAACTGAACTCATTGCCCCCTCAGCCATCGATTCATCGTAATGGATGTGGCCTGTGGCTGCTCAATTAATTGAGTTTCAGAGTTTTGTGTTAATAGCTGCACTCACTACTCAGACGGTCAGACACATGCAATGGTTCAAGGAAAATGGAGCGTGTTTTAAACAAAAATAACACAACTGAAAAATAGTTTATAATAAAAATTATAAACAATGCGGACTTTAGCATTAGTGAGGGCCAATACTTGTACAGATCCGCATTTATGTGAATTTAGCGGTTCGTTGAGGTTACTTAGACTTTGTTTGGTGCCATTAGTGGCAAGAAGCCACATAAACCACACAAATAATGGCTGAATAACATGACAAAATCACATAAGTGTCTTCATTTCATCCTCCATTGATAGACCAGAAGTTGACTCAAAGAATAGACTAGATTTATTTGCGGTAAGCCAACGGTGTCTACAGTCTTTTGATAGCTATTAGAAATATGATAGCCATTCATCAAAGTGTCAAAATTATTTGTGAGATGTTTGTGGTTTGGCACATAATTCTATTTGACCTTTGGAAGTTTCGGTAACTTTCAAAAGTACTAAAAATAGAGCTATTTTAATTTGCGGTAATATAAATTAATACATAGTCTATTTATGTTGGTCTAACTATTATTTTTTAGATTTAGTGCATCTTCAGAAAAATAGTTTATCTAACTTCAGGGCTATGACAAGCTTTTAAAATAAACTTAATTCATTTGTCTGTTTAATTTGAGCAATTTGGCAATACATTTTCTTATATTAAAAGTTTATTAATAAATTTTATGCATAACCCTGTTTCATAAATTCATGCTTTAAACTGCATACAAATTGTCTACTTGTGCTGTTATCCACTTTCATTCACTCTAAACTCAACTTATTAAAACTAAACTAACTCATTTGGATAGACAAATTGCACTTTTACTCAATTGCCAATTGTGAGCACGTGAAAAGCCAAGAAATGCACATTAAGCATGCGCCATGTGGTTCGCACAGCAATTTTAATTACACCCCTAAACGGTTGGAGAAAAAAAGGAACAACACGACACAATGGCAAATTTGGTTGATAAAGACATTAAAAACAAATTGAGTGAAGTTTGGTGGAAAGAGACTGAAGACAGCGTCAAAGTAAAACGCGATTAAACATGGTAACTAAATAAATATTAATACGAATATTTGCGAAAAAACCGAAAGAAAAACTGTGCTGCACAGAGGAAGAGCAATAGCCGGCAAATAGACCGGCAACAACAACAACAGCAACTGCAATAACAATAATAACAACAACAATTCCAAGTCCAAGTCGAAGGCGAATTCGATGAGGAACGAAGTCGAAGACAGTTAGTCACAGGCAGCTTTCACCGTCATCATCTCATGCGCGTCTGTATGAAATGCTAGTGGTTTTGGTTTTGACTTTAAGTTTGTCTTTGAGTTTTGTCTTTGAGTTTGTTTTTGAGTTTTGTGTTTATGACTTGTCGCTGGAGTCGCAACGCTACGCCCCGCAACGCCTCGCTACGCCAAGCAAATAGAAATTGAAACTGAACAAATAATGAGGCATAAATATGCAGTCGATGCCGGTGGTAACAGCCATCGTGCCATTGACCATTAGCACGAGCCATTGAATTGGTCTTAGTCTTGGACTTGGTCTTGGTTACTTTCCGTTTCAGCCCAAAATTGAAATCGGAACCAGCCAAACAAACGAAATCTCAGCCTCCTTGCCTTCCAGTTAGCACCTTGCTGGGCCCTGCGAAAGTGGGTCAAATCGGAAGATGTTGGCAAGTAAGCGGTTGAAAAACACATTGATATTAATTGCTGACGCTTTTTTTTGCGGAATTTATCTCAGTCTCAGTTTTTTTGGTAGGTAGGTGAGCATTAATTCAATTTGACTTTATCGCTGTGGGCCGACAGTTAAATGCAAATAACTTGTATAAATTATGAGCGATCATTTTGGGCCTGTTCATGAGCATGAGCATCTTGTTTCTCGATTTCTTAAGTTCGAAACGAACTCAATTCGAACTACAAGTCAGTCGATTCAGCAGATTCATCAGTTTCAACCGGTAAGTGTTTCTTTATGCTCGTTTGCCAGGCAAAATAAAAACCTTAACCTCTGTTAGACATTTGATTTCCCCCCACATTTTTATTATACATTTTTGAGCCCATATTTAACAATTTTTGTTTGTGGTTTTTTACATTCATTTTGCATTGTTTGGCAGCGTTTTTATGTTCATTGTCAAAGCGAGATCATTGTTCAAAGTATTTTTTTTTTTTTTGTTTATTGTGTCGCATTAAAGATGCTAAACGAAATGTCTGCTACTATAAAAGGAAATCGAATACTTTTTGAATTGAATTTGATGACTTGAGCCGAGAATTCCTTCCGCTTTATGTCTGAGTAGATAAATAGATAAATAGACTTATCTAGATAGTTTGTAACACCCATGAAAACTCGAAACTGACCTCGCTTAAAGCCTCTACTTATTTCCCACGACATAGACCATTAAAATTTAAACAAAATGAAACGTTGTCGATCACACAGGAAAAACATAAACCTCTGGGGATCTACCTACGGTATATGACCTTGATTCCATGTACATTACGGCATAGTTAGAGCCCGGCCCAATGCGTGATTTTAGCCAAATTAGATAGTGACCAAGAGCCGCATCTAACTAAAGTGTCAGCTGCCAATCTGCATGCTAATTCGTTTTGTCAGTTAATTATGTTAATTGAACGATGCTCTTGACAGTGAGTGATAGGGCTCAAAAAACAAAACAAAAAGGCAACAAAAATAACAACACTATAAATAAAAATAACAAAATAATATTAAAACAAAACACCCCAAAACAATTGTTGAATGTTTGGCCACTTCAAAGATCTCCACAATATGTCGAATTAAATTGCAATTTGAGAGACAACAGACTGGTATGTAAGTGTGTGTGTGTGTGTGGTGTGTAGTCAATATTATAATAAAGTTATGCTTTTGTTTAGTATGTGCTTTGTCATGCCGACACTTCAACACGCTTCTAAGCAGACAAATATTTATGATGAACTAATCTGGAATGAGCTGAAAATTTTTATTGAACTTCTAAAAATGTCTATAGTTACTTAGGATGCAGCTGAGCTCAGCTTAAGCTAGCTTGAAGTGGAGTTTCATCTCTTTAAAGGGCCAAGCTTGAAACCCAAAAACAACTGAAATTTAAATCCATGTGAAATTTCTGACAAAAAAAAATGTTGAGGCCGTTTATAAAAATGCTTATGACAAAGTTAAGGGAGTGGTTAAGGTTTATGACAAGACAGATGATAGTTAGATGAATAAGATACGACATTACATTAACAACTTTCTATGTAAAATAGCTTACGCAACTTAAGAAGAAAAATGTTTGAAATAAAATACTACAGAAAAAGTTATTTATTAGCCAAAACTTGTACAGGAAACTTAATAATCTCTATTTAAATATATACACTACATATGGTAAAATAAAAATTACATAAGAAAATAATATAAAAGTACAAAAATTTGGTTAAAATTTTAGGCTCAAAACTTTCTATGCTAATAAAGTTGGGAATATAGAAAACAGCTGCTGCAATCAATTTAATAGTAAATTCAGCAAATATGACAAGACACTTTTCCTTTAATGAAACAAAGATGCGGTAGTTAAGGTTTAAAGATGCTAAACATTAAAGCTAACAACTAATAATCAATTTATGGGTAATAAGTCAGGGAAGTTTTGCTACAAACAAAAAATCCACTCTCTCGTTAGGGTAATTAAATATGAAAATACAAACAAATAACAGAAATATTTAAAATGATAATAATATTAATAATAGCAGGCAAGAAAGACGCCCAGCAGCAATGCAGCGAGCGGGTGAACAAATAACTCTGTCTCGGAAAGAAACAAGTCATGAGTTCAGCAACAGATACAACATTTTTGGAGTCAGACGTGGAGTTGGAGTTGGAACTGAAGATCAGATGTTTGAAGTCCGTTCGTGTGCGTGACCTTTGAAGGTCTTACGTGAGCGCTCGCTTGCGTGAGCGGGCCAAATGTTGCCGCAAGCCTAAAACACAACATAGTTGGCCCCAAACAAACTGGGCTTATACATGTGTACACATGTATTTGTGCTTAGCTGGCTGTAAAGATGCGATAATTATGCTCTAATTTATTGCTAATTGTGTAGAAATGAGAGCGAATTGAATTGAGCTGGGCAAGAAGATGATTTTAAGAAATGTGTCAGCAAATTGGGTCATGCCTTTCACTTTACAAATTGGCCACTTAATGGTCGCCTTTTTCTCCCCCTTTAAAAGAGCCAACAAAATGACAATGCAATTTGGCTAAAGTTTCGTTTTATTTTTGATTTTTTTCCAACTGCTTGCAGTTGCATCTGGACAGTGTTTAATGAAGAAAAACTTAATAGTGGAAACTGCTAATTGCTGTTTGAAAGTCAATTCATATGCTTTGTGTGTCCGTGCGACGGTTCGACTGTCTGTCTAACTGTCTGCTGGTCTGACATGGCGTATGCGCATTATTGGACACTTTGTCGCGCCACAAGAGCTTGGCAGCATAAATAAATTCCAAAAAAAAAACAACAATAACAAAATTGTTTAAGGGCTTCACTAGCATTTGTTGTAAAGAAAAGAAGTTGCATAAAGCGGTCTGCCAAAAAAAGGAGAAAAAAATGAAATGTGGGTTATATAAAAAATAAGCTATACTCATACGCAGTTAAGTGAAAGAGAGCGAGCAAGTGAGAGCGAGAGAGAGAAAGAAACAATTCCAAAGCGCTGCGTCATTGACTACACAACAAAAGATTGACGACAAACTGCGGCCAACATCACAAAAAGAAGCAGCAAAGAAAAGAAGCAACAGAGAATGGGTAACAAAAAATATGTGAATGCGTTGCCAACTTGAAAAGACATCTCAATAATTTTATTAGCTTGGAATTGATGAATCACCAATCATTGACTTTATGAAGACAGCAACATGGAGGTCATGGAGAAAACAGCACCTATGTTCTTGGCCAAAAGAGAGAAAAAAACCCAGAGAATTAGCTAACAGCTAGACTGAGAGACTTAAAAAGAGAAACAAGTCTGCAAGTTGTATGCAAATGAAGCGTTTGCGGCTTATGCAGATTCGCTTTTGGAACGTTTTTGACCATAACATCAAAGCCAAGTCGCTGAATGGCAATTAACACTGTGAGCTGTGAATGGTGCTTGGTTTTGATCTACTTGCCCATCTTAAAGCTGAACTTGACCGATTTTCTAATCGACTGGGCGTGTTTCTATGCTAGACAGAATGTCCAATAATGAAGACCAAACCGAACATGAAATTCAATGACGAACTGTATGCGATCTATGTGCTTAGATTTGATTTGTTACACTTGAAGTTTTGAAAACACTTTATGCCAAATTGCAGTGTGAAGGTTAAACAAAATGAGTTTGTTTTTAAATTTGCATGCAAATTGATTAATATAGCTCAATACGATGACCAAGAAAATTGTTAGTAACACCTGCCAAAGTGCGACCATGTATAAAAATAAATAACTAACCAAGTTGTGCACTCCCCAGCCATAATATTTGGCCAGGCACTTGGCCACACTTAACACTTCACAGCTGCCCCTCAAGTTGTTATACCAAATTACATGTGTCTCAATTCCAGACAATGACCAAATGCGATTCTAACTTTTTCAGCTTCATTAATCCGCACTTAGAACAAAACAAAGCTCTTTTCCTTGTTTATTGCAAGTCACTATCATATCAGGTTTCTTTTTGTAGTTTTTATTCAATTTTTGGTTGTGGTTTTGTTTCTGATTTCAGTTACATTAGCAAAGTTTCAAATGCTACAAGCTCGTTTGCATTGAGAAACCACACAGCTAAAAAAAAAAAAAATATGTATTAATACACACTAACAGAAACTAACAGTAGCTAGCCAAATAATCGGGTTAAGCGCAAAGAGGTAGACGCAGAAACAAAAACAATTACCAAAAACATTTGAAGCATTATTTTGGCAACATATAGAAGACTTTAAAATACGCTGTAAGTACGCAAAAATGTTCTAGGGACTATAAAAAATATATAAATAACATTTATAACGCAAGCTATACTTTATATACCCTGTAATTGAGAAACTCTACAGCTCTAAACAACAAAACTATTATTTTTCCAATAATATACAGTCTAAACTTTTAAGAGCTGTTGCTGCAATCCACTTGTTTGATTACAGGGTATAACAGCAAGTAAAACTAGTAAGTAACAACCATCAATAAATAACTATAAAAGCTTGAAAAACAATAGTTGAATCGCAGAACTCAATGGTTTTGGTTAACCGCCTTTTTTGGCGCGCTTCATGCGCACCAACCCCCGCCCCCCAGCAGCCCACCTGCCCACCTGTGCAGCTGCAAACAAGTGGCAGTTGACATAAATTTAGCATTGAAGCTCATCTCGTTTGAATTAAGTTCAATTAACAATTACACGGCACTCAATTAATGCATAACCAGTTTAATAATCTTTTAAAATTGTATAACTCGATTGAGAGCAGCTTTTTTATGGCCAACAGCTTCTTCTAGCCGTTGTGATGCAAAAAAGAATTAATATACAACATATAAGCAAAGTAAAATTTAATAATTTGTGTGGCAATCTCTGTAATAACTCAAATATTTCATGCCCGACAAGGCAGCGCTCAAAACGAAAGACTTAAGACACGAACTCGATATGAAACTTGTTCAACGTAAATTTAATTACTTAAATATTAAATATGATAAATGATTGATAAAGTGCAGCATATGCTAGTGTGTTTATTTGCATAATAAAACAAAATAATTGAAATGGTAATTAAGGTGAACTCAAAGCCAACACCTGGAAAAAAGCGAAAACCAAAACGAAAACAAAAAAAAGACCAAAAACATAAACAAAATGCAGTTTACTCACTTGCCGCCTGCATGATCAGAAATCCAATAACAAAGAAATTCATTTTTCCACTTTTAAGCACACAATTTATGTTGAATTTAATTCGATGTCGAGAGCTGATTATTTTGGTTATTTTGGTTATTTTGGTTATTTGTTCGGATTCGTAGAGCGTAGAAAACTTTTTCGTTTGCTTGCCAATTTCCTTGTTGAATAAAAATACACTCGCACACACGCACACTCACTTTGATATAACTTTTAGCTGCGAATACATGAACATAAACAAAATAGCTTTTTTTGTAGCTACTATGAAAATGGAAAATAAAATTACTTTATGCCTGACTCGTGCCAAAGATGTGCCTCAAATCGGAAGTTATCGTAGGCATAATTAAATTTAATGAAGCTATTATAACTGAGTTTTGTTTTGTTTTGTTTTAGAAATACATTTTCCTGCCTGTTCCCCCGCCCCAACTGATTGCAAACAATTGCGTTGGACTGAAATGCGCGTAAATTGAAAAACCGGTAAACAGAAAACGCAAATGAGCTGGACAAACACTCTCTCTTTCTGTTTAAACTTTAAAAGCGCTAAAGTAAAAGTGAAGACGCAAAAAACGCTAAAATGCTGATGCCAATCCAGCGATACCAAATGATCAAAAGATACTGAAAGACGCGTGGGTTCGGCGACATCTGTGTTGACACTCAATTAATAACTCCATAAACAAAATATATCCATACTTTGTTATTAAATATTTAGTTTGTTTAATGAAAATCAATGAAGCATTTCTTAAAGCGTAACGGACCGAACGAGCACTTTCCAATCATTCGCTTGGTTCACCATAATTTTCGTAGCTGTTTCAAACAGTTTTTTCGTTGCTATTGTCACTATCAACACGGCTTGACGTTGCCACGCCCACCTACTCCCCACTAAAAAACGGTCGGCACGTCGGTGAGACAGAAACAAAAACAAAACACACAGAAACTGAAACTGAAACAACGTGCAGCAGTTCTGCGTTTAAAACTTGGAAAAGATACAAATCGCTGGTAAAAGTTGTTTTCGATACGCTTTTAATTTTGTTCGTCTATTTTTTAGTATTAAATTTTTTGGTTAGCACAATTAAACTATGTGCTGCACGAATCAATTAACAAATTGACACATTTCGCTTTTCATTTGTATTTTTTTTTTGTAGCTTTTTAACATATCAATCACAGTTATGATAGACAATATTCCATTGGCCTCGTTTTGTTTCACTTTTGCACATTCTACTCTTTGTTGGCTGGTTTTGGTTTATTAGTTTTAAATGAATTAAACAAATATATATACGAAGCTTGTTTTGGATATTTGAGCAAGTCTCCTTTACCGTTTCATACGTTTTTAAATTGCGAGACGCCACTGCATACACTGAGCAAAACACGCGCGTTCGTGCAAAACTTGCAACTTCAACGAACGGCCAACGACTGTTAACTGAATATGATTCAGAAATTGTGGCCAACAAACCCGCCAAACCAAACGAAGTCAATACAACACAACACAAGACAACCGAACTGGCCTCTTTGAAGTTATGGCTCGGTTTCGAAAGCGACGCGACGTCTCGTCCCATGCGCATGCGTGTCGGTGTCTCTCTCATATGCTGGCATGCGTCGCTTTGCAACACTGGCAGCAGCAGCAACTGTCATATGTGATACGTTTTTTTAAAATTTAAACCCGCACTGTTAAAATACGGCAATAAAAGCTATTTAGGGGCTGCTTTAATCTAGAGTTGTTAGTCAGTTCTATAAACTCAAATAATATATTTAAAAATAAATTTATTATCATAATTAATAATTATTTTGTTTTTTTGTTTTATCTTTAAAAATCAGTTTTATTTCACGGTATAAACTATTTCAAACTTATATATTTTAAAAGGTTTTCTGAACGAATTGTATTTTCACACCCAAATTAACCAAACAATTTACAATTAACAAGCCGTCAAGCTGCCTTTAGTATTATAAAAAGATCTATATCAGTACGAAAGTTTCCTCCGAGAGTACTTAAAGTTTTTCTAATGAATCTGCGAATATTTTGTCTATTTCTGGCCACAATTTGGCTATGTTTGGGTCTAGCCAAATCACAGCCAGAAGTTTCCCTAGAGAATACCTACTCAGCTTCAACGGAGTCAATGAAACACCTACTAGACGTAGAGAAGATGCTGCTGAAGAACATGGAAAATTATGTAAACGAGCTGAAGGACAGACTAAACCTGGTCAAAAGGTGTGTACTGCCAACCTACTCTATGTAGCCGTACAGTTAAAGTTTTTTCCTCGACTTCAGAACTCTGCTACACTTTCGTGCTAAGGAGCAGAAAATGCGTGAAGAAAGGGAATATTTAGAGAATCCTTTGAACAGTTTTGCTCTGCTGCGGCATCAACAGGAGGATTGGCTACATTGGACACTCCACTTGGAACAACTCCCGGGAAAGGGTGGAAATAGTGTTTATGTACACATTTCTGTGTACACCTTAAAGAAAATCTCATACAGTTTATCTTCAGCTCACATAACTTTTGCGGCGGATATGCGTTCCGAGCTACCTAGCTTCATCGATCTGAAGGAAGCCAGCAGCAGCATTGAGCTCCTTGTGAGTTACTATGAGCTAGAGCCCAGGGAATTGGCGGAAGGACGACTGTCAGAACACTTAAACCCAAAGTTTGCTTAACAAATTTAGTAAAAATTATGAAAATGATTAGAAATTTCCCATCTTAACAGCACTTCTCTCTCCACGCTGGACTGCTACGCATTGGGAAAATTCAATTTGTTTAAGAAAAAATTCGCCAGGGCTCAGGAATGGTTCAACGTATCACTGGAGAAATACGACTCCTTGAATCCTGTCTACAAAGTGTATGATTTCGATGACAGACATATACACAAATGGAAGGCAATTTCGCACTTCAAGCGTCGCCAGCATGATCAGGGATTTCACCATCTGAAGAGAGCAAAACCAGCTGAATATGACCTCGTTATAAATCATTTTACCGAAAACGACAATATGCGAAGGCTCTGCACATCCAACACACAAAAAACCAGTAGACTTCATTGCCGATACAACAACTGGTTGACACCCTTCGTGCGCCTGGCACCGCTGAAAATGGAGCAGCTGAATCTAGATCCATTCATGGTGCTTTATCATGAGGTCATTTATGATAGCGAAATCGATTGGTTTCTAAATAGACCAGAACAGTATAAGCCAACCATGGTGAATGTAAAACGAGTGTCGCTAATGCGAGGCTCACGAAACAAGGGGCTTAACTACGACCTGGATGCAGTTACTCGTAGGATACACAGACGCATAATTGACATGACGGGATTAACCATGGAGGGAAGCAATAAAATATTATTGGTTAACTATGGCATCGGTGGACACTATGAATCCCACTTGGATACCTATACAATTGAAGTAAGAACATTAAATATTTCAAGGTAATTAAAATAACTTTAACTTTTTTATCCATATAGGAAAACCAACGCGGAAATCGAATGGCCACAATAATATTCTACGTAAGTTTCACTGTAAAACTACTCAAATTGAGCTTAACTAAATCTTAACTTGCTATTTTCAGTTAAGTGAGTTGGAGTTGGGTGGCGCCACAGTGTTCACCAAACTTAATCTGACGATTAAACCGAAGAGAGGAACGGCTTTGTTGTTTATTAATTTGAAAACTGATGGTACCAGGGATCTAAAGACCTGGCATGCAGCGTGTCCAGTTGTTGTAGGCGCCAAATATAGTAGGAGCTGAGGGAACAAGATACAGTTAACAATATTTCCACTAATTTCACCTTTTTTTTCAGTTCTAGTAAAATGGATTTATAGCGTGAATCAGTTGTTTACTAAGCCATGTCTGGCCGTGCCAAGGAAATCCTTTAAAAACGTGTTAAGAAAATCACAGTCTCAGCCCAGGGCATGATCTTCTTGGGTGATATGGTGAGTAGATGAAAGTGTTTGAAGGGATTTCTCAAGATCACACGCACCAAGTCATTTACTGTCGAGATGCAGACGGTCCTTGTATTGATTCATTAGTATAGGGTTTCCTAAACACAATTTCGTTTAGCATTTTAATAAACAACTTCAATGAAATAATAAAAATAACTAATTTTATTGACTATCGTTTCGTTTAATGAACTCCCATTTTTATCTAGCAGACTATTTAAGAAAATGTAATAACATATTTTAAAAAGTATACATTCACAAATATTATTTTATGAAATAATGTAAAAAAATATATATACAGCAAATGCAGTCCTGAAAATTAAATAAAGAGAATATCCTAATCTTTCAAAATTCTTCAATTTAGGGAATAAACCAATTCAAACAATTTTTAGACCCCGTACTCTTTAAAAAAGAGGAAAGGGGGTTTATTATGTTTGGGGGGGGGGGGGGGGAGGGGGGGGGGGGGGGGGGGGGCCCAAAAGTGTTTTTAGGGGGTGGTGGTGTGGGGGTGGGTGATGGTGTTTTAAAAAAAAAAAAAATAGTGTGTTTTTGTGGGGAATTTTTTTTTTTGCCGGCGGGGGAAAAAAAAAAAAAGGAAAATTTTTTGTGTTGGGGTAGGGGGGTTGGTGGGGGAGTTTTTAATTTTTGGGCGCGTGGAAAATTCTTTTTTTTTTTTTGTATTTTGTTTTTTTAGTATTTTTTTTTTTGGGGGAAAAAAAGTGGTGAAAAAAAAAAAAAAAAAAAAAGGGGGGGGGGGGGGGGGGGGGTTTGGGGAGGAGAGGGGGGGGGGGGGGGGGGGGGGGGGGGGGGGGGGGGGGGGGGGGGGGGGTGGGGGGGGGGGGGGTTGTTGTTTTGTTTTTTTTTTTTTTTTTTTTTTTTTTTTTTTTTTATTTTAATTTTTTTTTTTTTTTTTTTTTTTTTTTTTTTTTTTTTGGGGGGTGGTTTCTAAACTTCTCTCAACTAATCGAATTTTCACACCCAATTTAACCAAACAAATATACAATTAACAAGCCACAAAGCTGCTTTTAGTATTATAAAAAGATCTTTATCAGTACGAAAGTTTCCTCCGAGAGTACTTAAAGTTTTTCTAATGAATCTGCGAATATTTTGTCTATTTCTGGCCACAATTTGGCTATGTTTGGGTCTAGCCAAGTCCCAGCCAAAAGTTTCTTTACAGAATATTTACTCAGCTTCATCGGAATCAATGAAAAACCTACTAGACGTCGAGGAGATGCTGCTGGAGAACATGGAGAATTATGTAAACGAGCTAAAGGACAGACTTAACCTGGTCAAAAGGTGTGTACTGCCAACCTACTCTATGTAGCCGAACAGTTTAAGTTTTTTCCTCGACTTCAGAACTCTGCTACACTTTCGAGCTAAGGAGCAGAAAATGCGTGAAGAAAGGGAATATTTAGAGAATCCTTTGAACAGTTTTGCTCTGCTGCGGCATCAACAGGAGGATTGGCTGCATTGGGCAATCTACTTGAAACAACTCCCGGGAAATGGTAGGAAAAGTGTTTATGTGTTTGTTTTTGTGTACCCCTTAAAGAAAATCTAATAAATTTATCTGCAGCTCACATAACCTTTGCGGCGAATATGCGCTCGAAAATACCAAACTTTGTGGATCTGAAGGAAGCCAGCAGCAGCATTGAGCTCCTTGTGAGTTACTATGAGCTAGAGCCCAGGGAATTGGCGGAAGGACGACTGGCAGAACACTTAAACCCAAAGTTTGCTTAACAAATTCAGTAAAAATTATGAAAATGATTAGAAATTTCCCATCTTAACAGCACTTCTCTCTCCACGCTGGACTGTTACGCATTGGGAAAATTCAATTTGTTTAAGAAAAAATTCGCCAGGGCTCAGGAATGGTTCAACGTATCACTGGAGAAATACGACTCCTTGAATCCTGTCTACAAAGTGTATGATTTCGATGACAGTAATATACACAAATGGAAGGCAATTTCGCACTTCAAGCGTCGCCAGCATGTCCAGGGATTTCACCATCTGAAGAGAGCAAAACCAGCTGAATATGACCTCATTATAAATCATTTTACCGAAAACGACAATATGAGAAGGCTCTGCACATCCAACACACAAAAAACCAGTAGACTTCATTGCCGATACAACAACTGGTTGACACCCTTCGTGCGCCTGGCACCGCTGAAAATGGAGCAGCTGAATCTAGATCCATTCGTGGTGCTTTATCATGAGGTCATTTATGATAGCGAAATCGATTGGTTTCTAAATAGACCAGAACAGTATAAGCCAACCATGGTGAATGTAAGACGAGTGTCGCTAGTGCGAGGCTCACAAAACAAGGGGTTTAACTACGACCTGGATGCAGTTACTCGTAGGATACACAGACGCATAAATGACATGACGGGATTAACCATGGAGGGAAGCAATAAAATATTATTGGTTAACTATGGCATCGGTGGACACTATGAATCCCACTTGGATACCTATACAATTCATGTAAGAACATTAAATATTTCAAGGTAATTAAAATAACTTTAACTTTTTTATCCATATAGGAAAACCAACACGGAAATCGAATGGCCACAATATTATTCTACGTAAGCTTCACTGTAAAACTACTCAAATTGAGCTTAACTAAATCTTAACTTGCTATTTTCAGTTAAGTGAGTTGGAGTTGGGTGGCGCCACAGTGTTCACCAAACTTAATCTGACGATTAAACCGAAGAGAGGAACGGCTTTGTTGTTTATTAATTTGAAAACTGATGGTACTAGGGATCTAAAGACCTGGCATGCAGCGTGTCCAGTTATTGTAGGCGCCAAATATAGTAGGAGCTGAGGGAACAAGATACAATAACAATATTTCCACTAATTTCACCTTTTTTTTCAGTTCTAGCAAAATGGATTTATAGCGTGAATCAGTTGTTTACTAAGCCATGTCTGGCCGTGCCAAGGAAATCCTTTAAAAACGTGTTAAGAAAATCACAGTCTCAGCCCAGGGCATGATCTTCTTGGGTGATATGGTGAGTAGATGAAAGTGTTTGAAGGGATTTCTCAAGATCACACGCACCAAGTCATTTACTGTCGAGATGCAGATGGTCCTTGTATTGATTCATTAGTATAGGGTTTCCTAAACACAATTTCGTTTAGCATTTTAATCAACAACTACAATGAAATAATAAAAATAACTAATTTTATTGACTATCGTTTCGTTTAATGAACTCCCATTTTTATCTAGCAGACTATTTAAGAAAATGTAATAACATATTTTAAAAAGTATACATTCACAAATATTATTTTATGAAATGTAAAAAAATATATATACAGCAAATGCTGTCCTGAAAATTAAATAAAGAGAATATCCTAATCTTTCAAAATTCTTTAATTTAGGGAATAAACCAATTCAAACATTTCTATTTCTAAACTTCTCTCAACTAATCGAATTTTCACACCCAATTAAAGCATACAAAAATACATTTAACAAGCCACAAAGCTGCTTTTAGTATCGTAAAGAGATCTTTATCAATATGAAAGTTTCCTCCAAGAGGAGATCAAATTATTCTAATGAATCTGCGAGTATTTAGTCTTTTTCTTTTTCTGGCCACAATTTGGCTATGTTTGGATCTAGCCAAATCACAGCCAGAAGTTTCCCTAGAGAATACCTACTCAGCTTCAACGGAGTCAATGAAACACCTACTGGACGTAGAGAAGATGCTGCTGAAGAACATGGAAAATTATGTAAACGAGCTGAAGGACAGACTAAACCTGGTCAAAAGGTGTGTACTGCCAACCTACTCTATGTAGCCGAACAGTTTAAGTTTTTTCCTCGACTTCAGAACTCTGCTACACTTTCGTGCTAAGGAGCAGAAAATGCGTGAAGTAAGGGAATATTTAGAGAATCCTTTGAACAGTTTTGCTCTGCTGCGGCATCAACAGGAGGATTGGCTACATTGGACACTCCACTTGGAACAACTCCCGGGAAAGGGTGGAAATAGTTTTTGACACATTTCTGTACACAAAATTCATACAGTTTATCTTCAGCTCACATAACTTTTGCGGCGGATATGCGTTCCGAGCTACCTAGCTTCATCGATCTGAAGGAAGCCAGCAGCAGCATTGAGCTCCTAATACGGTACCATGAGCTCGAACGCAGGGAATTGGCAGAAGGACGACTATTAGAAATTTCCTATCTTAACAGCACTTCTCTCTCCACGCTGGACTGTTACGCATTAGGAAAATTCAATTTGTTTAAGAAAAAATACGCCAGGGCTCAGGAATGGTTCAACGTCTCACTGGAGAAATACGACTCCTTGAATCCTGTCTACAAAGTGTATGATTTCGATGACAGACATATACACAAATGGATGGCAATTGGGCACTTTAAGCGTCGCCAGCATGATCAGGGATTTCACCATCTGAAGAGAGCAAACCAAACTGAATATGACGAAATCTTAGAACATTTTAACACAAACGAGAATATGCGAAGGCTCTGCACATCCAGCACACAAGTAACCAGTAGACTTCATGTGTCGCTACAACAACTGGATGACACCCTTCGTGCGCCTGGCACCGCTGAAAATGGAGCAGCTGAATCTAGATCCGTTCGTGGTGCTTTATCACGAAGTCATTTATGATAACGAAGTGGATTGGATTTTAAATAGACCAGAAAAGTTTGAGCCATCCTTGTTGAACACAAACGAACTGTCGCTAGTGCGAAGCGCACAAAACAGGGTACTTAACGATGACCAGGATGCAGTTACTCTTCGGCTACATAGACGTTTAAATGACATGACGGGATTAATTATGAAGGGAAGTGATAAACTGTCATTGATTAACTACGGTATCGGAGGACACTATGAAACTCACTCGGATGCCTTTTTAAATGATGTAAGAACATCAAATATTTTACAGTAATTGAAACTATTTTTGCAAATTTATCCAAATAGATGGAGAAACGAGGGAATCGCATAGCCACAACATTGTTCTACGTAAGCTTCACTTCCCTTTACCAGGAGTCAACTAATCTTAATCTAAACTTAAGCTAATTTCAGTTGAGTGAGGTGGAGTTGGGCGGTGCCACAGTGTTCACAAAACTTAATCTGACTGTGAAACCAAAGCGAGGAGCTGCTTTGGTCTGGCCTAATCTGGAAAACGATGGTAGTCCGCATCCGAAGTCCTGGCATGCAGCGTGTCCAGTTGTTGTAGGCGCCAAATATGGTAGGAACTTAGTTAAGATACAGTTAACAATATTTCCACTTTTCCCTTCTTTTTCAGTGCTTACGAAATGGATTTATAGCATAAATCAGTTGTTTATTAAGCCATGTTTAGCCGTGCCAGGGAAATCCGTTTGATAGCAAGTTAAGAAATGTTTGACCGCCTTTTGAATAAAGCGAAAATTTCTTTGAAAATCACATAAACTGTTCGCTTAAAGCCATACATTTGATAACTATTAACTAGAACTGACGCTGGCTTTGGTGAGACGATACTTTTGGACTGCAAATAGGGCACCCTCCTCCGAGGTTAGCTGATCCATGAATGTCTCCTGCAGAAAACGATTGGACACGTCATTCAGTTTCTCCTGCACGAAGGTAAAGTGCAGCATTGCATTCGGCACACAATTCAGCTCCAGCAGCGTCTCATTTGAGGGCAATATCTTCTTGGGTGGTATGGTGAATAGATGAAATTGTTCAGTGGGATTTGCTAGAAATACACGTACAAAGTCCTCCACTCTCGAGACGGGTTCGTGTGGCTTGAAAATCCCCTGAAGCACATAACGATTGGGAAACTGTATGCGTAGCACACAGTCCTTGTATTGATTCAGCTTGGCCAGCATAGCCTTCTGACGCTCCAATTCCCGCAGGTTGGACGTAAGCAGCGGCGCATCCTCGTTGCCGGAGGCAGTGCGCTTTAGATCTCTTAGTACCATTTTCAAATCGTTCACAGTCAGATCGAAAAAGGAATCGGGTAAATCATCGTTGTTCCTGTTCGCAGCGTCTAGGGAGAAGAGTACCGCATTTCGTGGTCCAATCACATTAACCACCGGTGGTGCTTTACCAGGATTCTCATCGACATTATCGTCCATTGGTTCCTGTCGGTTTCTATGATGCAGCGAGTAACCTGATCCACTACCCCAGTCATACTTTGGTTGTGCAGGCTCCTCAATTGCCGCCTCTGCTTTGAGTTCAGCAGCTGCAGTCGACGTGGCAGAAGCGTTTTCCTCAGGGGCTGAACGCTTTAGAGATTTAACCATGTCACTGGTTAGCGCAAAACCACCACCGCCTCCACTGCCGGCAGCACCCATGGCCGAGCGGGATGTACTCGGCTGATCGTCATCATTTGCCTTGGGTTTCACTTCTGCCGGCTTGTAGACATTCGCCTGTTTTTTGAGATCTTCTGGTTTTTTGTCGATGAGTCGCATCATTACACGTCCCTCAAGTATGCCCAGTGATTTAAGAGTTGTCTTCTTCATTTGCTCGACACCGATCACCTCGCTACGCATATAAATGACA
The DNA here is from genome assembly GCA_035046005.1 of Drosophila acutilabella. Lineage (NCBI taxonomy): Eukaryota > Metazoa > Arthropoda > Insecta > Diptera > Drosophilidae > Drosophila > Drosophila acutilabella. The sequence goes on from JAWNOK010000003.1 coordinate 6,037,063, forward strand.
ATGGGACTTTCGTAGGCCTCCAATTGGAACATGCACAATGAATGCACGACATGATACACGGTAGCATTGGGTACAAATTCTCCTTGCTCACGGGTGCCGTCATTCAATTGAATGCATACAACCACATTGCCCACAGTACGACGCTTCTCCGTTGGCTCCATTTCCAGCACACAGTTGTTGGGCAGACCGCTGAAGCGAAATTGCTGCGTCAAACTGACATCTTTGTTATGGAATTTGAGGCAGTGTTCGTCGCTGTCGAATCCATGTTTGGCGCTCGCCGTCTCAAGCACCTCGAGCAGTGTCATGTCGGGCTTAACGTTGACATTCTGGCGACGACCATTGGGCATCAGCACAGTGACCCTTTTGTCCATGCTTCAATCTCGGAGTGGAGACGCTTTCAATGAAGCCCTATTGTGAGCAACATGTGTATATGAGAATTTTAAATTAACCAAATACGCACTGCTGTTGGATATTAAAGTCAAATTTTTAAATTATTTTCAAATTCAAAACTTGCTTCAGGTGTTTTAATAGTTTGTAGAGGTGTTATTCGCGATTTAAGTAGAATCAACAAAATTTATGCCGGTCACAGTTGTTATCGACTTGTGTTCAACAAGTTCGATATAACTGGTGAACAGACTCCGCATAATCGTTCATATTGTTCATTAATCGAAACCGATATGTTATTTGTTATCGCTACCATGCATGTTGTACGACGCACTATTTTCAAACAGCTGTGACTGATTTTATTGTAAAAAGAATTAAGCTGGAAATAAAATAGATAGTGCAATTAAGTTTGAATTATATTAATTATACGATGTGAAGTGTCACAGCTCTAGTGTCTCTTTGTTAACACGAAGCTTGACAGCTGATTTTGCATGACATGCATGCTTGACAGTGTGACCAAGAACTCGGTGATCGTGCGCGAAAAACACTTGTGATAAGGCAGCCCTCCAGCGAAGTAGTTTATTTTTTATTATTATTAAATATTTACAATAATCACCTGTTAAATGTATACGAGATTGCTGCAGCACTTGGGAAGCCGTGCCAGGTAAATCGAGTTCTGATATGAAATTAGCATAGCTTTAAATACACAACGCACTTTCTGGACTCACTTGTTACATAAACATTTCTCAACGCTTCCAGGTGTTTGGCTACAAAGGCCACGCCGAAGGTGCAACCCATTAATAAAATTGTGATTTCCAATCGCGGTGAGATCGCATGCCGTGTCATCAAAACAGCCCGCAAGCTGGGCGTGCGCACAGTGGCGGTCTACTCTGATCCGGATGAGCACAGTCTGCACACGCAAATGGCCGACGAGGCTTACCGCGTTGGCGAGGCAGCTTCGTATGCTTCATATTTGCGTGGTGATCGCATTCTGGAGATTGCCAAGAAGTCCGGCGCACAGGCCATTCACCCTGGCTACGGGTTTCTCTCTGAATCCGTAGAATTCGCCGAACTATGCCAGCGTGAAGGCATTGTCTTCATGGGACCACCGAGTTCTGCCATACGCGACATGGGCATCAAGAGTACCAGCAAGGCAATTATGGCAGCTGCTGGAGTACCAATTATTAATGGCTATCATGGCGATGATCAGTCAGACGCTTGTCTGCAGGCTGAGGCTGCTAAGATTGGATTCCCGCTGATGATTAAGGCTGTGCGCGGTGGTGGCGGCAAAGGCATGAGGATTGCCGAGAAACCTGAAGATTTCCTCACCGCATTGAACTCGGCTCGCACTGAATCCCAAAAATCATTTGGAGACAGTTCTGTTTTGCTTGAGCGCTACGTGCGTTCACCACGTCACGTAGAGGTTCAAGTGTTTGCGGATCAGTATGGAGACGCTGTCTATCTGTGGGAACGCGATTGCTCTGTGCAGCGTCGTCATCAAAAGATCATTGAAGAAGCCCCAGCGGTAAATTTAATTCAAACACTTTTATAAGCTTATTTACATAGACTTTGTTTGATTTCAGCCTGGCTTATCAGAGGAACTCCGTCGTGAACTGGGCGAAGCTGCTGTACGTGCTGCCAAGGCTGTGGGTTATGTGGGCGCCGGTACTGTTGAGTTTATCTTGGACAAAGAGGATTTGTCGTTCCATTTCATGGAAATGAACACACGTCTACAAGTAGAGCATCCCATTTCCGAGATGATCACAGGCACGGATCTTGTTGAGTGGCAGCTACGCATTGCCGCCGGTGAACCTCTGCCGCTGACGCAAGAACAGATCACGCGTCGTGGCCATGCTTTCGAGGCACGCATCTATGCTGAGAATCCTCGTGGTGGCTTCTTGCCCGGTGCAGGTCCACTGCGTTACCTGAGCACCCCACAACCCAGCGCAGATGTGCGTGTGGAAACTGGAGTCCGTGAGGGAGATGAAGTCTCTGTTCACTACGATCCCATGATTGCCAAACTGGTAGTCTGGGGTGAAAATCGCACCCAGGCTCTAAACTCCTTGATTGCACGTTTGGGAGAATACCATGTGAGTATACTTAGACACTTGATCCAATCTTTGTTGCTAAACACAATAAATATTTTCAGATTTCTGGTCTGGAGACAAACATCAACTTCCTGATCGATCTGGCCTCGCATCCAGAATTCCAGCTAGCCAATGTGCACACTGGCTTCATTGATGAACACTTTGATACCCTCTTCGCGCCAATTGTTGTGAAGCCACAGCAACTGAGCCAAGCTGCTCTCTCGCTGATCTTCAACGAGCTGCAGGCTGCCAGCAGCAATGCCAACTGCAGCCAGGATCCATTCGCAGCCACGCCAAATGTGCGTCTCAATTACGCGTTGATACGCAAATACAATTTGAAGGCACATGATAAGGGTAAACGGAGTTTGAGAGGATTATTTTGCAAACTAATTAATGTCTCTTTATGTAGTTTATGCTGTGGAAGTTAAGTATGACAATGGAGACATCCAAATCCGCGTAGATGGCGGTGCTTGGCAAACCATCAAAGCTGAGCGTGTGCAGGATGGAGAACGTCTGAAGATTCGTGCCAATATTGATAACAATATCTCCACCTATAATGCCAACATTGATGGCGCCAATGTGACATTGTTCTTGGAGGTAAGCCACGATTTAATATTAATCAGTTGAATGTTAATCTTATCGTTAAACCCTTAAACAGAATGGCAAACTGGACTTTGAGCTGGTGCAGCCTAAATTCTTGAGCGCACAGGCTGATCAGCTTGGCAGCGGAGGCTCTAGGGTCGTAGCACCCATGCCAGGTGTTCTGGAGAAGGTTCTGGTCAAACCTGGCGATCAGGTCAAGAAGGGCGACAGTCTAGCCGTTCTCATTGGTATGGCAATCACCTCATAGATTTAATAAAACATTTTAATAACACTTTCCATTTATAGCTATGAAAATGGAGCACATTCTGAAGGCACCAAAGGATGCCACCATCAAATCGATTGGTGGTGCCGAGGGCGACAACGTGGCCAAGGGTGCTGCAGTCATTACCTTCGTGGATGAGGAAGCGACCAATTAGATGAGATTTATGCGTATCATGTACCAGGGAATTGTTGCATTTATTCACAAAATATTTGTGTTTACTTCTGTTTGTTTTCTTGATCAGTTTTAGGATTTACCGCGTGCATTTATTAGGTTTAAGCGTAAAGAATTCCATTTAATGGAACATTGTTGTCTTGTCCTTGGACTTTAAAGCGGGTTTTCTTTTATATAAATGAATGATAAATTGTTTTGCATTTGCCACATAAACAATGAATAAAATTTTAAATGAGAAAAAAAATATGTTGTTTTGTTTTTATTAATTTGTATGTGTTTTGTCGTTTAATTTATGTATTGTTTTCTTTTTGCCTTCACAGAGATAGACGTAAATTAAAATACAATTTCATATTTAATTTAGCAATATGACTTTGATTTGTTTTTAGTTACTTTTGTTTAATTATCTATTGTAAAAAACAAAATGATTAAGAATGCAATTGTTTGCTTACATTTCGCGTTTATTTTGCAACTTAAAACATAATAATTTAATAAATGTTTAACAAATTTCACTTAATACAAAAAACACTAAATAATTAAAAATATATGTATATATATATATATATGTACTTAGTATAAACATAATCAAGTTTACTTTATTTCTTTTTCTTGTTTTGTTTTTTAGTCCACATTTGTCCTATCTTCTCTGGCGTTTTATACTGTTTTTTGAAATTTTTGTTTCGTTTTCTTTGCTTTTGATTTATTATTTATTTATTCAATTAATTAATTTCAGTTGATTCGCAGTTGAAAAATTAGTTTGTGGGGGAAACGCTTCACAGGGGCGAGGGGGCGACACTTGTGGCTTGATGAGTACTGAAGATGCAATTTGGTTTTGCTTGCCTTAATCAAAAGTCGATCAGCTATATCAGACAGCCAATCATATACATATATATATATTTTATATATATATACTTTTTTTTCTTGTTTCCTAAGTATTTATTTATGTATGTTTTGGGTGTATGCATGTAGTTTTGTTTTGTTGTTTAGTTATTGGTTTCATTTGATTCAGTTTATGTTTAAATTGCTCGCATGCCATGAGTAATACATCTCATTTATATATAGTCTATATATAAATACCATTATATCGTACTTTTAACGTGCAACTTAAACCACCATATAGTATTAGTGTTGTTTATGTATGAGTGTTCGTTTTGTGTGTGTGTATTTGAGTGTGTCTATGTAATTTGTTTAGGTAATTAGGTATAAAGTACAATAACTATTTAAACACCTTTTGCTCTGTTTATCGTTTTCTATCTGATTTCGTCTACATATCGTTTCTTTTCGTATTTACGTGTGTTTTAGTTTCATTCCATTATTTATTTCGATTGTTATTAACTAATAGCATTTAAGTCTCGGTTTTGTTTATTTCCCGTTTTGTTTTCCACTCCTTACAACGCTTTTCTTGAACCCGAAAACATTTTCAACCCACCCGAAACATTTCACACTGCCATGTGATGGTTTTCTCATACGTTATTTGTTTTTCTTGTTGCAGTTGTTGTTATTGTTACGAATAGATGTTTTTATTTGGAGAAATAACCGTTTCGTTTGTGTTTCTATTAATTTTAAATAAAGTTCTTGTCAATTACTGAGTTGAGTTTAGGCGCTCCCGTTGTTGCTGTCGCTGGTGTTGCTGCCACTGCTGATGTTGTTGTGGTTGAATTTGTTCCTACTGCTGTCGGATCTGTTAGTGTAATAACATTTGTTGTCTCCTTGGTTGTTTCTGTCTCCATTGCTGTTTCTCCTGCTGCTGTGGCATTAAAGACTGTTGTTGCTGTTGCCGGAGTTGTTGTGGTGGTTGCCTCTTCCGCGGTTTCCGCTGCACTTCCAAACACATTCTTTTTTTTCAATAGCCTTCTTCGCTCTTTCCTGTGCGCCGATTGCTGTGAAAATAAAACAAATTATTATAATCTATGTAAATTTGAACACAAAGCAAAAAAAACACAAAAAAGATGGAACAATCATCAGTATGAATATTTGGTGGGCTTTAATTAAGCATTAATTACTACGTGTGCAGATGTGTGTATGTATGTGAGTGTGAGTGTATGTACAGCTGGAGTGTGTGTATGTGTGTGTTTGTTGTGCCTGCATCAATAAAGCATTTCATTTAGCTGAACTAAAGCCAGGAAAAGTCTCGGCTAGTCCCTGTTTATCAGGATTACAGTATGGATAAGTAAGTACATTTGGCTTTTAGGTGACAACAAACAAATTGTTTAATTAAAGTATTTAAAACAAAGAAACAAACAAATGTGGGCGGTTCAAGGAATTAAAAGTGAACAACTCTAACTAACTTGGCGGCAAATCAAATTAAGCGGCTGGTGGAACTGTTGCTAATATCACCACGTTGTTGTTGCGATTGTTGTTGCTGTTGTTGTTGAGACTGTAGTTGTTGTTGTTGTTGCTTTTGCTGTAGTTGTTGTTGCTGTTTGGGTTGTAGTTGTAGTTGAAGCTGTAGTTGATGTTTTTGTTGATGTGACTGTTGTTGTTGTTGCAATTTTTGTAGTTGTTGTTGTTGTTGTGACTGTTGTTGTTGCTGTTGTGGTGGCGCCATTAGCAGCTCCGTTGCCGGCGGCAATTTACCTCCTCGTTGGTTGACACGATTTCGGCTGCCCTGCGCACATAGATGTTCAGATAGAAGAGAGGAAGGGACAACGAAAGAAAAAAGAAACACAAAGAAACAGCGAAACGTCGGAAAGAGGAGTTCATTGGATAGAGTTTGAAATAGAGAAAGAATTAGAACAATGTTACCATGTTGTTGTGTGGTTGTGTGTATGTGTATAAGTATGTGTATAAGTGTGTGTATAGGTGTGTTTTTCTTGTTTATGGCAGGACACTAAAACCAGGACAACTACAGCCATTTAATCATACAAACTAACAAAAAAAAAAAATAAAACCATACCATAAAATTCGCCACTATTGTTTATTTACCTTGTCCGTTGACAATTTCAAGTGATCCAAACTATTGGTGAGTCCATTTATGTTCGTCTCACCGTTTCCAGTTTCCTGAGCACTACTCTCAGTCTCGCTATTGGCTCCACTGCCGCCACCACCGCCACTGGAGGCAGGTACAGTACCAGTCGAGGTGGTGCCTCCAACGCCTGTGGAGGTATAGGCGCTAAACAACTGACGCGACAAGCGTGGTATGCCATTGCCATCCATTGTGTTCGAGGTGAGTGCTTGGACTGGAGTCGAGCTAGGAGTTGGAGCCGGTGCTGGACTTGGCCAGCCACCAATTGTTGGAATCGTTGTTAAGCCTGAATAGTTGGCCGTTTTGTTATCGGGCTGTTGATCGTGTTGGGGCTGCTCAGTGCCTTCTGTACCTACTGGCTGTTGTCCTTGTGTCTGTTGCTGCTGTTGTTGTTGCTCCTGCTTGTTGTCATCATTAGACTCCAAATCGGATTCGTTGTTTTCCTCCTGATCCTAAGCAACCAAAAATAGAAATCAAAGTTAGCAAACATTGTATAATACAGATAATGTTGTTGTTATAGGCACCGTCGTTGCTTTCTCGCTCACCTCCTCCGGACACAGTTCGTAAGCCATGGACCAAGTATTTTTAGCTGATTGCGAACGCTCGAGCATATAACCATTGGTATTATCATTGCTCTGTGCCGGTGGTGACCAGGAGTACGAGTTATATTGGCATCCAATGCCACGCTGACGCTCCAGCTCATCCTGCAGCCATTCAACGGCAATGCTCCAATTACGACTGATGGAGGGACTGGTGTTTAGCATTTGCAGTGCAATCGGTGACTTGTGGAACAGATGCGTTAGGCATTTAATGATTTGATAAGCCCGCTTCTGATAGTGCGTCTTGGCTCGCTGTATCGCATCGAGCAATCCCTCACGCTCCTCAGCCACACCATTGAGAGCATTGTGTATGCGATGATTTTGCCAAGAATCCTCAAGCAACAGTATATTTAATAGCAAATCCGTATGGTGACGCATGTCATGACAGTAGGCGAAACCACATTGCCACAGCAGCTCCGTGAGCACCACACGTGAGAAGAGCGGATTCTCCCAGCAGCAATACTGCAGCAGTTTCGCTCGCTCATCGCCCACGTTCGTGTCCTCGATAACCTTTTTGATATAGCTGCAAGGGTCAAGCGTTAATTAATATCATCTATTTGGATTAATTGACCGATTTGATGCTTACCCGGTGCGATTGAAAAGTATATCCATGCACTCGCTGGAAAGTGGTGTCATTTCCTCCAGGGAAATGCTGGGATCCTTGTGTGGATTGGGCAATGGCCGAGCATTTTGATTGGAGCTCTGGCATTTTTCGCTCACATCACTGCAGCGCACCAGATGTGACACCACTTGATGCAATTTACTAAACTCTGGATACTGATACTTGATCGACGGTCCCGGACCATCATACATGGCCACTTGCATGAACTGCACGGGCACATTCAACTACAAGATATACCAAATTAAACCATTAAGGAACACTTAATTAAATCATAATTATAAATACCTTAAGTAGCTGTTGCTTTTCGCGGGTGCCAAGTCCAACATACATGCTGAATAGACTGAAGTAGTGTGGTAAATGCTTGCCATAATCAGCTGCCTCCGATTTGAGCAGACGCAGCACACTGATGAGAACCTGCTCGCATAGATTGCTGCCCTCGTAGCCAACAAGAGGCTCATCATTGATGGCAAAGTGGCAAAAGAACACAACCAGTTTGACAAACACGGCACGCACCTCTGGTGATGGTGCCATCAATATATACTCGCCCAGGCGCGATGGAGGCGAGAGCAGTGCATGGTTCGCAAACCATTTGCGAACCAGCGATGAGGAACGTATGTGATGTGAGAGCGTGTCATACCTGTATAATAAATATAATTTATAAAAATTGTTTATACTATTATCATTACCAAACTCTTAATAAATATTTACTCACCATTCAATGACTGGACCACGCAAAGTTTTCTTTGTGCGAAAGCCGGTGTGGAACAGAAATTGCGAGGCTAACTGTACACCCAGCAGGGAAAGCTCCTCGGCGGCGGGTGACTAAAATGAAAATATTTATCAATTATTATTCAATTACATCATATATTTATATTTAACACTCACAATCTTATCGCTGCGCGTCGATGGAATACTGCAGCTGACCAGTTTCTTTATGAAATTAAAGAACTCGACTGAAAAAATGCTACGCGAGTGCAGAAAACGTATATTCTGATGTCTGCAATTAGAGTAGGAATAATAAATAAATAAATAGCACAAATAGTTGGAATTCGCTGGGTACATACCTAACACTGCGTTCAATTGGTTTTGGTAAGGGTAGGACAACATTACGGCTTTCGGTTAGCGATAATTGCTCGACGCTGGCATCAAATTGAGTTGGATTTTGATCACAGCGCGTGTAGAATAACATGTAGGCATTCCACCAACGCTTTTGACGTCGGTATTGCATACGCTTCAGATTGTTGTCATAGATTTCGCCCATGTAGTCGCCGCCAAAGCATTGAGCCTTCATTTCCTCATCCTCATGCATCTTACATTCGGTTACTTCGCCGTCATCAAACTTATACCATTGGCATTTGCCATTCGTTGGATTTCTAAAAGAAAACGTATCATAATTGGTTCAAAATATTTACTTAATTGTTTTAAAAGATCTGAACTTACTTGGATACTATGTAGCTGAAGTAGTGGCCACCGGATGCCTGCCCGCTGTGAACCACAATGCCGGTCAGTTCATATTTTGTTGTTTCAACACTTGTTTGACAATTATCACCCACTTCCACAACTTCTCCCTCTAGCTTAGCTAGGCCAGAAACTAAAATAAAATAGAATATTTAATGTACATATCTTAAAAGATTTCTGCTTGTTTACCTGTGTAGGGTTCCATATCCAGGATACGAGGAAATTCAAAATAATCATTAAACTTAATCGCACAAACGCGCTCGTAGTCGTATTCAAATCGCTTCAATTGTATGGCTAACACGGGCGGCAGCTTCTTGACACATAGCCGCTTAATGGTAACTACCTATAAATTTCAAGTGTATTAAATATGGATTAAGTTCAAGTCTAAATTTGATTTAAACTCAATCTGGTTACTTACTTTTTTATCACATTTATCACAATGGTATGCATCAGCTCCCTCGAGCAACTCCCCTTTGACATACTGCTCCAGAGATTCAGTTAATGAGCTATGATTCCTAATATCAACACTAAATACGCTAAATGGTTCCTCTTTGGAATAGCGATGTGGGCACTCCTGGCAAATCTTTTGATCGCTAAAAGATCCACCCAACGTTGCGTTCATCAGTTGTGTATACCCAAGAGCCTTCAGTCCCTCATCGAGACTCTCGAATAGCGACATAAAGAACTCAACAGCATCCTGTTGCTCTCTTAGGTTTACAGGCTCTCCTTGCAATCTATTTTGATAAATTTCATTATTTTATGTGTTACCTGAGCTGAAACTCACTGTTTACTCACTTAAAGTGCGTCCAGAGTCCACGTGGCACATAAAACTGCAAGGCACTGTGACCAAGATGAGCAAATATGGCCTGTACATGCTTCAGTATAATCACGTGATAGTTTTTACGCACATCAGTGCCATCATCATTGGTTAAAGCCGACGACGCTACTGTGGATGATGTGGACGATAATGTGGATATTGATGAGGGACCGGCAAAGAACGATGGACCAATTGTTCCACCAATACCGCTACTGAGATCCGAATCACCACTAAAGTCCTCATTATCATTGGTGGCTGCGCCATGAGCCTTGAGGATGCCAACACGCACGGCGGGCACCATATAAAGCTGTTGTAGCACCGAGTTCATGTAGCACGTAGCACCAGCATTTTTCAATCCACAGAAACCTTTGGTTGGCCTAGCGCCCACAGGTGGCAGGTAATCCCATTCACGCAATGGATCAGTATCTAAAAAAGCAGAAAGATGTTATTAAGGAAAGAATTCGCCTAGAGAGCTTGTCAGGACTTACCCATGCAAACGAAATCGATGAGTGTATTGGTGAGTAGCTTCATATTAGGAACACAGTGCTGGCACAAAGCAATGAGGAGATCACAAGCGGCAGCAATTGTATGAGGACTACGGCAGACTGGTGGTGCCACCGTGTCCATGCGCAAACTACCGTGCTTGCGTAAATGCAGATACTCTCGCGATGCCGTAAACAGAAAGTCATCGATCAGCTCATGGATAAGCTCGTTTCGTTGCGCCTTTGAGTCGGCCATGAGGAAGAACATTAGCTCTTTGGCCAAACAGAGATGTCCCTCAAGCAGTTCCTCATGCACTTGTGTATCCCCGGAGATCTTGACGTTCTCACGTATCTTGCGCAGCCATTTAATCTCATCATCCAGCAGACCTTCACCAATCTGCAGTGGCCAATTGTAGATGCAACCGTACGAAAGTGTTCGGCATAGAACCGAAAAGAATTCTGCACAGGTTGCCTCATATTGCGGCACCAGAGTTTTCAGTGCACTCACAAGCAGATTGACCATGTAGACGAACGGACGACGATCGCCGGCACAGTAGGTGGAGGCCAGGAACAGTTGCTCCGATGCTACTTGGCGTACATGACGCAGCGGATTCTTCAACACAATTGAGGTAATGAATTTGGGCCAATTGGCATCGTTGCTCAGCGCCTCGTTAGCACTGGGGTTGAGTATAAACGAGATCGTCAAAACCTCCAGTGCCTCCTTGCATACACTAAAATCCTGGCCATCGGGTATAATGGCAGCATCCTCAAAATCATTGGTACTTCCCAGCGCCTGTAGATTGCCGCACGATGAGGCCCAAGCCAGATGCACCACAGACTTAATGGTGCTTATATCTGGACAAGACCATTGCAGCGTGGAGCTAAACAGAGCACGACAACGTTGCCCGTCATGGCTAGCTGAGAGCATCTCGGTAGCCAAAATCTCAGCCAACTTTGCCGAAATAGCACGCAACGTGCCCTGCGCATTGTTGGGCGTTGTCGAGAAGTTCTGCTTGAGTATGTCCACCTGGGAGCGTGCACCATTGTCGTAGTCACAGATCATGGGCTCATCCCCTACGCGGGACAACACGCTGCCCACAATGTAGAGAAAGAGTTTTGCGAGACGCAACACACATTGGAACGAGGCGCGTTTCGTATGCATATCAGCACTGGGTAAAAAGTTGTTCTTCGTTAGCAATTCGAGCACAAAATGTGCACAGCCCGAATGCATCCAGGCCGATTGCACCTGCAATGCGGACTCGCCAAGCGGTTCTAGAGCGGGAATTAGCAGACCATGCAATACGCTCAGATTGTAGAGCACCTGAGCAGGCGCCGGGTGCAAAAACATCTGCTCGGGAGTGCAGTCGTCGGCATTTAACTGAAAATTCAAAATAAATAATAACTACATTTATTTATTAACTTATATTACTGCAACTCACCGCATCACTTGCGCTTTGTCCAGTGCCGGTCAGAGCTTCATCCTCTTTGGGTCCATCACCGGAGGGTGACTTGGGTACGCGACACATGAGCTGCAGCATTCGCATGGTATGGCGATCGCACGGCAACAGATGGAGCAACACCTTGGCACTGTCACGCAATCGCCCATGCTCCAAATCGCTGCCCAGTTGATGTAATTTTAGAAAGAACTCGGTATACTGATAGTTTTGTGAAATAATCACACCCGGCAACGTGCTCTCCGATTCCACACGTTGCATATCGGGACAGGGTCTGGGCGGTGAACCGGTGCTGGAGTCGCTGGAGGAATCAGGACTGCTGGCTAGGCCAGTACCAATGCCAACCTGTGTCAACTTGGCCGTCAATATCATTTTGTCGCGTATGGTGTATTGGTAGAGGGGATTGATTTCATCGGAGACCTCGATCAGTTCACCATTTGTATAAAACAGATCCACCTTAATGTTGCTGGTGGATGTGGAGTTTCCCTTAATGCGCTTCACGAGATTACGCTTAAAGGCGGCCATCGTTTCGTTGCTGTGAGTCACAATTTCAATATCGTCAATGGACGAACGTCCGGGTGTTTGGAAACGTATATAAAGACTAGTGTTCTTGCCGCGTGTGACGCGGCTGAGTGGTAAATGGATGCGATCACCGCTAAAGGAACGATCGCACTCCTTAATATACTCCTGCAGCACCTTGATGATGCGGCACATCTTCTCCGCTTCGATGAAACGCATCTTTGTGTCCTTCGAATCATCGTTGCTGGTATCCTGATTATCCGCATCCTCCACCATTGTTTTGCCCAGTATGAGAATATTCTTGTAGTGTGTACGCAATCGGGAACAGCACTCGCCAATGAATATCTCGTGAAACTCTGTGATGTGCTCCTGCAGTCGCGGACCCAGCGCTGTGGATACCTCCTTTAGCAAATCGATAGCCTTGTTGGCAATCTCTTCGCCACCAGTTGTAATCACACGCCACAGATAATCCTTGCCAATGAGATCCTCATTGTCGAGTATGTAGCCCCGATGGATGGCCTTCAGTTTATCTTCCTTGGAGTTAACAGCCTTGAAGAAACGCTCAAAGCATTTGATGCCACTCTCGGTCAGTAGATGTGGATCCAATTGCAGTATGTTGTTTTCAAAGAAGTCCTTGTTAATGCCAGGATCAAGATCGGGTTCTTCGCCCATTAGTTTACCGAACCAGCGGAAACATTCCTCACGATCAGCCGCAAAAACGGCGTTCACAGCCAGACAATGCCAAATTTGCTTCGCCTGCGGATGTACAGAAAATTATTTATGAATGAGAATTTATGTACAATGATTCTCAATTCTTACCTGATCCGCGCAAAGCCAAAGTTGTCCGTCTTTAAGCAAGAACTTGAGAAACTCCAAACGTTCAGCAATCTGCGCATGATGTGGAAAACGACCATCTATCAAAATGGTCGTTGCATCCAAACTGGGCGTCTCGTTGACCATAGCCCGCACCTTGTCCATGTATGCAGTCAAACTATTGGTCACCAGTATGACCAGCGAATAATCGTTCTGTAGACGTTCAATGACCTGCTGACGATTGATGCTCGTTTGGGTGCGTGGAGCATGATTGGGAGTCGTGTCGTAGAGACAACAGATATCACGTATGAGACGCAACGCAGGCAGCACCCACGAGTCACCAGCCTTTAGTTCGCCCACACACTTATCCAGCCATATGGTCTTCTGGGCATCACGTTCCTGCGAGCAACTGTAGTCAAGAATCTTGACATGCGCGCTCAGCGCCTGATCAAGCACTTCTGGTGGCACCTCCTGACTGTGGGCCAGTGTCCAAAAGAGCTTCAACACCTTTTGCGCCATCACACCATTCTTGTCGTCCTCGGCCAGACGCCGTATTAGCTCCAGCAGGCGTTCCCGCTGGCGCTTATTGGCGGTTGTCATGCTTGCCTACAAAGCAAATGTTAAATATAAAATTTTTAAAACTTGGTATTCTTGCATAGACTCACCTGAAACGCTTCAAATAGATGATCCAGCTGTTCGGGTGTAAAGTCCCAAGCCAGCTTGGCCAACAGATCGTGCATGTTCTTAACAATAGCTTCATGTTTGCCAGCCTGTGCCCGCCACACTGCATCTAGATCGTCCAACGTCAGTGCCTGTTCTTTGATTAAAAAGCGTATGATTTTCTCCAACTTCTCCACATACTGTGGCTGATGCAGCGAATCTTTGAGCACAATGCCAAGCACATCGGATGACTTAATCCATTGAGCCATACGTTCCGCTGTCAACCAGTCCATTTCATCATCGGGCATGCAATGAGGCAACGGTTGCGAGCGATGCGAATAATACGCCACGGAGGTAAGCACCTTGTTGATCTCGTTGAGGGCATTCATTTTGCCATTAAAGCTGGATACCTGGAGCAGGCGTAATATCATTTTAAGGCGAAACATCTCAAGATCGCGTATCAGTTCCTCCTGGCCAGTTAAACGGCTGGCCAGTAAACGCGCCGACTTCACAATGCCATTAATATAGTCATTGCGACCCTCGGGTTTCACCTCACGTTTCAACTCCTCGTCGGTGAAGCTATCAAGCAAATCCAAAACCACATTCCAAGTGGGCATAAAGTACTTGGCAATGGTAGCAGGTGTTAAAAGTTCATAACACTGACCAAATGGTCGCAACAGACTATGAATTAGTGCCAATGTTAGACGATTGTCCTGTCCATCGGCGCCCAAACCACTTTCATTGGATGCAATGCTTTTGACGGTTGTTGAAGAGCTCGAACTAATGGAACCCAGTGTGGTTTCCTTTTTGTTGTTCTGATTGCGTTTCAACAACTCCAGGCCGCTATTGAAACGCTCGAGCAGATTATCAAATCCACCCAACTGTCCAAAGCGATTTATGAGATCGACAAGCCAACCACGTTGATTCTTTGGCTCCGGCGGTGGCACCGCAAACATCTTGTTGCTATCCAACACACCCCAAATGCATTCCAGTGTCGCAAAGCATTCCGGCTGACGTGCAGCATTGAATGTATTGAACTTATTGTCCGGATCAAAGACAATGGCCAGTAAATCCAATAAATACGGATTATCCCGTTGCATGTGTATTGCAATTAAGTTCAACAACTTGCCACACGACACCAGAATGCAGTGATGAATGTTGTATTTCCATGAGTTGACCGCCTCATCGGTGAGGATCTTAGCAAAGGATGTTGTCAAGCCATTTCGATAAAACTCCACACACGGCTCACAATCATGATCAACACCTAAAAACAAAGATCGAGGGCGTGAGAACGATGGAACGCATGTAACGTGAGTGCTTACTTACCAGCCTGAGCCAATTCGATGGCAGCATTCAGCAGCACCTCCAGCTCCTGTTCGGGCAACACCGGCACCACCCAACGTGGGTTGGATATCTTTTGTGTGAGCGAGCGCAGCTTAGCGGTTGGAAATGACGCTATCAGCTTCTCCGGCGACCTGCACAAATCGAGAAGCAAAGGAAATAAAATAAAATACAAAACCAAATGAATATAGTTTTTTTTTTGCATTTCGTTTCTATTTTCGGCGTGTGTGTTTATTACGCTGATGAGGACGGCGTAGTGGGTGCTCGTGGGGGTGGGAATGTGTTTACGTGTATTGTTGTTGTTGTGTGTGTGAGTCAGTTAGTGCCCCGTAAGTAGATAAGCGATAATTGTTCTTTGTTTTGTTATTATCGTCGCTTTTCGTGTTTATTACTTGGATTGCCCATCGTACCCAGCTTTCAAAGCACATACCTAACTTACTACAAGCACGCAGCACACACACACACACGCATACACCAACACACGCACACACCGACAACTGTTTGTAGTTACGCACAAACAGTTGGTCAAGTTAATACTTTGACAAACGTAATATTTTCTCATATTTGTTTGGTTTTTTCTATGCTGAATTCAATTTAATATCTTGTTTCAGTTATTCCAAACTTAAAGCTCTTTTTTTGGTTAACTAATTAGTACGTGAATTAAATTCTTTGACTCACTGTATGTGTTAAACCTCGTGATTTGAATTTCTTTTGCGTCGCTGATACAAACAATAATTTAAATATTGCCTAAGCACAATTTCAATTGAATTTAACTAATACTAGTTAAGTTTTAAATATTGTGCAATCGCAGCAAACTGCGCATAACTAAACCATCAATTTTAATACAACCAATTGGCTAGAAACCGGCTAAAATTAAATTAGTCAACTGCTGCTTATTGAACCCATAAATTTGGCACTAATTACACTTCTAGTCTGGATACAGTAAACATAATTTTTTTACATAACCTAATCACTAAATCCTCGTTGACAATATGCTCTGTTCCCAGCATGGATTTTGGATTGTTCATGTTATCCAAGCTTAACTGTTGATACTTACACGACTGCAGCGCTGCTCTCCAGACTGGAACCACCGGCTGTGGATGATGCATCTGTTATCTGCTCCTGACTGTTGTTGGTGGTGTTGCTGTTGTTCGAATCTCCTCCGCTGCTGGACATGATCGATGTTGTGACGCCTGTTGTGCCCGTTCCTGTGCCAGTGACTGTCACAGAGCCAGTACCACTGCCAGTTCCTGTTCCGTTGCCAGTGCCTGTTCCAGCCACTTGAGCTGTGCTCGTTAAGCCAGTGTTGCTGCTGCTGTTGTTGGTGGAACCAGTGGTGGTAGTCGTGTTGTTGGTTGTTGTGGTGGCTTGGCCAGTTCCTGTGCCCTGGCGGCGTGTATCGAATGTCATTGTGGCGCCTTTTGGCTGCACGTGCGTCACAATTGATTCTTAACGCCGTCGTCGCTTGTTATGCTCGATAGTTGACACTGGGCTTATCAGGTGCTTGTGTATTTGTGTCTGTTGATTTGTTAGTTAGTGTATGTTATTTTGATCGTAATTCTACAGAAGTCTACGCTGGGCGGCTTTGGCTTTTGACTATTGACTATGGCTATGGCAGTCCTGGTTCCGAAGAGACTGAGAGGGGTGCACTCCCGTATACACAGTTCCTGTTCTTCTTCTTGTTGTTGCTGCTGTTGTTGTTGTTGTTACAGTTGCTGGTGTTTTTGTTGTGGTTCCTCACCGTGTTGTTGTTGGGGTAACTTATCAAATGAATGAATAATGATTGTAACCCAATGTTTATAGGCACTGTTGGTCGGCGTCGTCTCTCAGTAGTTTTGTCGTCGACGACGTTCGAAAACCTTTTCTAGCTTTTGATTTTTTTCCTTTATTCCTTTTCTTATTGTAGTGCCAATAAGAATATTGTTCTTCCTCTTCTTACTGCTGCTGCTGGTTGTTGTTGTTGTTGGTGCATGCACTGCTGCTGTTTGCGGCGCGCTGCGTATAGTTTACATATTTCTCCTCAACGGACACAATTGCAAAAATCTATAAACTGCAACGAAACAAGAAAATAAGAGGAATGAGCAAATGAATACGAGCACACAAAGGAGGCCGAAAAAACACTCGCACACACTCACACTAGCTCACAGGCACACACGCACACATATACAAAGGCGCACGCACGAACGAAAAGAGCGAGCGCAAATTGTGGCATGAGAGTGTCGAGAGTTGGGTTTGAATATGAAAAATCAATATTATTTAATAGACGGGGGTCGGGAGCGGCTGGAGGTGGCCAAATACATATACAAATGTACGTACATTTGTATATGTATACTCACACCCATGCACACATCATAAACTCTCTCGACGCACACACACAACACGTACACAGCGACAGTGTGAATTTAATTTAATGTTGTTGTTGTCGTTTTACGTTGTTCTTTTCATGCTTATATATTTATTTATTTGTGTTTTCCGTTTTTTTTCTTGTTTTTAAAGCAAACAAAGATTTTTGCTTTTTACCAAAAATTACATCACTTTAGCTGCGTTGTGAATCTGCGGATTTGTTTTTCCCAACCCCAACCCGGCACATCCGCCGGGGGGACCATAAGAAAATTTTTAAGAGCAACCACTAATTTTTCGCGAAACTTGTAGTGCCTACCACAGACAATGAGCTGTAGACCTGCGGACGTCAGTCTGCTCCTACTTCTTCATACTATAATTTTTCTACTTCTTGACTCTAGCACCCGTCAAAGCAGCTCGGAACTTATATTTTCAACAATCTGACAACTGACGTGCAAACTTATCATTTGAACAATTGTTCGTTGTCAACACTGCATACAAATGTATGTACGAATGTCGTCTTTACACAAATATATGTACAAATGTACACACATTCATATTTTAGTACATATGCATATATGTGCATGTAGATTGGGGGCAGGGGGAGGGCATGGACCCGCACAAGTGCAGCAACAACGGACGGACTTAGAATCGCGGTGGTTTGCGTGTAAACAACACAAAGAATGCGAATTTGTCAATTTTAGATTCGATATTTCCATTTCATTTCTATTTTCTATTGCAGGACGACGCTTTTCCGTTTTTTTGCTACATTTTTCACATCCAATACACACGCACACACCCATACGCGCAGCTATACATCTACACTCGCACACACTAATGTAGTCACCAAATCGTTTTGCTTTTGCACAACTCACCATTTTGTGCATCCGCCCTAAAAACACAGTGCGTTTTTGATAATATACGCATTAATGTACACTGTCGCACTTCTTTACCACGATATATGCACTCACACTCGATCTGGGCTTGGTTGTTAAAGTTTCATAGTTGCAGCGCAAATTGTTAAAAACTAATTATGTATCTTTTTTTTTTGCAATTTTTACTGGCTGGCTCCCCTAAGCTTCACAAATCAGCCGGCCGATAGCCAAAATGGCGTCTCCGTTGGTGATGGTCAATATTTTCAATTGTAGTTGTTTTGTTGATGTTCTGGCGTGTTGCCCATCAAATTTAAATAACTTATTCTATTTTATTATGCTTTTTTGAAATAAAATATTGAATTAAATTAATTAATTATTTAACTTGTGTAGACGACCGATAGAATGTGGTAGCCGGCCGATTGTCGACCTACCTATACTAAATATCGATTACTACTATCTCCTCAGGTCTATATTAGAGATGGGGGAAAATCGATGTTCATGGCATCGAGTTCCTCACCATTATCACGTAAATACCGATTTTAATCGACTAAAATCGAATATATTAATTAAGTTAATTAAGTTAACTTAATTAAGTCATATTTACAGGTTGCAAAAGCATCATTGGTTCAAAATCACAAGTAATAATAATTAACAACTTATATTTTTATTAATAATAATTTATTTAATGAATAATGTTTCAAAGTATTAAATAATCATGTAGTCACTATGCTGGAAGGCATAATATCGGATTTATGTGCATTTAAAAAAATTCTTCCATATATCCAAAAAATGGTACATTGATTGTATGGTTCAACTTAAATTTCGATTTAAATCGCTGCTTGGAATTTTAAACGATACATCGTGATACTATTGAAACATATCGATGCATCGGTTCTTGCACCTCTAATAACAACAGTGTTTTTTTTTAATAACGATAATGAATACCGCGGTGGCATAAAGAAATATGTATAGTTATTTAGATCGTTGCCCCGGCATATATTGTGGTCGGTCGCTGCTTGATAATGGGACTTGGAGTAGTTGCGGGGTTTGCCCCCGAGGATCACGGGTAAGCTGGTCTTGTTGATTGTTTTGATTGCTGGTTGTTGATTGGAATTGCGACATTGTTTGTCTCTCTCTGTCTCCCTATCTCTCAGGTGAACGCCAGCTTTGCGTGCACGCCCTGTCGGGACGAACTAAGCACCTACTCCTGGCTATATCTGGGCTTTATGACCATGCTGCCACTTATGATGCACTGTTTCTTCATCGACATGGATGCCAAAGATCGTAAATTTTCACGCAAACAATTGATACTCACAGCAAGTGCCTTTGTTGAGGTCTCTCTCGCTGCCATACTGGCCACTCTCTTCATGGAACCAATGTGGGAGATGCGTTTATATGCGTGCGAGGTGCGCAAGCTCACCGACTGGTACACATTATTCTACAATCCCAATCCCAACTATGAGTCCACCTATCATTGCACACAGGAGGCTGTCTATCCGTTGTAAGTAAATGCATTCAACTGGCAATTGTACAAATCCATTTACTTCTATTTCTTTGTTTTAGGCAAACTATTGTCTTGATGTATTACTTTTTGTGTTTACTTAACATGTTTCTCATTCGGCCAGTAATCAGTTCTATGTTTGATGTACGCTGCAAAGCTCCAATTTACTCCGCTCTCTATTTTCTGCCGCTTCTTACTCTAATACACGGCACCTGCTGTGGCTTGATTTGTAAGCAATCGAATTGATTATGTCTGGTTAGACTTAGTAACATATTAACCGTAATTACAGACTACTCGTTTCCCTATTTGAGCATAGCCATGTCCATGGTAGCCACGGCCATACATTATGCCATGAAACTGGATCAAACGCAGAAGGCGTTGCTTCTTTCCTCCGTTTGGGAAATGAAGAATGTCGTTATCATTTGTAAGTCACCACCAATTTGTTTAAAATCGTTTGATTAACTAACATCCTCTAATTTTAGCTGTACACTGGCTGCTTCTGGCTTTCGGAATCTCTTCATTAAATTACCATTATGCTTTGCTGTGTTTGGTTCCATTCCCCTCACTCTTCTACATTCTGACTGTTCGCTTCACTGATCCTGGAGAGTTCCGGGAAATAGAATCGCGTATTTGATGCGGAAACATGCAAATGCAAATCTATAATGGGAGAGACAGTAGGCGTTCCACAGTTGTTATCTATGTATAAATTGATGTCTTTAAATTATTTCCAATTAGCAGTTTATATGTATACATCTATATATATTTCATTATCTTCACTTCGTCTTTTCGTTTTAATTAATTATACACATATTAATATTAAATACAAATCATCAGTTTTTCCCCCCTTCTCTAAATTAGTTTTTACACAATATATTGGTATATATTGAATTTGCACGCCACGCTATATCAGACCCTTGGTTTCACACAGATATTGGCTTTAACAACATTAACCATCCTCTAGAAATGGACAATTCAGTTTCAGCAGATTCCAATATTGCCAACCAAAGCCAAGATAACAAAGTCAAAGAATTTGTAAAAAGAAAAGATAATGGTCAAAAGTGGTAGAAACAATCTCTCAATATCCATTCATAGAATACACATCGTAGTAATTGAGTGTGTACAAATGTATGTGTTGTGTGTAAGTGTGTGTGTGTTTGGGAGTGTGTCCGTGTGTGTGTGTGTGTGTGTGTATTAGGGCGAGGTGGGCGTAAAGGCTGCTGCAACTGCTGCTTATTAAATTCAGTTCCTCAAGATTTAATCCAAAATGTCGCTGTTCGTTGTTGGTGATTTATTGCGCTCCTCCAGAAATTTCAAGCGACGCTTTCGCAATTCGCTTAGCTCCGAATTATCATCGATTTCTACATCTAAACATGCTGCATCTGTGGACGGCAGATCATCCTCCTCAGCCCCCAGATCCTCGATAGTAACTTTCTCTGCCACATTGGACAGATCAGGCTTACTCTTTGAAACGCTTTGTTGTGCCTCCTCCGGTGGCATAGACTGGTTTGTTGCTGCCACCACAGCTGCAGCAGCTGCGGCAGCTGCCTTCGATGTGCTGGGCTTATCATAGACAGTTGAACTGTTCACTGTTGCTGTTGTGGATGATGCCGCAGGGGCTCCAGCTGCTGCTGCTGCTGTTACTGGTTCTATGTTGGCAACATTTGTGGCTGCCGCTGCTGCTGTTGCCTGGGTTGTTGCCGTTGGTAGTATGGGCGGCGGCAGACGTGCCATTAATCCCTGATACTGCTGCATCAGTATACTGGCCGAATCCAGCATTAGCATAGTATTGCGCAGCATCTATAAAAGATTTACACGTTTAGTTCGATCGAAGGTGATTCCATGACTACCTACCTTTAGGCGCTCCTCAATATGCTTGCGTGTTGTGCCCTCCATGGCGAGTAGCTCTTCATCGCTGAAGCTGGTCAGATCCAACGGCATGGGCGGAGGCGGCCCAATTGGCGGCGTGAAGTAAGCAAACGGTGGCTGCATCATAAACGGAGGAAGCATTGGCGGCGGAGCCATGCCTGCCAGATTGGGCAGCACGTTTGGCATGCCAGCTAAAATAGAAACACTCAATTAGCCTACAAAACCTCAACAGTGAAACCATTTACTTACGGTTATCTCCGAAGACTTCTGCAAAGGTTGGTGGCAACAAATTCCTTGGAGCTGCGCCATTTGCCTGAGGCAAGCGAGTGTCTGGCGTTGCAGTAGCTGCAGCTACTCCGGGTTGAGCATTCGCTGCTCCATTAACACAGCAGCAGCAGAGCGGCGGCAGCAGCAGGTTGAGCTGCATTGGGAGCAGCCGCATTGGCGGGTTCATCAGCAGCACGAGGCATGGCTGTTGAATTGACTGCCGGAGTGCGCAATATGTTGAGGCGACATGTAGGACAGGTTTGCTGACGCTGGAACCAGGAGCGCAGACAGGTCGTGTGGAAGATGTGGCCGCAAGGCAGCTTCTTGGAGTGATTGACCATGTCTTCGCGACAAATGATGCAAATATTATCCGACTGACGCAACTCCTCGGGCGTTGCATCGGGATAAAGTGTGTTCATGTTGCTAATAGCACGTCGCGACATAATCACATCATTCAGAGCCTTGCGGAAATTGCGTATGGTAAAGAACATGGGTCGGAACACGAACATGGGTAGTGCATATATCTTGGCCATAATGACAACAAATAGCAAGTACAAGACCACCTTGATCAAGCCAATAACCAGTTCGGTGTACAGCAAAAAGACCGCCTTATTCTCCCAGGGCGTGTCTGTGCGCATTTCCGCCGCATGTAGCACATATTTAATTGCCGTGCTGGCGATTACCGTCAACAGAATCGCATATTCAAATCCAAATACAAGCTGCACGGTTGGACCACGTACAAGGGTCGAGTTGTAAGCATGCATAAGCAGTACATAGTCCAATATACCCAGCATGGTTAGCAGACTGCCAACGCGTATGTGAAATAGCCAGCCGAGCACCGGAGAACGCTCCATCTGCATAAATTTCAATATTAAAGTATAATCGTCAAACTTTTTATATGTCTATCTGTGTACTTACAAAGTCGACGCGTTCCTCGGCCAACCAGTGGAATGATTTGAGAAATAGGAGCACTGTGAAGAGTGCAACGAAGCGAGGATTGAAATCATCTCGGAATACAGTGAAGGCCAAGCAAGTCTCAGTCAGTGCGTACCAGAAGCGTTCGAGCAAATGCTCAAATTCAGCGGCACGCAATGTGCCCAGGAATATCTATAACGTGCGTGTGTGTGTAAACAACTTAATTTATTTAGTTTAATTTTCTTGACTATCGAATGAAATACATTACCTTGCGCAATAGTTTGCCAAACATGAAGACAATCACAAAGAACTGTATGTAAATCACCTGCAATGAGTTCAACGAACGCAATTTTATTAGTTCAATTGCGTTATACTTAAGGCATGAAATGGTTAAATGCAGTTAACTTACCGCCATTGATGCATTGGATTTGGTTATATATACGACCGCTGGATAGAACTGCTGTTTCTGGTAGTAGGCGTTGCCAATTACGGCGCTGGTCAGCGCCATGCAAACACTTGAAATTAGCAGCTGCATATTAACGCAGTTGGTTGCAAAGCCAGCCAATTGGCTGATCGTCTCCAAAAAGATGTTAATTTTGACTGTTTCTCTGCTCTTGTTTGGATAACGTCAGATACTAATGTTATTTACTTGTATTTTTCTTAGATATACATCTATTTTTTTATTGTACCGACATCGACACAATTAATTTTGACTATCCTCTCTCAGTATTTTTACATATATATTTTCGTTTTTCTTTCTCCTGTTTTCATTGTACACGTACACGACTCGTCAGCACGTAACGTAATGGCGTTTAGACATTCACATGTTGACGCACAGTCAGCTGTTTGTTAAATTGTGTGACCAGCATGCGATTCGAAAAAAGTCGTCATATATTTAAAGTTTCAAACTGGCAGTAAATCTATTGTTTATGTGTGATCAACAAATA
This sequence comes from Drosophila acutilabella, assembly GCA_035046005.1. Taxonomy (NCBI): domain Eukaryota; kingdom Metazoa; phylum Arthropoda; class Insecta; order Diptera; family Drosophilidae; genus Drosophila; species Drosophila acutilabella. The sequence goes on from JAWNOK010000003.1 coordinate 6,061,008, forward strand.
AGTAATGTATTGCTTTCTAGCCTAATGCTAAAGTAATTTTTCATAAATCAGACTAATGACAATTTTAAATTGAAAGCATTTACTCAAACTGCCCAAAAGTATGCAAGGAAAATCCAAAGGGCTTGTCGGTTACTTTTTAAAAATCAACGGTTTAGTTTCTGATATATTTCCAAGTATGTTAGGGAAATTATTAATATAAATAAAATATATATTTTAAATTAATAGACTGTGGAACACAGGCTTAAATTTTTAATTAATTATCTAAGCTATATGTCGATTTCACTGAAAAGCTCAATTAAGACAAAATATCTACAAAAACTGACTCGAGGCTAGTTTTCGCTGAAGGTTTACACCTCTATGGACATGATTAGCAGATGAGCGAGCCAAATATGTTCATAATTAAACACAATGCACAAATCACGCTATAATTTCTGAATATAATGTTGCTGCTGTTTAGAGATCCACGCTGAGCACAGCAGGTTGTCTTCAATCTTTCGAGTCGATTAGCGATTCGCTATTCACTTGGCTGTAAGTTATTTTTCGCTTTTACTTTCGGCCTGCCGCCTTGAGAATCTCCCATTATAAACTATAAGCGGCATGACGATTGCGCAAGTGCCAATATCCAGTGTGGCAGCTGCGTCCACTAACTTTGCATAAGATGATCAAAATGTTAGCACCCATATAACAGCGAAAAACTAAATGCCCAAAGGCTAAAGTTTGTGTGCAGAACTTGTCGAGAGTGGACATGTTGCGGTTGAGCAAAAAATCCAGTTGTTGCCAAAAGCCAGACACCAAGATATCCAGCCATTACTACCGCAGACATGGCAAAACGTGTCGCAGCAATTTCCCAAACAATTTCAGCATTTCTATGCACGTTTACGTTTGGTTTTCACTAGAGCTGAGCGATGCTGTGAATTCTGTGACTGGCTAAAAGTAACCGGTGACTGTGAACAGCAGTGAGGCTGGGACTATCACTAATGTTAAGTGTATGGGAATTTCTAGTTAACATCACTTACACTGATTCTGTGATTCTGTATATTTTCCAATATTAATAATTAATTAAATGATAAAATATAACAACACTATCAGATAACATAAAGGACAACAACTGTTGAAGTAGCAGCTACATAAATCTTTGCTCAACTCAAATTTTCGCAGCTTCATTTTTATTTTTATTTTATTTATAATTTTCTGCTTGTTTTCTGTTTGTTTTTCATTTTTGCCTAGTTTCGGTTCGCATTGCATATGCAATTTCACTGGCGCTGCCGCAACACTGTTTTCTGGTTGCTGCAACGGCAACTGCAATGGCAACGACAACAAACATGGACAACTCATCTGCCTGCATGCCGGTTACAGACTCTGTTGTTGTTTCTTTTGTTGTTGTTGTTAGTGTCTCGGGCTGTGTCAGTCTCCACGCTTGACTTACATAAAGCTAGGAGCACGGCTCAAGTCGTCATTGTCGGACAAACAAAACTTGTTTTGTCTTTTTGAGGAAACGACAGAAGACATGGAGGTTGTTGCTACTGCTGCAACCATCACCACCAACATTACCACCACCAACATCATCATTGCTCGAGGGGCTCTTCTGCGTTGGCGCCTTATGTAACCTGCCATATGCCAGCTGAGTCTACCTGGCCCACCATCCCTCTATCGGCCCCTCCTCTCCACGATCGTGTCTGCCCTGCAGCAATTGTAGCGCATTCATCTTCATCTGCAAGCTATTATAGCTTGCGATATTCTCGGCGTTTGTCACAGCTTTTTTTCGACACTGTCATCTATACGCTTGAATAATCAGTTTTTATTATGCTCTTAGGTTAGGGACGTTGAAGAATTGGATTCGTTTAGGCATTAATCATGCTTTTTTCACCAGATTCCACAGCTGCACATACTTTTGCCCGAAATGCAAGTCATGTTGTACTGTTTTTCTTTTAATTCGGAACAATTAATATGTTATACCTCCAAAAAAGCAAAGAAAACTATTTAAATGACGTATATTGTTGATTATTGATTTGTTTGTGTTTAGATTTAAGTCTAGTTGGAATGCATTCATGGTTCTATCAGCGATCCGTCAACGTTTTCTGCATTCATTACTGCGTTAAGTTGGTTGCGCAGACTCCAATAGACTGCGTTGAACTTTAATTGCTGCAGTGAATGGCAAAATAATATATGTTAATGAGTTTTATTTACACTTAATTACCAACGGCACATAATGAGTGTATTAATTTTTAACTGCAAATTACTCTAAACGTGTTAACTGTGAAACTGTTCCCTGTCGTTTAACTGTGTCCACTACTTGGCAGCTGGCCGATTTTATGGCCTAAAAAGTGTTGCAACTACAAAGCTTTATCAGATTTATCCATCAATTGGGCAGCAAATGGACGTTGTGATTTTAAAATTTACGCGCGTCTGCCAAATTGTTAGAGTTTGTTGTTATTATTATGGGTAAGTATGTGTATGTGATGCCGTTACTTGCCCCAATTAGAGTGTCATAACAATTACCAATGGACAGACATACATAATGGACATCTACTTAGGCTGGCCACCAAGCTGAGAAAATAATAATAATAAAAAGCGTTCAAAACGAAATGTAAGTCATGATGCGGCGCTGACCTAGTGGACGTGTTAATGATGGATTTGGCCAGATACACACACGCACACTCACACACACATATACTCGCACAGCTGGACAATGCAAAGTGTAGATTATGGCGTGCAATAAAGCGTTTCATTAAAGCTGCGCAAAAAAAAAACAAATAAAAAAGAGCGTTAAATATAAAACAAAAAAGAAAACGAACGCACCGGAAAGCGGTAACAAAACAAAACGTGCAAAAAAATGAAGTCAGAGAGCACAATATGCCAATGCCAATTATTTGAAGACACAACCGACCCGGTCTCCAGTCTCCGATCTCCATTCTGCGGTCTCCAGTCTACAAGTCAGTAATTTAGAATGACACCCCAAACGCAGAAGACATCATAATGAATGTCTAAAAGTGGCAAAAAATTAAAAAACGTTAACAATTACGACATGAACTGAGAGAGGGAGAGACCAGAGACCTTCACAAGGCATCTTAAGACAGCGCCACAATAAACCAAATTAAAAGGCAAAGTGACAACAACAACAACAACGGTAACCAAAGCAGCAGCAGCAGCTACAACAACAAAAAGCCAAGCTGATAAAAATAATTTAAGCCACCAACCAGAGAGAGAGAGAGAGGGAGATAGGTGCGAGAGAGAAAAAGCAGACAAAAAAGAGGTGATTTAACGCATTGTCATTGAAGCCAAGTTTTGAGTTGAGGCTAAAACTGAGCCGAAGACCAAACTTTGAGGCTGCCTCTGTTGAGCGTTAAGTGTTGACTTTCATCTCTCGTTGCCCCCAAACAGAAACAAAAATGAAATAAAATGCAAAACTGTTTGGAATTGGAGTTGGAATCGGAGTCGGAGTCGTGCCGCACTTGTCATTGCCACAACTGCCACGCAACGACGCACGCAGTCGCAAAAGTCCTTCACTTTGAAGCGTGAAGGTTTCCAATAAGCCCTTAAAAAAGCTAGTAGAAATTGCAGCAGTTGGGATAGCTGGCTGGAGTAGACCCTGTAGGTATTCTATAGAAATTACATGGGGAACTATGACTGATCTTCCCTATGGTATCCATGGTACTTGCCCAAATCTGTCGAAATACAACAAATATGATAAAAGAGTTTTAAATTCAAGGAGATCTCTGCACAGTACAAAGTAATCCTTAAGTTTCTAGCCTCTTTTACTATTTTTTTGTGTTATACAGGGTCTAAATCTGACATGTTACCCACTCTAGATCTCAAATCCGTTGCACTTTGCGAAAGTCCAAAACTTCTCTTACACAAATTAAAGTAAATAAAACCCATTTACCACAATTTACTGGCACTTGGCATTTTGATTGGTATTCGGTTTCATTTTCAACTTCATGTCGTTTTTCATTTCATTTCTTTTATTTTGTGGCTTTTGCTTTTCCTTTCCCATCTTTTTCCCCTTTGCATGTTCCTCGTGTTTAGCCATGTTTCTTTTTGGCTTTGTGCTGTCAAGAGGTCTCTCAAGCTGTTGATGTTGACATAATACGCACGACTCCAGCTCCAGTGGGAAGAGACATATAATATTGTTTATTACGTATACGCCGCGCTGGCTGCCTCTTCCCCTAACACTGAAAATACTTGAAGTTAATGCATGACAATTAAATAAATTACTTTTATTTATGCATTTATGGTGTTATGAACAAGACATTGCTCATTTATAAAGCGTTATAAATAAAAATATATGAGACGACTATTTTAAAAGCCGCCAAATACTTAATACAATATAAATAAATTACTTTTATGCCAGACTTAATGCAAATTCAATGAACATAAAGTTTATTTATTTATAGCTCTGACTCATTGGATTCCCCCGGCAAATTTGGGTTATATCATTCAAAATTCAGCGCTTTTTGTTAAGAAAAAAACGTAAAGTGAAACAAATGTTCGAATTACGTGTATTTACACATAAGTATCATTTTTGTACTTACCTGTCTCTGACTCTGCACAACTTTTACCAGGTGAACAGCGGCCTTTTGTAGTCTGCAGTATGTTAATTTAAATGTGATTTTAATTTAACTCCTTGGGAAATGGGGCCGCGTTAATTACGCGCACTATATACCATATGAAAATTGTATTTCTATTTTAGTTTATTTTTTCCCAGCTAAACATTTCGTAAGCTGAAAATTGTAATGCTCTTTTGTTTACACTTAACGTGGCTATAAACCGACGCTGGGAGTCTGTTTGTTTGGCCAAAGAATTGACATTTACAGTACAGTCGTATGGAGGGCTCTACGACTACTGGAGTTTTGGAGTCAACAATTAGTTTCCTTTTTAAAGCCATGGATTGTTCAATGACTTCCTGGTCAAATCCGATGGCGCAAGTCGAAGATCGAGATGTCGATGTCGATGTCGACGTCGTTGTCGCTGTCCAACCAAGAAAATGTCGAAAGAGTTGCAAAAAGTACAAAAAATAGCAAAGAAAAATGAAAAACCGAAACGTGATTCGTGGAAAGTGCCAAAGAAATTTCGAATGCAACAACGACAAACTCAAATTATTAGCGACATTTTAGTTTTTCGATTTTTCTGCGCCTTGTCTTTGTTTTGTTTTGTTTTTATTTATGTGTCTACTTTTTATACTATTTGTAGACCCTGTAGTTGAAGCAAAACGAAGGGGGTTTGAGGAAGAAGACAGCAAATTTAAAGCTTACAATGTTTGGCTTGAAAAATGTTGCTAACTCATAAATTCTCACATTGTTTGCTTGTTATGACTGCAGTCCAATTACAGGGTCTTTAACAGTCGCCTTCACTAATTGTAGCCCCCACTGCTAGTTTGTTTTTGCTTTATTGTGGGAAACGCAGTTGGAGTTTCGAGTTGGCCGCAGGTCGTATGCCAAAACAAGTTGCAGATGAAGATGAAGGTACAAAACTCCAGCAACAACAACAACAACAACCAAATCAACAACAACAGCACTTATGTTTGTGTTGATGTTCGTTAGCGTCCAACGACTTGGCTGGAATCGTTAGCGATCATGAAGAAGACGAAGTTGCCGATAATGATGTTGGTCCGACAAAGTCACTGAAACTGAAACTGAACACTGAAAACTACTTGGCAGTGTGGGGGATGTGGAGCAGAGGGGTACACCACTGTACCGACACCACTGTACGCTGTACAGTGAAGACGCTTCGCTTCGGAGTATAAAGAGGGCCTGCGTGGCATTTGGAATGCATTCAGTCGCTGGCTCCCCACTCGAAAGCAACTAAATTTATTTACCTTTTTTAAATTTTAATTTTTTAACTCTTCTCCCTTTTTCACACATACACACACATACACACGTACAGTGCTATGAACTCCTTCTCAGTGGTAAGTAGCCAAAGCCAAACTAACTTCTTGGATTAACAAAGTCGGATAACCCATTGGATTACTCTACCTCTACCTCTACTCTGCAGTTCTTAGTGTTCGCGCTGGCTGCTTTGGCCGCAGCTGAGCCACCATCGGGCTATAATTATCCCCGTGGCGGAGGCGGTGGTGGCGGCGGTGGATTTGGCGGCGGCTTCGGCGGTGGCTCCTCGTTTGGCGGTGGTGGCGGCGGCGGTGGTGGCTTCCAGGCCGTCAGCGGTGGCTTCCAGACATCCGAGGGACAGAATGTGGATCCTCAGCTGTTGGAGCAAGTGCGTCAAATCCTGCTGAATGAGGAGAGCAAGCAGGGAGGCGGCGGCGGTGGTGGTGGCGGCGGCGGCGGTGGTGGCTATCCAAGTGGGCCATCGTCTAGCTATGGACCACCCTCAACCAGCTATGGTGCGCCCGGCATTGGCGGCGGTGGCCGTGTGGTTGGCATCGATCTGGAGGGTGTGCGACAGGCCATTCAGGTGGCTCAGTTCGCCCAGCAGAGCACACAGGCTGGTGGTGGCGGTGGCTATCCATCTGCTCCATCTGGCTCCTATGGTGCTCCCTCAAGGCCCAGCGGCAGCTATGGAGCGCCCTTCTAAACCAAAATGATTCCAACAACAAAACTCGCTGCCAAAAATGAATAACGACGTAAAGGACAACTAACAACAACAATCTACGGAATTATGGGTACTACAACAACAACCACAACATCAAAAAACAACAACAAAATCATAGCATCGTTTGTTCGTGCGAGCCACGCCCCCCCAAACACATCTAAATACTGAGTGCTAAAAGTAGTTTGACATAGAGTTATTGCGTGGTATGGAAGCGTAGCTCAAAACTGATCCTCTATCTACCCAAACTATCTCCAATGGAAGATTCAGTTTCCATATCCAAAGCTCAGTGACTGCAATTTCCAACTCTACAGTCTCCAGTCTCCAAGTCTACAAAATTTCTTGACTCTACTCTATTTGAAACTCGAATTGCAATTTCGCCCGGCATTTTGAGTTCATTTCAATTTAGGGGCGAAATTCGTTTTTGTTTTTATTTTTGTAAATAGTTTTCCAAACACAAACAACAAATACGATAACAACAACAACATCAACACAAGAAACACCCCAAAACAGTGTTATAACGCATTATTAGCTTGTAAGTGTTTTTATTTTTATGAAACAAACAAAGAAACAACAAAAAAAAATATGAAAATAATAAAAAAAATAGTAAATTTTGTCACCGTTAAAATACTTGGAAGTTTTTATTAAAACCGGGGTGGGAAAAATTGGGGAAATTAGGGGAAAATAAGGTAATTAAAACTTAAAAGAAAAGAAATATTTAAAAACATTTTTTTTAATGTTATACAGTCAATTAAAATATTTTTTTTTAAGATTATGTTTGCCATTTTGCAACAGCTGAAACAACATTCTAAAATTGGTGCATCTTGAAGGTGATAAAAGCCTTAAACAACAAAAAAAATGACGACAGTTCAAATCAAGTGAGTTCACACAGTTGTTACGTGATCACTGATCACATAGCTACAAACATATGTACTTATAAGCTCAATAAAAAAAATATACAAAATCCTTTCACTTTTTGGCAGTCGTCGGCAGACGCAACCACATTGCAGTAGCCATGACTTGTAGAGCACTTATCGGGCAGCCAACAGTCTACACAGCTACACAGCGAGAAAATATGCTAAAAAATTCATTACTTCAACGAGTTAGCTTCAATTTAGCATAAATAAAAGCTACAAATTTCAATTAAAAAGGTAAAGAAAATTTACTTAAAAAAAGAAAACGATTTTTTATACCAACTACTTAACACCTGCTTATTTCTCGCAGTGTAAAGATGACGCCACGCTCATTACGCTGCGGATTTCAAAAGTTCAAACCGCTGCAGCTGTCTTTACAGGGGGTTTTTTGAGGGGAAAGGTGGGCAGCTGTGCTCTGGAGGGGGCGGCTAGACTACAGAGGGGCAGCTGGGTGACTGACTGACCATAAACAATTACCAAACAACTGCGAGCCACTTAACCAACATTTTTCCAGCATCATTAACATTTTTTTTTATTTCTTATTTTCAATTGGTTGCAACATTTGAAGATTTTCGATGCTTCGAATCTTTTTTAATGTTTTTTTGGTAGCATTAATTATGTCACAATCGCAAATGTCGATAAAACAAAATATAGCTAAAGATATAAACCGCTTTCAGTTTCTTGTCATTTAATCTGAGCAAACTCTGCGATCTTCTTATCTTAAACGAAGAACGTTCGGTTCTCTGATAAGCAAAAATGTCAGCTCATTCTTTGATAAACTGATTTAAGATTGGTACTATGCATAAGTCTGATAGAATACAGTTGTGCAAGCCGACTGTAAAAGACCCGGTACTATATCTGGAGTAGTAATAGATAAAAATATAAGGTCTAATAGAAAATGTTTTACAAACAACCAAGATTTTTATAGTTTCTATTCGTAGTTTCTAAGGAAGGTACATAGTTATATGATCCTTAACAAATTTGTATTAAGTAAAGCTTCTGTTTATGAGGTCTTGAAATCAGAATCGACAGTATGTACGGCCCAAATTGAGCACTCCAGCTCTGATAGGCTCTGAAAATAAATTATATTAAGCAAATCTTTTTGAAATGGAGATCTTACATTATTTATAAAGTCTTTCAAAGACACTTCTGTCTGTTAAGCTCAAATACTTTACTAATTTTTTTAGAATACCGGGTCAAAGAATGGCAAATCATATAGATAAGACCATTCTTTGTCGATATTTGAGATATCTGTGTTAAGATAAAATATTATAGCCTAGTAGAGCTGATATAAAACCCCCAGAACGCCCTAAGACTAGTTCCAATTGTGATTTAACTTACTCGGAGTTCGGACTTAGCTAAAATTATAATCCATTCGATATGACGGAGGTTCTAAATGACACGTCGCAGCTGCTGACCGATCAGTTCACGTTCCAGACAACGGATTATGTAGTGTTCATCTTTATGCTGAGTATATCGGCTGGAATCGGTGTTTATTTCGGGTTCTTCGATAAGTCAGCGGATACAACCTGTTGAAAATAAGCAAAAGTAACATACAAAATCTGTTGATCGTATTATCGATATATCGATAATACAATGGCCACATATACATAAAAGGGGGCAGACGATAAGTAATGTTTGGGGGGGGGGGGGGGGAGGAGAGCAAACAACAAAGAAGGGGGGTATTATTTTGGGGGGGGGGGGGGGGGATATAAATATAATATATGGGGGGGGGGGGGAAAGAGAAAAAAAAAATGGGTGGTGGGGGAAAAAAAAAAAAAAGGGGGGGGGGGGGGGAAGAGAATTAATAAATATGTGTGTGTTTTTTTTTGGGAGGAAAAGAAAAAAAAATGTGCAAAAGAAAAAAAAAAAAGGAGGGAAGAAAAGAAAAAAAAAAGAGGGGAAGGGGGGGGCAAGAGGGGAGGGGGGCGGCGCGGGGGGAGGTATGGAGTGAGAAGAGGGGAAAAAAAAATTTATGGAATATGTGTATGAGTAAATAAGAAAAAAAGGGGGGAGGAGAAAAAGAAAAAAAAAAAAAAAAAAAAAAAAAAAAAAACAAACACTCGAGAGAAAAATATATGTGATGGGAGTGTGGGGGGTGGGGAGGGGCGAGAGGAGTGGAATATGAGAAAGAGAGAAAAAAGAAAAAGAGAAAAAAAAAAAAAAAAAAGAAAAAAAAAAAAAAAAAATAAAAAAAATATATAATATTATGTATTTTGTGTTGGAAGTGGGGATGGGAAGAAAATAAAAAAAGAAAATAAAGGAAGGGGAAGAAAGGGAGGGGGGGGCGCAAAAAATAAAATGGAAAACTAAAGAGAAGAAAAAGGATATAAATTAAATTAGATTTATGGTAAAATGGGGGGGGGAAGGGAATGAAATGGAAAAAATAAAATTGTTGGTAAAAGGGGGGGACGGAGGGAGGGGGAAATCAAGAGGAAAAAAGGAGGTAGGGAAGGAAATAAAAAAAAGGGAGGAAAGAAGAAGAAAGGAAAGAAACAGAAGAGGAATGAAAAGGAAAAAAAAAAAAAAAAAAAAAAATAAAAAAAAATAAAAAAAAAAAAAAAAAAAAAAAAAAAAAAAAAAAAAAAAAAGACAAAAAATAAAAGATTAGGGGGGTAATGGGGGGGGGAAAGGAGGGGGGAGAAGATGGGAGGGGGGGAGGGAGGGGGAGAGAAAGAGGAAGGAGGGAGAAAAAAAAAGGAAGAAAGAGAGCGCACGCACCGGGGGAGAGGTAAAAGAAAAAAGAAATAAAATAAAGGGGGGGGAGAAGGGAGGGTTAAGAAAAAGAAATATGGAAGAAAAAAACAAAAAACGAAAAATAGAAAACGGGGGGGAAAAGGGAGGGAGGGGGGGGAGAAGAGGGGGGGGGGGGGAAGAAGGGGGGGAGGGGGGGGAGGAGGGGAAGAAAAGGGGGGAGGGAGGGGGGAGGGGGAGGAGGGGGGGGGAGGATAAGGGGGAATAAAACAGGAAGAAAGAGAGGAATATGGAGAGAATATAAATAAAAAAAGAAAAAAAATAATAAATAAAAAATAAAATAAGAAATAAAATAAAAATGAGAGAAGGAGAGGGGGGGGGGAAGTTTATACAACCGATGAGTATCTAATGGGTGGCAAGCGCATGAAGACTCTACCGATTGCCATCTCCCTGGTGGCCAGTCAGTTATCGGCCATATCCATTATGAGCATTCCGGCGGAGATATACGCCTTTGGCATCAGTTGGTATTTCTTTGTCATATTCATGCTGCTGGTAGTGCCAATACTCAACTATATTATCATACCGGTCTTTTACAACAACAACATCACCAACAGCTACGAGGTGCGTTTAAACGGTTCTTTAATCCCAGTGCTCTTTGGTGACTTTATTTCGTTTTGGATTACAGTACTTGGAATTACGCTTCAATCGTGCCACAAGACAAATTCAGACTCTCAACTTTGTGGTTAGTTTTATCTTTATGCTGCCTATATACATGTTCCTGCCTTCGTTGGCCTTTGCTCAGGGTGAGTACTTCAGGTAGTAAGTACTAAGTTCTTGAGGAAAATTTGACAATCTATAAATGAGAATAATTTATTTTTTAAATCATTTTTATTTATCTTTTATTTGAACCTCCTCCAACAGTTACCGGCTATAATGTGCACATTATCAATGCAATTGTTTCTGGCGTCTGTGTTTTCTACACAATGATTGTAAGACAAATTTAAACAATTTATTGTAAGTCTTATTTAAAATGTTTGATATATGCTTGACAGGGTGGTATCAAGGCTGTTGTCTGGACAGATGTGGTGCAGGCTGGTGTCATGGTGGCCTCTGTGATGCTTGTTGGTATTTTGGGTGCCATGCGCCTGGGTGGCATCGGGGAAGTGTTTCGCATAGCTGGAGAAGGTGGACGACTAGATGTCAAGTAATTTTTTGATATTTGCCTTATGTTTGACTTATCATTTGACCCTTTAGTTTCAACTTCGATCTGTCCTCTCGTGCCACTTTATGGAATACTTTCGCCTCGGCAATTGTAGGCTGGTCCAGCTACGTTGGTCTCAATCAGAGCTGTGTGCAACGCATCGTCTCACTGCCCTCCTTAGCACATGCCAGAAGGTACCATATACTTCTCTCTAGTTAATTTTAGATAATAAATTATATCTTTCTGCAGATCCCTGGTATTCTTTGGCTTTGGTTTTCTGCTTATTATGAGCTTCAACTGCTTTACGGGTATAGTGATGTATGCTCGTTATCATGACTGTGATCCAATGGCTCAGGGCATGGTCAGTAAGCTGGACAAAATGGTGCCATATCTGGTACAGGATATCATAGGACACTTAACGGGTATGCCTGGCCTGTTTATATCCTGCGTTTTTAGTGCTGCTCTGAGCACACTTTCCGCCAGCATCAACTCATTGAGTGGAATCGTTTACTTCGATTATATTAAGCCACATATTAATCACACGGAACACAAGGCCAATTTGATAATGAAGTTTATTGTGTTCATCTTCGGTTTTTATTGTATCTTTGGTGGCATTATAGTTGAAAAGTTCAGTTCCATTCTTCAGATCATCTTCACCATTAGTGGCGTTAGCATCGGATCCGTTTTTGGGGTTTTCCTACTGGGTATGCTAGTGCCAAAAGTACATGGGCAGGTGAGTTTGTGCTCGAAATTTATAAACCTGAAGACTTTAAGCATTACTATTATTTATAGGCTGCTTTTTGGAGTGTTATTGTGAGTCTTGCTACCATGACTTATATAGGAATCGGCAGCTGGGGCAGAAATCATTATGACTTTCTGCCCATGAGCACTGAGAGCTGTCCCGCATTGAATCACACAGATATAACTACAATAAATCCACTATTGTATGCACAAAGCTCAACTCTGCCAACCGTTGCCGCCTCAGCTTTATCCAAACACGAATGGAGCATTTTTGACATGTCATTTAATTGGTATTTCACAGCTGGTTTTGTTATCACCTGGGTGGTTGGTTTACTACTTACTTTTGTGCTAAAACCATCCTCGGATTTCAAATATGATCCAAATCTGCTATCACCCGTAATCAGACCATATGTGAGCTACGAGCCAACGCCAGCGGAAGAGCTTCCTGTGCTAAAAGTCAAGCAATAAGAAGAAGTCTATCTTAAGGTCTAGTTTCTTGTCAAATGTCTACCTCATAATACCAGCAATAATTGAAATAAAACAATAAATTGTTATCTTTCTAAAGGTGAATGCCAATTTTAACTGATCTTAAAACGGGGCCAAAAGATAGGAGCTTTTTATGGGGACAATAAAGTCAAGTCACTCTGTAATTGCTATCTATTTCTTATCAGCCAACAGTCGTTTAGGGTTTATGTCTTAGAAAGAAGCTGCAGCTTTTCTGAAGCCTGTAGGCTAAAAAGCTTTTTGAATTTCATATTCTGCTTAAACTAAAATCGGCTATCTGAGTCAAGATAAAAGATGATCAAAAAGTTACTGAAGCTGATCAAGAATTTATAATATATGTATAGTTTATGGAGTCGACCGAAGCCATTACTCCCTGTAAAGCTCTTACAGCTCTCTACTTTTATCTGAGTACCGAATTAAGAAACTGCAAATCATTTAGATAAGAACATTCACATGTCGATATCTCGAAGATGTCTCTAGATAAAATGATACAGCCCTCCTGAGCTGATATAAAAACCCGAGAACGCCCTGAGACTATTCCAATTGTGATTTGACTTACTCGTGGATCGGTCTTAGCTCAAATTATAATCCATTCAATATGACGGAGGTTCTAAATGACACGTCGCAGTTGCTGACCGATCAGTTTACATTCCAGACAACGGATTATGTAGTGTTCATCTTTATGCTGAGTATATCGGCTGGAATCGGTGTTTATTTCGGGTTCTTCGACAAGTCAGCAGATACAACCGATGAGTATCTAATGGGTGGCAAGCGCATGAAGACTCTACCGATTGCCATCTCCCTGGTGGCCAGTCAATTGTCCGCCATATCCATTATGACAGTTCCAGCGGAGTTATACGCGTATGGCATCAATTGGTATTTCTTTGTGCTTTCCATGTTCCTGGTAGTTCCGATGCTCACTTATGTTATCATACCTGTGTTCTACAACAACAATATCACCAATTGCTACGAGGTGCGTTTAAACAGTTCTAAAATCCCAGTGCTCTTTAGTGACTTTGTTTCCATTTCCTTTTGGCTTACAGTATTTGGAACTGCGCTTTAATCGTGCCACCCGGAAACTTCAGACACTTAACTTTGTGATTACTTTTATCTTCATGCTGCCCATTTATATATTCCTGCCTGCGTTGGCCTTCGCTCAGGGTGAGTTCCTGCTAGTGACTAAAGTTTTAAGAGCTGTCTTAGTTCATTATCTTCTGTAATTTTACTCCAATTTTAAAGAATTTATGTTAACATTATCTTGTATCATCATTCTCCCTGTCATTCTTTATCATAATTAGTTTTTATACTTTGTTACTTAATGTCATTATGCAAATTATTTTATCTTAGCTGTGTCACCCTTAATTTTTAAATTTGTTTCATTTTATCTATGTTTAATCTTATAATTTTTCACGTTTCCTTTATCTCTTTATCAAAAGTTACCGGCTATAACGTGCACTTTATCAATGCAATTGTCTGTGGCATCTGCGTTTTCTATACAATGATTGTAAGACAACATTTTAAACTTAAATTTAATCCTATTAATAAGTGGGTCTTTCTTGTTCATAGGGTGGTATCAAGGCCGTTGTCTGGACAGATGTGGTGCAGGCTGGTGTCATGGTGGTTTCTGTGATGTTGGTTGGTATCTTGGGTGCCATGCGCCTGGGAGGCATCGGGGAAGTGCTTCGCATAGCTGGCGAAGGTGGACGACTAGATGTCAAGTAAGTAGCACAGCATTATCAGAAATCAAAGAAAGTCTTGTTATAAATTAATCAAGACCTTAAGAAACTTTAAGTCTAAAAATATCACTGTGTTAAGCAAACATTACAAGTAGCAAACATTTGCTACATTACACGGCTCGCTACTAAATATTTGTAGCACACATTTTGATACTATGTAAATATTTGCACACATTTAAGACAAATATTTGCTACATGCAAACTGAAAACGCAGTAAGCCATTTTAACAAATATTCGCATTTCAAACAGAAGCAGAAATTTTTATTTATAAAGAGCAAATATTTGCTTCTTGGCCAGTTGGCTCTAGGAACTATATGCTTAAAACTATTTGCTGCTTTGTTTGCTAGCCGTTAAATAGGTCAAACAATTTTTAGCAAATATTAGAAGCGAAAAGTTTGATATTTTTAAAGCAAATATTTGCTTCTTGAAATGTTTGCTTTAGGAAAGTAGGTGATTAAATCTTGATTAAGGAAAAACAATAATTTTAATGTTAATTCTGGCTATATTATCCTTTCCAACCGACTTTTAAAATCTTCCCTCATCTTCCTCTATAGTTTTAGCTTTGATCTGTCCACTCGTATCACTTTCTGGAATTCTTTTGCCTCTTCAATTGTAGCCTGGTCTGGCTACGTGGGTCTCAATCAGAGTTGTGTGCAACGCATCGTCTCACTGCCCTCCTTAGCACATGCCAGGAGGTAAGATTTAATGATTTATGGTTTATTTTCGATAGTAGAATTTATATCTTTCTGCAGATCCCTGGTATTGTTTGGCATTGGTTTTCTGCTAATCATGTCCTTCAACTGCTTTACGGGCATTGTGATGTATGCTCGTTATCATGACTGTGATCCAATTGGTCAGGGCATGGTCAGTAAGCTGGACAAAATGGTACCTTATCTGGTACAGGACATCATAGGACACTTAACGGGTATGCCCGGCCTGTTTATATCCTGCGTTTTCAGTGCTGCTCTGAGCACACTTTCAGCCAGCATCAACTCATTGAGTGGAATCGTTTATTTTGATTATATAAAGCCACATATTAATCACACGGAACACAAGGCCAATTTGATAATGAAGGCATTTGTCTTTACTACCGGCGTCTATTGCATCTTGGGTGGCATTATAGTCGAAAAGTTTGGTTCGATCCTCCAAATGGTCTTCAGTATCAGTGGCATTAGTTTTGGCTCCGTTTTAGGTGTTTTCCTACTGGGTATGCTAGTGCCAAAAGCACATGGACAGGTTAGTTTGAGCTAGAAATATATAAATCTAAAGTCTTTAATCACTACTTTTATTTATAGGCTGCCTTTTGGAGCGTCATAGCGAGTCTTGCTACTATGACTTACATAGTAGTCGGCAGTTGGGGAAGAAATCATTATGACTTTCTGCCCATGAGCACTGAAAGTTGTCCTGCCTTGAATCACACAGATATAACTACAATAAATCCACTATTGTATTCACAAAACTCAACACTGCCAACTGTGGCAGCCACAGCTCTGATCAAAGAGGAATGGAGCATTTTTGACATGTCATTCAATTGGTATGCAACAGTTGGATTTCTTATCACCTGGGTGGTTGGATTAATACTTAGTTTTGTGATGAAACCCTCCTTGGATTTCAAATATGATCCAAATCTGCTATCACCCGTAATCAGACCATATGTGAGCTACGAGCCAACGGCAGCGGAAGAGCTTCCTGAGCTAAAAGTGAAGTCATAAAACTACGTTAAGGTCTAGTTTGTTGTCAACTAATTTACTTTAATTTAACGACATAAAATCTAGCTCATAATACCAGCAATAATTGCAATAAAATACAAATTTTATATCTGTAAAGCAAGAAATCTATTATCTTCAACTTCCAAAGGTTAATGCCATCATACGTCAATTTCGAGTGATCATGAAACGAAGGCAGAAGATAGAAACTTTTTATAGGGACATTAAAATAATCAAGGCAGTCTGCCTATTTTCCTCTCTCTTATCAGCAGAAGTCATTAAGGGTTTATGAACACTGAAGCTTTTTAAAGGCTTTAGACAAAAAAGCTTTTTCAATTTCGCATTTCGCTTAAACTCAAAAAAGTTTGTTTTTATCAGCGCAAAACAAGCAATTTAAACTGAGTCGAGATAAAAGATGCTCAAAGTACATGCTCCGATTAAGGAATGCATACAGTTAAGATCTATTAACAGTCACAGCTAAAAGTTTGTTAACCAAGAAAAGTAAAAATAAATTAATTTAATAATAGATTAATGAAAAATTACATTCGGTTTTTACCTATTAACGTTATCGCCCTGAGTTCCCGATAAGCCCTGTCTGGTAGGAAAAAGACTTTCTTTTTAAGTCTTAAGAATTAAGTAACTCAGTGTGTCGACCTAACTGACCGTTGTTCCATCACTTGTGTCAATTACTGTAGAATAAATATACTGATAAGATTTGTATAGTTGTAGCTTGTCATTTAAGAGTGTTCCGACATGAAAGTCCAACGAGTGCGTATCCAGCAGCCAACCGGAGTAAACCCCCTGAGGATAATGTAAATTAAATTCTAACAAAAGGAGGAGCTAAAATTCATCATGTCGAGTACAACAACGCCACTGTCATCCACAGAGGAACTGAGATTTGGCACTATGGATTATGTCGTTTTCAGCGTTATGTTATCCGCATCCGCGTTCATCGGCATTTACTTTGGTTTCTTTTCCAAGAGCAAGAATACCACGGATGAGTATCTAATGGGCGGTAGGAAAATGCAGACACTTCCTATCGCCATATCTCTGGTGGCTAGGTGAGTACGAATAAGCTAAAGTGTCACTACTAAATATCACGTATACGCAGTGCAGCTGAAGCGATAAAATATTTTAAGTTTAAAGTTTTCTTATGTGAATTAAATTAAATAAGTGAATTTGACAGTCACAAAGATGTCTAAAATTCAATTAAAATTTAATCAAGTCTATAATTTTAATGGACTTTAAGTACTTCTTTGTCTGCAATTAATTTTAAAAGTGTTTCTGGCTTAAATTATTATTTAATTGTAATACAACTAAAAGTAAATAATACATATTCTTGATCTTCATTCATACTTATAAATTCTTATCTATTTTTTTCTTACCCACATATTGCGTATACGTAAGCTAAACGTTTCTTTTTTGCAGTCAGTTGTCGGGTATTGCCATTATGTCAGTACCGGCTGAGACATATTCCTTTGGCATCACCTATATTATCCTTGTCTTCTCGCTGATTGCAGTTTTGCCACTTTTGATATATATCATTGTGCCCGTATTCTATGAGAACAATGTGTCCAATTGTTATGAGGTAAATAATTATTAAACAATTAAAAAAAAAATATATAAAAATAAAATTTTAACTTTTCAGTATCTTGAGAAACGTTTTAACAAACTCACAAGGCAACTGATAACGGCCACGTTTATAATGAACGCCAGTCTCATGTTGCCCGTGTTTATGTTCGTACCCTCGCTGGCATTTTCACAGGGTATGTCATATGCAGTCAACTGTATCGAATAGAGCTAACATTTTATTACAATACACAGTGACTGGCGTAAATATACACCTTATCAATGTGGTTGTCTCCTCGATTTGCGTCTTCTACACAATGTTGGGTGGCATCAAGGCGGTGGTCTGGACAGATGTGGTGCAGGGCAGCATTATGTTGCTATCGGTGGTGCTGGTCTGTGTGCTGGGTGTGATAAAGGCGGGAGGATTGGGTTCTGTTCTGGACAATGCCAGTCAGGGTGGACGCCTGAGCTTAGAGTAAATGTTTTAAATTTATGAATAATTTGTTTTGTGTTACTTTACATTTATTTTTGTGGTTTTGCAGCTATGGCTTTGATCCACGTATTAGGGTTACGGTTTGGAATACTTTCTGTGGTGGCATCTTCATGTGGGCAGGACACATTGGTCTAAATCAAAGCTGCGTGCAACGCATTGTTTCACTGCCCTCTTTTGCCCATGCTAAAAAGTGAGTACTGTACTTTAAGTAAACTTTTCATACATTAAATAATTAAATATTTTCTTTTTTAGAGCGCTTATTATTGCATCAGTTGGCATACTGACTATTATGGGCGTCAACAGTTTCACTGGCATTATAATGTTTGCTCGTTACTTTGGCTGCGATCCCATGCAGGCTGGCGTAAGTTGCTTTTATTTTCTTTTAAATTATAACAACTATTTCTTATTTTGCCCTACTTTTCCCGTAGCTGGTTAGCAAACCCGACAAAATGATGCCCTTCTTCGTACAGGACATAATGGGCAAACTGATGGGCATGCCCGGTCTGTTCATATCGTGTGTTTTTAGTGCCGCACTTAGCACACTCTCCGCCAATCTCAACTCCCTCGCAGGGGTCATCTACTTTGACTACATAAAACCCTTTATACGACATACGGAGGCACGAGCTAATGCGACCATGAAAATGATCATAGTCCTCATGGGCATCTACTGCATTGCGGGCGGTTTTATCGTGCAGAATTTCAACTCAATTATACAGACTGTGATTACGATAACTGGTATAAATACAGGAGCTGTAACGGCCGTTTTCTTTCTGGGAATGCTCCATCCACGTGTGAATGGGAAGGCCGCTGTTTGTAGTCTAATATTCAGTGTGAGCTTCATGGTATTTATGGTTGTGAAAGGACAGATGAAGTTTAAGGAGGGCGTCATAAAATACAATGGCATGCCGAATACTTTGGACCACTGTGATGCTCCAGAATTCCATGTGATCTACCATGCAATGTAAGCGGCATTTAAAATTCTTCTTGAATACTAAACTAAATTTACAAAATTTCTTTGTAGTCAAAACAATCTAACAACTCCTGTAACGCAGCCACCTCCTTTAGCGACTCCTCCACTGGTCACAACTGCCTTTGACAGCAATCGGGAGTTCTCAATATTTGAAATTTCATTCTTTTGGTATAAGATTGTGGGCCTGCTCACTACCATACTGTTTGCTATACCTTTGAGTTATATATTGAAGTCAGATCGAGAGGAGCCAGTCGATGCCAAGCTGCTTACACCATTCATACGAAAGTTTCTGCCTGCGAGACAGGAAAAGGAAATGGAGGAATTACCACTAAAGCATGAAGAATTTAACATAAATTCCAAACTACAAATTGACATAACTAAAATCAAAAATTGCAGTCATTAATTGTTATTTTATTAATAAAGGATTTTTTTGTTAAAGTAAAAATAGTTTATTTGAATTTATTCTTAAGTCCTTTACCAAAAATCGCAATAAGTCTTTAAATTGACACTGAAAACGCAAATTATGTTTGTCAACAAGCAAAACACAAATTTCGCTTGTCACTCCTTGATATGCGAGTTTATTAGCTGATAAGATTAACGAACTTAGTTGCAGTGATTCATAGTTGCCTTTGAGATACAGTGGAAAACTTTTTCTCACGTCCGTTTAAATAATCCCCAAAAGTATGCAACACTAAAACCATAAAACTCTGGATATTTTTGGCTTAAACAAATGAATCTTATTATCGACGTGAAAAAGATGTAGCAAGAACACACTTAACAATTTATGAGGAGGGATTTAAGCTTTTATGGCCACGTCTGTTAGATATGATAGACAGCTACTGATAAGACGCTTATCAGCTAAATTTGAGTTTAAAGACTGATTGTAATGTCCAAATGCTGGGAGTTTACTAACAGCATCCAGACACTGATCATCTCGTTACACGGCTAAAGATTCAGAGGAACTCAGAAAATGTCGGGCGGTACTACCACAACGGATGGTGCTAGCACAGCTGGCATCGAGGATCTGAGATTCGGTGTAACTGACTACACGGTATTTATTATAATGCTGAGCACTTCCGCTGCTATTGGCGTCTACTTTGGCTTCTTTGCCAAGGCCAAAAACACAACCGAGGAGTACCTAAGAGGTGGTAAGAAGATGCAGGCTCTACCTATAGCCATATCGTTGGTCTCCAGGTAATTAATATGTTTTAGAGGTAAAAGGACTTTTTAAGCAGGATCGAAATTTATTGGGAATTTTTACTGAAATTTCGACTTGTTTGGAAAACTTGCTTAAAGTATTACAATTTTTGTTTAACCAGTGTGTCCTTGGGATTTAATATTGTTTTTTAGATTTGAATATTCCGATTAATTTTATTATTTTAAAAATATTTATATATATATCCTCAATTTTTATAACGAAACTCCAGCGTTAGTCAAGAACTTTTGACTTTCAATGCAATCCGATTTTTTACGTCAGATTTATCAAACGTTTAGCCAATTTCGTCAGAGTAACTTTATCTCCTACTTATCTTAACAGAAGCTGAGCATAAATAAAACCCCTGACTATATAATTTGTATGCCAATTATTAACCTACACTATAATTATTTTATATTTTAATTATGTTTAATTTATAGTCAACTTTCTGGCGTCGCTATCATGTCTGTTCCTGCCGAGAACTATTCATATGGCTTTGGCTTCATATTTGCCGTGCTGGCCATGATTCCAACGATACCAATAATTATTTACGTAATTGTGCCCACATTTTATGACAACAACATTGTCAATTGTTATGAGGTAAGTACACATAACCTACAAGGACTCACTTTAACCTTTAATTTGTTAATCCTGTGATTTCCCCTTCAGTATCTGGAGCTGCGTTTCAACAAACGCACACGGCAACTGGTGACCATGACATTTATTTTGAATCAATTTCTTATGCTGCCCGTTTACATGTTCATACCCTCGCTGGCCTTCTCACAGGGTAGGTTTGATGGAGCATACCCCATGTTATTATAGCTATTTATTTTGGTTTTCAACTACAGTGACTGGCGTAAATATTCACCTGATCAATGTGGTTGTCTCCTCGATTTGCGTCTTCTACACTATGTTGGGTGGCATTAAAGCCGTGGTCTGGACGGATGTGGTGCAGGCTGCCGTCATGTTAATTTCGGTAGTCACTGTGGGCGTTTTGGGCACCAATCGCTCTGGCGGATTGAGCACTGTTTTGGATAATGCTACTAAAGGCGGTCGCATGGACTTTGAGTAAGATTTAAGCTACTTTTTATTTAAATTAATACTAAAAATTAAATTTTTAGACCCCGTACTCTTTAAAAAAGTGTAAAGGGGGTCTATTAAGTTTGTCAGAAGCGAGATGTGCGTAACAGGCAGAAGGAGGCGTGGCCGACCCCATAAAGTATATATATTCTTGATCAGCATCAACAGCCGAGTCGATATAGCAATGTCCGTCTGTCCGTCTGTCCGTCTGTCCGTCCGTCCGTATGAACACCTGGATCTTTTAAACTACAAGAGCTAGAGACACGAAATTTGGAATGTAAGTCCGTTATTTTCGCGAGCAGATCAAGTTTATTTCAAATTGTTGCCACGCCCCTTACCGCCCCCGCAATGAGCAAAAATCCAGAAACACCTCGAAAAATTTGTGTTTTAGGCGAATATCTCAGTAACTGTAGCACTTAGGAGCACAAATTTTGGTGTGCAGGTTCTTAGAGACAGCCTTAGTATAATGTCATTCAAAATTTTGAGCTGCCACGCCCCCTTTTCTCATAGGAACTAAAAGACTCTCCAGCTTCAATGCCTTGTTTCAGGCATTAAATCAAATAGTACAGTGTTGTAATTTAACATACGCTTAGAGACTTACTATTTCTAACTTTCCTGAAAGTGGCATCAAAATCCTATGTCAAACAAGAGAGAAATTTCGGTTCAAAGTGCATGTTATTTTACTGCAAAATCACTGCATGCGCGCAACACATACAAACAAACACAGAAACATACAAACATATGTTCGAACGTTTTCTCTACCTGCTTTGGCGGCAGCGCTGCCCGGAGCCGCTGCACTATGGGTCAAATGCCCGATTTTCAGGAATTAATTAATATCTTAAGAACCAAACAAGATATTTTAATTTGGTTTTTTGAATTTGACCTTGGATGTCAAAACACGTTTATCACAAAACAATGGGCGTGGCACCGCCCCTCCTTCATATTGTTAGTTGCCATAACTTTGTTGTTCATCAAGCTATGAACACCGAAACAACATATTAGGTGAGTTTTTATGTACTGAAGACCCTCTGAAAAAATGGTCAAAATCGGTTGACTACATCAAAAGTTATTCAAAGAAGAGTTGCTCAAATCACTTATTTGGTCAAACACGCCGTGTTTTTTAAGGTTTTAGCTCAAATTTTTGTCAAAGGAAGATAAATATGTTGTTTTCTTTTTCAATGTTACTATAAAACTTAATATTTGGCCATTGGAAGCTTTGAAAACATTAAAAACGGTGTATTGCTTGCTTTGCTAGCTCACGTGTCGCCGCTAAACTTCAAAGAAAATTACTTTGCATACACCGAGGTTAGTTGCTAAAAAATTAAATTCTGCAAAAAGTGCGCAAAAGTGCACATTGAGCTTATAGGTCTTAACTCGTAATTGAACACACTATACAATGCATATAGTTGCATTGCTACAAAATGTAACAAACATAACTTTTCTCTAATCAAAGACAAATTTTTTTTCAAAAAAATTTTGTCAGAGGCAGCTTTTTGACTTACACAAAACATTACATAACATAAAGATTTTGGACAACACAAACACATAAACACGAAGTACAAGCCCGATTCCATGTTTTCCATAAAAAATTTTAATCAAATTGCATTTATTTTAATTTCAATTGGCGATTCAAATTCACATAAACTTTGTTTACAAAATTTAACATATGCGCGTCGTGTAGAACAACCCTGTTTAGCAGCTGTTTTAATAACAGAGGGCGAGTCTGTTAAAATTCTAGGTATGTAACATTTACATTTGGGGTATTCCTAATGGATTGTGATCAAAATTATGTTAATTTAAACAACTTGAAAATAAGACTTAATTCCTAAAAATCCGGCGTTTGACCCATAGTGCGCTGGCCGCGCCGAACAATGCTATACATACACACATATGTATGAGCACACATACATATTTGCAAATAATCGGAAGAATGATAGAAGAGGGTCGTGGTGCAACTGGTAGAGTTGCGGCGCAATATGGAACCTTCGTATAGATTGCGGGTTCGAATGCTGACAATGACGATTGTTAATTTATTTACTTTTTAATTTTAATTCAAAATGTAAATTTTCATTTTAATTTTTTTAATTTTTAATTTCATTTTAAAATTTTAATTTTAAGAAAATGGGCACTACTATGGGAGTACGGGGTCTTTTACAGTCGGCTCGATCGACTGTAGCCTTTCTTACTTGTTTTTATAGTTTTAGTCTCGATCCTCGTCTGAGAACCACGGTGTGGGGCAGTTTGGGCAGCGGATTTTTGCTCTGGACTGGAAAGATTGCTCTCGATCAAAGTTGTGTGCAGCGCATTGTATCACTGCCTTCCTACAGTCACGCCAAAAAGTAAGTGGCCGCTCTGACTTCTTAAAATTGGCAGCTAAATTAATAATAACCCAAAAATAGATCTCTCTATGTGGCTGGTGTTGGATTTATCGTTATAATGTTCTTTAATGCCTTTGCGGGCATTATAATGTTCGCTCGCTATTACGGCTGTGATCCCATGTTGGCAGGTGTAAGTAGTCCCATTTTGTATCTAACTTGTTTTTATAGGACGACTCTTTACAGCTCGTGAGCAAGCCGGACAAAATGATGCCCTTCTTTATACAGGACATAATGGGTAATTTAGCTGGCATGCCTGGAATGTTCATCTCTTGCGTTTTCAGCGCTTCTCTTAGCTCCCTTTCGGCCAGCTTGAATTCGCTCGCTGGCGTCGTTTACTTTGACTACATTAAGCCACATATTCGGCACACGGAGGCAAGAGCCAATGGAGTTATGAAAATGGTCATAGTCGGCATGGGAGCTTATTGTATTGCGGGTGGTTTTCTGGTGCAGAAATTCAAGTCAATACTGCAGACAATGTGGACGATAACGGGTATTAATATGGGCGCTGTGGTGGGCGTGTTCCTGCTGGGTATGTTTGTGCCACGGGTAAATGGAAAAGTGGCAATGACGAGCATTTTGTTCAGTGTGCTGGTCATGGCCTGGATCATAATCAACGCACAGTTGAACTTTAAAGCCGGTTTGATTATGTATGATGTGCTGCCCAATACCCTGGATCAATGCGAGGCACGTGGTTTGCACACAATTCTAAATTCAATGTAAGTGATTACCAATAATATGCTTATAAAGAAAATTAATTAAAGTTCTTATTGAAATTTTAGTAATAGTCAGCACTACGCCAATATTAACAACTACGGCCAAACCCACACCCGAATTTGTGACCACCGCTTTTGGCAGCAACCGCGAGTTTTCCATTTACGATATTTCCTTCTTCTGGTACAAAGTTTTGGGCGCAATTTTAATATTCCTCTGGGCCGTACCCATGAGCTTTGTTTGGCGTCGCGATGAGAACGAAAAGCAGAATCCAAAATTATATTCACCATTTGTGCGACGCATGCTGAATATTTCCGAACCCGTTGTGGAGCTGGAGGAATTGCCACTGAAGCAACAGCAAACGGTAGATGATAATTAAACCAAACTTATATAAACTATACTTAATAAATATACAGTGTTATCTCTCTTTTGCATTTTTTAAAGATTTATTTACAAAAGAATATTTAAATGAAGATTGTTTTCTTACACAGAAAGTATCCAAGCTACATACAAAAACGGTCTCACTGATTATTTCAGTTATAAAAAAGAGTTTCGCTGGTTATTACGCTCTTGTTTTTTGTTTTTCTTAGAATTTTTCATTGAAAAATATTACAGTACTAGTCGTAAATTAGTTAAGATCGTTTTGGAAAAGATTTCTTTTATTCTTGACTCTTTGCGGAATACAAATAATGCGTTATTTCTATATCGTTTAGTTCAGATCCAGTTCAAATGTTATTTGACTGACAAAAGTTAAAACATTATCAACTAAAGGCTTCCATGCAAGCAGTTTTCTCAGTAAACAATATGTATAAAAAAAAAATAATTAATTCATAAAATCATAAGAATAGAAAGAATAATAGAAGGTTCATACAGAAGTGTGGCATTTGAAGAAAATATTGTTAATTAGCCAGGTAAGTGTGAATGGCATTGGTAGACTTTATGCTTATGTAAATAAATCCACGATCGACGCATCAAGTTTTTAAAAAAATCTTTTCTGGGGGGCTTTTTTTTTGTTTGCTTTTTTTGAGTGTTGTCCAAATTGGTTTTTAAAATTAGACTTGCATTTTAAGATTATGTCTTATAATTTAAAAACATCTATTTTATATACATTGTTCAATAATGTATTTCTTTTTTTTTTTGTTTTGTTTCCTTTCTTTCCAATTTAATTAAATTTACACATACATATTATTTATAGTTTTGATGCTTTTAACAATGTGTGTGTGTTTGTGTTTGTGGGGGGTTTTGGGGCTGTGGTGGCAGGTAAGACTATGATTTAGTTAACTGCTGTATGTGTTTGGTATATCTAAGTCCAGCATCAATAACAGTCCAAGACTAAAGAAGTTACTTATTTTAGCCAGCGACTGGAAGACGCTTAGAGAATTGCAATCGTACCAATTAGTGTGTGTGTGTGTGGTTGTGTGTGTTGTGTGTGTTGTGTGTGTTGTTTAAGGTAAATAGAGACTTGACAATTAAAATAGTATTTAGTCTGCGGTAGATGATTCGCCTCAGTTTAGGAAATTCAGATTATTTGCTTATTGTTGGCGGCATCTTGTCGGATCGAGTCGAAGATACATTTGTACGCACTCGGCACGCGCTATAGTTATTGGATGTCATATCATCATTATCATATATAAGTATTTATACATAGATATATATGTATTGCTGATCTTAGTTGCATGCCTGCGGCGTTGCATGATTTTCCCCATCTTCAGTAGCATTATTAACAATCTTCGGTTCACCTGCAAGTGCAAAACGTTTGTTAATCTCTTGGAGATAAGATCAAACTTTGATTACTCACCATTATCATTGTGCTCTGACTTTTCGCAGTTGGCTTGCGACTCCTTGACGGCTTCTGCTGGTGGCTCCGTTACTACAGCATCGGCTGTTACAATTGGCACCTGCTTGCTAACATCGTTACTAGCAGGTGCCTCCTCCGCAACTGTCGCGTTTTTCTCCGTTGTTGTGCTTTGAACAACTTCACTTGCACTTTCCTCCTTCTCCGTTACAACTGCTGGCGCATCTTCTTTAGCCTCGGTGGCTTGCTCAATGGCATCATTATTGCTTGTTGCTGTCTCTGCTGGTGCTGCTGCCGCAACCGGTGCTGGTGGCGCCGAATACGATTCAGACTCAACGGCTTCAACAACTGGCGCCGCATCTTTCACTGGGGATACAGGAACGGCGGACTCGGAACTTGGTTTTGAACTCGCATCGACTTCCATGGGCTCCGGTGTTTGCTGCTTGGCGGGTTCAGTTTCGGTTTTTGGCTCTTCAACGCTGTCCTTTTCTTGTGATTCTTTTGATTCCTTGACTTCCTCAACTGTTTCTGTGGTAGCAGCAGGTACAGAAGTATTGATGGATGTGGTATCAGCAGCGGGCTTTTCAGTGCTTGGCTCCTGATTATCATCTTCGTCCACTTCCATCGCTGAGACGGGAGCTGATTCAGTATCTTTGCTTGGTGTGTCCTCGATCTTAGCGGGTTCTTCATTTTTTTCCGGTGATTTCTTTTCGGGTGATTTCTTTTCCGGTGATTTATTGTCCGTGGATTTTTTCTCGGGTGATTTTTCCTTTGCTTCTGGCTCTTCCGTGGTTGGCTTATCGTGGTCAACGTTGTTTTGTGTTGCCTCCTTTTCAGCAGAGTCAGTTTGATCCATAGGTTCTACTTCCTTAGGTGTGGGCTCCTTAGATTCTGTTTCCTTTGACTCGGCAGTTTCTGTACTCTTGGCATCATCTTTGCTCTTCTTAACAGCTTCCTTAGGTTTCTCAGTTTTTTCGACCTTCTTGTCTTTCTTTGCAGAGCTCTGAAAAATATTTTATTTTATTATTAATTTGTGTCATTAGTAAAATTGTCAATAACTTACATTTGCCTTAGATTCTGCAGCTGTTTCCTTTTCCGCTGGCTTGGATTTCACAGGCTCTGAATCTTCTTCGCCGCCCACATCCAATTTCCGAGCGCCTCGACCTCTCCCTCCGCTCTTCGTCGTCGCTGGTGATGTGCGCGCCTTTTTGCTTGGCGGCGGTGTAACGGTCTCAGCAGCACGTGTTGGCGTTCCACGGGTACTGGATCGGGTGCGACGTCCACCTTCCAATTCTAAGCTTCCGCCCATTGTCCGAACTAGTTCCTCACTCTCTCGTTGGGCGCGCTCAATGAACGAACGACGTTTGGGAGTGCGTTTCTATAATGATTGTTTACATACAAAAACAACACACATGAGAACATGGCACAATTATAATCAACAATGCAGTAATGCCGCTCAAAATGTTTGTGGGGCAGCTTTAAACGAGCAATTAACTAAATTGAGTGAATCCAAGTGAAACAAGCATCTATCCATCAATTCTCTTTACATTCATATTCATATCCATTTGTGATAAACGGCTAATAGCAATAATATCGGTAGGCCAAAGATGTGTGAATATACGCTCACGAACACATTCATAACTCCACCATGTATGACAAAGTACAGCAAACAACAAAAAGTCGAAAAGAGAACAAGAAAAATAAAAACAAACGAGAACGAGACAGACGCGCGCGCAACGTTACAACGTGCACAAAAGAGATGGACGATAACTTGTAGCGAGTTTACCACGCACGCATACTATAAGAAATTTACACGTATAGCGTATGTACGTATACACACACACTACATCAGGGGATGTTGGGAAAAGCGCGCGCACACGAGGGCAACAAATAAATTAACATCAACACGAAGGAACGTAAATAGCGAAAATGGAAAAAAAAAAATGCAACACACAACTCAAATATATGCATGTATTTGTGGGTTGCGATTATTTTGGAAAAATACTGCGTATCTTTACACTAAGTGTGCAATAGCGCTCACACTCTTTCAAATAATTCTCTTTGCCCCTGTACAAGTGTGAAGGCAGCAAGCAGACTCTTATCGCACGACCCCCGGTGTTAAATTGTGACTATACTTATCATACAACCATACATAAATTTGCCTTTATGTATCAACACTTACGGGTGTCTTTTTGTCATCCGCCGCTGCCGGGTGAATCGCTGCATCATCATCATTGTTGGCTTTTAACTCCGCAACGGTCTCTGCTTCCGGTTTTTGTATGCTTGTTTCGTCCGACATTTTAAAATTGGTATTGGTTTTAAATTAGCTTACAAAATACAAAAAAAAACTTGTATTTTGCAATGTTTTTTTTTTTATTAAGCTGCAACGCTTTACTTGAAAGTAGCGAGTGCTCTTTTACTCTCCCTTTATACTGGGGCAACGATTCAAAGTAACTAGCAGGTATATTACACACACATATGTACATACACACGCCACGCTGAACGAACCGTGAACGCGCAAAATTTTTAAATGCTATTTATAATAAGTTTTCATAAAATTTCACTTTTCAACTTATTGCATTTAGCACCCTTGTATATTAAATTATGTTTTTCACTAATTTTTACTATAAAATACGATGTATTTAACACTTTTCCGACGTTTTCCTGAGCAGCAAAAGATAAACGTAACTCAACAACTAGACTATTTTCTTCTTCTTGTACAGAAGTGTTGCACAGGCTCCATTTATGGCGGCTTTTTTACCAGTGCTGCTAAATGCGCGGGCCTAGATGGTGGCGGTATGTCGATAAGACTTATCGCTTGTACACAAAGAAAACACCACGAGGCAGGTTAGACTTATTTGCCATATCATTATTTACATATAAGCCGAGTCGAAATGGTAACTCAGGAACAAATACAAGCTATTGGCGGAGTGCTTAACAATAAGGAACGTCCGTTAAAGGAACGTTTCCGCGCACTCTTTACATTGAAAAACATTGGCGGCAACATAGCTATCGAGGCAATTAGTAAAGCTTTTGATGATGATTCCGCATTGTTGAAACATGAACTCGCCTACTGCTTGGGACAGATGCAGGACACGCAAGCTGTGGAAATTCTAACAAAAGTGCTAAAGGACACCTCACAGGAACCGATGGTGCGTCACGAGGCCGCAGAAGCCCTGGGGGCTATTGGTTCAGCCGAGGTGATCCCACTACTTGAGAAATACAAGGAGGATCCGGTAATTGAGGTTGCTGAAACGTGTGCGATTGCTTTGGATCGTGTCCGCTGGGTGCAAAGTGGTCAACAGGTGGAGGACAACAATCCCTACGCCTCTGTGGATCCGTCTCCACCGACGACAGGAAAGAAGAGCGTGGACGAGCTTAAGGCCATCTATTTGGACTCCACACAAAGCCTATTCGATCGTTATCGTGCCATGTTCAGTCTACGAAATTTGCGCACCGAAGCTAGTGTTTTGGCCATAGCTGAAGGACTAAAGGATAAATCCGCTTTGTTCCGTCACGAGGTTGCCTTTGTGCTTGGTCAGCTGCAAGAGCCCTGTAGCATTCCGCATCTACAGGAGAATCTTGAAGATCGCTTGGAGAACGAAATGGTGCGTCATGAGTGTGCTGAGGCCCTAGGCGCCATTGCCACCGAGGAATGCATCCAGATACTCAACCGCTATGCGGATGATGACAAACGTGTGGTAAAGGAAAGCTGCGTCATCGCTCTTGACATGTGCGAGTACGAGAATAGTCCAGAATTTCAGTACGCCGATGGGTTGACCAAACTGGATGGAACCAAGTGATTTTTAGGCTAACTAAATATTATTTTATTGTTATAATATTTGTAAATTTATATTGTATATGTATTATTGTTGGTATGCATCTGGGACGTATCTAATCAACACGACCGGCAAGATAAATTATCAACCGAACGTGACTTTCTGCGCATTTTTTCTTACAATGAAATCATTTTTCCAGTGAAGTGATCATCACACAGATACACTCCACCTTGGATGATCGCTGTAAATGTGTGCACATATAAAGATATACTACATATAAACGAATGGTTTAGCATCAAACTTGGCGGTTAGTAATTTAAATTTAACTGCTGCTAAATGAAGTGCTGCCAGACTGTTTAAATACTCGTTGCGTGTTGGTGACCGACTATTATCGATATTCTTATCGGTACGCCCATTTTTCCAGCTATGGTCCTCCTATTCTCAGCATAATGCTGCCACCTGCTGAAAAAAGTGTTGTTAAATACGCACTTAAGTTGGGTACACTTGTACAAGTTGTAGCTGCCGTGATTGCGAGTGGAAACTGACGGAACGCATAAAGTCGCATAAGAAATCACAGAAATTATCAAACTGCAAAACGAAAACGCATTTAAAGTGCCACCAATAAGATGTGATATATTTAAAATCGGCTAACACGAATCGAAAACGTGATAATGTATGCTGAAAAAACGTGTGGTCAGCGATTTTGCTGCGACTACAGAAGCGGAAAATAAATTACATACATCCATGAGTATGTGTGTATGTGCGCGCACACAGATGCAAATGTATACATAATAATATATGTCTATACATAAATAAAATTATATATTAAGTTCTAAGGCTTAACAGTGCAACAAAGGAAGTCCACCAGAGGGCATTAAATATAATTATAAAATTCGTAATTTGCCAATCAACGAAAAGCTAAAAGTAAAACGTAATTAATCAAAATTCGTCAAAGGAAAACTTATGTGCCAAATTAAATGAGAAATTCTGTGACCACCACGCGAGTTTAGTTACGTATACATTTTGAATTGTAAACAAGTTACAGCGATAACACAGTAACAATGTCCAAATACGATTTTGTGCTTTATCTTGTGGCGCAGCTTATTATAGGTATGTATGTTTTTATTGTATGTAAATACTATTTTTCTGATTGTTGTTTGTGAACATGTTAGTATAGTGTATACATGTACATGTGTGCATGCATTCATACATATGTATGTACATCAGGAAACTGGCTGGCGCCGGAATTACAGTCGCCACTCGTCTTACAGTCTAGTCTGGATACAGTGGACTACAATTGTTGCTTTTTAGTTTTGATTACATTTTTTCCACTTGACTAAACTGTTTTCTTCAACTATTCGATTAATCACAATAATCAATCATTCCCTTTACTCACTCACAATCACATAACTTGACGCTTTGTAGTTTTGTTTCGAGTTTTGCTTTCTTTTTACACTTTACTACTTCCACTATCCTTCGTGTATCTATGTGGGTGTGGATTCCTATTAGCGTTTATGTGTGCGAGAGAGTACAATGATTTCTTTGAATGGATGACGTTGCATTAGAAACTTGTTGTGTGTTTGTTCTCGTGGGCGAAAATCTCCTTTAGTTGCGCGCAACTCTTTCTCTTCTTTTCGTTCTCTTAGCTGCTGTTGTTGTTTCTTTTCTTTTACTTTTTTGTTGTATTATTTTTCAACAAGCGCCACTTTAAACTCATCCCCTTTCAATCTGCATAATGTGCATGCTTATGTATCTACTTTACTATAAAGCGTGCCAACACACTCACGTGCATGTGAGCGCATGCATGTGTGAGTGTGCATGTGTGTTTTTGAGCATACACAGATCCGATTACCCGGGCACAGTGGGGCAAGTTAGGTTAAAAAGTGCGCTTATTAGAATTTGATTGAAATTTTCTTTTTAGAATTGTTAATTCTTAGATCAATAAGTAATTTATAGAAATAAAAGTTTAATAATTATATAATTTTAATATTTTAGAACATTTTTTCTATTAGAATTATTGAATTTTGCTTAAATATTACAGTAGACTTTCTACAACAATATAATAATTAACTCTCACATTGTCATTCCACTGTGCGCTTTACTGAATATGCATACTCACACGTGGATTTGCGCGCGAATTGCACACACACATTTGCAAGTACGCACACACACACTCACACACTCACACACTCACACACATTGTATACTCAGAGGCGCATCAGTTGCAGTTGCATTGGGGTTACGGCCCCTCTACTCCACCCCTCTTCTCCCCGCTGAACCGCTCCGTTGTGGCCAGTGAAGCTAATTTTGTATGGTCCTTTGCATGAATTGGGGTTGCACAGCGTTTTGTTTGTTGCATTGGGGGGACTGAAAGTTGTGCAGCAGAATTCTGCTGCAGCTTTCAATGGCAACACTCTCTCATTGAGAGTACACCCCTTTACTAAGCCCCAATTGGGATTGGGATTGGTATTTGGGATTAGGGTCGTTGGTCCGAGGTCCGTTTGTTGTAAGTGCGCTTGGATACATGATATGCTTACAAAGGCTTTACTTATTGCCAGCCGCAGTTGCGACTTTAAGCGAAACTTGTTTACTATTTACGTATATATTTTTAATAATATCACTGACTTTTATTTTCTTTATAGGCTGCCATTTGCTGCAATTCAGCGATGGAGCTATTCTACCCGATGGCCATAACATTAACTGCGAGCACTTTGATGAGAAGGAATGCAATTTGCGCAACGATTGCGCCACCACAATTGAACACTGTCAGGTGGAGGGAGACAAATTTCCCAGCTGTTATGCATTATGGAGTTCTGACGAAGTGACTGGTAAGCACACACCCAAAAACACCCACACACACATGCACCCATGTATATAGTTTCTACAAGTGTTGCTTGATTTTGTTTTTGTTTTTGCCACAGGCATCAGGAAAATCAAGATGAAGGGCTGCTTCACGGAGATGCACGAGTGCAACAAAACCGAATGCATAACACACGCAGAGCCTCGTCAGGGGAATATACTTTTCTGTTGCTGCAGGGGCTCCATGTGCAACTCGAACCAGAGGTGGATACCCACCACCACAGAGGCGACAACACAAGGTACACCAAATATGGGAGTCTTCATTTGCCTACTACTACAGCGCTCTTTATCCCAAATTTTTTGGCATAGCATATTTATTTTATTTTTATTTTATTCCTTTTTTAATCTTGAAGTTGCGACCGTGCCACAAACAACTCGACCCTTGCAACATTTTATCGTGCTAACGAACTCTACACTCAAAAAAAAGGAGTTGGAGTTTTCCCCTTTTAACAGCTGCCGCGTGTGTTGTTGCAATTTCCCTATGCATCGCACTTGCTGCTGTTAATATTTTCTTTTGCTTCATTTCTGTTCTTCTTTCTAATTTTATTTTAAATTGAGGGATGCCTTGTGCCTTTTGCTCCATCGTTCTAGCATTCTATTTTGTTTTGTTTCCTTTCTATTGCGCTCTCTTATGATGAACTCCCTTTTTATCTTTGTGGAGAACATACAGATATATGTGTGTATATATACATATATGAACGTGCACATAAAGAGATGCAAAATTGGGGACGAACTTTCGTTTTTTTCATTTTTCGTTTTGTTTAGAGTCAACCCTGTGCCAACTACAGGTGCCACTCGAGATGTTGTTCACCTGTGGCAAGCGTTTAAAGAGCCTGCATGAACACACATGTACAAATATTGTACGTATAAATGTATGTGTAAATCTACAGTTTATACCTTGGCATTTTAAGATATTCCAAACATGTGTGAGACAACATAAACAGCGTAATTTCAAATAGAAGTACACAGGGTATAGAACAGAGTAACAAATTTATTTAAGCTTCTTTCTCCAGAAATCTCTTTGCTTAAAACGTATCCTTGATTCTATTTTTAAACCTTTAGCCTATAGAAATAATCCTCGAAATGAGTCATCATATCCTTTAGCTTTATTTGCTAAACAACTACTTAAACTCCAACTTTAAATTGCAGTGCCCAAGGAGAAGACGCAAGTAAACAACAATATAATTTACTACGTAATTGGCGCCTCGATATTTGCCGTGCTCGTGGTCATATTAATATTTACGCTGTTCTTTTATCGGCGTCGCAAACAAGCGCACTTCAATGAAATACCCACGGTAAGCCCCAGTTACAGTTAACTTACGTGCCAAGTAATTAATTTTATAATAAATTATTTTTAGCATGAAGCTGAAATTACAAACTCATCGCCGTTGCTCAGCAATCGACCCATTCAGCTGCTGGAGCAGAAGGCAAGTGGTCGGTTTGGCGATGTGTGGCAGGCAAAACTGCATGGCCAGGATGTAGCTGTGAAAATCTTTCGTATGCAGGAGAAGGAATCATGGACAACAGAGAATGATATATACAAATTGCCACGCATGCGACATCCCAACATTTTGGAATTTTTGGGCGTTGAAAAGCATTTGGATAAGCCAGAATATTGGCTTATATCCACATATCAGCATAATGGTTCGCTCTGCGATTATCTAAAGTCACATACAATTACATGGCTCGAACTCTGTCGCATTGCCGAGTCTATGGCTAATGGATTAGCGCATTTGCATGAGGAGATTTTGGGCAACAAGGCAGAGGGTTTGAAGCCTTCTATTGCACATCGTGACTTTAAATCAAAGAATGTTCTGCTCAAAGGTGATTTGACTGCTTGCATTGCGGACTTTGGACTCGCCATGATCTTTCAGCCGGGCAAACCATGTGGCGATACACACGGCCAGGTGGGCACACGTCGTTATATGGCTCCTGAGGTGCTCGAGGGTGCCATTAATTTCAATCGCGATGCATTCTTACGTATTGATGTTTATGCTTGTGGATTGGTGCTGTGGGAAATGGTTTCACGCTGCGAAGTCGTTGGTCCCGTGGGCGAATATCAACTGCCATTTGAGGCAGAACTTGGTCAGCGTCCCACACTCGATGAGGTGCAAGAAAGTGTTGTTATGAAAAAGTTGCGTCCACATTTGCTTAGCACCTGGCGCACCCATTCGGTAAGTTATAACTTGTTTAAGTTTTTGTTGTAGTTTTTATTGATTGGTTGAATTCGTTTTACAGGGACTCAGCATATTTTGCGATACAATGGAGGAGTGCTGGGATCACGATGCCGAGGCACGTCTCAGCTCCTCGTGCGTGATGGAACGCTTTGCCCAGCTTAACAAGTATCCAACGACGCAGCTGCTCATCAAGAATCACACGAATATTGAAGACGCAAAAGAGACAACAAATTGTTTATAGAATCGGTATTAAATCACAGCTAATGCCCGCGAGCTGTGATTTAAGAGACAAAACCCAAGAACGCATCGATTCATCTTTATAATTTTTAAATTCGATAATTTAGTTTTAACATATCAATTGTGCGTAGGCAGCTTTTTATAGACTCACATACATACACGGAATGAACAAATGTATTGTGCAGTAATTTTGAGCACAGTCATTCATATATACACTTACCCTGTACTCCTAAATTGGCCCTTATCCTATTTATCCCACTTAGACATTAGCTTAGTTTAAGCTAAACAAAGAACAAAGTGTTAAATGTAATCTAAACTAAAGAGATTTGAAGTTAATCAAAACATCTTTTGAAAAATGGGCACTGTCCATAACGTAAACATATTCGATACTTTTGTTTGTAGGTCATTTCACATTAATTTCATTGACTGATACCTATACACACACACCCACACATATATATATGTAAATTTAATTGTTTTATTTTCTTTTTTTTTTGTTTGTAACTTGTTTAATCTTATGCCCAGAACTAGAACTTGTGTAACATTGTAAGATGTTGAATAATTTGCCAATCCCAGCCATTCTCGTTGATGTCCTTTTTATTTAAGAGTTGACAAACCGCTCGATAGTGTACCTAACATTTAAGTTACTAAGTTAATAAAATGTATTTTAATGCTTATTTTGTAATTACACGTATCGTTTTAAATACTTATCTTTTATTTTGTGGCACTCGAGTGTGCCTTTAATGTTGTATTTTAAATAAATACTTTAAACAGTTTTATAAGATTTTATTTCAGATTTGTTGCTTTTTATTTTGCTTCAGTTATTTTTTATTTATAGTTTATAAATCAGATCCAAAACGCACTTTTATGCATACATACATATATGTAATTCTACTGAACAGTACAAGAAACACCTGAAGTTTTCAAATGAAAGTTTCTTTTTTAATGAACATTAGATTTAAGTGCATTTACGATATATGATATATATAAATTACGATATACGATATACCCAACAAAAACACATCTTAATCGTACGATAACTGAAGATGAAATTACACGCAGACTTAGCAGACTTATAAAGCACATGCTGCGATCAATAAACAGCATTAAAAACATTAAGTAAATCATCAACAATAACAAAGAAATAATGTACATTTAGTATAGTGTTTAAGAAGTATGTTAAATATTGTTACTTCCACACAAATGTGTACATATTTTGCATGTCTTGGACAGATTTAGATATAGTTGTGAAAATAATAATAATGATTGGCAGTTTGTGATTGATATGATTGAAAGTAATGGTGATAGGAACGATTCAAGTTGGCTATGTACTTAAAAATGCTACTAAATTGCTAGCTGTATTAATGATTCAAAGCGACTATTCAAAATTCCAAAAAATATACGTATATCTATAAACACAATTCATATTCGTGTAAAGCTTAAATAAGTTTAAGAAAATAATTATTCGAGCATCATTCAATCATTGTTTCAATATTGGTAAATACTAAATTTATATATTTAATATAGCATGCAATAACACACAATATTCAGACAGACGCTCTATTGAATACTTTTTCTGAATTGAACTGATTCTGAAATGGTATCGGTAGAGATACATTATAGTATCTAGAGTAATCTTTGGCTATTTGAATGACATGATGAAAATGGCAAAACGAAACAAATACGTGCAATTTACGATACAAACAAAACAAAGCTTCATTACCTGATTTTCATTCTGAGCAACTTACAAAAAATAATTTATATTTATAATACGCAACACGATAATAGCAATAATTTTGTTACACATTTTTTTTAAAAATGCATTTATTTGTGCCAGGTGCCAGAAACACATAGAAACAATAATTTATAAAGTATTAACGAAAAGCAAAATAAAAATGAACAGTATTCAAATTGAAAACACAATCAAAATATAAGAAAAATAACAATAAATTGTGCATCACATATCAGATGACTTACGATGGAAATCGAAAAGTAATTCAATTTCAGCACTCAAAATATTGAAATGCATTAAAAAACGATATTGGAAAAGTTTTGTATAAACGAATTTCTTACAACTTTTTGATAGAATTATACAAGCAGTCCAACTCGCAGTCACTTTGAAAACATTTCAAAAATTAAAACAGATCACGTTTTATAAAGATTAAAGTTTTATAAACAAACGAAAAACATTTACTAAAATTAACAGTTCTAAAATGAAATCAAATAAAATAAAAGCTCATCAAGCATTTGACATAAATAGCGAGTTCTTTTTACTGAAGTTTAACAATCGAGATTTTGAAAGGTAAGTCGATACATTACTTACCAATTTATTTAAATAATTATACCATAAACTGTTCGCCTGCTTTCTTTATTACAACTTCAAATACAATTCGAATATAATTTGAGAATACATGAGCATGAATTATACTTAACTGAATTAAATCTGTTTACATTATATGTTTGAATACATTTTAATTAACTGGATTAATCATACAAGTATATGCTTTAAATGATTATAATCGAATAGATTAATATTTAATATGTTTTCTTTTTGTAAATTAATAATGTTTTTATGCTTTCGTTCTACGCAGTTTAAGACTTTTGGACCATTTCAGTTGTAGTACTATTAACTTCCCCCACATTCCAACGTATATATCAGACTTATCCGCCCTCGTCTCGTTGACTAAATTAATACTAAGTGTGTGTTGTTGTTATATTTTTAAATCTTCTTCTTTTTACAAATTGTCTGGAAAAAAATCGTTCTCTATAAAATGCTAAATGTGTAAAGTTTTCCAACAATTAGCCAAGTCCTGTGCGTCTTACTAAAATAGTATTCGTATATAAGTTTATTCGGGACTTATTCACTCACTTTCTATCTTTTATGGGTTATACATTTTTACACACACATACACACACACATACATATACAGTTATACAAGGACTACAAGTAGTATAATATACTAAATACCTATTAAGTTTTGTACGATATGTTTGTCTAGGGAATTTGTTGTCTGTGAAACAAAAAACTAAGTATTGCAAATCGGAAATATAGTAAGTATATCATTATAATCGTTATATAGTTAAATATCGTTATATTGTATGCTGTTAGGGACGGTTTCTAGGTTTGTAAAGCGAGTGTATGCACTAGTGGAAACTAGTTGGGCAAAAAGGAATTATAAACTTATCTCTCAGTTGAGTTTCGCATATAAGTACAAGAATATATATTAGTATATATGTATATAAGTATATATAGATTGAATTGCTGATAAGCGCAGCTACAACTCAGTAGGGCTCATCATCTTTGTTGGCTGATACACCGCACTTGGATCGCAATATAGCCGCTAATCTTTGGGTTAAGGGTTCTGTAGGAGACTCTGAATCGCTGCAGGATGCCGAGGTCACCTTGTTGCCTTAAAAATTACATGTTAACTAGCCATTAAACTCACTTTAATACTTGCTTTCTTACCATTGCTTATGTCCAAATCTGTGGCACTTGTCTCCTTGTTGCCAAACTGCAAATGGACTGGCACAATGTCGTCCTCCTCCTCCAGCAGCAAACTGGAGTATGAATGCGTGGTGTTATCACTGCGTCCAC
The DNA here is from genome assembly GCA_035046005.1 of Drosophila acutilabella. Lineage (NCBI taxonomy): Eukaryota > Metazoa > Arthropoda > Insecta > Diptera > Drosophilidae > Drosophila > Drosophila acutilabella. The sequence goes on from JAWNOK010000003.1 coordinate 6,099,888, forward strand.
CACCGCCACTTGAGGAGTTCCTTGATGAGCCGGAGTCATTGTGTGAATGTGAATGGGATGTGTGAGCTGCTAAGCCATCGACAGCGGCCACATCTTGTTGCTCATCTATGGGCAAATCAAAGTCATCACCACTGCTGCTCTCCTCCTCCTCGACATCCACAACATCGATGTCATCATCGTCGTCATCTGCTTCATCTTCATCATCATCGTCCTCATCAATTTCATCCACATCCTCGTCAACATCATCCTCATCATCAGAGCAGTTATTGTGACTGCCACTGTGGCTGCTTACACTGTCCTCACAGGGCACCTCCAGATCTAGCGCCAGCTCAGGTGATGATGATTTATTGTAGTTCTCGTCACTGTCACTCGATGCAGCCACTGTTGAGATACTCAATTAATTAGTCAGGTAACAGGTGTGAGAAAGGAAAGGTTAATAAGATGTCTACACTGATAAAAAATCTTTAAAACAAAAATACCTCAAAAAGAAATCTTTCAGAGCTCAAACTTAAAGTTTCAACTGAGTACTTAGTATTTAAATTAGGTTATTTATTCTTTGATTCTTGAGTTAACTTACCACGCAGTTTATCCAATATGAGCGGATAGAACTCTTTGGCCGTGCCATTGTTGGGTTCGTACTGGAGAACTGTAAAGTACATATAGTAATGCCTATTTATAGATATAGTTTTAACTCAGATATAGGTGGGTCTTACTCAATTTGCAGTATTTCAAAGCCTTCTTATAGTCCTTGAGCATGACGGCAGACAGAAACTGCAATATCGAGATAATACAGAGCATGAGAATGGAAATGGAAATGGCAGTGGAAATGGCAAAGGAAATGCGACTGCGACTGTGAATGAAAAGTGCTTCAAAGTGGCAACAAAGGCTCACTTGGCCCACTTTTGTTTGGCATGCAAAAAAGTTGGCTTAAACGCGCAGCAAAACAATTTATTAGCAATCAATAAGTTTCAATTCAAAGCACTCGCAGTAATCCTCTTGAAAGGATTTAAAATTAAATTTTACTGCCTCCCTTACCTCCGCCAGGAATTCTGTGGGTGCTGATATGCTCTCGTCGGCATCCGTGTACTCGGACAAACTTTGGCTGAGATCCTCGCTCGAGGCGGATGTGGGCAATGTGGCAACTGCAGCGGCAACTGCCACAGCTGCGGCACCGTTCATAATGTTTATATTATTTGCTGTAGATGTGCTGGTTGCTGTTGTTGTTGCGGTGGCAGCTGCATTATCCGTGTGGCAACTGCTGGTGGCATAGACGCCATTGCCATTTGATTTGTCCATGTTCAGCAGCTAGAAAAATAAAAATCATGTTTGCACTTTACAGAATTCGTAACTCGATTTTATAAAAGGAGTGACAGCTTTGTTAAACCATATAAAAAGTGCTTTTACTGGGGATATTAAATTTTAAAACTTAACTTACATTGGACATATGTTTAAGTATGTGTTTCTTGTGTCTTGATTTATTTTCTCGGCTGACTTCTAAACAAAGCGAACTTGCATTTTAAGAGGATTGTCTGAAAATAAATGATTTAAGAAATGCAATTTAAAGTTTTAATCTAGCTAAAAATCATGTTAAGTTCAGGCGTGTTTTCTTTGGCTTAAATCGATTTGATTACGATGGCTATCACTAATTGGATAACATTTCCGGTGACCTTATTGAACTTACCAGCCAAGTTATGTGCAAAGCTAAAAGAAGAAACTGTTTTCAAAGTTTACAAAAAGCGAGAAATTCAAAATGCCAAATGCTAATTTCGATGCCACAAGATAAATGCGACTCGTTTATACTATATATTGTGAGTGTGCTACAAGCCCCCCCTACACACACACACACACACACACACTTATACACGCATTCACTTTCTGCAAAAAGAATCCGCAAAGACCACAGACGAGGCCACACAGGCATATACAGATACATGCATGTGTATATTGTAAAAGTCTATGGCAAAAGCGAAATCAAAGTCGATGAAGGCAGACGGCGAGGGGAGGTGGCTGGAGGTAGCTGAGGAGCTGGGGATTACCAACTAGTTGAGCTGAGAGTAAACGCTGCACAGCACGCAAGCAAAAGCATACCACTTAAACTATGTCAATGAGGTGTATTTTAGACTTGATATAATGGAACAAATTTTATAAAAATATACTGTATATATTTAAATTTATTTTTGGTACTTTAAATAACTTTAAATATAAAAACTTGTGTGAACTTTGAATGAGCATAACTTTGCTAATTGAGTTACTAAATTAAAAAGTTATGGCTTCCTATACTCTGGACAGCTAGGCAAATCAATTGCAATTAAAATTTGAAGTTTTTAAAATTTTAAGATTTTTGGCAAATTTTATGATGTTACCCCTTTGCATTTTTCTCAAAAATGACCAAAATTTAAATGTGCCATATTTTAATGACAATCGATAGAACGGATCAATACGAGTCTAATAAGGTATTCCAAACGACTATAGCACTACAACTTGCCGAAATATTCCAAATCAAAGTGGCACTGCATAGGGTCCAAAAGGCAGACAAGCATTTCTGCCGTTACAGGGTATTTGCTAGCACTGCCTGCTGTCTGATTGTGTTGTTACTACAGTCTGTTTTGTTATTTTCACTGGTAACTAGTGTGAAATGGAAATGCAGCGAAATTGTTTACGTTTTTGGTATTTAATTGGCGCTCGACATGCGGCATTTTCATCAAGCGCCTGTAGGTATGCAACATAAAATTGGTGCTTTATTGCGTTCTGTCTGACAGACTGTGAGTGTGAGTTTGAGTGTGTATGTGTGCTTTCATTCAATAATTGAAAGTTGTGTACACAATATACTCATCACAGTGCCTGCCTTTAACTAGACTGAGACTGTTTGCCGGTCTCTTTTGCCGCACACTGTCAAGGACTTTTACTTGGTTTTACGGCTCGAGTTTGTCTTTGATTTACGTTATTGCATTGGGGCTGACAGTATTCCGGTTATAGCGACATATATCTTGAAATTGATGGCACATACAGTGCACTCTCTTCGTATGCCTTTCTCTGTGTGCACCTCCATTCATAATTCATCCCATAAAATTCTTAGCTGTCAACCGATTTTGTGCTGGCTCTGCTTCCTTTGGCTGTCTGTCTGTTAGTCTTTGGTTGTCTGGCCAAATTACACTTAATTACATGTCGTCCTGGTGAATGTATTGAATTCTAATTGCCTTCAGTCTGTGCGCTTTTTGTTGTGTCAGTTGCAGTCAGTCTTGGCAAACAGCACGTCAGTCACTCAATTGTCTGCGATTTGTTTATTTGTCCGATGATCCGTTTTCCTTTTTGCACAAATTTTGTCGTTGCTATTGTTGTTGTTGTTGTATTTCCTTTGGCATTTTCAAATGTCAGACTTGTCTGGAGCGACGGTTTGGCCATGACTGTCATGCAACAAAGTGCACATGTATTTCTCTCTCACTTTCTACCTCTATCCCTCTCTCTCTTTCTCTGTGTCTCCACAAGATTTAGCTGCTGGGCATTTTAGTTTCGTGTTCACTTTGGCAAGCACTCAACACTTGGCCAGACTTTTCTAACATCTTGCTTAATTTATTTAATTCATTTTATGCCGCAAATATTAAAGAGTAAGTCTTTAAATGCCGTTGGGACTGCACGATGATCAGTCAGTGGTATACAACTTTATATATTTTAGTTATATTTGTTCTTTCTGCCCTTCAAAAGTTTTCAACGCCAGCTGTCGACATTTCCCTGTTGAGAGCAGGGCCAAAGGAGAAAACTCTCTGAGAGGTAGACAAAGAGAGACAGTGTCTCTCTCTCTTAGACATAACGTGGGAGTGAACAGTTGCGTGTGGCATTGCAAAATGATTTGCATAATTCATATGCCTGACGTTGAAATTCAGTTACAAATCCTAACTGTGGTCGGGACACTCAAATTGATGAATTATTGCACAACCCTGTTTTTTTCTCTTCCTACTTTCTTCAGTTTTTTTGAATGCAACCAAATTTAAAGTCAGCGAGCCATGAAGTTGACACTGTGTGTGTGTGTGTGTGTGTTTGTGTGTTTCGGGTGTGTGTGTCGGGGTCACATGTCGGTCACAGTGCACTGTAATGGGAAAATGAAAATAAAGCGGACAACGACAACGACAACAGCCATGAAAGTCCCGTTGAAAACGTATAATTTATACAAAATGGAAGCTTGTCAACGCTGAAGTGGAGTCTGCTCAACTGCAGCGTACCCTGCGCTGGTTTAAGATTTTAAGAACATAAGTTATATATTCCAAGCAGATACATAAATATATTTATCTGTTGTGTATTAAATAATGAATTTTAAGCTTTCGAAAAGATATTTCAAAATAATTAGCGAGATATAAATGAATTTAAAACACAGAGAACCCCGAAAACAGAAAACAACAAAAAAATTTTTAATTGTTTTGGCGAAAATGACTAATCTTTTTTTGATTGACAGATCATGTTGAAAGTGAGGGAATTTCCGATTCTGCTTTGTAGTACAGAGAAGTGTGCTAAGAAATGCTCTTATCAAATCACGGAGAGTGCCAAATTTAAGCACACTTTGAGCATAGCGAGGGCAGTAACAAACGTTTCAAAAAATATATAGAGTTTCCACTAGAATTGTAATGGCTTATATGAAAAACTTTTTATAATTTCACTATAACTTTGAAATCAAATCAATTAAGTGGAATTTGGAGGAAACTAACTTAAAAAATCCTTAGCTCAAAAACCCATATGATTTACATAGACACTATGTTTTAATTCTATCGAACAACATTGCTAATCGTTATCATAAATGTTAGCTCTCTCTCTTATGCTCAATTTGTTTTGTTTACACATTATAAAAAAAATATAAAATGAAGAGCTTATCTCTGGCTCAAAGCACTGCTCTGCTTCAGTTTAATTTTAACTCTTCGCTTAGCTACGTGCTACTTAGCACTTAGTTTTATGAAAAATATAAAATGTGTATTAAAGCTATACAAATCTATATTATATACTGCATTGTTCAAGCAAATTTCCTTGCTAACGCGTTTTATACTAAAACTTTTCTAAGTGAAGAACAAGTTGATTTCAAAAATGCAGACGAAAAGTGTAATTTTGTTTATAAATCACTATGGATCTTATCTGAATATAGTTTAACGGGAAGCATACCCAATAATAAACTCAATCCAAAACGTGGCCTATGTCCAAATATAACTGACAAGGTCAAGTTTGTGAGGGAAAATGTGTTTAGTGAATTAGAAAAAGTTGAACTGGAGACACCACTGTATGCAGAAAGCCTTCCACTGATGCCCAGGCTGAGAGAACTCCATTGGCATATGCACAAGTGTCACAATATAACTTCAATTATAAAGGATTTTCCACTACTGGAGATGCTGTCAATCAATTATTATGCTGACACAGAGTTTAATACATGTTTCTACCTTGACCGGGTTCAATTCAGCCCAATCAAGCAGATTTATATTAATTTGAATGGCAAGGTTCGAGGCTCACTGAAAATTAAAAATTCGTTTTTGGAAGGATTAAAAGACTTGGAATTAATCGAATTAAATACCGGAGTTGGTGCCATGACAACGATTAGTATTGAATTGCAAGCACTGCAGAAATTTAAAAATTTAAACGAATTGGCAATTAAAAATTCTGGAATTGTTTTGCTTGTTCCAGAAACTTTTAATAATTTATATAACTTAAAAACACTGCGACTTCAAGATGTTACAATACTCGCATTCGATTGGTTAAGGTAAGTTCGTTTTTTTGTATAGTAATTAAAAAGGATTTTAACGATAAATTCACACTTTCAGCTCTGATGTATTGATAAATAATTTGGAACGTTTGGAAGTTACTAATTTAACATATGTTAGTAGTTCTGAAACTGATATAGATATAATCAAATCTCTGCAGGCATATAAAAAACTGAGCATAATTGAAAGTATCAAAAGATTGCTCCTTAACTCAACTATTTCCCAAGTACACTTTAACTGCTTTCATTTGCACTGAAGCTGAGAAAACGTGTAAATTTATAACAGATATAAATAGGCGACACTGTCCCAAGGAGTGTGACTGCAGCTTGAATCCCGAGGAAATGCGTTTCAACATCGATTGTAGCTATAGCCAATACTCTCACAAAAATTCCAGAATTACCCGTTCCAATTGTCGGCAACACATCACTCAACTTTAGTAACCAAAGTCTGACAGTTTTACCAAGTCCTACGCTTTATGGATACTCCAAAGTGCGTGAACTGCACTTGGCTAACAATCAACTCAGTAATTTAAATGTTACTCACTTGCCAACTAATTTAACATATTTAGACTTGAGTGGAAATCAATTTAAGACACTGGATAAATCAGTTTTGGAATTCTTTTCAAATCGATCACAGAGCTTACGGCTAAAACTAGCGGGAAATCCTTGGAGCTGCGATTGTGAAAATCAGCATTTAATCAACTTTGTTTCTAAACATAGTCTTATTCAAGATCGACTCAGCATGAGCTGCAATGGCTCGAAAGCTGCAAAAATGTCAAACAAGTTCAATGTAGATCTTTGTAAATCTCCCTATAGTTTGGTGTATAAAATAATTGGTTTCAATGTTGTAATCATTGGCATTATATGCATAATTTTGCTTAAAAAGAATTATATTTTTCAACTTGCTAACTCAGCAATATCCCAACCTTAGTCCATATCTGCTAACGGAAAATTACGACTTAAGACACGATGCGTTTATTGCATTCAGTCATCGGAACTCAGATCTCATAGAGGAGTATGTGGAGCAGCTGGAGAAAGGGGATAAGCAGTATAAACTTTGCTTCTATCAACGGGACTGGTTAATAGGCGCTGCTATTACCCAATGCATTGTGCAGTCAATTGAGGATTCCAGAAGAACTATTATATTGCTGACTAAAGAATTTTCTGCCTCTTCTTGGTGTAACTTCGAGTTTCAATCGGCCATTTCGGCTACTTCAGATAGCAACCGGAAAAGGTTGATTGTTATACTATATCCTGATGTAGATATTAGTGATTTGAACCCGGAGTATGTATTGTATTTGGAATGTCAACTTTATTTGAGAAGAGATGATCCAGACTTTTGGAATAAGCTGAAGAATGCAATGCCCCATAAACAGAGGGAACGAGAGAAGCAGGAGACTAAAACATAGAAAGGCCCGCAAAAAAAAGGTTTGCATTTTAAGTAATTCAATTTTACATAAATTATATATATTTTTTTCTAATTTATTTTCAGCAGTTCCTTTTTAAAAGGTGGAGACAAGATTCAACATAAAATAAATAAAGTATATGATTAAATTTACTTGCAAGTTACAGACCTTTTATCACATCATGCAAATAGCTAAACTACCCGCTGTAAGGCTACTTCCAGGGGCACATGAGTTCCAAACACTTTGAGTCGTTAGCCTACGAGTATGTTTGCCAAATTGCCGCACTGTGGTCGAAACCAACACAAAATATTGTTATGAAGGGGCGTGTTTTGTAGCCAAACTATTGCCAGAAAGTAGCTGGTTAAATAACCTGCACAAAAACCTTATGGCCTTTGGTCAGTTTATTAAACGTATATCCACGAGTTGCCACAAAAGGACAACAAGAATTGAGCTAATATTAAATTGGCACACCTAATGTCCTCGTGGCATTTCCTTCCTCTCTTTCTCCCCCCATTTCTCTCTCCGTCTCTTTCTTAGTTTGCTCAATTCTATGGCTGTTGGCGATAAATGTCAGTTGGTATTATTCAATAAAACGGAATTTATGATATACATCAAAGCAACTTTCGAAACTACGATTATGGTCATTGCCTGTTTGTGCTTTGGCAGTGTCCAATGTCATGGGGCTATTTGGACCATTGGGACTTTTTGCACTGTTTTGGTAAGACTGTGTGTTGAAATTGCATGATTATAATGATCACATTACTTATCGTTGCACTTGCATTTACTACATTTTGAGCCGGAGCCAAGCGGCTGACTTTTCAAAGTGGCACTCAGAAAAGTATGCTAACTTTTTAGGCAGAAGGGGGAAGGCAGAGAGAGTGACAGAGAGGGAGACAGAAAATGCAGGACTGGCAGTTATCCTATGAGTTAACTGAAAAATAATTATTATTGTTTGCTGCATAAATTAATTAAATAAAAATTAAATTAAATTTTAAATTATAAATAATATTTCGAAAACTACTGGGGTATATAGGCAGCCCTTTTTGGCAAAAATTTGGCAAAAAATTCAATATTGTTTTCAGTCCCATTAAATTTAATTTTACAGCTCAAAGTTAAGTTTCCAATTCAAACTTTAGCCGCTTTTCAGCTGATGTTAAGTATTTTCTACAGCTACTTAATATATGCTTATATTACATTGAAATTCTAGGAAGACTTTTTCAATTGAAATACATAAGCTTATTGCTTACGCAAAATTGATATTATTGAATAGAAATTCATGAATTTTACAGCCGATTGCATTAAGTTTTTGGTGAGCTAGCTTTAAATTTGCTTAGCAATCGATAAGAGTGGCAATATCTAAGCCAAATATGTGGTTCTGCGGCTTAGAGAAGCACTGAAGCGGTAAATGCGCAATTATGGCCGGTATATCACAACAAAAAAATAGATAAATAGAAGAAATACCTTTCAAAAGCTTATGCGGCGTATGCGCAATATTGCTGCATGTTTATGTTTTTTTCTCTGTGGTTTTCAATACCAGACACATACTGTAGGGCAGCAAACAATGGAAATAAAAGGAATCGCACGCATTGTTGGCGTATTTTGCATTGTTTGCAGCACATATAATCGTTTATACCGTATACGAATATATAAATACTGATGTGCTTTCAAATTGCATACAATATAAGCACTTATATTTTTCTATACACCGTGTGTGCTGTATTTGTGTCGACTGAGTCACTCAAGTGGTAATTAAAATTATAGCAACTTTATGTGTGTCCACTCTGCTTACCTCCTTATCCTCCACTCCCCACCAAGTGCTCCCTGACATAGAAAGAAAAACCGTAAAACTGTGGCACAAGCATCATCTCTTGTCTTTGTGCGTTTTGTCTTTGTGCTGCATACAATTTTATACAATAAATGCAATATGTAACTTTACACACACCAACACAAACAGCTAGTGTGTGCGTTTGCATGTGTGTGAGTGTGAGTGTGCGTTGTTGTTGTTTTTGCTTGTCACTACTTGAAACCGTTACAAGTATCCACGAACTAAGGCAACAACAGCACAAAAAGTGACTGAAAATAAACAAAGCTGCACAAAAGTAGGACTTTAAAATGTCACCTTTAGAATTAGAATTCTAAGAGCATGTGAGCAAAGGAACCAAATAGAAAACTTTTTTACACAGCTACAATTTGTATAATAATATTTATGACTTGTCATTATTTTTATGATAAGTTTTAAATATTATTTAACTATGAAAATAATCCGTCCATTTCTATATTTCTTTCCACAGTTTCTATTTTTTTAAGAAAATACTGTTAAACGTATTAATTTAAGAAAATACTGTTAAACGTATTAATTTAATAGTATTTTCTTAAAAAAATATTCTTTAAAAGTACTTGTCTTTATTTCTTTTATTTTAATTATTAAAAATTTAATAATTTTCTTTTTTAAAAGATTATTTTAAACCTGTAAAAAATTAAATTTTTTAATACAGAGTATATTCAAGTCCACACTCAACTATCTATAAGCAAATCGATCACAACTTTTAATTGGCCTTATTTTCATAATGTCACAAATGTAGCAATAATTAATGATACTCAAGAAGAAATCAGTTGCCAGCATTTTTACAGAATTGCTAGGTCTAAAACTTTTGCCATTCCCCCTTCCAGTTATAGCCGTTTAGTAGCTGTTAGCCGTAAATCACATACGGCTACAAGTTGAGCTAAGCTGCTACATTTTTCGCAATCTTGTTGAGGACTAAGTTCGAAGAGGTTTGTCGGGCCTCATCAACGTTTAGTGCATCATTAAAAATGCTTTAGTCGGCACAAACTTTGAAGTGGTCGCATTTTACATGGCAACATTTTAATTTTAACTTTAACCGCTTGGGACAAACAGAAATTAATGGAAAGGCAAATAAAAGTGAATGCGACTAACGAGAAATAAATGCGGTGCGCTGCTCACGGACTCACAAAAATAATGCAAAAAGGTAGTAGATGGAAAATTCGCATAAATTTTATGATTTTGCTGACAACGTTGCCGTGCTTGTGGTTCTTACCTTAAATTATTTACGAGCGGTGGCAATTCCTTGTTGTACTCAGTTTCTCAGCTTCACTGATTCGTCGTTACTCAGTTTTACAGTTTTCACGTTTTCCGTTTGCACTGCAGTTTTCTTTTAGTAAACTTTTCACGAAAGGTTGTTGTTTTACAATTTGTAACGTTTTTACATTTAATTAATAGTCCCGTAAATATTTGCCCTTTGCTGCTACGCAATTGAGCTGGGAAAATTTGTGCTTATGTTTTTGTTTTTACACGAGAGTGCAGCAGCACTCAGGGGCAACCGGGGATGCGCCAAAGACCTTCTACCAGTCTAGAGTTTTTCTTTTTTCTTCTTGCACACCAACTTTTTTATGAGCTTTAGTTTGTATATTAATTAACTTTGCTTCTTTTCAAACTTTGTTGTTCTTTTTTTTTTGATAATTTTTGGTTGCGTTTATTAAGGCGTAAATACAAAATTTGTTGTACGTGTGTTGAATTTTGTGGCGCACTTTTGTGTCGCAGTTGTGCTTCATTAACAGCGTTGACTGAACGAAATGTCCTTTTTATACACACTTGTTCGCTTTTGGCTGCCAATGTGCAAAAAGCTTTTGTTTCAGCTGCGCTCCACTCGTCCTTTAGTTCGCTCTTTCTCTCACGATTTCTCTCTCTTCATTGGGTTATGCTCAGGCGCTTTATGTTTGTTTTGACTGGCGGCGGCATTGATAAAGCTTTTGCTGCTCGAACACAGGGTGGTTCGAGCTGAAAGAGAGTTGGGTAAATATGGTAACTAGAAAATTGTATCAATAATTAATATAAAATTGATACAAGCACTAAAAAAAGTTGATCTGGAGAGCTTTGCCATTAAATGTCTAATACTTGTATAATGCATGTTGGACGGCAAGTCTTTCAGAGTCTAAATTTTTAATATAGCAAGTCATTTGGCTTAGCTATGATCATTCGGTATTACAAAGTTCAGAATATTCTTGATTTTTGCTATTAAGTTGACTATTTTGAGCCTGGAGCGTTGAAAGGCAACTTTAATTACCATAAAGTTCATATCTATTTTAAGTAAACTTGTAGTTACTTCTAGCTATTTTTCAATTTAGCTATTTGGGCTCATATATTCTGTCAACACACTGTGTTTTCAAGCTAAAAATGCAACATGAAATAAATGTTGCATACTTTTAAGAGCTTATTGAAAGCGCGCTTCGCTCTCTCTCACCCGTGTCTCTCTTTGCCATATCTAGCTTTGGTGAAACTCTCTCACACTCACACACACGCTCTAGCGGCTCGTTAAAAGCACACACACTTACACACATACACTAGTGCACTGGGAAACCACAACTTCTATTGAGCTGAATGCCTCGCCATCATCAGCTGTGTGTGTAGCATTGCCCTAAAGAGCCGGAAATTGTGGGCGGAATCGGGTGCTCTCCTCGTAACATGTAAAGCAAATGCAAAATGGCGGCTTAACTCACAGCGTACTCAGCTGGGAAAAATACTATAGCCGCGTATACGCAATAATTGCGACCTCCAAGCCATGTCGAGCGAGTGTGAATGTGAATTAAGAATTACAGGCTTAATACAGCTGACTTTTTGTTTGCTTTGCATCTTTTACACATTTATGAGAATTTTTCAATGTGCAGACAGTTTTAATTATAATAAAAATATGAAAATTCGTAGCTACAAAGCTGCCACTAATACTCTTTAGTTTGAAATGTTTGCGATTAAAGCCACCAACAGCTTAACAGCTGTCAGATATTATAGTAGAATAAGACTGATCTAGGGAAAAGTTGATTAAAAGTAGATAAAAAACATATTTGGGTAGTACAAATCGGTACAAATTTAAGTCCACAGTTCAAATTTCTTTTAAGTGTATGAAATAAATAAAAAGTTTCTTAAAATAAATTTCCTATAAAATTTGCAGAGTATTTAAGTGTCGCCTCCATTCAGTCTTTTAGTTGATACTTTTTGTTTTTAGTTCTTTCGTTAATTTCGTTTAAAATTTATGTTGGCATTTGCAATCCCATTTTGCATGTAGGTGGGATTCCGCATGATTTCCGGTGCGCCTCGGCCACACCAAAATTGTATTTCCGTGGCTGCAATGCCCAATTCCCAGCTAGTAAAAACTTTTGTATTTTTTTAAAGTAATATATTTATTTGTATTTAACTTTGTGAGCGAACAAGAGAGTTTTTCATGCTGAACTGCATGCTTAATGACTTAAGACAAAGATAAACTGTATGAGGGGAGGGAGGGAATACTTAAAATTAGAATTAGAATTACATAATCGCAATTCGTTGGTGTCGAGACCTGTGCTTAGATACTACGATATGTTTGTTTTGGTTGCTTGCAATCGTTTCAATAATAATGTACACTTTTAATGATCGATTTAATGTTAAAAACTAAAAGTTAATTAGAAATGAAATGTTTTACAGTTGTGATTAGTCGACATAAAGTGAGTGTGATTAGCAGTGATTATAATAATTAGATATAGGCTCATGCGAAGCACTCGTTTAACTAGTTTATACTCATTCCAGTAAATATCGATATACTCGTAATATTTAGTTATATATTTAGATGCACTTAAGTCTAGAACAACTATATGTATGTATGTGTGTTATGAAAACTTAGACAACTAGGAGATATACATAGATTTATGTGTATGTTTCTAGCAGTTCATGTAGTTGGGTGAATCCTTGGCAGCAACTTCGGGCGTTGTTTCCTCCTGGGCTGAGACATTGCCCACATTTTGATAGACCTCCGCTTGCACCTCAATGCAGCCCACTTGTGGACACGCCACCTGCTTGGGCTTAAAGGAGCTGCAGCCGCTGCTCGAGTGGCTCTTGGTCAGCTTGCCGTAGATAATGTTTGGTCGTTCATTTAGCTTGATCGGCTGTAGGGTAACTCCGTTCTGATAATGCTGTTGGGTATCCTGCTCCTTGGCCTCCATAATGGTATTGAGCAGACTGCTGCTCTGCGATGTGGACAACGGTTGACCGCCATTGCCATAGACGGGTATATTCGAGGGGAACATCTGGTAATGCTCCGAGCCCGTGGGACTTGTGGGCGTGTGTAGGCGTGTGCAGCTCGACATGGGCGAGGGGAAGACAATCTGATGACGTTCATCGCCAGGTGTTGAGACGGGTGTGAAAACAGGTCGTGGTGGTGGTGGCACCAAGTAGTTATCCATCAACGAACCCGCTGTGCCCAGACGACAGCCAAACTGCCGACGATCCTCGTGATCCGAGTGTGTGCCCGAATCGCCGAGAGAGGCGCCACTGCAATTGCTGCCAGTGCTAAGTCTGCCAGAGGACGAACTGGAGCTGGAGCAGCTCTGCAGACTTAGCGAGCTAATGGGACGCACCGAAGACTTCAAGCTGCAACTGGTGGCAATGGAGCTCTTGGTCTCATCAAGCAGACTGTCTGCACAGCTGGACTGTTTCTCCAAGGCCGCTTGAGTTTTCTGGCGGGAGAAGAGTTTCTTTATACGCTCAAAGGGAGTTTCCCGCTTCATCTGGGACTTGACATGCTCATTAATACGCTCGTATTCCCGACGCAGCTGATCGATTTGATCCTGCTTCTCACGGAAACTTTGTTGGACATCATTGCGATGCTTCCACTTCTCCACGAGCAACTCAACATCGCGTATGGAGAGCACATTGTTCTTAAAGTCATGCATAATCTCGGCCAGCTCATCGTCGGCATTGGCACGTGTGCTGCTCGAGGCATCGCTGGCACTGCGCTTTAGTGTGCCATAGCCATTGGTCTGGGGTAATCTGGCCGTGGAACGACTGAGACGTAGTGGCTCCTCCACCGGTCGATTCGAAGGCTGGAACAGATAGTTGCCATCATCGGTGGGTGGTGCAGTGGTCGCAGTAGAAACAGCAGTTGTGACTGGTATATTGGAGGGCTGCATGACGTAATCATTGCCAGCCATGGCCTGATTCTCCAGCAGCTGTGAGCACTCCTGACTGAACTTGTCGGTGGCCTGATAATTACTGGCAGCACCATCGACCACATCCTGGGATTTGTTTTGCTCCTTGGATTGATAGTAAGGCGGTTCATTGATGCGCAATTCATTGGTGGTTTGCTCTGGTCCCGTTGTGCTGCTGTCGAGCACTTTGCTGGTCTCCAGATGCTTCTCTGTTGTGGAGCTCTGCAGATTCTCATCCTCGGTTTCCACACTGATGTAATTGAGATTCGAGATGGCCATTGTCTCAGTCTTGGTACGCACTTCCGGCGTATTCTCACGCTCCGAACCACTGGACATTTCCATGTACTCAGCCGTGGGCAGTTGCTTCGCTGGCTTGCCCCGTGGAGACGTGGGCAGTGCTCCAATCACCACCTGGGCATTCTTGCTGTTACCTGGCTTGGTCTGTGCCCCTGGGCTACTCGCACCACTGCTGGGATTATCAATGCCCTTGAAGTAATGATAGACCATTGTGAGATTATGAAATTCCGAGAAGCTAACAATATTCTGGGCCAACTTGTGGTGACCCTCCTGCTCGGCCAGCTCAGCGGGTGTGCGGCCAGAGCAATTGCGTACGCCACAGGCGGTATCGCCACCAGGACACTCCATCAGCTGCAGACACAACCTGTTGAAGCCCCAACGTGCCGCAAAGTGTAGCAGTGTGGGATACTCCTCAGGGCTCGACTCGAGGCGTGTGAAGAAATGCGGCTGACGTTCGTAGGGACCGTTGAGCAGATGGAAATTGGGTGGCATATTGCGTTGGAAGCACTGCAGCAGATGCTGATCGAGTGCATCCCGTTCCAATGGACCCACACCCAACGCATGACACATGAACTCTATGGGTGAATCCTCCACTCGAAGCAGCTGTTCCAATTCACGTAGACGACTCTCACACTTGATGGGCCGTGCGCCCAGACTCTTGTTGTTCTTCTCAATGCGAATTTCAATCATTGTGGAGATCTCCATGCAGGATTCGGGTATGGCGAACTGCACGGTGTATGGATTACGCCACTTGAAATTCCTTATTTCAATCAACTCGCCAGATTTCTCCACGAACAACTTTAGTGTGTCTTTTTCCTTCAATGGTTCGGCCAACATGACTAACACTTTGTTCTGGCCATGTTTCACCTTCTTGGGCAACACTGTGAATCCCTCCGAGCAGCTGGACAAACTTCTTGAGATGCTATTACTGTTGCCACTGCTGTTATCCTGACACGGCGGACGCTGGCACAAAGCACGTCCCAATATATCCGTGGCTATACCCAGTATATTGCTGATCTGTGCCTGATCTGTGTCTCGCACCACACAACGCCGCCACTTGTAGTAGTTTGGCAGTGCCGTCTTGTGCATCTCCTTCACCTTGTCCTCCCCCACATCTTGGAGTATGGCCAGCACTTTCTCCACACGAATTATGGACGTCAGCTGTGCCATCAGGAAACTGTGTGGCAGCGCCAACAAGGCCGGACACAGTATGACAATCTGCAGTGCTGTGTTCTGATACTTTTGGGCAATCTCCTCGCTGAAGGGGCCATCGTCAATTTTTATGTGCAGAAAACTAGGGTATAAGGGAGTAGAAGGAAGATGGTTAGTTAGAATAAGCCGAAAAAAGAGTAGCGAAATTATCGGTTACATTGTTAATTAAGTTAACTTTGATTTATATTGATTTTACTATTAAAAATTTAACTCTTCTGCACATTTCAGTAATTTAATTTATTTTTAATTTTCACATATTCTAGATTCTGAAATTTTACTGTTTTTATAACGCTAGGATGAAACTGACTTTAGGAAAACTCAGATTAGTAGTAAGAACAATTTTAATGGAAGAACTTCTACCAAAAAATATTCAAAAATATGTATTAAATTTCCAAAAACTAAGAAGTTAAAAAAAACACCTTTAATTAACATGTTTTACATCATAAAACTTAATTTAAAACATAGAAAACCAAAGAAAATTCACGAATATATATTTTACCTACTCCCAAACTAATTATAGTTTCACTGTGGTTTAAGTACTCACTTGAATGGTTTGCGTCCGCGCTGCTTGGTGATCTTGTCGAAATGGTTCTTCAGGAAAGTGGCACGCAAATAAGCGCGTTCGCTGTGCTTCGCCGTAATGATCAGTATATCGTCCATGTTGTAACCCGGCTGACCGTAGCCGTAGAATGTGGATGCAACTCCGTTTGAGTTGTTCACGTTGCCGCAGTTGTCTGCAAAATGAAATCGAAGTGAGACAAAGACGATCGTCAATGATCAGCGAAAATATTTTGTATGTGCAACAAAATGGGAATGTTTCTTGCTGCTGATAAAGAACTGGCCTAAGCGACCCCAAAATCAGTTCCAATGCAGGTCCCTATCCCTCTACCCGACTGTCCCTCTGTCTGTGTGTGCATGTTCTGTCTTTGATAAATAATGTGTTTATTTAGGATTTGACTTTAGCGATTTATGAGCCTCGTCGTGGCTACTCAAATACTCCATGTTTGAACAATTTCCAATTTTTCAAGTGTGATAATTTAGGTAAGCAATCAATACAGGCAAACAAAAGGTCACTGGGAAAATTGGTTTATCACTTTAGATAGCCAATAGTTGTGGTCAAATTTGCCAAGACCGAACACAGAAAGATTATTATTATAATTTAAATAAATTTGATTTACAAAACTGATTTTTCACTGGAATTTCTTACATTTCTTTAGTTTTTATGCATTTGTCTGCCACTTTAACACAATTTCAAACATTCCTGCTTGAAAACTTGTTCACAACTGTTCAAGTTTTTGGCTGCTTAGCCAGCTGCCAAAAGTTCTTAAGCTAAATAAAACACCATAAATTTGTAAACGTTTCTGTTTGGATATTTTGTCAAATTAATTGCAGGGCTTTTAATTTTGTTTTTTTTGTGGGGCTAATCAGCGTTGTGCTGGGCTATGGCCAACATAAATTTAGTCACGTTTAGAGCATTTGAATAAAATTAAATCAAGTCAACTTGAAACGAAACGCACGATCCCAACCGATCCGAGCTGTTGATGTTATCTCTTGGCCAAACCGAAATTTACTGTTGCATTTGGCGCTCTGCGCAGTTCTCAACTTTGTGACACCCACAAATGGCTTCCCTTTTGCTCAGTCTTTATCTCCTTACACAAGAGAGTGAGAGAGAGTGGGAGAGACACAGACACAGACAGGCTGAGTGCTCTTCCTGTTGCATGTGGCAGCTGCTGCTCATTATGTGGCCAAAGGGGAGACGAGTTGCTGCTGTTTTGCTTCCATTTTGTCTTTTATTATATAAATATGTAGCCAAGTGAGTGTGTGTGTCTTGTGCAAAAATAAATAACAAGTGAAGCGTTCAGTCTTTTCAAATTTTGCATGCAACAAATGTTTTTTGTTGACTTTTTGCATGCCTTTTTTCTAAACGCATGACAACATAATTAAGCCGAAAATTGCCTGTCTGCTCCACTGTGCCGACAGTTTTTGAACCTTTCTGATTTGTGTGATTAATGGCCGTGGCCAAAAACTTGGTCTTTGCTTTTATAATGGCTTTTGTTTTAGCCATTTTATAAGTTTGATTCAGTTGCTGTTGCTGCTGCTGCTGTATTGAAATTTATCACTCAATTACATGACAGACGACAGTTTTGCCAGCAAGTTTCAAGCTTGACATTGAAGTGAATGTTGCAAGTTGCAAGTGACTTGTTTTCCACACACTCTTGCTCCCTACACAGTAATGTGGGCAATATTTCAGCGTCAACATCTGGTAATTGTTAAACAGTCGCCAGTTTTGAATTGCAAGAAAAATGCGACCCTTTGTTTGCCACACTCACACACACACGCACAATCAGTAACTGTGTGCAACAATTTGCAAAAATTTCGCGTTTTCTTTACTTTGTTTTCATTTTATATTTTTTATTTTACTTTGATCGATGCTTTTTTAATGGTGCCCAAATGCAGCTGCATCTGTTAACAGTCTCTGTTCGATCAACTGAATGATTTGCCACATATATTCACTTACTCATGTCCACATACTCGTAGTTATTTGCATCCACTTTTCTACCCAAAATACAACTGCCAAAAAATCTGCAACTACGTTTCGTTGGCATTTTGTTTGATATTTTTTACAGCATTTATTGTAAATACACAAACATTTTTTATAATTTTAAATATTTAATTTGCTAAGTTGTTGCGAGCGGATCGCAAATCGGCGCTAATTGTCGTTTCGGCATTGCAAATGGAACTGGAAACGAATTCACTTGGCACACTCGCAATCGTGTCTCTATTTTTAAGGGGTTAAACACACTGATTGCCTAGGATTGCGACTAGGCTTTTAATTAATTGATTAAACTAATGCGTGGCGCCAGACGGTTGTGGGCGTGGGCGGCGAATGGGTCTGATCAAGCTTGGAGATAGGGTAAAGTCGTGAAGAGTTGAGGAAATGACACTAGTTGAAAGTAGTTTCAATTCTAAAATATGTAAAAAATGCTAAAGCTTTTGAATAGTTGCAAACCAACTTTAAGCCTGAAATTAATCAAATTCTGACACTCAAATAAAAACAGTTGCCAATTCAGAGAACTGCAAAGTGTCATAACTTCTAAATAATATACAATTCATCAAGCTTATGACAAGATGCTTTTATAATGCGCGACTTTTATGAGCTGGGATCCCCCTAAAACATCAAACGCATACATATATCTATACATATCTTTTTTTTTACGCTGTCTCTTTTATTTTTGGGCACAATTTGAATAAACGCAAGAGCTGTGTGACATTTTAGCAAGACATAAATCAACGGAAAATGAACAAATAATGCGGGATTAAATGGACTGCGGCCACGAGGCCGAAACGATACAAACCGAACCAAAAACCCGGAGACCGGACGATACACAAATTAACCCTCCCCATAAACCAAAAAAAAAAAAATATTGTATTCATTCATTTATATCTCAAATGTGCATACAAAAAACTGTATATATGTTTATTTAGTGCTCACTCACTCTCTCAACAACAATTATCATTTAATTATGTCAACTGTAACTTAATTATGAACGCATCTTTTACAGTTGAGCTCTTCACTTGATTAAAAATGTGTTTTTTTTGGTTAATTGTTGATTTCCGTATGAGATTTGTGAATTCCTTTGCTCAATTAACTCTGAATCTCTACACATTGTGAATATTAATCATTTATTGTTCTTCTTGCTGTGTTGCTCTAGTTTAGTGCTGTACTGTTTTTCAATTGTTTTGTGCTTCCACGCCCACTATTTGACTTAGTTTGCCGCCCACCAACAGTCTAATGCATCAATTTACCCCTGAGCAACAATGTTTGAAATTCATTAAATTGTAAATTGCTTGTCTACAGCTCTCTCCGGTCTGTCTCTCAGTCTCTCAGTGCTGTGCTCATTCGGTTACTGTGAGAATTTAACCACTGTGCTGGACAGTGGTTAGTTGACAGTGACTGCGGGCAGTTTTCGAGCACTTCAAACGATTATAAATGACATTGCATTGGTTTTGGTTTGCTTTTGGTTTGATTTTGGTTTCGCTTTTGGTTTTGAGTGGCCACTGAATGCGCCTGCATCGACGCACAGCGACCACAAATTGTCATGGCTTCAATCAATGCGTAGTTTTTGTGTGTTTCTTTTCAGGTCAAACTAATGTTTTGTATTAGAACTGTAAATGAATCTTAATGCAGTCTGCTGATATATCTTTACCCCTTTTGACCCAGTTAATTAGAAATTTATTTGCTTAGTGAAACGGCTCATAATGAAAACATTTAAAAACACATCATAAAAAAACTTGAGATACATTTTTGAACAGCTAACAGCTAAAAGCAAACATAAACAACTACATTTCACATTTTCTACTCCGAAAATGATGCATGAAATTTTGTTCTAATTTTTTGTTGTTGTTTGTTTTTCACAGAAAAGCACGCACGTAACGAGAGTGAGAGTTCAAAAGTTCAGTTTTCATGCTGCATGCCGCGAGTTCATATAATGCAACAATTTATAAACAACAAAAATATTATATGATCTGCTTTTATGGCTATGGTATGTGGAGTTGCACTTGCTGTGCGAGTACATAAAACAAAGTCAAAGTGAATTTGAAAACAAAACAAAAAATATACTGTCTTAGTCTTAGGGACTACTGCTATTATAGCCCTGTCATAGTACGATCGATGTGAGTTGCATTTTTAATGCAGTTTTGTGCTGTAAACAACTTTGGAGGTCTGTCAATTGACTTTGACTTCAATAGCGTCTGCAATTCAGAAAGTTCTCTTGTTTTGCTTGTTGTATTTCTCATATTTTTCTTGGCGTTTTTGACATTAATGTTTTGTTATTTTTTGTTGTTATTGCTGTCGCTGTCATAAAAGGGCTGGGGATTTGAAATGGGAATGGATTTGTATAGGGGGGGATGTCAGACAGTCTCCCACACATGAAGACCAAATCCCACATGTTTAACTTGTGCTCCTAGTCTGCATTTCTTATAATAACAATGCAACAGGCAACTCTTTTTTAGCTCCTGCTATTTTAAGACTTTCGATCTATTTCTTGGTAACGCTTACTAAGGGGCGCTGAATAATTGTGCAGCAGGTGTCAAATGTCTGCCCTGTACTCCCCTTACCATTTGATAAGTATGACAGACTACCGACAAGAGGAAATTGTCATTTCTCAACACAAATATTAAGTAGAAAAAAAACTCAAAACGATCGTGTAAAATGCAACATTTGTGGTCTTAGCACGAGTTCATCATTTTTTCATTTTCAATCTAAAAATTTTCCACCCTATCGTTGATTAATATGTGCTCCACTGCGGTGGCATTTCATTTTGGGGGAAAAGCGACAACTTTGTCAAGCACTTCATCAAACATTTCAAATGTCTGCTTCGCTCCGAAAGGTGTGCATTTTCCGCTTTAGATTTCCCATTTTCTTTTTTAGTTATTTATTTGATGTTTTGCTGTTTTTAGGAAATGCATTGAGTCGAGGGAATGAGATGCATTTGTGTCACTTTGGCAGCCATTTCACAGATCTATGCGCTCTACATGCTAATAAATGTCTTCATAAATTTTAAAGCGACATTTCATCCAAACAAATGCAACTGAGGCGCTTCTCAAAAATCAACTCATAAATATTCGGTTGGACAATTTAAAGCAATGTCTCACACATCATTTGATTTTGTTGTGTTGTTGTGGGAACTTCCAAAAGGAATCAAATACCCAAATTCTCAGCTAAGCACATACATTAGGAAAGCTGCTTAAATGTTGGAAAAATATGGGGGATAAGAATGTGTAAGAAAATATTTGAAGTTGTATTGTGGATTCTAAAAGGATGGCATTTTCATTTAAAAGATTTAACGTTATGCATTTCAGAAAAAATAGCAGATAAATAAAGTTTTTCTACAGCTACTTTTTGCTTTAAACTCAACTGCATTTAATATTTTTTCTGCTCGCGTCAAGGTTAATTGACGTGAGTAAAATTGTTTGATTTAACAAACACTTAAAACATTAAAGCAGCCCGCAGTTTTGCATGTATTTTAACTAAGTAGTTATCGCAGTGTCGCATTTAAATTTGATTATTGTAATTTTTGTACATGTTTTGTTTTCTTGCTTTTTTTGTGTGTTTTTTAACGCACATACTTGTAAAAAATTGAAACAACAACAACAGAACTTGACAATAATCAACTCAAATTTTTCATTTCCGTTTATTAAAGCAGAGTACGAGAGTGTCAAGAAGCGAGAGAAAGAGATAAAGAGAGCGAGAGAGAGAGAGGGAGAGGGAGAGAGAGGAAGCAGGAGAGAGGGAAAATGATGCTGCGTGCATACAAATTTTGGACTGTGTAAATGTGTGAGATGGGGAGAGAGTCTTTGACTTGTGTGTGCGGGAGTGTGCGTCTGTGTGTGCGTATGTGTTTGTGCGACATTTCCTGCGAGCAATTTATGCAGCACGTTAGAGATGGACGCGTGTTTCGATGGAGAAATACATCGTGAAAGCACAAGAGACTTTAGGTACCTAAAATGTGTGTTCTACGTGCTTATAACATCTTTGTTTATACTTTGTTAAGCATTTAATCACTTAATGTTCAATATTAAATTAAATATTCTCCTGGAAAAATTTGTTTATGCGTGTGCTTAGAGCTTAATTTGGTTATGAGCTAGTTTATAGCCATTTAAAAGCATTTTCTATACATTATTTATCAAAATTTTGATTGCTATCTATTAGCAAATATTGGCAGTATAAGTATTTTTTTTTCTTCGGCTCTTTGAAACTGACAGGCAAGTTAAATATTTAAGAAATTTTTTAAAGAATTTATCTATTTAAAATAAGTATATTTTTAAAACAAATATTGTCTAATATTTTCATTTAACATTTTTAGTTTCTTTAAGTTTCACACAACTTGTCCATCTCTAGCGCAAGCTTTGCTTACCCTACACACACGCACACAGTCTCATTTATGCTTTCACTGCGACTGCGACGCTGCTGCGCTGCCGCCACGGTCGCTGTGCGCGCTGCTTCTGTCGCCTTCTATGAGCGATTTCCGGTGCGTGCGTCGCTGTTAGCGTCGCTGCAGCTGCAAATTAAACGTTACTTGCTGCTGTTGTTGTAGTCGCTATTGTTGTTGTAATGGTTATTGTGTTTGCCGTTGCAGTTGCACATGTTTATGCATTGTTTGTGCTTTGTGCGCTGCACGAGAACGGCACCTGCCACATTTGCGTTCTGCCAGACGCTGCGCCTGCGCCTGCAACAAGTCCCTGTCCCGCTAGTGCTGTCTCTACTCCCCACTCCCCCTCTCTCTCTCTCTCTCTAACTCACTACCAATAGCCACCCCATTGGCTGCTCAGTTCCTTGCCTTTGTGGTTATATTGCTCAGCATTTGCATCACGCGCAGCCCTTTCAATTATAATTGCTGCCTGCCTTTTTGCTATTTTTATCCATCTATTTTTCTTTGACGTCGGCACGCGGTCGTCACAGAACTAACAACAACAACAGCAGCAGTGGCAGTGTAATGGAAAAAAACTACTTAAATATATGTGTGTGTATGTATAAAAATATAGAATTTTGAAGCCTAGCCGAGAGCACGCGCTCTTGTTGCACATCTGTTTTGGGGCAGCAGCTGAGCTACATTTGCCCCCTGCCTAAAGGATGCCCCACGTACGTACTGTCTGGCTTGCCTTTCCTTTATTTATTTTTCTGCTTTTCTATTTTTTTGTGTTATTAATTAAAAAACAAAAAAAAAAAAAAAAAAAAAACAGAGCAGAAAGAAACCTAGTCTAGACGATTTAAATGGGCGCAGCTTCAGCGGAAATTCAATCTGTGCTCTATTTTCGCTCCCCCATCAAATTTTGAAGCGGCTGTCTTTTCAGGGTAGATCAGATAAACACACATGCACACACATGCGCACACACACGTGCTGTGTGTTAATGGTATTGTTAAGCAGGATTATAATGCATTTGGGCAACAATATTTTTGAGCTATCGCACGTACACGGAAATTAAAAGCCTGATTTGGCTGTCAATTGAACGGAAATCGAGAAATCCTTTAATTACAGAAAATGGGGAAAATTTCGAGCTTCAATTGGGCAAGGAAAAACCACCGCTTGCCGCTCACTTCAAAACCTTTTCGAAAACTGTTTTTTTTGAGGCGACGGTGTCTGCTTTGATTTTGAAGGGGTTTTTTTTCTCAATCGGTAGCTGAGTGTCGGTTTTTTAATTGTTTTCAGATGTGTTTTCTGTTGTTTTTTGGAGTGCACTTCAGTGTTAGAGCTACTTGTAATGTGTGGCATGCAACTTGACGTGGGGTCGTTTCATTAACTCACCGCAACAGAACGTTTCCATTTCAATGTCTTCGCTTTTGAGCAGCATTTTGATAGAGTTCTAAGTACACACACGAAACACTTATACACACACGCACACTTTATAGATACATCGCGTTACAGTTGGCTCTTGTGCTAACTTGGCTTAAATTGCGCATGCGCAACGCTTTGGCTTTGACGTCAAGTTGCCACAGTCCTTCAACTTCAACTGGCGGACAGTAGCTGTTTGTTGGCTTAAACTGTCGGCTCAGCTCAGCTCTGTTCAGCTAGGGCCCTCCAAGTCAATTTGAATGCCAAGAATAATAATGAGCTAACGTTATGGCCAAGAGAGCGAAACACTCTCTCTCTCTCTCGCTGTCTCTCATGCGCTCTCTTTATAAATAATGCATTGAAATGATTATAAAATAATAAAAGTCAGCGCTGTTGTTGTTGTACGTGCCCGTGACGTTTTAACAACGCTTTGTCCATTTTAAGCAAGGGGCTTTAGACCGAGTTGAAGTCTGAGCCAGGCTATAAACAGAATTATGGCATTTTAAGTGGCCAACAGCGCCAATTTGATGGTTTCGCTAGCCATCTGAGATTCGCATGTTGCCAATTCACAGCCCAAATGCGGCTCAAGTCTACTGTAAACAGTTAGATATTGCCAGACCGGCAGAAGAAGCAGTCGTTGTAAATAAATATAAATAAATAAACAATATTTTGATTTAAATGGCAGCCACTGAAACTGCAGACAAGGGCAACAGTCGACGCTGCAAATTCAAATACTTATCATAAATCTAAATGTGCCACGAAATACAAATGTTTATATGTATAGACATGTAATTTTTCGGCTTAAAAGACGTTGGTGTTATAGGAAAAATTGTATTTTAAACAGAAAAAGTTTATTTTACTACTACTTATACTTAATTAAATGGTTTCTTACTTCCAACTTATTAAAAGAATGGCACTTTACTTAGAAATTTAAGTGTTGAACCACAGTAAAGATAAAATTGCAGAAAAATATATTTAAAGAAGTTTGCAGTACTATCAAAGTAAACAAACAAATGCTTTAAAAATGCCCACAATTGTTTAAATTCCCAGCAGCTAACAGAATCTTGCACCACTGTACTCCTATCGTCTCACTTTTCACATGTGAGAAAAGGTTTAAAAATAGTCGGCAGTGGAAACAAAGAAGCAGAAAAAGGAAACTTCACGTTTGCTACGTGAGCAAAATGTAAGCAAACTTATGTTATTTTGTGGCTTATTATATGTTATGTTGTTGTGTCCTCCGTGTGCAGCCCAAAATTATGTAAATGAGATTTAAGTTTTTGGCTTATAATATTTATGAATGCAACAGGTGTTGGCCTGGGATCTGCTGGGATCCCAAGCGTACGGGAAGGGTCAAGGAAAATGCAAGAAAATAAACAAGATTTTCCTTTATTAGGATTTCGTTGCAGTCTTGCAGTCTGTTTGTTATGCAGTACACAGGGTTATTGGTTGCCCTGGGCTAGTGCTTGGTGTATTGAACCCCAGCAGAGATTGAGGAAGGAATGGGGACGTGGACGGTAAGAGGAGGCAGTGGCATTGACAGCATTGGAGTCGAGGGCGGCTCTTCTTTGTCTCTTTGAAAGTTTTGTTGTTTGTAATCTGATGAACAGATGTTCTGAGAATTGAATACAGAAGCCCGCTGTTTGCTGCTGCTGCTTGCCACATGCCACTGCCACATGCCACAAGCCAGAAGCTACAGTTGCCTGCCACTTATTCATAAACAAGTGCAAAGCAAATGCAAAGCAATGCCTGATGTTTGACCCCAAATCACCTGCCAGCAGCAGTAATTAAAGCAGTATATAAATTGATGTACCGCAGATCCCTTCACTTTCCCCCTTTACCCCACAACTTTGGCCATAAATGGAGTGCAAAAGTTTACTGTTTACCGTGTCCCGCTTTTAGTTGCTTTGATGTGCCATTCAAAATAAGTATTTGTATGCACAATTGGCGCAAAAGTACACACACACTGAGGGGTGTAGCCAAATTTGGTCAAACGCTTGAATGGCACGCGCCATATGCTAAACAGTTTCCTCCACCGACTTCGTGCACAGCCAACACCTCCTCCATTGGGTCTCTGTCTCAACTCCTTCTCGTCGTTTGGGGGAGTTCACGCTTCCGTGCCATTAACACGTTTGAGCAGCACCACAAAAGCCAAAACAAACAAACAGTCAATGGCCACGGGTATCAATTATGCAAAGTTCCTGCTGCCAACTACCAGTACTGCCCCCCACTGCCCCCTTCCGATTCACATAGCACTTCTAAAGTTTGCAAAAAAAAAAACAATTTTTCAATTTATGTTTTCTGCTTGTCATGGCTGCCACACCCACTGTACAACACCCACTGTGGGCAAACGGTTCGATACGATTCAATTCGTTTATTGACTTTTGTCATTTTGTTGTTGTTTTGTTTACCTTTTCTCTGTCTCCTGCGTCACTTTAGCAGCCCCCGAGCGCATGTTGCGTATCCGCCATGTTGTTCCCCCTTAAACAATTACAGAGTCAAAAGGCAAATTGCAACTGCAACTGCACTTTGCCGGAAATGTGTGCCCCAACACACACTTATACACACACACATGGCTATGTTTATCTTATTTGCATATTGGCATTTTGATAGCTGAAACATTTGAAAATTATGAACTCGTTTTGCCTGCACAAATGTGGAAATTGATAATGTTCTTTTTTCTGTTGCTTTTCTATTTTCTACTACTAAATTGTAGCCATAAATTTAGGTGTTAAAATTGAAGTTGTGGAAAAGTGTGTCAATTGCCGTGCGCTCATTGTGACAAAGTGGAATTAAAATTACAATTGCAATTGCCCGATGACCAAATGTGAACACAGTCAACTCCGTAGCTTTAAACTTAGTTCTAACGAGACCAATACTATTTAAATTTAAACGGTAAATAAGTACAATTCCTTTGAGTTAAAAGGGTTTACACAAAATGATTATAAACTACTTTAAAAACATACTTCAAACACACTTATTACCTTTTTATCTAAACATCTAGCTACAAGTGCCTGAAGAGCTCCTCTAAGCAATGTTAAGCGGATAATCTTTTAAGAAACATTTCTCAAGTGCACTGTCAGCCAGCTGCCATGGAAAAATGCCACTGAAAACCTTGAAACCTTATTGATGATTTGTTTTTAACAATAAATAATCTTGCTCGATCATAAAATTATGACATTTAAGCCGAAGAGGAGTAATCAAAGATTCAGTTAGCCATTGCATTGACATACATCAACAGCCTGACTGTCAATGTCAGTTAGGATGAGTACAGACGTACAGTGGCTCATTATGGCTTAAAAAACAATGCCAACTTTGGCGACATACTGGCGACAGTAAGCAGCAAGCAACAACATGTACAATTATCACTTGCGTAAACATTTAAATGTTGTTAAATGCAAAAATTGTGCGAGTACCTCAGACTGATGGCGCCTGAGTAATGCAAACATAACGACAACAACAGGAAAAATCAACTGTGTCTGCTCTGAGTGAGTAGAAGGCCAAAATGGAGGCGGTAGAAGAGTGGGAAAGAGAGTGCTTAATATGCAAACGTGATGCACATAGTCAGAGCGCGTTTCTCGGGATCGGCCATGTCAAGTTGACAGCCGCCAAAGTGCAAGAATGCGAACAGCCAACAAAATGGGGCCAGCAAATGGAATTTTAAATAAGATTCTCCAGTCCTAACCTAGGCTACAGCTATTCAGATAAACTAATAAAGTAGTTTTTACTTTAATTTATTAAATTTTAAAATATTAAATGAATGGGAAAGTAGGTGGCTGCATTATTTATATTAAAAGTAGCATTTCAATTGAACTATTTAGGGAAAAGAAAAGCAAGTTCTAAGTGATGTTTCTACACACAAATTCAAGTTACTATCCATTTCTATGTAACACCCACAATTATCATTCAGTCAGCGTGAACACAGAGTCAAATATATTTGGTTTTTTCTGACTTACCTCTTCTGCGATAGGAATTGCCTCGAAATTTGTTTGGAGAGAGCATAGGAGGACGTGGAGCTAACATGCTGGGCACCTCATCTGGTGAACTGGGACCAATCGATGGCGATGTGCACGTTGAACCAGATGTGTTTAGTTGTCGCTGTTGCTGTTGTTGTGCCCAGTTGCCGAATGAATGGCGACGTGTGCCGCCGCTGGGTAGAGTATGATGGTGTTGCGATTTGCTGGAGATAAATGAGAAGCAAGCAAAATGAACGCACGATTAGCACAGTCAATGTTAATGAGCAAGTCGTGTGGGGAAATGGGCGTGGCAGGGTAGGTTATTAGGGAGTGACAAAGGGGAAGAGCACAGTTTGGCAAACTGTCAACAGCTGCATCCTGTCAACACTCACACACCCCCACTTACACACACATCTCAGATCACTAACCTTGCATTGAAGACCTCGTCGTGGTCGGCTCCACTTCCCGGACACTGTGAACTGTGCGTCTCATTGCAGGAGCTGAGTCTCTCGCGAAATGATTCCGAGTGCGAATTCGACAATCGTTGGCGTTGCATCAGCGGCTGCAGTTCAAACGATTGCTGCATGGCAAAAAGAAATGGAAAATGCATAGGGAAATTAGAAAACGCAGCAATGAAATGGCAAAGCACAAACAGGAAGTTGTGCAGTAGATCGGACATGATAAAGATGCCGAACATGATCATTAAGTTGATGTTGATGATGATCGTCAAACTCACTTGTGAGAAACCGCCCAGCGAGTTGAAGCTGCCGCGAGGGCTGCCAAAGGCCATCGTTGCCGTTGTATCCAAATTGGCCGATGTCATGAGACGCATCTGTTCCGGATTTGTAGCCAATGGCCGTGGACTGCTGCCTTTGGAATTGCGGCGTTTAAATATCGAGAAGCCCTTTCCGGACGACTGCGAGTCCGGGGTGCGGGGCGATTTGGTGTCATTACAGAAATAACAGGGATTATCTAAAATTGAAGTTAAATAATAAAAGTTTTAGTTGTTAAAAAGATATAGATTAAAGTTAAAAAAAATTTAAAAATAATTAAACTAACACGTTACTAAGTAAAGTAACTCATAAATATAGAATTCAAAGAGAATATTTAATTTAATTGTATGTAAATGAAAAGAAAATTCTGAAGACGCTAAAAAATCGCCATAAAAATAGTTTAAAGTAATTTCAGACAAGTTTCAAAATATTGGATAATTAGTAATATAATTTATATATATTTTTATCAATTGATATACTCAGTTTTTTTAAGCAAAAACTTAAGAAACAGTCTACCATTCTGATTAAAAAATTTGTACATCAAAAAAGTTATGATAACGAATAACTTTAAGTGTTTAAATCCAAGATAAAATAAACTAACAATATATTTATAATTTTTTATAAATTAGGCAGAGAAATCCACTTAGTTTAATTCCATTTTCAGATAACTCCATTAGTTATTCTGTTACCTGAGAAGAAGGCGTTTGCATTATCCATAGTAGCAAACATCTTGAGAGCGTAACTATTTTAAAGCGTCCTCAAGTTCAGTTTGTTGTTTTAACTTATACAATCAATTCACGATTGTTTCTCTGTCAATTTACAATTGCAATTTATGATGCATTTTCTCTAAGCACTTGGCGTGGATTCAACGCTGCACTTTCACTGCATTGCGCATGCGCACGCGCCAAAAACACACACGCACACACACAAACACAGAGTTTTGAGTTGCTTGCCAAAAGAGGCAAAACAATAAATTAAAAGAATAAACGTTTTTTGGTTTCACTACGTAAATTGTAGGCAATGTCAGTTTTTTGATTGATTTAATTTCGAAAGTGCGCGCCAAATAAATTCAAATTGTAACGGGCACAAAAAAGATGTTGTTGTTGTTGTCGTTGCTGAGTAAATTGTACGCGCTGCGCGTGCGTCTGCATTGACATCCCGAAACGGAATAAATTCTAAAACTCCAACGAGAACAAAACACTTGAGCTGTCTGCGTGGACGTTGACGTCGCCGTCGACGTCGGAGTTGGCATCGGCGTCAGCGTCAGCGTCGCTGTGCTGCTGGCATAGAGAATCCCTTGCCGCTATGGTTATTTTGTATTTCCATGCGCTGCTTCTTCTCTCCGTCACTCTCCCTAGCACACGAGCACGCATGCACGCACACACATACTAACGCATGCGGGATCAGTGTTTAAATATGTTTACCATATTGCACCCACTCAACGCTACCTCTGCCTCAGTCGCTGCCTCAGTCGCTGTCTTTCGAGTACGCATTTCTTTGTCAGGAAAAACTCTGCATGCGCTGAGCTACACTTTTCCAGCAACATTGTTGTAGTTGTTGTTGTACCTGCGCATGTTTTTCTTTTGCGTGCGTTTTTCGCATGATCAAAATACTGTCGTTCTCTTTGTGCATGATTTTTGTTTTCCTTTTTTTGTTTTTGATTCCCAACTACTACTATCTTCCATTCGAATCCCAAACCCAATCACAGTCCCCACAATCCCATGCAGCAAACGTTTTGTCTTGTGCCCGTCGTGCATATCTGATGAGTTCCGATAGAGCATAGAGCACTCGTACCGCCAGCAGTAGCAACAACAACTACAAAAGGTAAAAAAAAAATAACAAAAACAGAGACAAGCAATCGTCGTGTCTTATCAGTGTCAAAGCTTCAATTTGTTTTGTGTTTTGAGTTGATTCTTATTCTAGTTGCTTAGCATTTGAGTCTGAGCAGCGATCGTGAAAATAAATGAAACTATTTTACTGTATTGTTTACTGAAAAGTTAACAAAAGAGTAGTAGATTTATTATAGTAGTAAATGAAATAGAAGTAGTAGTAGTAATAGTAGTAGTAGGAGTTGTAGTAGTTATTGAAGTAGTAGTAGTAGTTATAGAAGTAGTAGTAGTAGTAGTAATAGTAGTAGTAGTAGTAGTAGTAGTAGTAGTAGTAGTAGTAGTAGTGGTAGTAGTAGTGGTAGTAGTAGTGGTAGTAGTAGTAGAAGTAGTAGTAGTAAAAGTAGTAGTAGAAGTAGAAGTAGTAAAAGTTGTAGTAGTAGTAGAAGTAGTAAAAGTAGTAGTAGTAGTAGAAGTAGTAAAAGTAGTAGTAGTAGTAGAAGTAAAGTAGTAGTAGTAGTAAAAGTAACAATAAAATAAGTGCACCAGAAAGTTATATAGCGTTTTCTATAAAATTCCACAGAAAATAACTAAAAGCTCGCTCAATATAGACCCTAGAAAAGTAGTATTTAGGTATGTTGCACACTTAAACCACAACACACACACACACACACATACTCCATAAATTGCGTTAATAAGATTGGCATGCCAAATGGTCAACAATGAAATGTGCAGGCCAAAATAGCCGAGCATTTATAGTAGCAGTCAAAGGCATGACAAAACGACAAATTCAAAAACGCTAGAAAAACGCACTAAAAGTAGCAAACGTGCAGGGAGACAGCAGATAGGACCAGCGAGCCATCATCAAAGGCCAACATCTGAGGTATGCACATTAAAAATTTGTTAGACGGGCGCATTGAAAATGTCCATGAACAGGGAGTATATATTGTATGCCTATGACTGAAGAAAAGAAATTAAGGGAACATATACTCCAGAGCGACTCCATGTGGTAGAGTGTGGAATTTCTGAAGTGGACTGGGACTGGGACTGGGCCAACTGAATATCGCAGATGCAACGCACATTGGGACCTATGGAAAACTCGTAAAAAGTCGGTCGGTCGCTCTCCATAGAAATTGCACATTTCGTAGTTCATAAAATGTAGTAAAAATTGTGCTACAGTCGATGCACTTCTCGAGTGCACACTCTCAAGGGGCAAGTGCGTAAATGAGTGTGTATGTGTGTGTGGATGCAAATGATCTTGAAACGCACACACATGTACTTATAAAATTGTATTTGCTTGCACATAAATGTCAAGTTGTTGTCTTCGCCTGCACGCACTTTGACTCTGCATCGGGTTTGAGTTCAGATTTGAAATCGACATTGGTTTGGAAACTAGGGAAATACTGGCATGCTCTTTGCTGGTCTATAATACACTGAAAAAATCTAAGAGTCTAGAGTATAATCGATCCTAACCAAGGTCTGAAGTAGACTATTTGGCAGAGTAAGTATATAAGTACGTAAGTATATAAGTATAAAAGTACGAATATCATAACAAAAACTATTCTCCATTCAATTCTCTAATTCTTGATATGAAAAATATATATAAAATATAGTATATTTTTTTTCTCTGTATTTGCTACACTCGTGCCTTCCTTAGTCGTAAATCTGTGGACGAAGCTACGGAGAGCGGCTGCTGCCAAAGTGGAGCAGCAGAGAGACGACAACCCTTCCGCTGAGAGGCTGAGTAGAGACTCCTCTGGGCGCCATTTACGGCACTCGCTGATTGTTCTATGGCGTTGACAGGTTAATCACTTTGATGGGTCTCTTTGTTCAGGCATTTTCTCTAGGGTCAGTTTAGTGCTTTGATGAAGTGATTCACCTTTACAGCCGGAACAGAAGACAGAAAGAGTTCAATTTTAGACAAAGTCAGAAAGTGAAACTTGGAACAAAGAATTGACTGACTGCAGCGACTACTAAGATAGGAGTGCCACTAACTTATGCATTAAATAATTTTTATGTTCAAACATTAATAAATATAAATAAAAGTATGCTTATCGTACTGCACAGTAATGTCAACAAGCTATTAATTTGCAATAATGACGCCCATTAATGGCATGTCCATTTATTATTTTAATAGGAAAATTGCCAACCCACAGCCAGCAATTTATAATAATTGCTTTGCCATCGATTGCGAGTTTTCACGGAAAAATGTGTTGCAGTAAAGTTGGATCGATAGCAACAGCTTTATGCAGCAGAAGCTAAGGAAACAAAAGCAAAACAAGCTACTATTTATTTTCTTTTTTTGTTGGTAATTATTTGTGATCATCTTTGAGCCATATTGCACATTTGGCTAAGTAACAATAACATATTTACTCAGCTATTTTCCTGGGAATTCCGCATAGTCAGGCAGCTGAAAGCAACAACAACAACAACAAGAGCGAGTGAAATGTATAAGAATTTACAGTCCCAGATGCATTTGTAGTCGTACCCCTGAAGTCCCCCCTGTATTTAGTATTTCAGTTTCAGTCAGTTTATGCGCACTACGCGTTTTCCTTCACGTTCAATTGAAAATTTTGTTTATTATTTTCGACTTTTTATGATTTAACCCCAACGGAAAACACACGGGGGGAAAAGAAAATCTCTAACCCAACCGAGTCGAAGCGAACCAAAACAAACCAAACAAAAATTGAAATGAAATAAAACAAAACAGAAAAACCAAAATCCAAACGTAGCGTCATCCTGCCCGGAAGTTTGGCGACGACCACACTGTGGATGGGGCAGAAGGGTTGGAGCATTCTTATGATTATTATGATTATTATTATTATGATTATTTTCATACACCCGCACAAATATTTAACTCGGAATTTGTGGCAGGTGCTCCTCTGGCTGTTTCCTTGGAAATCAAAACACAATAGAATAAACTAAAGGCATTTGCATGAGCTACCAAAGGAGAAGTAGTTTCTGAGGTGGAGTGTAGGGATTTTGGTATTTTTCTAGTATTAATTTTGAGTTATTTTTACATGGCTCATAAAACGGACAGCACAAGTCGTTCGAATGCTTTAAAACTCATTAAAAATCTAGCAATACCAAAAGTGTTATTTTAGTTGGCCAGACAAAAACAACAAAATGCCATTAAAAACTAAATTTTTATTTTACAGTTCCGCCCACGCGGCAAAAAAGAAGGGCAGCAACTTCGAAACGGATGCTACCGAATAACAATTGCTGTAAAAACAATCTGTATGGAAATGCATGCACTGAAGTGCTCTTTGAAAATTGAAACGAAGCCACTCGAGGTTTCTGTAGACATTCAGCTTCGTTTCAAGGATCGTTGGCAATGAAAACAAGTTGCGAAAAGTAGGCGGCTAGTCCGGTCAGGATGTGGCCAAGGATGTGTGCTAGTACACAAATCTCAACACTTTCCGAGTGCCGAGAGGAACGTGTCTGCCATGCTAATGATAATTAGAAAATAAAAAGGGAAAAACTCTCACAGCGGAAATGCCAAAAAGAAATCACCAAAAACATAAACAGAGGAAAATTGAAGATCAGATGTGATCGGTATGTGTAATGAAAAGTGGGAAATGGGAAGTGGAAAATAAGAGATAGAGGGTGACAAAGGTAAGAGCTCATGTTGTGATGTGTGAAAACAATTTTACTACCTGATCTTGAGCTGATTGTGTGCCGTGTGGGCGTGGGCGTGGCGTCATCAGTTGTGGTTGCAATATTGCGGCAGAGGCTGTTGTCGTGTTGTGTGTCAAAAGTCTAATCAAAAATCAAATAAACACTTTTATGGGCTGCCTGATAAACCCGAAAACAAAATGTTTCCTGCTTCCCTCTATCCCTAACTTTAACAGTTGTTGCTATTTTTAAGCCAATGTCGATAAAGGTGTTTGAAAATGCATAAAATGCATTCATAAATCTCCAATTCGGAAAACAGGACCAACGAAAAAAGAAGCAGCAGCCGTAAGACATCTGCTTAACAGATTTCATTCCCGAACTCGAGTCATTCACTCAACGTTGGCTTCGTTCGTCTGCTAATTATTTTCTTAATGGAAAATGCGCACATGACAACAACAAAAAAAGGAGCAGAGAAAAACATAGACAACAACAGCGTTGTCTTCCGTGTAATCCCGACTAAAAAAAGGCAAAAAACAAAACGAAGGTTGAAGCTGCGAGACGAGTGCGAGACTAAGTTTGAGACTCAGCGACTCGTGCGGCAGCCCCAAGATGAGCGCAGTGCTGTATCCCCCGTGGAGCACGTGTCTCTTTCACTAATTTTTTTGGAGGCATGTTTTTTAACACCCCAGAAAACATTGATATAGTTTTTGTGCAGTTGTTGCATTGCTTTGAGTATTTGCTGCGAGTGTCCACGTCCAGAGCAAACCACAGGTTGATGTTAAATGTCAATTGGCATACCCCCGAGGATCAGAGTCGCATTAATTACAATACTCCATGATCTCCCCCCAAAAAAAAACAAAACCTGAAACTCCCCGCTTATGCCTCATTATGATGATGCTTCTAATGATGTTGTTGATCTTCCTTCGCTTTGCACTTAGCGTTGAATTCTAGTTTCTCTCTTTTTTGTGCTCAGCAAGATCACACTTCAAATTTGATTTATTTAGCTTTGACTGCACTTGTAATGTGATACACAGAGGGAGAAAGACACACACACACACTTGCTGCGGGTATCAGACATAAGAGACTCACTAAAGTCCCCAGTGTTTAGTTAGAAGTGTGTGTAAATGATAAAAAATTATGTTTACCACTAAAAAATAGAAACCAAGAAATTTCAGCTTCGTAACTCTCACTATTTAGTAGCCACGATGATCAGTCATAGCAAATTTAATGTAATCTGACTTTTAAGTAACCAAAATTAAAACCTCTTGTGCATATATAACAGTTTAGCGCACCCGCTGATCAGTCAGACCGCAAACACAATAAGTTTTCTGCATATAAATATAAAAAGATTATAATTATAACAAAAAGTCAACTGCTTGTGCAAATATTTAGACAATGTGCAACATTTCCTGATGCCTGTCCAAATAAATAATCATTTTTTGGTCCCCCATTAACTCTCTTACTTGGGGAGTATTACAACCCACACAAATGGAGTGCCCCCTTTCTGGTGTCTGCAACGCTTCGCTGCGATTCATTCACAAAATTTGATCAAGAATTTGTTTGGGCTGACAGGATCTAGTACTTCTATTTCCCTATCTATTCCACTGTGCTCTTTCTACACCATTTTCGACTCCTACTCACAGTCTGGCAAATGATTATGAGGTGTGTAATTAAAATTTTTACGCTCTTGTCGCTGGCCATGTAATTCAATTATGAAGAATCATTTGTAGCAGATGAGAACATCTAATGTATCTTGTAGTTATTTTTAGACAAAACGACGCAGTCGTGTCTACAAAACACTCGGAATTGTCTTGATTTATGTTGGTTCACTGCCTAAAATACACACACAATTTTGGCCAACAGTATAACTGAAAAGTGGATTTCTGTGTAAATTGCCAATTTTTCGTAGAAATAATTAAGACATCAAGCAATGTAAATCAGTAATTGTATTTAACGATTGTCATTTCATTTTCCAAATTGATGCAGTTTTCAAGTATATTGTCTAGTATTTTTCACGCCCCTAACACGCCCCTATCCCCTCTCAAGATCATAAAAATTAAGCATGTGCTATGAAAATTGGCGTAAACATTGCGAAAATATTGTGTGACGTCGTCATTGGCAATGAGAGACATGTGAGACATGAGAGCCATGGGGAAGATCAATTGAGGCCAGTGATCCAGTTTTCACTGATGGATCTCTTTATCGATGAACCAGCTGGCGGTACTCAGTTGCCAGTTTTCTACTCGTTACTCAGTTCTTCAGGCAATTCCAATTGTTTCGTTAACTTTTCTCCTCTTTATATATTTTTTGTGTCGGCATTCGAGCAACGCAATCAAACAAAGGCCATCGATCGTTGCCAATTGCAGCTGCATTGTAAATTAATTTGCGTAAATATTTACCAGAATTTTTATTTAATATTTTAGGTGCGCCTGCGTTACGCAGAAACACAACCAGTAAGCTGATTCATTCCTGCATACTTTAGGTATATATGGCCATATTCTGTATAGGATCACGAAACTTGTTACGGAAATCAAATTATTTGCGTCATAGTTGCATTATACAAAAGAAATTAGGCTAAAATCAGGTAGCTGACAAATCGGCAGTAGAGTTCTATAGACTTTTAAATAACCTGTTTAAATACCTATTGATTAAAAAAGCTATCAACTCTAAATGATTAAGAATTTTTTCTGTAGAAATCACACAGAATTTCGCTGACAACATTAAATTTAATACAACTGCTTCTTAAACTGCTCTGATATGAATAGTCGATTTAAATATAAACACTGAATACTCAAAACTCTCAATGAGTGCAATTAAAAGCAGAAATACATTGCGAATGAATGAAACTCAATGCAGATTTAATGAATGATTTTACAGAGCGACAACGACAATGACGACAAACTATTTATAAATATATAAAAAAAAAAAAAAGAATTTATAAACAGACTGTGGACAAAACTAAAGAGGAAGGCTGCAGGGGGTGTGGCACAGAGGCTGAATGGACAGAAGTTGTCGCTCTAATAGCTAATAGCCCAGTCAATGGCCATTTGTATCTGCAACTGCAACTGTATGCGTAGCTGTATCTGTAGCTGTATCTCTGGCAGTGACTGCGTGCAACGGGTGAGTATTTTTTTGTTGTTTTTGTATTTTAATTGCGCCATTTCCCATATCAGCGCAGTGATTATTTGTTCTAGGCCAACATAAATAATACCAAACAAAAAATAAAAAAAAAGGAAAAACTCTGACAACTGTTTGTTGGTGGGGCAGCTGCCACACAGTTCAGTTCAGTGCCTGCCACACAAACTGACTAATTAGATGCTCGACATTTGATTTGTTATTTATTATCATTAGCAGTACTTTCTGTGTGTTATTATTATTATTTTTATTACTATTTATATGCCTAGTATTATTATTATTATGGCCTCAATGCATTGTGCGACTTTCACTAATTGATGAATGACCTCGTCTGCCTTCAGTTGCTTTTTTTTTTTGCATATCTATTGGATAAGTGCCACAATCTTTAGCTACTTTCGAGTAGCGTTTCTTGTTCTTTCTTTTGTCTTTTTTCCCAGGCAAGCGCCAAAACAACTGGCGTCTCACTTGACTACGCATCATTTAAGGCGCTGGGAAAATGTGAAAGTGAAAACTGTTGCAGTTTTTAGGTGGCACTACTTGGTGGCTACTCCAGGGCGTGCCTAGTACATGTTGAAAGTACGCCCATTATTCAAATTGTTTGTTTGTTTTTGTAGTCTCTTTGTAGTTGTTGTTGTTGCTACTGTTGCTCGCTTCGATTCGATTGGAATTTCAGTGGGTTGCACCACATTCCTTGTTCTTACTAATCGCTGGCTGTGGCAACTCTACGAAATAGGGGTAAATACTGTAGTACTTGCACTTCTACAAGATAAATGCGTTGGCGTTCTGGGAAATTGCTAATGCACATTTTCCAGCTCTCGTGCACTTTACTCTCTCCAACAGTTTAAATGCTCATTAGTCGTAGGAATATAAATGTATATGGATGTCGATGTGGATTGGGAATATGGAAAGGTTAAAACCACAGCACTTAGATAGTTCGATGTGGTGTCATATTTAGTTGAGGCGTGAACGGTTTTGTCATTTCTAAGTCAGAGGCACTGGACATGCTTCAGTAGAGGTAAAGATGAGTACTGGACTATAAGGCTAGAGACTGTGTAGTAAGTGATTTATGCGACGGTTGCTCTAATTGCACTGCCACTGAACTGAACTGATCTTGTCAACTTTAAACAATTATTATTTATTATAATTTTAGTATAGTGTAGATAAAAGAACTAAATAATATTCATAGAAATTTAGGAGGCGCAGACTAATCTTATAAAGGTTAAACTACAAATAATCTACGATTGAATTTATTTTAAAATTTGTTCTACAATTTTATTGCAGCCAAGATGTAGAAAAATGTTAAAAATTAAATAAATTTGTTTTTATATTTCATTTAAATTTATTTAAAATTTAAAAATATTAATTTAAAAAGTTTTTTTAAAACTACGGTCTATAAAAATGTTCTTTAATAACAACTCCAATCAACAAACTGACTCTAATCGACCGAAACTTAAAATATAATTAAATTTTTTATTAATTTTATGATACAAACTATAATTTAACGATCGTAAAATTTTGTACAACTTGTTAGCCTGTTTATGGTTGCAGGGTGTTAAAATTGATTGGCCAGCACTTACCCAATGACATGTTGATACAAGTAAATGCCTTCCAGTCTTGCCCAATGTTCAATTGTTTAGTTTGGAGCTGGAGCTGTCATTTGTAGTGGGAAGCAACCACAGTAGGAAGAGGAAGAGCAGCAGTTGGTAATGGAGGTGGAGGAAGAGTTCGGGGGCTTTGCACTTGTTCTGGCCAGTTAAGGTGCTTCCGGCGGATATGGGCAGTCAAACTTTTGGACACAGCACAGCACTGACAAAACCTGCAAAACATAGAAAATAGAAAAGCATAGCGCAATTATGAAAAATTTCAATTAATTATGCGCATCGTAAAGCAGCAACAACAAACACCACCAAAAGGGGTAGACAGAAAAATTTAAACTAAAGTATAGAGTGTAATATGTGGCAAGTGGCAGGTACAAAACTTATTGGTTAACGGTATATGCTTATGCATACCAAATAGAAAAAATTAAAAAAAAAGTCGACAAAATTTCTAACGGAAGCAAACAAAGTTTTCCTAACATTTTCCCGTGTGTTTTCGGCTACCACAACGCGGATATTGTGGCCGGAAGCGTTGCAACTCCCAGCAACTAAAAAACGAAGACATTTTTTTTAATAAACTGTGTGTTTAGTTTACAACTTCCTTGCCGAGCTGCCTGACTCTACCCCTCTTCCCCGCTTTGCCCCCTTTAAAGCCCCAGTTTAAATGATGACAGCAATTTGCCGACACTTGCCACAAAAACCGCAATTAGTACATTAAATTAATAAGTACAAAGTCATAAAAAAGTTTTATAGCCACAAGCAATGTATTTGTCTATAGTTGGAGGCAACTCGTTACCCAGTTTGGCGCCCTGTACTCCAGAGAGAATAAAAAAATATTTAGAATATTTTTATATTATTGGCATATTTCTCATTTTTACAAGTCAATTAATATGCGAGGCACACAAGTAAAATCGCGGCACACAAGTGATTCGGTATCTTATTTTGGTTGGAGTTGATTTTGCAATCGTTTGGCATCCACATATCAACACCTATCAATTCCATCAGTTCTGGAATTTTTTTGAGCTTTCAATACTTTGACGGTTTGATGCTATATGTATATACTTGAAGCTGTTTCGAAACCTTGATGAAACAGTTGATTTGATTTAATTTTATCGACAACATATCAAAGAGAATTTTATTTTCCCTTTCCTTTTTTTGATTTCATAAATACACATGATTCCCAATTGATTTATTGGTATATTGTAAATAAATTGTGGCCATATTTTCTGTTTATACTATATAAACATATTTGACTTAATATAAAATTTCTTTTCTATCGAATTTTATTCAAAATGTAACCCAATTTTGTGGCTATTGTTTATAGAATTACAGCAAGTTCTTTTAGTTCTTTTAGTTCTTGGCTTTGTTTACATTCAACTATCTAAATTTAGAGCGGAATTTTAGAATTTCATTTGATTTCTTGTGTGCAACACTCAGCGAATGACATTGAAAGTATTCGAGAAGACTTTTTGTAACATGCAATAAAAAATTATTAAGTAAATAAGTCATTAAAGCCGCTCATAAAAATTTCATTTTAATTTCTCTACTTTCCCCCTTTTTCCTCTTCCTTCCAAATATCGCTGAGAAACTTGAAGAAAAAGCAATTAAGTCGAGCGATTTAGCGAGAGGAACGACAGAACAGTCGTCGTTTAAGACGATTATTTCATTTAAGACGGTGACATTCATTTGCATATCAATGTGATGGAGAACGTTAGGGTATCTAGCTGTACGTGCATGCCTGTGTATCGCTTGGACAGCAAATGAGTTCATTTCCAAAGCCCTATAAACCCCTGCATGAAATGGTATGAGTAGGATAGCTTTAAAAGCGTATTAAAGCTTTAAGTTGTAAATGGAAACTATTTTAAGAAAAGGCTTTAAAATCTAATTAAAGTTATAAAAAAGACTTTAATTGTAAGTTAAACTAGTAAAACTTAGAACTCGATTGAAAAGCATTTTGAAGTCTTAAAGCTAACTTAAGATTCAAATTATTTGAGCAAAAAGTTTCTTTAATTTTTTCGTTCTCTGAAAAGTCTCTTTAAGCTACAAATTCAATTGAAAGCTTTGCGAGAAAAATAACTTTGCTTTAGTTAAAAGCTCTAGCTACTCCTGATCCCACAAAATCACCGTAAAGCTTAGTGTTCCAAGCTCCCTTATAACTTATAGAAAACACTCATCTTGGATATTTTTTAGCTAAGCTGCTTTCTGCTTAATCTGCATGCAAGTTTTTTACACATTTCGCTAAGTGTATTTTTTTCGGTTTGATTGCTACGATTTCATTACGGTTTACCGGAAATTCCAATTTAGGTAAATGCGCCGTTGACTGCAACAACAGCAAAACAACGGCACGAAACGGGATTAATATATATATATATATATATATAAATATATATACATATATACACGTACCCCTGGCGACAACGACAGCGACAAGATCAAGTGGAGCATACCAGCCCTGCAGACACAATTGACATGCGGGATGAGAATTTGTAGGAAGCAGATGAAGAGAGGAACGTACGAAAGAAGTGGAGTAGAAGTGACATAGAGGCCTGTCCAAAAAAAATGTATATCAGTATCAGAATCCAAACTATTTTGTTGTGTTCTCTGCCCAATTTTAAGAAAATCCCAGAGCACAAAACATCGTCCAGTTTAAAATATATCAAACTGTCTGCAGCACCTGATTTTATACGCTAAATCACTGGAACTATATTAAGTGTTTTCTGCAGACGTCTGATTAAACCAATAAATTTGGCAGTAAACAAATCGATAAGTGGAAAAATTCTGCTATAAATAGCCAAGTGAAAAAAACAGTTTTTTGCAACAAACAATGTTTTAAACTCGTCACCCTTTTAGCAACAATTAGTAGCCACTTGGTAAATATGTTTTTTCATAAGAAATGCTTCAATTAGACACTTATTGTGGGTAGAATGAGAGTGATTCATTGATACTTAATTGTATCTATTGATGGATGATTTTGGCTGACTGCCTAAATAAACTATTATTTATTTTAGTACATTTTATAGATTATTTATAAAAGATTATTTATTCTTCGCTTAGAAATTAGCTATTAAATCATTTTTAAAAATATTAGCAGTGCCAAATGTGTTCCAATCGCTGCAGTTCCAAGAAATTTAAATAATTTATTTATGCATAAATTGATGGATATACAAATTTATACATAAATTGCAATTATTGTTAAAAAGGCACGTAAAAATTGCACTTACAAACGTTTCAGTTGCCACAAAAGAATTTACGATATGGTTTGCCGATTTACAAGATCAATTTGTTGCACGTTTGCCACACACACACTCAAACACACACAACAACACACTCGTCAGAATGTCGTCTGTTTAGCAACGAAGCGAAAAATGAAATCAAATAAATCAATTGAGCCGTTTTTTCAAACGTTGTCAAATGGCCAATAAAGTTTATTGAAGAACTGAAATCGCGCCACGTTCTGTTCGCTCTGTGCGTTTTGCCAATAAAATATGTAATTAATTTACTCAATATAAAAACAATTTTTATACAACAAAATAATCGGAGAGTCGAACGAATCCGAGTAATGTGCGCCGTAACAAACGATTCGTTTGTAAACAATTAAAATAATTTGCTGGTAGCCAAAAAGCTAAAAAACTCAATTTGAATTGAATGTCAAAGAGAACTCGCCAAAGAGCGCAAAGAGTGGAAAGAG
Organism: Drosophila acutilabella; assembly: GCA_035046005.1. Taxonomy (NCBI): domain Eukaryota; kingdom Metazoa; phylum Arthropoda; class Insecta; order Diptera; family Drosophilidae; genus Drosophila; species Drosophila acutilabella. Next base: position 6,142,424 of record JAWNOK010000003.1, read on the forward strand.
AGAGGGAGAGAGAGAGCGAGAGCAGCTGTTGCTAATTTATTTATAAAATAAAAATATAAAAAAAAGCACAAATTGTTTCAATGAATTTGTGTATGCACGCGAATATTTCTATTTAGAAAATTGGAGCAGCAACAAAAGAGACAGTGAGTGCGGAAGAGCATAAAGAGAGAGTGGGAGAGAGAGAGTGGAAATGTAGCACAACAAACAGCTGATGATCCCCGTCAAGAGAGAGTGTGTGAAAGAGAGAGCAGGCGACATGCCAGAACAGCTGCCAAGTAAACAACAATCATACGCAACGTTGTACGTTGCAAAATTTCACCCACTCGTGTGTTTGCCTCAAAGTTTTTCATTTCATTTCATTTAAAATGTAATTTATCATGCCACTAAGGCAAAATTCATTTCATTTTTAGCCACAAATTTCGCTTGATGTACTGCAAAAATTTCTGATGGATTTCGGGAATGACATTCATTATTCGTACAATTATTTTCGACTTTTTCGACTTTTTCGATTTTTCTGGTTATGTGTCAATCTTTTGACTTTCCAACGTCGCGTCGCTTATCGCGATCACTGTGTGACCGAATTTTTAACGTTTTTTTTTTCAGTATTTGTGCCAATAACGAAACGAAAAAAATGTTTTATGTGGGTGCAACACAGTGGCACACAGTGGCTCATGTATGTAGTGGCACACACAGTGGCCGTTTGGCAGCCAAGCACGTTTTACATAGCGCCCACCGCTCTTAACATACATAAATACATAAATAATTGTTGACAAGCGCATAAAAACATCAATGAGATCGTCAACAACAGCAACAACAACAATGAGTACTGTGTGTATCTATGCAAATGGCCAACAATTAAAATTTGGTTCAATTGTTGTCATTGTCACAATTCTGTCGTCGTCTCGTCACAGACAACCTGTAGAATTTTGGCATTTGTCTGATAGCTCTATCCACAACATTTTGTAGACTTATTTAAGTTATTTGTAAATGTTTCTAGGAATTTGTCTTCATACGTAATTTGCGTTCTTTTGTCTGCTAAACACCTGTGCAAAGTTTGCTTAGCACTCTCAACAGCAAATCTGTTTCCCAACTTTGGTTGATAAAGTCCAAAACTATGGCTAAGATAGCAACAGTCTTTAAACGATCTACGCCAAAATGAGCTGTGTCAAAATTCTGCTCGTGCTGGTGGCCATTTTGTATTGCCTGCCCAGTGACGTCACAGCAGTTACTTGCGATGTGGCACCTTTGGATGCAAACTGTGTTAATTGTGTACTGACGCCCGAGAATGTGGAGTGTTTAACAACAACAACGACAATAACAACGACCACAGCGTTGCCAGACACTACGACCACCACTAAAAGGACCTCACGACGTCGCAGAGCTAAGAAATTCTTTTCCAACTTCTTGAAGCGTCTTCGCAGCAGGCTACAGGAAATCAAAACAAAACTAAATCCTTTCTAAGTTTTAAATAAAAAATGCTATGAAATATTTTGCCTCTAAGGATCTCTGTGTGGTAACTCTATTTTTAGACAATATTGCGGTTTGTATATTCCAGTCCATGGCTCACTTTTACCTTACGTAGAGAAGCGTGTGCCGCAATCGTTCCAGCATTAAATGTGCTGAGCATGCGCAAATTCCAATCAATACCAAATTCCAGCAGCCGCAACCGCAATAATGAGCATTTCGAACAACAATAACAACATTGTTCCCGCACAGAGAGAGAGAGGGAGAGCGCTCTCTGTGTATGTGTTTGTGTGGGTGTGCGTAGAATATTAATTAAAGTTTGCGCTTAGTTTGATTTCTACCCTTTAGACAATAAACACACTCAACAAGTGTTTTGCGTTGTAAAAACAAGCGAGCGTGGCCAAAAGCAAAACAGAATCAAATAAAAACCAAGCAAGAAAAACGATGAAATTCAAATTTTCGAATTAAACGCATTCCAGAGAAGGGCAAAAATCGACCGACCGACCGACCGATCGACCGATTTAAGTAGCCATGCAAAACGCGTAGTCGAAAGCGAGATCAGCACTGAGATTAAAAGATGAAGAAGAAGAGGAAGAAGCGACGAAGGGAGAGGATAGCCTGCAACTGTATGTGTGTGTGTGTGTTGGAAGGGAACCGCATTACATAAATGGCTGCCTTGCAACAACACATTCATATTTATAAGTATGTATATATTTATGTACACATTTATTTGCCAGAGCATTCTGTGCCCTCTTTGCATTTAAGACACGCATCTTGCATATTTTCGCCTTGATGTTGATCGACAGTTTGACATTTGATGTCGTCGCCGCCTGTCAAAGGATGGCGGTTATTTTTTTGTGTGGCTTTCGTTGTTGTTGTTGCTCAAACCAAAACATACTGGAATACTTACTGGAATATACTAACAATAAACAGCAAGTTGTTGTCACCGCTAGATGGCGCAGCTTTAAATTGTTTTTCCGTTGTGCTTGTGTTTAGTTTTTTATCAGTGCACACACATAATAACTGTAACACAGAAAACGACGTAAATCAGAATAGAATCACGATCCGCTTTTCACTCGACATTTTCGAAATTGTTCAGAACGCGCACGTCGATTGCGGGCCGCCGCCAAACGGTTCCACGGCAAAACGAAAATTAAATAGTCGCTTGGCCGACGCTGCCCCAGAGCCCCACAGAGCTCTCCAATACAACAGAGCACAGCACGGCACAACAAACCGCACAGAGCAATAAAAATAAAAGCAGAGCAAAGGCAGAAGGCAATGCCAAAGGCAGAAGGCAGAAGACGAAGCAGAAAAAGAGGCAACGGCGGGTGGAATAAAAAGTTTGGCGCGCTTTGGGCGATGTGCGTCGCTCATCATTTGCATTGCTCTTTCGTTTAAAGAGCAAAGCTCTGACCCGAAAGAGAGCATGCGTTTTGATCATACACATTTATAGAAATTGTGCATGTGTGCGTTGTATGCATACCAAATGATTATGGGCATTCACATTTAAGACTCTTGAAGGGGTTTAAGGGGGAAATCAAATGTACTATTGATATAATCTTTAAAATAACTGCAAGCTCTTATCGGTTTAATCTAATCTATTTCTATGCAATTTAAGTATTTTTTTCCCTATAATTGGAATAATACATCTTAATATTACAGTTAAAATTTTTTCAAAGGCTAAATTACGTTTGGCGTTTGATTTTCCAGTAACTGAAATTTTTAAATACTAGTGACTATGTAACGCTTGGCGTCGCTGTGTTTTACTTTGTAGCGCCATCTATTGCCAGTTTGCAAAGACTACACACAAATATCGGCGTTTGGACGATATATCGGAAGTACAATCGATACATTTATAGCTGTAGCAAGCACACACAACCAAAGCAGCAACAGCTGTGAGTTGGAGAAGAAACTATGTATGTGATTTCGCTACGAAAATTCTTTCACTTCGTACGTATTTTCAGTTTGAGTTTGAAAACATATTTATTGCATTTAAAACCCGTCGCTTCACAATTATAGAATGACAGCAGTGTAAAGTTCATATAGAAGGTAACCGCTCGCAAATGCAACTGTTCAGGCAGTGTTTTGAAAATGCTAAATTAAATTAAATTTAATGAGAATTTTTGGGCGTGATGTAATCGCGGGAGTGTGAGTGCCACGACTGCGCCATCTATAGTCTTATCAAGTAATTTATGCATATTTATATTATGCACTTAATGTGCCAAAAATAGAGCTCGGGTTACCGGTGCCGTTTGTTTATTATTGTGTTGAACTTGAGGTTATGTGCATCAGTCTGGAATATAAATAAAACACAGACTTATAAGTTGGAAAAAATCTTATGAGACGACGGTTTGGCAATTTAAACACAATTTAATGCGAACGGTGTGCGTGACACGTGCGTGAGAGCAGGATAGCTAGTGTGTATAGCCTGGAAATAAGACCCAAGTTGCCAGCGCGGTCACAGTGCAGTTCAGTTATTAAATACTTTGCAATTTGAGCAAATGTTTAGAAATAAAATAAGCCTATGTGTTATATGTGAATACTTTACAGAGTATATGTGTCTATTTCTTAGTTATCCATTTGTTTTGAAAGGTAAACATTTTGTGTTTGGCGCTTCAAACGGTCTGGCAACGCCATTGAGCTCTCTCACTCTCCCGCAGACATTTTCCCAGAGCACATGTGCCAGAGCCAATTGTTGCTCAAACTTTGCCATTTGTAAATGAATTTTCAAGTTTTGTTTGTGCAGACGCAATAACAATAAAATCATTTATGCATATCGCTTACAGAGCACAGGCATAGGGCAGTTGAGTTATGAACAATCAGGATTATGGCGGCATCCAATGGATACAGCAGCACGCATCTGCAGTCGACTCCGAAACGGATATGCTGGAAAGCGGCGCAGGCGACAGCGAGGTGACTGCAGCTTATTTGGTGAACGGCAATGCCACCGACGAGGATCTTGATCATATGGCGGCCGAGAATCTAATATTCATGGCCCGAGATGGTCAGCTAAGCGAAATAATAGCTGCCAATGAATCGGGTGGTGGCACGGTGCTCATCACCGACGGGGGCGTCGCTTATGCTGAGTCATTCGACGATGACGCCCAAGTGGTCACCGAGGAGATCATCACTGATGATTGGGTGCAGCATCAAGGCGCAGAGCGGTAAGTGCTCAATAACGTATTTTTCCAAATAAATTTGTAATTTTCTTTATTGTTTACAGTGTGGAAATCGCCGCTGAGCAAATTGCTGGCAATGCAAATGCGCTGGAGCTACTGGATATGGAGCAGGACGAGTATACGGCACTGCGTCCCTATCCGTGTGATTTTTGTAGCCGGCGTTTTCGCAAAAAGGCCAGTCTCAACAATCATATGCTGGCGCATCAGAACGATCGTCCTCATCTGTGTAAACTCTGTGGAGCACGTTTCTCCCGTCGTGCTGAGCTCATCAGTCACTTCAAGGCACATGCCGAGGCACAGGATGCAGCGGATGCGGAGGCTGCAGCGGCAGCGTCGATTAAATTTGAACCACAACAGACACAGCGACAAGTGGACGATCATTTCTATGAACAGGAGTGGCCACTGTACCATGAGCAGGAGCAACTACAGGATCAAACCCAGCAAGTGGAACAGGAACAAATTACCGTGGCCAGTCAGGTAGTGCAAGAAGCCAGCTATGCGGCAGTAAGCAATGTGCCAGCACCAACTGCCGCCCGCGGTCGCATCAGTCGCCTCAAGCCCAAGGAGGAGAGTAGCCAGTACATAGTGATTGCGGAGAAACAGACGCCAGATGAGCTGGCCCAGTTTGTAGACTGCGAGGAGCCGCTAACGGTGACTGCCACATCCAGTGATGCCAACAATGCCAAGGACAATGGCCAGGTCATGGACTCCTCTCGTTTCCCAGTGCTAGACGACAGCAAACCCTTCGTGTGCCAGCAATGCGGCTTAGCATTTGCCCGCGAGAAGGCGCTGGTGTCACACATCAAGGTAAACATTCAATCAGTTGGTTTTCGTCTACTTGGGATGTGATGATGGAGTTAGGTCTGGCTTCTATGCCGGAGGGTCTGTGTGCTCAATCGAAAATGTTACGACCCAAGCACAACCTTGAAACAGTCTGATCCCAATAGACAAAGTCCAGTCCATCACTTAAAACTCAAATTAATTACGCTAATCCTTTCCAGAATCATCGCGTGGACTCGCCGTTTGAGTGTAATCAGTGCCAGGAAATGTTCTGGGACAATCACAGTCTGCAGGAGCATCAGAAGACACATCAGTTCGAAGAGAGCAATTCAGAGTATGATCCCGCTTCAGCGGGTGAGGACAGCGCCAGTGAATCTGAGCCAGATCAGCTATATGGAGAATTTTACTGCAGCGAATGTGGCATATCATTTCACAGGCAGGACCTGCTCCGACGTCACACCAAGCAGCAGCATAAGCTGTCCATGGCCAGCACTATGGCCTCCAATCCTGATGCGGAGGGCAGTGTAGATGCCGATGTTGATGGCGATGGCGATATGGACGTCGATGGGGATGGTGAGAATACCAAAGATGCGACACATTGTTGTCATACCTGTGGCAAGTCATTCCCCAGCGCCTTAGAGCTACTTGCTCATGCCGAGATTCATGCACGTTTCCCGCCCTTCAAGTGAGTAAAATCCTCTTTCGTAGATCTAGTGGATTAACTGACTTATTTAACTACTTTTAGATGTGTCCTGTGTGGCAGTAGCTTCTATGAGGAGCAGGCCATCAAGCGGCATCTGCACACACGACATCCCCACGAGCTGAAGCCTAACTCGTGTGTGCTCTGTGGCAAGGAGTGTCGGGATCGCAAGGCCTTGATTAAACACGCCTGGGATCACTCTCGCGAAAAGTGCCACTCGTGCTCCAAGTGCGGCAAGAATTTCCACAACAAGGCGCGTCTGAAGCGGCACATGGCCTCGCATCGGGACAAGTCGGTGGTGTGCGAGGTCTGCCACGAGGAGTTCCCCGACGGACGCACACTGTCCAATCATCGGCATTCGCATAGCACCACATCGCCGGGCAAACTGTTTCCCTGCCACGAGTGCGGAAAGACCTTTGGCTCACGCAGCTCTCAGCAGATTCATGTGCGCATACATACGGGTGAGCGGCCCTACGGTTGTCGCTACTGCTGGAAGGCCTTTGCCGATGGCGGCACACTGCGCAAGCATGAGAGAATTCACACTGGCGAGAAGCCCTATGCCTGCTCCGTGTGTCCACGTGCATTCAACCAACGTGTAGTTCTCAGGGAGCACATTCGATCCCATCACTCGGGATTGGATTCAGTGCGTGGCACATATCATTGCACCGTCTGTGCAGCCGATCTGACCACATCCAATGAGCTCATCCAGCATCTCATTCAACACAGCGACACGAACACAGCCAAACAACGACAGCCAATCGTGAGTAGAAATTAATGTCTTATCCTTTTGGCCAATCCCTAAAGACTTGCTTTGCTTTCCAGACTGGTCCCCGCAAGTATAAGCGTCGCAGAAAACTGCAGCCACATGAGATTGCTCATCTACGGGCGGAGAACAAGGATGAAGAGGATTATGGCAGCGATATGGATCTCTGTGATCTGGATATGGAAAATGTCGATGATCTCTTCGAGGCGGCGGAACCAGTGCCAGCCAAAAAGGAGAAACGCAAACGAACGGCCGGGGCCAAAACGACGTCAGTGCCCACAAATGGCGTCTCCACATCCGCTCTGAACAACAACAGCAACAATAACAACAACACAAGTAAAGTAGCCAATGGAAATCAGGATCGCCTGTGGGAGGAGAAGTTCCTGCAGGCTAATGGCAGTGGCGGTGGCACTGTACCCGCCTCCAATCCCTTGTCGGAGGATACGTTTAAGAATTTCTTTCCGATTGATTCATTGGTAGTGGTTAATGATACCACGCTGCAGCCCGTAAGCTCCTCAAGCGCCGGTGCCACCGTTGTGTCCAAGACACGACGTAGTGCCAAACAGGCGACTGGAGCAGCAGCGGGAGCAGGAGCCGCAGAAGAGTGCAGCAAGAGCAGTGCCTCCGCATCCTCAGGTAGTCGCAGCAGCAGTCGCCGGAAAACTGCCAAATCCAACAAGAACTCCAGCACAACGACAGCCACAGCGAGCAGTTCGCGTCCCCGCATGATCCATACGGAAAAGTCACGGGTTAGTGGCGAGAATTCATCGAAACGGGCTCGGGGCAGATCCTATGTGACCAGAACAAGCACCAGCGAGAGCAGCCAGCTGGGTCTGGTCAAGTCTAGTGGTGTTGCCAGTTCCCGCATTGTGGATGACTATGAGATTATATCACCTGCCACACAGCCACCAAATCAGATCAGCTCAAGTCCGCTGCACATCAAGCTGGAACAGGAGCAGCATCATCATCATCATCAGCAGCCACATCGTGTACCCCTCATGTACGATGACACACATCTGTTGATAGAGAAGAACTACGAGAAGTTTAATCCCAGCATTGTCAATGATCTCGAGGAGATCTTACGTAGTCCACTCAAACATGATCGGAATGCTCGTCTGCGTTTCACCAGCGAATCCTCAACAACGCCCCAGTTTCTGCCGGAGGAGGAGCAGAATTTAATCAAAATTGAGCCCACGTCACCGGATCTAAGGGAAATGGTTGAGAGTCAGCAGCGTGTAAGTGCCACTGGTCATACAACTACGCCCTCATCCTCCTCGTCGTCGGCACGAACCTCACGTCATCTGCGCCAGCTCACTGCCAATTCTGGTTCACGGACGGCGACCAAACGACACCATCAGCACCACAGCAACAGCAGCACCAGTAGCACTACCAAGTCCATGTCCGCCTCCAGTTCTAAGAAATCCACATCATCTTCGTTGTCTGCCAGCAGTAAATCCAACTCTTATCTTGGTTACGGCGTCGTGGACTCGTACAATGTGGGAGTTGCTACCAATACCAGCTCCTCGGACGTGAGCTCAGGTTTCTTTTCCATCTCCGAGGTGGTGTCCGCTGCCGATGCCGCCGACGCAGCCGCCAAGGCAGCAGCGGCCAATAAACCGGAGCGTCGTGCACGCTGCTTTGAGTGTGAGATGTGCTCGGCCAATTTCCCGGATCGTGCTCAGCTGCTGGAGCATGTGCACATACACATTTGAGACAACTATTGGGGTGGAAGGAGAGGGATTTGTTATTGGAACTGTTTTATGGTGGTCCATTGAAGAAAACGGGGATAAAAACATGAAACCACAAACTAAAACTAATCATTAAGTTTTTGCTTAAGTTTCTCGCGTAGAATCAAACGTATTTTTTTGAAATATTTACGTAAATTTCAATTACAAATTGGATAAATAGTATGCGAGACGAATAATAAATATATATACACATACATACATCTATATAAATATATGGAGTATATCATTATATACATAAATAAATGCTGTACCATAGGATAAATATCGAAAGATCGTTGATTAATGCGTTATTTAAATTGCATAAAAACAAGAGCTTAGCTATTAAGGCTTTTTAAATTTGTACCTCAATATTATTTTTGTTTCTGATGATGAATTGGTATTGCTGAAGTAAATAAATCCACAATGGTTTTTCAATTAAAACAATAGAGTTATTCATCATAGTATCCGTACCCTATGCGTCATGTAAAACCGACGGAAGTGTGAACTTTATAACGATATTGTAACGATCTTGAACTTCATCAAGTGTAATTTCAAGTAATTACAACATTTTAAAGCAATCGATTTGATTTCATGTGTATAAATAATTAGCATTGTTATCGTAGTTCTCGTATGGGAACAGTAAAGTACCGATGATAAAATCTATTATTTAACAATGTTGCTTACAGTGTCGCACGCATTATAGTCGCTATCTTCTTGTGACTCACTGTAAGCGAAATGAGTTTTTCAATACAAATACATGCACATATATTTATGTATATGCATATGCATGCGCGAGTGTACTACGTTTGCACTCTTTGTTCTGTGCTCTCTGTGAGTGCAACGCTCTTTTGTTGCTCTCGCTTGCTCTCTCTTTCTGTAGCTGACAAAGAAATCACGCATACACTCACAGGCACTCCCACACGCACACCGAACTGTACCACTTGTTTCAGCGCATTTAGTAGTCGCTGAGCTCACAAACAAAGCGATATTAACGTATTATCAATTTGTTTGTTTTAAATTTTTAACTTGTTTTGCTGCTCACTCGTTCAATCCACAGTCAGCTCTGATATTTTAAGCAGCTTGGTCATTATTCTAGACACTTTGCCTAGCAATTATATATGCAAATTTCTTTCCTACGATCAACTTAAGAGAGCTCTTTACAGTAATGGCGAATGAAGGTGGATTATGTGGCGGCATTAGCGAGATCCGGGAAGAGGATTACAAGGAGGCCCTTAATCTGTTGAATGACACCCTGGCCAAAGTGGCCACTGGCGATGGACCCAGTTTTCAGTGAGTATTTTTTATTAAATTTAGTATTCTTTGTTAATTTTCAATACATGCTCTTCTTTAGGGTTGTGAAAGTAAAGTCTGTGACGTCACAAGTGGTCGCAGGTACTCTTTACCGCTACAAGGTGCAACTCTCGCAGGGCCAAGAAATCAAGGAGAGCAATGTGGAGATCTGGTGGCAGCCCTGGCTTCAAGAGAAAGGCATTAACATAAAAATTAAGTTTGAGGGCGAAGTGGAAAATGCAATTGACAGCACTTTTTAAAATAACTGATAAAAGTGCAGTAAAAATGTGTAAATTATTAATTTTATCAATTAATACTCGAACGATAAAATATTCAACTTTATGGCACTTAACATCTGGTTTTAAACAAACAAAAGAAAGTTGTAAGGTTGGTCTACAGGAGTTATATAATTTACCAGACTGAAATGTAATCACAGCAAAATGTATTAACTATTTTTTATAAACCATTATAAATATAAATAAATACTAAAAAAAGTGGTTTGTTTATAATAAGTTGTTTATTATTTAAAAAAAAATGTATAGGGACATTTACAATAATTATGCTTAATTTATTTAATCTTAATTGACTAAGGGTATCAGCTTGAACCAAGTAATCTAAGTTCTTGCATTGGTTATAATAATTTTTTGTTTTATTATATTAACAAACAAATAAAATATGATGCGACCCAGAAATACACAACCTTGCTCAGAATAAACAGCTTAAAAAAACATATTTAATCAGTTTGAGCAATAAATAATGGACACCTCCAAAAATTTTACGTCAGGTCTAAATAAATATAATTAAAAGCAAATATTATATAATTATAAATTCTGACTGGCTGCCTTTTTAAATAAAGTTTTATTTACACACAATCTGTATTGACACATGTGTCAGAGCAGAGAAAAGAATAAGAGAGAGAGAGAGAGAGAGAGATTTTAAGCGTTGTTTGTGTAAGTGATAAAGGCAGGCAAAGAGAGTGACAGCACAAATGTATTGTTTTATTGTTAGCTGACTTGCGAGTGTGTGTGTGAGAGCGTACACATGTAATGTATGTTCAGCGGAGAGAGTGAGAGCGCGTTCACTATAAAGGTGGGATCTCGGTTACTGAGCATTTAGTTCTTTGGCAAACTTCGGTCAAACTACAGTGCTTCAACATGATGGGATCAAAATTGTTCTACCTGACAATCTTCGCAGTTGTCTGCGTTGCTTTCTGCGACGAGACACCAGTTCTCGGTGGTCATCGCGAACTGACCGGAGAGGAATTCGATACTGCTGTTCGTGCTTTGGATGTGGCTCTGGCCAAACTAGCTACCGGCGATGGACCCAGCTACAAGTAAGCTCAAATGAAAAATTCGAATCTAAATGAATTCATTATCATCTATTTTGTGTGTGTTTGAACAGGGCCGTTACGGTGACCAAGGTGACGACTCAGGTTGTTGCTGGCAGTCTCGATACCTACACTGTGGAGCTGAAGGAGGGCGAGATCTCCAGGCAGTGCACCGTTAAGATCTGGTCCCAGCCTTGGCTCCAGAAGGACGGCACCAATGTCAAGATCAACTGCGAGGGATCTGACAACCAAGTCGATACCACCTATTAATTCATCATCTTTGCCTATGTGATTTGTCTTAACAAAACATGTTTCGAATAAACTGCTTGTCAGCACAAATTCATTGTTAGTGGCTTGAGAGTAAGTGGGAGTGGGATAGTGAAGCAATTACCATATGTGCATACACATGTTAATGAGAGAGCGTTCACTATAAATGTGAGATGTTTGTCACTGAGCATTCAGTTTTTTGACAATCTTCGGTCTAACAACAGTGTTTCATAATGATTGGTTCAAAATTGTTCTACCTGACAATCTTGGCAGTTGTCTGCGTTGCTTTCTGCGAAGACTTGCCAATTCGCGGTGGTCACCGCGAACTGAGCGGAGAGGAATTCGATACAGCTGTTCGTGCTTTGGATGTGGCTTTGGCTAAACTAGCTACCGGCGATGGACCCAGCTACAAGTAAGCTACAAAAATAATATTCGATTCTAAATGAATTTTTTATTAACTACTTTGTATCTGCTCAAACAGAGCAGTTAGTGTGACTAAGGTGACCACTCAGGTTGTTGCTGGCAGCCTTGATACCTACACTGTGGAGCTGAAGGAGGGCGAGACCTCTAGGCAGTGCACTGTTAAAATCTGGACGCGGCTTTGGCTCGAGAAAGACGGCACCAATGTCAAGATCAACTGCGAGGGATCTGATCATCAGGTTGATACCACCTACTAAATATCGATCTGTGTCTATGTTTATCTAAAACAGATTTCAAATAAATTGATTGATTATCAGCACAAATTAATTGTATGGTTAGTTTCTTGAGAGTGTGAGAATGTAGTGAACTCGTCTTTATATTGTGTTCTCTTAAAGCTTAGTGGATTTTGGTCCTTCGGATTAACTGTGCCTTCAGGCAGTGCACTGTTAAGATCAGGTCCCGTTATTGGCTCAAAAAGGATGCCATCAATGTCAAGATAGAGTGTGAGTGATCCAACAATAAGGTTGATTTCACCTACTAAATATCAATTCGATTGTTTTCTCTAGTGCTCGTCTGTATTCAAGATGATGTCAAGTGTTGATTAGTTTGCTTTCACTGTCCAGAATCAGTAGAATAGATTATTAGGTTTATTTTCTTACGCTTTTTAAAAGCCGGTTTTTAGTTATTTAGGGAACTAATGAGATACATAAAAATGCTACTACGATTAACCATTTTGTGCTTTGCATTTTAATTATAATTAATGATGAATAATTGTATACATTATTAATATAATTATAGTGTAGCATTTTGAAATTCTAATTAAAACATCGCCAACTGATTTCTGTTATCAGAAACTGGCAATTTAGTGACTTACATTTGTATAATCTTGTGTAGTCAGTCTTTACTGTGCTTAATCGGTAAACACAGCTGTGTGAGTTGATTTAATTTATTTCCATATGTTTTGTATAATAAAATGATTTACGTCAGTTTATTTATTTCTAAATCTAAAATTTTCGAACCACGTACTCTTGATTTTAAATTCTTCGAATCAATTTCTTATCAATGCAACAGAATATAAATAAATTTCATTCCCATAGTTAATCAATTAAAATACAGAATCTAAATGTTTTCATTCCTTCAAAACAGAAACGAAAATGACGAATAAAAGTAATATAAAATGATTATTAATTTGTGGAAGTTTCATATTCATAGCGAGTGTAGAAGTACAGGAACTGATAGTCCTCCTATATATATATATATAATTAAATAAGCTACACTTATGCATATGAGCGTTTAAATTGGATTATCAGTCAGACAGCGAGATTTTTATGGACGCGCTTACCAATCTGACTGAGACTAACTGACAAGCCCTATTATAATATATGCATTTGCTTACAGTTATTTGCAATTTACATTTTAAATTAACAAAGTGTGTTTGTCATCGAAGTCATTATAGGCGATTTGTGGTTTCACTCACTTTACACATTTCGCACCCAAATTAAACAATGAGAAATACGAGTAAATTTAACGTATTTACTTGCGATATATATGTGTATATATTATAGTAAGAGTTATATCATAGGCAATTTAGTCTCGGAGCTAAAATATACTTAGTAACACATTAAAAACTAAAATTTTTCAGAACAGCTTTGTATTGTTTTAGTTATTTTTTAAGAATGCCTTTAATTTCCAAATATTTTCAAATAATTCTTATAAGTCTAGTAAGTTATTTAACTATTACATTTTGCTTATATTTCTTATAAGCCTAGTAATTTATTTAATTATTAAATTTTGCCAATGTCTAGTTATTTTAGCCCATACTGTTCTAAGAACCCGTAACAGTTAACTAATTAGTTATGGAAAATTTTCCACATTTAAAATAATTCTAGGACTAGACGTATCATCTGCAAGTTTTTATTCAGTATGAAATCGTACTTCTCGTTGTATAGTAGATAAAATCTGAGTAATGTGGGCAGTTAAGGTTTTTGTTGTACTGGCAGTTAAGGTTTTTGTTGTACTGGCTTTGACGCCAAGTGTACCCGTGCCTAAGGAAAGTAAGGTAAGAAACCTTTACATATGCGAGTATATTTGATAAATATTAGAATTCTCGAAAAGCCGGGTGCTCCGAGATACCTAACAACTGATGATGAATTAAAATGGGCCAAGTTTGAGCTAGACTCAGCTTTGACCACATTTGGCAATGGCGATGGACCGTACTACAAGTAAGTTTCCCATAATATTCCACGCTAGTTAAATATAAAACTTTATTTTTCTTTGACAGGATCAATAAAATTATATGGGTTACTCAGGCAGTTGCTGCCGGCTTTGTATTCGAATATGCGGTGGAACTTCTCGAGGGTACAAATATAAAACTATGCAGGGTTATAATATTTGCTCAATATTGGGTACCAAATGGCATGGCTGTCACCTTTGACTGTCCCGACGGCAAAGTTAAAAAAAATTTCACCTATTTTGGTTAAAACTGTGTCGATAAGAAATACAGCAGAAATAAACTATAGCAAAAAAAACCGATTGTTTTTTTGTATAGATAAAGAGTATAAAGCAGAAAGGGGCGTACGGCTGATTTGTACTGCTCTGTAAATAATTCAACTAATTGAATAATTGACACCGAATGTTTCTAGTATAATTCTTGATAGAGAGATCAAATGGGCAACCTTTGTTTGTGCTCGGGAATACCCGGCACTTTCTCGGTACCTCTGAGTGATAAGAGTATAAAAAACATGCTATGCTATATGTGAACAAACAGATCGATATAGCTGATAGACAGTGCAGACAAACAGATAGAACCCTAAACAAATTGACTGATAAAAAATTTTAGCCTTCTATTTACTCATCTTGTGTAAATAGTTGAAGGGTAGGAAAATTACTGGAAATAGTGATTTCACCTTTTAGTTAATATGAATATTGATATGAGATATAAGCAATAAAAATCCTTTTGTTTATGCATAGTTGTAATTTATTACATTAAAATTAATGAACAATTGGGTCCTAGAATTTGGTTTTGTTTATGTTTTTTGTACAGGCAAGTGGGTCTTTCTTTAACCAAAGAACTTGTCCTTGAAGCTGTTGGAAGTGGAGGAACTGGCCTTAAGTTTCTTGATCTGCTTGATGAGCGAAGCTCTTTGGTTAGCAGCTTGTTTTCTGCATTGAGCGAGTCTGCGCTGAAGGATTTGGATGCGACGGATAAGACGTCTGAATGGACCGGTCGAAGTTTGTGTAGTCGTAGTGACCGAACTGGATGCTGTGGTGGTGTCCGTGGCAACTGTGGTTGCTGCTTCGGTGGTTGTAACACAGTCAGCATTTTCTGCATTTTCTTCCAAGGTACAATCAGTACAATTAGTGGTGACTGTGTCTGAACAGGCAACTGCTTCGCTGTATTTTACCAAAGACAACACCACCAGGGCACAACCAACAATAATAGTTTGGATTCTCATCTTTGATTAATTAGATTGTACGAGCTAACGACAGAGTGTACTTTTCGGTAGCTCCACACTCCATTTTATAGCGATTTTTGAAACTCTTTACGTATTGACATTCGGAAATTTTTCAATAATATTTTGAAATGTGTAAATGGGCACACAAGTGTTTGATAAATTTGGTTTTGAGTTCAAACGTTTAATATGTAATCAGTTGTCTCGAACTTCAAGTATTTTTACACGGAGCTTTCATGTCATTCGTTTCAGTGTCAACTTATGTCGAAATTGTAATAGCAATTCTGTGGTAAGTGCAAGCGTATACTCGAGAAGGAAAAAAGTGTTGCATAGTTTTCGGGATGGAAAAAAAGTTTCGCTTAAAATTATTGAATTAATGGTGAATTATATTAAATTAAAAGGTGAGGAAATAGTATTTCAAGTATTTCATAGTATTTCAATAGTATTTCATATGTTAATATTAACTCATAATAGAACTATATTTTTTTTAAGCAATTGCTACATATTTCTGTGACAGACAGTAACGAAAGCTAAGTGCTATAACACTCTCGTTGCTTTCTACATTTTGAAGTCTACTTTTGGGTGCCTTCCTTAAAGTTATCAGCAAACAGTCATTGAAAATCTTTTTTGAAAACATGCAATTTTATTAACAAACGATCAACAGTTTTTGGTAAATAATATATGTCTAGCCCCTGTAAACACGAACGTTGTTTCTCCTGGAGTTGCGGCTGCGTGTGTTAATTCCAGATCCAGATCCAGAGCCAGAGCCAGAAGGACGGTTAACACGCAGACGCCTCATGTTTGTATAACGCAAATTGCTAACACGAACGATCCTTCTATTGTTTCTTAGAGTAACGGTTTCTTCGGTGGTTGTTGTTGTGGTGGTTGTGCAATCGTCGTCGGTGGCGTTATTTCCATCGGTACAATCCGTACAGTTAGTCAAAATGGTAGTGGAACAGGCAACAGCATCGCTGCTCCTCACGAAGAACATGGCCAAAAGGACACAGCTCAGAACGATGGTTGCGGATCTCATATTCGCTTTTGGTTTTTTTTTAGATTGTTTTACAAGAATGTGTAGAAAACTTGTGATGCTGTTTTGCCAAAATTCTCAGCATTTTATAGTAGAATTATTATTTGCTGCGAACCTTGATAGTTATTCGCAATTTGTGTGTGCAGCTGTTCAACATTTAATTACCTTTTGTCATTTTGATAAAACTATTGAATATTAAACCTTGTGTTCGTTACTTTTTAGTTAGTGACGTGAACTTTGGCGTTGAAGTGAAGGATATTGCAATAGTTTTTTCTATAGAATACTCAACACCTGTTTATTATTCTATCTGAGCCAAATAGGTTTAAACACGTGCCGAAATTATACTTTAAATTTGCAATTGTATTTGCCATTTGTGTAAATAAATGATAAATACTCCAAAATGTTAGCACATTCATCTTTATTAATGAAATTCAAGTAGTTAACATTGAGTTAATAATTGGTTCGTCTTTTAATATTAAATTAAAAAGAAAAAAATTGTGTAAACTCTATGTTTAATTGTAGTTCTAAAAGAGAATAATATTTTAAGGTGTTTTAAATTATTTGTAGGATCTGTGTTTAAATATTGTAATTTAGTTATCAACGTTATTAGCTTCTTGAAGATACTCTAGAAATTTCAGATACCGATTAACATGTTTTTAATTAAGCTGTTGAACTTCTAAATGTCAATAAATATTGTTGACTTGCAATATAAAATCAATTTTGTATAAATAATAGATTCATTGTTCAACATTCTCATAAACGTCTACTTTGGACAATTTTCTATTAAGTTGTAATAAAGTAAAAATATTTTATTCTTAGAAAATACTGGTATAATCTGAAATGTATGTTCTTAAGCGTGTCAATATTTTTAATATGTTTTTTATAAGTAATGTTTACTAAAAACATTATTTTTGTGCACTAATCAACTATACATTAATTTAGTAAATACATCATATTGATGTATTCACTTATATTTAATTTTTTTCTTAAACATTTAATTTATAAATTAATCGAATATAACAAATATTTAATTGTATTAAGCCCCCAATATCATATTTGTTTTTTCCTTGTGACATATGCTTTGCTTATTATGCAAACTTGTGTTTAAATGTATGCGGACTTATTGTTTAACAATTGAAACGGTGATTTAATGTTTTTTTATTTTTGTTTTATTGACGTGCTTTAAGCAACATTTGTATTTACTGCTTTTTTACTTGAACAGAACTTTAAAATAAAATCAAAACACTGCAATGGTAGTTAAAAATCCCGTAAATTCTTTAAACCGATGGGATTTTTGTGAGATGTAAATAACATTAACTGTGACTAATCATTTGACTGTTTAACCTCTGTTTCTGCGACTGCTTCGGCGACTGCTTCTGTTGTTTCTGCGATTGTTGCGATTGCTGCGGTTGCGATTGTTGCGGTTCACCCGCAGGCGACGCACAAGTGTGTACCGAAAATTTGTAACCCTGAAGGTCCTTCTATTGTTTCTTAGGGTCACAGCAGCTTCAGTAGTTGTTGTTGTTGTGGTTGTGCAATCATCATCGGTGGCGTTATTTCCATCGGTACAATCCGTGCAGTTGGTCAAAATGGTAGTGGAACAGGCAACAGCATCGCTGCTCTTTACGAAGAACATGGCCAAAAGGACACAGCTTAGAACAATGGTTGCCGATCGCATTTTCGGACCTAGATTTATTGCTATACAAGAATGCGTTAAAAGAATATGATATACACTTGGTAGAAAGCACAGCTTTTTATACCAACAAAGTTGTCACTTTATTTGCTTAAGTTTATTCGCAAATATATGCACATGTTTTGCAATTATTTAATTAACTTTATGTGCTTATAAAGACGTCAAAGGCTGAAGAAACCGCTTAGCGGAAGTTCTAAGACAATGGCTGAGTATTTGTTTAATTTCTTTTTTAAGTAAAACACGTGGAAATGGTTATATACATTAATTTATTTTTTGGACACTTTTAAACCGATACAACACGCACAGTTGGAGCTGATCGACGAACATTTTGATTGTTTCTATTCACTCGGACGGTACGATAATTGGTGTACCTCAGATTCTTAATGCGCACAATTTTCCGATTGGGTTTTCTTGTAGTCGTTCTTCTTGTAGTCGATGCTGCTGTTGTTGTTGTTGTCGTTGTGGTTGTACAATCATCGTGCTCCTCATTAGCATCATCTGAACAATCGGTGCAGCCGTCAGGGAGATCAGGATCCAGTGATTCACAGGCCACTGCTTCACTGCTCCACACAAGGAAACTGGCCACGATGGCAAAACTTAGTAGGATTGCGATGATTTTCATTTTTCACTGATTTGCAGTTTGAAGTCGTTGAACAGTGTAACATATTTTGGCCATGAAGTTTCGTCTTTTATACAGAAATAATTGATGGATTTTTGAATTTATAGTGTTTTGGATTGAGAGAGGAAAAATTGGCAAATAAATAAAAATATTTGTAAACATATGTGAAATTATTTTCTAAGAAATTTGTTGATATTGTTATGTATAAAACTGCGCTGCTTTCTAAAAACTCCCCTACTAAATAAACTATTTTTTTATACTTAAAATAATTTTAATTCTGTTGTGGTTTCTACAAAGTTGTAATTTGTATATTACGTATACGTATGTTACTTTAATTTTAATTTGAATAATGTACTAAAACTTTTTAAAGTATATGTACAAAACACAAGGAAAACAAACGATATTAAACGCATTTTTAATTCAAAAGCTTTTGCATATTAAACATTTAGACTGTACAGCTCTAATATGAGAACAGAAAATCATATTTCATTTCGCTGCTAGCCATTGGAAAATATAATAATAATCGTGAGAGTTTCCAATGACTGAGCTTTTGTGACTCTACAGAGTTAATTATAATGACGTCAGGTGTGGCTTTTGGGGTGTAGCTTGAAACAATGTTTGCTGTCATTTTATTTGTATCTATTTAGTTGGAGTTGAAACCGATCGCTGTACGGATCAGTCATGGCGAATACAAACTGTTTTTATCTGATATTCATAATATGCATACACAGAACGGTACGTTTGAAGTTACTAATTAAAAATGTAATCAGAATTAATATTAATTACATACACAGCTCGCTATTTGTATACCTCCCGGTCACTGTATTGAGGATGTAAGTAAGAAATTCTGAGAATTTGCTTGGTTATTTAAACTTTTCATTTGGGCAGATGGAATATAGCGCTGCTAAGGAACGTTACACGTATGTCCTGTCCAAATATGCGGAGCTGGAAATGAAAATTACCGGTGAGCCCCTGGGGTAAGCTTGCGAATTAAACGTTCAATTCAATTTGCCATTAAATTTTGGACCTTATTCGAGCACAGTTTGCATGGCAAAATCGTCACGCATGGCAACATTGAGGAGCAACACATAGTGTTTCAGCTGATGGACAATACACCGCACGACGTCATCCAGAGCTGCGTGTTTGTGGTTACCAAGAAACCCGACGAGTGTGAGTCCATTGTCACTGTTTGTAACACATTCCTGGGACGCACTCCGCGGCCACTGTTGGAACGCAAGCCCCTGATGGTTTGTGAGGATGGCGTGCGCGAGACGGAAGTGAAAGTGGAAGTGGAACCGGATGCCGAAGACACTGAGAATGTCAATGAGGGCAAGGAGGAAACAGCTGCCACAGCGCCGGATGTTGATGTGACCAGCGCCAGTGAGCTCATCTAAGTGACTATAAGCAATAAAGACAAATTGTAATGCTCTTTTATTGATTAAGTTAAATTCTAAAAAGATATCGAGTATTAGCTGAGCAGAAACTTAATAATAATTTAATCAAGCTCGCCTAAAATTATGCAATAATCTATGGAAGTAAACTAACATTTTGCGTTGGCTGTAGTGCTGTCACAATTAATATTGTGCTTTTAGTAATCTGTAATTACTGCGATATATAATCATCATGCTAAGTTAATTAAACACTGCAAATTGATAAGCATTTTAAGATCATATTGCTGTAGAGTGCAGTGTGCTCTTAAGCAAGAGCAACAACTATTTGTGCAACTTGAAGCTCAACAACTGATTACCACAAGCGACCACAATTGCGCATGCGCTTAAAATGCTGTTAAAGAGCGTGCATGGAGTTAGCGGTACAGTGGTTCAAGTACATCGAACAAGTAGCCAAACTGTGACTACATTTTGGAAAATATAAATTATAATTTTTACACCTTATATAAATACAAACATTTTATAGCTGCGAGCTTATAACTTAATGTAAGTTTACTCTAAAGGCTTTTAAATAATTCTCAAACTTAGCCTTGATTATTAATTTTGCAACACTGTTGCAGTCAATGCCAGCACCCACAGCCACCTTGAAAGAGAGCAAGAGCATGAGAGCGCTTCCCAATGAGAGAGCAAATTGGAGCAGCAGCGTGTGCCAAATAACAGTAAACAAAGCGTAGCACATGCTACGCCGACGCCAAAAGCTGGCGTTGCTGCCGCTGCCGCCGCTGTCGCTGCTGCTGCTTTGACTGCTGCTGATTGTTACGCATCGCCCTATCAGTTGATGTCTGGCGCCAAAGCGAACTGGAGCAACGAAAACGCGACAATAGCAAAGCTCTCAAACTTTAACGCTGCAGCAGCACGCGAACAGAGAAATAGAGAGAGTGAGAGAGAGCGGTAGAAAGACAGAGAGCGAACGTAACCGAAAGCCATAAAGAGAGTGTGAGAGAGTTAGAATATGTGCCTAAGCCGACATGCATTAGTGCAAGGGAGCGCGAGAGCTTATTTCGGTACGCTGTAATTTAGCCTAGACCCGCACAGAATTTTTGGTCGCGACATTTGCTCAGTGCTCAACTTGACGTCGTGCTGTGAAAAAGTCGTACAGAAAAATCGGGCAAAATCTGTGAAAACGTTTTTACACCCACCGCCCGCCATCTGCTCGAACTCCAAAGCTGCTGCCGTGAACGTATGCGGAATTGCCGCCGGTTGTAAAACAGAAGAGCAAACACTTTTTGCATAATATCTATAGCAAACATTAATAAAAAAAAATTACAAATCGAAAAAAAAAACACAATTCCAGCAAACAAACAGCAGTGTGTAAAATTAACAAACTTTTTAGTGCACTAATAAAAAAAGTTGTTTTTCTAATATAACAACAGCGAAACCACAACAACAAAGTGCTTGTCATGTGCAGCGAATAGCGATTTGTCGCCTATTTTTCAACTTAATTCACATTTGCGCGCAGTAAATAGTCGTAGCCACCGCGTCGCTGAGTTGCGTGTTATCAGGCAGGCAGAAAACAAAAACAAAAACAAAAACAACGAGAACAAGAACATAAAGAAGAACAATAACAAATAGAAATACAAATAATAACAATAACAGTGAGAGTGACAGTGACAGTGGCAGAGGCAGAGACACGTTCAAAATATGCTCAGAAAAGCAAAAGCAAAAGCAAATCGAGGCAAAGCGTAACTGCATTTGAGTTGTGGATGCCGACGCCGACGGCGACGCTGACGCCAACGCACATGTGTCTGCTTTCTTGGGTGAGTAGTATTTGCTGTTGTTGTTGCGCCTACCTGTATGTGTGTGAGACTGCGTCTGTGAGTGTCTTTATCTGCAGCTCAGCTTAAGCTCAGTTCAGCTCAGCTGCAGCTGTAGTAGTAGTAATAGTAGTACAGTGAGTACGCGTGTGTGTGCGTAAACAAAGCAACTAAACAAAATACACACACCCGCAAGAAAACACACAGAAATTAGTAGACCAAAGCCCAACTGAACTGAGTACCCCAATGAGAAAATTACAATATTTTACCCTTGAATGCGAATTTGTAGCAAATATGTATTTTATATATTAACGAGGGGTTAAGGAGCGTTGCGATGCGTCGCTCTGCTTTGCGATGCGGTTCAACGCGGTTCGTCGCGATGTGGTGCTGGTGCGGTGCCTAAAAGCACTTTGCTTTTCAACAACTTTTTCTCGCCTCAAATTTCATAAATATAAATAAAAAGCAGCGACGTGAGCAACTTTTCTTTCTTTATTTTCCATTTTTTGTCGCTTCCTTCTGACGTGAAACGCAAATTACTTTAAAAATTGTTTTCACACAGTTTCTTAGCTTTTCTTTCTTACCATTTCTTGTTATTGTTGTTGTTTTTTCTCGCGCGCGTATTTTGTCTTGTTGCCCTTTTGGAGATCCGCCAAGTGGTCCATCCTCCCCAGCGTGTCGTTGTCGTCGTCTTCGACGTGGTCCAGACAGTGAGTCAAGTCAGTCAGTTAGTCAAATCCATTAAGTTCTTGTTTCTCTTCTTATATATTTTTTGTTGGTTTTTTGTTCAACACACAAAAAGTTGCCCATGTCAACGATTTGCATCGACCACAGCTATCTGTGTGTGTGTGTGTACACAGTACAGTGGAACTCTTCTGCTTATCCCTTTTATTTTTCTTTTCACTTAACTTTCTAAGGATTTTCAAAAAATAACACAATTTACTGACTTATTATGCTACTTTTTAACGTGCTTCCTTATACACTTGCTCTAACTGTTTCTATTGTCAGAGTCAACAATGGGGCAAGTGGATTAGCCAGGACAATAATAATGTGTAGCACCAGACTACTTGAAACCTTTATTATAAATTAAAATTGCTGAGAAAGTAACTTTTTTATTGTACTTTCCGTGAAGAGCTGAATACAATTATTTATTGAGGTTTAAGCAGCAAATGTAGCAAAAGTTTTTAAATGAGTATCGACGGGGCCTATCAAAAAGTTTCCACCATAAATTGTGCTTAGAGCTTGTCTAACTTTAGTTGGTTAAATTATCATTTAAAATACTTTGAATTTCAAGTGCACTTAGGAGATACGTTTACGGATCCACCTTAAGTCTCTAACGATTTTTTTGTCTTTTAGCCAGCAGTAAATTGTTCTAGTGATTGTCTAACTTTAGTGTGTAATTTTATCAGTTTTTAAAACAGTTTGAACTTAAAGTTTATTTCTTAGCAGATAAGTCGTGGCTTTACCTTAAACCTTGAACACTTTTTCTGCCATTTTACCATTTTTTACCATAGCAGCTCTTGTCTGTCTTGCCTGTCTCTTCTTCTGCCTACAGCGCTCTCAATAACTGTCGCTGCTGCTGTTCCGTGTTCCTCCAATTTGAACTGGACTGATGTTCATTGGCTTTATATGGTCCGCAGGTGGATATTTGTTTTTTGTTATTGTTCCTTCATTCTCAGCGCCATTTGCCTTGACTTGCGCTTCCTTTGCCTTTGGCACTTCCTTTTGCGTTGTCTTCTGTTTCTACTTCTACTCCATGTCTTCTTCTTCTGCTTCCACTTCTTTCATGTCTCCCATGTCCATTGGCCATTTCCATTTTCATTTTTAGCCACTGTGTTTCATCATCGGCCATAAAATGGTGTCTCTGCGCACATTTCGCTGGTCGCGTTCCCATCTGTGACAGTCTTTTGCCTAGTTTAACCTTGCCTTGGTTCGTTTTATGGCACACATACTGTGCCTACTTCTTACCTCCCCATTTTCTGCTCTCATTCGCCTATTGCCTCAATTTGCCCATACCTTTTTTTCGGCGTCCCTTTTGCCAGACATAAACAGACACTTTTGCAACTTTATTTTGTTACTCAGTTTCTCTTCACTCCACTTTCCTTACCTTCTTTGGCCCACATTTTTTTTCTTTTTCTATTTCTCTCTTTAGCTCTGGCTTTTGGCAACTTCATTTAATCAACAATTCATTTATTAAAACGCTTCGACTTCTTTGATGTCGCTTTCCTTCCTGCTAAGTGTCCTTCGTTCGTTTTCTGCTTAGCTGCCTATATTAATTGACCTTGAAGCATTTTCCTTTTGGTTTATTGATTCAGTTATCTTACCATGTACTACTTGGAATAAAATTGACGCTAATTCGCTGTCGTGTGAGCAAATTATTGCCAAAGATAAATCCAAATTCAGTTGATTGCATTTGACTTGATTCCTCTGGGCGATATACGTTGATGCCAATGACATTTGCTGTAGCTTCCAATCAAGTATATGATTAAATTTTGTCGAGCAGACGGCACAAATATCTAGCTATTTATAGCCAGTTCTCTGCTTTAATATAACAACTAATAGTCAATCTGGTGTTAATATTTTGCAGATAAAAAGTGACTGAAATTATTTCAAGCGAAGCAATCAGCACATTCAGTAATTGGTAAGTAATACAGTAAATTACGTATACGCCGCGTGTATGCCTTTTAACAAGCTGTCACTTTTGTTCAAAACTCGCATTAAAATCACTCATAAAAATGTAAAAGGGCGAGAAAAAAAATCAAATTACATTTCAACTTCAGAAAGAAGAACTATTAATATTGACCGAAGACTCGGAAGAACTTTCTTCAGCTGCAAATAGTTGCGGAATGTTATGAAAAGCAGACGTTGTCGCCATTGCCGACGCCATTGCTTTAGTAGGGAAACATACACACAACCTGCTTATCCGCAGCATCCCTTGTCTGGCATTCAGTTTGGTTCATTTTCCTTTTGGTTATTTGATTTTTGTATTTTTCATTTGGCAACGATGCCACAAAAGGCAACGGCGAAAAAGTTCAGTTTTACCCCGTTTTTATAAGACGCTTATCCATCTTACCCATTTTTTATCCGTGTTTCTCTCGCCTTTTCTTTACATTTTTTTTTTTTTGTGTCTTGTCGATATTTTTCAAAGAGCTTCTGGAACATTTTGTTGGCTTTGCGCTTTTGTGGTTTGGCCCCAACTGACTTTCAGTTGTTGCTGTTGACCACAAGGGAAATGATTCTAGAAAGCACTTATAAATACAAATGACTCGACTGTGAAATACCTGTGCACTTTAATGCATTCAATGTCGAACTTGGAATTCATAGTAAGCTCAAGGTACAAACAATTTAATGTCAGCTTATCTCTGCATAAAAATTGGCTCTGTATATATGACAGCGGAAGGATGCGAGTGTAACTAGGTCTAGTTACATGCTGCTGCGATTTTTATTACCCTAAAAGGAGGTACAAGAAAGCGTCGCCGGTTTCGAATGATGTTCATAACAAAAGTTATTGTCTGCAGGGATTTTCGCTTTACTGCTCAACGCATAAATTTTTAGCAGCAGGGGATATTTTTTTTCTTTTCTTCCTCTTTCAGTTTTTATTTTTGCGATTTTTACACGTATTTTGCAGACTCTTGTCCTGACCGCTTTTCGTTACACCATATAGTTGTTTTTGCCATTGGATTTTCTGATTATTCGCTTTGCGCTATTTTTAGTAGTCAACATTTATTTTGGTCGTTGGTATTATTTTTTTTTTTTTCCTTTAGTTTCTTCTTTCTTGGTTTGTTTTTGTTATTGGCAATATGGCCACAAAGTTGACCCTCGTTTTGGTGATTGTGTGAAAACAAAACGATAGAAAATGATACGAAATGTTTACTAAGAATGCTTTCAATTAAAAGCTTTCGCCTTGTTTTGCATGCAGTGAGCCAATAACCATAACAACAACGACGATGACGATGTCGAGGGGGGCAAATATCGAGTTTTACTATCGATTATGTAATCATCAATGACCGACAGTGCCACGTGGACTTTGTCATGTAATTAAATTACCCTCTAACTGGTTATTATATTACGCATACGCAGTGTGGGTCGCTCTGCTGACTTGCTACAAAATGGTAAAAGAATATTTAAATTTCACTTGCCATTTTCCTGGTTTCCTTGTGCTGTTTGCTGAATTCAGCAAGTTGTTGCCCTAATTAAATTATTTCGCAACAAGAGCCGCTCATTGAGTTAATTTGTAACAATTTGCGAGTCCGTGTTGAAACAGCAACGTCTGCGCTTTTTTAAGATTCCATAACCCCTTTTCGTCCTGTTGGCCAGTTTATGTCGCGGCGAGCTTAAATGAAAGGATTGCCAGCCAAGGGCTGAGGCTCAAAAAATAAATAACATTCACCTGAACCCCACCTGTGCATTCCCAAAGAACCAACAGTCCGCCACTCGCCCCTCGCCACTCGCCCCTCAAACAAAACTGTTCGTTAAATCGTGCGGCAATAAAGAGTCAACCACTTGGCCAACAATTTCAGCTCAGCTCAACTGAGTTCAGTTTTGCTTTTGGCTCTTTCGTGTGCATTTAATTAGCATAATTTGATTTGTATACTACCGGCTCTGCAGACTTTGTATTCAAATTAAATACACATAAATTGCAATTTATATCATATGATTTTTGTTATTTTTTCTGGTCTGTTTTGTTTTGTTTGGAAATACATTAGAATTGAATTTGAAAACAACTCTTAATTGATTTAATTCAATTTTAGTTAGCCAAGTTAAGAAATTTAAAGTTTGACCCGAATTTAAAAGTTAATTACGAGTAACAAGCATTGTCGGTCGCATTTGAATAAGTTAAAATTATACTGCCCTAGAAGTGGTAAGAAATTTATACAACTAACTTTGAGTAAATATATAAAAGCCATAAAACTGGGGTGCATTTAATTGGGTTTCGTTTTTTTTTTGGCCATTAAATTATCATACATAATGTACTTCGATTTAAACTCTGCCTGTAATTAAAACTCCAAACAATGGTCGTTAAATAAGTGACCTTTTTGTGTGTGCAACTTAAATCATATAAATAAATTTGCATAATTTATAATTCATATAAAATTGAATAGTCTATTAACCTTTTGTGTGATTTAATTGCAAAATGGTAATGAAAAATCTGCTGTCCATTTAAACATAAAGTCTGCAAATTAAACGTTAAAATATTTAAATTTAATGTGGGCATAAAAAAGCTCATAGCTACTTAACAGCACTTGAAGTGCAGATATTTATTTAAAATTCAAGGAGAGTCCTAGTTTTACTTTATTTGTTTGCGCAAAACACGTAAACAAATAACTATTTTTTATTTACATTTACACGTAAACTATTTAGTATTTTTTCATGTTTTTGATGCATACAAACTTGCAGGCAATTTGGCAACAACTGCAGGTCAAACTGTGCAAACTTTTCAACACAGATACAAAAAAAAAAAAATAAAAGTGAAGAGCAGCCTGCAAATTTTTTGTGAAATGTAAGCAAAATTTTACTCACGCTTTGAGTTTGCGGTAAAGAAAACCAAAAGTAGGGAAAATGGAGGGAAGGAGGATGTAGACTACACAAAACTCGCTGCATGCAAATTTCCGGCTTTTAGTAACGCTCTGTTATGTGACTGAAGCAACAGTGCGCAACAAAAGTACGCAGAAACACACACACACACACACATTCCAAGTGAATGCTCAGAAAAGTATGAATATTTTATATAGCAAATGCTACTAAATACATACATACATTCATCCCCTTTAACAGCATTTTATTCTAGCCAACCCACTTGGAACTGACAGCATGTCAAAAGTACTTCTCTCTTCTTGTACTATGCTTTTAATTGTCGCAAAGTATCTGCAAAATGTGCTGAAGTTTCGCTTTTCAATGTGCTGCCAAAAGTAATGGCTCGTTATGCTGAGTGGGTTAAATAATTTCTATATTAAAATGCTCAAGTGTCATGACTATTGAAGAGAACTGTACAACAGGCTGCTGCTTATAAACAGGTCCTACTGGGTTATTACAGTGAGAAATCTGCAAAAAGGACATATGTAAAGTGTCAGACTGTATGTGTCTGTTTCTCTAACATAGCTCGTGTGTATTTTGCGGTTTTTGCAATTCAAGATGTGGCTTCCCTGCAGTCTCAGCCACAGTCCAACTGTCGGGTTCCGTTCACAGTACGTACGGCTGAAGTGTACGCCGCAAGGTGCTCCCCAACCTCTCCTTCGTCGTCGTCGTCGTCGTCAGTCGCGGCTGTTGCTGCTGCTTTGGTGGCTGCTTAAGTGCCCAAGCTCAACTTTGATGCTGCTTGTATCCCCAACTGCCATATGTGACTCAGTGTGTGCCTTTTAACACCCGTTACTCTTAAAGTAGGGGTAGATTTATATAAGAAGTAAGACAGTCTGAACACCTTAAAGCGCAAAGACAAAAAATATAGAATTACTCACTGTGATACCCACAGAGACCCAAAAATTCTAAGAAATGAATATAATTCCTTCCAAATTAGTTACATGTAGTGGAAGACAAATAAACAAGGGCACCTAAAAGTATGCTATAGTTTTTGTATCTTGATGTTAGGCTTCAGTTACGGGTATTTCCTCTCAGAGACGTCTCTTCCACCTTTTTTCTTCCTTTATCTGTGCAAGTCATAAACGATTCTTGCTTCTTTGCTATATAAAAATCTATGCTACATTAGTTCGTTAGCTTTAACCGTCGTACTTGTTGTCGTTGTTGCTGTAGATTTCTTGTATATTTTGTTTGTTTTAAGAGCAGTTTTTGTTGTTGTTGTTGCGCTTTTGTTTGCGCCGTGTGTTCTGCTCAAGCATTGTATGTCACTGAAGAGCGCTTGAGGTTTTTCAGCCCCCAAAGGCAGACAGACTGACGGACAGGCTGAAAGATAGCTACAGTTGTTCATGTGCTGGCATTTAGTTATGGCCCAGTCATGGCAGCTACATAATGTGGCTAAAAAGAGCCATAAACATTGCTGGAAGCAACAACTTGAACAACGTTCCTGTAATTATTCCTGAGCGGCTGTCATGTTAGACGCCAGAGTTGCCACCGAACAGAGTTGCCCGCGACCCTTGACTGCTTGTGGCCTTTTAATGCCACTAATCCGAGTTGCAAGTTGCCGCCTGCCGCCTGCAGCAGCAACAACAATAGCAGCAGCATCAACACACAACTTTGTGCCGCTTGGCAGCAAGTACCAGCACCTGCAACAATGACTGCAAAATGAACTAACGAGCGTCTAAACTAATTAATAACTGCCTACAACCATAATTAAGTTTAGTTAATTATCGTACGAGTTTTATCAGATAACCACATTGCCAGTTCAACGAGTTGTTTAAGCTTTGTTTTAGTAGTAAATTCTGAATGGCTATTAAGGAATTTATGAGCTGCATTAAGTATAGATGGATGTGACTTTATAAATACTAAATATTATTTGCAGCTGTGTCATATAGTCAA
This sequence comes from Drosophila acutilabella, assembly GCA_035046005.1. Classification (NCBI taxonomy): domain Eukaryota; kingdom Metazoa; phylum Arthropoda; class Insecta; order Diptera; family Drosophilidae; genus Drosophila; species Drosophila acutilabella. The sequence goes on from JAWNOK010000003.1 coordinate 6,171,804, forward strand.
ATTAAGGTATTTTAAACAATATTTGTAGTTTAAACAAACATAAAATTATTCATATAATTCACAAGGCATATGATAGTTTTCATAATTATTATTTTAATGTGAGTGGAAAATAAAAACAAATTAAATAATGTCGCATTAATTCATTTATTGTTATAAACCATAATTTAATTATGGGGAGTCATGTTATTTATTGGGACAGCCCATCGTTGTACTCAGATATTCGATAACTTTATTTACAATTGATTGAAAAATCGATCAATAGTCCCCCATAGAAGTCTGTTAAAAATTGCTTTAATTGGACTGACGCTGAAAACTATGTAGTTGAGCACGCTCGTGAAGCACTGCACACGCTGCGTATGAGCAATTAAATGAGAAAATGGACGACGTCACGTATACGGCATGTGACACTAGTTTTTCGTGTTTAATTACAGTTTTTATGGGCTCAGTGCGCCTCAGGAAAAACGATTCGCGGCAACATTAAAATGGTCCTGGAAAAAACACCAAAAAAAGTGGGAGAAGGGAGGAAAGAAAAAAAGATGAATAAGGGGCTGCCCATTTGAAGCGGAAATTCTGTAGGAGTATGAGCCAGAAATGGGGCATGCAATAAAAATGAGATTAATTACCCTTGTGCCAGAGGGCTATAGCTTAAAACCACAGCGAGAGTGGGAGAGTGAGTGTATTGCAAGGCTTAACCAATATAACTACCATATATGTTCATGTTCATTTGCATATCAGTATGAGTGGATACAAAGTCTGGCAGAATTGTGTGCTTTAAGGGTTCCGATGAGCTTTAAGCATTCGCCAACTAATCGAAAAGTTGGAGTAAAAAAGAGTCAAGACTTTTGTGGCCAAATAAACCAAACCCCTGGAAGAAATGAAAGAAAAAAGTGCCCGAACACGCACTGACACGGCCCGTTTCAGAGGCAGAGTTTGAGTCAGCGGCACAACCACGTATTCGCATACACACGCACGCAATAAACGTGTGTATAAATTTCATGGAGAGCTCGAGAATACTGAAATGGCGTCAGAGCCAACATTTGAATAAAACACGCATGTGCGTGTGCCAAATGAAATAGTTGTATATACTTGTTTCTTGTTAGCGTGCCACATTTGCTGGCTTACTTGCCTGCTTGGCTGCTTGCTGTTGCAACAATCGTCTTTGCTGGCAAGTAAGTCCTTTGGCAAGTCTCTGTTTGGTCTCTTCGACGTCTGCCTTTTTTCAGTTGTTTGCTTTTACATTTACCATTTCACTTTGTGCTTGTTATTGCCACTTCTGGATTCAATCAATCTTTTTTGCAACCTGAACAACTTTTGCACGCCAGTGCTGCCGACACGAGTGCCATTTATCGTACCTAACCTGCACACAACACAACAGTACACACACACACACACACACACTAAGTAGTGTTGCTTGGTCTCAGCCCTCTGTTATTTCAACACCCTCTCTTTGCCACACGCAGTCCACACTTCAAACACTGGGCGTATGCGTAATGTGATAATGTTTGATTTTCGACTGGGGTCGTGTTAAGTTTAGACACGAGTTCTGCCAAGTCTTATGCAAATTTCCAGCCTATACTAGCTAGAAATCAAACAAAATATTAATCTATTAGCTGCTAATAGATTCTTGATATGTAAATTTGCCATGCGTAGGCCACAAAGTGAGACAACAGCACGATGGATAGCAGCAAATATTTAACTAGAATATGCGTAGGCGATTGGTTAAAGGAAAAGTGAAACATTTTCCAGCTGTTTGTTGTGCCAAACTGTATGTGCTCACTTATATACAGTGCCAAAATATTCAAATTGAGTTTTTAATTTTCAAATAATTGTTTTCTAAAAACAATTTTAAATCACTTTCTGCTCGCAATCGAAAACTTTTTTAATCAGCACTTAAAACTATAAAACAGTTATATTATGTACATTCCCATTCGATAGCGCTGTGAAAGTCCTTCGAAGGGAAAAATATTGAAATCCTCTTGGTTGAGAATAAAAAAGCAATTTCAGTTTCAGTTAATAACCTCATCGATACGCATCCATTGCGTTGTCAGTTGGACAGTCCGAGCGCAGATTTTCTCTGAAATGCCACAACCACAACAAGAGCCACAGGCGGGGGCAAACACAATCACATAAATAGTTGTCGTTGCGGTCTGTGGCTCAGTCTGCCTGCACTCGTTTGCCCCACGATTCATATGAATAGTCGTAATTTTTGGTGCGCACATGGAAGCTATGAAAGACACGAACGAAGGCCACAAAAACCCAGTGAGGCCTGCAATACATAATATTTAAGTTATTTTCTGTATGTTATCTTAGTCGGGTCATAAATTTAAATGGTATTTTAATTCATAGTCGAAGACTAAGACATTTGGTCCAGTGCTTCGAAATATTACGCATACGCCAGTGTAGCAAAAATTAATTGCACAAATTTCTGAAATATTTAAACTTCAGTTTATTTGTTAGATTGAAGCGCCAGACTGGCTGTCAGTCAAAGGTAACATTTACTTGTCCGAAAGCTGTAAATCAATGAAAGTTGCTATTGGAAAATCAAATAACATTTTATGCCATTTTATTTTTTATTTTAAAATATATATATATATACATTCAACTGATTTGCAACACGTAACGCATTTTAATTGAATTTGTTTGTTATCAATACGCGCATTGAATATCGATGTGAATGATTCACTGCCTGACTGAAAGATGGACAGTTTAGAGAAGCGAAAACAGAAACGTAATGCCAACAAAGTCAAGTAGAACGCACAATAAATATGCAAAACGCGAACATTTGATATTTTTCAAAATGGCAGCAGGAAAATGCAGACAGAATATCGGAGAGGAAGTTGCTACTCTTTTGCCACAGCTATCACAACATTCTCACACGCCCCGCAATGTGACAGTGAAGTGACAGCATCCTGACATATGATTGATATGCAGAATGAGAGTGTTTGTTTTACGTAGTCTGTCTGCAACAGGATGTAACAGAAATGAATAGAGAACACAACCGCCGGAACAAGACAAACTAATACAAAAGGCCGATGCGTTCAAAAAAGAAACCACCGACAGCAGATAAGACAAGACTATATGCATATATTAAGCAACGTTTAAAGCACAGCTGAAGTGACTTCTGATACATTTGTGCCACATCAAAGCAACATCGTTTGAGACTACATTTAATCCAGTCACTTATACGGCTTTAACAAAGCCAGCGACAATGTCGAATTAATTTATGTAAAATTATGTAAGGAAGAAGAGAAAATAACACTCATTTAGTTGGAAACTGTTGATTGAATTTACAAGCAAAACACTCCAGATGTTCAGACCAGCTAATTCACAGCTTTGCCTCAGACTGTTAAAATGTATATACATATATAGTATGTATAACCAACACGCGCTTGACTCGCAGTGAGTGGAAAAACAACCCAACTTGTTATAATCACACGAAGGCGTAAATTAAATCTACAATTGGAATGTCAATAGTTGTATTAGTTTATTATTAATTGAGTCAATAGGAGTGACTTGAGGCAGACACTGCGTATGCTTAATTTTATTGACTTTTTCACGTGCACACGCGTCGTATGCGTGACGTAGATATCGATGTCTATCAGCATTCTTTGGCTTGATTCAAAAGGCAAAGTAGTGAAAATATATTGATTAAAACTCCATTGTAAACAAGACAAATAATTTAATATATAAATTGACTGACATTTCATGAATAATAATTTATATTTATCATTATTTAAATTTAAATGTTTGGCCTTAATTTATTTTCTAGTAGCTCGTCTAAATTCTGAGTGAATACTTGAATCGCTACGCTTTAAGCCCGCTTGATTCTTGCATTGACTGACATTTGTAAATGCATAAAGCACGAATATGAGAGCATGAGTGGGAGAGTGAAAATTTTCAAACTTTTTGTTAGCCAGTTTCCACACTCGTATATACAGATGTCACATTTATGGCTTACTGCAATTGCTATGCCAATTTTTCAAGCGGGCAACAGTTGCTAAAGTTTTTGTATTTTTTTTTCATTTTTTCCTGAAAAAAAAAGCGACGACAAACCCGCAACTTTTCCAAATATATTTTATTTCTGTGACATTTTTGGCAATTTATTTTGCCAGCACTCGCTACGTCCATTTGGACAGACTGTCGAGTCACAAATTGCTTTGATGTTTGGCAATGCCTCAAACAAATTTGGACATCCTGTTGGTACGCGCACTTAATGTTGTTGCTGTACTTGTTGTTGGTGCTGGAGTTGTGTGTGTGTGTGGTGGCTGCAGTTATCCGGCTTTGCCAGTTAACTTTATGTGCTGCACTGGGCGTTCAAGTAAAGTACTTTGGATAGGGCTATTAACACATCAGTGTTCAAATTTAACGAGCAGCTCACATCTCGCAGTTCGCTCTCGAGCAGCAATAAAATGCCAAAGGAAAAGCAGAAGCGGCCGGAACTTGTAAAATATCCGGCATGTGCTGAGAAAAAAAAACCGTAAGTGGCAGACGAGTGTTGACTGCTTTCTTTCTTTTTTTTTCTTTTAGCCATTGCTTTGACTGTTGCCTCTGCCTTTTGATCCCTGCTGATTGCCGTAAAAAATGATATGAAGTCACTTTTTTATTCGGCACCATCGAAGAGCGAAATATAATGAAAAACGTTGCAATCGTTCGTTCCAACGCCTTTGCTTCCTGATACCATTTCATTTTCGACTTAATTTACCCCTTAAGTGCAGCATTTTCGGATTTTATTTCCACTGTCTGTTCACTCATGCATTATATAAACGCGTATGAGCGAATGCTACATTCAAACATTACCGTGAATACCCTGTATTCAAAGAGGGTATGACGAGGAAAGGTCATTACCGGATGCTGTAAATTGTGGTTGGTATCAACATCCTCTGTAATTCTGGAGTAAGGAATTTATATCTTGTCCTGTTAAAAATTTCGTAAACGATTTTACCTATATCTTATCTAAAAATCATTCCACACAACGTCCATATACGATTTAGTCCGAGAAATTTCTTTGTAGCACCTAAAAGTATGCAACAGATTTCAAACTTATTTTTCTAATGCTTAATAATATACCAGATTTATGGGTATCTCTTAGTCGAGTGTTAAGCACACTCTCCACTTGTTATTTCCCGAATTACATCAGCACGTAGAGCAGCTACAGTTGCTCACATAAGTATGCGAACCAAATGATGGGTTCAAGACGCTCAACAGCTGTTTAACAATACAACAAATGTTTTTCAACTTGAATGCTTACGTGTCTGCCTTGCAACGTATTCAGCTTGACGTTACAAATGTTGTTTATTTTTGTCATATTCATAGCAAATAGCATTGCAGGACTTACCGATAGGTAAAATACGAACACTACAGTGACATGTGTTGACTTTTATGCAACAACATTGGGATGCGGGCAAAAGTCAACAATGTTACAAATACCTGACACAGTTGTTGGACACTCAGGTATGCACAACCAGTTTAGTGCGAAGAGAAATTACATTGTGTTCACTGCGTTTGCTTAAATTATATTTGTATTCCAATTACTGTTCTAGTCGTGCGCTCAGTTCTATAAATATTCAATTAACATTTCCAACAATTTGCTTAAAAAACAAACGAAATCCTTAGGCAAATACAAGAATAGCAGCTTCCTAAAAAAGTATCACATTTCTACTTACTTAGTTTGAGAATTATGAAAGTAAATACTTTTGCCAAGAGATTGGAATGTGTTTCTGGAAATAGCAAAAGACTTGAAGTGAAACCAGAAACTTTATTTTTGCTCCGAGGCTTAGACGGACTTCTTCTTGTTATCTCTTTGCAATTCCAATGAAAAGTGGAAAATACCAAATAAGTTAACAAGCGGACACGAGCGTAAGCCAGGCAGAAAACCTGGTAACCACGGCAACCCCGAGTTGGAACCACTGAACTCATCCATCAACATCAACAAGACCAGGTGAACTGGTTGCAATGGGTTCTGGTGAAATGTGTATTCCGTTTATTAAATTTGTTATGCCTCTAAATGCAAACGGAGAAGCTTTTGTTCGTTTAGACCAACCATGAAGCAACAAATATTACTCATACGTTCCGTTCGTCACAAAAACTTTCCACACATGTCAATGAAAATGATGCTCGAGGAAGCAGCTGCTGTATCTCGTTATCATTGTGAAACTTTTATGCCCTTTTGTCTGCTGAAACTTGTGAGGAAATTGAAGTACCTGGAATAACACAAAGTAAGCTGGAATCATACTTATATGCAAATAATTTCATAAAGAGCAAAACAGACTTTCAGTTTGTTTATTTGCTTGCAATAAACGTACAGTTTTTATTACAACTTTCAAGGGTTTATGCTAAACTAAAGCTCACAAAACTTTGATTATTGTTGGAAAATAATAATATGAAGTATTAACAAATGCATTAGAAAAGAATATGATCTGCTTTCGGCTGACATTTTCTATTTAATTTATCTAAATAAAATTATGTCCTGTATCAAAGCATTGAAAGCATTTCTATGTCTAGTCTGTACCATTTTCAAATGTCTTTCATTTTTCTATCTACATCTTATTGTATAGCCTGTCAATTTTGTTGCTCTTTTACTAAAAAAATATATATCAATTCATATGAATAAATCGTAATTATTTAGCTGTCATTGTCGTTCAGTCAGCTAACTTCCTGACCCGTCACTTTGGCTTCCGTTGTCAACCAGACCAAAATACACTGGCCGAAAAAAACTTTTTTGCAAATTGCCTGCAATTAAGAGCCCAACTGGCATTTCACTCATCTAGACTTGAGTGGGAAGCCAATTAAATCACTTCAAGTGGAAATAAATGTAAACTACGGGTACTCTAGGAAGAAAATTTAAGCAGAAAAAAAGCTTTCAGCTCAAATAGAATTGAATTGAGAAACTTTCATGTGGTAAAAGCAATAAAAATGTCATACAGTTTTTATGTAGCCTTTATAAAAGCTACATTTAATCTGTAGAAAGCCGTTGCTATGGAATCAATACTTAAGTTCAAATTATTAGCTTTTTGTGACTAAAAAATAATAATTTGAAGCACTTAAAACCATCAATTGAGGCCGTAATCAATATGAATTTATGCCTTTATTTTGAGCCCAAAACAAAGTTGAGCTGACATAACTCATACAGGTAAGGCTTGGCTGTAATTAAGTTAAATTTATGTCATTATAATTAGGCAACTGTCACGTCCGCCTTATTGTAATTCTAATTAATGGTAACTAGCAGTCGTTCTTTCAACTAACATGGCCAAGACGTTGTGAAATTATCAACACTCTGGGGAAGCCAAAAACAAGGACTTTAGTTACATTTTCTTGCTGGTCAAGTTGCCTTTGACCCACATAGATGGCTGTTTCTTTGATTAGAACCTCCAAATATTGAGAGTGGCATGAGAAAGGGGAAAACGGGCTGAAAAAGTAAAGAGCTACTTGGAAGTTATGTGAGGGTTGCCGCTCATAAAGGCGACGAGTCGTGACGTCGTGTGCGCACCCATGAAAACTTGAACAATGATGCAAATCCACTTGACTTGATTGAAATCGTAAAAAAATCAACAACATTTTCATTGTGGTCGTGGAAATTGCTGTTGTTGTTGCTGCCAAAACTGGCGACATAAAAATAAACGCCACAGGCGAATTTGGGCGCTGTTCTATACATCAATCATGTGCGTCACATACAAGTTGACGCAGACACACACACATGGCTGCATAAATAGTTGTCCAAACAGTACGCGCGTTACGCATACGCACTGTGTTGTCAGTATGCCTTTTTGCTTTTGTGTCGAGCAATTGCTGTTTGTGTGTTCTCTATGTGTGTGCAAATGATTTTCATAAATGTACGTAAAAATTGTTTCGTTGCTTGGGGGCAAAAGAGTATTAAGCTGGCACAGCTAATGCGCTATGGGAGCAGTGCCGCACTGCCACACAGCCACGCCCACCCTACAGTCCCGCTGTTCTTCTCGGCCTCATGCGATGCGATGATAAACGCGCATTTGTCGCATGATAAATAGCGCAAAGGCAAACGAAATAAACTAACAAACAAATATACAGACTAGGGACTAGAAAATGTTAGCAGAATATAAAAAAAAGTAAAATGGTAGAGAAAAAAACGTGTCAGAGCAGGGTTATGTTTAGGTCAAAGTTCCATGGGGAATTCAAACATTTACATGGCGTGTGCGCATATTTGGGCTTCTGTTTGTTATAAATACCCGTATGTTGTTGCCAACTGCCCAAGACCTTTCATTTCAAATGACAATTGGTCAACAATTGTTACCGTAAGTTTATTATATTTGCAGTTGAATGATTTATGTTAATTAGGCAATGAAATAAAAACAAATTAATTGTTCTTAAATTTATGCACAGACATACATCAATTTCAATCTAAATGGCAAGCAAAATACGTCAATAGTTCGATGTTGTTCCGTTGCTAACAAGAAATAAAATTAACACCAAAACACGGCTGAATAATTTGCCATATTGCAGGCAAACGATTTCTTTTTGGCACAGTCACAGGCACTGGCTAATGGCTCAGTCAACTGCCTTAATAATCTTTAGCATTTACTTGGCTATTAATCTCAATGAAAATTAATGTTTAATGTTTAATGAAACTGCCGACGCCGATGCCAATAAGAATGGCAATGCCAACGTAGTCGCATGCCCAAGTTCCTTACAGTTGAAATTTGGCTGCATTGTGTTCGTTTTTCTTCTCTTCTCCTTCGTTTACTCGTTTCACTCATTTACTTGGTTTGCGTGGCCTTTTATTGGATTTTTCTGGCTTGAGTTTGGTTTGGCATGACTGGTTGGCCAACATTTTGCGGTCTTTTGGTTAATCTGTTGCGCTTTGTTTTTATTGGCAACACTCTAATTTAACTTTGTCAAGTTTTCTTTTGCAAAAAAAGAAACACGGAGAGAAGAGCAAAAATTAATTTGTTTTATTGCTTTAGACAAGCTCTAAATAAATTGTGTTATGTACAAACCTTTATTGAGCTTATTTTTGTGTATTTTGGTAAAAATCCAATTCAAATGTTTTGTTTGTGTTAGCCCCAAAAAGTATGCTTTGAATTTATTTATGTTTGAAAGCGACTTGACAGCTTCAAGAGTCTAGACGGTTTTTGTTTTGCCTCTTTTTGTAGCCAGTGGCGGTTGTCAATTGCCAAGCAATAAAAATATTATATTGACATTCATGTAAATTTCCCATCAACTAGTAACTGTTGACCTTTCTGTGGTTAGCCAAAAAGTTAATCAAAGCTTTAAGCGCAAACATTTACCTAGAATTTAGTCACATAAATCACAGCTGTCAATTAGCATTTTTTGTGCTATTTGGTTGAATATCTATGCGAATTTCATATAATTTGTATACGTGACATTAATGAGTTTTAGATGCGGCAGCTGCGACACTTGAACATGAAATTCTAGTAACATTTAATTAATTAATTTATTTGCTTGTTATCTGTTGTACGTGTTTGTGTTATGCTTCTTCTGGTATTTGTGATATGAAAATATGTTGAGCAAAAACATTTATGTTTAGCACCTACGTTTATCACGTATACGCATACGTACACGTGTTTAGTTTTAAACGAAAAAGGACTTGCGAATGGAAAAGAGTTTGCTGTCTGCTACAGCATATGCGACAGTTTTTCTAGGGCTCCATAACTTGTACAATCACATAAATAAAACACACACCCACCTACACCTACAGACACACACAGCAGATGTTGTTGATAGTCGTAAAAAAAGGAAAAGATTTTGTAATATTTTATGACATGTTTTCTGCTACAGATTTTTTGGCTGCGGATGCAACTGGCAGCTCGTTGTATACACATGAAAGTAGTGGGTTTAATTGCCAAAAAAGAGAATCCGAATGTGGAACACTTTAATATTCTGTTTGCGGACTTGCGCATAATATTAATATTTTGTTTTATTATAAATATACCCACAACGCTCGTGCATATTTAATCTTCTTTGGCATCCCACCGAACGTCACTAACAATTACCAATCGATAGGGCTTTAAAAATCCATTTCATTTGAATGATGGCAGGTTTTGCGCCAAATCGAGCATCAGGAAGTAATAAAAAAGTTCATGGAAAATGGTTATGCCAAGCGGTTTATCCGACAACATATACACATAAGTATACACATCTTTTTTATCTTCCCATCTCTCGTTTTAACTCTGTTTGTTTGCGCTAAGTTTGCAGAGTAAACAGTTTAGTACTCTGGCAATGGGGACCTCACCCACTGTGTCAGTAATTTACATTATTAACATTTCAACGATATAACGACAATTTGCAGTCATTAGTGTGCTAAGTACCTATAGACAAATCGATAGCTAAAGCACCTTAAGTACGCTGCTCAATGGGTATATATATGTATAGCTGTTTGAACACATCAGTAAAGTTGCTCAACTTCCAATCAACAATTCATTTTGCACTTGACATTCGCACAGCAACTGAAACTTGGCAAGAAGTGTACTTGACGAACTCAAGAGTTGCCTTTCCATTTGTCTGGGCAAGTACTGAATACTGAAGCAAACTAATCCGATAAAGTAAATGACAGAGAGCAGCGTGAAGAGAGAGAGAGAGATAGTACAGACGAGAGCACACAAACTGACCAAAAATGTTGCCTGCAAATGCCAAGCTAAAATGTCAGTGTCAATTCCAAACGGATGCAAACCCTTAAGCCCAAAACACCCGACAAATGTGGATGTTCCAAGTGTTTAATTAATGAAAAACTACCATGCCAACTTGCCATTTGGGGGACAACTGTGGCCCATAAGGTAAAAAGTTTTTATAGCATTTAGCGTTACCTTTGCCAACAAAAAATGTTATGTAAGTAGCTCAGGTGCAAAAAGCTTTTAAACTTTTAAATTTAACCTTTTAGCTGAGTGTATTTCTTTTAAAGTGCGAATGGCAGAGGGCGAGCCACATAAAAGTGCCAACAAAGTTGCCCAAAAATCATATTATATACATATATTTTATTTTGAATGGAAAATACGCCCCAAAGAGTTAGCATGAAATTGATTTACTCCCAATGACATGAGCTGGGAATAAGAGACAACTGCTGTGCTAAATTAAATATTGATATGCTGGCAGTGCGTGTTTATAAATGCATATTTGATGAAAAACAGCCAAACAACGTGGCGTATGAGCAACGCGAACTGTCAACCAATTACTGTTGGTCACAACTTGCCAAAAGTTGAGGATTTCAAGTTATCAGTAATTAAAAGAGCATCGAATGGAAGAGTAAAATAAATAGGTTTTATATTAAATATACTTATGAGTGCACTAGTTAAGTTAATAGTAACTATTTTTCCAGCTAATTTTTGTGTTGCCCACAAAAGTATGCTTTACATTTGTAATATTCAATTAATTTGAAATTTTGAAATAAACCATGTGTGTGCACGCCCTCAGGTGTAAATAATTGGATGAATTCGGTTGAGGATTTGTGTTAAGTAATTAAAAAAAAATAAATCCGAAACAAGCGTCATAAATCTGCCAAAATTCAGGAATTTTTGGTTTGCGGAACCCAATCATCAACAAACCTTTCAAATTATTAAGTCCTGCAGCATTGTTTGTAACGTAGCTGGCACACCGCATGCCTTGTGGCACGTGGCATTCGGTATGCGGCATGTGGCATGGGTAGCACTTTAATTAGTTTTCAACACTGTGGTCGGGAACGTAGCGAAACAGGACAATCGAATGTTTGTCATGCACTGCGGTTATCCTGCGGCACACTCTTGTGTTTTATTTTTCTCAGCTTTGGTTTCGTTACTTTTTATGTTGTTGTCGTTGTCCGCATTTGGTCGTGTTTGATTGGAACGCATTCGCTGTGGTTTCGTTGTTGCGGTTAACCGAGCACAGCGTGTGCTAATGCTAATGGCATTTCAGTGTCCTGTCGTTGAGTGATGGCTGCAATGATTGACCGACTGCTAAACTCAAACTGAAATACTGATGTCACCCAATCTTAAATATCATTTAATTGGCCACAACTGCAACTAGTCTTTGAACTGAGAACAGGCACTTTCCACCTCAGTGATCACAGACAATGGCTACAAATTAGGCTCAAGTCAGCTATGAAAATGCAGCAGAACTTGCAGTTAATAAAGAGCTTAAATTCTGACAAACCATGTCTCTATTAAGTTCACATATTCCACTTGACTGCATATCTACAAACAGATCTTTGGCATTGTTTAAGGTCAGTTAAGTCAAATGCAATGGCAAATTTAAGTTTTAAATTACGATTTAATGTTATTTTGAGAAATCTCTGCTTTCTGTCATTTACAGCTGATGGGATTTACTTGCCGAGTTATCAGAGAAATTGTACAGTAAAGCTGATGTCATTGTCGGCTTAAATACATGACAGCCAACATTTTGTACGTACATAAATTGAAGTCACTGTGCTGTTTACTGAGTCACTGTATGGCTTAAAAGCCTCAAATTATTTGCAGAAAATGCCAATAAACAAATACAAAAAAGAATAAAACTTGCTGAACTATCATCTTACTCGTTTGATTATGCTGACTGCCTAAAAATATGCAACATTATTTTATTTGATCCATGCGAAGAACAACGAACAATGACAACGTTTTTGTTTATTATTTCCCTTTAGTGAACTGAGTACTGAGTATAAAAATATAACTAAAGCTGCAAATAAAATACTCGCATTTAAGTATTAAGTATTAAGGCAAAAAAATGAAGGGGCATGAAGCGATTGTCGCTGTATGTGAATAATGACAACTGACGCTGTGATTTGCTTTATGATGTTCTTCGAAAATACATATCCTCGTCATGTATCCCTGCATGTGTGGGACGCATAGTAATGAGTTACAGTTCCAAGGGTTTCAAACCCAGGGCATGTCATGTCGTCTCCCATAAATCCACGCACATTACACGCATTGATATAAAGTTTTCCTTTCATACTGAAATCCCGGCTCTCATTTTTTGCTTTTTTTTCTTTCCTTTCCTGTTGAAGTCAGGCAATTAATGTGCTTTATGTTTGTCATAGTCATACTTGAGGGCTTTGGCTGAACAGCGAAATCTCCACTCAAGTCGTGTGCGATTCTTTGACCTTTTTGGTTTCTTTTTTTTATATTTTTGGTTTACAAGTCTGTCTGCCCTTTGTCGTCATTATATTTATTTCAGTTTCAGTTTGTGTTTCATTTTGAGTTTCTATGATGATGATGTATGCGATGTTCTGTTTATATTGATGAAGGGCATTGACATTGGCAAAGGTTTTACTTTTGATACTTTTATATATACGCTTTGTTTGGCACCGCTTAATATGTTCAATGGCCCTTTATAGTCTAAAGTGCTAACTGAGGAGCATTCACGTAAGCTGGCATCAAATTCAATTTAGTAAGTCGCTTTTGCCGCTTTAAGCCAAAACTTTAGCCCAAAGCAAAAAGTTTTTAACTTAACCATAAAACAATTTATTATTCAATACAAGTTGTTTTTTGTTTAAAGTTTTAATTAAAAAGTTTTCCCTGTCCAATTAGTTGGGCCACATGTAGAGCACAATTTGTGATTAGATAAGATTTCAAAAATTGCACAATAATTTAATTAGAAATTCTGCTGGTAAGATATCAAAATAAATTGCCTTATTTAAAGTTATGCTTGAATTTAATATGCCAAGCACAGACAGATACATAACAAAAGCAAACAGAATGCGTTCAAGCACGCACACCAAAGGGGGCGTGGCGTGACTGAAGAACAACAACAACAACAACAACAATGGTATGGAACAACTATAACAACAAGTGTGGCTAATCAATCAATGCAATCAAGCATAAATTGTCTTAAAACAAAGCTCGGGCTAAATATTGTTGTGATGCCATTAACAACAACTGTCAATAGGGCAATACAGCTTGGATAGGGCGAGATAGTGGGAAATATAGAAGATGGGGGAAATTGGAGGAGACAAAAGCCGCAGCAAAGTGCGGTACCATTCTTCTGATAATGGCTGACGGAAACGAAAACAGCTGCAATGCTCACTCGGTCTCTCTTGCTCGCTTCGCTCCATTTGGTTTAGGGCACAACCGAATACAATACAATACAATTTAGCCGTTGGTTGTGGCAGTCAGTGTGGCAAAGACATTTCCAATACAAATACAAATACCAATGTCAATGCCACTTAAGCGCGTGCAAATAGACAGGCGACAATCTCGACGCCATCAAGGAGTCGAGACAAGGCATCTCTTAATCGACAACGACTTACGACTTGCGAATTGCTAGCTGCTGTGCTGCTGCCAGCGACTTTCGACTTTGACATACCAAATTTGCTGTTATGAAATTATGCACGAATGTGTTATTATTGTCGCTTGTTCTGTACAATCTATTTCATATGTTTTTGATGCTAAATTGAATAACAAACGTTGTAACGTCGCACATCCTCAGCTCACAAATTGATATTAAATTGGCCCTTTAGGCCCTCGAAAACCGCATTCAACACACTCGAGAAGATACACACGCACACCCCCACACAGGCACACACACAAAATATACCAGCCGAAATCTCATATTTACAAGTATATGGCATAAATCTCTGCATATGCAAATTGCCTAAATAGAATTGAGTGTAATTTCAGGAATGCTCATACTTACAACATTTTACCTAATCACACTGAATGAATAATATAAATGTTTACGACACTTTCTGAGTATTAAATGTTTAACTTTTATTTAACTTTTAGCTTGATTAAAAAAATTAAATATATATGAGAATTTAAGTGACTTAAATTTTCACATTTGGTTTGATACAAGCTGAAATGCATTAGGGTTGATCATTAGTCTTAATGTAGCTTTCAGCACAACAATCATTAGTTAAAGTCAACTATCAACTATCTAAGTGTATCTATTTCTATCTTAATACTTATGCTTTTGTAGGCAGCCCAGAGCTTAGCACACCTATTAGTTTGCTAAAATTGCGACACTAAAGTGTCACTACAGCTGGTCACCACAAAAGGCACTTGCACTTGTATCCTGTCACACAGACATGCTTTTACTCTGACCAGGATGTGCAGCACAACATCCCGAGTGTGGCCTGTCGCATTCACTTTGCCGAGTTCCTGAGTTTCTGAGCTGCTGGGCTTCTCAGCTCGTGAGCTTCTGAGCCCCATCTGCATTATTGTGTCAGCGGCCAGCTATTTGCAGTCAACTTTGTTGACATTTATGCGACTTTCTGCTACTTTTTGTTGTAACTGGAGGTCACAAGTCAACAGTTAACAGTGTTGAGTTGCAGCGTGGAATTATTCAAGACGCGACTATGATTTTATTTGAAAAAGTGCTCGTAATTGAAATAGAGAATTTGCAGTAATAAAAGTCAAGTTTGTGCATAAAAGCTAAGGGTTTTAACCAACTGCTTCTTATCCATTACAGCGTACAACGGCACAAGTCTTAATTAATGCATCGCCTTGAGCACAGCATGTCGTAACATGCCGCGTCGTGTCTTTGGTTTTTAAACTTTTTCAATTATTTATCTTTTGACATGTTTTTGGTTTTGTTCGCATCGGAATTCTTTTTTATTTGGCAGCCGCATCGTATTTCATTATCCAAAGTGCAAATTTTGCGCAAAGACAAATATTAATGACATTTAAGTTAGTCTTCTTCATCGTGTTCCGAACAAAACTTGATCTAGAGAATTGGCCTAATTGAATTTCGTTTCATGGCTTTGAGTTATGCTGCAGCTGACATACAGATAATTGAATTATTTGTGGATTATTTTTGCTTCAAGTTATTTCTTACTAAAAAAGAAATTGAGTTATTAGTTATTATTGGACTTTTAATTAAAAGCATTGACGATAGAACAAAGTTACAAAGCAGAGAAAGTAATTATGCACTTTTCCAAAGAACTAAATACATAAACTTTACTAACAGAATTTATTTTGAAAGCAGCTTAGATGCTTTTTCTTATTTCAATTAAAACTTAAAATTATCGTTAAGCTGTTGAAAGAAATTACAAACTAGCAGCAGAGCTTTAAGTCATATTTAATTTAGTTATTTGACATCCACAAGCTAGTCAACTATTTTATTGATATTGATTTTGGCCTAACAATATATTTAGTCAAATAAAGCTAAGTTTACTCTACGCAATTTAATAAAATTCATTTTTCCATTTGTTTGCACTCAGCAAACAATAATTTTAATTTAAAATCAACGTGCGACTTAAATCCATAAACAGGCAGAGAATTTAAATAAATTTGTTTGACTATCTTCAAAATTTTCGTTATTATGGGAAGCAAACGAACAAATAAAATTATTGTCTTTGCTGTATAATTTTAATTTTCGACTCAAAATAAAGAAACAATACAATGTACATATTGACATTGCTGTTCATCTTCGTTATCGTCTTCATTCTGCTTGTGCTACCTGTCGTACCTATGAATGGACAGAATAAACAGAAGAATATTAATTTTATTCGGCGCTTAAAAGTATGCAGCAAAAATTTAAACCTGCAATTGGCAGGAGCAGGAGTCATTGCGTTTATTGTTGTTTAAATCTGTTTAAAGCTGTGTCAAACCTCAACTTATCCTTGTACTAGTTTTCAGCTGGTTTCATTGGGAGCTGAGAATATTTTGCAATTATTATGCAACAAGTATTGTCTACGGAAATTCCAAGCTGCTCACATACTGTACGTTGATTCTACACGACTGCGTTATGTGAGAGTGTTTGTCTGAGCGTTTGTCTTTGGGTTTGCAGTGAGAAAACGCTGTGGGAGAATGCAAAATTAGAATTACCACAGCTAGGCAAAACCGCAAGCAAACATGTTTGTAACTGCAGAATGCCAAGCAACCGACAGGAAGGTGAGGAAATGTCTGTGTGAGAGAGCGAGAGAGCGTAGAGTCTGGGACAGAGATTGGCTGTAAGCGGTGACTTGTGCATGTCAACACCATTGTTGTACATGCCGCATAGCATTTGAGTCTCCTTGGACGCATTTTCCACTTACAAGTCAAAAAGGGCAGCTAACAGCCGACGGCAGCTTCAACCTAGATGACGAAAGCTTACAAAGTGCATCATTTCTAAAATACACTGATAAAAACATTAAGATTTAAATTTAATGAAATGGTAACTTAACTTGCATCATTTACCTCATTTGAAATTTAAAATTAAAATTGTATTTGTAAATTAAAAACCGGCCTAGTCGTAACTTAATCTTCAAGCTTGCATAGAGATTTTATTTTTAAATCAAACGTGATCTCAATAATTAAGATCCCAATTTCTCAATCTACTATTAAGACCAAAAATAAATTAGTTTTGAGATCATAAAATTATTTTAGTACTTGGTTTTTAACGGTGCACATGTGTGTGTGTTTCTGATGGATACGTGACTGTTTTGCCAATGTGTATTGCTTGCCGCGCTAAGCATCGCTGACGGGCCAAGTCGAAAATGCAGTGTTGCAATTCGGCAAATTGAAATCACGAAAATGAAAGCGAGCCAAGGCAACGCATCCAGCAGCAACGCATCCCCAGATCTACAAAATGGCCGCAAAGTTAATTTACGCTAGCAAAAGTGGGAGGCCGCCCATAGCACACCTCCTCTTAATCAGTTTTCCGTGTTGCACAGTGAGGGACTCATGTTCATGCTGCACTCATTGCCATCACACGCACGTCATTTACTCGTAATGGGCATTTCCGGTTGGTAAAATGGCGCGCCTGCACTTGACGCTCGACAACAACAATGTGGCCACTAATTCTCTAATTTCAAACGTGCCGACCAAGTGAACATGAACAACTACAAAGCCCACAGCACACACAAACACACTCACACAGTGCTCTCCCCCATTTTGCCGTCTATTTATGGCCGCTATTTAAGTGCCTCCCATTTGGCCAGGCAAAATTTGCATATAGTTGTAGCTGCAACTGAACCTCATAGCGCAACTGCGGGTTTCCCTCTCATGTTTGGCCCGTCATTTTAATTAAAAATAGTTGCAAAATATTAATAGAAAAAAAAGGGAAAAGAAACATACATTTTTTAATTAACGAAAGTATAAACAACATTCGACACGTTTAACAGTACATGTTTGCAATTTACCATTGAAGTGTGTGAGTAAATACACTCGGTGTGGATTTATTTAAATTGTATTTAAAAACTACTTTATGCTCTGAAATAGGGAACCATTTGGATAATTTAAAAAATTATTTTTACTCTTTTAAAGACTTCAATTAGTATAGTTTAGCTAACCTATCTTCTCAGTAAATTCGCGCTACATTGTTTTAGCTTATATCGAAATTCCATCGATTTATCCAAAAACCCATATGTTGCGATGCGTGCAATATTCGAAGACCATTTCCTCTTGACCACACCAACATAGTCAACTTGTAGTTACCCTTGCATAACTAGACCATATTTATGCAACACTAATTGCGGTACATCATAGAGACTGTCCGTGGTTTCAGTGCAAGTTGTTAACGTTTCGCTCCGTTCCGCGTCTGTGCAAGTTATGCAAATAAATGCCATCGCGTTGTTGACTGACGGCCAAACAACAAATATGCAAACTGAAGACAAACGGACAAGCATTTACCGAGTGTAGCACTTGGCGAGCAAGTATGCACAAATTTGCATACATTTAATTAAGAAAATTTACACACGTCTGAGCATAAGTAATTTAATTAATTTGACTGCAAATTGAAAATGATTAAAGCGGATTATTTATGCATTGGGGGAAGGTAGAGATAGTATAAATTACTAGAAATTATAAGAGCAACAGTGTGCAACCAGTGCGTATGAGCTATATTTCTCCATTGATTGTAAGATCCAAGAAAATTTGTTTACAATTATTGCAGCAGAAAATAGAGTATAGGTAGGCATACGGTGCGTATGGTTTATATATGCCTTAAATAAACTATAGCGCTAGCAAAGACCACCGCAAACACCACTTTACTTAAGTGAAACCATAAATTCAGCTGGAATTTTAACAATTTCCAACTATAGCGCTTTAAAGCTAAGCAAACATGGTGACTTGATTACAATTTTAACAGCTAGAAACTCTGCGATTTCAAAATATCTGTCCACAGTGTGAAAGTAGAAAAATCTGTGGGCTATAAAAAAATTTGTTAGCCAAAAACCGCATTAAAATCTTAATCTTTAGTGTTGGCATTAAATTTAAAAACACAATGATCCGCAGAGCGCCAAATGCCAACGATATGGGCACGCCCATGTCCCAGTAACAGCAACAGTAACAGTAACCGCCCATAAAATGCCGGCGAGAACAAAGCAATTTCACACGCTCATGAATGGAAATGTGACGCAGGCACACACACACAAACACTCACATATACTAACTGTATAGAAGAGTCCTTAACAGAGCAGAGTTCAAGAATTTATTACCCAATTTGAAATTGCAACGAGTGCGTGATAAACCTCTAGGTAGTTGTTGTTGTTGTTCTTATTGCCCCTGTCATTGCTGTTTGCATTTGCCCTATAATCAAATTAAGCAGGGTATACTAGACGTAAACTAGAATATAACGGCTTAAGAAATGCATAGCTCTTGTTGATATATGTTTAAATTTTAGAAGAAAAGACATTTTCAACAGCTTATTTGGATTCTGTACTGGATTCTTTTACTGGATTCTTTTTACTGGCTAGATTTCAAATCATAGTGTTATATTTTGCAAAGTAAATGAAAAGATAACAAGAAGTTAACTTAGTCTGGGTCTAAGTCAGTTATGCACTTGTTTAGAGTATGTTCTAGTCAAGTTAGAGCGTTAAAAAATACAATTTGCCGTAGTTGTTTGCCATTGTGTTTTATTCAAAACAACGTTGTTTATGACAAACGGAAAGAACAGCAGCAAGTGAACTTTGTGGCAAGGGATGCAAATGCATGTGGAGTAGACTTGGTCAATGTGGCCGACAGGTTCGTGGACAAACAGAATGTGATAATGGAAAGCAACCTGAACAAGGTAAACATTAGTTACGCCCTTAAAGACACACGCTCACCCACATTCACTCACACCCACCAACATAACCAACGATGAAGTCAATCTTTCCAACCGAAAGGTGAAGCGAAAAATCAATGTATGTGTGTGAGTGTGTGTGTTTGTGGCTCGAAGCAAATAAAGAGCCATAAACCAAGTTTCATGAGCATGATAATAATTATGATCATGATGATGATGATAAAGTCTTTGTGGCACGAATGTTAGTTAAAGTTGAAGTCAAGGTATTGGTGCAGTGCAGTGCAGTGCAGTGCACGTGGCAAATGCCAAAAGCATTTCTATGCAAATGCCAAAAGCCATTTTAATGCAAATTCGCATAAATGGCAACTCTTTCTACCCCTGTTTTTCTGCTTGCTCCTTTTCCGCTTCTGCCACGATAACATACCATCTCCATTTTCTCCATTTTCATTTAAATATTTTTTGTCTGCTGTGAAATGTAGCCGCACTTCAAAAGTTTTTGCCGCGAGTGGGTCTTTGGCTTCATGGACTCCCGGACTCTATTTCCATTTTGCTTTTGACGTCACTAAAGTGGAGTTTATACGAAGTCTCTTTCTAGCTCTCTTACTCACTCTTCTATGCACCTTGTGATAATAAATTTTGTCTTTTGCTCCATTGAAGCATTTAAATATATTTCCATTCTGCATTGGCCAGATTTTGAAGATACATTCATAGAATAGAAACAAATTTATTACCCACTAATAAATTTTATTTAAAATATTTCCATTTGGTTTGTGCTTTTGTCTGTGTGCATGTGTGTGTGTGTGTGTGTGTGTGCATGTGGTTGTGTTTAGAGATTTGTCCTGTGCATTGAAAATTCATTTGGCCATATGGAAACAATTGACATTTTAGAAATGGAAAAGACGTAGTAAAATGCCATATAAATAATTGATAAGCCTCATGAATTTGCCAAAAACTGGCAAAGCAAAAGAATTTATATTATTTAACAAACCGCATGCAAAGACTTTTCCACAACTTGGATAATGTTTTTAAACGATTCGCTTGACAACAGCCACAAAAGTTTTTAATGCCAAGGCACTAAAATTAAGTGGGTATATGGTTGTGAGCGAGTCAGCTTTCAATTTGTTACATTCGACTGCGAACGTAATCCGCTATAAATAACTAAGTTTTTATTTTTCTGCTCTTTTACAGACGACTTAGATTAAGTCAACTTTGGAGTTGACTTAACGCAGCACGTGGTGCCATGTTGGCATGGTGGCAAATCAAACAAAAATGAGCTGTTAAATGGCTGTCAAGGATTACGAAGTGGAACTTTGACCCATTTGCCAACTGAATATTTTAAAAGGGAACGTGAGAGAGTGAAAATCTAAAGGCTAACATAACGGTCACAGACACCCAATACGACTACGACTTAAAAACAAAAAAAAGGCTGAAAATGAGACACACCCATTATTGGCATTGTTGGGAGCAGTCAGAGTCTGCCTCATCAATTACCCTTTCCAGTGGGTACCTGCACGTCGTTGCCCATTAAAAGCTAAGCCATCAGAGCAACAGGCGACAGCAGCAACAGGTCGTATACGTGACTTAATCAGCACACACAGCAGGCGCACAAGACGAAGCTTAACTCAAGTAGCGAACACACACGCACACCCACACACACACACCAATATACACACATACACCTACGCACACTCACTAACAAGATGATGTCGAGTGTGTGAGCTACAGTGAGACATAAGTACAATGAATTATTACAGGTGTCCAGCTGCATTGCAACGATATCGAATAGCAATCGAGTAAGAATCATGACAGATGTATCTACGCCAGCTGCCGGCACTGGCGCCAGCGCCTGTGAACGCGCACGAACAACGCCAACAAAAGAGGCGCCAGTCAGCGAGTCAGCGACAGCATCCACGAAACCGCTAACCAATGGTGCCAAAAAGGCGCCATCAACAGCAGCAGCAGCAGCACTAACAGGAGCAGCAGCAGCAACAACTGCAACCACAAGCAATCAGGCTAAAGTGGAACGCCATTTGCAGAGCAACAACAATCAACACGCAGCCTCAGAGACGCCGACGCAGACGACGACTGCTACAGCGACTGTGGCATCAGGCAAGTCAAAGGTATCCCTTGACAGCGACACGAGCAACGTTTCCACATCTCCAACGCCCGCCAAGTGCAGTGGCAGCGGTAGCAGCAGCAACAAGCCTGCGGCAACACAGCAAGATGTCGACGAGGTGGCACGCCTCTTTGAGGAAAAGCCCGAAGCGTTTGAAAAATGGCTAACGGAACGTGCACCGCCAGAGGCATTGAGTCGCCTACACGAATTCATTGAGAGTCACAAGTCGCACAACAAACGACCCTCGGTTACATCAGATTTGTTTCAGCAATGGATGGCCTCGCCCGTCGTGCAGCAGGTAAGTTCTGCTGATAAAAGAAAAGTGCTAGCACAATAGGCTACACTCGAGTAAACCTGACTGCAAGGGACCTTGTATTTAATCTGTTGCACAATACATACGCACAGACCAACGAGCAAACACAACAAAAGCTTTACAAAAAATGTTTTTTTTTTTGTCCAACTTACAAGCTTATATAGCTGAATAGGTGTCTTTTTATTCAACTTATTTTAAATTTCATATTTTATTAATTATTTTAAAACTCGTTAGCCTTTGTTACAATAAGCAAAAAATTATTTGGTTGAATAGTTTTTGCGGCTATTGATACAAAGACTAAATCCTTTAAAACAAATATTTAATCTTTCTTAAATTGTTAGTCTGAAAAATGATAAAGCTCGTCACAAAATAAGACTCATGGTTAAAATGCATAAACAATTTATTTTTTAGTTTTATTCGATACAGATTTTTGTAAATTTTTTCTTTGTTCCCCGATTGAATTGATTGTCCTAACCAGAACGGTTCCTGCGGTTTCCATTGAACCTGCGTCTTCTGATAACGCGGTTTCTCCTGTTGCGGCTAGCGGCCAGGAGTCTCAGCCAGCGGCGTCTGCGGGCCAAACGCTGCTGACGACGCCTCCAGCGGCGGAGACGCCTCCTCAGAGCCAACAGAGCAGCATATTCGGCGGTAGTTGATGATGACGACGAGTCAGAGCTAGAGGCTGCAGTGGTTGTATCGCTGCTTGCTGCGGTGGTGGCCTCAGTGGTTGTCGTTGCTGCTTCAGTGGTTGTTGTAGCACAAGATGCTTCCGCTGCGTTTGTGGGATCAGCACATTCCGTAGCCGTACAGGTGGCGGCGGCACAAGCGGCTTCGGTGCTTCTGATATAGCAGACGGCCAAGATGGCAACTCCTAGGAGAACGGTTTGGATTCTCATATTGCTATCAAATGATATTGCGTCAATGATACTTTTCGAGAAGTTTTAGCCCTTTATATACGAAATAGGCCCAGAATTCTTTAATAGGAAACAAACTAATTTGCGTATTGTTTATTTACACAGCTTGCGGTGCTAGAAGTAATAACTAACAAAGATTTAATATCATTTAACTAGTTCCGTTGAGTCTGAGTTATATAAAAACAATTATTTGGTTTAATATTTCTGACACCTATGTAAACAAATCTCCATCATGAGCGAAATCAGCAACATCAATTTGTCAAACAGTTGAAATTAAATTGGGAATAGTTTTGAAACAATTTAGTTAATTTCAACGTGTGTTTTATAAAATAAAAATACAAAAAATTATTCCAGACATCTAAAAATGTATTATTAAAGTATAGCGCTAATGAAAATAAAACTTTTGCGGTTTTCAGAGAATTAAATTTGCCAACAACATTTAATAAATCTTGAATTCCTTATCAAGTCGTAACTTTAATGAAAATAATGACAGAAATGAAATGCGTATCTTATTCGTTCAGTTGCATTCAGTTGAACTCTGTTCGAGTGAGTTCAATTTTCCAACCATTGCCGTCATGGCCCTTTGACCATAGTTTGTGAGTGGGTTGACTTGACGCTTGGTGCATGCATATTGAATGACATTCTCAGTGCCACAGCATGTGGCATACTGCAGTGTGAGCTTCCGATTAATTTGCTGTGTTTACATTCGCTTTGGTTTGTTTTAAGATGTCGCCTTTGGATTTTTCCCTTACATGCTCTTTCAGCCGTTGTTTGTTGACCAAATAAACTGAATTAATATTTTCACCAATAACATTTGATTTTCTTTACGCTTGTATGTTAATGGAAAGTACATGTACACGCATTGTATAGCAATCGAAATTCATTACAGCCGTTGTACAGATTTCATTTCTATATATATGTGAAACTGACTCGTAAATGTATAAGCTGTTTTAAAGTACTCATGAATATTTGTAGTTTCAAAGTTGGTTTAAAGAGTAGCTTTCGATTTTGATTTAAAACAAAAATACACAACTTAAACTTTCTTTCTTTATATCTTTATAATAAATATTAAAATTATATTTTGTTTGTCCTAAAATTGTTATTCTGAAAAAAAGATAAAACTCATCGATAAATAAGACTCTCATGATTTAAATGTTTAACAACGGATTTTATTGGTTTTATTCAATATTGTATTTTTTGTATTTTTTTTTTTATTTTTTCTTTGTTCTTTGATTGAATTGATCATCCTAACCAGAACGGTTCCTGCGGTTGCCATTGAACCTGCGTCTTCTGAAAACGCGGTTTCTCCTGTTGCGGCTAGCGGCCAGGAGTCTCAGCCAGCGGCGTCTGCGGGCCAAACGCTGCTGACGACGCCTCCAGCGGCGGAGACGCCTCCTCAGAGCCAACAAAGCAGCATATTCAGCGGTAGTCGATGATGACGACGAGGAGTCAGAGCTAGAGGCTGCAGTGGTTGTATCGCTGCTTGATGCGGTGGTGGCCTCAGTGGTTGTCGTTGCTGCTTCAGTGGTTGTTGTAGCGCAAGATGCTTCCGCGGCGTTTGTGGGATCAGCACATTCCGTAGCCGTACAGGTGGCTGCGGCACAAGCGGCTTCGGTGCTTCTGATATAGCAGACGGCCAAGATGGCAACTCCTAGGAGAACGGTTTGGATTCTCATGTTGTTATCAGATGATATTGCTTCAATGATACTTTTTGAGAAGTTCTTGTTCTTTATATACCAAATAGGCACCTTAGATCTTTTTTTTGGAAAACAATCTATTTTGTGTATTGTTTATTTACACAGCTTGCGGTTGTACGAGTGCTAAATAAAGAAGTCTGTCTTTTTTTGGATAATAGTTATTTGTGATTTCAACTTATTTACCTAAACGGCAACGTCAATCTTGAATTCTAATTATTCTATTTTGGTATTTGATCAATTGTTTTATTGTGAGCAAAGCACAATGCTTTTGAAATCCCAATCTCGCAACTATTTGTTCCATGCCTTGGTAATATTGTAAACATGCCATTAAAAGACTCTTTAACGAGTTTTAGTAAAGAGAATTTTTTAATCAAGACATTAATGTAATTACCAGTGTTTAAAATGATTTTTTTTCTGTTTGTTTGTCCATTAGGTAACATAAACAGAAATCAAGTTAAACTGGGTTAAATCACAGAATCGTTTGTGTTGATCGAAGTTTTTTTAGTTTTGATAAAATAGACAATCTAAGTTAAAGCGAATCTTGAAATAAAAAAATAATTAGTTCATTTAATAGCTTTGTTCATTATTTATTTGTATTTGTATTATTTATTTTTAAGCCATGTAGCCAAAATTAATAACAATCGGTGCTCGTCTGCCCCATTTTTTCCAGCCAGGAAATCCAGTTCCAGCACAATCTGCATCGGTGATTCTGATCTAGGAAACTGTCAAGATGGCAAAGCAGAGAATTTTTATTTTGCTTCCTCTGTTTCTTAACAGTGTAAATTTTTATTTGCTCACTATAGTCCTTATATATTGATAGTCTATATCGATAGTTGGATTAGATACGTAATTCAGATAATTCACTTATTCTAAAAGTTAAAAAAAAATCAAGGAAATATAATAACTTTTGCATAGAATTTCGACATTTTATTTTAATTTTAGTTATTTATTACTTCTTTTTAGCCATGTAGCCGAAATTAATGATAATCGGTCCCTTTCCATGTCTGCCCCACTTTCTCCAGCCAGGAAATCTTTGTTCCGTTGCCTCAGTGGTTGCTGCTTCAGTGGTTGTTGTAGTACAAGATGGTTGCGCGGCGTTTGTGGGATCAGCACATTCCGTAGCCGTACAGGTTGATGCGGCACAAGCGGCTTCGGTGCTTCCGATATAACAAACTGCCAAGATGGCAAAGCCAATAACAACTGTCTGAATATTCATAGTACTCTCTCTGTTGGAAATAGTTCTGTGATAAAGTATGCCGATTTCAAGTCCTTTTATACCATTTCTCTATGGGCTAAACTTCGATGTTTAACTTTCGTCTATTTGAACAGCTTGTGGTAAATAATGATAATAAACAAATAAAGAAGATGATACCCTATACAAATTATAGTTTGTAATAGTTTTTGAAAGGTATATGTAGCAGACAAGTAATATTCAATCTATATTCAATCTAAGCAGATTTCGATAATTCTAGTGAAAAAGAATGCTCTTGAAATTCAAATTGTAAAATCTTATGCAGTGCAAGCTTTAATTTGCGATGTCTAACGGGCTCGACATTCAATTTTCGAACATATAACTTTTATATATAATTATTTTTGGACAAATATATTTTTAAAAATTTACTTTTTTAAAATGAGACATTTCATTTTAATTTAAATTATTACTTTTATTACTTTTTAGCAATATAGCCAAAATTAATAATTATTGGTCTGTCTCCTCGTCTGCCCCACTTCCTCCAGCCAGGAAATCCTTCTGGTGTTGCCTCAGTTGTTGTTGTTGTTATCACTGTCGTTTGACAAGACCATTCTACACTATTAGCAGGATCTGCACATTCCGTAGGTGTACACCAGGACGGATCGGCACATACAGCTTCGCTGCTTTTGATATAGCACACAGCCAAGATTGCAATGGCAAGAATAATTGTCTGAAGTTTCATATTGCTTTCTCTCCGTTGGATGTAGGTCTGTTATGAAGTTTGACACTTTCGCGTCCTTTTATACCATTTCTCCATGGGTTTCGATGATAGTCTATTTAAACAGTTTGGGGTAAATAATAAAAATAACATATGATGAAGATGATACCCTACATATATTGGAGTTGGGACGAACGAGTTTATCATACCAACCAGAAATATACATTATATTGAATAAAATCAATTATTTTCTTTAGTTTGTTTGTTATTTATTTCAAATGATTCAATGACCAATTAAATATATATATATTTCTTCATTTTGATTTTAATAACTGATTATTTTTTCTTAGCCATGTAGCCGAAATTAATAATAATCGGTGCCTTTCCGCGTCTGCCCCACTTTCTCCAGCCAGGATATCCTTGTGTTGTTGTTGCTGTTGTTGTGGGTGCAGGGGTGGTTGTCGTTACTTGGCAGGACCATTCATAGTAATTAACAGGATCGAGACATTCGGTGTCAGTACACCAGGCCGCTGCACAAGCAGCTTCGCTGCTTCTCATGTAGCAAACGGCCAAAATTGTAAATGCAAGTAAAACTGTTTGGATTCTCATATTGCTCTTAGTTAGTTACTATTCGAGTGATAAATTGTGAAAATTCTAGTCCTTTTATATCAATTGAAAGGGTACTGAATTTCGATTATTTAACTCTTCTGTGTGTACACAGCTTGTGTCAACCAAATGCCAAACAAAGAAGATGATACCCTACATCATTTGAAGATGGGAAGATATAGTTAGACATGCTATTTAAATGTTTAAGATGCTTTCAAATGGTTTCCTTTTGTTGGAAAAATTAAATTGTTTATCAGATTAAGTTAGTCCTGATCTTTAACACTCTGTTTTTATAAATTTCATGACTTAAAGGTAAATATTTTCCATATACTGTAGTCTAATGGATATCATATATATCATTATCATTTTCGTTTATTGAATGTCAAGTCAACTTCGCAGTTGGGTAAACAATTTCTAAAGAAATAGCGAATTTATTGTCTAACTGTAAGGTAAATAGAACTGGATAAAATAATGGATTTAGGTGCTAAGACAAGAGTTGTTTTGCCAAAAATTGAACTAACTTATTGACTTTTAAGCGCGTGTGTTCGCCACAAGAACACTGTGTAAACATATACAGTTTTTATTAATCTAAGTCTTTGTTTAATTAACTAATTTCTTTTCTGGCTTTGCTTACACTTTTGTGGTTCGCTTTGAAAGTGTTCTAAGCCGATGTTCACTTTGAAAAAAATAAAGTTTCTTTAAGTAGTTTAAAGTACGCTTGGGACATGCACATGAACAACCAGCAGCCGGATATGTTGAAGAGAAAATGAGCGCACTTGTTTTGCCTATGACAACAAGTGCTGTTTGCAAAACTACACTCGACTTGTCTGCTCTGATCAACGTAGATGGGGTCGGTTTGGGGTTTAGGGTCTCAGTTGGGGGCTTTAAAGACAAACACAGAGAAAAGTCCTTCAGCCAATGTATGTGTAGACACTCGCACACACACACACACACTCAAAGACACTCACCTTGCACTTGCAAAATCAAACTAAATGCATGTAAGCCTCAAGGATTCTGCATGCACTGATAAAAGCAAGCAGAATTCAACATAAAACACTAGAGTTTCAATATGTTATTATTCCAAGAATTCAAAAAAATGTTAAACAAGCTTTAAGCATCTAGAATTGTTTATATTAAAATTTAGAAATGTACCACAAAATTTTTTGTAGTGTACACATGTGTAGAGGAAGTGGAAATGGGTTAGCAACTAGCTTGTTTCTTACCAAGGGTATTTACCATGCTACCAATGCTGCTAAAGACTTAACAATTTTTATAAACTGCTACTGCACCTGCCAAATACTCAGCTGTTGTGTCAGTAGTGACGCGTTTGTCTTGCAAATCGTTGTCCATATTGTCAATTTGTTTAAGTGCATGTTACATAATGCAAGCGACAATCGACAATCGACAATCGACAGCTGATTGTCGACATTTTTCTCTGTTGCTGTTTTTATTGTTTTATTGACTGGTTTAAGTAAAGCTTTAGCCCCCCATTTCATCAATGTGAAATCCCATTTAATTTGCAGTTGAGCAAAAAAAAAAATCCTATTAAAAGCTGTTTGGCTTTTTATACCACTCAGTTACACTATTTCTCGCTCCTGCTTTTATTTCTATATGTGTGCACATTTTATACCTGTAACTTCCAGACTAAAGGTATATTTTTTTACGTAATAGTAAAAAATATAAGAATGAAATGCTTTTTAATAGACCATAGAAGTTGCTTGGAAGCCTTAAAGTATACAGCAGTTTTTAGTTTACCCTTCGAAGACTGTTTTGAGTTTCGGGTATTTCTTAGTTGGTAATCGAATTTTGTTTTTCTAATGCTATGCCATTTTTTTGTATCAGTCAGTAAAAGGCTTTAAAAACTTTTTGAAGTGTGCGTGTAGTTTTTATTGTTCTTCTGCAAAATAAGGAAAAGCTCTCAGCTTTCTGATGTTTTTGCTGGCAAAAGTTGAAAAGTACTCGTTACGGTTTGATTATTTTAGAGGCTCTCAACGCACAAAAGGTAGACAGACAATGGTAGTTGCTTTTCCATGGACCAAACCACACTCTATCATAGCATTTAATTAACTATTTAAGTTGTATTCCCTTATTGTTTAAGAGCGTTTGTTTTGTGGCTGCCTTTATAAGAGAACAACTTGAATGATAACTCAATCAATCAGTTTTGTTTTTAATAAAACTTAAACATAAATTATTAAACAGCTCTGTTACTCAATTATTAAACAAAAATATGAATAAAGTGTTGTTGAAAGTAACAAACTGGAAATGACAATCGATAAAGGCAGCTTTATGGCGTGACTTAAACAATTTCGCCGAAAAGTGTCACTTAAGGAAATTCACAAGTAATTTAAACTATAATAACTTTAACGATCAATACGAAATAAAAGTTATTGTTGGATTGATGATTCATTGTAGAGCGTTTAATTGGTTTTCCAGATTTCGCTTCAAATGCAAATTCACATTTTCCTTTATTTCTTGGCAAAGCAAAACAAAAATGATAAATTTCAAGTTGTAAAATATTTATTTTTAGACATACAATTATCGATATATTTCTGTGCGCCACACGCGAAAATTGTACAAGAAAAACAACTTTGACAACAGCTAAAAAACAATAACAAATTGCTTTAATTTGGCGAAATTGTGCCACAACAAGTGGGAATAAGAGTGCAAGGGGGGATAGAGGGAAAAGAAAATGAAGTTTCACTACTCTGGATAGGCGCACAACACGCAAGTTTCCCAGCTCGAAGGTGCCTCGTAATTGTCCCCGCACACGCAGCCCCAAAAAACATTTTGTATTCAATTACCAGTTTTGGAGCAGCCAGTTCGCTTATGACCAACTGTTAATGGTCACCTTAGAACCCGGGGCGGGTTCAGTTTCAGTTCGTATTACACGTGGGCCAGATGACAAGTCGCATGGATTAAGTGTGTGTATGTGGCTAGCAGTTGAATTTGTTTTGGAAATCAAATAAATAATGTATGTATTTAATTTTTTTTCTCTTTTTTTTGTAGTGGTTTTAAATAATACCCAGGATTTTGTTGTTCTATTAATAAAATTGCTGAGTGGCAAAGCAATTATAATAGTTAATTAAATACTACTGTGTTTGCTTATTCAATTATTTCTGTTGCTTTTGGCAATCTGTGTGTGTGTGTGTGTTCGGGTGCTTGTAATACTAAATCAGAGGCTAAGCCTTTCATTGACATTTATTGTACATGTCTCCATCTCTCTCTGTTTATTCCCTTCTACGTTTCTTTTAGAAATCACCGCGCAGACTCTCGAATTCATCGGTTCAAGCGCTGCCCGAAAGTCGTCGCCATTTGATGGACCTGGACGAGGGCGAGCTCTTCATGGAGCTGATACGCGATGTGGCCAATGAGTTGGACATTGATGTGCTTTGCCACAAAATATTGGTAAACGTTGGACTGTTAACCCATGCGGATCGTGGCTCACTCTTTCTGGCCAAGGGTACGGCCAACAACAAGTATCTGGTGGCCAAACTCTTTGACGTCACACAAAAGACAGGTAAGAGCCATAATTGACATTGTTAATTTGCGACTTTCGATTTTCAGCCATTGTCCAGAGGGTTGCCAAGCAACTGACTTAATGAAAACTGTAAAACACTAAAGGTTGAAACCAATTTAATTAAGGACGAGTTCAAACTGCAAATAGCCAACCAAAGGACAAAAACGAATGCAATCCTTTGTTTAAATTCTGCTTCTAACTTGTGCATCCTTCTGTTGTTTATTGAAAATGACATCTTCTGGCCTTAGAGAATGTACTTACAGAATTCTAGTCTACACTCTGAGCACTTTGAATTAGCTGCAGTTTTACATTCATTAGAATTTTGTAAGGGTCATAGTAAAGGTAGACGGTAGTCTTTTCAGGTAAAGCAGCTTTGTTTTGTTTTATTTACTGCAAAGAGTTTTGTAAATGGCTAATAAACATTTTTCAGTATGTTTGAGATAGTAAAATGTTTTATAAATTAGAGAAAGTAATGGAAACATAATGATAGTTTAATTGGAATATTTTATGCATATTTTTTGCTTATTTCTAGAAGTTTTACCGATATAAAATCGAGGCTCCTTTGCTCTTCACATAAACCACTGTGGTTAGACAATCACTAAGTCCAATAACTAGTTATACTATGTTAAGCAATAACCAAATTTACTGAAGTGCCTGACTTATAAATAAATTTATCTTAGTTTAGAACTCCATCTAGAATTAGATCACATTTGTGAGTGTATTGATGTGCACATGATTGAAAATCAGCAACTTTGAGTGCTACTAAGCCACACAAATTGGCACTCATTAGCGGTAACATCGAAAACACTTGGTACAAACACATGCCCGCTCCCTTTCTAACTTTGGAGGGGCAAACGCATTAGCAAATTAAGCCAAAGCGGAAGTGGGCATTAAAAGTTTTTGGTAGGCCAAGCCCATAAAACTCAAAAGGTTGCTATCAAATGAAAAATAGATGCTGGCTAAAACGTGTTCACATGCAGACAAAAACAAACATACATACATATTAACACACACACGTACACACATACACACAGTTGGAAACAGTGAGAAATTTAGCTTAACATTGGCTATGAATCTCGGTGTCTGCTTCGTGCGTTAAAGCCGCCGCTTCCGCTACATAATTCAGATGGAAAATGTTGGAAAAAAAGATTAGAGCCTAGAGCATAACCAAGGTTTACTTTGCTGGCAATAGGGACTGTAAGGCATTAATACACACACACGCACCTATAGCTACATATGCACATACACAAATGCCTACAAATGCAAATACTCATGTGTTTGTGTGTATGGAAATTCAGCTGGTAACCACGGCCCTGAGTCTGAGACATAGTCACATTTGACTTTTAGCGCCATTGGCTTGACTTGGATTTTGAGCTGGCAATTTTTTTGTTGCTTTCTGCTTTCTGCTTTTGGCTGATGTATCTTTTGCATGGCAGAGTGAATATTTTGTCTATAAATTTAATATTTATTTAGATGTGTGCGTGTGAGTTCGTTGTCTTTTAATGATTTATGCGCCTTCACTTTTGTAACCATCGCATCTACTTAGTTTCATTACGTTTTCTCTTTTTTCCATGTGCGTGTGTGTGTGTGTGTGTACAGCTCTCAAGGATGCGGTTACACGGGCTAGAGCAGAGGAGATAATCATTCCATTTGGCATTGGCATTGCTGGCATGGTGGCCCAAACAAAGGAGATGATTAACATTAAGGAGGCATACCAGGATGCGCGATTCAATTGCGAAATCGATCTGAAGACTGGATACAAAACCAATGCTATATTATGCATGCCCATTTGCAATTACGAGGGCGACATCATAGGCGTGGCACAAATCATCAATAAAACGAACGGTAATTCCCAAAATCCCAAAGCCCAAAATTCATTCCCCATTCCCTTGCCATGGCTTATTATATTCGACAATTTGTCAAATTGTATTTGACTCTTTTACGTTTGGCAGGTTGCATGGAATTTGATGAACACGATGTGGAAATCTTTCGCAGATATTTAACATTCTGCGGTATTGGCATACAGAATGCTCAGCTCTTTGAAATGTCCGTCCAGGAATACAGACGCAATCAAATCCTTTTGAATTTGGCTCGTAGCATTTTCGAGGAGCAGAATAATCTCGAATGTTTAGTTACGAAAATCATGACCGAGGCACGGGAGTTGCTCAAATGTGAACGCTGCTCGGTGTTTTTGGTCGATTTGGATTGCTGCGAAGAGGTAAGTCTAACTCTAAGAATAAATCATTCAATCAACTCTTCTCAGTGAATTTTGAGTTTGTCAATTGTAAATAAAATTTATAAATTTTGGAGACCTGCAGTGAAATGACTCCCGTCACTTCAACAATTGTTATTTTTGAGTGACCCTAAGTACATGGCACATGAATAATATGAATAGACCTGGTCTACCGCCCACTGGGCGTGACACTGTGGCAATTTGGTTGTGGCTCTGACTGTGGTTCTGCGGTGCTAGTGACGCTCTCGCTGTCAGTTTCATTAAAATTAAAATGGTTTAAACGCCAGCGCGTCCATTTTGTGTGTCTGTTTGTCAAATTTACGGGCAGCGCACCCTAAGGAAATTAAAATGTGCAATTTACATTACGTTTTCTTTTCCTTTTCTTGTTTTTTTTTTGTTATACTTCTTTTATCCGACTAGAAAAGCAGTCAAATTCCGCAAAAGGTAAACGCAAGTAACTCAAGCCAGGCAATTCCCATTGAGCTACTATAAGATACCTTTTTTATTTCTTTTCTCTCTGCTGTATTCTTCTCTTAGCTGTCGCTCTGTCGTTTTAAGTTTATGTAATACCTGAACAGTA
Organism: Drosophila acutilabella; assembly: GCA_035046005.1. Lineage (NCBI taxonomy): Eukaryota > Metazoa > Arthropoda > Insecta > Diptera > Drosophilidae > Drosophila > Drosophila acutilabella. Next base: position 6,205,568 of record JAWNOK010000003.1, read on the forward strand.
GGTAATATACTACAAACACATTCTTTTGGCCTCTAGTTTATTTACGTGCCTAAACACCTGGCCAAGTCATGGCCCCAATACAAAACAATTGTGTAAATGGGAAGCGCAAATAAGACCTTCAAAACGTGTCGTTCTTTAACTCACGATTTAAACTTTAATCCGATTTGGTTTCAATACGTAAATATAGACATCTTAAGCGCCATATGCTTTAAGATACTCCAAAATGAGTGGCAAGTTCCAACTCTTTAAAATTGCGTTTATACTTTTAGGCGCATTGAGTCGTTAAGAGCTTAAAGCCGCCATATCTTCAGCTAAAGATATGGAAAATTGATTTTTTAAACTGTTTTGTTTTTAAAAAACGGGTTGATTTGATCTTCTCCAAGAAATATTCTGTTTTCAATGCAGATATTGAGTCTGAAGGTATTAAATGCCACGCCTTCCTCTCAACATGCCCATATCAAAACACTAAAAGGCATACAATTGTAAACAATCCACTTCTAAGTTCAGTCAATTATTTATAGCCTACTTTTTGGAGCAGACAAGCATTACACAAAGATTAGAAAATGTATTTTAATGAAAAATTAAAAATACTTCACATCAACTTAAAGAATACCCATGCTACTTATAAATATTCTGCGATTTTATCTCAGACTTTTTCCAAGTATAAAAATAACTTACACGAAAGTTCACTTAAGAAGTGGCATTACAATTTTAAATTAATTGTTGGTAATTTAAAATTCCACTGAATTTACTTTGAATGAAATGAAATGTTTTTCGCTTTGTTATGACAAGCAACATAAATACGCATGTATACAACTCTATATGTTTATACAAGAATACGCGTTAAGAATAATTAATTATTATTCATTACGCATGGCTCTGTTTTTCGCACTCTTTAAATTTTTCCATCTGTCACATTTTGACAGTTGCTGCAGTTGCAATTTCTGTACCGCATTCTGCACAAAACAATTGAATGATTGCGAAAAACGGCAAGCAATTATCTTAAACTAGGTCAAGCATAATAATTAATTATGATAATTTTGTTATTAATTGTCAAGATGGTAGGAAGGAAGTAAGGCAATTTACCCATTGACAATGAGCTAAGCTATATTAAATGCTGATTGCACTTGATTATTTATTCATAGAGCTTTGAATGCGATTACCCGGTAAATAGCCAATTACCTGAACTTCAATAATGAAACAGAAAATAAAACTTGTTCATGGAAGAGTGAAGCAAACTTGTTGATAATATGCCAAGTCATGTGCAACATATCAGTTTAATAATTATGTACAATATATAAATGGGGCTAAAGGCGAAAGCAAAAAGCAATTCATCAGCATAATAGTCTGCTGGCTTCAGGGTCCTTTTGGCTGCTGGATGCTCTGGGAGCAGTTTGATGCCCCATTAGTGGCAGCCACTTAATGTTCATGTTTCTTCACTTTGCATGCCATTTTACAGAGCCATTTGGAGAAGATAATCGAGAAGCCCCATCAGTTGGAACAGCGCACCAGTCGTGCCATTAAAGGCGGCGATAGCTTTGAGGAAAAGGTAAACATTATATAGTTCTCTCTCAGAGCCAGAAACCGCCTAAAGTACTTTAATCATAATCATTATAAATTTCCAGCTAAAGATGAGAAATCGTTTTACTGTCCTCTTTGAATTGGGTGGCGAATATCAGGCTGCAAATGTCTCTCGACCCTCGATTACTGAACTGAGCACCTCAACGTTGGCCCAAATAGCACAATTTGTGGCTACCACGGGACAAACGGTGAATATATGTGATGTCCATGAATGGGTACGGGATCATAATCAAATACGGGCAGAGAGCGAGATTGATAGCACCCATGCGATACTCTGTATGCCGATTGTGAATGCCCAGAAGACGGTGATTGGTGTCGCACAATTGATTAATAAGGTGGGTAACTAGTGTATAGTAGTCTACAGACTACACTCTGCTGCACAGTTCCTGCTACATGTTGGCTGATGTTTCTGTGCAGGCGAATGGATTGCCCTTTACCGAATCGGATGCATCCATCTTTGAGGCCTTTGCCATATTCTGCGGGTTGGGTATACACAACACTCAGATGTATGAGAATGCCTGCAAACTGATGGCCAAACAGAAGGTGGCTCTGGAGTGTCTCAGTTATCATGCCACGGCCAGTCAGGATCAGACAGAGAAGCTCACACAGGATGCTATTGCGGAGGCGGAGTCCTACAACTTGTATAGCTTCACGTTTACAGGTGAGCAACATATGCTGTAATTAACGAACAGGAAAGTTTAGGCACAGTATTTACAAGGCAAAAAAGTTCCCCATACTAATTACTGATGTATCTTCTACTTGGAGCCAAATTTGGTCAGCTTTTATATAACTATTCTACGAACAATTTATATCAATTAGCATTAATATATTCCAAATTAATTGTTGATGTTCGTGAGATAACTGAACGTGTTCTCTAGTTATGCTTATTTATCGAGTAATTTTAGGGGCGTGTCAAATATATATTTTATAGTATCGATAACACATGGGAGGACTCCCATACCAAATTTGGTTTTTCTAGCTTTTATACAGCTTAAGATCCAGGACTGACGGGCTTCGTTATATTGACTGTTGATTATGTATGTATAATAACTATCGGGTTGGGTCACGCCTTCTTATGCTTTAAACCTTTTTGAAGACAAATGTAATAGAAAACTTTACTTTCAAAATATAACTTTTAATTATGGGGTCTTATGTATTTTGTTTAATACAGTAAGCTTTTCTTATAAATCTCCATTATTATGTATTTTCTAACCTCTTCTAGACTTTGATCTGGTGGATGATGACACGTGTCGCGCAGTGCTGCGTATGTTTATGCAATGCAATCTGGTTACACAGTTCCACATACCCTATGATGTAAGTATAGCCATAGCTAACTTTAAAAGCGCCTTTTACAAGTTTTTAATCATTTGCAGGTGCTTTGTCGCTGGGTGTTGAGTGTGCGTAAGAATTATCGGCCCGTGAAGTATCATAATTGGCGACACGCTCTTAATGTGGCTCAGACCATGTTTGCCATGCTGAAAACTGGCAAAATGGAACGTTTTATGACAGATCTGGAAATACTCGGCCTACTGGTGGCTTGTTTGTGCCACGATCTGGATCATCGTGGCACAAACAATGCCTTCCAGACTAAAACCGAGTCTCCCTTGGCCATACTCTATACCACAAGCACCATGGAACATCATCATTTCGATCAGTGTGTTATGATACTCAACTCCGAAGGCAACAATATATTTCAGGTAAGAAGGAAAGAAATGAATATGATTAAAAATGATTACAAATAAATACTTTTTCAGGCACTTTCCCCCGAAGATTATCGCTCTGTAATGAAGACTGTGGAAAGCGCTATACTCTCCACCGATTTGGCTATGTATTTTAAGAAGCGAAACGCATTCTTGGAATTAGTGGAAAATGGAGAATTCGATTGGCAAGGCGAGGAGAAGAAAGATCGTAAGTAACATGGGACAACAGTGCGTATGCGCAATTCTTAAATTCTTCTTTTAGTGCTGTGTGGCATGATGATGACGGCCTGTGATGTCAGCGCCATTGCAAAGCCTTGGGAGGTGCAACATCGTGTTGCCAAATTGGTAGCCGATGAGTTCTTCGATCAAGGTGATCTGGAGAAGCTGCAGCTCAACACGCAGCCAGTGGCCATGATGGACAGGTAAGAAAAAATTTACGAATGTATAGAAATATGAAAGTAAAATAATACTGTTACCTACAGGGAACGCAAGGACGAACTGCCCAAAATGCAAGTTGGTTTCATAGACGTTATTTGTCTGCCTTTGTATCGTGTGCTCTGCGACACTTTTCCCTGGATTACACCGTTATACGAGGGCACAATGGAGAATCGACGCAATTGGCAGGATTTGGCCGAGAAGGTGGAAATGGGCCTCACCTGGATTGATCACGATACGATTGACAAACCAGTAGAGGAATTTGCCGGCTGTGCCGATGAGGAGATCAAAGACATTGAGTTCACGGTGACAACACTCAACTGCAATCAGCAGTCACAGCATGGCGGTGACGACAGCCAAACACCCGAACATCAACGCAGTGGCTCAAGGTTGAGCATCAAAAAGACCGGAGCACTGGGCAAAGTGGTGCGTTCAAAGCTATCGAAGACGCTGTACAACAGCATGGATGGCTCCAAGCCAAAGACATCGCTGAAACTGATGGATTCGCATGTGAGCGAGGATATGGATGACAAGAGTCCAACGAGTCCATCGCAAACTCATGCTAGCGGCAGCATGGGACGCATGTCGGCATCCTCATCCACCTCCTCGGCTGGCACCGTCGACAAGACAAAGAAGCGATCCAAGTTGTGTGCACTGTTATGACGAAAACCGTCCAATTAGAGTTTGGTGACCCCCTCCAATGCTGCTGGCAGTGAGACTGACAAGAGCGGAGGGGGGATGACCGACTTCTAATTACGTGTATATTCGGCTTAACCACAAAACAAAACCAAATATCCTACATATTAAGATACATATGTATCTTTTAGTACTTTATGTGTTGTTCAACTTGAATGAAATCATTTCAGTTTGCTTTTTCCGGGCAACTATTGCTCTACATGTAAATGCCTAAAAGTAGAGAGAACAACAAATACCCACACTCACACACACACACACTCGCGCACACAGAAAGCAAACAGATATTGCAATATTATACCTAAGTGAATGTCAAATCATGTGATCTATTTAAGGTCCTGAAGGTCGAAGCGCGTGCTACAAGCGCGTAAAGCCTTTTGGTGTTAAAAAAAAAACTCTCTCTTTGCATCTGAACTTAACTCTAAGCCACTAGATGTTTGTATTGACTCAAAAAAAACCAAAAGAAAGCAAATTAGATTACCTATAAAATGTGCAAAGTAGTTTCTACTATAATCGAAACGTGCTAGTCAAAAAAGAAATATATATAAATACGTATAAAGAATCATATAACTGTATGTGTATGTAGTAAGATATAAGCAGCAATTTGTGAGGCTATAGCACATTTATTCGTAATTGCTTACAAGGTTGATGTACCCAGTAAATAAAACCGATTAAAAAACTACTACTACTTCTATCACTAGTCCGCATGTGATAAACTATACACACGTGTTGTACGAGTACTCGTAATACTACTACTACTACTGTAAAATCTAATTAAAACTAGTTGATATACCCCATTAGCACATGATGAGTGTTAAAACAACTTGTCTCGTAGCACTTGTTTAACTAAAACAAGAATTTGTGAAATATTAAAACTATAGCAATATTATATGATATTTTTAGAATAGCTTAAAAAGTAGTTTATATAACTTATATCAAAAGACCTTATGCATACAGCACAAAATCTATAACGCACATCACAGACACAACAAAAGCAAAATTAACTATATTTAATCAGCACAGTCTAACTAAATAGAGAAAACTAAACAAATTTAAGTGCGGTGTCAATTTTGTCAATTTTTGAATTCAACTCAAATATGTGTGCATAAATACTTAGCAAATATATGAATGTATGTACTATCATTAACTAGCACCTACTTAAATAACGATTAACTATAGCTAATTACGACTAATATATGCATACAAATGTTTGGCAATTGTAGGTAACTCATTCCCTCTAAATGTTAAAGTGAACTTACTTTATGTTTGTGTAATAAGCGATAAATTCCACAGGAAAATTACAAAATTATCCCATAAAGGAATTTTGAATTATATAAACATACGAATATTAAAAAAAAAAAAGAAATTGTAACTGTAGTTAAAAACTATTGCTTTAGTGTAAGTTATAGGCACCGCATTATTTTTGTGAATCATCAAACAAAGTAAACAAAAAGATACACTATTTTTCTAGTTAATCTGAAGCGCCATTGATTGTATGAGTAATCCAGACAACTTTAAGAACGATTTGAGATCGTTAACCACCAACTGATGAAATGGTTTTATGAATGTATTAGAACTATTTGTGAATATTACAAACTTGTCCAAATTTTAGTATAATTTTAATGTCTATTAAAGCACACTCTCAAGTTGTATTAGATATTCCCAAAACTTATGTACATAGTCTCATATGAGTTGCCTTCTACGTATACCAAAACTATAATTGTTGAGTCTTTTTAAATCTATAAACTTTGTATTTACCTTCATTTTGTTAAAAAAAAGTTATTAGTTTTTGCTTAGCTGAAATACGTGAACATTTTCTTCATTTGTGTAACTAATTATTACATAAGAAAATGCAATTAAATCAAAAATAAATCACACTATTGAAAATTCTACAAAACGAAGTTTTTCTGTCAGAATTAATTAATTAAAATGCTTAAGGATTTAATAATAAAAATGGTAACATTTAACGCCGGCTATTTAAGATACAACAAATGTAGCTAGGTAAATTGTAGCTACACTGCTCCATCAGTCACAAAACTGAAATTTCCCCAGCAGAACTACTAGGCGATCAGAAACAGCAATAGGTAATTTTATTGTCTTAGGGGAAGTTGACAAAATGAATTATACTTACACCCTAAAAGTATGCAACTAACCTCCAACAGCTTGTCGACTAGCGAAATTGGATCCCTAAAGTAGCTATGGGAAATTGATTGACAATTGTTTTCACACATCTTATTTCGTATTTATTTGAGTAAAACTTTCGATCGACTTTTAGACACAGCAGCTATATATTAACCATCTATGGCTAAATCATATAGGCAATTTTATTAATCAAGCAACTAGAACACGACGTCTTCTTCGTACACAACGTAAACGACTAGTTGTAGAATTTCCAGTGAATTCACACAGACGAATGTTCCTGCGTCGTCGGATTCTGATTCGCCAGCGCCTCACAGGTGATTTGGTTGATGATGCTGCGGTTGTTGTTGTGGTTGTTGTAGATGTTGTGGTGCAGTCAGGCTCAGATGAATTGGCTGTATCGGTGCAATCAGTGCATCCAGTTGGTAAATCGGGATCAAAGGATGTACAGGCCTCGGCATCGTTGCCAGTTATTAAAAAACTGGCCAACACAGCGCAACCCAGAAGTATCGTGCAAATTCGCATTGTACTAAGCTTTTGTGAAGTTTTCGCAAAATGTTTGGCTTTTATACTAATTCGCGTGTTTTTAAAACAAACAAATATTTTAAAATTTGCACAGTTGTTCGTGAAAATCTGTACCGCATTGTTAAATTTTAGTTAGACATTTAGAAATACAGCAACACTAAACCGGTAGTTTAAAAGAAATTATAAGGAAACAACTTATTTAAAAATACTTGAAATTTTGCAAGGTTTCTCACTAAAACATATATTAAATGATTTAACTCAAAAAGTTAAATTAAATTCCACCTCTCTGTTACACATCTGTTAAATTCTAGTTTTGCTTAAATAATTTGGTGCTGTTATGACGACTTAAATTTTGGGATTATATAAATTAAGTCTTTTAGCTATGCTAATATCTAATATATATTTCCAAAATAGCAAGCATATTGTATGCTGTAGTTAAGAACAAAAATCTTTTGCTAATTAAATAAGTAATCGCGACCACTTTAAGAACGAGATCGTTATACGTTAATCTATTCTTTTTTTGTGTAACTAATTATTACATTATACATTTTGCACTTACAAAACGAAGTAGAAGATATTGCATCATAAGAGACATATTTGATTTTTTTCTTGATTTGCTAATTTTAGGACTCAGTCGTCAGTTTTTCGATTGGTACAAATGTTTAAGCTCGTTAGCAGTAGGACTATCAATTGACATCAAAATATTGAAAATAAAATTTTGTTCAATTTTTGTCAAAATTGTAAAGGGGTAACATTACAAAATTGATTAAAAATCGCCAAATTTTATGAGTTTCCAAATCAACTACATTTTTATTATAATTAATTTTCCTAGTTCTTTTGAGTATAAAAATGTATAACTTCTAAAAATTTGGCTGAATTATGGCCTTTGAAAGTGAAGAACATAAATTCAAACAATATCTAAACTAAATATTTCCCGCAACTTTATTGTACAAATTTAGCTATTTTAGCTAGACAAATTTTGACTACACTGCTCTGTCAATCACACAACTTGCATTTCCCGAGTTGAACTACTAGGCGATCAGAAACAGCAGTAAGTAACTTGATTGACATAGGGAAAGTTGACAGAATGAATAATAACTACATCCTAAAAGTATACAACTATTTTTTGTAGCCTCCAACTGTTTATTGAATAGCTTGACATGTCTTGGATTCCTAAAGTAGCTATGCGAAATTGATTGACAATTGTTTATACACGTCTTATTTTTTAGTTAATTGAGTAAGACTTTATACAAACACTGTTATCATAACAGCAGCCATATATTAAATAAACATCAGGTGGGTAAATCATATAGGCATATTTATTTATCAAACGACTAGATCTTAACCTCTTCTTCTGTTGTTGCTTCGGCGTGCACGATTTGAAGAACGTGAATAACGTGCAGAGCTTGCAGGACTTACACGAACTCTACGGTTGTTCGTACAATTCAAATTGGTTCCACACAGACGCCTACGCCTGCGTCGTCTGATCCTGATTCGCCATCGCCTCCGGGATGATGAAGTTGTTGTTGTCGTTGTGGTTGTTGTTGTAGTTGTTGTGGTGCAGTCAGGCTCAGATGAATTGGCCGAATCGGTGCAATCAGTGCAACCCGTGGGTAAATCGGGATCAAAGGATGTACAGGCCTCGCCATCGTTGCCAGTTATTAAAAAACTGGCCAGCACAGCGCAGCCCAAAACTAGCGTACAAATTCGCATTGTACTAAGCTTGTGTAGAATTTTCGCAAAATGTTTGGCTTTTATACTGATTTGCGTGGGTTTTAAAACAAACAAATACTTTAAAATTTGCACAGTTGTTCCGGAAATCTGTACCGATTTGTAAAATTTTAGTTTGGCATTTGGTAATAGCACTTACAATAACACTAATCTGGAAGAAATTATATGGAATCAACTTAGCTTAAAATACTTTACATTAAGTCGTAAATTAAATGATGTAACTCAAAGAGTTTAAATTTAATTCCACTATTCAACTGTACAACTTCGAAATTCTATTTATTGTTTAAATATTTGTTTTGTTATGACGACTTAAATTCTGCGAATTTATAAATTAAGTCTTATAGCTATGCAAATATTTAAGCTATATTTCCAAAACAGCAAGCATCCACTTATACAAACAATATTTTATTTGTAGAATCTGTTGGACGTTGCTGTGTCGTGCCCTGAAATTCGGAGTGGGCGATGCTTATTTTGGAAACGGCTATAAAAATGGGTTATGGGATATTAAATGTACCATTCGGCTTAATGGTGCTTAGTCTAAATTTAATCAGACCAAGTTTACATACTAAACACATACAGGAATCTATGTCATTCCGTTAGAGGACTTTTTTCGCGTAAGCAAATAGCTCGAGCTGTTAGTGTTGTTCTTGTTGTTGTTGGCATTGTTTTGCGCACATAAAAACACAGTGCATAATCAAATATTAGCCATGACACGACTCGGAGCAACCTTTAGTTATTTGCCTGCGCCTGACATATTTGCCATGGAACTGACACTCTGATGATACACGTTGAATACGCGTGCGGTTTCCAGCTGTGATTTACCTAAGCTGATACTTGGTTAACGTGCTCCTGGCCCTATATAAATCAGAACATCGGCATCGATATGCTCATTCACAAGTTTCCAGTGCTTTGGTCCTGTTCTCGTGTTCGTTAATCACACTACCTTCGCTCTTAACCATGGCCAACTACGCTCTGACATTGGCTCTACTGGTGATGGCCACTTGCATTGGTTGCTCCACAGTCCTGGCCACTCCGGACGAGGAACGCTATGTGGAGAAGGAATACAGTCGGGATCTATACGATTGGTTTAATAATGCCGCACGTTATGCGCCCATAGCAACCGGGAATCTCTGCAAGTATCCATACTATATGGGCAACGCGCTGGCCAATGCCAACGCTATGCGGATGCCGAAACGCAACTCCGAGTTGATTAACTCGCTCCTCAGTCTGCCCAAAAACATGAACGAAGCGGGAAAGTAAAGTTGAAGCTGGACAGCAAAGCTGTGTAGGCTTCAGGATACGGCGATAAGGCAGATAAACTGACTTAACAACAAATAAGAATGATAGTTATGAATTAGAAAAGAAAACATCCATTTAACATATATCGTTACCAAAAATATGCAATGAAATTATACACAAAAAAAAAAATAAAATTAAAAAATATAATTTAAATGTGTTAAAATATGAATTTTTCTGCACGTTGAATTGAAACTCGTTTGCCTCGGATTCTTAAAGACCATTTAAAATATTAAAAATATGAATAGCTATAATTATGGAAATAAACTCGTTCGATTACCACTCAGTTGTTTAGATTATTATTTACTTTGTATAGCAAATAACTCGTTGAATAACATATTTGCTAAATAAATACCTAATTATATATTTATTATATTATTGTAGACGTTTTATTAAAATTGAACAACACTTTAATTGGTTATATGTACTATATATGCTATATGTAAGTTCATTTGGCGCTATATTGATATTGTTCAAGACTTGTATATAAAAGTTTATGCATATTATGTACTAGAAGTGTATGTTTGTGTGTTAAATGAACATGCTTGTTGTGTGTCTGTTTGTCTGTCTGTCTGTGTGCTACAATTGTACATTTGTATTTGCACTTAAGCAGAAGAATGTTTTAGATCATGTTTATCAAACTGAAGAGCAATTTTCAATTGCCTTTAGTAATTAGAAACTAAAATCAATTACAATATATATTTCATATTGAATTAGTAACAAGTATATTGCAAACATTGTTAAATAAGTATAAAAAAATCATTTATAACATTTGCCAAGTTTTATGTATGTGTATGCGTGCTTTTAACTATAAATATTCCATTATAATTTCGTTATGTAATTGCTTAAAATGCAGTTTCTGTTTTCAGCATCTCACTTAATTAATTAGCAACTAGCGCTTCCTGCGAATACATTAATACTCGTACTAACTAACAAGTTAACGCTAACGACTACACACAGTAGATATTATTTATATTATTATTATTTATAACGCTTATTATGACTGCCACTGAGACAATATTGTTTAAATTAGACTTATGACTACTTGGAGCACGCCCAAAAGACGCTGCGCTGCCTGCCACAATATTGATAAACCCCTATAACTCTATCCATACCTGCATACACATCGTTTAGTAGGTGTTTCATAAAGCTTTAACAAACTGCACAATTGCGGATTAATGGATGCGCTGAAATGGCTTTGACTTTTCGCTGTCGGTTTTTCAATCATAACAAATTTCTGCTGTTGTCGTTTTCTCGAAGCAATCACCGATGTTTCACATGAAAAACTCATTGGCCGAATGGGAAAGCGGAAGTCACGTTCGCCCAGGACGATCGAATATGGTTATTTCTATTACACGAAGACCACGAAATGTTGGATCGATCAATTGCAATCCTTTTGGATTATAAATGCGCTCATTTTGGGAAGCAACAAATTTGGATATCTTACGCAGCGTCTAAAAGCGAATACAAATTAAATAACTTGAATTTCATATAAATAACGAATTGAATACCTTTTCGTAATGTGTCTCGGAACACATGTATATTAAATACGCCGTAATACAACCTATACATCCCTCACAGTATGTGCCACATGATCCCTCCTCTGCCTCGGCATAGAACTCATTAAGCCTGTTAATGGTTGCCTCAAACACATGACGTTCAATCTGACAAAAAAGGAAGCGTTCATTATACACACAAATGTATAAATTATAAAGACTATTCCTTACCATGCCATCCAACTCAGGCGGAAGTCTTGTATGGAATTTCACCGAGGTTCCGTCGCTATAATCGCGTTGTATGAACACTTTGCCAGAATGTAGAATCGTTGCGTTCGCAGCTGATGGAGTGCCACCGCCCTGTGACATTGTACTTCTGAAAATATTCCATATTTCATTAATAACATCTTTTTGCAGTTCACGAAACATTTGATTTAATGCAATCATTTTGTTTTCAAAATCAAACACAATTTTTTCACTGTCCACAAAAGTCCTCAATGGCAATGCAGAATGGGCGGGGCTGGGGCTTATTTTTGTATTTGTCACCTTTTGTCCACGCGTTTGTTGATGACTAATTATTGTCAGAACAATAGCCTTAACTGGCCTTTAGAGCAGTATGTCACTGACGATTGTTTGAAACACATTTTTTTTTGTAACAAAACAAAACAAAACACTCAACAAAATGAGCAACAACAAAAACAAAAACATTCAACAATTGTGTGTCTTTCATTTATTTTCACATTTCACAGTGTTAACTGCACGCTACACAAAGCCAATATGTTGATTGTTATCATAAATCCACAGTTGTTGGGTTTTTAGATAAAGAATTATTAAATTTATTGCAGAAAATTCACTTACAATTTGCAAAGCACGTAACGTGAACACAATGGCGTCTGACTATTCACAGGTTACGGGAACAACAATCAGCTGTGCTGAAAACAGTGTGACCAGCAACCGGGAAACTTGGCGTTGCCAGTTTTGTTAGAGTTGCCAGATCGTTAAGTGCAAGTGCAAGAGTGTCCATGAAAATTGTAACCGCTTTTCAAATCATTTTTAAGTAAACTCCTTAATTAAGGACATTAGATGTTAATAAGTTTTAGTAATCGTTGGTTTCAACTTAACCATTCTTTAAAATAGAGAAAGTTTGCTGACAACCCGTCGCGGCGCAGCGTAGAGATTTCAAAACATTCTATTCATTTGCATTCACATTGAAATATTTGCACAGCTTGTTTCCATGTGAGCGATTACGCTTATTTGTGTATTATTATGATTCGAAAAGTGTTTTTCGAATGGAATTTGCTGACGGTCATAATTCAGTATCTTAATAAGGTTCCAGCATGAAGGCTGGTTTAAATTTCAATCAATTAACTATATTATTTCCAATTTTTATTTCGTTTATCATTTTTGGATTTCAGAAATGTCGAGCGGTTCCCATAGTTGGCGGACGCATCGTCTCGAGCGAGGGCAGTATTAATATTAAATAATATAAACTTAGTACATTTTATAAGAACCCATGCGCATTTCAGGTGGTAAGCCCAAGTATCCATTTATGGTATCACTGCAAGATGTTTCTAAAACTATTGGAGCAAATCATCACTTTTGCGGTGGTAGTTTGATCGGTAATCGCTGGATACTAACTGCTGCTCACTGCATATGGAGAAAGTCAGTATAAATTGTAGGGTATATGCACGTTAATCAAGCAATTAATTTATTTTTATAGAAACATTAAACAGATTGTAGCTTTTATTGGATACGAGAGCATCGGAAATGTGCACTACCTTGAACCCTACAGTGTGGACAGAGCGGAATATATATACTTTCAGCCGTAAGTAATAAAAGTTTTTGTTTATTATCAGCTAAGCATAATTCTTTACGTCTGCAGCTTAAACTATCGAAATGACATAGCGCTGCTGCATCTAAGTCGGCCTTATAAAAGCCAACTTAGCGGGGATTTACTGTACGCCCAACTACCCACACAGCCCGTGACACAAAAAAGCAACGGTTTGTCTTAATTTTAATAAACTTAGAGCATGTAATGGAGTTTTTGCTGATTTAGAAACGTGTCGCATTATTGGCTACGGAGCTACCAGGCATGCGGGACCCTCCCAAACGCAGCTTTCCGAGGCAGATGTGCGGGTCATCGATAATGAGCACTGTAGGAATATTATTGGACACATTTGGGCACCCAAGAACGGTGGGAACACAGTTTGTGCACTGGGCAATAATCAGGACTCTTGCCAGGGGGATTCGGGAGGACCCTTGATATGTCCCCATGGAAATGGAGGAGGTGATTATGTGTATGGTTTGGTCTCACATGGTTTGACCTGCGGCATTAAGGGTATGCCCAGTATCTACACGGTGACGAGACCTTACAACGACTGGATTCAGCATGATCATGCAAAAGTCCTGACCATAAGGTGTATGTATAATTTATTTGTTATACGATTATTGAACAGAAAAAAAACATATACGAATATATAAACTACGACAATGCAAAGAATATTAAAAATATCAACAATTACATAGAGAGAGCTTAGGTCTAGAGTACTGGTAGTAGTAATATTACAATTACAATTACGTTTACGTATATATGTATATAGTACATAATATGGGTAGGTAATTAAACTATCTAAACTTAAGCTAAGTTAAACCATTTACCATATGGTTTAATCTTACTGCTTCTCAGCCTTCTCGTTCTGCTCGGTTCCCGCGCTCGTATCATCGACCTTATCGGATAACTTACCCGTACCCGTTTCGGGTAGTGTTAGTGTTAAGAGACCTGCTACTAGAACGCAGCAGCCACAAATTGTTGTTGGAATGTACCAGCCCAGTGCGCCCAGCACATCGACCACATAGGGTGCCGAAATGGAGCCCACGTGAGCCCATGTCGAGCAGGTGCCCAGCGCCGAGTTGCGTATCTCGGTGGGGTAGAGCTCCGCCGTATAGAGTGTCACCACCGAATAGGTGGCGCTGATGCCAAAACGACCCAACATCGCAAACGATACGATCCACGTAGTGCTGCCCGCGGGCACCGAAAGCACCAGCAACAATGAGATTCCTGTCCAAATGAACAGGAACATTGTCGTTATTCGACGGCCCGTGAAGCGAAGCATTATCACCGGCACCAGATACGAGGGTATGTCCACCACTCCGGTGGCTATAATGTACAGATAGCGACTGACCGACAAGTTGGCCGCATTCAAAGCTGCAAAAAGACACAAGTTTAGACAAGGAATCGTTAGGGTTAAGTTTATATTACCTGTCACATAGTAACTCAGTGAAGTCACGCAGAACATGAAGTAGGAGGTGAAGATCAGTTTGCGCACTTTGGGATTGGTGAAGAGCTCTATGATGGACTTGAGTGGGCCGTTCGTTAACTTCTGGCAAAACGAAGAACTCTCAACTGGTTCCAGCTGCAAAGAAAGGAAATGTTTTTTTGGCATTATTTATTTGGACCCTGTATTTAAAATAATCTGTAGTTTTAGAGGGTTAAACAGCTTTATAAGAGTTGGTAGGAAATCCCGTCTATGCGTCACGTCTCTCAAGTCTTTAATTTATATTTTGGTCACGTTCCAATCGTACACGGAAATTACTTAAAACCGTTTACAAAATCGCATAATTTAAGAACAACTGCAAGTAATTCAGTAAAACTCTCACAATAGGTGTACGATGACATTTAAATTAACCTGCTGTACTTTGGTTTCAATGAAATGGATTTAGCTTATACCTGCTATAGAAACAAATGACATAAAAAATGCGAACAATTTACTGAGACTCGAAAAACTACATCTCATAATTGACATGCAAAAATTGGTTACAAATAGTGATAGCACCAACTTCGACTGATTAACAGGTATTATCCTTTATAGACGCGTCCCGACGTCAGACATTGTAAAGGATTTCAAAAACTTTGGACTTACCGCCTTCTTATCACTGCTGATATCAGTGGACGGGGCTATGGCGGACTGGACCTCATAGTGACTTGGCTGCTTGAAGAGAATCTGATAGACGCGATCGTATCGCTTCTTGGTGATCAACCAGCGAGGTGATTCATTCATTAGGCTGCAGAAAGAAAAAGTTATTAGAAATGTGCATTAACTCGCAAATCAAAGTAACTTACTAGCAGTTGAGAACTAAAAGCAGCGAGGGTATTGTCAGTGCCAGTTGCAAGTAGCGCCAAGGCTGTATCAGATACCCTGTAATCGCCAGCAGGATCATGCCAATCGGATACGAGGCAGAGAAAGCAATGGACATCCAGGAACGATGCTTCAAGCAAATGTTCTCCACAACTAACATAAAGTAAATGTATTAGATTAGGATTAGATAAGTTAGTTGGTTACTAAATTTAACTTACTCATTGTAAATGCCGGATAGAAAAGACCGGAAGAGGCGGCGCCCAGCGCAAAGCGACCGACCAGGAAGAGACTGTACCATGGAGAAAAGCTGCACAGAATGCTGCCCACAATGAAGAAGAGGGCACCCAAAGTGAACGAAGTCTTGCGACCAAATCTAAAAAAATTAATTATTAAAAGGATCAGTTTAAAATAAAAGTTCCACTTACTTGTCAGCCAGAATGCCGAAAGAGAAGGAACCACAGAACTTGCCAAGCGAAATGGACACCTGAGCGGATGTTCGCTGAATGCTGCGCTCACAGGTCAGCTCCCAGTCGGCCACAAAGGTGCTCTCCGGGTGTAGATACTCGTAGTTACCCTTTGCCTTGCAGGACACCTCACCTGGTTGATTGATCTGCGCTAGACGACTGGTATAATTGAATGCCTGCTCGTAGGACATGCCGCTCAAATGCTTGTAGTCCCAATCCCAGACAGTACAGCCTCCCGAATTCAAGTCCCGTTCCGTTATGCTGCGCTTCTGCTCCAGCGTCCAGTTAGACGCACGCAGATCGTCCACACCACACCACTGATCATCAGGCAGGTGACCGAGCAGTGTGTAGGACGACACATGAAACCCGTTCAGTATGTTGGGAGTGACGCACAGAAAGAAGATGGCCCTAAAATTAAATAAAATAACTTTAAAAAAGTAAATAAACACAGCAGTGTAAACCGAGGCTTAAATTGAATAGATAAACTTGGCTGAGTTTCACCCGAACGTCAATTATAACGCTTTAGGTCCATTGTTGATATTAATCAATAGTTTTGTCATTAGCTTGTTTTCGACACGCTACTTTAATCTTTCGCACATTATCACGAAAGTTAATAATTTGCTAGTTAAGCCCTGTACCTGTAAATATTACAGGGGCACTGGAGTTTAAAAAACAAAATACTCATATATACTCCTGATCAGCATTTACAATCGAAAGTGACTTTTAATGAAATTTATAGTAAGTAAATCTACAAAACTTATTAATAAATATTAAACAATTATGTTTAAAAATCATTTTCTTTATGTAAAAAACAAATTTTGCCAAGATTGGACAAATATATCGTATAGCTGAGATAAAATGAATTAGTCAAATATCATTGAGTAGTATGGAAAACATTTTTATTTATTAAGAAAACTCATCAAAATTTATTATATATATGCTTAAAATTTCACTAGAATCGGCATACTATCTATAGGAACAATCAAAGCCTTTGGGTTCTTGATATATGTTCTAAGTCCTCTTATTAAAATTGAACACTGCTTTAAACTGGGTACGAGGTCTTGTAGAGTCGACTTGCTTGACTCTTACTACATCTAATAGTTATATAATATACATAATAATAAGTTAATAATAAGGAAAGCATTGTGAACGTCAAAGGTGAGTAATTCGAATTATTAATATGCGAAAACAACGAAAAGTTGTGAAGGTTAGTGACACATTCCAAAACTCAATACATGGAGCTAAAACTCACAATAATTTGGGCTATTTGGGAATTCAGCACATGATGCGAAATAGTACGAAACAAATAATAAATAACTGATTATAAATACAACAATATTGAGAATGTTTTCAATGTAAACAGCAACGTCACAAAATCGTTAATCAAATCGGGCAACCGGAACGGAATGCGCAAAATTTACATATTCGACAACATTTAACGATCGTCAAAAAAGCCGACTAAGTTCTGAAAGAAGATCGTCAAAAATTATATATCAGGTTAGTTATGTATTTTTAAGTACTGGGTTCATGTACGTCAAATGTATATAAGTAATTCAATCACGTAATTTTGCAATTCCAGTTAACTTTAGTTGAATGACTTGAGTTATCCACGTCCTTCGGGCATTTCCCCCTCTTTCCCTTTCCATCTTTAACCCCCCCTACCTACGCCACCCCCTCGGGCAGTTACAGCCTTGACGGCCCATTAAGATAAGATCTGGGTGAGAATTGCTAAATGTAATCATTTCAATAAATTCGCTATTCGCACATTGATTGTGATTGGAGCAATTAGAACCGCTTTCAAATACTAGTACAAGTATGTAGATTAATGACACGATTTTTTTATTTTATTTTATTATTAGAAATCCATGAGGTTAGACGGACATTATCATGAATAAGCACTGGTTCTGATTTTGATTCTGAGTCTAGAAATTAATATATAAACTAAACCTCCGATTAGGCCGGACTTCTGACTTACTCACGTCGCGTGTTAATTATGCATGTGACCAATATAATTTTAAAATTTATTGGTTTATTGTTGATACGTGTAGATCAGTGTAGAATCGAAATTGACTAATTACCAGTTCGTGTTAAGGAGTACAGTTTTCTAAGAAAACATTTAAAACGGCTACTGACATTTAAGTGACTAGACTTTCGACTAATTCTTAGTAATTAATAAATTTACACTCACCAGACAAAGGCACCTCCACTACCCACTTTTTCCAGCTGCTTTGTGAGCAAATCCTTCATTCCCTGCTCACTGATGAGCTCACGCGTTTTTTCCAAATTGGCGTCCTTTGATTTGACCATTTTGTTATCACAGTTTATAGAAATTCGAAACGAATCACACGACTGACCAAAGTATTTTCCGATAACAGTTCGAAAACTAACAAAACTGGGTTAGTGCTATTTTTATAAATATATATTTTTTTATATATATTTTTTCTATACGATTCCACTCGGAAGCTCAATCGACTGTAACGATCGCATAGAATTATGCTGTGCACATTTTGACACTGAACTTGGCTTTGAAAACAGCGTCTCTTGATGCCAATCTATTTATAATCTTTGTCAATTAATCGTTCAATTGAAATAGCAATCACAAAAGTCGCGATTTAGATTTGAAATGCGAAATATATATGGTATATATATTTCTATATTATATATGTGCATAGAAGTTGTTGTCGAACGTTTATGGGTGCATTAACACGACGTACACCCTCTGACACTGGACTGGACGCGACTGGACGGTACTGAACCGTGTGTTCTCTCTCGGCGCCTCCTTATCCAGTAGCACTGATAATACGGAATAGACGGATCTCAAATAGAATGTTGAAGTGCAGTGGGAAATGCGACAGACGATAGAAGAACGAAGACCGCAGAAAGAAGACAGGCAAAACAACGTCGTGGGTTTTTTCTATTCTTTCTCTGTTTCCTTTCTTATTCTTTTGTTGTTTTTGTTTTTGTTGTTGTAATTTTTTACTTTCACTTTCGGTTTGTTCTTTGATTACAAATTCTGTGTGCTTTATCTTTCAGTTCAATTCTATTTTCTAATTTTGTTTCATGCTTTTTACTTCATTTAGTGAATTTTCCGTTTTATTTTCCTCTCGCCTTTCGCATGTCAAAATTGTGTTCTTTTAAATGTTAAAATAAACATGAAATTTTGTATTTTTACTGAGTCTTTTTTCGGGGCGAAAACAGCTGCGCGGGCAAATGTTTCTAATTTTGAATGAACTCACGAGTCCCGAGATACGCGAGATAGGCGAGAATGCAATGCGATGCGGTGCGGTGCGATTTGCAGTGCTACCAAACTACTACTTGCCGCTTCGGAGGCGTCTCACAAACTAAGCCCACGGGAGGTCGATCGCAACATTTTGTACCGGCCAAACTGACAGCCAGACAGTGAGACGAACACAGGCGGACAGACACACACACACACTTATACTAACGCACACTTACACTTACAGTACGCACACTCATTACGATTACGATTACGCTTGCGAGTACGAGCATGCTTCACTTCAGATTCGGAATCGCAGTCGCAATCGCAGTCTCGCACTCGTCGGCATCTTTCGGCTTCGACTCTTCCCATTTCCCGTTTGAATTTACTTATGCTTGGGATTTTGAGTTTTTGGTCTCCGAAATCATTGCGCGTCTAAAGAGAGATTATTATTCAAGTGACACTGACACCCTACACTGCACAGCATTGGGCATATGCCAACTAAAGCCACATGGTTTTCAGAAAAACTGTTGGCTGTTGAGTAAAAGGTTTCCAACTTTCCTTCTACCAACTATTCTGTGATAGGTTGACACCTACCCTATTAAAAACATCCCTACGCATTGGCAAGCTGTTACCGAGGCGATCAATCAGCCCTAGACAGCCGAAACCTTTTCACAAATCTTTGAAATCTGCACGGAATCTGTATTACATTTCTACAGTGATGGCTAGAAATAGAGTCATCATTATGTTTATTTAGTAAGCTACGTTAAATTTATTAAATATTTATACAAAATATAGGTATAAACACAATAAAAATATTTCTTAAATATTTGTAAATTAAAAGTAACAAATAAAATTCAAAAATACAATTCTAAATGTAAATTTAATTCCAATATTAATACGCAAAAAAAATAGTCTTAAAAAGTTTATAAATTAAAATGCCCTTTAGTGAGTACAAAAATTATGCGCACACTTCTTTAAGCACTTTTCTGCGCTCCCCGACTTAATCCATAACATTTACATATTCTCGTTCTTAAATTCGTACTACTGTTAAATTTCTTATGGCCGATAATTGAGCGACAACGCTGTTTATATTATTATTTTCTTGAGTGCCGTTATTCTCTCCACTCTCTCTCACTTTTTCTCTGCCTTCTGCACTCTCGTGCGCTGTAACTCTTTAAAATTCAAAGAGCAACAAGACTGAATGAATATACTTATTGTTTGTCTTCCATGTAGTTTATATGTAATGCAAATGGAATATGGAATCATCAAAGCGGAAGACATTTGAATATACCCTTTCCCTTAAAGCCCCTCTGTGCCCCCAGAGTCCGCCTTTGCTCCACTGAGAACAATGCAAAAGATGTTATCTATTTATTATCTGTAAGAAATTTATATACACTCGAATAACTCCGATTTGAATCTATTTTCATTTGTTCTTTATCTTTAATTGATTTGTTAACCCTGAATATGATTGTTTGAGAAAACAAACTAGAACCAGATTTCAATGCATTGACCCCATCGAAGGGGTTTGTATACAGACCAAATTGAGGTTAACTGTATTAACGATTAGATCACATACTCTCAAGAGCTCTTCAAGCGCTGTCCAAGCTCAATTGATCACGGTTAAATTGTATCTACGTCAATCAATCGATCGATATCCATGATAATACGTAAGCAAAACCTCCAATGGGGTTAACTAAACGGGTGCAGGGTATTCAGCAATCATCATGTTTTATTTTTACTTTACTTTTTTGATTTGTCGATTCAATTATTTAGTTTTTCTCATGCATGTAATTATTCTATGCATACGAGTATGCCCAAGTCGTGTGCTAGTCAACTGTGAAAATTGCATAGAAATAGAGAGTACGACTAACGGCACTTTAGCATCTCTACGGAATAATTATACAATATTGTGAATATATCGTAGCATTAGCAAAACGAGTTAACTGACGATCCTACACATCGTATGCCCAGTTCCTATAATTAGAGCATCTATTATTTTGTTTGGCATGTTTTAATTGGAACTGTGATTCGCAGTGCAGCGTGGGTGTAGGCGTGTTCCGTTGACAAACCGATTGTGCTCTCAGATCTGGATGGGTTGGTCCCTCAATTTGGTAGCTGTAACTACTACCTATTATTATTGTTGTTATTATTGTTATTGGCAACGCACGTGCAGTTATTGTTCGATTTTTGGTCAAAACGAGAAGTGCATGTGACTGCGTTGCCTGCTCTCTTTTCCGCCCTTTGTCTATCTCCCTCCATCTCAGCTACTGTTTGGATGATCGCACACTCCACTCACGTACATAGCACCTTGCCACGCCCATTTCACTTTCACTTTTAGGTTACAAGACACAACGTAAACAAAACATTAATCTGGGCCAATTGCGGGTGACACTAATCTAATCAAATTAGACTTCAGTCAATTTAAATAAAAAACTACCCAAAAAAATATATTTATATAAATTTATTAGCTTGTATTCAAAAGCCATTTAAATGGAAGTATATCAAAATTTGCATAAATTTAATAGAGTAGAGATGAGCTCTACATTTAGCACACGAATTTAAAGTGATTCAAGAAAAATAGAATTTTTGTTTAGGACTAAAACAATTTTTTTATAAGTAGTTAACCTAATAAAATAAATTTTTAAAATTTAAAAAAATTCACAGTATAAGAGTTTCAGATTTTTATTTAATTTTAAAATTTAATTAAGAAATAAAATATTTTTTTGAGCAGGCGGAAGTAAGCAATTTAATGAATTCCTTTATAATCTGGTACTTTTCTGACCAGAAACAACTCAGATCATGTCCAGGTAAGTTTGTGTGATGCATTGTGCTCATCCCTGACGAACACGAAAAAAAAACAGTCTGGGAAATGATTGAAATTTATGAGTCCCAATTTGTTAGTTGTGGCGTGGGTGGCGTTGGCGCTGACGCTGACGAGACATGTCGCAACGTGTCTGATCGCGTCGCTTAAGTGAATGATTACCCACGAAACGAGCTTAGAATTATGCAAAAAATATTTATACTTAAATTAAGTGAATGAATTTTAAGAAAGAAACACAAAAAAATCACTTGAGTGAAGAATCCCAGATTGAAATAGGTGAAGTGCCCCCGGGTAATTGCAATGTCAAAAGAATTAGTAACTAGACACAAATAAAAATTAATTATTTTATACTTATTATTTAAGATAAGCTGTCGCCTAAGTTCAGCAAGAAAACAAGACCAATTACGAAAATGCTATAGAAGGTAAAGTTATAGATATTGATACGGCTGAGCAAGGCTGCGAAACGTCCAGGACTGACTCCTTCATATAGTTTCTTATCTTGCACCTCCTGCAAGTCCCGCCAGCTAACCACCTGCGGTCGGACGACATACAGGGCATTCACAGCCGCCCTGATGCCGCTCTCCACGGCACCACTCAACAAACTGCGATTTCTGGTAGCAGCCGATGTCGAACCGGCCCAGATTACCCTCATCCAGGGCTTTAAAACTGGTTTAATCGGAATTGTACTCAGCTCCATGGTATACTGCTTGTAGTCCAATGGACTCTGCATTTCCTCACCATAGTGCTCCGAAAAAAGATCAATTACTGTTTCCTTAATAAGCGACTCCTCCATGTTGTGCATGATATAGCCACAATACACTCCCGGTTGATTCTCATAGCCTACTACAAGGGGATTCACAGTCAAGAAATTACCCGAAAATCCCTGATACACCCAGTGGGACTTGTGGTAACGTATATAGAATTGGGTTACAAATTTCTTGGCTCCCGGCTTGTGCCCTGACGGCTTTATATACAGAGCCGGTAAAGGGGGCTCAAACTGAAGTTCCATAACCCTGTCCCAGGGTATGGCCAAGATGACAGCATGAGCCGTGTATGGTTTGCCCACAGAGGTGGTTACTTCCACATAATCCTTGTAATGTTTCACCTTCACAACTTTTACATTTGTAAGGATCTGGCTTAAGTGAACCTTATCAAATAATGCATCCATTAGTTTCTTACTGCTCACATCCATCATGGTTTTTGGCAATGCAAAAAAGCTAAAATTTACTATTAATTTAGATAGTTTAGTAAGGCAAATTGATAACTAACATATCGATAATCACGCTAAGGCCACCACAGGAGCTGCATAGGCACATGAACTCGTCGTATTTGATTTCGCTTGCGGGTAGTCCTGAAAAAACCTCAACGAGATTAAACATAAATTGTCGCGATCGTTTAAAGAACAAGCTGGAGCATATATGCCTCTCCATAGTCGGTACTCTTCTGCGTAGACTACAGTAATAAAATCAACTTTAGTTAGACTTCAAGCACAATATTCCCAGCTTACTTAAAACGCAGCGAACTAAACTTCTTCATTCGCATATCCAGCATGGCTATATAACGTCGCAGCTCAAACTTGACTGGAGCCGCCATCAGACCACGATCTAGATCCCAACATCGTTGCAGATTAGCTCCATCATCACGCTCCCGTTGTCCGAGCGTGACACTAATTTGGCTCATAAAGTTAATCATATCCGTTTGTTCCTTATTAACCAAGCACATTCGCTGTATGCACAGCTGACCACCGGGCTGGCTGCCCTCATCCAGTATTTGTAGGTTGAGCGAATGCTCCTTGGCCAATATTTTCACTGCAGACGTGAGGCCCGACAGGCCTCCGCCGACGATAATTACATCTAACGCTGGTAACCCATTGCCAAAAGGTAAGTCCATTAAAATTAAATCAAATATACTGGAAATTTTTGAACGTTTATACAAATTATACTTTGTTAAACACTAAAAGCTACTAGTGTTGCCATTTTAGCTTTATATAGCAGTTTTGGCTATATGCAATATTAGCTATATGTGTAGCTTAGGTATAATCCAACAAAACTTTGTAAGTTGTTACCCCATTCGCCTGAATTATAAAAAATCAAAGTTATAAGAGTGCAGACCCTCGGGTTAATTTAGAAAATATTCCATTTTATATACGTTTTATTGTTACAGTTGCCCAGATATATTTGACTTGAGAAATTCTAGCAACACTATGTTCAAAACTGTAGCATACTTTCAAGCTGAATTAAAATTCATTGCTGTTATATATAAACACTGCGCAGAAAAGCATTGCATACTTTTGTGCTGAGTTGGAAAATGAATATATGCAAAATTACACGACATATTCTTTATTTATTAACTTTATTTAACTGTCCAGATTATTAATTTACAACTTATTAATTTACAAATAAAAAGTTTAATAAAACATTTCCATATTTACTGTCTTAAATAATTTCATTGCCCTTTATCTTAGTATAAAAGATATTGCTTACTTTCTTGGACCACAGACACGCATTTTAAAATGTTTATATAAAATCGTTGCGATAACTATTTCCGTCTACTTATCACTTTACGCAAGTGACAACAATTGTGCACACAAAAACGTGTTCATTCTGCCTGGTTGACCAATAACTTAATCTCTTCTCTTGAATTTATCTACATCTCTCTTTATTTATTTGTAGAAATGAGGGCATACCTTAGATTTACAGTGTTCGTTCTTATGTTGGATACAATCAATGTGATTGAAGTTCAAGTACATTGCACAGCTCATTGATTACGACCTTGCATCGCTAATGATTACGACAATTTCTCGATATACACTACTTAGAAAAGTAAATGTTGAATTGACAAATAAGCCAATATTGACTAGACAGTCATAATCATGAAAATGTGGCTTATAAGTACAAATTTCTGTTGCACTTGTTTCTACTGTTCATTCTAGTGACCTTCCTGTTGTCTATTTATAAATTTATTATATGCGTTTTTGCGTATTATTTCTGCATAAATGCACTTAATATAGGAAAATTAACACACTGTATAGCTCACGCTATATTTTAGCTATTACACTAAGTGAAAGTGATATGAATCATTGATAAAAGCGTTGCCAAGAGCCATTTTGATTATATTTGTGATATGCAAGAGTTCCTAAGCGAATTTCCCGATGACACAGTTGATAACAAAGTAGAGTAGGGCGTGAACTATTTAATGATGAGACCCTGTATCTGAAAATAAAAGGGCATAATGGTTTTTAAGTGAGCAAACAGAAAGTAGAAGGCTTGGTCTTCGCTTTAATGTCTTTATATTCTTCAAATCATACACTTACTTGGTTGCTCTATAGTTTGCACAGATTTTTTTGGAATCGACTCGCCTTTCCTTCGATTTCTAATTTACTGATATGATCAGTCTGTTACTGTAAAATGCACCTAACTATGAATTAAGTGCACTCGGCGCCGAGTCCATTGTCGTTATCGTTATCATTATGTGTATGTTTGCTTAATGGCTTTCCAGCACCTAAAGACCTAATTCGATGATAGTGTCCAAGGCTTATCGCATGTAAATAAGCAAAAACAATAAACAAACTGCTCTAAAGTTCATTGCATTCGAGATGAAGTCAATAAATATTCAAGTGTGATTCAATTTGTGCATTGTTTATTTTTATAAACAATAAATGTGAGTAGAAAATTAAATGAATAACACAAAGTTTATGAGTAGACAAACAATTCCATTGAGTATATGGTATAAATGCAAATTAAATAAATTCGCGGTCAGACCAAGGCACCCACTTCACTCCATCTCAGCTGGTGGCCTTGCCATTTATCATGACCTTGAGCTCCTCCTCCTTCGACGGCCGTCTCTTCTGACGCTTGCCAAAGTTCTCGCCATCCTCAATGGTCTCGGGCATCGGTTTGTTGAGCGTCTCCGGCAGCAGCAGTGAGAGTAACCCAGCAGTCAAAGACAATGCACCACAGATAACCAGAGGAAGTGGACGCCAGAGTGCGCCCAGCAGATTGAGATATGGCGCCAATATACCACCGACACGAGCCACCATGGAGGAGGCACCCAGTCCCACATTGCGCACCACTGTGGGAAACTGTTCGGCGGTGAAGATATAAACTGTGCCATAGGACGAGGTAATGGCCATTTTGCCAATCATGGCACAGGTAATTAACAGCCAATTCATGTCGTGTGGCACAATAATGGTCAGTAGCAGACTGACACCTGCAATCAGCATGGTGCTGCACAGTATTGTGCGTCTGCCCCACCTGTTCAGTGTAAAGAGCAACAGCAGGTAAGCAGGTATCTCGACAGCACCGGAGAACACAAAATTCAGCAACTGATTGCCACCCAAATTGTTGGTATTCCACGACAGACCATAGTAGACACCACTGTTGACGAACCAGTCAAAGAAGATGAGCAAAGTTTTACGCCGTAGATTGGGAAATCTGAGCAGATCAAAGACCGATGCCGACGGCTGTGTTGCAGCCAGTTGATCCAGTTTTTTCTTCTCCTCCGCCTCCACAATGAGCTGTGTATAAATCTCACTGGGTATCTCCACTTTGTTCACCTTGGCTGCCTTTTCGATGATGACAAATGCCTCCTCGTTGCGCCCCTTGGAAAGTAGCCATCTCGCCGACTCCGGCACTAGCCAATAGTAGCACATAAAGATCACTCCAGGCAGCGTAAGAGCAATCTGCAGCCAGCGCCAGTCGTGTATGAAGTAGGCAAATCCTGCAGTTAACATAAATCCCACCGAGAAGAACATTTGCACAGCGACGCCAGCAAATAGGCGATAGGAAGCACCCACCATTTCCATGGCAATCACATAGGCCACCAGGAACACACCCGACGTAGTGGCGCCCACAATCAAACGGGACACGGTGTAGGTGAAGTACTCGGGCGCCAAGCCAGCAACGACGCCAAAGATCAGTTGTATCACCAGCGAGGCAAAGAAGGTCGGTTTACGACCCAGCTTATCGGACATTTGGCCAAAGATAAAGCTGCCCAACAACACTCCCACCATAAACAATGAATCACTGCTAGCGCTGAGCAGACTGCGACTACAGACCATGTTCCATTCGGTGACGGCGCTGTTGAGGTACTTGCTCTGATCGTAGACAAAGTTGCTGCACTGCAGCGTGCCATTGCCAGTGATTGTCTCATTGCCACTTAGATATTGCTCACTGTAGTTCACATTGTAGTACTCACAGGTGTTCGATTGACCGGTGACACTGTCGTTGGGATAGGCGCGTGGCCACTGCTCACGCGGCACCGACTCGAAACGCGTGGATGCGGCGTCCTCGTGCGGCAGCAGGCAGCGATAGTCTGGACGGGCCAGCAGGAATACGCCAGCCAGTTTGTGGAAGGCACAGACTATGGCTGGCAGACAGAGCAAAAGGTAAATTCGCTTCTGATAGCGACCAAATTCGCCCAGGTGTGTAATCACATCGTCATAGCCCATACTGGTAGTGATAACCGATAAGGGATAACTGTTAACTGATAAGTGATAACTGATAGTCAGATAAGTGAGGATTCAGTATCGGATTGCTAATCACAGCGCAGTCGTACGATTTGGAACACGTCGAGTGCGAGGTTCAACGCACTCAACACCCACAGCTTGTTTGATTATTGCGCATACGCCACATGCACCCGTTAAGCTTGTTTTCAGTTTAGCATTAAGCAATGAGCAAATACTATCGACCTCAACTCCAACTACTTTGTGTATGCTTGTTTGTCGAACTGTTTTACTCGTTTAACACTCTCGACACGCTCAAAACAAAAACGAAACTCAAATGCCAAAATAACAACCGCTCGCGATCTCAGCCAGACAGCGACTAAGAGTGCGATATGCAGCGACTTCTCAAGAACTGAACAGCAAGTCGACATCGACAACGGCTATAGCTACGACTACGGCTATGGCAGCGGCATTTTCATTATCTCAACTCTGACGCTTTAGTCGTGGCTCTGGTCTGACGCTGGCAGAGGCCTCTCTGCGTTTTCAACCCCATGGAAAATGCCAGGTGATTTTCCAAAAACGCTCTCGGGGTAGCTACACAAAGGGATGCTGATCAATCCGGTTAGCAGAGGGGATGTAGGACACAGCAAGATCTAAACAAAACAAAACATACAATGTTCGAACATTTATCGAAATGCAGCGACTGCGGCGCGTTTTTGGCAGTATTCCATACGGCTTGTAATTAATTTCAAACTGTATACACTGTGAAAAAGTATGGTACAAAAAGAAAAGTGAACAAAAGGAAGTACTTATATTATAGGAATCTTTTTCTCATAAAAACAAATTCAAGTTTTGCACAAAAGCACTATTAAAATGTTTGGTTGTAATGCTTAAAAAAAATAAATAATTATTATAAATAAAATTCATAATTAGAAGAATAATATTATACACAGCAAAACGTTTATTTTAGGTAGTAAAAGATTTATTTCAATTTATTTTTCATACATTTTTGAAAGAACTCAATACTATTGAAATTATTAATTATTTAATTTTGGTCTGAGCTCTCAGCTAACCCCTTTTATTTTTATCAGTGCACCCAAATTCTCTGCTTTAATCGTACGCTCTTTTAATCTCTCCCGACATGGAAATTCTTATCGCTTATTAACTCTCGCTCTGTCTCATCGTCTTTTGCTCTCTGTGTGTTTTTGGCTCTCAGCTTGCAAGTTTGTATGATTATTCAAACAATTCTAACAACACGCGACATTGTGATACTTAATATTTATGCAAATAGGCATTTTATTAGTTGATATTTATGCAAATAGACTAAATCACTCGGAGAAACTCAGCATTGAGGTCTTTAAAAACCCGAATTAAGTTTATTGGACAATTTATTTCTAGTCTGTATTTCAATCGTGAAAAACTGTGTCAGTTGTCTATCTAAATAATCTGATATATGCACATTCCATGGGTTTAACAAATTGGCTAAACTTTATGCTTATTTTTCTTAAAGTGTAGCCATTTTTAGTGCAATTTCTCAATTGTTTCTAAGTGTAATTTACTACATATTGGTTTTATGTCAGTCTCGTGTTTTTTTGAGTGATAAAAAAACACATTTTTTAATTAATAATAGCACATGCCAATAGCGCTGCAAGTCGAAGCTCAAATGCCCTTTAATTTAAATAAAATATACAATTTCGCCAATCATAAAAATTTAAATTGGTAATAAATTTTATAATTTGTAACAGTAACAAAATTTAAAAATAAAATTTTTTTCTTACAAATTCAGAAGTTTCAATATTTAATACGATGTCTACTGTTGTAGCATTATCTTGAGATTTTTTCATTCATTTAAAATTACCCACACATTAATCACGTGTTTTTAATTTAATCAGTTTAAATTCTCTCTCTAAAATATGAGCCGACATTTGAAAATCCAAAGTGCATTTTTTATACACTTAAACGGCTCCTAGGACAGCTAGAAATAAACATACGTTATAGAAATAAATATATAATATACAAATAAAAATACTTAATAGAAATAAATGTGCTATAAATACTGTTAAATACTGAATGACACACCCCCTTTCTTCTCTCTTGTCACTCAAAAGAGATTCCTCCATCAATTGACATTTAAATTCCAATTAAAGTTTAAAAAAATTCAATTGTATTGCAGAATAGTATAATTGATTTATTTATTTAAATATTTTAGCATGTTTTCTTTTAAATATTACACTCTTTTGGTCCCAAAGAAATACACAGTTTGAATAAAGACTAAGAATAGTTCGAGTGTGTAAAGATAAGTACATTGAGCTGTATATTTAATTGCTACAAAAATTCGATAGATTAATTAAATAAGTACAATTGTGTGTACGAGTATACAGTGTATAAATACATACATCAAACACTGTGTCACAGACAGAGACGTGTTTTCTAGCCGGGATCAAACAAAGAGAGCGCTGATTTGAGTCACACTGTGCCAAATAATTAGCAAGCTTAATCCCTCTTAAAAAGGGTTAATACAGGGTCTAAACAAACCCTTAAAACCCCTCATGTCAAGATAGTTTCTTTTATTTGTTTGTTTTTTCTTGTTTTTCTCAGTTATTTTTTTTTTTTTAGTTTTTTGTTTTTGTTTTTTTGGCATGCATATGAGATTTCAGAAATATAATACTTTGTCTTTTGTCGCTTTGCTAAAATTGTTGGAAATTGTGTGCTTAGAAGTGTCATAAATAATTAGCTAGGGTAGAGTATGTGTGTAGCTACCTACAGCTAACACACAGGGTATGCGAAAGTCCTTTCGTTTTCATTCCCTTCCTTTTTCTGTGTTTTTTTAGTGCTTTTGCCCATTGGCCTTGAGTGGCTGTTCCTCAAAAGACTTGCCCGTCTCTACGTATACATCAATGGTGTCACTTAACCTTCTGCCGAATCTCTCGGCATCCGCAATCGTCTCCAGCGTCGGTTTGTTCAGCGTCTCTGGCAACAGCAGCGACATGAAGCCAGCAGTCAACGCCAATCCGCCATAAACGATGAGCGGCAAAGTTGGCCAAATGCTGGCCAGACTGTTTAAGTACGGTGCCAGCATGCCAGTGAGTCGGGAGACCATAGAAGCAGCTCCCATGCCCACTGTGCGCACCACTGTGGGAAACTGTTCGCTGGAGAAGAGATAGATGGTGCCATAGGAGCCCGTGATGGCCAGTTTGCCTATCATGGCAAAGAACACCACCAGCCAATGGGTGCTCACAATGGCGGACATGATGAGCCCCCCACCAGCAACCAACATGCAGCCACAGAGTATGGAGCGACGACCCCAGCGGTTTAATGTGAGCAGCAGGAAACAGTAGGCAGGAATTTCCACAGCACCCGAGATCAGAAAGTTGAGCAGCACATTCCCACCCAGATTGTTGGTGCTCCAGGACAGGCCATAGTAGACTCCAGTGCAGACCAGCCAGTCAAAGAAGATGACGAGTGTCTTACGACGTAGATTCCGATAACGCAGCAGATCCCACACTGAGGGCGTCTGCTCCGCCTGCTGCTCCGACTGCTCCAGTTTTTGTTCGACCTTCTGCTCCTGTTTGTAGTCCTCGCCCTCTTGCAGCAGCACCAGCAATGCCTCCGTGGTGATTTCCACACGATTGAAATGAGCTGCCTTTTTGATCACTTTGATCGCTCGCTCCTTGTGTCCCTTAGAGAGCAACCAACGCACCGACTCAGGTATAATCCAGTAGTAGCACATAAAGATCAGTCCTGGGAGCGTTAAAGCAATCTGCAGCCAGCGCCAGTCGTGCACAAAGTAGGCGAATCCCGCTGTGAGCATATAACCCACTGAGAAGAACATCATCACAAAGATGCCGGCATAGAGACGCTTGGCAGGACCCACCATTTCCATGGCTATCACATAGGCCACTAGGAACACACCGGAGGTGGTAGCACCCACCACAATGCGAGCGAGGGTATAACTGAAGTACTCCGGTGCCAGACCAGCGACCACACCAAAGATCACCTGTATGACCAGCGAGGCAAAGAAGATGGGCTTGCGGCCGTACTTGTCGCTCAGTTGGCCAAAGATTATGCTGCCCAGCAGCACGCCCAGCATGAACATGGAATCACTGGTGGCGGCCAAAAAGCCACGACCGCAAACCAAATCGAATTCGGTGACGGCACTATTGAGGTACTTGGAATCGTCATAGATATAACTGCTGCAGGATTCGGTCTTATTGCTGACCCGATAGTAACTGCCAGTACTGGCATTCACCTCCAGCTGATAGTAAGAACACTTGTCGTTAGACGTCGTCGGCGGATAGGCGAGTGCGTAAACCTCCGAGGGCATCTCATAGCGGGCATTCGGTGGGTCATTGGGCAACGCACAACGGAAATCCGGTTTGGCGAGCAGAAAAACACCGGCTAGTTTGTGGAAGGCAACGGGTATGGAGGTGAGTGCGATCAGCAGATAGATTATCTTCTGGTAGCGACCGAAATCTCCCAGCTGTACAATCACTTCGTCGTAACCCATGGCGTATACGTAACGTATCGGAAGTACGAGGAGAGACCGGAACGTCTTGTTCCGTCGGCGGAACGCGTCAAACTGTTGCAAAGCAAAGCAGTGAATCACTAGCAAATACCCTGTACGGTGTGTGTGAGTGTCTGCGTGTGTGTGTGTGTATTTATGAGTATGCGATTTTAAGTATCTCGTGACGCGGCGTTGACGTGTACTTTGCTCCGAGCAAGAGAGAGGGAGAACGAAAGAGAGCGAGAGAGAGGCCAAGAGAGAGCGCGTGAGGTCAACCGGCAAATAATAATTTCTTACTTTTGGCGAATTTTATGACCGGCAACACGTGTTGCCAACCAAAATTTTTGACTTGCAACAACAACAACGAGAATTCCTATGCGTAATCGTTTTTCACTTCAAGTCGAAACATTCGAAAAGAAATTGAAATTCAAACGCTTTTGCGTGAGTCGGCGAATCGACGAATTGCCGACTGAATGGAAATTGCTAAAGCTGCGCGATTGAAGGCCGACTGAAGACTGAGACCATATGCCTTACGATACCTTCCGATATGTCTTCGAGCAGAGACACACACTAACACACTGTGTGTGTCTGTATATAGTTGTGTGTTTGGAGAACAATGCGAGTATCCATCATTTGCTTTGGCTATCGTACCAGAAGATATGACACTAACAGCTGCTTGCTCGCTCTCCCTCTATCTCTCTCTCTTCTCTCTTTGGCTTTCTCTCTCTCCCTTTTATACGCTTAACCTACATATAGGCCTCTCCCTCACTCACTCACTCGAGGTCTCTCTGTTTGTTTGTATCGGAGAAATGCCTGCAATTAGGAGAGCGTTTGTTTTTTTTAATGCTTTGCCGGCAAAAAAGAATAAAACAGAAAAACAGTTTGTACTGCAACCCCGTGTCATAGTGAGGGTTTTCGACTGGTTTTCGCTTTTGGCTTAAACTACAGAACCCGCATATGTCATCATTTCCACACACTTTCAGTATACACACTTGCATATCGCGTGTTTTCTTACCTCGATTTCGACTGTGCCACTATTTGGCCGAAACCACTAACACTTTTTGCACAAATTTCAATAATAATTTAATGCTCAGTTGGTTTTAAAATGAGTTTTGTACTCTAATTATTCAGCTTCAGTGCAAAGTTCGCTTCTGTTGCTGATATTATTATCAGCAAGTCAGCGAATTTCTAAGTCAAAGTCACATTTATAAACACAGTTTTGTTGTTATACCCTGTTCTTAGACAGCTTAGAACTCTGATGCCATTTATGCAGGCTAATAGTACTAAGAAATGTGTTGAAATAAACTATAAGAGAATGTAAGATTATGTGTTATAACTATATAAATTTGTGCGATGAAAATGATGAAGAATTTTAATTTAAGAATTAAATGTATAATAAGAATTTATGTGGTAAATTGTTTGTAAAATATTATTTTAATAAATAAATTACTTGGTAAGATTTCTGAATAATTTTACCGAATATTTTTTAAAAGTCTACCTTTAGGCACACTTAAAATATACTTAAGATAGATATACATATAAACATTTCTAAAACTCCTTTTAAAAGTTTCCCTTAACTCTTTTCTATTCCCACTACTTGGTATCTTTTCGTCATCCAACTTATATTAAAGTCCGCCATTGTTTAGTCTTTCCCAGACGAACGATTCCATAAATATTATCCATTCGTTTTGTATTACAGGTTTCAATTTCGATCAAATCAAACCAAAGTTCATTTAACTCCAATTGTTGGTTGTCAATGACAATTATCGCCAATGTAAAGCCAATTGGGAACATTGAGAGAACTGAGAATTGTATTGAAATCGAAGCAGTGCCAGTCACAAATAATCAATCCATTTTTTTTATTTTTTTGTCTCTTGAATCGATCTAAAAGTTTCAATTAGACTCAATTGATCAGCGCAACACAGTTTAATTTCAGAATTGAAATCTGAATCGGAATCAAAGAATCTCAGTCTGAGTCTGGAGAGAAATATGGCCTGATGTAGACGGGTTTATGGAGAACGTGTAATTAACCGTTTTATTGATTTAATTTAATTTGTTTATCAATGCTAATGAAAATGTAAAATATTTACATACTGATTAAGTTATCTGAACTTTTAAGTGTTAATTAAAATCAAGACAACGTAACTTGTTCACATTAACACATTAAACATTAAATTCTTAATTTATTATTTATTTATGGCATATAACTTAAATTTAACAGTCAGTTTTATAATGCTTACATTCACTGGAATAAATGTATTTATTAATTCTTATTTCATCCTCAGTCTTTTATGTAATTGCCACATTTATTGCACATACACAAACATACACACACACATGCACATATATGTTCTCGAGGCGCCTTAATTGGTGATCACTGTGTTTTTCTGTACGTGTGGCGACATGTCTGCGCATGTCCATAGCTGGCTTAACGTTCAGAGCGCTGAGAATGCATTGCAATGCTTACAGAACGTCAAAGAATCCAAGTTGAGCAGACTATAGCAGACTCCTTAAGTAGTGTATCCAGAATGTAACTTATAGAAATAGCCAGATATATTCATAAAGTTGCTAAAAATAGCCAAAAGTTTATTTAAAATATCTGAACATAGTCCTGTTCAGCAGAAACTATTTTAAATTAACCGCCAATTAAATTTCCCCTTACTTGACCTCATTGGCTTTGCAACATTTCAAGGGAAATTAAAAAATACCTGTTTGCTGCCATATGAAATGCTGCGATACAACAACAACAGTGCTTGGCTTAGCAACATGTAGCGAAGCACCAAGTGTTGAGCAACACTTGTGAAGCTTTGCAACACAGATTCACAGCCTCAATCGATATATCGATATACGCTTGCCATTTTGAGTACAAGTTATATCGATAGCAAGATGTCGAATTGAATATCGCGGGCAGTCGAAAGAATAACATCGAACGTTGCGGTCGGTGCGCGCACTCAGCGCATTTAATACGAGATCAGATGAAATTCAGTTGAACAAACAAACACACTCTATAGAAATACGTCAACTAAAAATTTTATGTTCGAGGACATTTTCACCTTCTGCAGCAGATTTAACTGCACGGTGGACAAACCGAACCACACAAAATTTATTAACGGAAGTTGGCGCGTTTTTCGTAGTGCGCGTCGTGAACTTTAAAAGTTTTGTATACATGGATTGTTGTTTTAATTTGGCAAAGCAAAGAGTACACAGTGCGATACAGCATAAATACCGGCAAAACGCTCCAAGACGGCGCAACAACATCAAGACGAACAAAAACAACAACAGCGGAAGCAGCAACAGGTAAGCGCATACAACTTGTACTATTTGGTTTGGACTTTCTGCCAGGTTCAACCTGTAAAACTGTGAGGTTTTTTGTTTGCTTTTCTTCCACTCTGTTCTGTTCTGTTCGTTGTTCACTTGCTATTTGTTGTTTTTGCTGACTTTTTCTTTTTTCTCAACTTTGATGTTGACGGTTATGCTGTGTTTTGTTGGCGCTGGCAAACTGTTGGCTTTTGGGTGCGATAGGCCAAAGCAATCGATAAACAATATACGGTCACAAAACGTGACCGTGAATAGCCTTGGTGTGGGAAGAGCAAGGGACTAAGGGAGTGAGCGGGATAGAGAGAGGGGTGCGCAGTCGCAGCGTCCTCATGTTCACCCCCAACCGACATGAATGTCAACAGCGCGAGTGAGAGTCACCACCGAAAGCAGCTGCTGTCGCACCCACACACACACACACACAACGAACACACGTAGACTACACACACATGCAGTGAGCTATAAATAGAAACAAAGTCAAAAGCAAGGCGAGAAGAAGGAAGATTCTACTTTGAGACTGGAAATGTAGACACCATAAAAATTAAACATTGCTCAGGGCCATTTTAATTGAGTGCGGAGGAAGTGCGGAAACATTGCCGAGAGCTGCAGAAGGAGTAAGACACTTTACCAATGCCAGGCACATACCATTTAATGAGTTTCCATGGAAATACAAATGAAAATGGTTGTGGAAAAACAACGACGTGACTAGCTCCTTGCGCATGTTGTTTCCGCCTCAGTCGAACATGTCGAAACATGCTTAAGCTGAGGCACTCAACAAACTTTACCTACACAGATAAGTGATGCTGTTGTGAGCTTTGCGCACACAAGGCTAAAAGCATAGAACTTCCCCAATACAAACACAGTTGAATGCCAATTAACGGGTTTAGCTGTGCCTGTGTGTATTAGTGTGTGTGTGACTAAAGTTCATTGTTGTCAATCACCCCCTCGTTTCGGTTAACAAAAAAAACAAAACCCAAACGAGTCTTATCACACGAAAAGGGATTGCTGCACGCGCCACAGCTGACAGCACGACTCGTTCTGCATGTGATCGTCAATTGTTGACACGACGATCCTTTTGGCCTTGTGGCCAACACGACAGCTGTCCCAGCCATTCGCATTCACCCGAAATTCGCTAGGGCAACAATGGGATTTCGGCACGAGATGCCTGACGCCCTTCCTCTGTTACTGTTTAATCAAAACCGAAATCCAAAACTTAAACCCATTTAAACTGCAAAATTTGCATATAATAAAAGTGAAACAGCTGCTGACTACAGTGAAAGTTCATAGATTAATTGCTGCTTTTGTTTTCTAGACCTTAAAGATTAACATAGGTTTGTTTTTTCCACCTATTTTATTAACTGTTGGTTTTTGCAGCTCAGTTTACGATTGTATCAAAACCAACTTCCGAAATGGATTTACCTTATCTTTTATCTCTGTCTCCATCTTGGTTTTCATTTGAATTTCTTTTGGTTATATAACATTTTAAAACGGCACTTTATGAAACGAGTGTGGGACTAAGTTTTAAAATTACAAATCAAGTTTATAAATGAATCAATTTGAATTTGGGAAACTAGTTTAGAAACATTTATAGTTTGATTTATTTATGGTTTTCCCTTGAATCGTGTGAAGTTTTTGCAGCAGTTAATTGCCAAATATCAGTATCTTTATTTTGTCACAACTGCAGCACGAATGATAAGAAGATAAGATTAAAGACACGATAACAGAACTGCACGAAACTGTCACTTGTCAGCAGAAAATAAAATAAATAAGGTCGATACGCAGACCATCAAAAAGAAAGCCAATAAAATATGTAGTTAATGGCATTATTAGCCAAACTACAAGCTGTAAACAATAAAAGTTTATTTTTGTTTGTAAAACAGTTTCCTCAAATGAAAAATTCAAGTTAAATTGTTTATTTTCATGCTTAGTTTGTCCACAAAGTGCACTCGGCATCACATCTGGTCGTGTTTGAGGGGGGAACAAAACATATGGAAAATGTGTGAACATGTGTGTGAAAAGCATAACAGAAATAAGTCATGGGACTCCAGTGAATCCATCAACATTTCTGTCGGGAACTACCCACAGGGAATGCTCCTGTGACTGAAATAAATGGGGAGTTATCTGAGTTATCCGTTCGTTTATTTGTTCGCTGATGTAGGAAATGACGTTGGAAAATTGTTTTTGTTTTGTTTTTCTTGCTTTTGTTTTTTTTTTGTTGGTTTGGCTTTTCCTGTTTTTCATTTTTAAGCGTCTGCATTAATTGGTTCCACTTGCTCGACGCTAAACGATCGACAGCAACGAAATCATAACAAAAATCTTGGCTATTTTTTCTACCAAGTAAAATAAATAAATAATCCAAAAGTCGTTGAACTAAGTCAGCGAATGCAGAATGCAATTGTTAACTGATTTGCTGTTCATCCTAGCGATCCAAGCGACCTGCATTTCAAAACCAAAAAGCAACAACAACGAAAACAACGGAAAAAATCAAACAAACAAAATCTAAACTTAATTCAAAAACTAAACCAAAAACTGGAGTTTTTAATGCCAACTCGTTTTGGTCGCTGAGTTTTGCGCATGCGCAGCGTTTTGTTTTTAGCCTCTTTACGGTACAGTGAACCCAAAACTCCCCCCACCCACTGCCCCCCTTACACAATTGGCCCTGAAGTTATAAAGTCATGTTCCTGTGACGTTTGGGCCATAAATTTTCGAGCTGCAACGCAGCTAGCTTCTATTGTTGCAAATGTAATTGCTTTTTCAGCATTTCCTCTGGCCGACTGAGATAGAGATAGAGAATTAGATAGAGAAGGAGAGAGAGATCATTTGGTTGTGTTTGAAGTTGTTTCCGAAACTTGGGGATAGTTAGTCGGATGACTCATCAATGCTGACAGCGCGTATTTTTTGTGTTTTTTTGGGCCCTCTAGCAAGCCATTTTATCCATGTCCAGAACGGGCCTTGGGGGCAGCTGCAAATCAGTTGGAAAACAAGTTGAACTGGTTGTTCGCTCACTTGCCACTTGCCACAATTGAAAATCCATGCAACTGACATTAGCAGATGCATCTGGATTGTTACTGTGGCTGCTGCTGTTGCAGTTGTTGCCCCCGCGTTGCAAGCGCGAACCTGTCGCCACAACCACATGGATATGGGCATGGACATGGACACGGACACCGTTAGCAGCGTTCCCCAACAGAGCCTGACTGGTTGAACTTGATATTGAAAGACATGGCCAAAGAACTGACCACTAAAGACTTTGACCATGCGCGAAACTGGTTTCTATCAGCTTCATTTCTATGGTATTACCACTTAAAGCAGCGACTTCTTTTTATTAGTTGCTGTCGTCTTTTTGCTTAAACAATTTAATAAAATTCCAATGGGATTCTTTCATTTGTTAACCAAGTTTCGTTTCATAATCTTTCCACGCTACTTCAGGGCTCTTAACTAGTGGAAATGTCGCAATTATTACACAATTTTCGACTGCTTCTCTACTAGTTAACTTCTTCTCTGTTTTGTCTATTTTTTTCTGGCCCTAAGCAATTTGAATTGTTTCTTTTTTTCCAACGTCAAAGAATGGCAAACGAGCTTGGCTAGCTGTGGCTTTGGGTTATGAAATTATGGCAATTGTTTGGCTTTTTGAATGCATGCAACTATTTTTTCGTTACCTTTTGTTGTGCACGGGGAAGTGTCACGAATACGAGTCTAATAAAAATAATAATAATAATAAGTAGGGTAAGAAATGAAATGGGTCAAAAGCAAAAAAGTGAAATGAGGAAAACGTCAGTTGCAGTTTTGCAACAGTTGTCACGTGTTTTGTGTATAAAAAATCAATTTAGCCAAAAGCTAAAGTAGATTTTCAATTGATTGTTCAGATCTTAAATTGATTTTTAATTTATCACACATAATTTATGCCCATAACGAATAAAATTAAATTGAATTCGTTGTTGCATCAGGCAGCCAGAGATCATCAGTCAAAGTTTACAAATGAATCCAGCATTCAACACTTGAAATCAATAAACAAATTCAAATTCAAACTGTTCACGAGATTCACGCTTGACAAATTGATTTCCTCATTCATTGACTAGACTAGCCCAATTCTAAAACAGTTATGGATCTTTTAAGCCATATTTCTGATTGTTTCTGTGCTTTGTTTTGTTAATGGTTCAAACGTTGCGCAATGCAACAGAATACATAACAAAGCACACGACAAGAGACAAACACACAACACACAATGGACACATAACGAACAATACTATTATTAATTATTCAGAGTCAACGGCACTTGCTGGCCTGGCCCATTGTTATGCCTTTTTGGCTTTGCTTTTGGCTATCAGACTCGGTCTTTTGGTCAACCGGAAGGTGTGCGGCATACAAAATGGTAGAATAACTACCATTAAACAGCTCTTTTTGGGCCTGCAGCCAAGCTAGAACTACAACTGCAACAATTGCAGCGAAGCAATAAATTATTAATAATGACTCACCTCTCAGGTAATTATTTCAAATGCATTTAAGCCGTGGCATAGCAATTAATTCTATTGTTTGAATAAAAAAGACTCGTTCTTTAGTTTGGTTGGTAGTATCAAAAGAAGCATTAAATTTTGAATTTATGATTTTAATCTTATTTAATTCATTTTATTTAAGAAATTGTTTGTAAATCACGATATTTATTTCACAAAATTAAAAATGTATCATTTTTTATTCATATAAAAATTAAAAAAAGTAATTTTTCCATTTGTCAGGTGTGGGGTTCGAACCCACGCTCTCTCTCGAGAACCAGAGCTTAAATCTGGCGCCTTAGACCGCTCGGCCAACCTGACTTGTTGAACGAGTCGGGCCAAACGTGCTACATAAGCAGCACTGTTGTCATTGTCGGACAGTTTTCAGGTATACTGTTGTTCTCATGCCTACGTATTAAGTGTGCGTCGACAGGGGTGTGTTTGTATTCGTATAATTTCATAAATTTTCATTGTCATTGTTGAGGGGGAAATGTAGACGAGTGTGTGTGAATAAGTGACTTTGTCTTCAACTTTAGTTGAAGTAGCTTTTGAATTAAGCAATTGCATTTAGTAATTGAAATTAAAACATTTGTTGCCGCTCTTTACAATTAGAATGAGCTATTTTTATACTATCACGCTCGCCCATCGAAAGCGCTTTTTTTTCGCAAATTATTCGTGTTAGAAGAGAAATAAAAGCACGCAAATGCCGCCGCACAGCTGATTGGCATACAATGTACACGTTTTCGCTCCCGCTCGCTCTCTCTTTCTGTCGCTCTCTTCCCTGAAGAGCAGGCAACCCTCATGCTAGAAACACGCAAACATACATATGTAAACAGCACGCTCGCTTTGTTTATCGCGTTCTCTCACCTTCTCTACCTCCCGTTCGTATTTTAGTTGTTGATTTTACATAAAAAGCTTTTAGCGAAAGCTTTGCTAACGCTTTAAATTAGACCGCAATCAGCTGCATAGGGCAACTACATATTTATATGCTTTTTGATTTGCATACTCGACTTGCTCAAGAGGGCAGAGTTCACGTGGCGAGTTCACCCACACATGGAGGCAATCTATGTGACATGCCCCACGCTTAAGAGCGGCACTCAAGCAGCTGTTGCTCCAATGGAATAACTCAATTTTAGCAGTTAAAATGAAAGAAATACCCAGCGTGATGAGTGCGTGTGGAGGAAGGGGGTAAATTATACCGGAAGTTGTTATGTCATGTCATTGTTATTGTCTGGATGCGTTGGGCCATTGTGCGTCTCTGCTGTTGCCGTTGCAGTTCGGAGTTGCTTCCTGGAGCACTTTCGACAGAGTGTTACAAATTTTGCGTCATTGTTTGAGACTTCAATTGGAGCATAAACAGAACGCGAAGTCACTTCGTGGGGCACGCCACTGAAATTATTACTGTGCCACCCACTCACACAGGCACAGAGAGACAGACACACACGTTTTCTGATTCGGCGCAGTTGCACGTTACTGTATATCGTTTACGATATCACTGATGCAACAATAACAACCCCGAAACGAATGGAACATCCTGCTCCGGTTGAGCACAGAATCCGGAAAACGCATATCAGTCAGTGCAGTTCGTGAGTTCGTTGATTGCAGTCGCATCACACGTGTTTTCTCGCTGCTCTACGGTTCAGTTTAGTTCGGGTCGTTTCGTTTCGGGGCGGGGTGCCAAATAACTCGGTTACTGGGTGAAAACTTCACAAAAACAACTACGAACTTACACATAATGCATTGAAATATATGTATATCTGTATGTATACAGATACATTGAATGCAGTCAACACGTATATACATCTATGCTGCTGCCCCAGCTAGACGTACATGTACAGATACATCTACACTTCGGTCTGGACATGACGCATATGGCATAGCACAAACAAAAAACTAATACAAATCTCCTATTCTTAATCTTCATCTCATCTGTTTGGCGTTGTTTCGAATGATTTGTTACCGCTTAATGTAGGTCAGCAAAATTGCAATTGCCGCAAATTGTGCAATTTTATAGTTTCTCACTTTTGCCACAATCAAGAAGAAGAAAATCTAATTAATGCACTGAAATTGAAATTGAATTGGAAAATCCAAAGCGGAAAGCGAAAACGCATGAATACTGTGCGACTATTGCAAATTATCCAACAACAGACTTAATGTGCGAAAGTGTATAAATGGGAAGCAAGTGGAAAAGTGTTTAATCGATAGTGAAAATCAAACAAGTTTTCCCCGTTTGTTGCCAAGCCCTGTGCAAAATATATCAAACATAAATATTAAGTACTGAACGGTTTCAGACCCAGGTCAACCCCCTCAAATATTTGCTAAGCTCAAAGTGCACTCAACTGCAACAACACCCTCTTTCTTAATCTATAATTCGGTATCAGCCCCCTTTTTTACTGACTGAATTGTTGTTATCTCAACCCTCGAACTCAGTATGGATTTCTATACGAATAACAAGGAACAACATGATACCAACTCCGGTGAGTTTTATTAATATTAGTATAGAACTTGGTCATAATATATGTTTCTTGCAATTAATTTACGACTTATAATAGATAATCGCACTGAATAGGTCGTTACTCTGAGGCACAAAAAAAGTACCAAATAAATTTAGATTTTATTTGAAAATTTTATTAACTTTCTGAACTGAACAAACATTTTATGATGCTCTAATTTTATTAAGTAAGAACTGTTCCTTTGTTTTATATAGTCATGACTTTCACTTTTGTAGCATTCTAAAATTAATTTACAATCTTAAACTTATCTAAAGCCATAGTCTGCATTTTTGACACAGTCTATATTTGTTATCAATCCAATTGTGTTGTGATAAATGCAAACAATGAATGCATTCTGATAATAACTTCAAACAAGTACAATGCCCCAAAATAAAAATGTTTCAATGTCTCAGTGCATTGACTCGTTTTAAATAAAACCCAAATTTTTTAAAAATTGCGACTTAAAAAATATTTAAAATATATATTACACTAGCCTTGTTACGCAGCACTTTGTCTAATACGTAAACAA
Source organism: Drosophila acutilabella (assembly GCA_035046005.1). Lineage (NCBI taxonomy): Eukaryota > Metazoa > Arthropoda > Insecta > Diptera > Drosophilidae > Drosophila > Drosophila acutilabella. The sequence continues at coordinate 6,248,575 of JAWNOK010000003.1, forward strand.
ACATGTCCGTGCCTTCAATTACAGTAATCAGTGACTAGCACGGAAAACTGTTAAAGAAGCACGCAACCTGGGTTGATTCATGTTAACCTCATGGAGGAAAGGGCGGATTAGGGCGTGAAGATAAACAGTGCTGATGATATCACCACACACTGTTGTCAGTTAGTTACTGAGTACTAAAAAAAAAATCTGGCAGACTAGTCAGCTTTTCCGATTTTCTATCTTTGCCTGCATTTTCTGTGTAAACTTTTGCTTAATTGGACCTTTGGGCTGACTCGCTATGGTCAAAAAGTGTCGTGTGCACGTGCTTGGATTACGTATACGACCTGGTCAAGGCGTGCCTAAATAAGCCGGTTAAGGCTATTGAAAACGGTCCCGGGTTCAGCTCAGAATCAGGTTCAGCTACAGTTTGAGGTGTCATCCATTACCGGTGGCATCAGATTTTATAAGCCTTTGCCGTCTAGCGTTTTGCAAATGACTTTGCTTTTCATTATGTTTCTGTCTACAAACGTAGTTTGCTGAAGAAGCCGCAATCTTAGCGCTTTCTTTGTCTTGGACACCTTGTTTTTTTCTTTGCTTTGCGTTGTGCTCATTGTCAATGTCGCCCTCAAGCACTTCCTGTGTCATCAAGTCGTTTATGCTTGTTTTTTTTTTATTTTATTTAACTTCTAGTCTCCGTGTTTGCAGTTTCTACTTGCCACACTTGGCTGCCTGAGAGACTCCGGAGATTTGCATTTTGCACTTCTAGAATGCAGCTTGGCAACTTTGACTCTTCTGCTCCTCGCCAAGTAAACGGCCGTCAAATGTGGCATTCATCTCACACACACACACACACACATCACTCACACACACACACATGTGTTCATATATTTGCCCCTTTAGCTTCATGTTGCATAGGCAACTTCATTTATTTTATATATAATTTTTATACTCTCTGCAAGAGTATATTGGGTTTGTGAAAATGTATGTAACAGGCAGAAGGAGGCGTGGCAGACCCCATAAAGTATATATATTCTTGATCAGCATCACAAGCCGAGTCGATATAGCCATGTCCGTCTGTCCGTCTGTCCGTCTGTCCGTCTGTCTGTCTGTCTGTCTGTCTGTCTGTCTGTCCGTCCGTATGAACAAACAGATTTCAGAGATGGTTAGAGCTACAAGTTCGAGCTTGGTCTCAATCGATCAGATATTTAGTCAGTCAATACAAGAATCTTTTTTTTTTCGATGCCACGCCCCATTCGCCCACAATGAGCAAAAAACTAGACACACCTCGGAAAAAATTGGTGTTTTGGGCGTATATCTCAATAACTATTGCACCTAGGATCACCAATTTTGGTATGGAGGTTCCTAGCGACATCCTTAATGCATTGACATTTTAAATTTTTGGACTGCCACGCCCCTTTTTCCCACAATTAATAAAATTAATTCTCAA